>OW388162.1:10677500-12086775 GCA_936450015.1 Meganola albula | reverse complement strand
ATACATTTAAGAAATATTACTGTCGCGAAATTATTACTGAGTCTCAGGATAATTCTAGCATAATTACAAACCAATTTGAGCCAATAGATTAGTGTATGTGCTAACAGATAAACCAAAATTGTACTGAATCAAAAATCATTTATTATTACTGAGAAAATTATATTAAATAACAATTAGTTAATTACAGAGTTTGAATGTTTATGTTGAACTGTTACATATTTACCAATTACTCGACAAATAAACATTGATTTGCCTGAAAACATACTTTCTTTTAATTTCTATCTATGGGTATGGGTACACATACCATAATCATGAAAACTTAGGTCTTATGATCACATTGGCGTCACCACCACCAGGCGATAACAAACACGTCTCTCATGTTATATTAGGTTTCGAATAACGGTCAGGTAGGTTTAATAGCAACATTTTACCTGAAAATAAAATGTTTATTAAACATACTTACCTTATTCGAAACCTAATATTTTTCAATCCCTGCCTGGTGGGCTATTGAAAACATGAAAAACCAATGAGACTAAATAGTTCTCCGAACTCTAAGCTGCCGAGGTGGTGGTGGCATTGAGTGAGTAAGTAAAAATTGGCGGGAATGGATATTTAACAGCGGGGGAGCCACTGTCGATCGACTTGTGCTAGCCGGAAACAAGAACGCTACTCTCATGTTATATTAGGTTTCGAATAAGGTAAGTATGTTTAATAAACATTTTATTTTCAGGTAAAATGTTGCTATTACTTGTTACAAATTTTACTCAGCTCAAGTGCTAAAATTGTTTATTATAAATAAAAACAATAATCTACATTTTTTTTTAAAGCAATAGACTCAATAATATCATATGTAGGTATTCTAACTGAATCTCTAGTACCGTCAAATTGACGGCTGCGGTCTTTGAAGGTATAGTATAAAGCCCGGTCCTTCTAGTGTTAAACATTTGTAGAGGAAGGGCAATGTCGGTACAAATCTCAACATAAAGTGGTACAAATAGTGACGCTAGTTATGCGGGTCGTGGCCCGCGAGCGCGGGTGGCGGCTCAGATGAGCAGTGCGGGTGCCAGGTGTATGTACATACCTGATGGGCGCGACGTCGTCGTCCGGCAGCCAACAGTGCAGGGAGTACCCCCGCCGCGTCTGAAACAACCGCCTTCTGGGTGTCAATATGCTTGCAGAGTGACCGTTACTCAACATTAGGCATCTCAGAGTTGAGTAGGTTTTAAGATATTTTTTCACAGTATCTTAGAAAAAAAGGTTGTTTCCAAATTGTGGCAGCTGATTGACGAGTTAAAATTGAATTATATGAAATTAAACGCGAGATAGATCATGGTCTGGATTAACACATAGACTACTTTTTATCCCAATAAGTACCACGCGGGGGAAGCGGTGAGCGGAAGCTAGTACCTAATAAAGCAGCTACAAAATATCTTAAATGCTGAACTCTTAGATGATGGGAGAATTGAAGTATTGATTACCACTGTGCTGTCGTGTCGGAGCTCCTTCAGAAGGGTGATAACCCTTCTGAAGGACCTCCGGCCCTATCTAGAGAAAGAGAAGTAAACTCTATAGAAACTACAGACTCTTTACAAGTAGAAGCATCAAAGTCGTTCCCAAAACCGATAAAATTATGGAAAAACATTTTTAGTGGTACGATCACACGCGAATACATGTCGTTTTAGCGCGTGTGGCAGACCACGGTTCTGGAGGGTCCGAAGAAGACTCAGTTAATAAAAACAGACTAACACAATATCGTAAAAATGGACGACGGACGACAACGGCCGACTCCTAATAATGAAACAAGTTCTTTAAGAGAGCAAGTACAGTACGTGGACATTACCTTGACGGAACTCTTGAGCTTGCTGCGAGAGGCACGGTACGTTTCGACGTCGGGCAGCGGCTCGCTCGACTTGCGCGTGCTCTTCGACGCGAGGATCGACGAGTCTGGCAGGAAAAATACCGCCGTCGTACTGAACATGATCGAATTCGGCTCTGGATTTAGTGAGATATCAAAAGATGATCATACCGAGGGCTTCCTTCTTCATAGTGAGCGTCAGTTTACTGGAGTCGGCGCGCGCGAGCGGCGGCGGTCGCCGCGGCGGCGGGCGCGCGCCGCACGAGCACGCGGCGCAGTGCGCGCACGAGCAGTCCTGCACAGAGACGTTCGGGCCGGGTGAGCGCCGCGCCGCCCCGCGGGCGCCCCTCGCCCCGCGGGCGCCCCTCGCCCCGCGACCGCACGCACCTGGCAGGGGGCCGCGCGCTCCTGCGGGAAGCGCAGGCGCATCTCGACGTCCTGCGGCAGCGCGGCGCGACACGACCCCGCCACCGTCACCGACCACCCGCCTGCCACACACACACACGCGCGTCACCCTCCGCCGTGAGACACTACGGGACGGAAGAAAGACGGACGACCAAAAGAACGTAGTTAATTTTACTAGCTAAAAGCGTGCTTTAGGTGGGCACACGAAGATTTCTACTTCGATTTTTTTTCGGCAGATGGAGTTAGTGGTTGTGCAAGAAATTATAGGGTAAAAAATGCATAAAATTACACACATATTAAAATTACTATGCCCGAGCCCAAATCTGAAAGAGTGATAGTTTCTCAGTTAAGTGTACTACATTAGATTGGGAGATAGTGTTAGCGGTCGCTGATAAAGCTGGCCGTCCTTCCTGCGCATTGCTACGTTTTTTAAGTGCCTAATGTTTGCGCCGAACCACGTCGCTTACCTGGGTCGGAAGCTTCACCAGCGTGAGCTGGCACGCGGGCAGCGCGGGGCGCTCGGCGGCGCGGCGCGAGCCAACGCGGAGCCAGCGGACACAGCAGACTGCCACCCGACTCGGCGCTGGAGCGGCTGGAGTCGTCCGGGCCCCCTACCACCCCCGACCCGCCCGGTCCCAGCCCCATGGGCGACGTCGTCTCCTCTTCGCTTTTCTCTCGACGCAACGTTCTGTCTGTGCGCTTCTCGGTGTGATTGCGGTCGGGGAGACCGGGCGTGGGGGAGGGAGCTCGTCGCGGGCGGCGGGGAGCGGGGCGGGGTGGATGTGGACCGCTGTGCCCCCCTCCCCGCCGATCAGTACGGTCACCACCCCCGCCGCCATCTTCCAGTGTTCTATCTTCGGAATCGAATGAAACTACTTTTTAAAAATCAAAATTCTTTATTTTAAAGCTCTTCACATACCACATTACCAATTTCATATCTATTTAATTTCTAGCTACAAATAACAGCATGCGACGGTAGGTCGCTTCTATCGCGTGCGGTTATTTAGGGGCGTGAACCGCCGCCCGGCGACTAACCCGGGCGGTGCGAGGGTCACGCACGCACGAGGCGTGGCTCGGTCGGGTGCGGAGCGGTGCGGTGGGGTGCGTGCGGCTACTCGACGGGCACGGAACGAGCGGTGCGGTGCAGCAGCGGCGCGGTACACGCCAGCGCGATACCTGAGCGGGGCGCGCGCGGCGCCGGCGGGCTGGTGCCGGCCGAGCGCGAGCCGGGCGACGTGTTGGTGGCGCGGTGCTGGCGCGCGGGGGGCGGCGCCGGGCTCCCGGCTGAGCGCTCGCGCCGGAGTGGCTCGCACGCCGCGGCGTCAGGAGCGGATGCACGCCGGTTGTGGTTGTGGTCGGTGAGCCCGTTCTCTGCACAGGGACCGGTGCGCTCCTCGGGGATCATGTCGAACACTCGCCGGAAGCGCAATGAGTTGGAACGTGAGCGAGCGTCGTTCGGCATGGACGCCCGCCTCGCTGGCTCTTCTTGGACCGGAGCGGCGGTGTGAGGCGGCGAAGGGGCGGGACGGGGCGGCGAAGGTTCGGAACGAGACGGCGAGGGGGTGGGACGAGGCTGCGAGAGGGCGGGCCGGGTGTTAGACGATCCCGGCACGCGCTGCGGCGAGCCGAGTGCGCGAGCCAACATTTCTGCGATCGCGTCGCGTGCTTCGTCGACTCGCTCGGCCGAGCCACGCCATTCCGTCTTCCGTGTGTCGTTCAAGGGTGATTTCACATTTTTGTCGTTAATCGGAATGGGGATTCGAGACTTTTTAGTTTTAGAGTCAATGTTATGATTTTCGTCGGAGGCGGTCTCCGGGGAGCTCTGCGACCCGTTCACATATTCGAGGATCTCGAGGATCTCGATGCACTTATCGCCCTCGCGAATCTCAGACTTTTGGTATATCCTCTTGGCGGCGCGCTCGTCAGTCGCAGGCGGTGACCGAGCGAGCAGAGACAACTTGCCGCGCACCCGGTTCCGCTCACGTCGCTCCCTCTCGCTCGGCGGCGCTTCGAACCGTACGCCGTTTTTGGCGGGCACAGGTCGCGGCCGCTCGTTGGGCGGTGATGACTCTTTTCGTCTCTCGACAGGCACGCGGCGTTGAATGCGCGCGCAGCGGTGCTCGTCACGCGCTACTTGTGCGATGACGTCATCTACGAGCGCGTCAAGCAGCGCGCGTGCTGAGCGCTCGGCGGCTCGCGCCTGCGCATGCCGCGCGCTGCGACCGCGCACACGTCTCAGACACTCCATACGTAACTCACGCTTACGGTGTCGTCGGTGCAGCCGCTGCCGGATCCTGTCGGGCATTCGCTCGGCCACGCTCGCTTCTTCGGGCACGCATTCGCAGGCGTCTCCTTGAATCTTGACGTAAAAAGACTCCGGTTCCCGGGGCGGTGGGCCGTCTGGCAGGAGCGCGAGCACGTCGACGTGGGATGGGGCACGAGGCGAAGGACGGAGTCGCGCATCGCGAGGTGAGTTAGGATCGTCCAAGCTATCCACGAGACTGGTACACTCGGAGCCTCCCGGGTCCGGGTCTTCTGACGAGGAGGTATTCACTTCCATAGAGGCGGTATGCGGGAAGGCAGAGAACCGTGCCACCACCGGGTTGTCGTCGAGAGCTGGAAAGTAATTTCCGGCGCCAACCGAGCCGAGAGGTCCCTCGAGAGCCTCCCGCTCGAGCAGGTATTCGTCTACGTCAGACGTGTCACTGCGGAACAGGCGCCCGATCTGTCGCAGCACGGCGCGAGGGTCGCGGGCCGTGCGTCGCTCCCCGCGCCCCGCTGACGCTGCGCCGCCCAGTTCCTCGTTGCCAAAGATGATCTGGTTGTTGGACGTAGGACTTAAGTGCACTATCGTGTTCACCGCCGCGTTCTGCAGCTTGACTTTTATCTCTTTTTCGACGACGCTCACTCGACGGTCGGCGCCCATCGACGCGTTCACGCTTTCGAGTCGGTCCGTCAGCGAGTTCAGGCTCTCCACGAGAATATTGGACACGTACTCGTCGAGGTCGACGCGGTCACAGGCGGAGCGCGGACCTAGGGCGCGTCGGGGAGGAGTGGCCGCCGAGACTCGGTCGACACTCAGCGTCTCAGAGACCACGATCTCGAGCACCTCGTAAGGGGGTATGTCGACTGGCGGGGGGCTCGTGCGTGTCGTCCGCACCGCCAAGACGCCAGCCTCTACGGCGGTCGGGGGCGAGATCGTCGAAATCGACCGCGCGTCTTCACTCGCGTTCCGTCGGTCGACCGGAGAGGAGCTAGTTTCGTTCGGCGAGTCTACCGCGGTCACTATAATCGGGTCGAGGGCCGACGCGTCTGCGGAGGGTTCCCTAGAGAGCCGAGGCGGTGAATCCGTTCCGCCAGCAACGTCGGGTTGCGGGTCGCGAGGGCGGTGCGCGTGCGAGCGATACGTCGCGTCGGAGAGACGCGATTCCTCGGCGCGCTCGTAGCTGTTGCGCATGGCGGCGCGCAGCATGTCGGCCGCGCGGCGCGGCGAGGCGGGCGCGCGCAGCTCGGCGCGGCTCGTGTCCAGCGAGCGCGAGCAGCAGCAGCACGCGCGGCACGCCGCCGCCCGCTGCAGCGGCGCCGAGCGCCTCGCCGCCGCAGAGGACGAGGAGCCGCAGGTCGCGGTACGCTCGGTCGGCGGTACGCTCTCTTCCTCGGAGTCAGAACGCTGCTGCGCCAGCCGGTACCTACGCCCGAAGCGTAAACATCAGTACGGATGTGGTACGGTGGTGTGGTGACTAGCGAGAGGGACGATATCGGACCGGGAGGGGGTCGCTTACTTTCTCATGATGGTTTCGGGCACGGAGTAGCGGCGGCGCAGCAGGCCGGGGGAAGCACGCGGCGCGAGCGGCGCCCGCTGCGGCATGACAGGGGCGGGCTCTCGCGCGGGGGTGGGGACGGTGACGGCAGCGAGCTTCGAAGAGGTCGCCAGGAATCGAGGCACGTCGTCGCTTGATGAATGGCTGCAATAATAATAATAATATTTTTACACATACTGTGCAATCTAATATGTTTATGGAGTTGTAGTTTTGTATTATGAGATGGCTTGTACCTAATGTACAAGCCATCTCAACTTTTATCTTTTATCTTAATTGCGCTACTGAAATGTTCATTAACGATCATGGTCTTGCAATTGATTTTCTGAATCAACACGACGATTAGATTCGTAGCATTTATTTAAGTTATTTATTTGCGCCAGGCGCAAACATCCTACCCCCGTTGAAGGTCTGCAGTAAGAGATAAGGTCAAATGAAGGCAAATGGCATAGACGATTCCAAGGTCGTCGCAGACATCCCTTTTGTAGTTTTGACCTCAGCAACTCGAGTTATATTGTATGGTCCAGGATATAGCTTCTCAACTCGACCGGGACGCCAGCATAAAATACGTAATATTGAAGGCGCAAATCTCAGGGACTACTGGTCTTAAATGACAAATTATTGCACTAGAGACACATTGCTGTAGAGAGCCCATTTATTGAGTAAAGCTTCATTTTATCCCTTTGCTGGGCATAAAGTGTAAGTCACGCGGGCGAAACTGTGAGCAGAAAGCAAGTGTATTCAAATAACAGTTTTGAATATTACATCCCCAATTAAATTAGGGATAACGTAGGTACTACATAAGCATGCAGGCAGTTGGTACAATATGTAAAGTTTCATCATCAATAATCATGTTGCTTTTTCTCATTAATATTTAATGAGAGAAAAACTAAAGTTGAGTATACACTAGTATATTGATAGTAGATACAAGTAGGACGATTGGAGAGAGCTACTCGCTATGCATGATGTGGCCGCCGCGCGCCGCTTGCATCCTACCGCACACCGCACCACCAGCACACAGACGTAATGGTTAGTATGCAAAATGTTTTGAGACCTCTATAATGTCTGCGCCATACACCTACAAACTAGATCTGTGGCTTCTAATTAAACCTCCCCTAAAGTAGGTACCCTGCCTATACTCTGTACTAATATTATAAAGTGGAAGAGTTCGTTTGTTTGATTAACATGCTAGTATCACGTACTGATGGTTTGATTTAAAAAATTCTTACGCTGATAGATAGCTCATTTATTGAGGAAGGCTATATGCAGCTGGGCAGGGTATAAACTGCAGTTCAGGCGGGCGGAGTCACGAGTCACGGCGGCAAGCAAGTTATAAATAAACATATCGTCCAAACGGAATTCTCGTTAACTCTACCTGTTAACTTAAAGTAATATTCTTACTAGCACATATTTTGCGCACATAATTTGGATGCCCCTGCACCGGCACCTATATTATGTCACAATATGTGCGAACTGCCAAGTTGCGGGATTCACTACGGGCATCTCTGTTTCCTGATAGCTACTCGTATAATCTGTCTGACTTCAAGTCACGAGCTATCGGTATTTACTGGGTAAGCGCGTTCCATCGTAAACTGCATCGTTGCTTAACAACAAGCAAGTTGTGCCTAGTGTATTCCCCAAACAATGGAAGCTCTCGGCGAATATCGTAAATATGATAAATTAGAGTTTACGTACGTACATTGGCTGATCATGCAAATTGGTCAATCAGTTGACATCCATGTAACTATTATAATATTAATTAGTCAGTGTGAACCAAAACAACTTTATAACTTGTAATTACTTAAAAGTTGATCTATCTATCTATATAGTGAAGAGTTTATTCACCAATGACACTCAACTCAAAATAACTATCAGCTTCAAGGTGAACGATCTAACTAGATCTTACAATTAATTCTCTTATATGCTCTGTTATTACGTGTACCTACCTTACATGCGTTATAGTGTGTAAACCTAATTAAGCAGGTATGTAGCCGGCCTTATTAGTTCGCTGACAACAGCAAAACTGTTTATATTATAATTTGTATTTTGAGACACAATAAATGGTACCATTGTCGTGATCTAACGTTTTATCATTTGATATCCATAACCCTACAAACCTGGACACACTACATGGCGACCCTGCCAGAGCCACATCTACCATGCTAGCCACATTTTTGGCATAAGTATACATATCTGGAGAGACAAAAAAAAATCAGGACATCGCATCGTCAAGAGGACCGGAAGAAAAGCATTGGAGCACCACCTTGATGATACGAATTATGTAAGACCTAGCTAACATTGTTCTGCACTTCTACCCATTCCACAATGTTTCTCTACCTAAGGTTTGCTGGTTGAATTAAGCTCGCCTTTGAACATTTGTGTTGTTTCCTTTTTATTAATTGTCTATGTAAGTGTTTTGTGTACAATAAAGAATGAGAACTTTTTTACATTATAAAGTGCAATACAATGTAGAGATAACTAGCTCAGTAAATGCACGATGCGCTCTAACTATAGCGAGTTCACCACCGTAGCGGTGGGAGAGATCAGTGAAGTGATCCCGGAATAGAACCCCACACCCGCGGCTCGCGGCTCGTCTCACAAAACGAACGACACGACAGTGACTCACCGCGGTCGTGCGCCACCGCTATGCGCCACACTCACTCATACACACCAAGTTCTGTTTGATAATGATTTACAAACTCAATTTAACCCTTTTTTAGTGCACTGGACTTCACTAAACTGTCTTATGAGTTAAGAGAGTTTAAGCTTTAATTTAATCCACTCACACTGGCCAACTCGGCCGCTCCGTGGTAAAAAAAATTTGGAATACGGATACTCCAAAAACGACTGCTAACTAATTATTATCTCAGTACGAGTACCTAGGTAAGTATCTAATGTATTATCTCGCTCATCTCCAACACGGTCGCGTGCATCTGGCTGCACTTGCGCCGCGCTCAAGCGGAAAGTAGCGCATTAATGCAACGGTGTTGTTTCACAAAATCATCTCACACTGCCGCCGCCCTGCGCCGCCGCGCCGCCGATGAAGCAGATCCGACAGAGCACCAGCGCTGCAGCGTGCAGCGTGCACAACACGACAACATGCGGACACAACGTGACACTCGCGACTGTGACGACACTTCGTTTTCGTAAGGCATTATAGTGGTAGTGTCACACAGGTAGTGACAGAATAACTAAGTGTAGGTATTTGTAGTGTGTGCACAGCTTTAGTTTAAGTACAATGACACTGAGTATGTACTTTACTCTAATATTGTAGTTAATGAAGGAGAACAGTATACGCTTCACGGTGAATCTCTTTTTAGAACCTTTAACACCCTACATCTCAAGTGAGAAAGTGAGATAGAATGCTTATTAGTCCCTGTTGGGCGCCACTTTGTCTCGCCTCCTTTACAACATTAACCAAGTTTCAAGGGTTTCCTTTTAAAAGTGATAAATATGTAGCTATGAAATACATAACATAAGCAGGGCTTGTAAAATTTAATACATAAATAGTATGTTATCTAAAGATTCAGCCCAAAAAGGCGCATACTCAGAGTAAAATCGTCATTGAATTAAATTAGTTTATAATAATTACTTGTCGCTGAAAATCTCACGAATATCATTGATATAAGACAAAAAGACATATAGTAGAAAAAAGGTAGGAAATGTGTGAGTAATTGTAGACTATTATAGTGAGGTACGTATGTAGATCACAGGGAATTTTCTCTTTCTTTAAGCAGCCCGACTGGAGAGGTATTTCTTCCTTAGAGTTAAAAAGAATGTGAAGGTACCTGTGCGTGAAGGCAGGCTCGTGCTCAGGCCAGGCGTCGCGCAGCGTGCGCAGCGCGTCGCGCAGTGCGGGGGACGCGTGCCCGGCGCGCGCGCCTGAAACACGACACTAATCTTCTACATACTGTCGACAATATATTACTTTACTTACTCTACTCTACTCAAGTTAAGATGTGATTCTATGAGTCGACATGATCTAATAGTTGTCTAGGGCGTGCCCTGTGTCCTAGGTATTGTGTAGGACATGTTGGTCACTGGTCACGTTTGTGTAACAAAGGACAGGCTAGTTTGTCATGTGGATAGGCTGCACTATATCATCTTAAGTTTCTTGGTTGTTTATTGTTTACGTTTCTTGCTTTTGTTTTTGCTCAAGGTTTGGTAACATTGTTACTTATAACGTAGTGAACTTATATGTACCTACTAGTAAAGTTTTTATCTGTGTTGAATAATATTAAGATCGGCACAATGATGTCATGTCGATAAGGAAGCTTATTAATTTTAAAGTCCATGCAGGTGGTCTGGTCAGCGGTTAGTGGTATGTGTAGGTGTCCTAGATAAAGTACATCGACATTAACGAGTGTAGAGGGGGGAGGAGCGAGTGGGAGAGGTCTTGAGTTAGGTAAGGTATACCACATTTTAGCTCGGCTCGACTTGGTGCAATTATTTAATTGACCGAATGGATGCTCTGCAGTTAGAGGGATTGAGTCATAAAACTAGGGGAACGAAATCTGGGTCAAATACATAATAGTAATACTGCTACAGATAGAGTATCTACCGAATAATTGGATAAAGACGCGGATATTGATAATTAATTAATATCTAATAAATATCTATGTAGTAAGCGTTGCGTCGGCAATGAGTAATGCGTATGGTAAGTAGTGACGTCACCGCACCGGTGTGTGTCGGAAGGTCGCGCCGCATGTTCCGGTTCCGCACTCGCAGCTCACTGCTTGTTGCTGTTGATCGAGTATCTCGTCCATTTGTAGGTCAACCGAGATTTGCCTTTATCTAAATCAACACTGTTGTTACTTCATTGTAAATTCTCTACTAATTAGGTATGTAATTAAGTACGCTAAGTAAGTGACATGCAACGACGCGACGGCGACGTGACGGCGGCGTGTGTCGTGAGTCGTCAACTACAGTGTCGCGAATTTGTGGTTAATTATACTTACGTATAAATAACCACAAGTCCGAGGTAGATGTTTATGTGAATTAAGAGCAAATTGTGTTCGAGGAGTGAGGACGACGACACTTGGTAGTGAGTCATTGCGCTCTTTGATGTGTCTATAGGCGAGCACAACAGAACTGTGGTTCAGTTTATCGAGCTTTAGGTAGATACATTATTCGGCATTGAACTTGGAAGGCAGGTCAGTTACATATTGTTGTTGAGCGATGGCGGCACGTCGCGGTGTACTGGCGGTGGTGGTGTGGAGTGGCGTGGCGGCTGGATCGATGGACGGACTCGGCACGCTCCACTCGGCGGACTGACATATTATGACGTCACTCTGCGGCACCAACGGCCCCCAGCCCCACTTCATTGCCGACCACCACAGAGGTTTTAGTTACTACATAGTAGGGTTGCTTTTTTTGCAGATTTTGCATGTAATCAGGCAGGAAGATATCTACTACCTATGTATGTATAGTACTTAATTTGCATTAAGATGTTTAGTTTAGGCATTAACTCAACATAAAGGTACTTATGTGAATGTATCGGTGAGTTTCGTTCGAGGTGACAAGCATTACATATCGCCGTGAGGCACGGCATAACTTCGGCTTACTCACGAAATCACCACGTCACATACCCCGATACTTACTAGCTACGACCGCCATCATTGCTAGCTACGACCGCCATCATGATGCCGAGTCGCAGCGGCCAACGGCTCTCGTAATCCTTATCTAATCGACTAATTTACTATCCTCGACATCCATTAACCACATCGACTAAGTAAGTGTCCATCACAATATAAGTGTTGTACATAGCAAAACATCTACACGAAGTACCTACCTATGTAGAGCTGCAAGTCAACCCTTGTGGTACAGATACGAGCTTATGACTCAATGGCACCTTTTTTCTGGATGACCTACTCCATCAATATGAATGGTATTTATTGGTTTACCGGACTTTTCCGGTAAGCCATCCGAAGATAGTCGAACCGATACTTAGTGGCACCCCTTACGTGGTTCTTTTATACCTACGACCAGGAGCAATATCTTCCTAGGTACATAACAGTTAGTTACACATTAAGTATCTAATTCATTGCATTAAGTTTTGAGTGCAAATAATGGTTAGTTATTATTAACCACCGGAATACCTCGGAAGATGGATATGAAAATGTAGGTTTGAGGTTGAACATAGAATAATATTTTATATTTTTGTTTGAGTCACGGTGTGGGCAGTGTGCATACAATGTGTATCATCTCATTAATATCCGAGTATCGCGTGTTAATGTGGTAACTAACAGTGCAGTTTGTTGCACGGTCGCCGCACCGCACCGGCCGGCGGCGGCGGCGCGAATTTGTACCGACACAACCATCTAAGCTCATGTTTTGATTCAATACTATTAGTTACATATTAAGTTAATGAAGTAAGTACCGTGGCGATATTCAGGGAATCAGGGCGGCTGCGAGCTGTGGGCGCCGGTTGTTTGGCGCGCTCGATGCGATGCAATTCTGGAGAGCTTAATAATAAATGCGAACCAAGACGGCCGAGATCGTATAGTGTAGAGTAGAGACACGTTTTAGTGTTGATAAACGTAACAAGATGTTAAGGCGACGGATAACGAGAAGAATCGTATTCGACTCCCAAGTGGGATTATGCAGAAACACGACCCTCTGTGTTCGCGCTCGGACGCTCGGGCAGTTCAGCCGCGGGAGGCTCTAACTGTCGCGCGACGTGCGGTCCGCGCCTCTGACCGACTGGCACTCGCGAGCCGCGACCGCTCGCTCGCGGCGTGGCGCTCCGGCTACCAGCCGGACACTCTCCCCTCCCGTCTGCGGCACCGACGGCACCTCCTCCACACACTTGGCGGCGCCGCGGCCGCGGTCATTGAGGAACTCTCAATCAGAATCAGTGAATGGTATTGAAATCACTCGCAAGTCGCCTGCCAGATGCAGCCATCGCGGATCGTATGGAGTCTTAGTGAGCCAAGCCAACATCTGTTTCACATTAGTACAAAGAGACCACATGTTACGAAACGATGAAATATTGGTTACTAGCGGGCGCCCGCGACTTCGTCCGCGTGGATTGCGTTTTTTTTCGCAATAAGAGGTAGCCTATGTTCTTTCTCAGGGTCTAAAGATTGTCTGTGCCAAGTTTCATCAAAATCGGTTGAGAGGTTTAAGCGTAACAGAGAGACAGACAGAGTTACTTTCGCATTTATAATATTAGTAGGGATGTATGGGCCACTAACACAAGGACAATAGCCGGGACAGGACAGCAAGCCAATATAAAAGTATAAGGACAAGTCAGTTGATCCAAACAGGACAGTGAAATAAATGTTTGGTGTAAATGTTGTGAAGCTGAACTAGATGTCCATATTTTTAAAATGTTTTCACTTTATAAATAAAAATTTAGTTGAAATTAGCTTCCACCCGCGGTATTGCCCGCGTGGTACCTATTAGTTACCAAATCGGGAAAAGTATGGGTAACTAAGGGTGGATTTAAAAAAAAATGTTTTTCTTTTGCCCGCAGTTTTGCTCGCATGGTAGGTATATTGCCACATACATTCTACTGATTATAATAGAATACAATTAATGCATAATCTATCTCTGTGCCAAATGTCACCCAGTAATAAGTATCTAAGGCAAAAACCACTGGACGGATTTTGATGAAAATCCCAATCCAGTGTTTGTTTTTGCATTAAAATTTATTTATTCTTAACCCTTGACTCAAAAACGACGCGGTGTTATAAGTTTGACGTATATATGTGTGTGTCTGTCTGTGACATCGTAGCTGCCGAACGGGTGAACCGATTTTGTTTGAAGGATGAAGTAGTCGGGAGTGTTTTTTGCTAAAAAAAGGAAAGTTAGAGTACTAGTATAGTAGTCGTATATTATCTGTAGTTAAAGTTACAAAAACGTAGCCCTAGCAGTTTTGCGCCTATGAATAGGCTCTTCTAAGAGCGTGTGCATTCGACAGCGCAAACACTCATCTGTGCTACGTGAACGACATGGCATTTTCCGTTGTCCTGGCTCACTGTCCTGTCTCGGCTATTATCCTCGTGTAAATGGCCTATTACTTAGATGACGTTTTTTATCATGATTCTATAATCTGAAGGTCTCGGGTCAAGCAAAAAGTGCCATTCGAGTGTCCTAATAAGCATAGAAATATAAATTAACAAAATGTAGAGCTTGTCTTAAGTTGTATATATATTCGGCAACCCGTCATGCGTCATATGAACGAGAACATCCCAAACTATTGGGAAGTAGAGAAACAACATAACGGACCGATCGATAGTAACGTCTTCACCATCGCATTCTTGCACACGAATGTTTGGTGCAAACAAACCGTGAACACGCAACGAGCGCAGCGACCGCGCCCGCCGCACGCCGCACGGTGCGTGTCGCCGCGTGACGCGATCTATATGGGTCACCTACATAGCTACCGCCACTACCACCCTCAGCCATCAGCCACCAACCACCAGCCACCACCACACAACACAAACAAACGGAACACAAACAGCCACTGTATACCACTATACACAATCAGAAAATGTTCTACATGATTCAGTCGTACTAAATAATAATAATAATAAATATCTGAACAACACAAACTTGACGAGACAAGAGGATTTATTTGTTGAGTTTATGAGTTTCTATTACAGAAAAATCTCTTAATATCGTCCTTGGTTCCTGCAACCATGTCAGCCACCTTCGGACTCTATCGTGTCTCTCTATGGTGCCATAATATTGTACTGTCACCAAAGATACACACGTAAGTAGAATATTAGGAGAAGCTCTAATCAAGCATTTGAGCGCACAGCAAGGCCAGAGGGTAGCCGAGGCTACTTCAATAAATAATCTTGTAAACAACAACAATGACATAGCAACAGCAACTGACGAAATTGACCATAAAATGTTTATTTGTATTAAACTCTGTTGCAAGTAGATAAGTAATAGTCCTAATCCCTTGGGTAGCACAACCAGATCGCACAATCTGGTTTATTCGCACGTGCTTACGTGGTCGAATTTAAAGTGGCTGGGATTACGAATGGGGGCTGTGGAATTCCATATGAAGATATGGATGTGTGAATAGTTGCTTGTTTCTTTTTCAAGCAAAAATTACTGGACAAATTTGGATTAAATTTGGCACTATATTATAGTCTGGAATTGCACAAATACTAGTTATTGTCCTATGGCGACGCGGGCGAAGCCGCGGGCAGAAGAAAGTATTCAATAATACCTGCGAGCGCCCGGCGCATGAGTCCAACGAGAGCGCGCCGCAGGTCAGCGCGGCGGCGTGGCGGCGCGTGGCGGGGCTTGCTGACACCGAGGCGGCGACGGCGTGCCGCGGGACCACGTCGCGACCCACGGCTACGCCCCGTGTCCACGCCGGCCGCGCCCGCGACGTCATCACCAGTTGGCGGTAGCTCGATCGGCGGCAGTGAGAACTTCTCTGGATGCATACATTTTTTGGGCCACAGGTCGTCAGAGTCATCGAGGGCAGAGGAGTCGAGCGAGGTCGGCAATCGCAGCGGCGGTAGCAGCTTACCGTAGAGGCCAGGACGGCGTGCTGCTGCCGGCGACCACCACGCCTCGCTCGAAAATAATGACGAAGTGAATGAGTCCCGACGTGCCACAGGCGGCGCGGGCACTACAGGTGCTGCGCGATCAGTAGAGGTCGCGTACGAGTACGAGGTGTCACTGGTGCCCCAGGGACCGACGGGAGAGCCCCAGGGCCCGGCGGGGGGGCCCCAGGGGCCGGGCTGGTCACCCCAGGGCCGCATGTTGACGAAGGCACGCGCCACGTGCGGCGGCGCTGGTGTCAGGATGGGTGGCTCGGGCGACAGCACGCCGAAAGGATGGGTGAAGTAGAACAGGCACAAAGGGCGACCCTGCACAGAGCACGGCGCACGTACAGCTCGTGGTGTACACTACCCGTGAGCCACGTCTCGTGCTTGACACTCGACGGTACACCGACCTTGACGTCGTCTGTGGAAGTGGAGGCGTCGGACCGGCCGCTGCTCATCTTTCATGCTGCACCGCTATCGCGCCACAGTACCTATCTGGAACATTAGGCTCGAAGATTGAGCGCATCTGAGAGAACACGCACACACAAGCTTATTCGTAAATTGGGTTTTTAGATACGTAACAAATACAATTACTACTACACTAAACTAATCACCGTTACTTTAAATAACTTTAAGTTCGCTATGTTAGATAAAGGAGAGCAGTGTTCGGCGCGACGGTAACCGAGTAGCGACTGGCGCGCGGCGGCTGGTACGGCGCGCTCCGCCCTTACAGAGTGGGATTAATGCCTTACAATAAACCATTTTTCAAAATGAGCTACTCGATGAGTACGTAATATTATGACATTAAGTTATGTATATTTGCTGACGGGAAGTCCAAAATCTCAAATCAGAATACATAATCACCATTACCAATAACAAAACTTCTTAGCTGACACACTCTTCTACTCTGTGTGACAAGAGCTATCATCATACTTTAAAATGTTAAGGCGTTCCTCGGCCGGCCCTGGGCAGGCTGCGCGGCGGCGGCGGCGGCGGGTGGCGACGTCGCGGCCGCGCACATGTCTCGCTCTCATCCTCTCAATCTTCTCACAGGTGCTATCAACTCGACCACCTTGCTACAATGCTCGACAATCTCTATGTGCGTGCTCCTGCACACACATTATCTGTGCACTCTTCACATTACTTTAGTTGAACCCCCTGTCGCTTCTTGCGTGAAATACCTATAACATGACAAGAGGTAACAAAGATAAATTGTATGGGAACCGGTGCGGTGGTTAATGACGAATACAGTTGTACACGACCAACAGTTTATTAGCAAAAGTAGAAAACACACTATTATAGTATTATAATTACTATTATCTCTAAATAGGAATAACGTTGTTCAGGTTCTACCAAGTACTAGTATAGTATTATATGTATTATCTGTGCAAGTACTAACACTTATAAAAGTGCTAGTAGCGTCATCTGCAGTTAGTGTGAAACCAACTCATTTTGCTTGCTCTGGCTATTGATTATTCACGTCACGGTACAACTATCGCACGATAGAGGGCGCTAAAACTAAAGTTTACTCGTATAGGAAACAAGCTAAAATTTGGCGAAAAATAATAGGTAATTAGGCGCTACGCAGATAAATCCACGTTTTTTATAATAACTAGCTGTAATACCCGGCTTCGCTCGGGAGTTGATATGAGGTTACGTGGTAGTTGAAATAAAAAAATAAACTATGACGTAAAAAGTAAAAAATATATATATATTGAAAACATATATATTTACATGTATTTACATTATCATGGATATATATATTTACATGTATATTTAAACATATATATTTACATGTATTTACATTTTCTCATTATTTATACTACTTGTTTATAAACAACATTTTTCATTTTATTGTCCGGGGTATATATATATAAATTTTTCGAATTTCCTACTCTTGAGCAAGCTACATAAAGCTGACCGTGAGAGAAGCAGGATTCTTTGAGGTTGATGCCACAATATTTTAAAGTTTGCCCTTGCGCTTTGTTAATTGTAAAACTAAAGGCTAATTTAATTGGAAACTGCAATCTTTTAAATTGAAATGGCAATTCAGAAGAGATCAGTGGTATTCTAGGTATAAATACTGTGTGTCCTTTGTTCTTTCCAGAAATAAGTTCAGCTTCAATGATATTATTCGATAGCTGTTTTACGATCATCCTCGTTCCATTACATAGTTTTGGGGAGTTGAGATTTCTAAGTAGTATGATTGGAGATCCAATTTTCAGACGAAGGCAGTGTAATGGCATTCCTGGTACTTGTAAAGAGTTTAGAAATTCAGTAGGGAAGTTGACACTTTCTTCAATGGTTACCATCGTGTCGATCGATTTATATACTTTCTCTTCACCAGGTATTTTCTTTAGAATATTAAAATTGATATCGTCAACAATATTATTTTTAGTGGCCAAAATTGCTCTTTGAAATAACCACTCTACGTTGGTATAGTTCTGAATAATATTTGGATAAATTTTGTCGATTAGTTCGTTTTCAGTAGTGGCTATGTTACAGAAATCACTATTGAGTTCAATGAGACCGGTCGTTTGGTCAGTAGGATATGTACCTTCGCCTATTTGTAAAAGCATTTTAGCAAAATGTGCTGTTGTTTCATCTTTTGATAATTCAACCCTCATGTTTTTTGTTAATTGCAGTATTTGTACTTCTGGCCAGAGATGTGACTTTTTTAAGCATGCATTGATCTCGTCTGCTGGTGTTGACTTGGGAATAACTGGAAGTGTTTGTCGAAAATCTCCTGAGAGTATGAGTAGAGCTCCTCCCATTATTTCAGAGTTTTTTCGCAATTCTTGTAATGTTCTGTCCATGGCTTCTAGTGATTTTTTATGGGCCATGGTGCATTCATCCCAGCAGATAATTTTAGCTTGTTTTAGAAGTTGACCCCGTCCAGATGCTCCTGAGACTTTACATACCGGGAATTGTTGTTCGGCTATATTCAACGGTAGTTGTAAGGCAGAATGAGCAGTTCGTCCTCCTTCCATAAGTGTGGCTGCAATGCCGGATGATGCTAGTGCCAGTGCGATGTGTTTTTTAGCACGTATTTCCGCCAGTATTAGATTTATTAGAAACGTTTTACCGGTGCCTCCTGGTGCGTCCAAGTAAATAATTCCACCAGTGTTGTTATTTATTCGGTTCATTATAACGTTGTAAATTGTTTTTTGATTGTCATTGAGGAGTGGTTTATTGTGAGCAATGTATTCAAGTAGTTCATTGACGTTGTAGCTTTTTTCCTTTGTAATTTCGTAGTTTAGCATACTGAAAGCATTTCTTTGTGGTGCTGGCATTCCAAGTTCTACTAAGGTCCGGTTATTTATTGCTAAGCATTTATCTTCTAAGCGAATGAGTGTTTCATTGAAGATGTTGTCACTGAATTCTATAGTCAGTTCTGGATTAGCTTGTCGGATTTGGTACAATATATCATCACTCATACTCCTTTTGAAAGAGTCCCATAGCTGTTTTGGGTTTGATGGGTTACATGTTGTTAGAATTATGGCGAATAACTCTCGAATTTGTTCAGCTGAAGCTGTGAGTGTGGCTTCTTGTAGTGTTAATTCCCAGTGGTTATCGTTTTCCAATAATCCTAAGCGTTGACATGCTTCTCTGTACGTCTGGCATAGGTAGCCGTCAATAGTCCTGAGATCTGTGAAACTTGTTGGTCCTCGTATTTCGTGTAACAACATCCGGAGATAGAAACATTCGGCATTGTTTGGATGTACAGTGTATACTCGACCTATTGTGTTAGTTTTCATTATTTCTGGATGACCCTCTTCTGGCATTCCTTGTTTTCGTCGTTGAAAAATTTTTCTTGTTTTGTCCCACGTATAATAAATAGGGACGTCGACATACAGTAACGTCTTTGCGAATGGATCCGTTTGGCAAAGTTGGAAAAAAGCTGTTAATGTTGTGTTCTGAGGTGGTTCGCTTGCAATTTTTCTAGCCGAGTCTTTTGTGAAGTAAACTCTCTGTCCATTCTCCAAATGTACTGCTAGATGTTGCACAGCTGGTTCGCGTTCGTGTATGGGAAAACTAAAAATCCTCCACGCTGCTTCGTTACTGTTGATGTATCTTCCCATTTGGTACATGAGTATCTCATCATTTCTGTTATTTTGTTCGCTATTTTGGACTATTTGAAATACTGCCATATCACTACCTTTGTTTACGTACTTACATATATATTTAATAGATTTTACTGAATTGCAATATTCAACGTTTATGTGTGCTTGGAACATTTTAGAAAGTAGTGGGTTATATGGTACTACCCATTGATTATCTATTTCCAGTTCATCTCTGCCTTGTATTCGTATTTTTGCTGTGAAACCACCGTTTTTCGGTGATCGTCTTCTATATTTGGGATAGCCGTCATCTTCAGTTTTTGTATCGTCTACGTATGGTTTTGGATATTTTTTTGTACATTTTCCATCACGCATGCATGGCGCATTAAAGTTTAATGGTCCACATGGTCCGTGAATCATGTTTTTCACTACTATGCTGTATAGTTCCGGATCTTTTTGTGGATTGGGAAATTCAGCTTGGATGATTTTGTCGATATCCGTGAGATAAATTTTATCGTGTAGCCATATGAGATTGTGTGAGTGAGGTAATCCTCGTTTTTGCCACTCGATTGTATACATCCAGCATCTAACGGTTCCAAAGATGTGGTATTTTGTGATGACTTCAATAAATCTTATTTGTTTTTGTCGAAAAACTCGGGCTATTATGTCGTGTCGATCCATGGAGGTTTGTCCATATTTTAGTTGTTCTTTGATTTCTGGCCATGATGAGTTGCATGTAAATGTTATGAAGAGATCAGGTCGTCCATATTTTCTTACGTAGGTCATGGCATCTTGAGTATATTCGTGCATATGTCTTGGACTTCCTATGTATGATGAGGGTAAGATTACCATTGTTCCAATATCGTCAATATTGCCGTCATTTATGATCGCATCTCGAAGGTGGATGTATTCTTCTGTGCGTAGTTTCTTCTGATTCAGTCTTATGTAAAGCATCCGTTCTGCTTCTATTTTTGCGTACATATCTACCAGAAATTGTTGGAATAAACGGCGAGTGTTGAGAATGTGATTGTATATTTCATTGTCTCTGATCATTAAGCGGTAAGCATAGAACTCCTTGGAAGTGACTTTTTTGTTTGTTTCTATGCCTGTTTCAGGATGAATTTGTTTTATATTGAAATGATAACCGTCCTCTCCGTGCAGAAATATTAAAGGATATTGAAGAGAATCATATGAACGGTGTGTCTCTGCAATGCGTTGTAGTCCTTTTCTTCTTCGTTGTAAAATTATGTCACGGCTTGTATTTTCATTGTCCACAATTACGATGGCGACTTCATCTATCTGAGGTGCATTAAATCTACGTTCGTGTTCTCCACGTGGTCTTTTATCGGCTCGAATCACAATTTTATAGTCATCAGAAATCATGCGATCTAGTGTTGTTTTGAATATGTAAATCAGTTGATTGTATTTGTGTAAGATCCTCTGTACATCTTGGATTATTTCGCGTTTCAATCCATTAAAATGTGTACTTCGTTGATCAATTTCTTGTTCTTCATTTCCAATGAAATATACTTGCAGAAATTTATAGTCATCGTTAGGCATTGGTAGTAACGATCCTATTTTGTGATAAATTTGCCCTTGAATTGAAAATACATATTCAAATTCATCTCTATTAGTGTTAGTCGAAGTAACACCGAAAGAAGTCATTTGAAAGCAGGAGTTGTATGATCTTATATTTTGAAGAAAGTGTTTTGATTCTGGTGTTTCCCCGGTCATGTAATGTAGAAATTCCTGCGGAGGTGCTTCCAGTGGTGGTAATCGAATTTTTCCATTCATGCAACAGAGACCTGGTGTTTCTTTACTGAATTTTTTCGCGTGGCAAAATTGGCAAATGTTATTCATTTTTCCGATCACAACATATTTATGATTGTAATATTTCTTCGTCGATTCGTAGTGGAATGCTTCCTTTGTTAGATTATCTTTTAAAATTCTCGATTCTTCAATAGTTTTATTTTCGCTTCTTTCTTCGCTTTTTCCGCTTCTCAGGGTGCTCATTCTGGTTCGTTGATTTTGTAAACGTGCTTCGCGCTGTTCTTCCGTTTCATTTCTTCGATATTCTTTTTGTTTCCGCCGTTTCGCTGCAGAACTGGCAAGATCTCCACCTCTTTTACGTCTAGGCATTATATTCTGTAAAATATAAATTAAATGAACATTTTATAGACAAATATATTATTACGTAAACGTGGGGCACGTTGAGACAAAGAAAACAAAATTATTTAATCTTCAAGCGGTCGCGCGATATTTTGTTTACGGCCAAAGTATATCGATTCAACGCCGCGCGACTACTTGAAAGTTAAGGAAATTACAATTAAAAGAAAAGAAAAAAAAACCATTAGAATTAATTAAATACATTATTAAAAATACTCACATTTAATATTTCACAATAAAGGCTCACAGATAACTTTTTTTTTTCTTCACTTCAAGATCATGAATTAATTAAACACACTATTAAAAATACTCACACGTGATACTTCAAAATAAAGGCTCACACAGGTAACTTCTTTCTTTTTCGTTTCGAAGTGGCTTGTTCCGCTGTTCAAATCGAATTAATTCTGGCGGGCGACACCGGGCTCTTATATATTCAGAAAGCTAGGCTCTAGGGTATTCCAGAAAGTTGGCTTTATGGAGACTATACACATGAAGTGTATAGTTGGCTCTAAGATATTCGAGAAAGATGGCTCTAGGATATTCAAGAAAGTTTGGGAATATTTACTTTCTCACACCTTCTAGGTATAGAATGTTCTCGACGTTATCGTTCGCCGTAACAATAGGTTTTGCAGCTGTAGCATACGCAGTAAAGGCGCGAAATTTAAAAACTTAAATTTTAAAATGTTTTCAGAAGTAATTTGAATAACTAAAATGATATCGCTTTAACTCCAACATATAAGTTAGCTACTGCTGTATAAATACACAAAATTTAATAACTTTATTATGGTAACAAATGTAATTTAAGACTTTATTGAAATGAGAATTTTAAATTTCGCGCCCCAAATAATCGTTCTTTTAAGTCCATATTGTGTACAATGAATGAAGTTCAACTATTTGACAACAGATGGCGCGACTACACTTACTTTCCAAGTTGAAGGGTTGGAAAAGCCCTTATATCTTTAAAAACACACCCTTTAGGTTAAAACGGGAACTTTCTTGTTCGAGGGGGGATAAAGGGTTATGGTAACAAATGTAATTTAAGACTTTATTGAAATGAGAATTTTAAATTTCGCGCCCCAAATAATCGTTCTTTTAAGTCCATATTGTGTACAATGAATGAAGTTCAACTATTTGACAACAGATGGCGCGACTACACTTACTTTCCAAGTTGAAGGGTTGGAAAAGCCCTTATATCTTTAAAAACACACCCTTTAGGTTAAAACGGGAACTTTCTTGTTCGAGGGGGGATAAAGGGCTATCACACTATATAAGTCCCTTTATCGTGATGGGACTCCTTTTTAAGTTTTATCGGCACGCACATTTTATCAACTTAGTTTTATTATATATAATGATTATATCTTACGAGTTTGAAAAAAAAGAAACCCGTAATAGTGGGAACGTGTGGCTTGAGTCTACTCTTGTACTAGAGCTGTATCATCGTTTATCGGCTTATATCGATAGATTTGGTAATCTCGTCCTCACTCACCGTTGTCAATATTCACAAATTACATAATTACCGTTATGAATTATTTTTTATCACTAGAATTTTAATCAATTGGTCAATAATGCAAATGGAAACTAAAAAAAGTAGTGAGTCGTGAATGCCATGGTGTGCTCATGGTGTCGTAATGTCAACACGGTTATCTTCCCTCATTGTTTAGTTTAAGTGAGTTGGAAAGTATTCAACACCGACAATATCTGAGTATTTTAAAATCAAACCTGGCAGTCTCCACTCCGTCGTATTGTTGGGGAAATAAAAAAATGTAATGAAAAATTGCATGAGATATAATTACTACTTATTTGTATGAACAGTTTTATTGTAGACTAATTAAAATAAATTTAAAGAAAAGTGTTAATTTACGAAAATCATAACATAACAATAATTATTTAATAGATTAGATTTCGATTAGATTTATTAGATTAGGTTATATATACACAATAATAAACCGTGTGTCTTAAACAAGGTATTCCTGTATTTTAAGAGACAGTGGTTTTAATTTTATGTTTAGTGCAACCTAAGAGTGACTTGGTGTTGGTTCAGTGTGTTTGTGTGTATGTATAAGCGTGTATGCGAGAATTATATTGATCACTAGACATTAACTTTTAAAACCTGTCTTTAAATGGTTAAACTGTTTGGAGATTGCTATCTTTGTTTTGCTTACAAAGGACATTGCCGTTTTTGATCTGATTATTGATTACCTTTGGAGAAAACCAACTTTTATAACTGCCTACACTACGATACTTGTAAAAGCAGAAAATATAAAAATATGCAAATTCAAATATTAAACTGATATTTTTTGGTATAAAGTTAACTTTTATATTTTCTTCATTTTTGTGCAGTGATTTTCTGCCTTAAAGATTGCCAATATTGAAACACATGACAACGACCAATTGGAGAATGCCGTGTATGATTTTTTTTTGCGGATGACCTAACCCTGTTAGCCGGAAGGGCCTTTTATTGGTTTACCGGACTCTTTCGGTGAGCCGTTCGAGGACGGTCGAACCGATCTGCCGTGTTTGTATTGGAATCAGCAATTTAGCAGCTCATTTATGAGACATTACCGACCTTGTTGTACATTCACAGTTCGATTTTGACAAATAGTAGAGATGGCTAGGTTAATTTTTATATGCCTCAATTATTGGTGGTGTATTCAACTTATGCTGCCACATGAATATCACTTAAGTACATAATTAATGTATTCTGTGATAATGCAGCATCGTTTAAGAATGCACTGCATGCATGTAGGATGCCTGCTGTCGTTTGTGTATTTCAGTGCGCTTCCCGCCAATTTTTGACAGTCACTCGCGGCATTGTCTGGCACCGCACGACTGAGCGAGCATGCAACCGCGCGCGCGCCTTTGTTTTATAATTCGCGATATTCGATCAGTGGTTATGGTGTATATACTCATATTTTTAACTAAATAACTTACTATACAAAACATATTTTTTGAAATGGGTATCTGTTGGATAGAATAGATTTTTTAATGACAAAATAAGTTAGATATTTTTGTATCACCCAAATATATAAGACATTTGTGACTATTTAAATGGTACTTCAGTAGTTCAGTTTGTAACTTAAATCCTCTAATAGTTTTTGATTTAGGAAATTAACAAACCAAGTGATTTGTGAGGAGTACATTTTATTGACTGAGAGTTAACAAAATAAATGAAGTTTATTACCTTTACTTTGGAGTTCAATTATTATTAATAAATAATTAATAAATTAATAATAATTACTAGTTATTATTATTATTGAATATTAGTAGTACCTACACCGATCCATGTATTTCTAGACAATACGAATAGTATTTTCCAAAATTAGGAGGTACTAAGTTTTTCCTAATAATTATTTTTTTATTGTACTTAGTCACGGGCTTAGGATTGTGTATGTGTATAGGCTAGAAATCATTATTACCTACCAACATATCTAGCTACGTAAATAGTCCAAGTTTTATTTCTTAAGTAGTACTGTAGTAGGTAGTAGCGTGCTTGGTGCGTGGTAGTAGAACGAGGAGACGCGTAGGCGCCAAGCAATACTAATCAATACAATGCAGACGCCACCTGCGCTTTATTTACAAACAGAAAAGTGGTGTGTTGGTAGTGTTTGAAATAATATCATAACTCGATGACAAAATAATTCAATTTAAGTAGGTTCTTTGATATCTAACTTACCTAATAAAGTTAGGTGTGCACTAACTAGGAGCGGACAGTCGTTATCGAGTCCTCGCGACTGATTTATGAACAGATAGTGGTATCTAACATGAATCATTTGTACCTACAATAATTTCCAATCCTAATTATTTATGACGTCTTTATATTTCTGTATGTACTAATTAGATACTGAGCATCGGTATATTAATATCCCATCACAAAATATAATTAAGTAAGCATTTTCTTTTAGTTACAAACAAGTTTTTAGTAGTAGCAAATTTAGCTGCGGTCGATTTTGATGTGACTTTAGTCATGATAAATGATGTGTTATCTGAAACACATTATGTATGTGCAGATTGTATGTTATTATTTTATAGTATTTAGGTATGTTTCATAAATAACATAGTTGCACAAAATTATTTAGAATAATTTAAAATGGCAAATACTTACTATTGATTTGGCATAACTATTTGGGCACAATATATTATGTATATGACTGACTTGTGAACAGGGACCGATTCAAATCTAGCACTCCGCGTTATGTTTGTAAGGCGAACATAGCCAAACCTAACGCTCAGGGGTGCTTGTGAGTGGAAAATGTTTTCAGGTCTTACTAATGAACAGAGACCCATCGGGTCCTAACACTAACCAGCCACTGCCGACACACCCTTACTACGGTCGTTCGGCTTGTGCATTGTGATTAAAAGTCTGGGTAACTTTTTATTAAATTGTATTTTAAAAGATGTTTATCAAAAAGAGTTACTCTTCTTCTGAGTATCAACACTTGTACTGTGTAAATATACATTGATATCTCTAAGGAACAAATATTTACCTGATTAACAAACTTAAGAAAAAGAATCGGTAAGCTCAAAGGCAGTAAATCTAGTCGGTAATAGTATACATAGAAAATGAAAACGTCGCTATAGGAGCCAAGCAAACAGATTGGTTACCATTTGAATCTCCTATTAAAGTCTATTAAAGCAAAAGCATCCACTTATTTGTTGCGACACATGCGACAATGTTGTGTTGTATTTGATTGATTGATGCTGGAATGATAAGAATGTGAGATCTACTAGAAGAATGTATAGGGTGACTGGTAATAAGCGTAAATACTTTTTGGCACTACCACGTTGCTAGGTGTAGGTAGTGCTGATGATAAGTAAAAACAATTTCCTAATTAATTTTGCTATAAATTGGTACTTATTTTATTTTTTGAGTCACGCAGTAGAGACGATGAAAACAATACGTGGAGTAGGAAAGGCTAGTCGACTCACCGTGGTACCATCGTCATCTCTACTACGCAGCTTAATTAATATTAAATAAATAATTATATTTATTTAAAAAAAAAACTTAAAAATGTTTCTTTGTGACAGTTGTTTGTAATCACGAACACTACCACACGGTAAATTATGTTACACTAATTACCAGTCACCCTATACAGTGTTTATTGCCTTCATTATAATTGTACAAGCAGCTATTAGAGCTGTTTGTTACTTTAAAACAGTAACTGTTAGAATATCTGTGGGTGTGCAAGTTACACTCACATGGAGATGATGCGGGGTTCGATCGCCCTCAAGGTGAACCGCGTGCCTAAAAATAACTGCAATAGCGCGATCAACATGATGCTACTATAAGCACGCTACAAGTAACTAAAAAGTACTACAAGTACTCTCTACCTGCAAATGGTGAACGAGGCCTTAAGCAGCATATTATTGTATCCCGTACGTACTAAGAATAGGGAAAGTTTGTTTATTTTACATACAAATCAATCTTACACTTTTAATAGGTGGTTTACGTTAGGTTAAACTAAACTACTACTTAAATACTGTTTTTTGCTAAATACCTAATAAGTTTTTTGCTAAACAAAATAATTGGTGTAATTTTTTTGTGTTGATAGGTAGTATGGGTAGTAAGCAAAACAGCTATAAGTAAATTAAGTACTCAAAGAAATAATATTTTGAATCGGAACATACTTAATAAAGTTTCTATTTACATATTATTATATAGTAAATATTAAAGCTAGTCGTAGTGTCAATAATATTTTTATGTTTTAGACGTAGACAAGACACATCTCTCATATCGATAGAACTTCGTTTAATTAAGTGCTACCTACCACTGAGCATAATAAAATCACTACGTTTTACTACTACAGTCAGTGTAGCCAAAGTGTACCAAGTGCAAGTGATGTAGACAGTCATCGTGAGATGGCGTCCAGATCGCCATTATTCGGTAAACGAAAAGTTACCTGGGTTGTCGAAATTGGAGACATTCCAGCTTATGTATACGCACCATACGAGAAACATTTGAATCACAGCAAATGTAAGTACCTATTTTAACTGATAACCATAGAAACATAATGGTAGGTAAGGTAGGTGAGCCATGATTAGATAATATGGAATCGCATAACTGGCTTCGTCTGCCATCTAGTGGTAGTAGTAGTAGTTTTTAAGTTCATTTCAATTTGACGTTCCATTGGTCGTTTCATTGCTTTCACTGGCTGAAAGCTATTGTCAATTTATGTTCAAGCTAAGTTGTGAATTGTCAAATTGTCAAGTCAAGCATTAACTTGCCAATTGCTGTAGGTGGAAAAACATGAATTAATATTACAGTTTTATCTTATTGATTTCAATAAATTTACATAATATATGAATAATTGCAGGGAAAAGAAAGAAAGGCACACATTTGAAAGAGGTAGGACGGCTTAATCTTCCACATCTCCAATTCAATTTTTCATTTTTGGCCTGTTGTGGACTCCGCTCTTAACTGTAATTTCGCACTGACGGACATTGGCAGAATTGTGGCAAAAACTAGCTACAAAAGCCATAAAAAAAAAACAATTGAGCTCGCCAACAACTGTCAATGGCCCTGTCTCGTTTGTCACTGTCAGAACTGTCACTGCCATTCATTCCATTTATTTTATTCCTCGTTCCGCTTGTTCGTCCGTCGAAAACTTTGTGCTTACACTTGCATGCTATAGCGATGTTTTCTACGCGTTTCAGCGTTTCGGTTTGTTTTGTGGGACCTTAAGTGTTTGTTGTAAGCAGCATTTAAGTGACAAGTGAGAGCAAGACACAGCGCTCTTGTTGACCGACTAAGCCCGAAACATTGTTTTGAAAAGTTTTGACAAGTTAACTTTAGTTGCGAGTTTTAAACTTCGGCGTCGGTCGTGGGTGTTCGTGTTGTGATGTTTCTGAACTTACTCATAGCATTATAGTGGATTGAGAAGGATTATATCGATGCCAACGAGGGGGAGACTTGTAAGATGGAAGCTAGCTGTATAGGTAAGTGTTCGTGCGCAAGGCGTCGCCGCGGGCGAGACCTTGAGGAGTTGATGCAGTAACTTGTGATGCAAGCGGCACAACACGCCGCGCTGTGCCTCGCTATCTTATCGAGCTGAGTTGTGTACACAACCAGGCTTCTTGCTCTCTTCTAGCCTAGCACAACATTTACCTACCTGTTTATTATTTGTAATATGTAACTCACTAAATTCAGATCCAAGTGGAACTCACATGAGTAATCATCATTTGGTCAGTGGGTCATCTTAAGGGCTTTATCTAGAACTATGAACATAGTTTAGTTTAGTAGGTATATGTATAGTTGCATTGATATTAGTCTCATACAGGAATCAGTGGTCCGGATATGTTAAATTATTTGATAGCAATTATGTAAAAGTGTAAAGTATTCAACCATATACTTTTTTTTCCTTTATTATCACTTAAAAAGTCTCATAAAACATTGTATGTATGTAATTTAACATAATAAAGCCACTAAGGTTTATAATTATTATTTACCTATACCCAGTGTAGGTAGTAATGGTTGAATACTGAAATTTTGAATGTTAAGTTACCTTTACATTATAAGCCAATTAGTAGATAATTATCTGTTACATGCAGGATGAGGGTAATCTAATTTTTGATAGACTCATCCCCTAAAGTGTAGGCAGAGGTGAATTTCACCCATTTTTCGCCAATGATATTTAGGTCCCTTATGTAATACGGGGTGAATCTATTACAGTTCATCAATCACAATTCACCACCAACTCAAACTTGCTATTGTGTATGGATTTAGGCCTAAACTCTCTCAGCTCATAAGGTAGTTGAAAAAAGACCTGTGCCCATCTGTGGGACAGGGTTGAAGTAATCACAATTCTAAATATCAAGCTTTAACTAAGATTCTCTAAGTATATTAGAAAAGTCTACTCCAGGTCATTAAGCAGACATGCTTACTACTGGACCACCGAGGTAAATACATTTTTTACTAAACTAGCTAACTAACCATAATGGACAAGAAACAAGAATCTTAGCTTTTAAAAATAAAAATTAAACCAGACTTTCTTATAGCAAAGTTGATCAACTAGTAAATATTAAATTGAGTGTTTCTTTTATCAGCGCCTCTCAGAAACAACTTCTAGGTCCTCAATTTGCCTGATGTGAAGCAATGATGTAGTATATGATGGAACATGCTTACCCTTACTTACATGCTTACACTAATAAAACCACCTTTAATATAACATTGTAGCTCAGTTATAAAACCACATTTTACTTCTTACCACATCCATACAAAACACTACACACACATGCACACTACTACACATGCATCTTTTGTTAGTCCTATTTCAAAACATATATAAATTTATTTATGCCAAATAAAAAAAAGTAAATGTCTGTAACTATAAAAATCTACTTTTAAAACAACGATGTTTATTATATAAGGGACGGATGAATGTCCCTCATAATACAGGATCTTCATAGCATGGGGAGCATTAATCTTGTAGCTTGAAATTTGTTTTTAAAAGTTCTGTTTATGTCATCTTCTGTACTTTTATTTAATGGCAAATAAACATTATTATTATACCCAGGTCATACTGATTCACTCATGTCTTGAAAACAGGCAGATTATAGATATCATGAAACATATATGCCACCAGTGGATTCCACAACTTGGCAGTTCTCACAATAAAAGTAGAAGCAAAGCGCTGATAGCCATGTATCACTTATCCTTATTGTAAGAAGTTATAATACTTTATTGTGATGGTTGTCATGTCATGCCTTCAATTTCCCTTTGACTGTGTTCCAATCTAATGCTTGGTTGGACTATAAATGAGTAAAACTATAATAACTTTACAGAATTGAGTCTGTTGGGCTTTGACTTGGCTTTGTCTCTGTATTCATTTTTACTTACATACTTCTATGAGAAGTTGAGCACAAACATGTTAGTTATATAAAAAAAGTCTGAGTGGTGTGTGATGTGGGTGGGTGTACAATATGTCAACAAGAGAGATTAGTATGACTGCATATTGTGTGTGAGCACATTCTTAGTGCAGTGTGCAGCTCACGTCATGCACCAGTTGTGTTCAAGAAAGTTGCACACATGAAACATCGCCAGAGATCACCTTTCAGCAGATCATATTCTTCCTTACACAACTGGTTGCAGATTGTGTTTAATTACAGTCACATACAGGACTTATCTTAAACATTTATTAATACTTATCTTTGGATTGTTTATTACCTAGATTAACATTGCACACACATTGTCCTGTATGATACTTTTTATTCCATGAATAATAGTAGGTTACTGTTTTCTACAATTGGTTACAGTTCCCAAATCCATGATCAATGTGGATGATTCACTGAAACTAGTTAGATGCAAAAATAGATTCAAATATTTTAAATATTACTATGTGTGGGTTTATTATCATTTTAGTCAGTTCGTACACATAAACCTAGATTTACTTTTAATTCTGCTTACTTGTTCAGCATTTTCAATTTTAATATTGCATTTGTAAGCATGGTGTGCCTTGTATTGTCTTAAGAACTGACAGAGTGGGGTCTGAGTAGATACAAAAACAATAATTCTTAACAAATGCCACTAAATGCATTATTCATATTCATAGTATCTACTATCCACAGGTATAGTTATGCAAATCAGAAATGTTTATCAGCTACTAGGTGCTAATGGAAATCACCATTACACACATGATCGCGCATACTTTCCCCGCCGCATGCCGCAGCGACGCGCTTCTCTATCTCACACCTTACCTTACAATACAGATAATACTGAGATGTGGAACCTAGGTACTTACGTATGGTGTGTGTTGTGTGATTGTGTGTGACCGATGGGACATGTGACCGTGTCGCCGTGTCTGTGGAAAGTGGCGCGCGAAACAGGTCGCTCCTTATGGGGAGATGTGACGACAACCTCAATTCTCGTTATCATACGTCTTGCTTGGTAAAATAATCGTCGTAACATTATTTTTCGTTTTGTTGATATTTGCGCGTGTATCGCGCTGTAGAATCGGATGAGAGTACGATATGTGATTGATATTCTGATGTACTATCCTAAGATAGTACGTATGTATTACAAGACTAAGATGCTTCACTTACGTAGATAATTAGATAGGTACGCGAAGAAACCAACTGACCCACTTTCTCAATCCACGTTGCCTCATTCATCTGACAAAATTTTCTATGAATGAATATCGGACTTTCGGAATTATCCACCCACGCCGCCGTCATGTCACGTCAGCCTATTGAAGAACTTTATGTAGAGTTATATTGCCGTAGATGTATGATGGGTACATGATTGTATCCATCATCAGCGACGCGCGGCGCGGCGTGCCCCTGCCGCCGCGCCGTGGACGCACCGCGCGGTGGAGGAGTGCGAGCGTGCTATACGTAATATGCGTGCCGGTCATCAGTAGTCACTTCACTGCACTTCCACACTTCCTCCAATGTCATGCACCTTGTATTATGTGCGTTGAATTAATCAGATACTTACGCACGGATCAACCGTTAATCGCTTTTAGGTGCCAGTCGTATCTCTAAGCCAGTAGTTGTGTGTATTGGGGTGATCAGGAAATGGTGTATCTACGAATTATAGTAGAACTATTTATAAAACAATGAGCTCATCTGATTATGTTGCGACTGGTGCCAGGCTGGGAGCTGGGAGCGAGTCATATCGTAGACCGCCACACTGACCTATTTGTGAATGAATGCACTAAATGCCGAACAAACATCGCACTTCGTTTAGAGATACAAGATAGTTGTAGAGAGTAAACATGCCGGCTGGAAATGACTAGTTGCTGTCAATGTGACTTCGTTCTGGATTAAAGGCTGAAGTATGTCAATGATAGATGATACATACATGACTCCAAATATAGAGCAAACTTCACTCTTCACATTGAAACTGAACTTACTGATCCATAATCCTCTCGCTAAAGAAACCTTTGGACGTCGGAGCGTGTAACCGGAGTAACAAATAAATTGTTGTAAATGTCCATCCACTTGTAATAATGTGACAGCGACACAATGCACCCTTTGTGTCTCCGGCGCAGATCATTGACTCGCTGAAGCACGTGCGCGCCCTGCCTCGTCGTCTGCTGACACTCACGCGCATATTACATACTGTAACACGTAGCTTCTTTCTTCCATGGTAACAACGTACCGTCGGAATGTATGGTGGGTGAATACAGTCTACTATCATTAGTGTGGGAGCTATATTCATAACATCAATTGCTTAAACGAACTAATTAATCGATGTGCCTACCAATTGGTGAATAGCCAGCCAGACTACAACAGTCATAGACCCACCATGTTTAATTAAGCTCACTGACAAATAGTCGTTGTTATAATGTGAATGACAACAAGTGAACCATCATTATTAGTAAGACTGACGAGTGTATTGTTGCGCTGCGTAGGTGTGTTGCTCGTAGAACATTGTTGGACGAGTGCGAAGGACGGGTCCGCCCACAGCCACAGGCCCTGTGCGCCTGCGCCTGCGCCCTGCGGCACGCGTGCACACTTCATACAGACCGTGCTCCACACATGACACTGCCCAGTGCAGCTTTCGTTATATTTCCAGTATAAGCTGATCTCGCATTGTATAGGATTTTCGTAAAACGAGAGGTCAGCTTTATTGGAATAGTATAGCTTAATGTGTAGCCGTATGTACTAAAACTACTAAAATTGAACCCTCTGGTCCTGTTTAAGATATTATCATCGTTTTTGTACTGCCATGTTACGTTCTCTTTTGGGTGCACATGTTAGTATCGACAAACGTGCTGAAGGGGAGCCGAGTAAATAAACAAAGACACGCAGCTGTTGATGGGGCGACGCGCGACATCAGGAGGCGAGTTCGATCGGTAGCCGAAACTACTGAACGCCAAACAAACATTCATATTTAATTAAACTAAATTCGATTCAATTCTTTATTTGCTCCAGACATGTACCTACTCGTACCTATACAAAATTCTTAAAATGTGATTAGTTATATTATGGTTCTTTCTGTTGTTGATGCTGTAGAGAACGGTTCGAAGATAGAGCCTTGTTTGACCATCGCGACATAAAAACATAGGTATCTATCTTATCAGTCAGCGTGTAAGATAAGGTTTACTAAATTAAGCGGTAAAACGAATTAGATTCGGTGATAAAGTCAGGTGGCTAATTTCAGAGTTCAAGTCTGAGTTTAGTAGCAACTATTAAAAGCAAAGGTAATAGGTAACTTATTTAAATTGTTGAACTATTTCTAAGATTTTTACTACTAGAAAAATAAATAGTATGTGATGGATTGTTAGCTATTCATATCTCAGGCTACAAGATGTAACACATCGTTGTGATATGTATAGATAACTCTATCCCGGTGATTACCATAAAATGATAAGAGGTCGTCGTCCTCACATTTTGGAAGGCAGGTCGCACTCGGTACGCGGCGCGCGCCATGCATTGTATATGTGATAACAATTATCTAGTACTACCACAGAGCTACGCCTGATATTTATAATCCTCTCGCATCTTTCGTATGCTTTCACAAGAGCCAACACTGTATTACACGAATGCCCGCGCGGCTCACTTTCGTCTGCACAAAATTTTGAATACACACGTGTTTGTCATGGTAAACAAATTGTTACATGTTCTGTTTAAAGTCAATATTATAAAGTTCCATGTTTGTTAGTATTGGTTACAGTCGACCTTCAGTAAAATGTATATTTTAGAAATAGAAAGGGGAGCTGTCCTCCCGTCGCATTCGCCTCGTTATCATAATTGAAATCATCATAGATATCAATAACTGCGGGTTATCTGACACTTGTCCTGCTTAAACTGTGTACACACAACGTAACTCTTAGTTAGACAATAGCTTTATTGATTCTTGAATATGTATACCATATAGTTTTAAATAGAAATGGTACTGGTCTTAGGATATTTAAAATTCTCATATGTACATATTCTATTAAAATTACGTAAAATCTAACTTTTTCAGTAGTTTGGGTATTTTATTAGTGTAGTTTAGATAAAATTAGGCAATGTGACAATGCAGCGACATTATAATAAGTTAAATTAGCAAGTGGACAAGGGTTGACCTTCGCCACTCCAGTGCGCAATGATGGCATAGTGATGTGTGTAATACCATAGATAATACGGTAATAATCACTTCAACCCTTTTTAGTGTCCCACTGCTGGGCACGGGTCTTCTCTCAACTATCTTATGAGTTGAGCGCTGGCCAAGTGCGGGTTGGTGGATGTCACATGTCCTTGAATGATTAGTTCTTAGACATGCCGGTTTCCTCACGATGTTTTCCTTCACCGATATTGAGCAGCGGCGATGAAACAATTCACACAAAGATGTGTGGGCACGACCAGGATTCGAACCCACGACCTTATTTTTCTAAGGCGAGGCCCGTACCGCTGCGTCACCGCTGCTCTAGTAGTCTACGGTAATAATAATATTAGACAATTAGTTGCTGGACTAGTGCGGTGTACAACCTACCGGCGGAGTGCTCAGTTGTGGTTGGTAGGTGTTAATGTTCCTATCGTGTGCACCAAGACAAGAGCAAGTGGTGGCGCGCGGGATGACGACACCAGCGACATCAACTTGGCTATTCTATTAGTTGTGCCCACATTGTTTTTCTGGCATACACATTGGAATACTAAAATGTTACTAGTTTAATAGGTTTTGGAATATAGGTCCTTACATATGAAATTGGCGTTTTGTACGGGAGAAATGTAGTCTTTTTTTGTTGTTAAATACATTTAATTAATCAAAGTATGCACCGTTGTTATCTATGCACTTTTGCCATCTCATAGGTAGTTCATTGATCCCTTTACTAAAAAACCATGGGGGCGAGAATCAATAAACTCTTTGAAGGTGGTTTAGACTGTACGAAGTTAGAAGTTGTCCAAATTCCGGAAAAAAATGGTAATCTGCTGGAGCAAGGTCCGGGGAGTACGGTGGATGTCGCAGACATCCAATTGTAGCTCATCTAACTTAGTGGTTGTTTGTTGTGCAGTTTGTGGCTTTGCGTTGTCGTGAAGCAGCGGTTGACCAGTCTCCGTTGTTTAGAGGCTAGTTCTTCCTTCATGGTTTGCAGTTGCTGATAATTGATAACTGCCCTAATGGTTTGGTCAGATTTTAGAAAGCTGTAGTGAACGACACCTGCGCTAGTCGACCAAACACTCACAAGTAACTTTTTCTGAGTCAATTTTCGTTTGGGGCAGGATTTGGCTGGGTCTTCAGGGTTTAGCCATTGCCACGAGCGATTCCGATTATCGACAGTAGCCACTTTTCATGCCAAGTAATGATTCGATTTAAAATCCCTTTATTATTGTGTCGGTTGGGCAGAGTAACAAAGCAGTCGACGCATGTTGGCAAGTTTGATTCACTCAATTCATGAGGTAGACTGATCCATCATCCAAGTTTTTTTCCTTTTTTGATTTGCTTCAAGGGGATTAATACAGTTATATCAGTTAGGTACCCCGAAGCCTGCAGCTATCTCTGAAGTGGTTTGTGATGGATCCGCTTCCGCAATAGCCTTTAATGCTTCATTTTCTTCTTTCCTTCCGTTGGCCTCCGGCCGTCCACGGTGTTGGTTCTGAAGGTCGAAATTTCCAGAACGAAAACGTTGAAACCAAAAAGATACCGTGCTATCTTTTGCGACACCAGCGCCGTACACATCATTAATCCCTCGAGCTGTTTCTACAGCACTGGTGCCACGGTAGAACTCGTAATCGTAAATATACCGATATTTCATTTTTTACATTGTGTTTTGACATAGCAGACTTGGTCGAGTGTTCTAAGCATGGAAAGTATGCCAAGAGAGTAGGTAATAAAATTTATAATCTACCCGTGCGAAGCCGGGGCGGGCCACTAGTGAATTTATAAAATTGAATTTGGAATTCTTAACCAAAGAGGAGAAATTTCAGATTGCGATTCGACAAAACGCTAATTTCATATTATTAATTACTAGCTTTCCCCCGCCACTCCACCTGCGTGAATTTTTAAATCGTGCCTAGCAATGAGATAAAAAGTAGCCTATAGCCTTCCTGAATATATAGGTTATCTAACAGTGCAAACATTTTTCAAATCAGACTAGTAATTCCTGAGATTAGCGCGTTCAAACAAACATAGCTTTATAATATTAATGTATAAAAAGTTTTGTACTTACTTAGGTTTATTTACCGTTGTATAAAATAACATCTTTTGAATTACCTAAGTACCTAGTTTTGTGTAACATTAACTATCTGTCAACTTAATGACAAAAAAGTAAAGCTACGTAAATACGACACACAGAAAGTAACGATCAAGTTTAATAATAGCGCGCGCGCCTCCAACTTAGAGCTGTTAAATATGTCCTTGTACTTGTTGTTTTGTGTTTATAGTTTTAATATTTAAAGTTTATTTATATATTCGATACAAGTAACTTTAACTGTGATGTAATCATCACTTTCGGCTTTTTGCGTTTATCCAAAACGTTATTTGTGTAAAAAGGTCTGTAGGTTATCTAGCTTGTATCTACTACTTGTATATTCGCAGGAAATACCTAGGTCAAAATGTGTGCTGTCAATTTGCCACATCGCAAATTGTAATGACGAGTACTGCTCGAAGAAAAACATTCCTGAATGTACTACAGCTTGGATGAGCAAGCTGTAGTAGAGCTACCATCTCTACCGTCTTCCCAAGAGCTCCTGGTAGAGGACGCTAGACACCACGAAGGTCGTTCGTCGCGATGACACTATTTATGCAATAGGAAACATAGCGACGCGACGTTTAGATCGCTGGAGCGTGTCCATACATCCTGTTACACATTTCCATATGTATTGGGAATGATTAGTTGTCGATGTGCTCGCGAAGATCTCGTACCTACAGGCACGAGGCGGTCAGGTGGTCCAACTGATCACCGAGGATAGTTGTAACTTTCTACGAGTGTATCTATGAACGCCGTATCAATAATCTGTGTGTGCGTGTCGTGGTGGTCCGTGTGGAGTGTGGAGGCGCTCGTCTGCTTCATAATGCTCACTCTGCTCAAAAGTTGTGAAGTCTTTCTGAACTCTCGGGAGGAATGCGACTTCTGTACGTCTGTCATTTACGTGCCCTAAATCACTTAGCACAAAGATTGGTCGACATTATGTTTGATGATCCAATGCAGCACCTTTAAAACAAAATTTGTTACGTGTATCAGATTACTTAGGTAACTTACTTAGGTAATAATATCTTGTTATTCGTTCTGTAGGTATATAAGTTAGTTTTATCTTACTAACGGAATGTCCTTGACGACAAACATTGTTAAGCAATTGGTGGTGACGAAATAACTTGTTAACACTAGATTGTGTTTAATAAAACGTACTTAGTACATTGATTGTGACTGAATCGGTAAATGCACCACTTATGTACAATTAGTTCTAAGTTTTTGTTTGTTTGTTCTAGACGAACGCGAGGACGTGCAAAAGAAAACATTCGCAAAATGGATCAATTCGCAGCTCGTCAAGGTACGTGACCAGGAGTAACAATGTTTAACGTTACACATTTGATTGTTTTATTTATTAGGTATATCAAAAGTGTCACCACAACAAACATAGGAAGCGCGTGGGTGTTGGACCAGCCTTTGTATGTCGGTCTAATGATTTCTTTGATGTCGATGTCAAGATGCGATTTAAAGTATGTATAAGAAAATTTACATAATGTCATCGCAATTCATAGTTGTGTTTTACGTAATAGGTGTTGTAAAGAAGTATACTTGACGGAGGGCACACCGTCACACCGCACACATTAGTGAGCCGAAGCTTACAGTTTGTTGTGAGTAATTAAGGTCAATTCTCAGCAACACTTGCCTCCGTCCAACTTGGTTATGTGCAAATTGAAACTGCCGAATATAATATTTGTGTTTATTTAGTCATACACAGACGTACATACCTACGAAATGATAATAGGATTCATAAAGCCAGTTGTATAACTCATAATTTTCCGTCTAATATATAGTAACTGAGTGGAAACTAATTGTTTACTAGATTTGAAATTGGGACGGGCCGGTGGCGTAGTCGGTAAGATGCTTGCTTTTCGTGCCGCGGGTCGTGGGTTCGATTCCTGCACACGTCAGACATTTGTGTGATGAACCTGTCTGTTTAATTGTCTTGAGTCTGGGTGTAACTATCTATAATTAAGTATGTATTTACAAAAGAAAAGTATTTTATGTAGTATATTACCAGTTAACCGGCTTCTATAGTACAAGCTCTGCTTAGTTTGGGATCAGATGACCATGTGTGTTAATGTCCCAGAAAAAAATCCAACTGTAGCATACCTGCAATCATTTATATTCAGGAATCCTCCTATTCAGTACACATCATGGTTACAATATGTATATACCGCACTATATCACGTTAAGTCACCTTTCTACTATTCGTGTCGGGTGTCCTTACGTATCTAGGAAGGAACCCGATGCCACGTAACTTGTACGCGGTCTCTTCTATGAGATGCGGTTGTAATGTATTTTATGTTTCAGAACCAGTTTATTTTTCCAAGGCACTGTTTTGCTTATCTGTAGGCGATTGAAAGTGTAGTACAGTTACAGCTACTGCAATTTAGTATTCTGAGTATTGTGCAATATGTTAGTATGTTCAATGAGTGCGAGGTCTGTTCGTGTTGCAGAACGACAAACCTCTGGTGGAGGACTTGTTCCTGGACCTGAGGGACGGCGAGGTGCTGCTCTCGCTGCTCGAGATACTGACCGCGCAGCAATACGTAAGTGTCGTAGTTGTTACAGCTGACAGTAATACACTGTCTCACGCTCTAGCAACGTGTCGTTAACGAACGGTTGTTCCGGTAGAAACGTGAGCGTGGCCGCATGCGCGTGCACCACATAAACAACGTGAACACGGCGCTGTCGGTGCTCGACACTAACGGCGTCAAGCTCGTCAACATCAGCAGCAACGACATCGTCGACGGCAACCCCAAGCTGACGCTCGGTGAGTCTACGTTACAAGTCGTTTACATACAGTCAGGTGTCGTCCGTGTCGGATATTATACGCTATCGTGTCGCGCACAGGTCTCGTGTGGAGTATAATCCTGCACTGGCAGGTTCACTACCACCTGAAGGAACTGATGTCGGAGCTGCAGCAGACCAACCTCGAGAAGACGTTGCTGGCGTGGTGTCGCACGCACACGCAGGTGAGTGTCGCACGGTGGACACGTGCGTCGCGTGCACGAGGCGACACGGGTGTGACGCGTGCGGTGCGTGTTGCAGAACTACGCGGGCGTCAACGTGCGCAACTTCACGACCTCGTGGTCGGACGGGCTCGCCTTCAACGCGCTGGTGCACCGGTGGCGGCCACACCTGTTCGACTACAGCGACGTGGTGGCGCGAAGCCCCGCCGCCAGGCTGCAGCACGCCTTCACCCTCGCGCACCACCACCTCGGCATCGCGCGCCTGCTCGACCCCGAGGGTGAGTCGCCGCCGGACAGGGTCCCCCCCGTCACCGCCTAAACTAGGTGTCTCATCCCGGGAACGTTTGTCGTAGACGTGAACACACCGCAGCCGGACAAGAAGTCGATCATGATGTACGTGATGTGCCTGTTCCAATCGCTGCCGCACTCGCGCGACGACGTCGCGTCGCTGGACGGCGTGCCCTCCGACCCGCCGACGCCCGTCGCGCCCACCCCGCCCGAGGTGAGTATCGCGGGCCTCGCCCCCGGCCGGGGCCCGGGCCGCGCGCTCACCGCCCCTCGCCCCACGCAGACGTGCTCGTCGCGGCCGCTGTCGAGCGCGACCACCGGGTCGGTGGAGCTCGGCGGGTACTACGCCGCGGTGGAGGAGCTGCTCGCGTGGCTGCTCGACGCGGAGGAGCGGCTCGCGGAGGCGGCCGAGCCGCGCGACGAGGACGGGCTCGCGCGGCTCAAGGAGTTCTTCCACTCGCACGAGCGCTTCCTGGTGGAGCTGTCGGGCGCGCAGGCGCGCGTGGGCGGCGTGCTGGAGGCGGGCGCGGCGCTGGTGGCGGCGCTGGCGCCGGACGAGGCGGACGAGGTGCGCCTGCAGCTGCGCCTGCTGCGCGCGCGCTGGGAGGCGCTGCGCACGCGCGCGCTGGACACGCAGCGCCGCACGCACGCGCGCCTGGACGCGCAGCAGCGCCGCGCGCTGGCCGCCTTCCGGCGCTGGCTCACCGACACCGAGGACCGCATGTCGCGCCTGGCCGCGCTGGCCGCGCCGCCGGCCCGGCGCCTGGCCGCGCTGCACGACCTGCACGACGACCTGCGCGCGCACCAGCCGGCCGTCGACGACCTCGCCGACTGCGTCGTGGTGCTCGACGACGACGACCAGCAGAACAGTCGGTATACTTTATCTCTGAGTGCGATCGTGCGCCTTCTCTCGGAAGGTGTCGTGACCGCGTCTCTCGTCGGGAGCAGGTGTGACGGAGATCGAGGACGAGCTGTCGGCGCTGAGCGAACGGTGGGCGCACACGTGTCGGTGGACGAGCGAGACGCTGCGCACGTTGCGGGAGCTGCAAGGCGCCGCGGAGGCGCTGGACGAGCGCCACGCCGCCGCCGCCGCGCGGGCCGCCGACGCCGAGCGGGACCTCAAGGTGAGCGCGGGCCCGAGGGCGCGGGGCGGCGGAGAGCGGCGCGACGCCACTGCCCGTGTACGTGTGTGCAGCTGATGGAGACGTCGCCGTGCGGCAGCGTGGGCGCGGCGCTGGAGCGCGTGGCGGCACTGCGGCGCGTGCGCGGCACGCTGGTGGACACGCAGCGCGAGGTGGCCGCGCAGCTGGACGAGGCGACCGCGCTGCTGGCGCGGGGCGGCGCCGCCGAGCCGCGCGACCGAGCCGAGGCGCTGCTCGACACGCTCGACGCGCTGCTGCAGATCCTGCTCGTGCAGGCTCACAGGGTCTGTATCTCTTCTACGCCCGCTCCGATCCTCCTACTTTCGTCGTATTCTGCGACGTTCACTAGGTTCCGAATTTTCCAGATAAAAGAGCTAGGCTTCGACATCGACATCCACGATCTGGAAGAAGACGCCGCTACCCCCGTGGACGAGCGGTCGTCGAGCGCCGTCGGCACGACTACTGGCGAAGTGCGGACGCCGTCTGCGTCGCGCGAAACGTCGGTCGCGTCGCACGAGTCTTCCGACTCGTCACGTGACGCGAAAAAGCCGCGACTGTCAGACCCGAAACCCGACTTCCAACTCGGGTATCGAGCCTTCGAAACGTGGGCCGAACGGGCAGAACGGGAATTAAAAGAGGTTCGATCGTAACTCGGCTACGGGTAAGGATTCGGTATAGATTCTCCTCTCGATCGTGACTGACGCGTACCTTATAAACACAGTGCACTTCGTCGCTGGAGGGCGAGGACGAAGACGAGCTGCAGCAAGCGGTGGAGAGGGCACAGCGCCTGCAGCAGGAGCTGGTCGCGCAGCGCGCCGACTTTGCGAACGTCGAGGAGATCCAACGCCGCCTCGCAGCCGACCGGGACCTGCAAGGTGACGACACGTCTCGACACACCGCCCGCTACACGAACGCGGGAGGGGTCGGCGCATTAATATTTTCTCTCCGCAGACGAGGCTCGCAAGCACGCGGAGAGCATAGCGGGACTGAAGCGTCGGTGGGAGGAGATCTCGCGGCGGTGCGGGGCCGTGGCGGCGGCGGGGCGGGCGGCGCGCGCGCTGGCGGGCGGCGGGCGCGCGGCTCGCGCGTGGCTCGGCGAGGCGAGCCGCGCGCCGCCCTCGCACAACCTGCTCATCCACCTGCGCAACCGTCTGCGCGCGCTGCGCCGCCTGGACGCGCACTGCGCGCCGCTGCGGGACGTGGCCGCGCGCCGCGCGCTCGCCGAGCACGAGCGCCTGCTCGCCGACCTGCTCGCGCTGGAGGCGCGCGTCAAGGAGACGCTCGCGACTCCCGAGAAAGAGGGAAACGAACGAAACGAATTGCGCGACCTGCGCGACGAAATACAGGTGCCTATCGATCCTTGCCGCGGCGGCCGGTGTCGGTCGAGGATATCGGGTCGGTCTTATCTATTTTTTAAAACGTTTCGCAGACGATCGAGTCCGAAATAATATCGGAACACGCGGTGATCTCGTCCATGGAAGAGATGCAACGCCGCCTAGAACACCTGACGTCACTGCGCCGACGGTTCACCGACCTGCAGCAGGCCCGCGAGGCGGCGGCGAGCCAAGAAGGCGAGCCGCGAGCGGGATCGCTGCAAGATATAAATTTCAAAACGAGTCTCGAGAACTTGGTCGCGAAGTTCGACGACACTAAGACTATATTGGAACAGAAGATTAACAAATTGGAGAAGGGTACTTAAAATTTGTGTTTGCTTAGGGTCGTCCATTAATTACGTTTTTGTTTTGATTTTCTGAATCCCTCTACCCTCATAGTCAGATGTCGTGACATTGGGCTCGATTCTCTTTCTCTTTAATTTCGCGTGAGATTTTTACTGTAACAAAAAAAAATCTTAATATTGTTCTGTTTTTGGGGGAAGTCAAAATTATGCGATATTTGTAGAGACGTCTGTCTCACCCGACGATGTCTGGCCTTTTAAATACCTCACATAATTAGTGGACGCCTCTTATTAAATGTAGTTATTATTTGAAAAGTAATTTGTGATTGAGTGTATTTACTTACTATGTTCAGGTATGCAGCTGTTGCAGCGCGTGCGTGACGAAAGCGAGGCGGTGTCGCAGTGGCTCGCCGAGGCAGAGCGGCTAGCTGCCGAGCCAGTGCTGCTCGGTGACATTCCCGCACTCGAAACAACGCTCGCACGAAGCAATGTAACTATTGAGTAATTAGTAATTACCTATATAGGTGATATCACATTTGTGTAGTAGTCGATTAAATCTCACAATTTGATTTGTCATTGTTTTAGGATTTCGTCGAAGCTGAACGCGAATATAAGACAAAACTCGAAGCGATCGAAAGCGTCAGAGACCAAATATTGGAGGACTGCGACGACGGTATACGCGACACGGTGTGCGCAGAGACCGCAGCGCTGCGGAAGCGCTTCGAGGCGGTGAGCGGCGAAGGGCTGCGGCACAACGAGGCGCTGCGGCGCGCGCTCGAGCGCAGCGAGGATCTGTTCGGGCGCATCTCGGCGCTCGAAGCGTGGCTCGGGTCGGTGGAGGCGCAGGCGCCGCGCGACGAGCCCGACATCGGCGACGCGGCGCAGCTGTACCGCGTCAAGGCGCACTACCAGCGGCTCAAGGAGGAGTGCGACGCGCGCGCGCTCGACCTGCGCGCGCTCAACGAGGCGGCCGGCGCCGCGCTCGAGGCCGGCGCCGCCGCGGCGCTCGCCCGCGCCACCACGCGGCTCAACGCGCGCTGGACGGCCGCCACGCACGCCGCGTACGAGCGGCACAAGGTGCTCGCCGAGGCGTGGCACGAGGCGGGCGAGCTGCGCGCGCTCGTCACGCAGGAGACCGCCTGGCTGGACGGGCTCGCGCGCCTGCTGAGCCGCCCCGAGCGGCCCGGCGCCGACGCCGAGGAGATCGCCGCCGAGCTGTCCGACCTCGAGGACTACGTGCGCAACCGCGGCGAGGCGCGGGCCGAGCGCGCGGCCGAGGTGGCGCGCCAGCTGGCCGACGCGCACATCATGCGCGCGCGCCTGCGGGCCGAGGCGGGCGCGCTGCGCGAGCGCTGGCGGGCGCTGCGCGGCGAGGCGGCCGAGCGGCGCGCGCGCCTCGAGGCGGCGGCGCGCGGCGCGGCGCGCTGGGAGCTGGCGCTGGACGAGCTGCGGCGCCTGGCCGAGGCCGCGCCGCCGCGCCCGCTCGAGCTGCGCGCGCGCCTGGCCGAGCTGCGCGCGTGGCCCGGCGCACCCGAGCGCGCGGCGCAGCTGGACGCGCTGGAGCGCCGCGCGGCGCCGGACGGCGTGGCGGCGCGGCTGCGCGCGGCGCACGCGGCGCTGGCCGACGTGCGGCGGCAGAGCGACGCCGCGCTGGCGCCCGCCGCCGCCGAGCCCGACGACCTGCGCGCGCACCTGCGCACGTGCCTCGTGAGTACACACACACACACACACACACACACGCACACACACCGGTACCGGCGCGCCGGAAGATACGTTCGTTTCGTTTAAAGATCTTTAGCGTCTAGTTATCGTTGACGTTCTCCGTCGGTGACGCTCGATCAGACGGCTTTTGCGTCGCTATGATCTCCGTTGCCTATTACTTACGTCGAGTGAAGAGTGGTTTAACTGAAGATAAAGTGAGTTAATACCGGACGCACAGATATGTGTAGAGGTAGTCTGTGAGCCGATAACACCGGCAAATAATACCCGTTAACCTATATATTATTATATTTCGCCGCGATAGTACGACGAGTTGTGTTTGGTGTGTTCCAACTTTCTTTCTCACATACGTCTAAGCAACAAAAATAAAATCTAAAATCTTAAATCTCTAGACGAACAAAAAGGTGCAGGTGACGATGGCATCCCACCGATATTCATAAAAAAATGCGCGACAGCATTGGCTTTACCTCTTAAAATCATTTTTAATAGATCATTGTCAGATGGTGTCTTTCCTGATAAGTGGAAGCAAGCATTGGTGGTCCCTATTTTTAAATCGGGTGAAAAGCAACACATATCAAACTATAGACCCATTTCTATATTAGTTATGTTCGGCAAAGTGCTGGAAAAGCTTGTGACTAAATATCTTACCGCTCACGTCAAACAACACATCAGTACTCATCAACACGGATTTATTAACTCTAGATCGACATCCACCAACCTTACATGTTACGTCTCAGCTACATCTGAGTCTCTCGATAAAAGAACCCCAGTTGATACCATATATACAGACTTCAGCAAGGCGTTCGATAGAGTTGATCATGGCCTGCTTCTGAAGAAACTGAGCCAAATGGGAATAGGAGGATCCCTACTCAAATGGTTTCAATCTTACCTTATTGGCAGATGCTCCAAAGTAATGGTAAATGGTTTCCACTCTAATACATTCCCAGCAACATTAGGAGTTCCACAAGGTTCTCACTTAGGGCCTATTCTTTTTAATATTTTTACTAACGACATCACGTCCTGCTTCAGGCATTCTAAATTTTGTCTCTTTGCTGACGATATGAAAATAATGAAGCCCATATCAACAAACTTAGACTCTATTTTGCTACAAGCTGATCTAGATAGAATGGTGGAATGGTGCAATACGAACAAAATGTCATTAAATGTTTTCAAATGACACTATATGCAATTTTCTCGTAACAAAAAATGTGTAAACACTAACTACACGATTTACCATGAAAGCCTACAAAAAGTTGAAAATGTAAAAGACCTAGGCATCTTAATGGATACAGAGCTGAAATTTGATAGCCATGTATTAAGTATAGCCGCCAAGGGGCTCAGAGCACTCGGCTTTATTTTGCGTAATAGCAAAGACTTTAAGAAGACTTCCACCCTCATTAAATTAAAGTAAAGTAAAGTAAAGTAAAATTTATTCATGTAGTAAGTAGTTACAATTAATATCTTAGAGTACAGTTTTGTTTCATAACAGGTAGTGTATATAATACATTTGCCTGAACTAGGTTGCCCTGTGTTTCAGGCTTAAAAGGCAGACAATGTTTTATTAATCACTAAAGTGCAGCTCCATAGTGCGTCCAATACTAGAATATAACACCACCGTATGGAACCCACATTACGGTGTATACATTAAACGTCTTGAATCAGTCCAAAAGCGCTTTCTATACCACCTTAGTTATAGAAACCATTTAGCCAAAGAGATTAACAGTTACGATTAATTATAAATTATCGACGTTATGTAATAGGAAGAAGGTTTTCGATCTTATCTTTTTACATAAATTATTCAATGGAGCTATTGACTGCAGCGAACTTCTCGACAAATTGCTTTTAAACGCACCATCCCGCTTGCCACGAAAAAGTTGCTACAGCCTCTTTCATGTTCCTGGCTCAAAAACAAATGTTGGACATTTCTCTGTTCTTCCAAGACTCTGTCGGCAATACAACAATTTGTCAAAACGCATCGACCTTGATATTAGGTGCACACTCGAAAAGTACAAGGCACAAATAAATAGTCATTAATACGTCTACGACCGTTAATATTTTCGTTTTTCTGAAACACATTACTTTAGTTTTTATTATTATGATTAGTTTATATACTTACTTTAACTATATTAAAATTATGTAACTATTATTATTAATGTCATGTTGAATTGTAGCCTAGTTATTATATGTGTATGCTGTGATTTCCTACAGTTGGAGGAGCATAGTGGGAAGTGTTTTTTTTTTTACTTGAAATTTTTAAATGTATCTATGTATTCTCTGTTGGAGATCCCAATAAATAAATAAATAAACATAATATGTATCCAATTACGTTGAACGCGAAAAACGAAAATAGTTTTTTATTGTAAACTATTTGTGAATATACCCTACCCTACCTACATCACAATGTGTGCACGTCACTATGTGAGTATGTATTGTGATATTTCATTATTTACTAGTCGCGATATTGTGAAGGTCGCGCAAATCATTATGATAATACATATAAATTGCACAATAATAATACATATAAAATATATTTTTGGACACTAAATTCAACTCAGTTTGTATGCAATATTTACTTTTATGTTTAAACTAGCTGTAATACCCGGCTTCGCTCGGGAGTTGATATGAGGTTACGTGGTAGTTGAAATAAAAAAATAAACTATGACGTAAAAAGTAAAAAATATATATATATTGAAAACATATATATTTACATGTATTTACATTATCATGGACATATATATTTACATGTATATTTAAACATATATATTTACATGTATTTACATTTTCTCATTATTTATACTACTTGTTTATAAACAACATTTTTCATTTTATTGTCCGGGGTATATATATATAAATTTTTCGAATTTCCTACTCTTGAGCAAGCTACATAAAGCTGACCGTGAGAGAAGCAGGATTCTTTGAGGTTGATGCCACAATATTTTAAAGTTTGCCCTTGCGCTTTGTTAATTGTAAAACTAAAGGCTAATTTAATTGGAAACTGCAATCTTTTAAATTGAAATGGCAATTCAGAAGAGATCAGTGGTATTCTAGGTATAAATACTGTGTGTCCTTTGTTCTTTCCAGAAATAAGTTCAGCTTCAATGATATTATTCGATAGCTGTTTTACGATCATCCTCGTTCCATTACATAGTTTTGGGGAGTTGAGATTTCTAAGTAGTATGATTGGAGATCCAATTTTCAGACGAAGGCAGTGTAATGGCATTCCTGGTACTTGTAAAGAGTTTAGAAATTCAGTAGGGAAGTTGACACTTTCTTCAATGGTTACCATCGTGTCGATCGATTTATATACTTTCTCTTCACCAGGTATTTTCTTTAGAATATTAAAATTGATATCGTAAACAATATTATTTTTAGTGGCCAAAATTGCTCTTTGAAATAACCACTCTACGTTGGTATAGTTCTGAATAATATTTGGATAAATTTTGTCGATTAGTTCGTTTTCAGTAGTGGCTATGTTACAGAAATCACTATTGAGTTCAATGAGACCGGTCGTTTGGTCAGTAGGATATGTACCTTCGCCTATTTGTAAAAGCATTTTAGCAAAATGTGCTGTTGTTTCATCTTTTGATAATTCAACCCTCATGTTTTTTGTTAATTGCAGTATTTGTACTTCTGGCCAGAGATGTGACTTTTTTAAGCATGCATTGATCTCGTCTGCTGGTGTTGACTTGGGAATAACTGGAAGTGTTTGTCGAAAATCTCCTGAGAGTATGAGTAGAGCTCCTCCCATTATTTCAGAGTTTTTTCGCAATTCTTGTAATGTTCTGTCCATGGCTTCTAGTGATTTTTTATGGGCCATGGTGCATTCATCCCAGCAGATAATTTTAGCTTGTTTTAGAAGTTGACCCCGTCCAGATGCTCCTGAGACTTTACATACCGGGAATTGTTGTTCGGCTATATTCAACGGTAGTTGTAAGGCAGAATGAGCAGTTCGTCCTCCTTCCATAAGTGTGGCTGCAATGCCGGATGATGCTAGTGCCAGTGCGATGTGTTTTTTAGCACGTATTTCCGCCAGTATTAGATTTATTAGAAACGTTTTACCGGTGCCTCCTGGTGCGTCCAAGTAAATAATTCCACCAGTGTTGTTATTTATTCGGTTCATTATAACGTTGTAAATTGTTTTTTGATTGTCATTGAGGAGTGGTTTATTGTGAGCAATGTATTCAAGTAGTTCATTGACGTTGTAGCTTTTTTCCTTTGTAATTTCGTAGTTTAGCATACTGAAAGCATTTCTTTGTGGTGCTGGCATTCCAAGTTCTACTAAGGTCCGGTTATTTATTGCTAAGCATTTATCTTCTAAGCGAATGAGTGTTTCATTGAAGATGTTGTCACTGAATTCTATAGTCAGTTCTGGATTAGCTTGTCGGATTTGGTACAATATATCATCACTCATACTCCTTTTGAAAGAGTCCCATAGCTGTTTTGGGTTTGATGGGTTACATGTTGTTAGAATTATGGCGAATAACTCTCGAATTTGTTCAGCTGAAGCTGTGAGTGTGGCTTCTTGTAGTGTTAATTCCCAGTGGTTATCGTTTTCCAATAATCCTAAGCGTTGACATGCTTCTCTGTACGTCTGGCATAGGTAGCCGTCAATAGTCCTGAGATCTGTGAAACTTGTTGGTCCTCGTATTTCGTGTAACAACATCCGGAGATAGAAACATTCGGCATTGTTTGGATGTACAGTGTATACTCGACCTATTGTGTTAGTTTTCATTATTTCTGGATGACCCTCTTCTGGCATTCCTTGTTTTCGTCGTTGAAAAATTTTTCTTGTTTTGTCCCACGTATAATAAATAGGGACGTCGACATACAGTAACGTCTTTGCGAATGGATCCGTTTGGCAAAGTTGGAAAAAAGCTGTTAATGTTGTGTTCTGAGGTGGTTCGCTTGCAATTTTTCTAGCCGAGTCTTTTGTGAAGTAAACTCTCTGTCCATTCTCCAAATGTACTGCTAGATGTTGCACAGCTGGTTCGCGTTCGTGTATGGGAAAACTAAAAATCCTCCACGCTGCTTCGTTACTGTTGATGTATCTTCCCATTTGGTACATGAGTATCTCATCATTTCTGTTATTTTGTTCGCTATTTTGGACTATTTGAAATACTGCCATATCACTACCTTTGTTTACGTACTTACATATATATTTAATAGATTTTACTGAATTGCAATATTCAACGTTTATGTGTGCTTGGAACATTTTAGAAAGTAGTGGGTTATATGGTACTACCCATTGATTATCTATTTCCAGTTCATCTCTGCCTTGTATTCGTATTTTTGCTGTGAAACCACCGTTTTTCGGTGATCGTCTTCTATATTTGGGATAGCCGTCATCTTCAGTTTTTGTATCGTCTACGTATGGTTTTGGATATTTTTTTGTACATTTTCCATCACGCATGCATGGCGCATTAAAGTTTAATGGTCCACATGGTCCGTGAATCATGTTTTTCACTACTATGCTGTATAGTTCCGGATCTTTTTGTGGATTGGGAAATTCAGCTTGGATGATTTTGTCGATATCCGTGAGATAAATTTTATCGTGTAGCCATATGAGATTGTGTGAGTGAGGTAATCCTCGTTTTTGCCACTCGATTGTATACATCCAGCATCTAACGGTTCCAAAGATGTGGTATTTTGTGATGACTTCAATAAATCTTATTTGTTTTTGTCGAAAAACTCGGGCTATTATGTCGTGTCGATCCATGGAGGTTTGTCCATATTTTAGTTGTTCTTTGATTTCTGGCCATGATGAGTTGCATGTAAATGTTATGAAGAGATCAGGTCGTCCATATTTTCTTACGTAGGTCATGGCATCTTGAGTATATTCGTGCATATGTCTTGGACTTCCTATGTATGATGAGGGTAAGATTACCATTGTTCCAATATCGTCAATATTGCCGTCATTTATGATCGCATCTCGAAGGTGGATGTATTCTTCTGTGCGTAGTTTCTTCTGATTCAGTCTTATGTAAAGCATCCGTTCTGCTTCTATTTTTGCGTACATATCTACCAGAAATTGTTGGAATAAACGGCGAGTGTTGAGAATGTGATTGTATATTTCATTGTCTCTGATCATTAAGCGGTAAGCATAGAACTCCTTGGAAGTGACTTTTTTGTTTGTTTCTATGCCTGTTTCAGGATGAATTTGTTTTATATTGAAATGATAACCGTCCTCTCCGTGCAGAAATATTAAAGGATATTGAAGAGAATCATATGAACGGTGTGTCTCTGCAATGCGTTGTAGTCCTTTTCTTCTTCGTTGTAAAATTATGTCACGGCTTGTATTTTCATTGTCCACAATTACGATGGCGACTTCATCTATCTGAGGTGCATTAAATCTACGTTCGTGTTCTCCACGTGGTCTTTTATCGGCTCGAATCACAATTTTATAGTCATCAGAAATCATGCGATCTAGTGTTGTTTTGAATATGTAAATCAGTTGATTGTATTTGTGTAAGATCCTCTGTACATCTTGGATTATTTCGCGTTTCAATCCATTAAAATGTGTACTTCGTTGATCAATTTCTTGTTCTTCATTTCCAATGAAATATACTTGCAGAAATTTATAGTCATCGTTAGGCATTGGTAGTAACGATCCTATTTTGTGATAAATTTGCCCTTGAATTGAAAATACATATTCAAATTCATCTCTATTAGTGTTAGTCGAAGTAACACCGAAAGAAGTCATTTGAAAGCAGGAGTTGTATGATCTTATATTTTGAAGAAAGTGTTTTGATTCTGGTGTTTCCCCGGTCATGTAATGTAGAAATTCCTGCGGAGGTGCTTCCAGTGGTGGTAATCGAATTTTTCCATTCATGCAACAGAGACCTGGTGTTTCTTTACTGAATTTTTTCGCGTGGCAAAATTGGCAAATGTTATTCATTTTTCCGATCACAACATATTTATGATTGTAATATTTCTTCGTCGATTCGTAGTGGAATGCTTCCTTTGTTAGATTATCTTTTAAAATTCTCGATTCTTCAATAGTTTTATTTTCGCTTCTTTCTTCGCTTTTTCCGCTTCTCAGGGTGCTCATTCTGGTTCGTTGATTTTGTAAACGTGCTTCGCGCTGTTCTTCCGTTTCATTTCTTCGATATTCTTTTTGTTTCCGCCGTTTCGCTGCAGAACTGGCAAGATCTCCACCTCTTTTACGTCTAGGCATTATATTCTGTAAAATATAAATTAAATGAACATTTTATAGACAAATATATTATTACGTAAACGTGGGGCACGTTGAGACAAAGAAAACAAAATTATTTAATCTTCAAGCGGTCGCGCGATATTTTGTTTACGGCCAAAGTATATCGATTCAACGCCGCGCGACTACTTGAAAGTTAAGGAAATTACAATTAAAAGAAAAGAAAAAAAAACCATTAGAATTAATTAAATACATTATTAAAAATACTCACATTTAATATTTCACAATAAAGGCTCACAGATAACTTTTTTTTTTCTTCACTTCAAGATCATGAATTAATTAAACACACTATTAAAAATACTCACACGTGATACTTCAAAATAAAGGCTCACACAGGTAACTTCTTTCTTTTTCGTTTCGAAGTGGCTTGTTCCGCTGTTCAAATCGAATTAATTCTGGCGGGCGACACCGGGCTCTTATATATTCAGAAAGCTAGGCTCTAGGGTATTCCAGAAAGTTGGCTTTATGGAGACTATACACATGAAGTGTATAGTTGGCTCTAAGATATTCGAGAAAGATGGCTCTAGGATATTCAAGAAAGTTTGGGAATATTTACTTTCTCACACCTTCTAGGTATAGAATGTTCTCGACGTTATCGTTCGCCGTAACAATAGGTTTTGCAGCTGTAGCATACGCAGTAAAGGCGCGAAATTTAAAAACTTAAATTTTAAAATGTTTTCAGAAGTAATTTGAATAACTAAAATGATATCGCTTTAACTCCAACATATAAGTTAGCTACTGCTGTATAAATACACAAAATTTAATAACTTTATTATGGTAACAAATGTAATTTAAGACTTTATTGAAATGAGAATTTTAAATTTCGCGCCCCAAATAATCGTTCTTTTAAGTCCATATTGTGTACAATGAATGAAGTTCAACTATTTGACAACAGATGGCGCGACTACACTTACTTTCCAAGTTGAAGGGTTGGAAAAGCCCTTATATCTTTAAAAACACACCCTTTAGGTTAAAACGGGAACTTTCTTGTTCGAGGGGGGATAAAGGGTTATGGTAACAAATGTAATTTAAGACTTTATTGAAATGAGAATTTTAAATTTCGCGCCCCAAATAATCGTTCTTTTAAGTCCATATTGTGTACAATGAATGAAGTTCAACTATTTGACAACAGATGGCGCGACTACACTTACTTTCCAAGTTGAAGGGTTGGAAAAGCCCTTATATCTTTAAAAACACACCCTTTAGGTTAAAACGGGAACTTTCTTGTTCGAGGGGGGATAAAGGGCTATCACACTATATAAGTCCCTTTATCGTGATGGGACTCCTTTTTAAGTTTTATCGGCACGCACATTTTATCAACTTAGTTTTATTATATATAATGATGATGTATAGTTTAACAATTACATATATGATAGTTACAATTAAACTGTTGGTCGCGTGCCGCTCCTGTGATGTTGAAAGGATTCTGTGATTCCATTTGTGAGCGCCGACCTACGAACTGAGTGGAGGAGGCATTTAAAATGACATAATTCAGTTAATTGTTTTTCTATAACTATTATAATACTTATTTTCATACCATAATGAATAGTTTTTTAAATATCACAACTAAATATTTAATTTAATTTGCTATGATTGCGTTTCTACCCATATCGCATGTAATGTCGGTTTTAGGGTAGTTAATTAAAACACTGATTAACCAACGACTACAATATAATTAAACTAATAATTAAAAAAAAGAAAGAAGTATTATAAAAGATCCCCAAACCCGTGGGTGTGGGTACGGCCTAGGATTCTAGGGCTATACAAAGTATATTCATGTGCCCAAGCGTCGAGATATAGGATTGCGTTAGTAACTCTGTTGGCAATAATAGTACTGCACTGGTAGCGGAGACTGGGTAGTGCAGAGAAGCTCAGCAAGGTCAGGGACAGTCTGCATCTGTACCGTCGGTCCTGGAACGGAATTCCACGGCGTTAGGTCACGACCCAAAGGCAGGTTCCGAATGCCACCTTAATGATTTTAATCATTTTTTAAGCTAAGCGAATTTACAGTAATGGTTGTGGTGGCAAAGCGAAAAACGGAGGAAAGCAACAAGTAACCTATTATCATAAATATGAGTAACTAGCTTACCGACAGCGGCTTCGCCCGCGTGTATGTCGGCTATCGCGCCAAAACATTACCTTCTTTTTGCGCAGTCGGATAAAAACTATCCTATGTCCTTTTTCGGGTCTCAAACTACCTCCATACCCAATTTCATCCAAATCGGTTCAGTAGTTTTGGCGTGAAAGCGTAACAGACAGACAGACAGAGTTACTTTCGCATTTATAATATTAGTAGGGATATAGACATAGTAAGCATAGACTAAAAATATCCCGAAATAATATATCAATATGTAAACATAGTATAGATAGGTATGATCGTGTCTATTATTTAGAAATTATTTATTATAGTTTACCGCCCGCGGCTTCGCCCGCGCGAATGTCGGTTATAGCGCTAAACCATTAGCATCTTTTTCTTAGACCATAATTATTGTAAGTTTTCCATTCAATATTCAAGAAGAAATAAAATTTAAATTTCGAATTCTATTCATCGTATTGAGTTATCAAACATGTCATTGTGTCAAAATAAAGAGTAATCTAAATCAAAAGCACGAAAGAGTATTGATATCAACTTCGAAGAAAATCGCACTCAGAATAATTTCACAGGCTTCGCCCGCATAGTGATAGGGTATAAATAAAAAAAATGGAAAAATAAAAAATACGTGTTTCAATATTTGTTTTAAGCTTTATTTGTACCGAATTTGAATTTTTCCAAGAAAACTCATTTTTCACACCCGCAGGGGGTAGTTTTGGAAAAATAAAAAACACGTGTTTCATTATTTCTTTTAAGGTTTATATATGCTGAATTTGGAGTAAATCGGACTTGGGACTAAATAGATCCAGAGAAACATTTATTTTTACAGTAAAACTCATTTTCCACACCTCTTGGGGGTAATTTTGGAAAAATAAAAAAAACCGTATTTCATTATTTGTGTTAAGGTTTATGTGTACCGAATTTTAAGTGAATATGACCAAGGAATAAATTGTTGCATACGAACTTCATCCCTCTATTTAGCCCTTTTAGGGGATGTTTTTGGAAAATATTATTAGGCTATGTCCTATTCTAGGGTATACACTACTTATATTTCAAATTTCAATAAAATGGGTTGAGCGGTTATGGAGATACGCGGTAACAAACCTTCACACACACACACACACACACACACACTTACTTTCGCGTTTATAATATTAGTAGGATTAACACACTAACGCCATTGAAAATTAAATAATACTAAATTTACAGAAAACACGCTTAGCGTGTTCACGGTACATATTATTCGCAAGGATTGGTAAGGACACGCTAGGTGTGTTGGTGGCACTAAAAGAGTTAAATGATAGATTATATTTTTGTTCTTTATATGCGGGTAGGTGCTATAACAATGATTAAGCATATTTTATGAAGCAGATAGTGATGAATACGCTGTCACAATAATATATTATTGGAGAATCTAAATTGGTAAGCGTAGTCTTAAATACAGGATAATTAACATTTAAATATAGTGTAAGGCACAGATACACAGATAGTGCATAATTATCATGTAACTACGCCATATTATCAAGCGTCTATAGGAATCTAAAGCGTAAATAACAACAGTCTACAATGGTATTTGTGTTGTAAATAATAAACATGTGATATCCGTCTTGTGTTGTGGTTCGTTGGCGTCGGTCAGTGTCGCGCGTACATTTGTTAGATCACTCTCTTGTAGTAATGGAGTGCGACTCTGTATATTTGTTGTTTGTTTTTACTTTGACTATGTTCAAATGGCTTGTGAGTTTACAATAAAAATTTTGAAAAAAAATATATTTTTGAGATTTTTTTTTGTTAATTTTCATTAGGTTCTTTTAATTTTGATCAGTATATGTGTAATAAATAATATATCAATTTTTTTTAAATGTAACATAGGTTTTTATTAATTTAGTGGTTTTAATAAAAACATGAAAAATATAGCCAAAAAAAACGTTTGTCGTCGACGGAATTTTAACTCGTTTTAGTTTGTTTCGATGAAAGTTAACATCGTACATGTGAGTCCGTGAACGTGTCGGAACGAACACGTACTGTTTTTAGGAATTTCGTTACCGTTCGGGATACGTCGTACGAGTGAAAACTATCGGAATATTATAGAGATAGAATCTAGGAGGTCAGTCAGGTAGAGTAGGTAGCGGTTAACGTGCGCGTGTGTGTGTCACAGAAGCTGTACCGCACGCTGAGCGAGATGAAGTCGGAGGTGGAGGGCGCCATCAAGGCGGGGCGGCGCGCGGCGGAGGCGGAGGGGGCGGGGGGCGAGCGGGGCGAGGGGGCGGAGCTGTCGCGCGCCGTGGACGAGCTCAAGGAGACGTACAACTCGCTGGGCGCCGCCGTGACCGCGGGCAAGGGGCGGCTGGAGGCGGCGCTGGTGGCGGCGCGGGAGCTGCGCGCCGACCTGTCCGCGCTGCGCTCGTGGCGCCGCGCGCTGCCGCCCGCGCCCCCGCGCGCCGCGCTGCAGCTGGACATGTCGCGCATGCGCGCCGCGCGCGACCGCCTGGCGCCCGCGCTGCTGCGCCTGGCGCCCGCCGCCGCGCCGCCCGCGCTCGCCGCGCTGCAGCGGGAGGTGGACGACGCGCACGACCACTGGCGGCGCCTGCTCGACTACGTGCAGGTACTGTCCTACCGCTCGTCACGTGTGGACGTGTCGCGACCACTGGCGCCCGCGCTGCTGCGCCTGGCGCCCGCCGCCGCGCCGCCCGCGCTCGCCGCGCTGCAGCGGGAGGTGGACGACGCGCACGACCACTGGCGGCGCCTGCTCGACTACGTGCAGGTACTGTCCTACCGCTCGTCACGTGTGGACGTGTCGCGACCACTGGCGCCCGCGCTGCTGCGCCTGGCGCCCGCCGCCGCGCCGCCCGCGCTCGCCGCGCTGCAGCGGGAGGTGGACGACGCGCACGACCACTGGCGGCGCCTGCTCGACTACGTGCAGGTACTGTCCTACTGCTCGTCACGTGTGGACGTGTCGCGACCACTGGCGCCCGCGCTGCTGCGCCTGGCGCCCGCCGCCGCGCCGCCCGCGCTCGCCGCGCTGCAGCGGGAGGTGGACGACGCGCACGACCACTGGCGGCGCCTGCTCGACTACGTGCAGGTACTGTCCTACTGCTCGTCACGTGTGGACGTGTCGCGACCACTGGCGCCCGCGCTGCTGCGCCCGGTCACGTGTGGACTTCTGACGCTGTCGTCGAACATCCGTAGATTTACCTCTGACGGTTACGAGTTTAGCGACGCTATCTCGGCGAATGAAACTTACGTATCGACGTAATTTCATACGTACTCCGATGTCTACGAGAGATGCAAACGTGCCAACGAAATACGCTGTCACCGTCTTTTTGTTTAAAAACAGAGTACTTTCCGAATTTAACGAGTGACAAACGTTTTTTTTAATTTGATAATTTTTATGAATTATGGAGACTAACCCCGTATTCGTAAACGTCTTATAAGCTCAATATAGATAAAACAGTTTTAAATTGGCTTGTCTTTGTGTCATATTGACACTTATACTAATAGGAAAGAGCCAAAGTCCATTTTAAATGAAGAGTCTTATAAAATTTTTATGAATAAGACCATTTTTATCTAACTGTTGCGTCTCTCGTAGAAATCGTAACATAATAACATAGATCATGTTAAGTAAATTCATTACATGTTCATAATTTTTAAATATTTAATAAGCTGCTTTTTATTTATTATTCATTGGGCTGACGTGTAACATCGTAAACTACATAAATGCTTAACAACAGGTAAGTTGTAATCAGGCACTATCCTATTTAAGAATAAAAAAATTAAAAAAATGCTGCTTATTGATTATTATCTACACTCATATAAATCAACTCATTACAACCCATGGAAAATTAAAAATAATATGTGCACTAAACGTTATACATTCTTACCATGAACATAATTATAAGTAGTTAAATATTCCTCCACTTGGTGTTAGCCTTTAATACGCAATAATCAGAATCGGCAACTTGCCTCCGAACAAATACCTTTTCTTTCTCTTTCTTTCATTTTTGCTTTCGCACATAAAAATGTAATTATTTGAAAACGCAATAAACAATGGTGAAGTGGTAAATAAATAGGCATTTAAAATTAGTGTGTAAATACGGTGCCAGTGCTTTTTACTTATTATGATTATATTTTGCACAACGCGGGGTGTGACTCGTGACACTCGACATTTGTTGGAACACTTAGAGAGATGTACGGGTTCTGTCGTGAGTGTCGGGTGTCGTGAGTCTGTCGCTTTGTCTCATACTGGGTGCTGATCACTCGCGGCGCTAACTGTGTGTGTGTGTGTGTGTCCTCATCTCATTGGGTAGTGTCTCCACTTCACACTGAACATAGTGCACGTAGTGGTAGTGTCATCGGTGTCCATCAGCTCGGCGGTCGTGTGACACTCGCGCCTCACTAACAGGACGTGGTGTCGTGTTTGTGTGTGTATGTGTGTATCAACTAAACTTACTAAACTCAGCGCCAGCGCCGCAGTCACGCACACACTGTGTACATACATAATCACGCGGGGCGTGTCGTCGCATCACTAACAATGTACATAACGGAGTGGGTAACACATTAACACGCGGCGACTGAACCTGCCCGGTGTGTGGTTGCAGGCGGGCGCCGCCCCCTCGCGCGGCCCCCCGCCCCCCTCGCCCGGGCCCCCGCCCCCCTCGCCGCCCCCCTCGTCCGAGTACGAGAACGTGACGGACACGATCAAGAGGCGCCTCGAGAGCCCCGTCGATACGCCGGAGACGGAGAGACCTGAACTCAAGAAGTCGCGGATACCGCTGGCTCTGAGGAGTCCCGTGCCGATCCGAAAGGAGATCAAGGAGGGAGGGAACCGCAGCCGCGGCTCGTCTCTCGAGAGGGGAAAGAAGGGGGAGGCGACGACGTCTCGGGCTTCGACGCCCTCCACGCCCGACACGCCACACAAGAACAGTAGCACGTTCAACCTGCTCCAGGACAGCGAGCTGTTTACGCAGATTTCTAACGACAAAGTGGTCCCGAGGGCGAAAGAGCCGGAGCCGGGGGAGTCAGGCGAGCGACAGTGTCACGTGGTGGCCGTGACGGAGCGCGAGATCGTGAAGAGCACGGTGGGGCCGCTGGAGCCCGAGGAGGCGTGTCCGCTGGAAGCGCCGGACGCGCTGGTGGAGTTCGTGCCGCGCCCGCCGGAACTGGTGGAGGTGCTGGACGACACGCAGCCCGCGAGCCTCCCGTGCCCTCCTCTCCACTTGGGCAGCGAGCCCAAGACCTTCGTCGTCGAGGTCAAGACGCTCGAGCAGAGGATGAAGCCGACGCTCGGTATCCTCAAGCGGAAGACCTCTCCCGAAGAGGAGCCGAAGCGCGTCCGCGTCAGCACGGAGGCTCCCGACGTCATTCCCTCCACCGACCACGAAGACGAGGAGTCCACCGTCACACCGCCGCCCTCACCCACGCAGCAGACGGAGCGTGCGCGCGGACTGCTGCGGGACGAGGTGCACGAGTACCTGATCCTGGACGAGGTGCCGCGGGACCACGCCGCGCTGCCCGAACAGTCCGCCACCGACACGCTGCACGCGCTGGACCGGGGCAAGCACTCCGACACTCCACGAGACCCTCGCGACTCCACCGCCCTCTCGGACCAGGAGGCTATATACTCGGAAGTGGAAGAAGACCCCCAGGTAACTGACTTAATACTTGATTGTGTGAATGATCGACCGTGCCACAATACTGATATCCATTTTGACGTGCGGACTCGCTCGGTACTTGAATACCTGTTCCGCAAGAAACAATAAAATGACGAAACTTCGAATACAGTTTTTGATTTTACAATTTAGGTATAAAATAATTAGTAGGGTGGATCGAAAAAAAATTTTTTTAATTTTTTTCTTAGCATGGGGGTAGAAATTGTAGCTTATAAAAAAAAAACGTTTTTCAAAAAAAAAAAAAATTTTTTTTCGCAACATTTAGATGTAGCCCACTCGTTTTTTAATAAAATAATGGATCAAATGGACTTATTCTAGCAAAAAACATTTTTTTCTGTCAAAAATCGTGGAAAACATGAAAAAATTATTAAATACGATTTTTTTTCACTTACCTTTTATTTCAATACAGAAAAAAGGGCTGCTTAATTCTTTATTTTTCGCTAAAGTTACAAAAATAATAGGAAAAATTTTTTTTTGACTTCTGATTTCCATTTGGCTTTCAAAAAGACATTCCACAGTGTGGAATGTCTTTTTGAAAGCCAGAATTAGAATAAGTCCATTTGATCCATTATTTTATTAAAAAACGAGTGGGCTACCTCTAAATGTTGCGAAAAAAAATTTTTTTTTTTTGAAAAACGTTTTTTTTTTATAAGCTACAAATTCTACCCCCATGCTAAGAAAAAAATAAAAAAAATTTTTTTTCGATCCACCCTAATAATTAGGTTGACATTTGTACGAATAAGTCAGGTATCAATAATTAAATTCAATTACATGTTTATAACGTAGTGAATTCGAAATCCTCAAGTTGCGATGTTTTCCAGCAGCGCATGACGTCGAGTAGCGAGTTCGAAGACAAGGCTCCGCTGTCGACGTCGACTCCCATCAAGCAGGAGGAGCGACGTCAGCAGGCGCAGGTGGTGGGCATGTCCCCCAAGCCTGGCCGCACCCCCCACAGTGACGTGGCGCCACAGCTGCCGCCCAGGACCCCCGACACTACTCCCACCGACACCCCCGACCCGTCGGCCCCCCAGACCCCCGACTCGCTAGCCCCTAAGATCACGTCTGAGACTCCGTACGTGGACCACAATTCGCTCGTCCCGGTGACCACGGACCGGTACAAACAAACTGATAACGAAGACACGATTAAGGTAAGTCATAGAACAAAACTTTTGCTATCACCATTATTATAAAATAGACTTAGAAGTACCTCCCCAGGAAGATAACTGCACTGAAATTGATTTAAATTTAAATTTGTATTAAGTCTTCTGCAAATTCTCATTTATGTCCCGTTTTATTTCTAGTATTAATTAACGATTTTTCATGTAATACACTTGTAATTAATTATATACTCTTCCTAGGTTACGTTCAGTTTAGATTACGTACGTAACTTTGCTGGATTTTAGTAAAATTTATATTTTCAATTTGTAAATTCTACACTGAATCCGTATTGTCAAAAAAAGTCATGATTCGAGGTCAGCAGACAGAGCTTCGTAAAGATGTTAGCGTTTCCTCGCTAGTCATGATGTAGCGACAGGCTCGGTATATGTAGACAGAAGTAGACCGTATTCCGAGCTTAAGTCGTGTAGCGTAGTGGTTAACGTTTATGTGTGTTCGTGGCAGAGCGAAGAGGTGGTGTCGCGCGGGGGAGCGGAGAAGGAGAGCGAGAGCGAGAAGGAGACAGAGCCGACCTCGGAGGACGAGGTGGCGGAGTTCTGTGCGGCGGCGGAGGCGCTGGCGCGGCGCATGGACGTCACGCTGGTCACCGTGCGCGCGGTCACCAGCGAGCGGGACCCCGACAAGAGACTAGAGGTGACTCGTGACTCGTGACTTGCGGGGTGTGGTGTACCGACCGGAGGGTAATGCGTGCGTGTCTGTGTACAGATCCTGAAGCAGCAGGTGTGTGCGCTGGCGCCGGATGCGGCGGCGCTGATCTCTCGCGGCGACTCGCTCGTGTACACGCGACACAGGCACGACCCGCGCCTCGCTCTAGACATACAGACCAACTACCAGGTACCTATGTGCGCACGCGCCGGACGTGTACAGAGCTGATCTCTCGCGGCGACTCGCTCGTGTACACGCGACACAGGCACGACCCGCGCCTCGCTCTAGACATACAGACCAACTACCAGGTACCTATGTGCGCACGCGCCGGACGTGTACAGAGCTGATCTCTCGCGGCGACTCGCTCGTGTACACGCGACACAGGCACGACCCGCGCCTCGCTCTAGACATACAGACCAACTACCAGGTACCTATGTGCGCGCGCCGGACGTGTACAGAGCCGATCTCTGGACGTATGTACACACCAGGTGTGTACCGTGTCACTTGACCCGACGGTCTATTTATTGAATGAATATGAATTTTATGTCACGACGCATGGATATGTAATTATTATATTATTATAGCTATAATATCAGTAGTATAAGTTGATAATGTAGTGTGTGTTTGTTAGGACAAGCTGCGCAACAAGTGGTCCATGGTAATGTCCGAAATCGAAGAGAAGCGTGCACACGCGCTGCGTGCTGAGGACGAGTTAGCCGAGCTACATACACTTGCGCAAGAATTTCAGCAATGGAAACCAAAGTTCTACGAAAATCTCGACAAAGAACCGGTATGTGAAAGGTCACACACAAAACATTGGAGGTCAATATTCTACCCCTTTGTTTTCTTTTACCTCAACTTGCCTCATGTTAAGCAGTAATGTAATCTACGATAGGAAACGCTAGGCGCTAGGGAGAGGAAAAATTAGGGATAGTGGAAAAGTGGGGTGTGGTAAGGCAGAAAGGAAGTGCCTTTCTCATAGTTAAATAAAATTTAGATCTAATGGGGGTTCCTATTAACACCATCACTTTTTGACAGTTTCGTTTTTTTTAATTAACATTCCTAAAACATAATTAATAACAATTTTTACCTGAAAAGAGAAAGACCATTTAAAGCTATTGCTTCTCCAGTTCTTTTAAACTAATTACTAATATTAAATATTCAAATTACAATGTAACTATCATTTGACCTAACCGCCGTGTCAATCAATCCTTCAATATTATGACACACCGCTTGTTGGAGCCTCCAGGTGCTTAGTGAAAACTCCGGATTCGTTTAAAATCGTATAATTGTAATTTTTAATCGTTTTACAATCGTAATAATGCTGAGAGCAAGGTTCGCTGGTTAGATGATCGGATACAAAGCAAAGTGTGTAAAATATAGTAAATTGACGGTACTTAAAGAAATGAATATTGAAACGCCTGACACATTCCGCGAGCAACAATTAAGAGATCTTCGTTTTAAAGATTTGTAGTGAAGGCGTTAACATCCTCCCCCCGTTGAAACGTCAGTTTTCAACCGTCGAGAAGTTCCCTTTCTGTAGGGAGCGGGCAAATGCGAACCATAGGACGCCGAACAATCCCTCTTATAGTGTTGACGTCGGCGACACGCGATATCCCGTCTGGTCCTGGGAACAGCCTTGCGATGCGCCCGAGCCTCCAGTGTAATGGTGGAGCGTTGTCCTCTTGCAACAAAACCATATCGCCAATTTGGACATCTGAGTCATTGCGCTTCCACTTGTGGCGTTGTTGTAGCTCGACAATATACTCGCGCTGCCAGCGCTTCCAAAAATGTTCGTGAATCTGCTGCAGTCTTGCGTAGCGATGCAAATTGTTTGCGTTACAGTCCTCCAGAGCACGCGATGGTAGTGCGGTAAGAGCCCGACCAATGAGAAAATGCCCGGGAGTGAGACAATGGAAATCGTCAGGAGAGGTAGAAAGTGGACAGAGAGGTCTACTATTTAAAACAGCTTCGACCTGTGCGAAAAGGGTTGAAATTTCTTCAAAAGTTAAATGGGAATTACCCATAACACGCCTAACGTGAAATTTAGCTGAACGCACACCAGCCTCAAAAATGCCGCCAAAGTGAGGAGCGTAAGTCGGTGAAAAATGAAATTTAATGTTTTCCGCACATGCAAAATCAGACAAAATACTTGAATTAATTTTGAAAAAATCATTGATTTCCTTTGCTCCTGCAACAAAGTTACGACCGTTGTCGCAGAACACCTCCGCTGGCCTACCTCTTCGTGACACAAATCTTCGAAAAGTCATAATAAAAGCGTCTTTTGATAAATCGCTAACTGCTTCAAGATGAACAATTTTATATCGTAAACATATGAAAACACACAAATAACATTTAATTAGACTGGCACCACGCCCCTTTCTGTTTAAAATTAGGAATGGGCCTGCAAAATCGATTCCTACTGCTTGGAATGGATAATCTACCTGAACACGTTGCGAAGACAGTTGTCCCCTCATAGGAGTTCGAGTTTTACCCCGTAGACGTCTACACCTACAGCAATTGCGAAATGTTCGTCTCGCCAAGTGCCTACCGTTAATGGGCCAAACATAGTCTCTAACCATTGATAATAATAGTTGTGGGCCAGCGTGCAAACCACGTTTGTGTTCATACTCGAATATTAATCGTGTTAAATGATGAGATGCGTGCAACAGAACAGGATGTTTTTTGTTATAACTAAAATCGGATGAACCAAGACGTCCACCAACTCGAATGACTTTGTCATCGCCTAAAAATGGACTTAAAGATAAAATGTGAGACTTAGGGCTCAAAGGTTTGTTTTTACACAACAAGTCATATTAGTTGTAAAGTGACTCTTGTTGAGCTAAACGACACAAACATAAAAATGAATTGTTTATTTCATCGACTGTTAAAGTACTTGTAATTTTGTTTATTTTATTTCTAGAATTCGATATAAATCGTAAAACATAGGCTAAAACTCGTTTTAATTTCATAAAGGAAGAATAATTTTTAAATTTGATTATAGATTCTTTCTCTGTAGAAATGTTAGATGTTAAGTTAGAATAAGGTGGAACCTTAATTGGAAAATGAAGTTGATCAGTAGATAGGTTCCAACCCACACCTAAAATAGAAGTAGATTCACTAACTATAAGATTGTCTTCAGTTTGATCAATTGAATCGAATAATGTCGGCAAGTTAGACTTGAACTTGCGAAGATTGAAGCATCCTTGTTTCAATGCTTCAGTGACTGCTTGGTGAATATAACGTAAAGTTTCTTCACCTTCAGAACCCGTAATAAGATCGTCTACTAAGAAATCGTATTGAATGATAGTCTTCACCAATGGATCTGAGACCTCTTCGCCAATCTGCCAAAGGCACCTTGTGCTTAAATAGCTGGAGCTTGCCATGCCGTAAGTTACAGTATTCAGCTGGTAGGTCTTGATGGGCATGGACTCATCTTCTCTCCACAATATGAGTTGAAGATCGCGATCCTCCTCATGAACATGAACCTGTCGGTACATCTTCTCGATATCGCCTGTTAGGAGGTACTTGTACTGTCGCGCTCTCACTAAGATGGAGAAAAGTGAGTCCTGCATGTTGGGCCCGGTCAAGAGAATGTCATTGACAGAATGGCCTGATGAAGAAGGAGCTGAGCCGTCAAACACGACTCTGACCTTTGTGGATTCGCTGCTATCCTTGAAGACAGCATGGTGACATAGAAAGTACGATGTCATGGGTATCGCTACTGTGGATTCTGAAAGATGACCTAAATCAGCGTATTCACGCATAAAATTGATGTATTGAGACTTAACTTCAGGTTGTTTACGGAATCGTTTCTCTAAATTGATTAATCGTTTTTTAGCTAAACTATAAGATTCACCAAGACAATCGGGAGTATCTTTCAAGGGTAGACTAACGGAAAATCTACCAGTATCTAGACGAAAGGTGTGAGATAAAAAATGTGACTCACATGCCTTCTCGCTATAACTCATAGAAACTTTAGATTGTGGAACATTCTCCAAGTCCCAGAACTTTGTTAGTTCTTGTTGAATATTGTCAATTGACGATGTATAAGAGTAAGAAGCATGATTAGACTGTATACTTACACATTTCGAAATATTGTTTGAGTGAATGTTTGTATTGATGGTACCTGAGACCAGCCAACCAAATTGGGAACTTCTTAATATAGGTAAGTTAGGACCGAGAGGAAGCTGCTCACGGCCAAGAATATCCCAAAAAAGATCGGCACCGATGAGAATATCAACAGGTGCTGGTTGGTGAAACATAGGGTCTGCTAGGAAAATATCGCTAGAAATATTGAGAGATTTAAAATCGATAGGCATTTTAGGTATGTCACCTGTCAATGCTGGTAGAACTAGAAATGTGGATGTGACATTGAAATTATTTAATAAAGATTTTAATTGCACAATACATGACTCAGTAACCTGACTGGTCTTCTTGTTACCTATGCCAATTATATTGACACTAAAACTAGAATTAGATTGTAAGCATAATTTTGTCTTAAGAGATTGCGTTATGAATGAAGTCTGACTACCGCAGTCCAATAGGGCGCGAACCTTCTCTGCTTGCTTTGTAACAGGGTTGGACACTAGAATATAGGCAGTAGACAGTAAAACTTGTTTTGAAGTTTGCTTAGAAAAATTAACAATTGTGTCATCAACATTGTTAGGAAAAATAGTAGACAAACTAGAAGTATTGTTGTCGGCATCTTGTTTATGTAACAAGCTGTTGTGCCTTGCCTTGCATATACGACATGGACCCAAGCGACAGTTACGCACTGAATGTCCAGACCTTAAACAATTAAAACATAATTTTAATTTATTAACTTCGTTAATACGGTCATCTAAATTTTTAGCTGTAAACGTAGGACAGTCATAAATGCGGTGTTGACCTTTACAAACGACACACGGTGTATAAGAAAACTCAGCCTTAATATTATTAGAAACATATGACTGCTGATGAGATTTTATGTTTGAAATAGGAGTTTTATTATAGTTCGATGTTTTAGGTTTAGGTAAAGAATGAGTACAATTTATTGCCTCGAGAACATCGGCACGATCAATAATAAATTTAAAGAAATCTTGTAACTTAGGAATGCTATGCAATATACCACGGCATTCTTCCCATTTCGCTAGAGTGCGGCTATCAAGTTTGGTACTCATTATATGAATTATTAAAATGTCCCACTCATGAGTAGCTAACCCAAGAGTAGTTAAAGCGCGTATATTCTTAGTAATGTGATCGACAAGAAAACGTAATGATTTATCACACTCACGAGTGATTTGCTGCACATTTAGCAAAGAATTTAAATGATGACTAATTAGTTGTCGTTTGTTATCGTATCTATCGCACAATAACGTCCAAGCGGTGTTGTAGTTAGCACTAGATATCTCTAAGTTAGCTATAATGCGTGCTGCGTCACCGACCAGATACGAACTCAGGTAATGGAATTTATGAATTGGGTTGATTCGGTCGTTATTATGCACCATCGATAAAAATGTGTCACGAAACTCAAGCCAACGGAAATATGACCCATCAAACTTAGCAATTTCGATACGCGGCAATTTAAAACCCACATCGTGATGATGATCACCTTGTGCCATAGAAAGCTGACTTGAATTCAGATCCTTGTAGTTACTCTCATCATGACGATTTGAGTTGTGTTTTTGTATAAAACCTTGAGCAATAGCAATGTTAGAAATAAATGATTGTTCGATAGTATCACGCTCATCAATTTCACCAGAAAGGTTGTCTGAATGTAACACTTCTATCTGACTTTGCAAGTCATCAAATCGGCTATAAATAGATTCGAATTTATTTAATTTTAATGTTAATTCTGCTAACTCAATCTGAGTAAAAGTTTCTTTAGAAGAAATGTTTGATAAAAAGTTTTTAAATTTTGTAATTTGACCCTTTATAGAACTTCTTTTTACTAAAAGTTCTTGTAAAATTTGAAGATCCTTAGTAGTTTCACTTTCATAATCTTTGCCCATTGTAAATTAAAGAAATTAGTAATACTTTATTAAAAGTGTTGTTATAAAATGAATTTAACTTGTGTAAATAGCAATCAAACTTGTAACAAAGATTAGGAAACGAATATAACGCAAAGTATAAGTTGAAAAAAGTAATAGTAAAATTTAGCTCACGCTCCTCGCCTCGCGTCACCTGAGTACGGCCCTGCGCTCCCCAGTAGTCGTTGTTAAGAACGAGCGGCCGCCTTGCCTCGCGCGCGTTCGACACACGGCACGAGGTAGGTAGGTAGGTGTGATGTTAGCCTGGAATGTTCGGCGAAGTAGGTGAATATTATGCAAAAACTATAACGAAATATTCCTGGAAATCCTAACAAAAGGTCTCAGAAATATAAGAAAACTAATTGGTATCGTTTTATATAACGATATTGTATGCAGTTATCTATTAATTTGTTATGATAGGTAGGTAGGCAGGTCCTACAATATTGCTATCAAAATATTGTGATTTGAGCAGTTATGGTTCGTAGAATACTTGTTATGCAATTTAGATACTATGGAGATACTGAAATGCACAGGTAAAACTATTCGAAATAGGTATTTGGTTACGAAAATGAAGTGGAAAAGAAATAGGTAGGTGTATGGAAAGTTCGAAGGAAAAGGCACTTAGCTGCATTGGCCTAGGCTGCGGTGTGATGCTTGATGCTGATCACTGACCGGCGGTGGCTGCAATGGCTGGTCCTCTCCAAAATATCGTTAATCTTCGTTAAAATATGCTGCGGCGTATTATGTAACACCGGCACTTTGTCGTCGTGAAAAATAGATTTTCGTCCAAAATTGCGGTTCTAGTCCACGGTCGCCAGATGTTGGAGCCTCCAGGTGCTTAGTGAAAACTCCGGATTCGTTTAAAATCGTATAATTGTAATTTTTAATCGTTTTACAATCGTAATAATGCTGAGAGCAAGGTTCGCTGGTTAGATGATCGGATACAAAGCAAAGTGTGTAAAATATAGTAAATTGACGGTACTTAAAGAAATGAATATTGAAACGCCTGACACATTCCGCGAGCAACAATTAAGAGATCTTCGTTTTAAAGATTTGTAGTGAAGGCGTTAACACCGCTCCATAAAATAAAGGGAGATTACAGAAAAATCATAGACCAGGATATTACGCGGCATATTCAAACTACAACTAAACTAAGTGTCATGCACTTTGTTTACATAAATATCTGTACGGTGTGTGTATGTACAGGAGGAGGCGCTCTCGCAGTTCGCGACGTTCGAGGCGAAAGGTTCGCGCATGCGCACACTGGTGCTGTCGCTACGCGCCGCGCGGGTGTCGGCCCCGCACACACTGGCGACGCTCGGCACACAGTGGCAGGACGTCGCCGACAAGGGTGACGCGCTCGCTGCACAGGTACACGACTAGCGCACTCCCCACTCTACTACGCGCCACTGACGGTGCCCTCAGTCGCGACCTATCTGTGTGCAGGAGGGTAGCGGCGAGGCAGTACGTCGCGGCAACCTGGTGCGCGCGACGGTGGCGGCGACGCTGGCGGCGCTGCGGGCGCCCCCGCTGGGCGGCCGGGACTACGACGACTTCCCCCTGCAGGACGACGCGCTGCAGGTACGCACACGCACGCACACGCACACTCACTCGCACACGCACACACTCTGAAATTAAGGCCAGGTTATAGTGAAAATCAGCAAAAACATGTATTTTGAAACACTTTTTGAAGCAGTGAAAAGCAAAATAAAAATCTGAAAAAAATGTATACTATACTACGAATATTTATTTTAGGTACTGTATCTACCTATTTAGCCCTGGCTTCGATTGACAGATGTGAAGAATTAATTTATACTCACAGATAACACTCGCAGATAAACAGTAGAAAGCCGAGATGTATTCTAATTGGTTTTAAAACTAATACGTAAATTTTAATTTTTTACTCTGTATTTTATTTACCTTAAAAACGATTCCTAAACTTATCATCGATGTAAATGAAGTTAGACCACGAAAATAATATCTAACGTGACATAAAATACCTTACCTACTACGTGTCTACACTGTGTCGCAATACGGACCATGCGATTGCGCGCGCGATTGAAAGGACACTAAATCCCTACTTTTCTCGAATAGCGCAGCCTTAATCAAGATTATTTTTTATTGCCATTATGCCAAAAACACTACAGTTGTGAATAATGTGAGATACTGAGAAAATTAGATAGTTCATTCTGAGCGTACAACGTTTTATACTACTAAGTCGATTAGTGGTATGCGGTTTTCGTAACCGAAAGAAGCTTGCAAAATTCATGATTGCCGGCACTTTATAAAAATTATTGCTGGCTGTCGTTTTGAAGAATAAGGTGTCGAATGCGAATTATAATGTAAACCTTTGCTTAAAAACTTTTGTATATAAGAAATTAATAGTCGAATGGATCCAACTACTAATTTCTTATAAACGGAGACGAGGTGGCAGCGGTGACCGAACTGACAGCGCGGGGGTCGTGTCGTCGGTGATCCTATACCTCTGCCTTCGGTTACCCGTAACACGTTAAATGTTCCCGTACACGTTCCCGCAGCGAGTGAAGGCGTCCATAGCAGAGATAGACGCGGCGCTAGAGGGCGTGCAGCGCGAGGCGGCGGGAGCTGCGCGGGCGCAGGCGCGGCGCGTGCTGGACAAGCTGCGGGCCGAGCGCGCGCAGCTCGGGGACGTCTACACGCGCAGACACGACAGGTGAGAGACACGCGCCGAGCTGCGCGGGCGCAGGCGCGGCGCGTGCTGGACAAGCTGCGGGCCGAGCGCGCGCAGCTCGGGGACGTCTACACGCGCAGACACGACAGGTGAGAGACACGCGCCGAGCTGCGCGGGCGCAGGCGCGGCGCGTGCTGGACAAGCTGCGGGCCGAGCGCGCGCAGCTCGGGGACGTCTACACGCGCAGACACGACAGGTGAGAGACACGCGCCGAGCTGCGCGGGCGCAGGCGCGGCGCGTGCTGGACAAGCTGCGGGCCGAGCGCGCGCAGCTCGGGGACGTCTACACGCGCAGACACGACAGGTGAGAGACACGCGCCGAGCTGCGCGGGCGCAGGCGCGACAGGTGTTCAGGCGACAGGTTGAACAGAAAACAAATTGGACTATTTTTAAGTAGTCTCGCCTCTCAAAAAAAATAAAGCATATTTTGATTTTTTTTATTAATTTTTTTTTATTTCTTTTTTATTTTATTATTTTTTTTTTACTTTTTTTATTTTTATTTTGATTTGATGATCACTGGTGGACAGTGAGACCACCCGTGACCGCGAAGAAATATATTAATTTCAATGCGTTCTTTTAACTTAACGTACTGTGTAATTTATGAGAAAATTGTCTTTATAACAATACAGAAGATTTATTTAACGTATACCTAATCATTATTAAAACTAGATAAAGTATTTTTATAATTCTGTTTATATATCGTTCCTATTTAAAAATAAAAGAATGTTTCTTTTAGACACAAAATTTATCAAAAAGAAGTTTAAAATTGTTTCTCATCAAGGCCCAATAAAATCTTTGACATTGTAAAATTGCCTGTATTCTTTCCTATGTATTAGATAAATAGTAATTTGACGAATGTATATAGATGGGTGATCTGTAGCGGTGTGTGGACAAAGTTGTATCAAACCCTGGAGTCATGTGGCGAGTGGCTCGATAATGCTGAAGTACTGCTGGAAGAGACCAAGGATCCAAACCTGTCGCCAGCCGATAGAGAACACAAACTGAAGGAACTAGAGAAACAGGTGTGTGATTCAGGTCGTAAATAGACAAAAAATGTAATAATTTATCTAAAAAATGTTATAATTTTATCTTTGTTGTAGATTATTCAAAAATGTTAGACACCTTTTTAATTTTCTTTTAAAAAGGCAATAAGTTTATTGAGTCAGTGACGCGTCATCGTCATGTTCACGGAATAATCTTTAGTGATTATGACGTGACGAGAACTGTCACTCCATTGTAACACATTGTTCTTACGTCATTTAACTCTATTGCGACTTATCTCAGTATTTTTTGTTCGTAAAAGCCAAATATGCATAACCCATAGTTTTTAAGAATCTACAAGGTAGACTAAACAAAATTATGAAAGTAGAAAAGGGAAGTTTAGAATACGATTGTTTGTGTATAGATGCGTGATCGTGTCGGTGACGTGACGTCGGCGCGGTCGTCGTGTCGTGTGGTCGTGTCGTCGTGCTGTGCGCCGCTGTCGTGCGACATACAGCAACAGCTCGAGATACTCAACAAGCGGTGGACTGCGCTCGCACTTCAGCTGCCCAACTAGTTGGTTGCACTACACATTTGTATTTTATTTAAAGTAATAATATGCAGGTCGTGGGTTCGGATCCGAGCTGTCGTTGTCGTTAAAAAACTGGACACCGATTTAAAACAACTTCTGAATTTAGCGAGTACAGAGAATTGAAATGAAATCTAAGTTTTAGAAAACGGGGAAAGGATATTAAAGCGATTTCTCGATTGAAACGCAAAACTACTTTATATTAGCTTCCGCCTGCGGCTTCTCTCGCTATTAATCGCTCGATTAGTTCTCTCGCTACTTCGGTACGGGTCTCGCCTTAAAAAGTGAATGATGTCAGGGCAGTGATCATGGTGCTTTCTGTTATGCTAGTGATGTATACCTCGGCGGCAGCGTGGAGCACGTGGAGCACGCGGAGCACGCGGAGCACGCGGAGCACGCGGGGCACGCTGAGCACGCAGAGCACGCGGAGCACGCGGGCACGGCTGCGCGCGCGCAGTGCGAACAGCTGATAGCGGCTGTGCACGAGGTGGTGGAGGGGCGGCCTAACATTGCAGATCGTGACTCCCTCGCTGTTCGACTCGCACTTGTCAAGGTACAGCACGTACATGCATTTACTATAATACAAATAGCGTTACTTCTATCATTTATTTTATAATTGAAACCGGCTGATGGCGAGCGGAATTGACCCCCTTATTCATAAACGTATTATGTACCTATGGTGGCGCGAGCACTTTGCCATGAATTACTGGAATGTATTTTTGTTAGACAAAATATGCAATTTTTGGTTTTATTGACGCATTAACAACTACCAAAGCGATTCGGGCTGCGGCGGGTGTAGGATTAACAATGAGCACTACCATGGAAAAATTAGGATAGGATACACTAACCTTGAGCGGTCACTTGCTGACGTAGCCGGTGGACTCCTGGATCCAGATCTGCAGTTCACTGCACTCAAACACTTGGCAATACAAATTACACAATCCGATCGGAACATAAGTCTATGCGAAACGATTCAAGTGCAAAACTTAAGGTACATTAGGCGCCGCCATGCTTTTTGCAGAACTCGAAACAGAAGTAAAGTTGCGGTAATTGGGCGGGATCAATCTATCGCACTCTCATTTTAAACGTAAGGAAGGGACATGGGTATAGGATGGCAGTAGTTAAGTGACAATCAAATTGATATGTTTCTAACTGAGGTAGGAAATAAGCAAACGAGTGTCGCGTAGTAACATCCGTTTATTACTGAATAATGATTGGTTGCAACAGTACAGGTGATAGATACAACAAGGTATAGCTACATATATGTCATTCCTCCACACTTAGTTTGAAACCTGTTGACAAACAACATTTATTTTAAAAATAATTTTAACAGTAATATAGGATTATATTTCATTTATAATATTTTGAGTAATCAACTGGTTTTCTGGGGCGCTGAGAACGTGCACGTGACGCGGCAGGTGATTCTAGCATATCGGTAGAAACTGGAGGAGTTTGAAGCTCGGATGCTTCAGTACCCTAAATTGCATTTTCTCGGGTCCCAGAACCTTATACTAAATTTTGATCTCTGTCAGTTTCAACGTCCATTGTAACCGCAGGAGAGGTGGTTTCAACAACTTCCTCCGCCACCCCCGGTTCCTCTGACACAGTACTCATTGCACCGTTACTATTGGAACTACTAGGTACATTACCCAATGACGCTGGTATTCTATACGGAACCGGTGAAGTCGGTGAACTTGACGAGACTGGTTCTAAACACCCTGCATTGTTCACAACATTATTTTTACAACGCCACATTTGGTCAAGATGCCTTAAACAAAATTCATTTTGATCTTTAACAAACACTTGAAATATTCTTTTTCCTACCATTTTCTTTAGTACGCCTAATTTCCACGACTCTTTTCTCCCGCTGTACCACTTTATTAATACATTGTCACCTACATTGAATTTATTTTTACAAGTAACAGTTTCTTTAAATAAACTACGAGATTTAATATTTTTTTTTGGTAGTATTAAATCAAGCCTCGATCTCAAGTTCCTGCCAAACATTAATTTTGCAGGAGAATCTTTAGTTGTACAGTGTGATGTATTGCGATATTCAAAAAGATATCCTTGTAATTTTTCGTGAATAATATTTATACCTAATCTTTCACTTAATATCTTTTTTAACATATTTTTGCATGTCCGCACCGAATTTTCGGCTTGTCCGTTGCTACATGGATGGTAAATTGGTGACGTCAAGTATTTAATACCATTACTGGAACAGAATACCTTAAATTCTTTCGAGTTTATTTTAACATCGTTATCTGATACTATCGTACAAGGTATACCGAATGTGGAAAAAATTTGTTTTAACTTTTTTATTAAGGATTGGGTTGTGACATCATTCTGCATATAAATGCACTCTAACCATTTTGAAAAGGCGTCAACCACTACTAAGTAGGTACGTTGATCTATAGACAAGTAATCAATGTGTATTCGTTCCCAAGGGGACGCTGGACAAGGCCAGGGCGCGGGCGCTGCTCGTGGCGGGGCGGGTCGGACACTCGCGCACACATCGCATGCGCCAATCCAGGTTTCAATGTCCTCGTCAAGCCGGGCCACCACATTCTACTTCGAGCGTTGCATTTCATTTTAACTATTCCTAAATGAGTATTATGTAATTCGCGCAACATTCTTTCACGAAGTGTCAAGGGAATTACTACCTTGTGGCCACGCATTAATACCCCATTTTCATATTGCAAATCTGTACGACATAAAAAATATGGACGAATAGATTGACAAACTATCTTGCGGGGCCAACCCACACTCATATACTTAACAACTGTTTGTATTAACTTATCACTATTTGTTGCAATTTTCAAATCATCGTACAAAACAGCCGGCGTTAGCCCATCCAAGAAGTTCAATGAGCAGTATGCGTCATATTCACTATCTCCCTTACTCACCGTATCAGAAACCGGAGCCCGAGAAAAATAATCTGCAACTAAATTACGTTCACTGGACGTATATTGTACCACGTAATTGTATGCAGACAATATAATTGCATATCGTTGCAAACGTAACGCTGTCGTTATTGGTATACCTGTTTTAGTATTAAAAATTGAGACCAAGGGACGGTGATCGGTTTTTAAGATAAAAGGTTCACTCCTACCGTAAAGGTATTGATGAAAATGTTTTACCCCAAAGATTATAGCCGTCGCCTCTTTATGAATTTGACTATAATTACGTTCGCTTACCGTAAGCGACCTCGAGCCATAGGCCAGTGGTTGCTCACGACCATCGCTGCGCCGCTGGGACAAGACCGCACCCAGGCCGTGCGGCCCCGCATCTACTGCTAACACCAGTTGCGCGCTCGGCTCGAAATGGGCCAGCACACGCTCGGAAGCGAGTTCTGCACACACGCGGCGCATCGCGCGCCTTTGTCGTGCACCCCACTCCCATCTCGCATCACCGCGCAACAGTTCGTGGAGAGGGCTCATAATGCTCGACGCATTAGGAATAAAATTTCTGTAGTAATTGACTACACCAAGAAACCTTTTTACTTCTGTTAAGTTAGTTGGCTCCGGGGCATTCAAAATAGCCTTAACTTTGTCAGGACTCGTGCGCAGTCCGTTCCTATCGATAACGTAGCCTAAGTAAGTTACGCTTTCCTTAAACATTTCGCATTTGTCCTTTTGAAGGCGCAACCCCGCATCATTTAATCGGCTTAACACTTGAGCTAGCCTAGTTAGATGAAGCTTTCTCGATGGAGCAGTCAAACAGACATCATCCAACCATATGCTTACTCCTTCAATTCCAGACAGTAAAACTTCCATTGCTTTTTGGAATATGGCAGGCGCATTAGCTAAACCGTAAACTAGACGAGTATATTTAAATAGACCTTTTGGGGTATTAATGGTAGTCAATTCCTGTGAATCTTTGGAGAGAATAAACTGATTATAAGCATTTTTTAAATCAATTTTCGTATAATGCTCTCCCCCGCTAAGTTTTGCGAAAACTTCTTCAATTCTTGGTAACGGATATTTATCTATGATAAGATCTTTGTTAAGAGTCACTGAAAAATCCCCTGCGATCTTTACAGTGCCATTATCTTTTAAAACGGGGACAATTGGGGTCGCATAACGTGTATTGGACACTGAAACTAGTATACCTAAGCCTACTAATCTTTTTAATTCACTTTCTACCTTATCCTTTAGCGCGAATGGTATAGGCCGTGATTTGAAAAATTTAGGAATGGAATTTGGTTTTAACTGTAAATTTACCTGAAATTTGTTAAAAGAACCAAGTTCATCTTTCCACAAATCCGGAAACTGTTCCAGTAATGTATTAATATCATCGTCATTACTTAATCGGTTTATCTTAGTTAAAATTAAGCCGAATGCTGACATAAAATCTCGACCCAGTAATGGGGGCCCGTTAGAATCAACTACAAAAATTTTTAAATCCTTCTTTTGCTTGTCATATTCTACTATACAATTAAAATAGCCTAATGGTGAAATTTTATGTCCGTTATATAAACACATTTTTATATTACATTCTATTAATTTGTAATGTGAAAACATTTCGCTATACAAGTTTTTTGAAATAACTGACACCCCCGATCCAGAGTCCAACTCCATAGTCACCATCTTGTTACCAATTTGAATGTTCAACTCTAACGGTGTGTTATTAACATACCTTATATTGAAGTTATGGCACTCCTCGCAGCTGCCTAACGTATCAGTTTCACTGTCATCGCTACCGATATTATTTACGTTAACACAGCCGTTTTTTTTATAATTACCACAAACTTTTTTTAAATGACCCTTTTTACCACATTTCTGACACTTTAAATTTTTGTAACGGCACTTGCTTTTATCATGATTTTTTAAACCACATACTTCACAACGATAGCCTTTGTACCGTGGATCACAATCATAATCTGACATTGGTGCGCCGAAGTTGTCTCGGGACCTCGCCCGGGCACCTCCACCGCTGACGGTACCGCCCGCTTGATGGCCGCCATTGTTCGACCGCTTGCATCCGCCTTTGCACGACATTTTGTTCAATGCTTCCTCTTTGATCGCCGTGGTATCAGAGATCAAAACGTTCTTAGCTTCTCTGATACATTCCGCTCGTTCTGCTATCTCCAGTGCTTTTGATAAACTCAGTGTAGAAGCATTTTGCTCAAACAGTTTGTCACGTTCGGGCCCCGCACCCAGACCAAGGACGAAACGATCAGTAAGATTCGTATCTAGGGCAACGCCAAAATCGCAGTAACTTGCTAATCCTCGCAGCCGCGCAGCCCAGTCGCCCAACGACTCGCCTGGGTTCCTTTTCGCCCCGTAAAACTTTGCTTTATCGGAAAATGAACATTGCTTCTGCTTAAAATGCGTATCAAGCAATGCTACCAGCTCTGTATAATCCAGTTGCTCCAATTCGGTCGGGTATGCAAGATTACGTACCAGCCGGTATGAGTCATCCGATAGATGAGTTATTAAAATTGCACTTTTATTATCCTCCTTCACATCGTTAACTTTAAAAAATTGAGTCAACCTTCCTTTATAAATGAGCCACTCACTAGATTTATAATCAAAGGTTGATAAATTTCCTAAAAACGTCTTCGCCATTTTTTTTTTTCACTTGCGTGGGTAAGATCCTCGTCGCCAATGATATGTTTCTAACTGAGGTAGGAAATAAGCAAACGAGTGTCGCGTAGTAACATCCGTTTATTACTGAATAATGATTGGTTGCAACAGTACAGGTGATAGATACAACAAGGTATAGCTACATATATGTCACAAATACAATATGGATAAAATTACTGGCGCAACCAACCTATAATAGCCACAATAGGTCTATATTTCGTTGGTCTGTGTCTGTCATCTTGATATTTAAACTAGTAAGAAAGAGACTAAACCTATTTTAACCATAAAGTCTTTTAACATTTTTATGAATATGACCGTAAAAGTCTTATTTAGATACAGATACACAGGCGAAAAAAATTGCTACGATGATTACGATAGGCGCAGCATACCATAAAGCAGGAGTACAATAAACATTTAACTAGTTAACTTTTTGACAACTGTGCGAAATAAACTTTTAAATAAAACTTTTAATAATTAAAACATACTAAAGTATAAATGTGTGCATTTGTAAATTGTATTGTTGTATTTTGTTTTTGCTTGTAATATAAATTTTTTATGATTTTTAGTATGTAGGTAAGTAAAAAATACCTAACATTTTTTGTTACCTTTAAATATATCTGTATACTTAATCTATTCATTGCATTAATAAAAGTTTTAATTTTCTTACAACTTAGGACTACAGAGTTCAATATTTAGTCTTAATTTTAACTTCACAAGTGAAATAAAAATCCAAAAGTACAGAAAAGCAAATAACTACGCACTGCTAAAAAAAAATCAGTATTATGACTAATATTATTTTTACACCTAATTTCATCACAAAAAGCTTCGCTTCAATATTTAAGACTATAAAAACCAAAGCCTAATGTCAGTACAAGTATAACGTTATATAAACCGCGACGCGCGGTGCTGCGTGTGCTCGACACAGTGCGGCCATACATCACTACAATACAATCACATTCACGAGCCGGACATTACTCACCGCTTACCGCCTAGCGCCTGCCGCCTACCTCTAGGCTCGTGACTGGCTCGCACAAAACTCCTGAATACATCCAAATCTCTAGCTGGCGATGGTCCAACACTATACTGTAAACATGCTAATCAAAATTGAACTCTTTGTAATACTCACAAGGTTCAAATTACATTGGTATATCAAATGCATCGCATTGCAGTTCTCTATAAGTTTCCGCCGAATTTCCGATACAGTACAGTCGATTATAAACTTAATCTGTATTTTGTTAAGGTTCAATATGTTATGTTTAGTGTTGGTGTGAGTTGTCTCGACGTTGTATAACGACAAAGGCGTTGTGATCTAAACTGTGTGGTATACGATAGAATTTATTGCCTTCTTTGACTGGCCTTTTGGCGTAGTGGTTAGTGATCCTGACTGCTAAGCTGGAGGTCGTGGGTTCGATTCCCACCCGGGACATCCTTGTGTGTTGAAATACGTATATTTAGAAATATGTAAATGTTTACAAAAAAAATGTATGAAGTAGTATATCAGGTCCTAATACCCATAACACAAGCAAATATAATTGCTTAAAAAATATATTGTTATTATTGCACCTACTTGATACGATATATCGTCGGTCAGAAACAATAATGGAACATTTCAAAATTATACTGTTCTGAGTAATTAACGTTTAAAGTTTTTGAAAATATTCAAATGCTATTGAAAACGAAGAGATTATTAAAATCATTTTTTTCTGTATCAGAATATATAGTTTTCTGTCAATTAAAACTGAAATCTGAGTTGTACCGTTAGTGATTTTGAAAATATATTTAATTCCCTACCATTCTGCGTACTTATCTCACAACACATGATTTCGGAAATGTTCCGGTAATGAATCCGACCGACGATATGGAAACTGTTGTTGACCTTTAAGTAACAACCCATTAGTGTCAATGCATAATGGCAATCTTCCCACAGCTATCATGAGTTTAAGGAGTTTATTTATACCTTATTACCTTACTGGCACCCAGGAACACAATCAAATAGTTTCCCTCAGTCGAACTATGCAGCGAAAACAATCGCTATATACCACTTTCACCGATCAGATACCTATAGACACCGCTCAGATTAAGCGTACTCGCGCTCGCTTAATCTGACTGTCCGACCACAAGCTAATTTTATTGGCCCGTTCAAGGACAAGAACTTAAAATATCGAAATTAAAATCTTCCACGATACCCCACCATGTTTTGACGAGTTCAATTTCATACAATATTTAAAGAAAGTACCTCATTGGTCCAGTGCTAAGCGTGTTCATTGAATAACCCCGAGGTCCCGGATTCGATTCCCGGGTCGAGCATACAGACTAATAGTAATAATATAAAGTTAAAGAATCTTAGTTGAAGTTTAGGCGCTTGTTTAGACACGGCGGGAACCGCGCGATTTCAGAATCGCGCGGACATCGCGCGGGTCTTATTTGTATGAGTTTTTAAGTAATCCTTCAGACATACCCGCGCGGTTAATTAAGCCGCGCGGTTGCCGCAACCCAACCGCCAGAAAATAGAATCGCGTTATTCCCGCGCGTTTCTATTACTATGGAGTCTTTACTTCGCGTTCAGTTGCATTGCGGCTACCGCGCGGTTAGCATGTCCACAGCTCGTGATTTCGCCATAGATCGTTACGACACTGAACTATTTATTGATGAGGTGGAGAAGAGACCTGCAATATGGGATATTCAGTGTGACGATTATTCAAATAAAATACGAATAGTTACGAACTGACCATGTACTAGTCGGTTACTTAATATTGGATGCACCCAATGCCGCCTCTTTTTCTTTTATTTTTTTTGAGGAGCAACCACAGTAACACACACATTTCTTCGTCGACCTTCATTTTGAAACTGGCGCTATACCCGCACGAAAATCACAAACTAACCGCGGTGTCTGAATAGCATCACAATTTGGCGGTTTCAAACCGCGCGATTCGTAACCGCGCGATTCGTAACCGCGCGATTCCCGCCAGTCTGAACAAGCGCTAGAATTGGGTCCGATAAACGGCAATAGGCTCGCCCCCTGTTACGTATGGGACCTAAACATAGCCGGCGAAAGGTGATATTCACCTCTGCACACACTACACCTACGGGTTGTACAGGTGTGACTCTATGTTGAAGAAAGTGTCGTCTAGTGGGTATCTAGTCGATGTCTTCCTCTCTTTGTATTAAGTATACTATCTACACATTACTTGTAACATCATCGGTGACATCTCGCGGTCGCGCACCTCTCCTACCAAAATAGACGCCGCGTGTATTTTTGGCGACACTATACATACATACATACATAAATATAGATCTGGTTTGTTGACTGTTTGTGTGTGACACGATCAATGGCGGCGGTTTGGTTGACTTGCTGTTACGATCGTAAACAGTTAATCTGTTTTAACTTTTTATGGTTAGCCCTGTGCCCTATTAGTTCATGGGATTGCTCCATCATGTCACCCTTACTGGCTACTTCCGCGTTATCGCGCGCCTGATATTAAGATTAAAAAGTAGCTTATTTGTTATTCCAGACTATAATCTCTGTTCTAAATTTCATACAATTCCGTCCATTATAGCGTATATATTTGCGTGAAAGACTAACAACCATCGATACAAATGGGGACATTTAAAATATCAGTGTGATAGTAAACAAATCGAAATAATAATAAAATAAATAAAAAGAAAACAATAAATGTTTAACACTGATGGGTAACACTTACTCCTTTTTTTTCCTTCTTTTACTGTTTCCATTTGTGTTTTTTTTCTCTTTCCATGTGTTTTTTTATCATTTGATTTTGTGACAAAGACAGGACATCTTTGTGAAATAAATGTTTTTCTTCTCCTTCTTCTTCAAATAGATCCAGCATTTGAAACGCTTGCAACAAACTGTCGCATGTCAGTGTGTGTTAACGTTACGTAGGACAGAACATCACCCCTCGGTTGTAGGTACTATTCTCGTGGTATGTATGTGACTGCCTCGTTGGTGATGTGGTGTGTTTACTGGATATCCCGGTTTGAACAAAATTACGTCTGTAATTACTAGCAAAATCTTAGCAGCAGTTTGAAGTTAAGAATTGTGTCGCCTTCAGTTTAGCTTGAAGTTCCATACGGATTGCACCGACTGGGATCACCTGAAGGAATTTAACGCGGGAGGTGTTATAAGCAACTTCTCGTACCTGCTAAATTGTTTCTGTCAGTTTTGGGGAAGGCGAGGTAACCACGTACAGCACACATGTAAGACATGTCTTTACAAATGCACACGTAATTAAAAGCTCTCGCAAATACAAAACATGAACAGTTTATGCATACATACTGTTCATGTACCTGGGCAGAAGGGAACGCGTGCGATACGTTCCGTGTTAAATTTTCTAAGGTGATCGAACACAGTCTGATTTAGTATGTAAATACGTACCCCCGTATTCATAAACGGCTTATAAACTAATTATAACTAGGATAGGTTTATAATTCGTTTGTCTTGGTCTGTCATCTTGACATTTATACTAGTAAGGAAGAGACAAAGTCCATTTTAACTGAAGAGTTTTCTAACTAAGAGACCGTTGGTATTTAGTATTTGTTCAGTATTTAATGTAACACTGTTCAGAATTTGGTCTACCTTTCTACATGTACTATGACTACTTTTCAACACGCGCTACCATTATTAGTGAGTTGTATTGTACGTAATGAAACATGGAGTATGTAGTGTTGGTGAAACATAACTACTGCACAGACAGAGTAACTACCTTGTCTATCACCAGGCACACATCAGCGCAGGCGCAGCTTTATTAGCCGCTTGCGATATACTGACGATTGATAACTAAAGGGGTATTGTAAGGTTCCGTACTCGAATGAGCTAACAGCTATTACTTATATCTTGGTTTGTCTGTAGATCGGTCTGGTAGTATGACTTATAAACTTATAGAGGAAATTCGTTTTTTATAGTTTTTTATTTGAAATGACGGAATGTATATTTTTCTAGCTTTCCGATCGCGCCCTCATTTTGTGCAGTCCGATATAAACTTTCCTATGTCCTTCCCTGTGTTTCAAACTATGTCGAAACCAAATTTAATTTAAATCAGTTGATTGAAATAAAACTGCAACTAACTGACTGACTGATAAATTTCGCATTTACGAGTATATTATTAGTAAGGATGGACAGTGTTTTTTTTTACAGATATTTAAAAAAAACAAAATATTCATATTTAGATGTGATCGATGTCATATTACCACTACAAGGGCAAATAATAAAAATAATGCAGAATCATCCATAGCTCTACGTTCAACTTGCACTTGACAGCTTGTTCTAATATTGGTAACATTGAGTTCAGTTTCAGGGGAGGTCGATGTAATATTATCAACCTTACGTGATAGTTACACGCGTGACGTCACGGGCACGTGCCCACGCGCCTCTTCAACTGTTGTTTGTAAACACGGGTAACATTCAACACACATCACCTCATTACAGGTTTATTCAAACATTCCTAACATATTTCTTGTATGAGTATTGACTATACTATTGTGCTAGTGACGTAGTTGAAACAACATTGGAGACTTGTTATTTGTTTAGTAGACTAATCCACGTAATTTAATAAGTTCCGTTGCAGTTAAGTTTCGAACAACACAGCCCTTTTCGTAATTTTGACAGCCGCTGTCAGATACAATCGCGTCAAGTTCGTGTCACGCGAGTGCCGGTAGACGACCTCGGTAGACGAGCGGTGTAAGCCGTCCGATTGGGTTGTACTGTGTCCGAGAGGTCCCGGGTTCGATTCCCGCCCCGGACAATATTTGTGTAACAAGAAAAAATTGTTTCGGTGTCTGGTTGATTGAGGGACTACCCTCCGTGCCTCGGAGAGCACGTTAAGCCGTTGGTCCCGGTTGTCATTTAACACATCTATGACAATCGTTACATGTAGTCAGAAGCCAATATAATCTGACACCTGGTCTAACCATCTCGGCTACTGGTTCCCTACGGGTTTCGAGGTCTGATGGCAGTCGCTCGTATAATTCTGGTAGCTAGCCGCATCAGGTTAGACTGGAAAAAGGCAAAGGGAATGATGAGTCTACTGGGCCCTAAACCTGCTACTGCACTGCAACAAAATCGGCGCGTTAAGAGATTACATAAATGGTGATATAATCGATCTCGGATTATTTTCTTAATAAATAGCTAACCTAATAGTGCCTACGATTGAATGTATTAGTGCGAACCTCCTCAAACTAAAAATACTTTCCAAATCTCTTTAAAAGTAACAGAGTTATGTAGAATGTATAAACTCCTTGTTAAAGTCGGGTAAAATGATAGACGATCAGGACATCAAAGATTTCAATATTCCAAGTTTAGCACGAGGAAGTGTTGCACAGAATATCTTCAGATAATAGTAACAGTATGGCGGGGTCACCGACCTGATACCTATAGACACCGCATAACGGTTCCCCGATCACTTCACTTATGTCTTACCATTACATATTGTTGTCCTACTACGAGCTATTTTTGTTTGGTTCGTTTAGGGACAAGAACTTGAACGAACCAATTACAATTTTATTAGATACAATACATATTTGAACAAAGTGATGTCTAGTTGGTGTGTAGTCGGTGGTCGGGTTATAGCATTTCGTAGTATCTCTACATTCGGTATTCGTCTACCGGCCGTATAAGGAAGCTTCGATATTAGAGTACATAGTCTATTTCTGATTGCGACACGTTCGAGTCCCGTGCCGCGACATCTACTCGTGTCTATGAATGTGTGAAGTGTGATCGCGTCCCGGCGAATAGTCGCGTTCCTGTTCTGCACGTGGTGCGCGTGCGCAGACAAACGTCTGTATCAGAATAATCCTGAAAATATCGATAGTCATAACCGCGGAGATTTTGTGTTGAAGTGACGATTATTTGTGAAAAGTTTTAGTGAAGTGTTATTTTGTTATTTTTTACTGATTTTACGACTAAATTGAAACAGTTAAACGTGAGTGGGTAGTTTTTGTTTTAACTATAACTGATTAGTTCGTATACATATCTAAGTTGTGTGTAATGCTCTACCTGTATTGTTTATGGCTATAAACTTATTTATTTTATAGTATCAAACAACCCATCCGTCGTCTATTGCACAAATATTGAACCTTGACGAAAACCTCATGAAAATTCGTTCAGCATTTTGGAATCATTTCGGCTTAACTAAGTACTGTGCATACAGAGGCGACTTTGTATTATAACTGTTTAGTGATGTATGTGACACAGTATAATTTAAATGACGATGTATAAATAATTTCAGTGTAGTATTGTTAACATCTTGGTGTTAGTTTGCAAATATATAAAAAAACTGTGAATATGTCGTGATAAATGAAAATTTTCAACTAGTTTTCGGTAACAAACATCAAAAGTCTGTAGAATAGTATGTGTAGTAGTAGAAGTCCGATATATGGTATAATTTCCACGGGTACTCAGAAAGCGCTTTGGCTCTACTTTTATTGTGCGAACTGCTAAGTTGTGAAATTCGCTACCGCCATCGATGTTTCCCGATGTCTATAATTGCCCGTCTTCAAGTCACGAGTGAATCGATATTTACTGGGTAAGCGCGTTCCATCGTAGATTGCATCATTGCTTAACTTTAAGCTTTTAATAGGATGAAAAAAGAATAGTAGAAAATATTATATTAAATTGCACTTATTACTACTTACATGCCGAAGTTCTTTTATCGCGATCACTGAATCATAAGTATGATAGGATCAAATTAAATTCTAAAAACATCGAAAGTTTTTTTTGGTAATATTATCGAAAAACATTTAAAAAAATTTGAAATAGAATTAGCCGAGTTTGTATTATTTATGTACTACGAGTACTAATATCTACATATCTATCCCAGTCGACAGGTCGAACTTCAAACAGAATCATTTGTCACTTTTTCGTGGATTTTTTTTACCAAGGTTTTTTTTAAATGAACGTATATTTTTCGTCAAACTTATAATGAGCTTCAAAACCTGTCAGGGACAAAATTCGTGTACTTTAAAATATGTAGGTTCCAATAAGGAAGATGTCAAGTTTGATCAATAAATAAATTAACGTTAAGGCTGTTTTGCGGCCTCTTATAATCTTACTTTGCCGTGTTTTCGTTTCATGTAAGTTTTCAAGTGTATTAAGGATATTTATTTATTTATTTATAAGGCATGTCAACAGTATAAAGCACCAACATTACAATAAAATCATTGGCAAGTACAAGGGCTTGTGCTTATGTCAATTATAAACATGCAGTACATTATCATTAAAAATAAGGGTCCATACAAGCCGATTCCCATCGGCTTCTCTTTAGGGAATGGTCAATATATGTTATGTAAAGCCTAAAAGTTTTAAATAGCAACAAAAATAAGTATAGCATCAAGTGTAAAAACGACCGGTGACGGTAGTGAAGAGATGTTATTTTCCTAAGTAGGTAAGAACTTTTTCGCTTCGGCTTCCCTTTTTAGACTTCCACCCTTCGCCACTATACAATAGCAAATAATTTAATAATACGAGAAAATAATTGAATAAGGATATAGTGACTTACAGATCCGGTTCGTAATTTTTTTCCTAGTTTTTGTTACAGTCCGTCAAATCTAAGAAGTACCGTTTGACAGTTCTAAACGTAGTACATTTGGAATTTATTTGTGATTCGTATGAACAATTGCTGCCGTCCTAACAATCTCAAGTCGTAATAACTCTAAATTTAGCTTAAAACCATCACTATCACTACGAGCCGTCCTTCTCTATCTGTCTGAAGATAATTCACACAATCGTTCTTAACTTCAGAACTAAGTGCAGAGCAGTGGTAAAATCGTGAGTTGAGTCTGCTATGCAGTCAGAAACTTGAGAGATGGACTAACTATTGATCAGTTCAAGATTACATATCACGCTCCGATTGAATCTAAACTTAGATATAGTATCATTATTTGGGGAAATAGTTATAAATATAACATAAATTCTGCATTCGTAATGCAGAAACGGACTTCAAGAACAATGTTGAGACTAAAACAAGTAAAATCATGCAGGTGTCCCTATATATAACTAGTAATACTAACGGCTTCATGTCTTTGTATATCACTTCTACCCTTTTTAGAGTCCCACACCTGGGCTCGGGTCTTCTCTCAACTATCTTACGAGTTCAGAGAGTTTAGGCCATAATCCACACTCGCTGGCCAAGTGCTGGTTGGTGGGTGTCACATGTCGTCGAATGATTAGTTCTTAGACATGCCGGTTTCCTCACGATGTTTTCCTTCACCGATATTGAGCAGCGGAGATGTAACAATTCACACAATGATTTGTGGACTCGACTGGGAATCGAACCCGCGCCCTTATATTTCTAAGGCGAGGATTTTACTGCTGCGCTACCGCTGCTAATATCTTTCTTTATCTGTCTTTCATAAATACTGGTAATCAATTTAGTTGCGATATTCGAGGCATAAGAGGAAAGAGCCACAAGAGAATGTAGTCGAAAAAGAAACTTGCCCAATATTGTTTACACAAAATTAAAGTTTGTACAACATTAGTATTGTCTTAGATTTACGCGAATATCACACGTTGAAATAAAAAAACTACTTTTTAACGGATTTTATCGCGGTTTATTTTAGATTTTAGATCCCGACGTTTCAAAGTCTTTTCTGACTTCATGTTCACGGGTGGACTTCAAAATTAAGCTTTTGTAAATATGTGAATAAATGTTGTGTGTCCAGGCTCGTGAGGAAGAGATATCCGCCAAGCTGCAGGAGATGCAGGCAGTACGCAGCGACCACCAGATGTCTGGTGACCACAACGACCAGCTCTACGACGACCTACACAAGGTATACATGTGTTCGATGTATATTGATTTTCTATTATTTTATTATTCACTTGCTTTTTGTTAAGCGATGATGTGGTCTACGATGTAACGATCACTCGTTATCTGACAACTGACACGTTATAGCTGTCGGAAATGCGAGATGTTTGCAGTGAGTTTCATAACTTGGCAGTTTCAATAGTGGAAGTGTTTGAAGGATCATTTCAGTACATTGCATACAAATCGCATGTTTTGTTGTCAAATATTTATCATTGATGCAGTAAAGGGTACGACAGTCTGAATTCTTTTTTGAAGTAGTGTGTGCTTTAACCCCTTTTTTAGTGTCCCACTGCTGGGCACGGATCTACTTTCAACTATCTTACGAGTTGAGAGAGTTTAGACTTTAATCCACAAGATCGAATGTGGGTTGGTAGATATTACATGTCCTTGAACAATTAGTTCTTAAAGATGCCGGTTTCCTCACGATTTTTTTCCACCGATTAGATGAAGAAATAGCGGCTAGGAAACATTTTCCATAAGAGTGCGACCGGGGATCGAACCCGCTATATTTCAAGGGCGAGGTCGATACCGCTTCTCTAGTAGTCTATTTCAAAGTTTCGAAGATAAAATTTAATGACACAAATAAAAGAATGCTTTTACAATTGGTTATTTCTAAGCATCTAAGTGTTATGGGAGGCAGGTGACGTGGCTCAGTTATAGTAACTAACAGTAGATGACAATTGTTGTCAGTTGGTTACGGATCGTTTCAATAACTCTGATATTACTAGCTTTGCGTTTGTTGGTTATTGTGCTTAACCATTAATCTCTTTTTGCGCAGTATCCTATTTTTTATTCTGCGATAGGCTGGCGCTTGACTACAACTTGCATGATGTTAAGCAAGAATGTAGTTTACGATTGAACGCGCCAGCCTAGTATACCGATTCACTCTTGATTAGGAACGATTATCGGTGAGAAGGTGGCAGTGGAATGAGCCTGCATATGGTTAGAAACCTGAAAGTAGCAACAATTCCGACCCACTCTCTCTGCATGGTATCACCAGACATCGCACCGGAACACGACAAGGACGCTTGGCGGTGCGGCTTTGTCTGGTGGGTGGTCACTAACCACGGCCGAAGAGTACCACCAGTTGATTGTCACTCGATTTACACCACCCGGGGACCACGTGTGGGGATTCATTTAAGGTTTACTCCCACGGACGAAGGTGACTCAGCCCCCTCTATGCCATTCCTAAGGTCTCAAATTATCTCCATACCAATTTTTATCTAAATCAGTTCACTAGACTTGGCATAAAAGTTCGACAGACCGACACAGTTACATTCGCATTTATAATATTAGTAAGGATATACTTGAAAGCAAGTAATGTGACGTGTGTACGTACTGTACAATGTAATGTGTAGGAGAGCGTGTACCATGTAACGTGTAGCGGTCGGCTAGACTAAACACCACTCGAGCCGAGAGTCTGCTCTCGTGTGAACAATACACACACAGTTACACACGCTACATACATTATACATACAACTAACATTGTGGCACTGCTTCATACCCATCATTGTGTAACCTCACATACCTAGCGCCACTCAAGAGACATGACGACATAGCAAGCCTGAATCGCACAAGCAAAGTTTCACAGATTATTAGCTTAAGCATATAAAAGTTCCCGACAAGAAAAGTGAGGTACCCGCGGTCCTCGCCCGGCCGAAAGATCTCGACAATTGTTAGTACCCACCTTAGATTTGCTTCAAATGCAAAATAATTCTATCAAGTCATCTTAACGTTTGTGTAGTAGGTATAAATGTCTAGTTGAGCGATCAACAAGTGTGTCTCGATAAGTTCAGTACTCGAGAGGATACTCGTGTGTTCATTTTGTTTGTGCAGACACATTAAGCTCTCGGTTTGGTCCTTCGAGCCGGACTAATGTCTTGTACGTTTCTTGTTTGTGATCGCTTTAGTTTGTATTCTTGATTCACAGTGACATTGAAAACAGTACGTTTTAAAGGTCAAAGAGAAATGATTTTGCGTAGACTTAAGTGGAAAGTTTGTTTTATTCCAGACAAATAAAACTGTCTACAATATATAAATTGTTCCGAGAATTAGTGCAGATGTTAAACATCGACTACTTGCTCTAATTAAGTTTTACGCACAAAACGCCTTGCTTTTACTGTGATAACTGCCACGTTTCCTTTTATTGCTTAACAACAAGCAAGTTGTCGTCAAGCGCAAACTTATTATAAGATAACAAAGTGTAGAAATGTTCGGAGAGACAGTTCTAGTGGTCAGTCAGTTCGATTTGTTGCATTTAATGTTAATGCAATAGTGCCCGTTTTTGGGCAGCACCGGCCAATCATTAGATGACAACTACGCACTTGGTGCACACTATAGCTTTGACCGACATGACCGATCGATAGATCGTGCGCAACGCTTCACGTCCTTTCGCAAGTGTCAGATACCTTTTTTTTTGTTTACCGGGGGGAAATCTTTATGGATCCTCCCGCCCTGTATGGGCGCAGGGCGGAGGGTTTGTGGGACCCCGTACTGGTTACCCGAACTAAAACCCCCGGGTGATCCTTCTCGCATCCTAGCCAGGGTGTCAAGGGAACCACAGGTGACACAACCGCGACAAGAGTGTCATATACCAACCTCCAACCTCCTGACTACTGCTTTATGTTGAAAAATTAAAAAGGTTTTAGCACTGTTTTGTCCGTTTCGACACTGCCTCGTTGACGTAGCGGACGATATGTTCGCCCCTGGCCGTCGAGGTGGCGAATTCTAGTATTACGATGTATGTGTGTATGCGCAGGCGCAGGATCGGCTCATATCTCACCGCACATACCTGGAGAGCAAGTTGTCGACACTGTCGCAGTACGCGGCGCGACTGGAGGCGGCGCTGCGCTGGGCCACCGATGCGCGGGCGCAGATGCTAACCGCACAGGGAGAACAACTTCAAGAACTTAAGGTTTGTATGGATTAATTTAGAGTTTTTGATTTTAAAAGTAGGAATCGTCGTCGATATAGTTTTGGATAAGGTAGCTTTTAGAGGAAACTGAGTAACGATTTTAGTACGGTAGCCGCCGAGAGCGTGTAAAGAGGAGCGTGGAACCTATATCCAGTAGGGGAATAAAGTGGTCGACGACGAGGAAAATGCAGGGGAGGTACTGAATTATAATTCAATAGATCGGATGAACGATTTCGTGCAGTCAAGTTTTGGCAAGATATCATATCCGGTCTGCTGGAGTGGTCTTTACCTCGGTCGGCTGGCGTTTTCGTGCTGCAGTCTAAATAAATAAGTCGACCGGTACTTATACGTTTCGATATGTCGACATCCAGGAGAGCGTGAAGGACCGCAGTAGCGAGGTGCGCGAGATCCTGGAGAACTTCAACAACATGGAGCGGGAGTGTGCGGGCGCCAAGCAGGCCGTGGCCCCGCACATCCGCGACACTGCGCACGCGCTGCGCGACACGTGGCTCGCGCTGCGCGGCGTGCGCGGTGACGTCACCGGCGCCGCCCAGCACGACGGCGACGCGCCGGCGCTACACTCGGGTGAGTGCGGGGGTGGGGGCGGGGGTAGGGGGGTAGAGGGGAGGCGACGCGTTATCATTGATATACACAAACAGTCCACGTAGTGTGGTGTGTAAATACACCTCTTTGATAACGAGAACCCAGTACTTTAAAATAAAGATGTATGCGTTTCTATAAGATTTATACTAATTTCAATAAAAAACATGCTTTTCCATTAAAATCTATTGAACTAAAAAATTCCGACGCGATTACACTACTTCTCGCACACAAAAAGAAAACGAAATACCGATCGCCTCGCCTCCATCGTCTCCTCTCACACTTACTCAATGATGTTCGCTCCGGTGTAACGTTGTGTTCAGTATGGTGATGGTTGTATGTATGTACTTAATAAATGTGTATATAATAATAAAAGCTTGTATAACTAACAGCTCGTTTTATTCACTAACCACAGTTCGTAGTCACTTGGTGATGGTAGTGGGAATGGTATTAGTATCACTTGACTAGACATCAAGTGTGCTCATTTAACATTGCTAACATCGTAGTAGAATGGTGTGATAATGTTCTGAAACAGGTTTTTCTGTCATTATTGGTCATAGAAAAATACCGTATCAGACCATTATATGCAAGCATGTCATTCTAATACAATTCTGCCGCTATTTCTAATGTAAATTTATAGTTATGGTATAACTAACATCGCTCGTACATACGACTTACTCATCAAGCTATACATTTCCAGTATAAACTGATCTCGCATTTTATAGGTACAACGAGAGGTTTCTGTACAACGAGAGATCAGCTTATACTGGAAATGAATAGATTGACGTGTAACCGTGTGTACACGCAGATGGATATTTTGTGTAGGCATGGAGTAACACTATAACACATTTAAATTAACTGTAAATTAATAATCAGTTACACGAAAATAGTACATATTGAAATTTTCAATAAAATAATAGACAAACGGGAAACAGCAATAAAGTGCCCTAGATTTTTGGTTACGGGCTTTCAAAAAGCTAGGTTATAAAATGTTCAGAATAATTAACATAACAGAACTGGCCCGGCTCGAAGAACCAGTTTATAACAGAAGTAGATACGTGAATCTCTGACTGTCTCAATGGAAGAACACAGAACTATTAAATCGTAGCGCTAATAGCGGCGGGGGGTAGGCAGAGACTGTCCCACTGTCTGCGACGCAAATTGGAAGTCACACACAAAGGGCGCCCATCTAGGTAATCGGTGCTAAATCAACGGTCCCGTATGTAGTACAATTTTAATAGTAAGATAACGTTTTATTTCGAATATTAAGGATATTGCGGTATTACAAACAATCGACCAGAAAAGGTTTAGCTTGGGTGCGTGGAAATTAATAATCAGAAAAATTGCTTATTCTTCGATGTTTTTGAAGTGAAAACTTCTTTAGCGGCGTTGAGCACTTTTTCTGTAATGGGTATAAAATCTTAAACTCGCGTCAGGACACGTGACCTGATCGAAAAAGCGTAAGACGGACGCAGGGCGCTTGCGCGAATGTTCGTGTATGTTACAGCGTGCCACGCGCATCCATGGATGGTGACAGCTGATGGCTCGACCGTCTGTGTAGTGATCACATTGTTGTGTATTCGTAAAGTTGATTTTTCGGTGAGATAAACTTTTTAATGTAAAATAATTGTAATAGTTTTAAAGTGTTAAATTTTTTATGTAATATAAATTGTCATATTTGTGTACGATAGCGCAATAAATGAATATTGTATTCTACCACATAAATGATAGTACTTTTATACTGATAAAGCAATTGGTGCAAAATTATTCCCTAACCATTCCAAAATATCAAACATGCTCAACGTTAATAATCAAGTTTTCACTTCTGCCGGCACTCCCGGAGTGCAACCCGTCGTTTTTTTTATTAGTAAGACAATTGTAACAATAACTCAAAACTTGGTTAAATTATTTTAATTGCTTTACTAAATTTTGATAATATTTAAATGGGACCTCCTGGGACCTTTTGAAACAAATAAAAATATATCAGAATCTAACCATAATTGGCGGAATTATCGCGTAACATACAAAAAAACGTACAGGTCGATTAAAAATCTCATTCTTTTTTAAGTCGGTTGAAAACGTAGGTTTGAGATTTGCTTATTTGACTATTTATTTAGGGACTTTGTTTTAATTAAAAAAAAAAATTGGTTGCCTGTAAAGTCGGTATACGGGCGAAAGTTTTACGTGACAACGACTTTGAGTGGTAAAATAATTTTAATGTGAATATTCATTCGTATAGTAGGAAGAAGGATGAAATAATAGTAACAATTTAAAACATTTATTTATACAAAGAATTATATTTAAAACATTAATTTATACAAAGAATTATATTTAAAACATTAATTTATACAAAGAATCTCGCTCTTAGGCGGGCTAACTGTGCTCGAGTGGAAGGGACGCGTGCCTTTCACTTTTTATGTCTGTCTCTCTCGCTCTTAGGCGCGCTAACCATGCCCGAGTGGAAGGGACGCGTGCCTCTCACTCGCTCTCATTGTGAGCGCATAACGTGAGCGGAGCGTAACGCAGTTTCTTGAAGTGTCACCCGGCAAACCAATTTATAAGACGTTGTCACGTCAAAATTTAAGCTGATAAATAATTACGACTTTAAATAAATATATATTTAAAGTACGTAAGTACTTATCTCGATTGCTTAAAATGATTGTGCTGAACCTTAACAGATCGTCAACATGAAGCGAAATCTATCAAATATTTTCGTTGAGCATAGTTGTAGTTGTAATACTGTATATATTGTACTGTGTTTCGGTGCAGCGCGGTGACAAGTTTTTTCATTAAGTCCATGTCACGCTCGTTCGGTACAGACTTCACTCATTATTACAGTACTGTGTCTGACGGGTGTGTGGGACCCTCGTCTCACCTTACATTTGGGATACATACCTCACACTAGTAATGACCCTGTATTTTGCTAGAATATTAACAGATTTTACCCATTGACCTAGCCTTACAAGTAATTTCAACTAGTAATCATGCCCGTTTTTGTGTGGATGAAATAAGTATCTGACAGACGGTAAAAATCGCAGGGGAATCTGTTTAGTAATTTTGAGATTAACGTGCATTTTATACGGACAGTGATATTTATTATAGTAATAATACAATAACAATAATTGTTTATTTGACTTGAATATAATATGAACGGTCGACATGACTAGGCTAGGCAAAGGTGTTGTCGTCCGATGCGTAATGAAATATAGCAGACAAGAGTGATGTGTTGTCGACAAATGACGCGTGACAGTTCGCACACGTTGATTGATTGTTGCGTGCGTCATGCGCGTCGTGCCATTGTGGACAGCAGAGATATTCGCTAACGATATTTATAACAATTACCTAAAGTAACTGGTAGTTCACTTCAACTCTTTTTGTGTCCCACTGCTGGGCACGGGTCTTCTCTCAACTGTCTCACAAGTTGAAAGAGTTTAGGCCGTATTCCACACACGCTGACCAAGTGTGGGTTGGTGGATGTCACATGTCCTCGAATCCCGAGTCTCTTCACGACGCCGTTGTCGATCCTGTCTTACAGGAGTAGCAATGGCGGGATTGCGGTGATGGGTTTTGTCCTCGAATGAATATTTCTTAGACATGGCGGCATCCTCACGATGTTTTCTTTCCTAACTGATTAATACCTACCTACTACTATAGGAGTAGTAGGTAGATAATATTCAGTTAATGAATACTAATATCTAACTTCCAAGTAAAATGGTATAATTCTAATTTTGTCTGCGTAACGTTGCCCGCAACCTACAAAATCGGTAAAACATCGACTGTTGGCAACCTAAACGGTAAAATGTTCTATTATGTAAAACTAGGTATTAGATCACACAGTCATGTGCAAAATTCTATCCAAATTGGTATTTTTTTTATCCTATAATAGGTTTGCGCTTGACCACAACTTGCCTGATGTGAAGCAATGTTGTAGTCTACGATGGAACGCGCTTACCTAATAAATACAGATTAACTCGTGACTTGAAGACAGGTAGATTATAGCTATCGGGAAACAGAGATGCCGGCCACGAATTCCACAATTTGGCAGTTCGCACAATAAAAGTGGTAGCAAAGCGCTTTGTGCGTGCCCGTGGAATTTCAACCATATAACGGTGGTGCATAGCCGTACCTCTACTTGTCCGATGGAAGAACGGGGATGGGGGAATAAGATTGTGACAAATTATTTTAGCCGTTTTACCTTGAAAGTGTTACAAATCTGAAATCAGAAATATCACATTTATGATAAAACGTGTAGATGAAATACATATCCAAACCGCAATACTTTTGTTGAGTACCAATATAACTAGTCGAGTGTACAATAATGTGACAGTTGATAGTTATCTGAGAACCGTCAGTAGTGCAGGAGAGCAGCGATATTGTTTGTCGCTGCATTGTTCTCTCGACGTGATCTTATTAACTACACCGGCGACACTAGTGACACGGGTGACACGACCGTGCAAGCGATTAGCAGCCACGGTATTTAATTAAACACTATGTGCTAGAAATGATACAAATTTTCTCATTGATGTAAGATAATAAATAAATAAATAAATATTCTGGGACATCAACACACACGGTCATCTGGTCCCAAGCTAAGCAGAGCTTGTGTTATGAAAACCAGATAACGGGTATATACTATACATATAATACTTTTTTTTTGTAAATATATACTTATAATAGATATTTACACCCAGACTCGACACAAATACAAATGTTCATCATTAGTGTTTGTCTCGGATGGGAATCGAACCCACGACCTGCGGCGTGAAAAGCAAGTATCTTACCGACCACGCCACCGGCCCGTCTTAATACATCTTACTTCAATGAGTTGATCAGTAGGCACTATTGATAGCTGATAGGCTCAAGAAGCATGGATAGTCCTAAAACCACAGTATTTTTCATGTCTTGTATAATCTGGGTACCTTTAAGGCTAGGGTGAATCATCTTAGTTTCTATTTTCACTTAGCAAGTGGAATCGGGGACAACTGCGCTGTCAGTTACACATAATAAGATTACAAAATCACTATCGTGGTACTGAAAGATTGCCTCACAATATTGAGTATACTTCCATAGATATTCTAACAATGCAGATACGGCGCAAGCACGAAATTCGTTGAAAGTTTCTTTTCGTTAAACCATTGGCCTCGGTTTCGATAGGTACAATACGTGTTTCGGATATTGGATGTTGAATATTAAGCAGAAGTAGGTCGGCTGGTGTCGCCCTACTTATCTGGTAAAAAGTGGAATACAAACAATAGCATGGTTGCGAGGCGACGGACCAACAGAGCGGCAGAGCGATGTAGGGCGAGGTGTAATCAGCGCGGCTTGCGAGGAGTGTCTCAGCATCGTCGCCAATGTTTTGTCGACCCAAGCGATATTACACCACAGACATATACCAGCACTGTAATTACTCTTTGTGTAAGTGTAGAGCCACTATTAAAAGAAGCATACATTTTTCTATCTAACAAAAATTGTCTATGACTGTGCCAAAACTAAGAATCTAGTAATATTTTCTTCTTATTTTTAAATTTTCTAGAGAAGAGTGATGGCACAGTGGTATGTGACTGTGCTTTAAATCTCAAGTTCTATCCTATGTAGAGTCAACTTTGTACAGTCACCACAACAACTAAGTAGTACTTGTCAATAGGTATAGTTTAGAGAAAACTAAAGGATTCTGTCTGATACTCCATGATTTGAATCTTAAATTTAGGTGAAAATTTAGAAAATTAAATAAAAAGCAAAGTTCTAAGCTAGTGTCCCGAGCCCGGCTGACTCATTAATAAAGGCGCACCTGCGACAGGGCCGCGCGACGCTCTGCCTCGCAACGTGAAATGTAATTAATACGCGAATGTTGACGTGATTAGAATTTGGTCCAGCGAGGACTTAGGTACCTATAACAATATTTTATGTACGGCTGTATCTCATTGAGAAAATGAATAATACAGGATGCTCCGTAAAACTATAAATTCCTTCCAAAGACAGCATATTTGCAACTTTTGTCTCATATAATGTCTGAAAAATAGTTATTTCTGACTTTTTAACACGGTAGAAAAGTTACGGAGGTTTTACTCCACTAAAGTCAGTGGGGTAATTCAACTAAAAAAAGTAGTTGGAAATGAGCTGTCTTTAAGCTCGTGAAAGAAATGTAGGTATCTTTACCGGGCACCCTGTATATTACCAACGAAATAGTGGTGAAAATAAATTTAATAAACAGAAATATAATGTACAAATAACTCATACACTGCACTGTACAGTTTATTGGTAGCTAATTCACGTAGAACAGCTTTCACATTGCATCCGGTTTGTCGCCGGTCAGTCGCGTCACCCGCTGTGTCGCCGAGGGCATTTCCAAAGGGTTGCAAATTGTTAATGGAGGAGTTACCTACCTCTTTATCATAAATCTTCACCTTTTTACAGTCAAGTATAGTCGACTTTACATTGTAAAATATCGTTTATAAGGTAAAAAGGTGAATAATAATTAAATTAATACGTTTATAATGGCCTTATAATTAACAATTTTGATAGTATTCAAGATTTTGATAAGATTATATTGTAACGGAATGCGTGTCGGTCGTGTTGTGTGCCGCTGTGCTGGTAGTAACTACCTACATTATGCTTTTTCGTCGGATGTACAATTTTATAATACCCACCGTAAGGGGACGACGCGAAATTTTAATGTGTGCCTGAATTTAAGTGTCCTGGAATGTTGCAGGCGTGTTACAAATGGAGATTAAGAATTTAATTACCTACCTTGTAAAATTGCTTTCTTATCCATTGTTATTTTTTCTTTTGATGCATTTGTATAAATGAAAGTTATGGCTGTTGCTTAGCTGCGTGCCCATAAACTCCCTAGGTGACGTTATGATGTGCCTACTGCACCTAATGCCTTGACTATTCTTCATTGATCAATTTTAATCATACATATTTTGTACCTAAATAATGTTTCAAATCTGACTCTACTTTTAAAGATTACCGCGTTTGAATAGTAAACCAATCAAATCAACAATCTTAACCTTCACTATATTACTATCGAATTAGGCTTGGAAATGGGATCTATTTATTCTACCTTTCTGCACCATTCAGTTTTAGTGAGTACCTTATCCAAGGTAATCATACAGAACTAACATATTTTCTTCACACTAAAGAAACACAAACACGTAAATAGATATTAGGTATCTTTAATACGACTGCTAATGTATCATCTGTCCGATCCAGTGAGTTTTTCCCCCGCAAGAGGGCAGCACTTGAGCTAGTCTGAACAAGCAGAGCAGCACTTGTGTGGTGCAGACTGCGAGGGTGTGTACGCCACACTAACTAATTGTAGGACACATTGACATATTACTTGATACTATAGAATTATGGAGGCAAACATGAAATTCTAGATCTATTTGACTCCTAGTAGATTTGGACTGTAGTCAGTGTATCTATCGCCCACATAAAATATTCTAATGAATATGTTATTCTCAGTTTGAATGAATATACCTGTCACAAAAGGTAGCGTGACACGGAGTTTAATAAAGTCCCCTAAACACCGATCAACATGTTGATTACATTCTGCTAACCTAACGTTGTGTGGTATCTAAATGAGTAGAATATTACTAATACTCATAGCACATATGCGTATAAACTCTCCTCGTCAGTATGTTATGTATTTAATTTGCATAATAATGTTGTTACCAGACTATAGCTAACGAAGAAAAATTGGGTTTTTGAATTTAGACTATCATTTGGATTGACAAATGAGGTACCTATCGTTTGAAACGTTTCACCGTTTAGTTCTTAGTTTCTGATTGCAAGGGTCATAATTATTGCCTACAGTAGGTTCACTGCTTTGCTGTACTGGTTTGGTTTGTTTAATAAGCTTTGGTTTGCTTGGTTCGAGTCTTGTGCAGGTAAGGGTAACTCAGTTCAAATTCTAAAAATCTTGCCTTCAATTCAACTTAGTACCTACAGGCAGTGCAGTACTTTCAGGATTAAAATGGGCACACGATTTATCTTTGTGATATATTGATAATTTTCATAATTGTAAAACAAATTCTTATTATTAATATGAAACTACTGTACACACATACTGTTAATTTTATTTCTTTGCTTTTTATTTGTTTAGTTTTATTATTTATTTTTTTATTATTAATTTTATTCTTATATTTGTACAAGTTTGCTTATTATTATTATTTCTATTACAGGTACGTACAACAAACCAGATAACATTACTCTCGGTAAGATAATATTATGTTCGCTATAAATATTCTCTCAACGAAAGTTACCGCTTTCATTTGTAAAAACGTTGAATTTATTTAAATTCCCGCGTCGACTGCACTTTGGAACAATTTACGTTTTTACTGCGCTTTTTGTTACTACACTTAAAAGTAGATTTTGCGGAAATTTTTGTTAGCAGTTTGGAGAATAGTGCGAAAAACGTTTGATGTCTTTATTATTGATTTATAGAAACTAGTTGATAAAAGTGTTCTTCAAATATAATTAGTGATAAAGTAATTGGAACAACAAGCCTTGAGACCGTGTCGGGTCGTGTTGTCGTTGGTCGCCATGTCGCATCGGTGCGGTCGACTGCTCCCAGACGCTCTCGGCTCCATTGTTCTGAAACTTGGTCGGTTTGAGAGAGGCTTAAATTTTGACTTACGGTTGACCAAGTACAATACCGTCGCAACCGTTGCTCTCGTTGTATAGAAACGAATTATTATTTAATTTGTGTTTTCTAGTTTTAAGATATTTTTGCCATAATTACGACAGATATAAAAAACATTTCATCGGCTTATCAAGTAGACAAGGAAGCTGCTCAATTAAACCCAGACATCCGTACATCCTGCCCCTGTACTGTACACCTAAAGGGCACTGCCCCTACGTCTGTATCAGTAGCGAGCACACAACTAATCGTACACTCTACACTTTGTTTGTTTGTGGGGTGCCGGAGATATCGGGTCTTACATGTTCATACCGTTTTCTCTGTCAACAAATTTATCTACATACTGCAGTTTAATAAACCCACGAACTTATTAACTAAGACTATTTAAAACATACAAAAAAAACGTTAAAACGTTTAAAACGTTTGAGAAACGTAGTTACTACAATTTCGTAGTTCGTAGCACATGCCTTCGTAGCACGTAGAGTATTTCATACAAAAGCGTGTCGTAGCAATGCGTTCTAGCTACGGTCCGTAGCACCGTAGCACTTGCTACAATTGCTACGAAAAAGTATCGTAGTCTTCTATTTACGTACTACGAATATTCGTAGCTTACTATACTACAAGTTTATTCTGAAAAAACAATTACATATAAACCTTCTAATTATTCCATAGATAACTATTTTTTTAACAAACAACAATCTTTAGTTGTCACTCATCAACCCTTAATAAACGTAAAAGCATTCCCAACAGTGCACTTCTAGTGTACCCTCCATTATTCAAATTACACTGACTCTGAATCAGCAAATCACTGCCTACCCCTTGCCACACTTGAGCGTAGCGCGTGACGTCATCGCATCTAATTGAATGCTTCAACATTCTCGCGACTTTGCTTCGAACTAAAAGCATTTATCGAAAACTCAAATGTTGGACGGGGTTGCTGCGTGAATTTTTAACCAAATAATATTCAGGTTTTAGGTCCTTGATCTACTTTTCTTCACATCTGCTCGTTGGATTCCCACCTCCATCCCATGGACATACCTGCCTGGCGGCATATCTACGGACTATTTGCGACTGGTCTTTCCGTTCTTTCGTTTTTAACCACTCGTTGGATTATAGAAGAACTAACAAACAAACACTATCCACACTTTAATATGACTCCTAACATCAAACGGCTCGATTGTCGCGGATCGTATCATATAGCGGAAGGCTTTAAGCGTGTGTCAGTGGCGTACAGGTAAGATTTATTGAGGGCGGGAATTTGCGGGGGCGGGACGGGTTCGGGACGTTGACAGCGCGGTGACGGGACGTTTTTATCGCTCTGAATAACGCAGTTAAGCTGATTTATGGCAGGTGGCTTGTGTGACGGTGGATTTGAGTCGAGTCGCTTCACTCACTCGTTACACTTAATTTTATACTAAAGGCACATAATATAACTCACGGCTATAATCATATGAAGGTATAACATAAACTTAACGTAATTCACTCATTTCACGAGAGACGTTCAGCCTGTTATAGTCTTGGAAAAAATGCTAGTACAATATAAAATCTCTATCGCATCCGGACATCTGATCCGTGTTATTTGTAGTTGCGCCTGTAACCACTCTACCACCGAGAAAATACAGCGACTGTTAATCTTACTGATTTTGATAGGAATGTGACTTGTAATTAGCTCAGGCAGTTAAATTGTGTCTACGAAACGAAATCAAATAAGTTTAGATAATACCGACTTTTATATAAAAAACTAGCGACCCGCCCCAGCTTCGCACGGGTGCAATGTGTATACTTATAAACCTTCCTCTGGAATCACTCTATCTATTAAAAAAAAACCGCATCAAAATCCGTTTCGTAGTTGTAAAGATCTAAGCATACATGGGGACATAGGACAGAAAAAGCGATTTTGTTTTATACTATGTAGTTATACTCAGCTTAAGCGTATAAACAGGCAAACAGACATAGATTGTTCCGCAGTTGTAATATTTTTAAGGAAGTATGGATACTCTGCTGTGTCTTTTGTTTAGTGTCGTAGTAGTAGCTAGCGTAAATTGATTCTTATAACTCCGAATCTCGTCTAGACAAAATATACTACCTACAGCCCTTTCTGACAATTATTTCAAACTAACAGTGGAAGCGATAGGCTCAATACTTATTAGGTACCTAAAGATTCTCAACATATCTGTCGAAACGTATGCCACACATGCCTTAATATTGCGTAGTAAGGTACTCAGGAAAGTATGGAGCATTTAGATGACTATCTAGAGGTACATTTACATTTGAATGTGTACAAGTCACGTCGCCCTCGGTATAACAGAAGTGCACGCGAAGCATATCGTGTCGTCGGCGGTCGCGTCAATGAGTCGTTCATACACATAGTTCCTCGTGGGTACAGTACTGTAGGCAGTGAGTCCGCGTGGGGCGAGGGCAGGTTTCCCTCTCGTTTGGGCGGCAGTGCGCTCGGGGCGGGCGGGCGCGCCGCACGTGACGTCACCTCACCCGACTGCGACGCGAGTGTTGTGCTGTGCGTGTGTTTGTGTTCACGATGCTCTTCTACAATCAAAGTTTAGTTTTGTGTTTACAATTGTGTAAAGTTATAGTTTAGGAGGTGGCTCCAGTATATTCGCTCACTGTAAAGGTAAATTGGCGGTTTATTGATTTATATTTTGAGTTTTAATTGAATATTTGGTGTGAAGGTCCTGTTTGGTAATAGCACTTTTACTTTTATGCGGAGAGGAAACCTCTAATCGGTTCCGGGAAGTTTTAAGACCTCTTTGTTATGAAAATGTCAGCTGTTTCAGTAAAGTATCTAATCATTAAGCTGGTCCTAGGGTCGAATCCTGATATAGATGTTTCCATGTTATGTATACACATCTCTGTACACTTGTTGTAAATTAATTATACTGTAGATTTGAACTTGGAACACAAAACACAACAAACGTTGTTCAATGAAACTTACTTCAACAAGTTATAGCAAGTTATTTTGTAACGTTGTTTTCATTAAAACCTTTAAATTATGTACCTAGTTCTATTTTAAAATTCTTTCGGTTTTAATTCCGACTAATTAAATGGAAAGTATCGTAATAAGATGGTACAAAAAGAAAACTAAACAAACTTTAATGAAAAACTAAACTATTAACTTTAGACGTGCCGTTTAATTATTCGCTCGAACTCTTTAATGGCACACAGTATATACATAGTGTTGGGTTTTTGCTTTTATCTGATGGAAATTGGTCTCTCTGACAACATTCCTACTCTTTACATCATCACGACAATCTATACATATATTTATAAGAAACGTGTTGTTGTAAGTGCCTGATGTCAGTTAGGTTGAGGTACCTAAAGCGACTTTGTATGCTATCGGCAGTCAGACTGAAAAGGTACCGTCGACTTTACAGAATATCTACACGCAGTGTAATAACCGTGGTTGTGTTCCTGAGCGTGAGTAAGTTGTGACTGCCTAGCGAGATGTATAGGGTTGGCAATTCACGAGGTGGGCTGTATGTTGGTTTACCGACTTAATTTATAGCTTTACGAAGAATACGAACCGACTTTAATGAAAGTACTTACTAACTCATAAACCGCTCCACCGTTTTCGATAAAATTTATATGGGACGTTCCAGTAATTTTCCAATTAGGTTCAACCTTCTTCAATGAATCGGTTAACATACTTCATAAAAGGTAAAAACCTTTCCTATTTTTTAAGCTAGTTGAAAATGTCAACGTAACCTATTACCCAGCCTTTCAGTCCTCTGGGACTGAGCCAAAGGTCCTCTCGTTTTGTTCAACACAATAGAAGATCTAACAGAATTAAACGAGTTACTTTTAAGATAAGCTCTTTATTATCCTTTGTCGGACGTGGGACTACTATTTTAGTAGGCTCAAGGCGAGAAGTAGGTATTTAACTATGTACAAGAAAAGAGAGTTACATTTACAGTAAATAAGATGTTTTCTATAGGTCAACCTAAAATCCAGTCGGGTACAGTTAGAGTAATTAAATACAATTGTCTTTTAACGTCTCGTTTTCCTGACAAATATAACCTTAAAACTTAAAAGGGGTTAAAAGACACGGCCTTACATGCGCTCCTCAGCACAGGGGTATTACAACAGCAACTTCCTGACTCCGGACTAGTGCTGAGAAATGAAAGGGTTCAACTCTCTTTGTGGTCGCGGATTTGATCCCGCGAACCCAGAGGCTAGCACGCTCACACGCTATCACCTAAGCCGGCGGTCACGTATAAAAATAATGAACCATTACTTAGGTCTACTTGAATACAGCTCGCGGCTACTAATGAACTAGAACTAAATGAACGAACGAAACTGATCATAACCCAGTCGCCTGAAGTCGCTAAATGATCTGAACTACGTTGTAATTAATACACAATAATTACTGATACAGATATTATCTGTTATTAACTACGTCTAATAACTACCAGTACTTAGTTATTGTGATCGGGTTAACTAGTTAGTTACACGGTTTATCTGATAATGTTTATTACGTTATAATGATACACGCCTCGTAGATAGTGTCATTTAATTACATATTTAATTTCTCTTACACTGTTAGATAGCACATTTATTTACTGTGTATCCCATTACTGGGTATGATAAAAATCTAGTTCACACGGGCGAAACCTCGTACCACATTTGTGATAGTTACACCTATATTCGTCTAGAAGATTTTCCGTAAAATAGTATAAAGCATCCATACATCACATTTTTTTCTGTACATCTATACAAACTTTCGCATTTATGAAGAAGTATATACTAATAACCTTTATGCAAACCAGTATCTAACTGAAACCGGTATACATATTTAAAACTTTCATTTTAAGAAAGCTACCCAATACTCTAGAGGTAATACTCTAAAATATCTTGGAGTAGTCATCCCGGGGGCCGCCCCCTCCCCCCTCCCCGGTATTATCGTATTATTTATTGTCCGTACCCTTCCCCTTTAAATATCTCCGGGATGTTCCGGCACATGGTACTACGTCGGCTGTGAGCCTGCCTTCCATATGATTTGCTCACCGACCAGATTCCCATAAACACCGCTTAGCTGGGCACTTGCGTTCGCCTGACTTTACCACTACTAATGTTACACCTTTTTTCGTGTCCCACTGTTGGGCACGGGTCTTCTCTAAACTATCTTATGAGTCGAGAGAGTTTAAGCCTTAATTCACACACGCTGGCCAATTGCGGGTTGGTGGAAGTCACATGTCCTCGAATGATTAGTTCTTAGACAAGCCGGTTTCTTCACGATGATTTCATACTGATGACCACAAGCTAATTTTCGAACAAACTTATCAAAATTAGCTATCTACCCCGATACTCCGCCAACTTTTAACAATTACAAATTCCCACAATATTTGAAGAAAGTGGTATAGAATACACAATAGACGGTGGATGTTACAAAACTTCGTCAGTACAGTTTTTACTGGCGCATACAACCCATTGGAGTTTGAAATTTATTTACCGTGAAATTGGTGAAATGGCCTTGAACTTTTGTAAATTACTCGCGGGGAACATAATAAGGTTTGCTTCTGTATTTTATGTGTAGGTATAAAGATCAAACACCCTTCGCTCTTTATGTGATAAACAAGAAAATGAGACATAGTCTTGCTAAGTTACGCTAAATGTATCTACACACCCTGTCATTTCTTTGATGTAATTAGGTTTAGGTACCTCATAACATTTTTTTTCTTGACCACAACTTGCCTACACCTAAGCAATGATGTTGTTTACGATGGAACGCGCTTACCCAATAAATACCGATTCTTTCGTGACTTGAAGGTAGGCAGATTATATCTACCGGGAAACCACAGATAATATAATACTATACTAGTACGGAAAACAGAGGTGCCGGCAGTGAATTTTATAACTCAGCAGTTCGCACACACACACACACACACACACACACACACACACACACACACGCGCGCATTCACACACATACGTTTTATTTAGACCTTTGTTTATTTTTTTTTTTTTTATTTTTTATTTTTGTCGCTTTTCTAAAAATATGTTAGAATAAAATGTGTCTTTAGAATTAACTGGACTGTAAGAGACTAGGCTCCACGACACAGGGTATCCTAGTGTGGTGCCTAGGGCTCCTCCCTCTAATTTTGTTTTTACTGGCACAATAAAGATATTTTTATTTTTTTTTATTTTTTAATTAACGTGGAGGCGAAGCGCTTCGTGCATTCCCGTGGAATTTCCACCACATAAACATAATTATAGGTAGGTACTAGAGATGGGCGGTGAGTAAATACTGTTTTAGTATTTACTGAGTAAATAGTAAATACTGAGTATTTACTCATTTCTACTCAGTATTTACTGTAAAGCATGAGTAAATACTTTTGACAATAGTGGAGTGTCTTTTTTGCGAACTGACTGCTATGGCGGAGGTCGGGGGTGCGATTCCCGCCCCGAACAAATCTTTATGTGATGAGCATGATGGTTTTTTTTAGGTCTGGGTTAAAATTTATCTATAAATAACGGACCCGGTTGACGTCGTCCTGCCCGGTAAAGCAGTGCCATCTACCGGGTCTCAGACCTACCTAACAACCACCCAAATATAACCACGGCAGTTTAAGTCATGAGTACTAATTGCTTTTCCTTCGGCTTTCCTTCTATAATATCTCGCCCAGTTTTCGGCCGTGACTTTTTCTTTCGGATAACTTCTGTCTTTCTAATTTTCCTTTCCCAATTTCTTATTTTTATCTTTTTTTCTTAAAAAAAATCTCGTACTTCAAGAAATATTCTAAAAACAGAATTAGCGAAAGCAGCCGTTCACGCGTGATGGCGTGACCAAGGGAAATAGGGATTCAATTTTATATAAATAGATAGATTAGTGACCGACCAAAAGTTCGGTTTCGGTTGCGGCAAGTTTCGGCAGAAAAATGCAGCTGCTATGCCAGTTCCGTTTTCGGCAGAAAAAGTGCCGAAACTGAACGAGTAGACTGCGTTTTGAAGAGCGTAGTAAAGCATACCCTCCAGTTAAGTGAAGTGACGATCTGCGAAAGATAATCGGCAAGCCGATAACAGGGTGCAATGAATTGTATTGGTAGAGATCTATGTCCAACCGTGGACTGCAATAGGCCGATGATGATGATGAACCACCAAAACAAGTTATACTGTGTGACCTTCAGTTACTTTGACTTTCTTTTTATCCTAAAATAGGGTTGCGCTTAACCACAACTTGCCTGATGTGAAACAATGATGCAGTCTACGATGGAACGCGCTTACCCAGTAAATACCGGTTCACTCGTGACTTGAAAACCGGGAGATCATAGCTATTGGAACACATAGATGCCGGCAACGGATTCCACAATTTGGCAGTTCGCACAATGTGCGTACCCGTGGAATTTCCACCATATAACGATGGCGCATAGCCGTACCTCTACTTGACCGGTGGAAGAACGGGGATGGGGGAATAAGATTGTGTAATTCCAACGCACACTCTCCGAAGTGTATCCGGTAAAAGACCGAAAGACTAGGAACTATGCGGCGATGCTCGAGACTTTTCAATGTAGCCTTGACGAGGGATTCGTTGCCAATAAGCTTCTTGGCTCGCCTTACTATAGACTCTAACGCCTCGTGTTGGTATTTAGCTGACACAACCCAAAGATGCGAGCAGTACATGCATGAACGAACTTGTGCTTCGTATAGCTCGAGCATCTGTTTCGGCCTGAAGTACTGACGCAGCTTCGCGAGGACACCTAGCTTTTTGGCAGCTAGTTGGGCCATGGACTCAATGTACGGGCCAAATGAGGGTCGAAGTCATATTGACGCAAAAAAGCTCAAGGTGGTCTGTAATAGTCACGTATACACCTTGAAAAGTAGGAGCCAATTGAAATTGCCTTTTTTTAGCAGAGAATAGACACGCCTGGGTTTTAGCAGCATTAAACTTGACTAGATTGGCGTCACCACAGTCGGAAACAGCTTTAAGAGACAAGTTTAAGCGCTCAACCATGGCCTCTCTAAGGGACTAGATCTCAGCCGTACTGGCAAGTGGACTAGACATATAGCTCTCTACAACTGTGCTATGTTAAAACGTAGTTCATTCCATTTCCTAGCCAGCTTCAGCCACTTCTTTTATTAAAGGGAAATGTCTCTAGCATCTCCTCGACCTGGACAGACACGGGGGGAGTGGTACTCCTGTTTGTAGCAAGGGTAAGCAAGACCCAGCAAGGTTTCCAGCTCTAAGCAGCTAAGCCCGGTTCACCCCCTAAAATCTTTGGCAGTGGGCTAACCCGCCGGCCAGCATCTGAAGCTGCGGAGCGGGACGATGTTTGCCACCCTCTCTTGTTTCCCAGCCATCGCGACCAGTCTATGACGGCCACATCAGGCACTTGGTCAGGGTATGCAGCGCCATGCCCTTCAGCCCCGAACTGGTGGCACTCGGGTGACTTCTCCCGTTCGAGGTGATTTAGGTATCTAATTGCAAAAACTCCCATGCATAGCCTGTAAGTGCCTGCGTCGTTCATAAGTCGAGGGTCACTTGGAGAGGATGGACCTTGCTCTGCCTCAGCTACCTCGCCTCGCCCTTTTCCGCATACCGCGTAAGGTCTATCTAATTATTTCGGAAAGGTAGGTTTCTAGTTCTTAGTATACCTTTTTTTTTTACGATGGAGAATGCATGACGCATACCCCGCCTTATTTCAGAGGACGAGGCGGGGTTATGTAGGACTCGTTTAAGGCCACAGCCACCCCTTAAGCGCAGGCCGAAGGCGACCTGCGCAGGGCCCTACCCACTAAACTCCACCGACTCCAGCATCCACGCTCGGCGGGAACACGGGATCCATAAAGACACAACCGCGAACCCGCCAGTGGGAGCCCGCCGAAGCAGACGTGTTGTTACGTCCCAGGAGAGTTTCTGGGACTCTTCGACGGCGGACCGATGCAATGCAGAGAGCGAATTCAAGTTCTTAGTATACCTACTATTAGAAAAAAAAACAATATATTTGTTGCATACTTTAATTATTGTTACTTTGTCATTTTAAAATATTAGCGCGCGCGCGCGTGTGTGTGTGTGTTAAAATTAGATTTATCGAACGACTACTTTATCGAATCGGTTAATCAGTTGGTCTAATTCAGGACTCAATGATAGTTCAATTAAAATAATTTGCTCTATTCCTTTAAGTAAGTACCTATGCCTACAGAATCAATAAATCAGAATAGGATCCGTAAGAATAAGCCAAATTCAAAATGGATTTACAACGTAAACTCACACGAGCGCACTCTACGACTGAGGAACACGAATAAGCATGTCCTTGATGTTTGTTTGATTTTGCCTCTCATTCTACTATTTTCTAACTTCATTCAAAAAAGTGACAGAGAAACTAATAGCAAGTCGTATACCTTCTATTGTTTTATGCAAAACATTATATCCCTTCAATGTAAAACAAAGAAACCTTACATATGTAGCCCCTTAGTGGGGTTGGTGATATGGACTTTAGTGTGTTATAATTATTTCATATTTTTGGGTACGAAATTATCAAATTTAAGCAATACCTAGCTAACTTATCTATTTTCAAGCACATTTCCAACTAGGTACTAAGAAAAATTACAAGGAAAAGTTACATTGGTTCGGCATTTGTATGAATTAGCTAAAGAAATTAAATCCTTAGCGGGTCCTATCCTCAATGGGTCGTATTTTCTATGTCAAGCTCCTGGAAAGAACCAATTAATGTGATAAAAAATGAAAAAAAGTATTTACTGTCGATTTTTAGTAAATACTCAGTATAAAAGAGTATTTACTCAGTATTTACTCACGTGACAGTATTTACTGAGTCTTTACCCATCTCTGGTAGGTACTGATAAACACTATAGTATAACTCCATTATGTTAATTGCATCAAACATACCAATATATCTATCAATATGAATACATTATGAGGGAAATACAAAGTTTCTTATTTAAAACTTTTCATCCTTTTCAACATTAGTTCTGTGAAACAGCTCGAGTGTCACAAATGATCTCAAACTTTGTTATCGTCTCATTGTCGTATTCACAACAAAACAATATTATTGTGAACAAAGACAGAACGAACAACAAATATAATCCTCTTAAACATCGCTGCTGAAACGCGGATGGGTTAACTCTCGAATCGCGGAGCCTTCTTAATAACTAACAACAATTATGTTTTATTAATAAACCGTTTCTTCACCGCCTTCAACCGACTTCCAAACGAAGGAGGTTCTCAATTAGACTGTATACTTTTTTTTTCGTTTTTTTTTGTATGTATCAGTGGGAAGGGTGGAAGTCTGAAAAAGGAAAGCCGGAGCAAAAACGTTCTTAATTAGGAAAATAATATCTCTTCACTACCGTCACCGATCGTTCTTACACTTGATGTTATACTTATATTTGTTACTATTTAAAACTTTTAGGCGTTACATAATATATTATTAAGTACGTGTGATATTGTAAATTTTTTTAAGGGAAACCGATGGGAATCGGCTTGTATGGACTCTTTGCCGCTGGTATGTATGTTACGTGACATACATACAAAAAACGTACGCCAATTATGGATCGATTTTAATAATTCTCTTTTTTGTTTTAACGGGTATACATTCCTGATGGTCTCAATGAAATTTTATCAAAATTGGTTGAGCTGGTATTGAGTTATTGTTAAAACAGTCAGTTCGTATTTCTTTTAAAAAACTATTCTTTTTCAACCCTTTTTTGTTTCCCACAGCTGGGCACGGGTCTTCTCTCAACTATCTTACGAGTTGATAGAGTTAATGCCTTAATACACACACGCTGGCCAAGTGCGGGTCGGTGGATGTCACATGTAAAAAAACGCTAAAATAAAGCTAAAAGCTATTATTGTAACTTAAATTCTAAAGCAGGACATTAATTTTCAGATATATTTTACACAAACATTTCTCATTGTTTGTCTATTGATCACAATTGCATATAAATTCGTTAATCAGTCTTTACAGTCCATCAAATCTAAGAAGTTTCACTGTTCTAAACGTAGTACATTTAGAATTTTATTTTTGTATGAAAATTGTTTGTTATGTCAGAATAAAAATAGCTTCATACATCTATTATTTTACAGGAAAGCCTCTATAAAAGCTAATTTAAAAGAAAACAGTGAAACGTCAAAAGGTACTTCTTAGATTTGTTCAATTGTAAGTCATCCCAATTTTTTCTTTCGTAGCACAGCTTTTTCTGACGTTAGGTATCTATGTATATGCGCATTGCTTCCTTGTTAACGTTTAAACTAGATTTTACAATAAATTAAACTAAAATGTGTAACAGTTACTCCTAAACTACGGTCAGTGTTCAAACAAATAGTAAATCGTGTCAGATATCCCGACACCGCTCGTGTGGAGAGCTCTCGACCATATTGTTTGTCTAGCTACGGGTAGTTGTGCTGCGTTGTGTCTGTAAATACTACTCGTTAACTTAATAGTATCTAGTTACTCTGGTCTAACCACCTGGCATCTAGATAAGTTAAGTACATTTCAATTTTATCCGCTATCAAATTTATGTTCGTATGTAGGTGCTAATTTCCACATGTTCCAATGTTTAGGAGGGCGGGTCGGAATTTTCGCTTCATTATGGTTTCCACCTTATTCTACTACCACCTTCTCGCCGAAATCATTCGTGATCGTAATATTACGAATCAATCAGGTATATTAGGCGGGCGCGATCCATTGTGGACTACATCATTGCTTAACATCAGGCAAGTTGTAGTCACGCGCAAGCCTATTTCAGAATATAAAAAAATATATCTTGAGGAGATTTTGTCTTCATTATTATCGGAATAAGCTGGAATAGGTTCCTTTATTACAACTTGCCAACTCTTCCTACTATCTATTTAATTGTGTTTTAGTTGCGCGATTTTGTATAGGGTGACTGGTAATTAGTGTAAAATACTTGACCAAACACAACTTGCTCTAAGAAGCATTTTTTGGAAAAACTTTATTTTTAGTTAAATTCACTATTCTATTTTGAGCGACGCAGTAGAGACGATGAGCGTTAAGGCGGTGCGGGCGCATACCTTTGTCCCTCCTTAAATCACTCCATTATCGTTGTCTCTACTACGCGGGTCAATGTAAAATAATAAATTAAATTTAAAAAAAACCTCCATAAAAGTTTCTTCGGGAACGTTATTTGTAATAATGCGCACTACCCTGACTTCATGAAGCTGTCGGTCCTGTGTATGTCCTAAAATTAACATTTAAAACGACGACTGTAAAATATAGAAATTAACACAAAGATGTGTGATCGCGACTGGGAATCGAACCCGCGACCTTATGTTTCTAAGGCGAGACCCGTACCGCGGCGCCACCGTTGCTCGCATATTATCCTTTCCTTTCATTACCCAACATCACAAAGTCTCCTTATGAGGTTAGTGAAGTATGAACCAAGCACGTAGAACGGAATGTGTATCTCACCCAGGAGTAGGTGAAGGTCGCGCCACGGCACCGGATCTCATTACACCGTGTTTGTCACCGCTCACGTGACGTCACACAATTATGTTCGCATTCCGGACCGCTCCTGATGAGCACATTCATTAACTAGATCACAGAAGATTGGGTTTTAAGTTTTCAAGTTTCAAGGCTTTTCACTTAATATTGGCTTAATATTCATAAAAATCTTATAAGAATGGTTAAAATGCACTTTGTCTCTTTCTTACTAGTATAAATGTCAAGATGACAGACAAAGACAAATGAATTATAAACCTATTTTAGCTATAATGAGCTTATAAAACGTTTATGAATACAGGGGTTAGTGTGTATTATCGAAACTTGTCTTTTGAATCCCCCTTCCTATATTATTAAATAAATAATAAATAAATAAATTATATATATTAGCATTTACGATTATTATTAGCAGATTTTTACTACGAGCAGCTGTGGCGCAGCGATATGGACTTCGCCTTAGAAATATAAGGTCACGGGTTGATTCCCGGCCGTGCCCAAACATCTTTGTGTGAATTGTAACGAAACTATGTCACAGGGGAACAAATATGAATACATCTCTAATTAATACTTCCTTACTCATATTATAAATGCGATAGTAACTTTGTCTGTCTTTCGCGCTTTCACGCTAAAATTACTGATCAGATTTGGGTGTAATTAGGTATGCAGTTAGTTTGACACCCGTGATAGGGCTTTGCAAAAAAAAAGTTAATGGTTAAGCGCGATAGCCGACATAGCGCGCGTGGAACCGCGATCGGAAAGCTAGTTCTCTTCATTGTTTAAAATAAGGTAGAAACTAAAAAAAATACTAAAAACTACTAAACAAATTTTGATACGGTGCTGAACATCATATAGATAGTGAAATACGGAACGTAAAGAACATGGAAGAAGGAATCTACTTGTAGCAGTTCCTTTTTCTAAAGTATAAAACGTGCTTATATTGCACCTCTGCGAGGCAGGGGCGGGCAAATAAGCTATTAATTAAAACATTTTGTATAGAGGTTGTTACAGGTAGATTTTATGTTAATATAGTACTTACAATAGAAAATCACTATGCAAATCACTTCAACCCTTTTTAGTGTCCCACTGCTGGGCACGGGTCTGCTCTCAACTATCTTAGGAGCTGAGAGAATTTAGTCCTTTATCCACACACGCTGGCCAAGTGCGGGTGGGTGGATGTCACATGTCCTCATATGATTAGTTCTTAGACGTGCTGGTTTCCTTACGATATTAAGCAGCGGCGATGAAACAATTCACACAAAGATGCGGCACGACTGGGAATCGAACCAGCGCCCTTATATTTCTAAGGCGAGGCTAAGACCGCTGCGCCACCGCTGCTCTACACTATCCAAATGAAACTTTAATATAATTTGTATAATTTGTCACATTATTGAGGCTATCCTCTGATATTCTCCTAAGTGATATCGTTTGTACTAACATTTAGAGGATTAGTTACATTCCGAAAGCAATATCATCTCACTCGATTGGGGAATATATTTTAAAGTGTAACATGGTGCTCCTGAAGAGTCGCGATAAGCTGCAGTTAGTACGCAGGGCAGCCGACGTGGCGCCGGTGTCGCCTCATATATTGTGCCTCATGTCGGCTGAGCTCCGAACTCCAGTAACATTTCATTTTATGTTACGTTTTCGAAAACCTTTAAACTTTGTAGCTTATGTGACAGCGGATACGTGTATTAGAGGTTATATTATATGAAAAATGTCTTATTTAGGATCCATTGCTTATATAATAACTGTAGCTAATTTACACCTGTATTTTTTTAAGGTGTCGGCAGAGGTGAATATTACCCACTTTTCGCTATGTTTAGGTCCATTACGTCACAGGGAGCGAGGTTATAGCCGTTCATTGGGTACTCTAACTTTATTTTGAGTATTTTTGCTCGAACGGGAAATGCAACCCGGGACACGCTTACTACAGAACCACTCAGGGCGTTACCGATCCGTACCAGGATATTTTTAATTCAATGTCATACACCTGTTCCCCACAATACTCCCAATAGAGTTTCACGTACGTTTCATTAGAAGCCAGACAACCGCTTTGTGTTATATAGATATCAATAGAGGACGCGACGTCAGCGGGACGTGTCCGCGACGTGCGACATGTCACGTACTTGTCTCTAGAGACATAATTTTAAAGTAGAAACAAGCCTGTATTACAAGATGTATTTATTTCTTCTTTTGTAACTATCTGTAGTGTAGGATTACCAGGTGTCTTGTCTGGCCAACCGTTAGTGTGTCTGACTTTTAGTAGGTATTTTTACGTGAGTCTGAATACGAGTTTCAAGAAATCAAAGTATTTTTGCGAAAATCGTCCGTAACTTAAATTATTTTTGTAAAATAGCTATATCAGCGAATTCATAGGGCGGCGATCACCAGATAAACCTCATTACCTTTGCATCTCGATGAGACACAAAATAACAACATGGAAAGCTAATTAATATCTATGCCAATTATTACAGCACCTCCCTAATCACAAATGTTCACAAAATGCTGGTATAGAAATAGATTTCTTTTTTTTGTGCGGACAAATTTTTTCGCACGTGTAGTAGTAACTTAAATCGTAAAATTATAAGTGATATAAGCAGAACGAAAACAACAAGAAATCTAGTGTCGTCACTTATCAGACAAAATACACAAACAATATTTACAATAGCGCGGAATTTCATTTGGAACGAAAATCAGGGAATCGATTTTGATTCGGCAGCTTTTCTTTATTTTTTTGTTCGACATTTTCGTAGTTATTTACACAAATGTCAGTGTTCGGTACAATGCGCGGCATTCGCACAAATTGCTGTCATCTGTCAACAGCACCCTCGCTAATTCGATCTGCCACTGATTTCTACCCACATTACCCTTAAAACTAGTGTTGGCAGTGCTGATTTCACATATTAAGGCATGCGATCAGTGGTACCAATACAAGATAAATATTTTTGTGTAATAGTGAGGGGTGGGTCGAAGTCAGGTTAGCGAAATATCAGTGAATGACACGCGATCCTGTAGTCAACTGATATTTCTATTCGGATAATGTTACATTGGATTAAATTATATTGAGTAGATGAATTTTACTGAAAGGTATTTAATAATAAATTTTGTTCCAATATTTAAACATGATACAAATGAACGTAGTATAAACTCCATATTTGAAAACAAAAATTTGTTTTGTCATTTTCTTATTTATGACTTTTTAAATCATAAGAATGTGAAAAACATAAATAAAGAAGAAATAGGTACGTATATCAAATGTATTTCATGCCATACTCGTTATCTATTGTAGGTAATTTCGAAGAATATCAACAAAATACAGTACTGCGTAAATTGTTTTGAATAATTGTAATTATCAGTTAATATCGACTTGACTATAGCCATGAAAGCTTATAAAATGTTTAAAAGCGAAAACCTAATATCCATTCATTATTGTTGAGCGTAGCGCGCACCGCCCGCCCTGTTGCCGCCCGCCCACTGGTATTTAATAGTCCGACTACTGGCGTGTCCTGTGCCTCGGCTACACACAGCTGCGGTAATGGATTAATGCGTTAAATCACATAATAGCGTCGCCGGGATTGGAACCTGTACCCTGATTCTTGCGCTTATTCTTCGAAAAATTGCGAATGTTGATTGAAAACAAATTTTCGTATTCCCAGAATGTCACGTTATAGATAAGTCTACCATTCGACGTATTATTTGCAACGAATACTCAATATAATTGACCATTTTCTTCGACTTATGTTGAATTCCAGATAAATGTCTAAAGCGTGGGTATCGCGGTTCTGGGCCTTGTGACAATAAACCTTCGTATTAAGATCAATTTAAGATCTTAGGTTCATTGACACAGTATGTCTACTGCGAACGTCGCGATGTTTATTATGTAGTCAATTTTAGTTTCAAGATATGTTTTTCAACATTTACGATATGATGATATTAAACTTGTTTTACAATTTTAAACTATCGATGCTAGACCTACCATTAATTAGTGTCGGTCATAAAAATACCATAATACTAAGTTTAGTCTATAACCGAAACTCTTATTATAATGTCTAGACTAGTCTAAACCGTGGTCTAGACTCAAGACTATAATCATGTATCAAATCTATAAACTCTCTAGGGCTGACTCCTATGTATGTGTGTACATGTAATATAATGAATATTAATTAGTGGTCGGCGTTAATTGGGCTTATGATAAGCAGTGGCAGGTGACAGGTGTACGGTCCAGGTGAGCCGCAGTACAGATGGCTCCCTCAGGACGAGGGGCTGCGGTAGTAGGTACCGCTAACTTCTGCTCGGCCTGTACCTTTCAAGGTTTACCATTATAGGGTCCCTATTCTATTTCATGTAGTAATTTTACATTCAAGCAAGTTTAACTGTGTAATATAATACAAACGATCTTAGCTTAATAATTGTACAGAGGAATAAAATCGCTAGAGTCATCATTTTTCAATCAATATTTTAATCTTTCAAACATTTCATTTTCAGTAATATAACATTTTTAAATATTAAAATTGATGTTAACAATCTCTTAAATTATTTTAAATTATTTTTTTTATGTTCAGATAGGAACCTATACTTATACGAAATTGTTAATTTTAGTTTACTTATCAACGGTGTATAACACACCAACTGCTACCTACAAAAAACTCCATTATGCTAATATTTTTGGCATTCTTCCAAACACCTTTACAAAAGACAATTACAACAAAGACTTGCGAGGGATTCAAACCTGCGCTCGCGAACTCTACAATAAACATAAACAAGCAGCTCCCTCGCTAGGGCAAAGCCCGAGGGGCTCCTAAAGAGCTAGGCGGCGGTGTTTTTGTAAGTACTGATGTTTTGAAGTATTTCCTTCTGTTTTAGCTTATTATAAACACATGTTACTGTAGAGGTTCGATTCGATCTAATAAAGCTTATAAATATATTTTATTATTGTTAGACCGAGCGTATAAACATTTTAATGTTAGTCTTGTTTTAAGACAGTTTTTGTAAGCATTAACTTTGTCTCAGTTGGTTTGGGTTTGTCTCTGCTATGTACCTATTTGTGTTTGTAACTATATTTATCGTTTGTAAAGGTGCACATTCATAAGTCTGTCTTGTCTAGTGTGCGTTCTATAGAGGTGAGTTTTATGCCTGAGGATTTGTATCATCGAGTAAGTCTTAAACTCCACGAATCTCGACCAAGCTAAGACTATAGTATCTATGTAGTTAAGTATATTACGTTTATATACATGCGTAAAACAAAACTATTTTCAGATCATTCTCATGTAAATATTAAATACGTTTCGAACACTTTTGCCCTTGAAGTAATATTAAAAAACATACCCCCAATTTGTTCTTGACGGATTTCAATTAATCAAACAAAAAGCCTGTTTCTAAAGAACAACATCGAAAAGGGTGTTGATCTCACTTTGCTTACCCCTTGCGTTGATTATAAGCTTGAAGTAACAATAGGTAGTTAGCTTCATTACATCGAGCGATCGTTCAGAGGTGTTCACTGCTTACCCCTTCAGGTTAATGAGCGTGAAATAAGTGCTATGGGTGGATTAAATGATAATAGCATTGGGCAGTTTATAGGTTGTTCGTGTTTAATTTTTATACGAAATTAAAACGTTTCCATTTATCATTTCTTTCCAGTATTATTTCATAGGCACTGGTCTATGTCAGCTATAAAAAACTTCATGATATAACCAGTCAATTTTAAAACTAAAATATGTAGGTAAATTTATGTATCTTTACACAGTATAATAAAAACTACATTTATAAAAACCTAAAAAAACGATAAATATAAAATAACTTAAAAACTATTCCATTCAGTGCACTTATGCAAACGTAATAGATCTAATATGAATAAAAAAATACTAATATTTGTATGTGTTACCATTAAGTGCCAAGCCCTAAACAAAATAAAACTTAGGTAATAAAAATAAATCGTATCATAAATCTCAGCGTAATCGGTGTATATACAATATACCGATCGAATTGAGAACCTCTTAAAAATGAAATCGTTGCCGTTGTCTATTAGAAATAAACTCACGGATTTTCATGCCATTTTTCACTAATAAACGTCCGTAGTCCGCGAGGAAGGGTTAGGTGTTTAATTCGTACCCGTGCGAAGCCGGGGTAGGTCATGTCATTAATATTGTATAGTCCACACACGCAGGCCAAATGTAATTATGTAGTCTACCCAATAAATACCGAGTCACTAGCTGATGACTTGAAGACAGGCAGATTATAGCTATCGGGAAACATAATTAGATGCCGGCAACGAACTCCACAACTTGGCAGTTCGCACAATAAAACCCTACTTTTACTACCCCACTGCTGGGCTTAGGTTTTCTCTCTACTATCTTGCGAGATGAGAGAGTTTAGGCCTTAATCCACACACACTGGACAAGTGTGGGTTGGTGGATGTCCTCGAATGATTAGTTCTTAAACATACGCGTTTCTTCACGATAAACAATTTACACAAAGATGCCCGAACCTACCTTATATTTCAAAGACGAGGCCGATGCCGCTGGACTACAGTTCCTCGTGCAATAAACAGTGATCATAAAACCCCGCAGTACGTAGCGGAGCTAGCATCGTTCTCAATATTACGTATTTGCTATACAAATATGTTTAGAGAAACAAACAGGGGTTGCGGTTGAGGGAAATAGACGACGCAATTATTGTGTCACTGTCACAGCTTAAAGTAGAAATACCTCCTTTATAGTTTAGCACCTACCAGAGGCGAAGAGTCCATACAAGCCGATTATCATCGGCTTCCCTTTAGGAAATGACAATTGACAATTCACTAATATGACTGAGTTTAATAATTATTAAATATAAATAAATAAATATTCTAGGACATCAACACACACGGTCATCTGGTTCCAAGCTAAGCAGAGCTTGTGTTATGGAAACCAGATAACTGGTAATATACTACATATAATACTTTTCTTTTGTAAAGACATACTTAAATATAGATAATTACACCCAGACACAATACAAACAGACACGTTCACCACACAAATGTTTGATTTAGGTGCAGTGCCGTAGCGTGCTATGGCGGGGCCCCGTATAAAAAATTGTTTGGGGCCCTTAAGAATGGTAAAGATTTCCAATAAAAAAAATGTTTATATGGATAAAAAATGTTTACATAAAATCATAAGAAGTATTTATTCATCATGATTATCCGTCACTTTATCCAAAATGTTTACAAAATAAATAAATTAGGGAAATAAAAAAAAACATAACAATTCCACCTGTGACGATGAAGTCTGAAAAGATAAGCCGCGATAAAATCCGTAGAAAAATTATTTTAAAAATATACCTACACTTTTGCCCATATTTCTGATGATGACTCTTTTTTTATTAAATTTACTAAGTCGTTTCTGGAATAATAAAAATTGAGATTTTATTAACTATTGCTTACGCCATTCGGGGGCCCCCGTAGCTTGGGGGCCCCGTATAATTGATACGTCAGATACGGCGGTAGCTACACCCCTGCTTAGGTGGGAATCGAACCCACGACCCGCGGCGGGAAAAGCAAGTATCTTATTGACCATATTATTATTATTATTGTCTATTGGTTTTATGCTGACAGCTTTCCATTCGTAGTCTAATTTTATATACATCTGTGGCACTCCCGTGATAAGGCCGCGCACACGGTGGCACTCATAAAGCGAGTAATTACTGGTTTATGTGTGCGCTGTGGTGACTTGTCTCTTTTCTGCGGTGGATCCTGCATCCTTGTGACGTCACACACCCTTGTTGTATTACAGTAGAGTTGTACGGCAGTTGTTTATGCCAAGTTTAACTTTAGTGTTATGATGTTCGTTCTCTAAATGTAACACTTCTATATTTGGCGGAGGTGTAAGCGAGGCGAATATCAGACACACCCCGAAAGCTCATATGTGTTATAGGTAGAGGTTGAGACTATATACAATACCTAACCTATATATGATATGTCTGATTGAGTAGTGGTTAGTGACCTTGACTGCGAAGCCGGAGGTCGTGGGTTCGATTTTCACCCAGTACAAAGTACATGGTATTATGCAATTATAATAATAAAAATTTTATAATAAATAAATAAAGTTCCAATTATGTTTAAGAGATGGCTCTCCATTGTTACATCAATTAAAAAAAAGTTAGATTAACACTTCGTAGTTTCATTTGAGCTATCGAACCTACTTGGTGAACTCTAATTCAGAGTAGTCCAAACACAAGTTAGAAGGGTAATCTTTGTACATTTACTTCAGAAGTCTTTTTTTGTGAGTCCGCTTCTCCCTTGATCGTTTTTGTTATCAAATATAGAGTACCGCGTATCTTCCGAGGCGTGTGACACATCTGTCCCCTGGCTTCGTTCCCCTCATCGGCTGGACTTACAGTTTAATTATAACTTTTCATCGAGGTACATTATAAATTTTGTAACGTGTTTATGGTAATGCGACCAATTTAATTTCAAAATTTGCCAATGTGTTTTTGACTTCTAAATTAGCTTTCCTGTTCCCTCTGACATTTAAAGGATCAGATTTGATACAAATGTTTACTCTTGAATTAACAAAATTAATTTTCAAAGTGTTTTATTTTGGTTACCTCGTTGGTCTAGGGGTTTAACACAATTGGAAAATTGATGGCCAGAAAATATTATTTGGAAATTTTCTAGGCCAGCTAGTGATGGTCTCCCGTATCTCTAAGAGTCATCGATCATGCGTCTGATCGTGACACCAAGCATGTTGTGTGCTGCCTCCGTGGTTGTCAGAAGCCAAGGTGGCAAGTTGTAGTCAAGCGCCAGCCTATCGAAGAATAAAAAAAAGCCTGGTCATTAATGATTTTTTGTCGGAAAAGTATTCAAAATACGGCACTTGCTAAGGATTTAATTTTTTTAGGTACCTACTGCTAGGCACGTGTTTTCTCTCAACCATCTTACGAGTAGATGTCTAGGCCTTAATCCACACACTTTGGCCAAGTCCGGGTAGGTGGATGTCACATGTCCTCGAATAGTTATTAGACATGCCAGTTGCCTCACGATGTTTTCCTTCACCGATATTGATATCCACACGATATGTGCATTGCGACCGGGGATCGATCCCGTGACCTTTATATTTCTAAAGCGAAATCAATACCTACCGCTGCTTTCTTGCTGTGGATTATAAGCAGGTAGTAATACTCATTATTTTAATATTGTTGCGCCTATATCTCAAAATTCCAGGTCCTCGAGGTGGCAGATGAAGTTGAAAAGGCTGCGTTTTGGTAGTTGTGCTTTTAATATTTGGTTTTTTTACAGTAAAAAAATCGTCACAATGCAAAAACTTTTGTGGAAAATGGCGCCCATTAATCCAGTTCCTCCTTTTTTTGTTGTTGTTGACAGCTTCACTAAAATGAGCCAAAAAATATTATCAAATTTCGCAAGGATCAATGATTTTTACCAGCACAACACTTTACAAATTTGTTAATATTATTATGTATGTGGGTGGTACAAATGTTTGCTAGATCAGAGCAAAGATATCATTGGATCTCAGTCGTATCTGTAACAACTAACAGTAAGGAAAGGACAGGTATCCGTTTGATAAAGATTAATGACGTCACGACGTGGATCCTGACTAAAGGGCTGCGTGGGTCTGTCGTACGATTGTAGATATTCCTGGAACACGGGTAAAGGAAGATATATCAAACGTAAATCTCTTCAAACGCAACAAGAAAAATGTTGAACGTAAAAATAAGAAATGTGAACTCAAAGTATGAAATTAGTTGTTGGAACATTTTTATTCTGAGAAAAAAATTGTTTATCAACGAAAAGTCTTCGTCCATTTCCTTTTGTAGAAATTCTGAAGAATGTGTTTTACAATTTTATTTAATTATATCTTATATGTATCTCTAAATGCTATAAATTTACGAAATAGGTTTGGATTAGATAATATTACATGTCATCAGATTTTTGTAAGTGATAAGGTAGTTAGTTATATACCGTCACATAGAACCTTTATGTAGTTTACTAGTTTCCGCCCACGGCTTCGCCCGCGTGATACTTATTTGGTTAATATGGCCTATGTGTATGTTTTATTCCGTCGAGTAGTTTTTGCGTGAAAGAGTAGCAAACACCCATGCATACATTCTTACAAATTTTTGTGTTTCGGCCTCACCTTCGAAATATAAGGGCGCGGGTTCGATCTCCGGCCGTAAGATCTTTTTGTGTGAATTGTTTCATTGCAGCTGCTCAATATTGGTGAAGGAAAACTTCGTAAAAAAACCGGTATGTCTTAGAACTAATCACTCGAGGACAGTTGAAATTCACCGACCCACACTAGACTAGTGTGTGTGGATTTAGGCCTCTCTTAACTCGTAAGATAATTGAGAGATCCGTATCCAGCAGTTGAACACTAAACAGGGTTGAAATTAAATCTAGTCTATCTGAACATCAAAAGGTCAAGTTTCTGTCAATAAATCATAATAAAAACATTACATAACCGTCCTCGATTACTTCACAGTTATTCTGATGCATCAATCAAATCGTACAGTGTGGTACCTTAATATTTATATGAAGATAGATGACCAATGTGGAGGCTGCGGGCGCCATGATCCCTTTTTAAACGTCGCCTTTGAGGCCGGATTATACCGGATTGAGCCGGTTTTTGTTTTGCGGCAGCGGTCTGTTGCGGCAACGGCAATGCTTGTTGGTTTTTAATTTTTGTTAAGCTTAATTAGGCTTTGTGTGAGTTTTGGTTAAGATCTGTTTTTGTTACAAAAGCTTTTGGTAAAACAGGTTTCAATGTGGTAAGCTAAAATTAGATTAATCGTAATCTGATCCAATCAATAACCCACAAGAATAGTTTATTATACTCAATGGAACACCTATGCCTATTTTTCAAATACTTAAATAGTAGAAACTAACCTTACACAAGTTATTTCTTTCATGAAACTGACTGACATATCGACACATAGCATAAACTACTAGAAACTCAAAATTTAAGGTCTAGACCTTACACGGAAAAGAAACTCACTGTGTGCACTGAAAAATCATTTTTCAAGACGGGTGAGTTTTAAAGTTTCTAAAGGTGTGAAACCCGGTCGAAGCCGCGGGCGGATGCTAACTTAATGTCGAAATTCTTTATTGTACGTAATTTTTTTTTTATTAATGGTGTGAATATGCGAGAGAGATGATGATGTGAGTCATAAATTCATTTGTACATTTACAGATAATATAATATTTAAAGATAGTACCGGCACTACTTATTTCAGTCGAACATTCGTCAACAGGTTTTCTTTCCATATTCTTATAATTTCGTTCTTACCGGGAGTCCCAAAGACACCTCATGTGTTGTTATTTACCTGAATAAACTTATGGTACAATTTATTTACTAAACTCTCCATTAAAGATATGTAGTTAAAAGTTCCATAAGTGTGATTAAGCTCTGTGTAAGTTATTAACAAACTTAGAGCCATTTTGTGTTATTATAAATCTTTGATCCGGACATGAAAAATGGGACATAGGGGTTGGAGCCCATTACCACATGTTATAGCTATACTTCGACATATAACGACATTGTGTTGTTAAGTACGGAAACTGGACGGAAGTTTGACGATTTCATTATTTGTATAGGACAAGTTGAGTTGACGTAAAGTTACTTTGTTATGTCAAACCACAGATTCAAGACAAACATTATAAAATAAGTATGTAAATGTTTTTATCTATTCTGATGGCCTAATTTTCAAACACCGTAGTTCAATTTTGACAAATTTTACCGAAGAGCGAATAAATTACGTCACTCAATATGGCGTCGCGGAACTACGTGTTTAGTAATTACACAAATGTTCACCTTTTAGTTCGTTTTTGGATTTGGAAGTATTATATTCGAAGTGTCAAATTTTTACACTAAATGGCGTTAAAAACGTTTTTGATAAACAATGGAGTTGCAAATTTGACAATTAAGCCATTGAATTGTAAAAATTAATTGAAAATAGAGGCTACATCTTTTTGTGATATTACTTTAAGTTAGGGATTAAATATTATTAATTATTTTATAACCGGCGACAGTGATAGAAAAAGTATCTATTGGGCGATAGAGCTAAAGTAACAAATTGTAGGATTAAGTAAACACGGGTTAGGACTGTGAAGATCCTTTTGACAAACAGCGCGGTGTTCACAGACAAAATATCAATCTGGATTCTGACTCACCGGCGGTTTAATATCGCCCTTATTTTGAGCTTATCCGTCTCTACCGTAGGGTTGTCACATTGAATTATTGTGCTATAGGTTTTTAAAGACTTAATATTATTTATTGAAACTTTATGTTCACATTGACTGATTAAAATAATATAATAATAATGTGTAATATTCTCGTAAATTTAAGCAAATATTGTTTTATCAAATTTTCAAAAATATAAACTTTTAAAAACAAATACTAGAACAACTTTTTTATTCTTTATTCATTTATTTTGATGTTTTTGTAAATGCATGGAGTTAGCGATAGAGGGGCGCGGCGGCGGGGAAGCTGATATAGCCAATGACGTCTGACACTCACCGTCAAACGTGTTTATATTTAAATATTTCTACAATAAACGTCGTTATACTCGAGTTCATCATTCTATTTATCTCTCGAATTGGTCTCCTACATAGGTCCTTCGACCCGGATATTCACTACCAGAAGATCATCATACTAGTAAAGAATATAGAAAATCTATTTCAATTGTAGAGTAAGACCATTGTATTCTAATTAATTAAAGAAAATGTAAAATCACATGTTTTGAACTAAATCTTTCGAGTCAATTACTTCACAAAATTTTGGTCACAATTAGAAAGGACAGAGGACTGTCCTCTTGAATTGTGATTCCCTATTAAATAATCTGGCATATTATTTAATGTGGCGTTAACCCTACCAGTAATAGTAGTCAGGCTACCCTTCTCGAGGAGTGTTTAATTCTTGAGCGCTGTACATATTACAGTATGTGTTAATATGAATTTTAATTGTGGCAACATTCCGACGACTGCTCAGCGCGCGGCTTGCCGCCATCTTATTGTTTGGTTATCTACTTACTCTGGGTTTATCAAAATTCAGCTCCAATCCTATAAACTTTTACACCCGAATTCATAAACGTCTTATAAGTTCATTATAGCTAAAATAGGTTTATAATTCGTTGTGTTCTGTCATCTTGACATTTATACTAGTAAGAAAGAGATAAAGGTAACTTTAACCACAGATAATTAATTACTATACTTTTTAACTAAAGGGTTTTATATGACTTTTATGAATAATTTAAGTTAATTAGTTCTTTATTTACGTGAGTGTTGCGATAGATATTCAGTTTGGTCATTTTTGTCTATTATATCTTTATATTGTTGTAATTAATTATTTTAAAACCATTATAATATTTTTATTTCACACATACACAACAGCGCCATCTAGTCACAAATTAAGCAAATATATTTGCTTGTGTTATTATTGGTATTTTTCCTTAATTATTATTATTATAGATAAATTATACCCTGACACACAACAAACAATCTTGCATTACACAAAAAGATTTGTCTTGAGTGGGAATCGCACCCACTACCTCCGGCTTAGCAGTCGGGGTCACTTACCACTAGGACACGTCAGTCAAATATAATGTTTATCTATATATAAAGCATGCAAAAAATATAATAAAAACAATATTTTTTTACTAAACGTTATCATCCCTAAATCTTTGTTTAGACGCCTCATTTATTCCACTTATTAAAGTTTTGACGTAACGAAGTGTCTACGAACTAAGTGATCTGTGACTTCAAAAGTATCAAACGTAATTAAAGATGCGACGTCTTTTTACCTAATAATCTGTGGCACTAATGCTCCTACCAAAATTAAAGCAAGAGCCAATTGCACTAGCTACTTACCCCGACTTTGCACCGCAAAGATGAATTAGATATTTTATGAGAGGTGATTTTTTTTGCTCTATAGGCAGCCCGACTGGGGATGTTCTTCCATCTTATATAATCCACGCAATGTGTAATGCAACATTTTGTTGTATTTATGGGTGTGAGTAAGGTAGCTAGGCCGTTCGACATTCAAGGATAACACGCGAGTCATGCTTCTGGTGTTGCAAGCGTCTATAGACTACATCATAAAGGTGATAGTACAAGTAAACCTTTATTCTGAATTCAGGTGACTAAACATAATAATGTCAGTAGTTGACATTTGTGCGCGTGACCTTTATCTGTCGGTACATACTCACCACTCTGTACTCGCTCTACTTTGTTGATATTTGTGTTGTTGTTGTGTCCCACTAAGTTGTGAACTTATGTTATCTCAGTTTGAAGGCACAACATTAGGCAACTTAGATTTTTAACCGACTTCGAAAAAAAGGAGGAGGTTCCACGTTCGGTTTTTGTATCTTCGCTGATTATTCCATCAATTGTACACTGATTTTTTTTTTTACTTCCACGTTCGTCCCATTGAAAATGTTTTTTGACCTGATGATTGCCATCAGAGATATAGAACAGAACTCCTCATAAAATTCCAATAGAACCGCTGTGACAAGTAGTATTGTTTTATTTAACGTGTAGTCGATGGTTAACCACTTAAAAAAGGGGAAGGGGAGATGTTTTGAACCCAATTTCCATGACTAAATATACCATGTCGTACTTAATTTTATAATGACTGGAAAGTAGGGGCACACCCCAAAAATGTGAAATAAAAACCAATAAAAAAAATAACTGCCTTCTAAAATTTACAAAATACATCTGTTATCTGAAGTCTGTGCTAAGTCATGTAGATTAGACAGTACTACGGACGAAAACAAACATTTATTAGATATTAGCAGCGCCCTCTATTAACACATGATAACATTATTTTTCACTTATTAAAGGTGATTCTTATTTTCATTGAAAAAATATTGTTAGATAAAGTGTAAGCAGAGCAGAGAACAGAGATTTTGCGATAAGGGATGTAGACGACTGTAGAGCGGGGCGGGGTATATGTCAGTAGTTCGTTGCACACTTCAAGTGAGTCGGTCTGCGTACGCGGCGAACTGAGCTCACCTAAAGCGTTTTATAAATTTTTAAATAAGTTACATACTTTCATTTCGCAATAAATTTAGTTCTTCTAAAATCTGTTGTCTTGCGGACAAAGGGTACTCGAAGAATACCCTTTGTCCGCAAGAAGGAACAAACCTAATTCTTTTCATCGGCCATAAATCCTTATAGATTTCGATTCAAACCCGGGACGTTGTGGTTATTAACCGAACAGGCTTACCACTGAACCGACGCGACGATCCAATATTGAATTCTATAACTGGATTGTCTTTATTGTTCCTCTATAATTTATTCTCTTGAACGGACAAACAACTTAATTCTCTCGTAGTCAGTGTTAAAGCCCCAAACAAATAGAATTTTAACAGAATATACCACAATATTATATTTTTACAGACAATTGCTTGAGAATCTCTGTACCTAACTGTATTACAAAAAAACTTAACACACACATGAGCAATTTAAATCCTATTCTAAACCAATAAGGTTGATAATGTATTGTAGATGGTGTTTTGAATGCAATTTGGGCTCGGTGTAATGGTTGCTGGCAGACACCATTAGGGCTGTGACGTCACAGCTTACGCAGTTTTTACCGTGTCACAAGTATTTACAGAAGTTCTACTTTGTCAAACGTATCTTTCTTTTTTAATCAACCGACTTCAAAATGAAGGTTCTCTATTTGACTGTGTTTTTTTTCGATGTTTGTTACGCGATAATTTCACCAATTGAAGATTGATTTTGAGAATTACTTCCGGTTTAGCGAGTCTCTGAGTTACTGTGAAAACATTGAAGAAAACGTTCGTATTTCTTTTAAAATGCTATTACTAAAAATTGTAAGTGTAATTATAAGTATCTTACTCAAACTTGATTATTTAACGTAACTTAATATCTATATTAAGTTGATAATTGTAAGGAATTACAATATATTAATTGTATAATAGGAGGAACATTAGCAAACGCAATGTAAAACTATTTAAATAATAATTTGGAACTTCTGTATTCACTTAAACGCGTACAGCACACGTGTATGTATGTATGTAGCATGAACATGTTTCGGGTATTCTACTAAATCGTGTGCATGTCGCCCTAATGTTACAGATTTACCATTACTCTACGTACCGTATGTTGTAACTAGCTTTCCGTCTGTGGCTTCGTCTGATTTTTATATACTAAATCAGCATTTAAGCACAGAGCCCATTAGATGGTAAGCGGTCACCGCGGAGAAGTCAGTCGCGTGTTGCCGACCTTTTTGATGTTCACGGGTACTGTCTACCTTACTCACACGCCCTACAGTTAGTAAACTGCATGTATTCTGTGACGCAGACGGTAAGTTGTCGTGCTATAGAGATAAGAAAATCGCTGTGTCCCTACTATCTCTGCTGTTCTGTTTCTACGAGCGAGAGAATCGTTAGTATATCGAAATAAATGGCGCGAAGAAAATGTCGCCGCGATACTCGCTCATAAAGACCGCCCTTTAGAGTGCAAAAAATAAATAAAAATATACTCTACCCAACTATTCGCGTTGTCGGGTAATATCTAGTTTCTATTCGCCTAAGGATTAAATGAGGAGCAGCGGTGGCGCGAAACCGGCATGTCTCAGAACTAATCATTCGAGGATAGGTGACATCTACCAACCCGGACTTGGGCAGCGTGTGTGGATTAAGGTCTTAACTGTCAATTCGTAAAATAGTTGAGAGAAGCCCCGTGCCCAGCAATGGGACACTAAAAAGGGTTGAAGTGAAGGATTATCTTCATATCTATAAAAGTAAGGTTACAGTAAGATTTTCTAAAGATAATATCGGTCAGCCAACTCGTTGGGTGTTAGCTCGAGCGGTTATTCATGCACCTACTCGGAACACACTATTAAGAGTAGATTTCGTCAAACATTAACACCTCTCTTTTTCGTCAGGGGTTAAACAAAGTAAGTGACAACTTTTGGGGTTCTAAACAAAGTGACTTAACGAAGCGACAACGAAAGATCGAAAACAACCAAATGTAGCGAATTGACATTCAAATTCGAAAAGTCACGAATCTTATGTCGATCCCATACATTTTGTTTTTTTTTATCTTTCGTTATCGCTTCGCTAAAGTTCGCTATGTTACTTGTCTAGGAGCACTGAGGAATCGCGAAATCGGAAGCGACATTTTGCGTGACTTCAAAATACGATGGACCACTGTAAGATAGCGAACACTGTGATACTAAACATCGCTGTAAACGTCGCTGAGCTTTTAGATATGTTATAAAAGTTTTTATGAATATGGCCGTTAATTTATAATGACTTGAGTTATGTCGTATCCTTGTTTCATACTCGCTTTTTCCTTTTTATTACTCTACATTATCCTTAGAAAGTCAATAGTAAATAGAAATGCCTCTGTGTTCCGTCAGGTACCTGCGTGTGACAGTCGCATTAGTTAGTCTTGCATTATGTTGTCACACCTGAATTCAATCCCCTTCGGATTCGATTCCTGGGGTCGATTATAAGAATGTTGTAATATAATCTCGATTTAATTCAAATACAAAGCTATTACCCCCTCATTGTGTGGTCAAGTCACCAACAAGATATTTTTTTTTGACGGGGCGAAATGTTCTAAGCATGAGTATGATGTATAGGATGGGTATTTTGTTTGAATGGGACTTAACCCATTACCGCAATTCCGCCATTGCTACTTCTGTCAGCCAGGATCCACAGCGGTGCCGTAAAGAGACTCGGAATTTAAATCCGGCCAAGTCCCGGGATACCTAAACTGTCTTGGATCCCGCATGGGTAATGGACAATAGGGTGGGTATGTGGTTATTGGCCGGGATTAGCGTGATTCCACAGGGTTTCCAGCTACAAAGAGCCAGGTAAGGTTTACCCACAAAAGCCGATATCGGACACCCTTGGTGCCGGGCTGCGGGATTTCCTCCTGTATTTTTTTTTTTGGCGCATAGTGCTTGTAGGGAGAACGGTGGTGGCCTCCCTTTCTCGCTCCGCCGCGGCGCTGTTTCCTTCTCGGCCGTCATCTCGTCACAGTAAGATGTGACGGGTGACCACACCTCCTCGCTACAGGCTCCTACTCGCGACCTGGAAGCGAAGGGGCGTCTGTACCAGTTACCGAAACCAGACACGACGTTGCAACGACCATGTCGGGCACTCGGCTAGCGTGTGCCACTATGGACTGCCACTTTCTCAGTAAAAATCATTCGTGATCACAAGTGTATCAGTATATTAGGCAGGCGCTGTGGTTCAGGTAACTAGCTGACCCTGCAAACTCCGTACTGCCTAACATGCCATTAAAGTTCAAATTGACTTTTAAGTATAATTACGAATCGTTTGTGTAGGAGTATAGAAAAGTGTTGTTATTAGAGATTTCGGGCAATTTTTTAAATTTTTCTCTGCATAAGAACCATTGTGCGTCACCAATTATACTTCAAGAAATGTTCCAAAAAATATTTGCGAAATCTGTTCAGCCGTTCTCGAGTTTTGAGCTTAGCAACACATTTAGTGATTGTTTTTATTATATATATTCACTAGGTATATCAGCTTACTTTAAGGTGTAAGCAGAGGTGTATAACATCCATATTTAGGCTTTTACATATAGGAAGTTAGCTTTAGTCCAATAACCGCGTATCAATTGCCAACTGTAATACTTTCATATAAGAATCAATTTCCCTTGAGACCGATGTATCTTCACCTAAGTATGGACGTGAGGTGGTTTCAAATACGTGCAATTCCCAAGTTCCTGGATCTTGGATCACATAAATTATTGAAGAACATTCACAATTTATGAGTTTCATTCCTAATTGTGTCTCTGAACGCGATAATATTACTTTCTTAGAATTATTTTGCTTGTTTTTGAGCGTAAAATATAACATTTGCCGCACGCGCGTGTGTCGGTTATTATTCTCCTTTTGCGCAATTGGATAAAAACTATCTTATATCCTTCCCCAATCTTAAACTATCTCCATACCAACTTGCATCCAAATCGGTTCAGTAGTTTTGTTCGCGACAGACAGATAAGTTACTTTCGCATTTATAATTAGGATAGGTAAAGATAATCTCTTGTAATTATAAACCCGTCCCCTAACACATGACGGCTATAAATATAAACTAGCTTTGTAAAAGTGAACCGTGTAATGAAATCATTATAAATGGCTCGACAGCTCTACAGGGGGAGTGCTGAACCAATGACACGGATGTCATTAGCGGAGCGTGAACACGCTGTATATAGAATGAGAATTTATAGAATAGGGGTGAAATATTTTTCTTTGTATATTTTCTATTTTTCTTATTTAAATAACTTGGCATCCTACTTCCTATCCTATCCTATCCTATCCTATCCTATCCTATCCTATCCTATCCTATCCTATCCTATCCTATCCTATCCTATCCTATCCTAACCTATTCCTATCCCTACTAATATTATAAATGCGAAAGTAAGTGTGTGTGTGTGTGTGTGAAGGTTTGTTACCGCGTATCTCCATAACCGCTCAACCGATTTTATTGAAATTTGAAAAATAGGTAGTGTATACCCTAGAATCGGACATAGGCTAACAATATTTTTAAAAATCATCCCCTAAGAGGGTTAAATAGAGGGGTGAAGTTTGTATGCAACTTTTTATTCCTTGGTCCTATTCATTTAAAATTCGGTACACATAAACCTTAAGACAAATAATGAGATACGGGTTTTTTATTTTTCCATAATTACCCATATGAGGTGTGGATAATGAGTTTTATTGGTAAAAATTAAAGTTTCTCTGGATCTGTATAGTCTCAAGTCCGATTCACTCCAAATTTGGCACACATATACCTTAAAAGAATTCATGAAACACGTGTTTTTTATTTTTCCAAAACTACCCCCGGTGGGGGTGTTAAATGAGTTTATTTGTAAAATTTAAATATTCCATAATTGTTTAGTCCTTGGTCCGATTTCCTTCAAATTTGGTATAAATAAAGCTCAAAACAAATAATGAAACACGTGTTTTTTATTTTTTCATTTTTTTTTATTTTCATCCTAATACTAAGCGGGCAAAGCCTGAGAAATTATTCTGAGGGTGATTTTCTTCAAAGTTGATATCATAACTCCTTCGTAATTTTGATCTAAATTACTTTTTATTTTGACACAATGACATGTTTGATAACTCAATAGAACGAATAGAATTCGAAATTTAAATTTAATTTCTTATAAGTATGGTCTAAGAGCTGCAGCATTTTTAAGAAACGCCTATTGATTTATGGATATATGGGCGCTTGACGATTTCGACTGCGAAGAAAGGGATTAATGGTCTAGCGTGATAACCAACATCCGCGGGCGAAGCCGCGGACGGAAAACTAGTAAAATATATTTATCAATCGATAGATTGTACATTAATTGATTATCTGCAGGCACTCCACGGAGATCTGTTCATAGGACCAAAAATATTATGCAATAGATACTGCATAATATTTTTGGTCCTATGAACAGTTTTTGAATCGCCTCAAAGCAGTTATGCCCCCATGTTATTCCATCTTTTCATAGTAACCTTATGTCAATAAAATTTATTCGTTATTCCTCATTATTTGGTCTATACCAATAGAGTGAATAGTAATTAGTGTAATATACTTTACCACGTGGTAGTTCATGATTGCATTGTTTGCAATCATGAACTACCACGTGGTAAAGTTTCGTTAAGAAACTTTTTTGGAGGTTTTTTTTTTTATTGAATTTATTATTTAATTTTGAGCCGTACAGTAGAGATTACGATCGTTACCAAGACGTCACTGCATCCCTCCGTACTCTACTCTCCATTATTGTCGCCTGTATTCCACAGCTGTATAAAACAGCGAATTTATTTAAAAAAGAGTTTTTCCAAAAGAATCTTTGGGAAAGTTGGTTGTAATGTGTTTAAATATTTTACACTATTCACCAGTCACCCTATACAGTATTGCATGCTTTATTATCAAAAAAAAACACTCACCGGTAGTCGTTTTGACATGATATGATCCCGTCGGGACCCTGCCGTGCCTCCTAATTTTTAAAATAATGATATTATGTATTTATCCGGAATTATTCTAAAATTAGGATTCAGCATAGTATAATGTAGATTAGGGTATTAGTTCACAAGGTTAAAGAATAAATAACAAATTATTAATACAAGCCGTTACTAACAGTAAAAGATTAATCAGTGTTTAATTGTAACCACGTCAAACAAACCTAGCGGTATATTATCTGACCCCGTGTTATACAAACTGACACATTAACTGCGGCCAACTCGCGGTAATAGCTATCAAAGTGTACAGCTTCGCCTGAGCCACAGTGCACAATATATCAGTGAGACTATACCAACTATGGGCACCTAAATCGTCGTAAACGTGGACTTTATAGCTTGCGATATGCTAGAAGCTAGAGCCGAAGGTTTCTCGTTGCGTATTTTATGCCGAGACGTTGTACTGCTTTTAGCTCTCTTCGTTGCGGATAGAGATATAATCTAAGGGATATATTAATATCAGGTATACATATGACGAGCCTCATGTATTCAAATTAAGAGATACGAATTTTTATAGTGCTTTTAGCTTTCTTTATCGCGATTTGAATAGATATGTAAGGAATATATTAATATTAGGTAGGTATACGTATACCAGCCTCTTAAATTCATATTAAGAGATTAGCATTTCTCATATTATGTTACCAGATATGAGTTTCTATTAGGATGGGATTAGGTAGATACATCATATTCTGAAGCGCGCGTAGTAGTGAGAGATAAAGGCGATACTGGGCGTTGTCTTTCATTTTACTCACTCGTGTTAGATAGCCATTCAATGTCAAGGCCACGCGAGAAAAAGAGACTGCAAAACGTTTCGTATTTTGTATAAAGTGCCCCATGATTAGCTAATAAGGGACACTTTTTCATAATCTAATACCTTTAAACGAGCAATTCTTGTATATATAATTGGAATCTCGGAATCGGCTCCAACAATTTTGATAAAATTTTGTATATAGGGGGTTTCGGGGGCGATAAATTGATCTAGCTAGGAATCATTTTTAGGAAATGACATTTAAAAAAAAAATACCGAGCAAAGCTCGGTTATCCGGATATTAATATGTTATATCAGAATATCAGTAATAGATACAACAATAATAAAAGCGAATATAGAATCGCCACCCTAATACTTAACTAATACTTTACTAATACGATGTAATAAATACATTCAGTAATAGGGATGTGAATATCTCACCTTAATATAACATCATTAGTTCTGGAATAGATAAGAATAGGGTTTCTAGTCAAAGAGTATTGTGTCAAGTAAAATGTCTTGATCATTGGCATAGGCTGATAAGAGAGAAAGAGATATAGAGCAGTCCACGGCTATCTTCGGCTACTAATATATCGCTCCTAAAGCAGTTACAAGTTTTTCATGCCTAAAACACCTCTTACTTTATCAAAGTATATAGCAAAAAGTACAATACATGATACACTTTATTCTTCAATAACTATATTTATTTCATCTGTTGTTACCTTTCATTTTACGAATTAATCCGTATCACTGAAATTTCTATACTGTATCTTCAAGGTCTGTGTTAGCTTTGATAGACAAGTTCAATTAACTAGAACTAACAATTAAGGTAGTTAACTGAACAGATTCTAGTTTAGTTGACAATATGACTTAGTATCACAAATAGTTATGGCGGAATTAGTTCGATTCTCAGGCCGGACATATCTAAGAACTAACCGATGGAGGACATGTAAAATCCACATAACCGCACTTGACACTCAACTATATATGAGAGAAGACCCGTGCCTAGCAGTAGGACGTTGAAAAGGGTTGAAGCAATATGCAACTTTAAACATTAACTTAAAACAGAAGAAAAAAATGGATGAAACTAAACTGTCACAATCCATCTAGCTGTGTACACGAAGTGAGGAAGTCGTCGGTAATATCACAAATTACCAATGAAATATCTGTCCTAAATAACTGAAGTAGATCCTAAAATACCTTAATATAGGAGAAGGCGAGGCCTGAGGCGAGTCCGAGACAATATTAAATAATTTACCTACCTACTGTAAGCAGTAATTGATTTTAATTAAATAAGAAAGGACATTAACCTCGGAAAATGATGCTCAAATAATTGACAGGGAAGTATTTTAAACCCTGGACGAAAAAGAGGGGTGTCATAAGTTTTACATGTGTATCTGTGCACAAGTAGGTGCGCCTCGTAGCGCATAAACCAGTGCAATCCTGAAATAAATAATAATAAATAAATAAATAAATATTCTGGGACATTAACACACACGGTCATCTGGTCCCAAGCTAAGCAGAGCTTGTGTTATGGAAACCAGATAACTGGTATATACTATACATATAATATTTTTCTTTTGTAAATATATACTTATAATAGATATTTACACCCAGACTCGACACAAACACAAATGTTCATCACTAATGTTTGTCTCGGGTGGGAATCGAACCCACGACCTGCAGCGTGAAAAGCAAGTATCTTACCGACCACGCCACCGCACCGGCCCGTCCTTTTGATGTAGATATTTGATTTTCGGTTGCTTTCATTTTGCTTTTTTTTTTAATTCAGATTTACACGTCACTAAATTTGGGAAACATTTATGACCTTATTCTTAAAAACTTATAAAACATTTAAAATGGTCTTTGTCTCTTTCTTACTAGTATAAATGTCAAGATGATAGACAAAGACAAACGAATAAAAAGCCTTTTTTAGCTATAATGAGTTTATACGACGTTTATGAATACAGGTTATCTTACACGCATTTTAAATCGTTTGTATGTATACATATTGTTCATCTCATTTTTTAACTTTAACAGTAGATTGTCAAATTCTCTGATCATTGTTATGGTAACAGTTAAACCTATCTTTCTATTACTATAACTTTGACCTTGACAATCCACCCTAAAAGCTTTGATTCTAAATTGGTTACTTTTTTTGGCTGATAGATTCGTAACTAAGTTACCTGTTACAAATAAATACATAGAAAACCATCTTTGAAATATATCTATAAAGGAACTGTTCCAATTAAATATTATTAACAATGTTATTAGGAGTCGGCCCTCTTACCCATTGTCACCGAGGCTCAATAGAAGCTTCCAACTCTAATGTTTTGTTTGTCAGTAATTGAGGGGACCACATAATCTAACTTCGGGATATTCTCCCTACCAACATTTGTGTTAATATTTGATAATAATATTGTTATAACATAGCATTCACCGCCATATTACTCGACCAGGTGGTGCAAATCAGGTGACAATAAACTGGTAACATTTTTGTTATCTGATGTTAAGCAATAATGTAGTCTACAATGAGTCGGAATTGTTGCTCCTGTTTGGTTTATAACCATATGAAGCTTCATTCCACTGTCACCTGACCGAAAATCATTCGTAACGAGTGAATCGGTATATTGTGGAGGAGTATTCCATCGTAGAAACATCATTGCTTCACATCATGCAAGTTGTAGTTAAGAGTAAATCTATTGAAGAATAAAAAAAATAGGTGCAGGCAGAAGTGAATACTCCACACATTTCCCTGGCGATGTTTTGGTGTCTATAAGTATATGGTCGGTGGTATAAGTAGACGCTTCAACTTTTGCATTTGTGCTGTACATGGTTGCCTCCTCTCTCTCAAAAACCAACAGAAACAATTTAATATTAGAAGTGGCGTATGCTCGTAACACCTCCCGTGTCCAATGCTCTAAGAAAAAGATCATAAAGGTTCCTGTTATTAATAGCTGATGTAACTAAGGCTTAAGTAGTGAACCCAAGATCAGTGATAGATTAAGTGTGAATATTAACTGAGCTTATATACAGGTAGGTAGATAGTGGCTCCGTCCGGGTCTACGAATAGATTAGTTTGGCTTAGAACTAATAGAACTTAATCTGTAGGCATGTCTGTAGGTTCGTTATTGTAAATAATTGTTTGAGGGTTACTTCCAGACTATTTGTTCATTAGCCAGATAACTTCTGTGGCATATATTTGATGTTGTGACACTAAATGTTAAAAGAGGGAATGTAAATTAGACCAAACCTTAACCAGTAGGTACCCTTAGTACGAGTAGACAATACGAAAAAAGTTTTCGAATAATATCAGTTACATTTCAAGATAATATGTTAAAATGCACTTAAATTAACTTCTGTTATCAATCTATTTTTTATATTACTAACAATTGTATTTTATTTTTTTAACTAATGTTTTTAACAATATAAATGAATTTGAAAACACATTTTGATAAATTCAAGATAGTATTCCAAAACTTTATCTGTACCAAGAATAGGTAGGTTCGGTGAACGGAGAAGCCGTACCGGATGGTATATTATATTAACTTAGTTATGCTAAATCGGTAGTTTAACTGCTAAGCACCTACCTAATACCTATCTGTCATTTAAACAATAACGAATTTACTCCCCTGTTATGGGCTTCTAAGGGACAGCGGCGAAGGGTGGAAATCTGAAAAAGGGAAGCCGGATCAAAAGTTCTTATTTAAGTAAATAATATCTTTTCAATACCGTTACCGATGTTTCTATGACCACCACCTTCTTGCACGCATAGGTAACAAAGATACATAAGTGCATTCATAATAATCGCCTATATATTAAAAAACTGACTTATTTGGTTATCAAGTAATCTAGTAATGATGTATGTATTGTGTGTATTACCTTAATGTCTGTATCAGCACAAAGATCGGTAAATTGTCGATGCAATATGCTAATCTGATGATCGGTTTACTTGAAGTGACTGAACTGTGGACAGCCTCTAAGGCTTCTTCGAGTGAAGAGAATAACATGGCGAGTGTATTCTTGATAGATATATGTTTTACATATTATGACAGTAACGGCCAGACGTTATTGATAGGAGGTTAGTATCCCTACTAATATTACAAATGCGAAAGTAACTCTGTCTGTCTGTTACGCTTTTCCGCTTAAACTACTAAACCGATTTGGATGAAATTGGGTATGGAGGTAGTTTGAGACTCGAAAAAGGACATAGGATAGTTTTTATCCCACTGCGCAAAAAGAAGGTAATGTTTTGGCGCGATAACCGACATACACGCGGGCGATGCCGCTGTCGGAAAGCTAGTGGTTTAATAAATAAATGATGTTTGTTTTAATTTAAAGAAAAAATATCATTTTTTCTGTAAATGCATAATGTTTGGTAAAGAAAAAGGTCGTAAGTGCGACTTCTCTTGTCTTGTAGTGTTCAAAAATAAAAGGCAATCACAAATTTTTCATGGAATACTGTAAGTGTTAAGGCGATAAATAGGTAGGTTATCGGCTATAAAGGATGTCGTAGCAAAATATGTGAAGTGTCTAGTCGCCGGTCCGTTTAGTACCGGGTTCGTTTCCTGTCTGCGCCACGCCTCTTGCCTGCGTTTCAATGGTTCTATTTACATTCCATGTTTGCTTCGCTTTCGGTTAGAATTCCAGTTAAACTGCGAACGGTGAAGTTTGGAATTCGGAAAACGGTTTGTTTTTAATGTTGTTTGGGCGGCAAGCTAGGAAAAATATACGTTATAATACATATGTTTTAAGTAAGAAATAAATAAATAAAATAAATAATAAATATTTTGGGACATGAACACACACGGTCATCTGGTCTCAAGCTAAGCTATTCTAGCTTGTGTTATGGAAACCAGATAACTGGTATATACTATACATACACATAATACTTTTCTTTTGTAAATATATACTTATAATAGATATTTACACCCAGACTCGACACAAACACAAATGTTCATCACTAATGTTTGTCTCGGGTTGGCATCGCACCCACGACCTGCGGCGTGAAAAGCAAGTATCTTACTGACCACGCCACCGGCCCGTGGAGAAGGAATGAAGAAGTATTATAGGTACCTACTCAGTTAAAAGTTTTGTGTTAGATTGGGTATCTTTTTTGCATTACATGCCTACTTATTTATAGAGGCATAGGTTTATGTAAATTCACAGAATTGGGAAACAACTTGTTACAAAAAATTCAATACAGCGAGATTTTAAGTAACATTGTGTAATAAAAAAATCTATACTTATATTTGAAAGTTGAAGAGTTTGTTTGGTTGAACCCACTAATATCAGGGACTACAGGTGCGATTTGAAAAATTCTTGCACTGTTAGATAGAACACTTAATAAGAGAGGCTTTATTACATTGCTGGGCAGGGTATAACATTCACATTCAGCATTCGGTGACGCGAGCGAAGTCGTGGGCGCAACGCTACTGAACTATATTTTACGATTTTTTTTAATATATTTTTTTATTTGACAGGCCAGTGGCGTGATCGGTAAGATGCTTGCTTTTCACGCTGCAGGTCGTGGGTTCGATTCCCATCCAAGTCAAACATTTGTGTGATGAACATGTCTGTTTGTCTTGTGTCTGGGTGTAATTATCTTTATTTAAGTATATATTTAGTCTATTAGTAGTATTATATGTAGTATATTATCAGTTATCTGGTTTCCATAGTACAAGCTCTGCTTAGTTTGGGATCAGATGACCTTGTGTGATGTCCCACTATATTATTATTGTTATTAAATGCGTGTAACGTTTAAGTGTATCCTTTTTTTGTATCTCCTATGTTTGGTAGGAATTGAATGAAAACTCATTAATATTTTTATGTTATTGTTACAGATTGGAGTGGACGTCTGTCAGGGCGGCGCCGCTCATCGCAGCAGTCGCCCGCCGCACTCCTCGCATACTTCGACACCACAGTACTACAAGTAAATATATGCCTTCAACTAACATTTGTACTTTAAAGCGATGGACGCTACGCAACGTAAATACTTATTAATAGCGGTTATACAGCCGAAATTAATAACAAGATATTCCATTCTAAAATAACTATTTATTCTGGTAACTAGTTATTATCAAATAGCGTTTTCGTCGCGCGAAGATCACCAATAACGTAATAGTGACCACAACGAACCTAATTTCATTAGCTATATATTAGCAGATGAATGTTATCCTACGTACCAAGTTCTATTATGAACAATCAAGACAGCGGTTACCTACAAATTACTTGTTATTGAAGACAGTATCAGCTACAATAACGTTAACTACTTACGGTATTACAATATCTCGTAACGAGCCATAACTAACTCCTAATGTTTGTAAAATAAATACAACGATATGTTACTTGAATCTCAATTCTTGTTTATAAGGAGAAAAGGTGACCGAACATATCTATCACTTCGCTGTACATACCTCTACAGAAAAGGGAATCGCATAAAAAAGCTTCTTTTCGAAACACTTAATTAATTAATGACAATGGTCAAATTTGGAGCAATGGTAAGTAACCAGCAGCGGTGGCGCAGTGGTACGGGCCTCGTCTTAGAAATATAAGGTCGCGGGTTCAAATCCTGGTCGTGCCCACACATCTTTGTGTGAATTTTTTCATCGCCGCTGATCAGTATCGTGAAGGAAAACATCGTGAGGAAACCGGCATGTCTAAGAACTAATCATTCGAGGACATGTGACATCCACCAACCCGCACTTGGCCAGTGTGTTTGGATTAAGGCCTAAACTCTCTCAACTCGTAAGATAGTCGAAAGAACACCCGTGTCTAGTAGTGGAACACTAAAAAGGGTTGAAGTGAAGTAACCACCGAATACAAATAATTAAACGTTCTATTAAATATAATACCTCAAAACTCCAAAGATATTATTTCCGCTACAAAATCAGTTGCACAAAAAATTATCCTTCAATGGAGCGTCGCGATTGCATTGAGTCTCAGCGCTCGTGGTTTATCTCTTCCACGCAATTTACAGAGGGTGCGGGGAGAGGGGGTGCTGTCACGTTTTTTTATCAAGGTTCCGTACTGAAAAGGTTCCAACGGAACCCTATTACTAAGTCCCCGTGGTACTTTCTATTAACAGTCACGAAAATTGTTTTTGTTATAGTTGTATTTTGCGAAGTGCATTCCTGTTGCCCTTAGAACTAATAAATTAATAATTTATTGGAACTTCCGACTTAGTTAAGTACCTCTGTTACTATCTCTGTTACTTTAGCTTTTAAACAATTAAAACTGCATTGAATTTGGGGCGCTACGATGATACTTACAAACATCTTAAACCCTCTTTTTTCAGGATTATATAATTTTGGAACCCTTAATAAGTGAGTCCGACACACACTTGGCAGTTTTTTTATTATACCAGTTATTTGGTGGCAGATCATTTGTGAACAAAAGATGTAAATGGTGATGCTTTGAGGTGTAAAATGTAACGGTTTTTGTTAAAGTTAGCAAGTGAATGGGTTCGCAGACGAGTGAGCTTGTTAAAGGGACGCGTGGATGATCACTGGATGTTTGGGGTTGTAGCCCATGGGTGGTTTATAATTATAGAATAATTAGGCCCAAGGATACCGTGCTCTTTTGTATTGTGTTATGGTCTACTTAATTTCTTAAATAAACAAAAAACAATACTCAATACTCAATTATTTATTGCATTCCATAATGTGTTCATAGATGGTATATTAAGTACATTGGATCATCATGGACCCTGTCGGGCACAGTAAAATAGGGGTCGTTACACTTACAGAATAATTGTTATACAATGCAATATTAGGTTCTTTTTTATATCAATATTAAAATATTAGGTATCAGTACTATAGGATGAGCAATCTTGACGTCATAATATGTTTTATTAATTCGAATATAGTCTAAATATCTTTTATATAACGAAGTCACAATGAATTCATTAGCTCTGCCTCTCTGTACTGACTGAAATGAGAGAGGGGGTTAATAGTTGGGAGTAATGATTCAATGTTTTAAGTTTAAAGAGCATGAAGTCGTTTCAACGATTTTCTTTAGATAGTACGAGTATAAAAGAAATCCGCTTGCTTTTGTGTTTTTAACTTCAACAGTGTAAGTTACTTAAACACGGTTCTTAGTTTATCTAAACTTTTGATATAGCATGCTCGTTTATAGTGTGTCTATACACACCTTTATTCTTTAACGAAACACTATTTCTATTACTAAGTATAAGTATTGTATGCCTGCGTATTCTTTTGAATAGAATGTCATCAAATCTGAAGCAGGCCGGTAGAATTCCGGCGTGCTAGGGTGAGAGTGAGGAGAGGGGAGGAGGCAGGGGGTAAATCGCGGCTCATGACATTTCCCCAAGCACCGGGTCTGTGTTATATTTCTTGGACGAAATGTTGGAAACATACGGAAGTGTATTGTTGGCGGATATTATACCAAAAGGAATCAAAATCACGCACTGCGGTGAAATCTCTTTCGACAAATTGAGGGCGTTTTATATTATAGTAGAAATTTTAAATTTTTGCAAGTTTATATAAATTACTAACCGACCAAATTGAAAACTAATTTTCGTATCCTCAGAATGTAACGTTAGAGGTAATTATACTGTTCAATGCACGACATGTAATGTCTAGTCTGTAGCAATCGACTTGATATGTCGATTTCATTAATTTTAAATCGACATTCGACCAATAGTGCAGATCGAAAGCAACCAAGTGAATTATGCGTATTATCTTTTGTTCCAATGATCAGTTTTCCCATAAATTCTTCGCCGTGCCCACCCAAAGTATTCCCCCGTATGTTTCCTCAAAGGTCGCAACAGCCGCTACTAAATCAGTAAAGAGTGTTGGTCGTAACGCCTTACTGCGATGACCTCAAGCCTTCGGTACAGTCCCTCGGACCTCTGGTCCCAATAAGATTCCCTGCGGAACGCCGTCATAAAAATATTTCCATCCCAAACGGTATTGAAATACAATCCCATTGTTATTGGGATTGCGTTTTTTTTCATTAAGTTTCATGTTATGTCGGTAGAACGATTTAGATTAAACGTTTCAAAAAAGGATGATTGTTAAGTAATAGGTACTGTATATCTGCTTTGAAGTTAAACGCTTTTCATTAAAATGTTGCTTTAAATTTTTACGTTTCCTGTTTTGATTTCAAACTCATCATGAATAAACTTATCCCTGAATTTAATTACTTTAATTTAGATACAAGGTATAGGTCTGTATAGTTCTGATGTTGGGAGCTGAATTAGAACCATTTCTAGCATATTGACTGACCTCTTGGGGTAGTGGTTACTGACCCTGACTGTTAAGCCGGAGCTCGTGGGTTCGATTCCCACCCAGGGAAAATTTATGTGCGATGAGCATGACTGTTTTTTCTGTGTCTGGTTTTTATGTATGTATTTTAATTTATGTATTTTATGTATGGATTTAAAAAATCTTTCTAAGTAGTATATTAGTTCGTGGTTCCCATAACACATGCAAATATAATTGGTTAATTTGGGAATATATGGCGCTGTGTGTATGTGTGAAAATATTATTATTATTAATGAAGTTGTTCAATATTGACAGTGTATTGTTACATGTTACATCTGTCATACAATATTCTGTTTATCTTCGATATTGTCTCCTTCTTTCTCAAAGGATACATTAGGACAAATATTATCTGAGTAAAGAAGTTTATCTATTTATTTATTGTATTTGTGTTGCTTGATAGGTAATATAATTACGGTCTTATTCATAACATTGTTATAAGCCTCTATTGAAAAATTTGATTTTGTCTCTTTCTTACTATGTATTATAAATGTTATGATGACAGACAAAGACAAACGAATTACGTTAAAAGACTTTTGAATGTATGAATGTTTGTTACTCTTTCACGCAAAAACTACGGGACGGAATTGGATGAAATTTACGACAGTGATAGATTATGGTCAGGATTAATATATAGGCTACTTTGTAACCCAATAAGTGCCGTGGGCGGAAGCTAGTGAAATATAAAGGGGCCTATTAGACCTGGATCCAGTAATAATTAAACGTTTTAATGTTTGTGTCTTGTGTGTAGATCCGTGACTGGGTGTCTGTGGAGACGGACATGCTGCGGGCGCAGGTGGTCGCTGTTGGCGACGTGGACGACATTCTCCACCAGCTCGACAAACAGAAGGTCAGTACCAGGAACTCTTGGTTAGGAAACTCTTTACAGTGGAGAAAGTTCCACTTGTCGTGTACAATGCGTCTTCATTGGCCTGTATTCTTAAAATTTGATTGAGTTTACTTAATTAAGTAGCCTGTTGGTTTAGCCATGAGAAGTTAACCGAGCAGTGGCACTAAAAAGGGTCGAAGTTATGTAATAGATCATAATTAACACTACTGGATTAGCAGGTAACTTAACAACAGCGTTTAATTAATTAAAACTTTATAAACAGATTATTAGAACTCTATTTTAAATGTAGAGGAGATGTAAGTAAACAGGTGGTAGGTTAAAATTGTGTACAGTCAAACATTTCTAACATCTTCCTACTTCGGCGCACAATTTAAAACTTCAAACTGATACATAAATCTATTTTAAACTAAAACAGTAGAACACTTTGTTTTCTTGGACCCTGGATAGGTACGTAGCAGGTTTCCATTAGACCAATTCTATTCAGTAACATATTTCGTAGAATATCCTTTCAACCGAATAGAGGTCTACTAATAATATATTTGTTGGACAAAGTGAATTCTCAGTCCGCAAGCGGCTCCTAGTCTCATAAGGGCACGTGCGTTACGTGCGCTACGTGTGCTGCGTGGGCACGGTATCGTTAGCACCCTGTTAGTATTCAACCCGCGGAGTTCTCCGCCTCACGCATGTACAGGCCGTTATACAAATGATAGAAAAGTATTTTCAACCGACTTCAAAACGGAGGTTCTCAATTATTCTATATGTTTTTTGTGTATATCTAAATATATAAAAGAAGATACTGACTGACTGACATATCAACGCAGAGCTCAAACCACTGGGTCTGGAGACTCCAAATTTGGCACATAGGTTCCTTATGGGGTTTAGGGATGCACTAAGAAAGGATTTTTCAAAACTCACCCTTTAAGTGGGTGAAACGGGGTTCCAAAGTTTGTATGGAGAAATAAGATTAGTGAGATCAATTTCGCGGGCGAAGCCGCGGGCGGAAGCTAGTTACACAATAATTCCGCGAATTAGAGGTAAATTCTGATAATTTATTTTTTTAATTTCAAAGGGTATATTTTCCAGGTGGTCCCATTAGCAAGTTTGAAATAAAATTATTTAAAACATTGAAATTGGTTCGTGTTAATTTTTTAAATGCTATTAAGAACCTATATTTTGAGTTACGCATTTTTTACCGATTGAGATGTGCCGACAGTGCCCTGTAGAGCGTTAGAGCATGAATTTTAAGTAAAACAAGATATTCCAACAAACCGGTGCAAATATCTTGTTTTACGTATAAATGTAATTACAATATTAAAACAGAAACAAAAGGGTCATGGCTTCAAAAACCCATAAGTTGATGTGATATGATGATGTGTTAGTTCATTCTAATGTATGATGCGTAAAATAACTTCGCTCCAATGTCTTCTTACTTCAATTTACAGATGTTAGTACATCCTGTATATGCTATTAGATTGGATTCTCAGTTTGGTTCAGAACTACTCTCCATCAATACTAAAGAGGCTAAAACAATAACATCGTACTATAGTTTTCCAATAACCACATGAATTTACAAGCAGAAAGACGATCTCTTCAAGGTGACTGGTAAGAATTAGGTGAGAGTAACAGAATCGTACTCAGTGGCGTTTAGTAGAGGTGTGAACTAAAATAAGCCGGAGATAATATTATGATAATTATAAATTTGAATGAATCGCCATATCATACACACACATCGCGACCTTTGAGATGGGGTTCAGCGGGAACGGGATACTCTGAGACTTACCCGTTTTAACAACTGCCTTAATTACAATGCGTTCCAAATAAGAATAGGACTGTAATGGCGTCAGAAGGAGCGTCAGAACAAAATATCAAACCACAGGCAATGATATTATTTTCAAATGTATGAAAAAGTGACTTAAGTAGAAAACTTTACTTAGATTTAATGTGTTAATGTCCCAGAATATTTTAGTAGTTACATACAGCTACCGATCTAAGTAAATACCACAAACATGCACGCAAATACATATACACGGATAAGAACACACGTTTTAACTTATAAAACTGCTTTTATCGTCGGCAGTTAATAAAATATGTTACTTGAACGGCACTAAGATATACGCACTTTTTTTTTATAAAGTCATTAGTTTTGTCGTACTACGATGTGTTTCATGGTGTTTGGATAAGCAATAATTCTGTGGAAACCTGGTTGGTGATAAGTCCACCAGTCGCTTTCTTGGTCGGTTCTCTCCTTAAGTACGAGTATAATAAGCTGATAACTGTGATGAAACGCGCTTACCAAAAATCATTCCTATTCCCGATTCTCTCGTGAATAGGAATGATTTTTGGTAAGAAGGTGAAAGTAGAATGAGGCTCCTTAAGATTGTGATTGGAATGTGTGTGGATTTAGATTGAAAGTACCCACGCCCCACGGACGAAGGTGTCTTGATGGTGCATACTACGACACGAGAGATCTACATTGGTCGCTAGCTCTTAGAATACTGACTTTAACCTCTCACAATTTTTGCTTTTATTCACGGTAAAACTTTCAGAGCGCATGCGTGTGGTTTAGTGAGGGGAAAGTGTCGATAAACGTATTTATTTAATATGGCTTTAATTCATATTAAAACCATCATTTGTTTTTATGTCAGCCTCTAATAAAATTTAAAAAATACTACAAATAAATCATCATCATTAGTCTATTCTAGTCCACTGCTTGACATAGGCCTCTCCTAAAGTACGCCACTGAGCACGATTCGCGGCTTTTCTCATCCAGTTCTTGCGGGTCGCCCTGCTGAGATAGTCACTCCACCTAGTCTGAGGGCGTCCTACGCTACGTTTGCCAATTCGTGGTCTCCACTCAAGAACTCTTACCCCAGCGGTTCAGTTCTGTGGCAGATATGACCGGCCCACTGCCACTTCAGCTTACTAAGCCGGTGTGCTACGTCGATTACTTTAGTTCTTTGTCGGATCACTTCATTGTGGATTCGATCCTTCAGAGAGACTCCGAGTATAGCGCTTTCCATAGCTCGCTGAGCGACTTTACCAGTCCTACCGTGAGTGGCCACGTTTCGGCCCCGTATGTCATAACGAGTAGGACGCACTGGTTGAAGACTTTCGTCTTTAGAGTCTGTGGAAAATAGTGATTCTATAAATAAATACTGTAAATCATTTATTGATGCAGCTCAAACAAATGTAACATTTAAGCTATGATAGAATTTATATTACATACTTTGTGACATTTAGTATGTTGTCCGTTCGGAAAATAAAAATAATTTTGGTTTTTGCACGCATATAAATTTAATTGTTTAGTTGGCCTTGATAGACGTTCGTGCTCATAGTTAGTACAAAATGTTTGTAAATGTTATAATGATATATTCGTACCTACACTTATGTGTAGTTTACTTTTCATACAATTGTATTTTTTTTACACATTTTCAAAACTGTTTGTAACGCATTTTTTTTTCAAACCAAAACTTTTGATTACTGAGTTTTATTATGGAATGTGTCCATATTAAATAAATGTAAAGTAATGTAAAGTAATGTAAATATACATTCTCTAAGCTTATAATGGTAAATAAGTTCATAGTACTGCTTCTGTTACTTCAGGACCCATCGAAAATTATTTTGCTCATTTTTTATACTATGCACGATTACACAAAATACAATATGCGGCAGATAAATACACCCTCACCTAAACAAACTAAATGGCAATCAAACAAGTTACTCTATTATTTTTGATATTAGTCTCATATCACAGTTCTATACACATAAATAAATAAACATCGATATCAAAACTATCGATAGATGCCTTATCGATATACCTCGCATCCCTAATTCTTCCCCCCTCCCGCACCGCTGGCAGGGATTAGTGGTGGGGGGCGTTGCTAGGCAACGGTGCCTAGCCGGCAAGCCACACGTGCGCTGCACGAGTCACTACACTACCACTATTGCGGCCGCGAGCGCGGCAACGAATACACGCTGTATCCGTCACAGGATGAAATATTTTTTAGAATCCCGCTATATTTCAACCGACTTCATTTTAAGAAGAGGTTATTTATTCGGATGTCTCAATATTTTTTTATTTTTATGTTATGTATAGGCTTATTCTGTAATAGTCTCATTTAAATTTAAAATTTATTTCTTTTATTTTTAAAAAACGCTTCTCCTATCTTACGCGGGCTAGCCATAAATATTCATACTATTTTGTTATAGACATACACAGACAGACTATTTTATTAGGAACCCTAAAAATGTTTAGTTTTTGTTAAATTCATGTCGTGTATTGTCCATATTTGTCAAAACTTCCTCATTAAATAATTTTATTTATTTACTTCCGCGATTATTATCTGTGTTCAAACTTATGTTTGACACCTTAAAATATTTAAAAACATAGATATCATACTAATCTAGAGTTACATCAAGTTGCGTGACCTCTTCACATTAACTTGTAAGTAAAACGTTACTGTTTTACTTTAGAACGATTAAACTACAAGTTTCTAGTTGAATTACCTTGTTTTGCTTCGTCTAAAATAACAACAGTTATTATACACTAACTTTCCGACAGCGGCTTCGCCCGCGTGTATGTCGGTTATCGCGCCAAAACATTACCTTCTTTAAGTTTTTTCTCGGGTCTCAAACTACCTCCGTACCGAATTTCATCCAATTCGGTTTAGTAGTTTAAGCGGGATTACGTAACAGACAGACAGAGTTACTTTCGCATTTATAATATTATGTATATAATATTATAAAATAATATTATTAATATTATTTTATTATTTACTAATTTTTTTTATTATTATTTTTTTATTTCTTTTTAGATTTTTAAACTGTTATCACGATTATTGTATCGACAACTCAGTGTAAAAGGGTAAGAAAAATTTTATTTTAATTATTCAGTCAGTAAAAATATAAACGAATTAACGAATTAAGACGAGCGCTAGTCAAATATGCGGTGTCTATAATTATTTGGTCGGTGGGATTAGAGTGAACCATCTCGTATTTCGTAGTAGTCCGTCGTAGCAGTCGTAGTAACTCGTAGCACCTCGTAACAGTTCTACGAACTCGTAGCAACTACGTAGAAGGAAACCTTTGAAATTTTATAAAGATGCTTGTTTTAGAATAATTGACTTTTTTCCTTTGCTATAGAGCTTATTTTTTCGTGCATCCATTATATCTTATTGTCGATTTTCGTTGTTTGTCATGATTTCATGTTAGTTCATTTCCCTAAATAAACGACTACAAATATCATAAGTTTTGATGAGTACAACTTTGTTGTTTGCTTGAATGAAAAATCTTCGATAGCTTATGGCGTATAATTTCGAAACAATTTTTTACAATTTTATGTGTTGTTAAGCGTACAGCGTGTGTGTGTTAAAAAAACTTATCCTTTGTAATACATTGACAAGAAAATTGACTTAACTGAATAACAATCGCAACAAAGAACTAAATATACTAAACCACTGTTTAATTCAAATTTGTCAAACAATTCCTCCTCGTCGTTATCTTCCAGGAACGTAAATAAATTACGTATAAAATATTCCAACGGCCAAGAAATATTTGAAAGGAAAATATTTTACATAAATCCACCGACTAGATACCTATAAGACACCACTTGGTTCAACGATTGTAAGAAAAAAAAAATGAAAAATGTATTTTATTTGTCTCACAAAGATATGCGTTTATTACTTTTTGAGAACTGGTGCCTATTGTAGGTTTATAAGAAAACCTGTATTAAGTACAGGTCATAAGTGAACACTCCGTAGGTCACAATAATAATGCCAAAAAATATTGCTAAGCACTTAACTAGAGTAAGTGAGTATGAGTATGAAATTTTAATCGTCAAACTGTAAATGTAGTTCTTAACCTTGAATGAACTAATCAAAAGTACCTTGTGGTTGTACATATACAGTACTGAGTAATAAGCTAGGTGAGCGGGGGCCCAGCTATACGGTGTCTATAGGTTTTTGGTCGGTGTGTGAATCAAAATATTTTCTCTAAATTATCGAGACGGAAGCCTTAGCTGATTTCATATAAAAACGTTAATATCTTTCCTGCTTCGACCACTGTACCCTGACCCTTGGCTGTACTGTGGCTTACGTTTAGATGGTCTGTGTTAGTGATAGCGAGAGGGGTGGGGCAGATCTTGTTTTAGTGGCTGGTAGTAGAGCTGGATCAATAGAGGTAGATAGAGGTGTGACTGTTATGTGTAATAACGGAAAGTAACTGGTTTTTATAACTGTTATTGTGTAGTAATAAGTTGCATTGTTACCTAAATTTTAGTTTTTCTTAAACAAAGTTTTTCGGATATAATGTGGAAATTCAACGGTAACGCACAACCCTGATGACTGATAATATACTACTTAAACTACTTTTCTTTTGTAAATAACAATAAAAAAATTAAGTACTAACTACATTGTTACAGCATGCTTATATCTAATATAACGGGCCGGTGGCGTGGTCGGTAAGATACTTGCTTTTCACGCCGCAGGTCGTGGGTACGATTATAAATATTCTGAGACATTAACACACACGGTCATCTGGTCCCAAGCTAAGCAGAGCTTGTGTTATGGAAACCAGATAACTGGCATATACTATACATATAATATATACCTGCCAATCATGTACAAAGTACATTCCTATCTACGTTCGGATTATAGTATGTTTTCGTGTTATTTTCAACACAAATGAAAAGTTTCAATCACAAACTAAACGGTAAAGGTGCCGTATTATAAGTGTTTATAGTCATTGTGATTCCGTTGAAAGACAAGGATGCGGTTATACTATGGATATATCTGCATCTCTTTCTTTGAAAGGAATCACAATCGTTTTAACACTCATAATACGGCAGCAGGTATTATTACAGATTGTGGTACTTATCCTTTCTGAATTACACGAATAAATTGGCAACCATTTTGAAATAACGGTATATTTTAACGTTGTTGATTTAATTGCTGTTTCGGATTAAGTTGTTTGTTCAAATTGTTTTGTATTAATTACAGTAGCTTGCTAATATGTTTTATAAAATATTTCTACAGAGAAAGCATAATTATTAGTCATATCTATGTATCTTTATCGAGGTGTCTTTAACTAAATCAAGAACCATAAAGAGCATCACACCTGTATTACCCGGGTAGGAGTGAATATCACCCACTTTCAGCCGGTTGTGTTTGGGTCCCAAACGTAATAGGAGGCGAACATATTGCCGTTTATCGAGCACAATTCCACACTTCGAGCTGCAAGTATGATTCTCTAAGTATATCAGAAAAGTATTTTTGTTTAGCCCGGTAATTGAACCCGGTTCGCTTAATTGAACACGCTTGCCACTGGACCAGTTAATTAAGAACTACAATGATAAATGTAAGTTGACGTTGTATTGGCAACACTTAGTTGTACGAGTATGATAATTATAAAAGACAGGCATGCCAACATACACTAAACAATTGTCTGGAACGTACTAAGTGATCAAGTTTGCAGCTTGTGTCTAAGTTAACGTGTAGAGATAAGCGGTGGGAAACCGTTAATTTACTGCTGAGTTAAATCTAAGTTATCTAAGTTTGACTAATGGTTACCCTCTAACTAAATAGCGAAGTCATGTGTTAATATTCTGTTAAGTCATATATAACAGAATTATGTTACAACATACATTCTCTAGTACATACGTACGTAATTTAATATCTGTTAAGACCTAAAACTTGCACATTAAACTCATTAATTAAATAAGTAAAGTATAATAAGGATCTATTTTGTTATTCTACAAATTATTTTAACCGCGAATATATTCAATATTAATTCCGACTAAAATGTTTCGCGCGCTTTTTTAAAGAATGCATCAAATGCCATAAGAGCCAATCAATCACTCCGTTCTGAATGAATGAACAAGTGTTAGTAGATGTCGCTCGCCATTTTGGCAGCCGCTTCCCCTGTCGCCGCCTACGTCATCGAATGTTGCCAACACGTATTGGTATCGTCATCATCGAGTCTAAGTAGACAGTGTTGTTGCCATTGCCATCTATGTCACAGTCGACGTCAGTATTAGAGTCACTATCGGCATCAGTGTCACAACTGATGATGCGGCGTCGATGACACAATCAGTCAGTGTTGCTATTGGTTTCTACGAGACGTTACAGTTGACTTTCGCGTCCCTATTGACATTGATGACACAGTTAATATCAGCGTCACCATTTATTAATGATTCACACTGTGGCCTAACATATTGGCACCCATGTCACTCTAGACTTTGGCATCGATGTAGATGTAGTAGGTACCCGTAGAAATTCCCACATACACGCCACCCTGCGCCGTGAAGCAGATCCATGAAGGATTACCCCCAGCCTAAAAATTAAAAAAAAACCTAAAGGTGCCAACCATATCGATAAATCTACGTTGCCTACCTATCAACCAGCTTTACCTCACTATTTACTGAGATAGATACACTCGCACTTATTTTCATTAGCACCGTAACTTAAAGGTGCTCCCTCTGTAGATATCCGATAACGGCTTTTATTACGATCCGCAATAAATCCACACAACTCAATTAGACGTAATGTAACTGATGCCAATGAACGCCCTGTAAGGGCGAGGAAAGAAATGGGTTAAATGCTACTTTGCCAAGCGAATTTAAACAACACAATCGTAGCCGTACTATGACATCTTATAGCATTGTTATTGAAGTTGTACGAAAGAGATGTTGCTCTACACATTGTATAGCGGCATCTCTCTTCCGCAACTCCAACAATACCGCGTTAAGCTGTAGTGATACCTGTTCTGAGATGTATATAGCAATTTTGATTATGATGATTTGAACTAGCTTGAGTAGGTTGTATGCAGGGTCTTGTGTCCTGTGGTGTTTGAACCATTTCAATAAGGATTTTTTACCTTTCTGTATACTATGATGTCTCCTGCTTTCCTTGAAGGGAAGTAGACTATCTGACTTCATAGCTCTGACGAACTTCTCCGATAAAATTCGTGATTTTTTTATCCTAATAGGCTTGCGCTTGACCACAACTTGCCTGTTGTAGATTATAACTACATATTGGGAAACATAGATGTCAGTAGCAAATCCCACAACTTGGCACTTCGTACAGTAAAAGTGGAACAAAGGGCTGTTTTGAGTAATTCAAGACGACTCGGCCAGGTTCGAATCTGAACCTTATCACGCATGCCGCTGTCGATATATGTACTAAGCTTGTTGTACTATGCGTTTCAAATAAGAATAGGATTGGAAATCCGCCATCTTAGACTGGAATGCGCTACAACTTCACATTTTTTAGTACAGTGAGCAAACATGTTTGTTTGATATTATAATCACATCTAGATGAAAAAAATTTATGAGTAAGATTGGACATTTGGAGTCAAATATTTAGATACGAACATATTTTATTAACTTCCGACGACAAAAATCGGAGTTCTAAGTTAAAAGGTGTGTTTTTATCCGTGTATATGAGATTGTGTGAAAGTTTGTGGTATCCTAGCGCGTAAATTTACTTAGGTAGGTAGCTGCATTGTAGCTACATACTTGTGTAAAGTTTTAACATAAATCACTTTTCAATGCATTTTAAAATAATATTATTGAGTGTGGTTTGACATTGTGTGCTGGCGCTACTTTTGCTTGGTTTTTCGTATGAAGTTAGCCGCGAGTCCAGTCCTATTCTTATTTGAAACGCAATGGGTGTTTACAGTTATTGAGTTATTTATCCAATTTCAATTGAGTTATATAATTGTTTCAAGCTTATTTCTGGCCACTAACGCTGTATCTATAAAAATAAGTTGTTTTAATAAAAAAGGTGACCGTAAGGTTTTAGAGTAGGTCCTATTATATCCGTCATTAACCCAACCGTCACCTGACCTACATAACAACACCGCGGTGAAAGGTTAATACACATTTATAATTATTTATTTATAAAGGAGTGTACACACGCTCGGCACTCAGGTATTCGGTACTCTATCAATGTTTGTATGTTTCAATTTAATGACGGTATATTATTCGTTCGGTTCAACGGTACATTATTACTCTACTATATAAATATAACAGAGAATCCGTATTTTAATTAATTTCATTAAAACTAATCTTTCGACCGGCCAAACATGGCGCCCTTGTCTCGCGTTTCGACAAATATTTTTAGATTTATTGTTGAGTATAACTGTATTGTTCTGAGTATTCTGTCTCATTATGGACACTACTGACTCTTTTTTTTTATTTAGATCTCTTTCTCGAACACTTTGCCGTCAAATTACTTATACTTAACTTAGTCTAAAATTGATAGAACCTGCTGAGTATAGCAGTGTTTATCAGTAGTTGGTACGTCGTTTACTACACTGTAGGAGAATAAAATAAAAATAAAATAAAAATAAGTTTTTAGAACTAAATGGCACTAAATATAAATTACTTATTACTATTTACTATCTTTAAAATCTATCTATAATCTACGAGTATGTGTCCATATTCTATGTATATTTAAATAAATTGAATGTAGTCGAATGGAAGTTCTTTCTTCATGAAAATAAATTATTTTAACTTTGACTTTAAACACTTTTAACTTAAAACAACTTGTAAAAGTTTTATTTAAATTACGACTCTTTGTAAGTCGGATATAAAGTGGTTTTTAAATAGTATATTTTAAATTATAGATTTATTTGTGAAATCATCTCAACCAAATTATAATACAATGTGCTGGTCTTCTTTAGGGTGTACTCCGTGAGCTGGAACAGAAGAAGCCGCAGCTGGACGAGCTCCTGCACACAGCTGAGAGCCTCAAGGGTACCGAGAATAGGCAGCAACTGCACGGCAAAGGTACGTACTATGATGATAGTTTGTGATACATAATTTTAAAATGGAACTACTTTATTTTTGGTTTTTTTTTGGGTTTTTTGTTTCTTTGCATCAATCGTAGTCACAAGCAGTCTGCTTAAGACACAGTTGGTGAAACATGGTGTAAATGAAAAACTATATGAGTAACGATTATGACGTCTAATTATTATTAAAAAAAAATGAAAGTACTGTTCGTTAAGTACACTTTGTTACCTACTGGTAGCTTTTAACAACTACTTTATTAGTTCAGTTAATTTCATTACTCTTTAGACGATGAGGAAGATTTCAACGAAATATTAAAAAACAAGTGATCACTTCATTGCACCCGCACAAGTGCACATAGGTGAGGCTCCACTCGGCCGGCGCTTCTCAAGTGCCTCTCCATCGCATTTTGCATACATTTATTCTCGCTACCACACATTTCTGTTTTAACATAATAACCCATAGTTTTTTTTAAATGAAATATAAAGAAAGAAAGAAAAATTGGTTGTAAAGTCGGTATACGGGCGAAAGTTTTACGTGACAACGTCTTTGAGTGGTAAAATAATTTTAATGTGAATATTCATTCGTATAGTAGGAAGAAGGATGAAATAATAGTAACAATTTAAAACATTTATTTATACAAATAATTATATTTAAAACATTAATTTATACAAAGAATCTCGCTCTTGGGCGGGCTAACTGTGCTCGAGTGGAAGGGACGCGTGCCTTTCACTTTTTATGTCTGTCTCTCTCGCTCTTAGGCGGGCTAGCTAACCATGCCCGAGTGGAAGGGACGCGTGCCTCTCACTCGCTCTCATTGTGAGCGCATAACGTGAGCGGAGCGTAACGCAGTTTCTTGAATTGTCACCCGGCAAACCAATTTATAAGACGTTGTCACGTCAAAAACATTTAATTGACAAAGACAGGACACAGAATCAAATTATAAAAAAAAACACATAGAAAGACATAAAATCATAAATGGAAACAGTAAAAAAATTTGTAAAAATCAAAAAGTAAGTGTGACCCATCAGTGTCAAAAACAGCAATATTTACAAATACTAAGGCTCAATTCCACAAGGTTTTGTCTCTTTCTTACTTTATATCAAGTGACAAAGACAAAACTTGTCAAAGCTATATGACACATATCAAACCGCGCTCAATATTTTCTTGTGCGAACTGACAAGTTCTATGTTTCCCGATAGCTTTAATCTGCCTGTCTTCAAGTCACGAGTGAATTAGTATTTACTGGTTAACCGCATGCTATCGTAGACCACATCATAGCGTAACAACCGACAAGTTAAACGATTTTCTTTTGTTTATACATTTATAGTAGGTACCAACGTTGATCGTTTTGTATACGTTTTTTCTTAATCCAAAAATTTAATCATATTTAATTGCCATTGAAACAATTTTAACAATTAGACTTTAACTTATGATTTTTACAAAACTTTTTCAATTTGTTAGAATTATATTGAAATCTTGGAATCACTTAACAAAATGGAGGATAAATAAATGTTCGCAGAAGTTTATTCGTACAAATAAACACGATTTATGTTTAAGATCCATCTGTCAGGCAACTGTCAAGGAGTTTATTTCGAATCTATCTTACGTTTGTTTTGCTAAAGAACTGGCCTGTTGGATTTTACTTATATTTAAGTTTTATATTAACATTAAAAAGTATTTTTATAAGTAATACGTTAGACGACCTCAGTAGTCGAGCGGTGTAAGTCGTCCGATTGAGCTATACAGTGCCCGGAAGGTCGCGGGTTCGATTCCCGCCCCGGACAATATTTGTGTAACAACATAAAATTGTTTCCGTGTCTGGTTGGACTACCCTCTGTACTTGGAGAGCACGTTAAGCCGTCGGTTCCGGTTGTCATTTAACACATGTATGACAATCGTTACATGTAGTCAGGAGCTAATATAATCTGACACCTGGTCTAGCCATCTCGGCAACTGGTTCCCTACGGGTTTCGAGGTCTGATGGCAGTCGCTCGTATAATTCTGGTAGCTAGCCGCATCAGGTTAGACTGGGAGTCGACCGCAATAGAAATGGGAAAAAGGCAAGGGGAATGATGATGATTTTTATGTAATTCGTTTACATTTTTAAACAGAAAGATTCTTATATATTTTGCATAAATTTTAGTTTATGTAATTGTTGACTTCATGTATTTTCTATTTGTGGGTTATATTCTGTTTCAATATGAATTTCCTTTAAATATCTACTAATTATATATAATAATTAATAAATAAATATTCTGGGACATTAACACACGGCCATCTGATCTCAAGCTAAGCAGAGCTTGTGTTATGGAAACCAGATAACTGGTATATACTATACATATAATACTTTTCTTTTGTAAATATATACATATAATAGATATTTACACCCAGACTCGACACAAACACAAATGTTCATCACTAATGTTTGTCTCGGGTGGGAATCGAACCCACGACCTGCGACGTGAAAAGCAAGTAAATATCTTACCGACCTCGCCACCGGCCCGTCAAATTGATTTAATGTTTCTGCTCACCGTACAAAACATTCGTTTTTATTGCCCTGCTGTTTCAATTTGACGGTACTAGAATCACTGTCACACGATAAACGATAATTAACTCTGCCTATACTGTCATAAAGATACAAGCGTAACAATGTTTTTGTACGAACATATTCCAGTATTTACTACATTATTACCGTGTCTTAACAATCTTAAGCGTTCATAAAATAAATCTTAGTGCGAAACCCAAGCGTTCATAATTCTATTCCCTGGATAAATTGATTCTCCCTACAACTGTTGATTACCACAATACACACAAGCAAAACTCAACCTTACTGCGTTAAGAACAAGACTTAATTTTGTAAGCTACATTTCTTATACTCTACTTTGAACATTTTTGTTTTATTTGAAATTAAACCTTAGTTCAATATTATAAAGTTGATTTTCAATTGTAGTTACTAATTGCTTCAATGGTTTCTTATACGCTTCTGTATCGTAAAATTACTTGATTTATTTAAATTTTAACCTTAGCACTATCTAATAAAGTCGATTTTCAGTTGTAGTTAACATTTACATCAAAGAGCTGTTACGCAAAATTGAATTGTAACAGTTGTCCATAAAGTTAGTTTTACATTAGCATGTTTTGAAGAGAATTGTGTGACATACTTGTAGCGATAGAGAAGAGTTGGTAGTTTTTCGGCTACCCGCTAATGTGATGATAATGTCGCATTCTTTACTAATGTGGTTAGATATGTTCTTAAAAACGATATAGGACAAGCATTAGTTAAACTCAGAAAAAAGTGAATTAAGCCGTAATTTCTTTATACACCTAGGAATATAATTATAAAATATTCTGGAACATTTTTAAAAGCGATACATTACTATCTTACTAAAAATTACTCTATTATGGTCGTAATATAGTAATGTAATTATCTAAATTAGTCTAGTAAAAAGATATTAATCTACCATAGGATCAAGTCTTGTTCTTCCCGACATGCCCCGCAGCAAAGCCTTCGCTAACGTCTACCATTCTAAACCGTATTTGGATTTCCTAATACCAATTTCAAATGACAAGTGTAAAGATAGGTTCACAATACGTTAATTATAAGACATCTTTAGTAAGTAACAATTACATTATAGTAAAAAAATGCGATATCTAATGAGAAACTTTACTTACAAATACATAGATAATTAGGTACTTCAAATTATTTATTTTTATTACTAGAATATAATTAAAAAAATAAGAAATAAAACGTCTTAAATATCAGTACCATGGATAAGCTCCGTCATTGACCACATTATTGCTTAATATCAGACAAGTTGTGTTAAAAAAGAACTGCCAATCGCTTTTATGAAAATCAAAATGTGTAACAATGTTACAGTCACAAAGTAAATAATGTTACATAATGTGAACAAAGCTTTACATACCAAAACATTTTAACAAGCACCCAGATCAAATTTTCTGCGAATTTATAACAAGGAAAATATTTCTTTAGAAATGAGCCCGTAGTCTTCTCGTAGCTCGTAGCAGCGGGGGCGGGGAGCGGGGAGATGCTACGAAATGCTACGAGGGTCGTAGTACTACTAAAAGCCTCGTATCGTCTGACTATGGTTAAAACGTAACGTGTAATTTAATTTCAACTTTAGCGATCTTAAAATAAGATACAATTTTCATTGGTTGTTTGTTGAATTATTTGTTGTTAGTGGTGTAACCTAATTTATAGTTTGTTGATTTTGATTATTAAACTTTATAAAAGTATGTTTTTTACTTAAAGTGCTCACGCCTGGATTACCTGAAAGTGTAGACAGTAATGAATATCACCCAAATTTCACTGGCTTTGATTTGACTCGATCGGATACATTTCAAAACTTCGAGCTCTGAGTTTTCTATATGTGTACTTTTGCTTAACCCGAGATTCGTATAGAAATAGTACACTAAGTCATTGCAGTGCACAATATATGCTTACACAAGTGTACTCTCTCACAAGTCTCGCTGCGTTCCATTCAGCCACAGGAGCGACGGCTTAACAGTTGTAACACCACCAACTTCCTGGTCTAAAACTAGGTATAGAAAAGTCGCAACACTTTATTCCAGCGCCGGAATTGAACCTACGACCTGCAGCCGTACTATCACCCTAAAGTATTATTATTGCAGTTGCTCTACACATTGTATAGTGGTATCCCTCTACCGCAACTTCATTGTGATAAAGGCTAAAATTGATTGCTATTATTAGTATTAGTTTAAATGTATTAACACTAGCTTCCGCTCGCGGCTTCGCCCGCGAAATTGATCTCACTAATCTTGTTTCTCCATGCAAACTTTGGAACCTCGTTTCACCCCCTTAAAGGGTGAGTTTAAAAAAATCCTTTCTTAGTGCACCCCTAGACCTCATAAGGAACTTATGTGCCAAATTTGGAGTCACCAGACCCAGCGGTTTGGGCTCTGTGTTGGTATGTCAGTCAGTTAGTCAGTTTCTTCTTTTATGTTTTTAGATTAAATGAGGCCAAGGAAGTATGTTTAGATCGTAGCAGATAGAGTTCTATAGTCTCTACCTGTCCCTACGGAAAAAAGGCGTGATTGTATTCATCATGTGTGTCCAAGTAGTATTATATTTACGAAAGAAAAGTATTATATGTATTGTATATACCAGTTATCTGGTTTCCATAACGCAAGCTCTGCTTAGCTTGGGACCAGGTGACCGTGTGTGTTAATGTACTAGAAAAAAAAAATTACAAATATTATATCCTGAGACAATCTGTCGTAACTATTTTCAAAGGTCGCGACCCTTCAGCCTTCCTTATTTATTTGACGGCCCCTTTGTAACATGTGTTACCATAACGACATAGTTTTATGTGGTTTGAAACTAGCAATATTTGTCTTCATATTGCTCAGAATAATCAAATTATTAATAGCAAATTAATAAGTTGTGTTCAAGTTTTTGGCATCGTATCTCGTAGGTACACTAATGAACTGATGTTGACAACATTTTATTTCAAGATGGTACTAAGAAAATCTGCTCATTCAGGGGTTTTAACGCAATTATAGAAAAAGTAAACAAAGATGCTGTTTATTTTACCTGGAACCAGCTAAAATAGGTCCCTTTAGATTACATTACCCGTGGTGCTTCGTCCATTTTAATGAGGCAATTTAAGCCTGTATTTTTTCTCTATCCTATCTACCACAATCTAACTTTCCAACTTCCGATTAAATTCGTGCGGGATCAAAGACAGTTTATGTGACCCGGGACTTTCCGGGTGGATTTAAAACCGGCCTACCCGGCACTTCTAGGCGCCAATCCGGCTCTTCACGGCGCTGCTGTTGATTCTGGCAAACCGGAGTAACAACGGCGGGATTGCAGTGGTGGGTTAGGTCCCACATGAGTCTTTAATAACTGTAGTAGATCAGTATTATTAGCGTGGGTTCCTACCATAAACTATATATTTCAGCAGGGTAGTTCAATCGATGAGTGATTAAATGTAAAAGGACGTCATGGTTCTGTGGCGTAAAATACTTAACACCGCTCAAGCAAAGTTTATTCATTACGTCATAGCAATCTGAATCGCACAAGCAAAGTTTCACCGACGATTAGCACGTTCCTAGACAAAATTCCGACAAGAATAGTGGAGGACCGCGGTCGCCGAGCATTAAACCTCGCCGGGTTGATGATCTCCTCTTAAACCTGGAGAGGTTCCCACCAGATCCTCCCTCTTAGTACAAACTAGCACCGCAAATTATTTTTTGTCCTAAATTGAGCTATACTGCTGGAGTTCATAGTAGGCCCCCTAGCATATTTACTCCACCTTACCTGATCTTTAGTTGAGACTGTTGAGAGATATTTGTACTGGTTTAAACCCTAACTGCTCTTAATTTGTTGTTGTCACGTTTATTTAAAGGTTATTTAGTATTCGGCCCCAGGACATAAGAGAATTTAGTGTGTTATGTTCTGTTCACACAGGGATTGTTATTTCTGAAGCTAGCACGAAATATTAGTGAAAGTTATACTTAAGTCTGGATATCGCACTATTCCGATATTTTGACAATTCTACTTTTTCATTTATCATGTAGTTGGCCGCTTAATAGCAAACTGCTGTAATTAAATATAAAAATACGAAGATTGATTTATCATGAAAATAATCGCTCGCTGATAAGCATCAAGACGTCCTAAGTCTATTCTCAACGCACGACAAAAAATTAACAAAAAATAAATAAACACGATTTAAGTGTCATTTTCAAACAATAGATTTCCGCAAAATAACTCCTATGCCTAAGTATTAATTTCGAAAATTTGTGGTCAACCATAATCGTTCATTCTTACCTACAAATATCTTACTTTTAAAGGTAACATATGACTAGCTGAACTAAAAATTGTTTTGTTGTGGCGTAAGTTTACTTGCAAAAGTAACTATTATCATGTGAACTGGACGTTAGATACAATTAAGATTCACGTCGCCTCTTGAGAGTTATCTCAGTTTACAACTAACTACTTATATTTAAACGTTAAAATTATATTTTATGTGTTTTACAGTATTGATGTTACTTTTGACAAGTGTACTATATCAGTGTTTGAGTTTGTGGCATCGGAACGCTTAATCGAATGGTTAATGAGCATATTCTTTATATAAAGGTGCTGTAATTGAGATAATTTATTTATTTGTATTCGTCTTTCATGTTTTAACCAGTCAACCGATTTTGGTAAACACGCCAAACTTATCTTTTTATGACAACAAACCTGACCAGAAGGTATATCGTGCAAAAAAACAGTGTTGCCATCCGAGAAGGAATAATTTTTTGACTCATTAGTTTAGTTAGGCATTAGTTAGTTTAGTTCTTTATTTGAGATAGTTTTGAGATTATATATTTTTCTTTTTTATCAATGGTTTAAAAATTAAACAAACTAATAATAACATTAGTTGAAATTGTCATAATAAACTAATCAGGCCGGAGTTAACCTTCGGTCTACAATCAGAGCCAGCCAAGGAAGGTGATCGTTAACCTATATAGCGGTGGGGCGCCCGCCCTAACGCCAGTCGCCGCCCGCGCCCAACCCGAGCGCACGTCGCGGCTCCCAAGCGCCTATACCAAACATATCAATCATATTTAATTATGTATCTTATTATTCTAGTGATAAGGTGTAAATTACAACGAGTGTGTATTAAATAGTGGTTTTAGTGTGAATGGAGTGGTTTTTTAAGTTTTTATTTGTGGTTTAACAGTTTTAAATGTAGTTATGCTGAATATTAACGTTTGAATTGTTACAAATTTTAATGGTTACGGTTTTACTGTTGGACACAGATGTTTTGATATGTTAATGGTTTAGAATGTAGGCTTTGTTATCTACAGGAAGTTAATGAATCTTTATGTAAACAAGGAAGGTTTTAATCCGACTTCAAAAAAGAAAATGCTATCAATTCTGATGTTTATTTTTTATGGTTATTCGGACATAACTATGAAGTCCGGATCTGCGGATTTTTCTAATGTTCCCATTGAAATTAAAGTCGGTTTAAAAAAGTTTAATCCGTCAATAAAAATCTATAACGTGATAGCTGGTGAAGATATTGGGAACGGGGATGGCCTGTGCATGTTGTTGTAACTCAGCCAACTGCCGTTTCCATTTACCGTACTGCATCAGGTGATTTAAGGAAATACGTCTAGAAGAAAGAGCCTTCCACAGAATTATATTAGCTTATGCCTGTTTTACCCAACGGTGTAAGCAGAGGTGTATATCACCCACCTATCGCTAGCTACGAGTATGTTTAGATCCTATACAAAATTAGGGGTCGAGATTGTTGCCTTACATCGGACACTATTCCAAACTTCGTGCTGCAACTAAGATTTCGTAGTACTCATATTAAAAAAGTTTGCTCGATCCGAGGATCGAATTCGGGACTTCGATATTTAAGCACGCCTACTACTGCACTAGTGTCGAAAAGAGAGGTTATTATAATATAAGTTTAAGGACAATAAGGTATTGTTACGGCGGCCCGTTTAAGCCGACTATCCAAGTACGCAAGAGATATCATAGTTTACAAGTGTATGCAATACACGGTTAGACCATTGCGACTGCTGAGATATTAGGCGCAGGACCGACAGCTTAACGTACCGAGATATCGGGTCTTACTCCACCAATTTCATGATTAGTCTAGTGTTAAGTCCTCACACTTTTTGATCTAGCGCGGGATTTGAACCCACGTTTTCTAGAAGCTAATATGTTAACCACTGAGCCAGTGAGACAGATATATTTAAGTATAGATAACAGGTTAAGATCTTTAAGATAACTGGAGTCTCCTTCCAAGTTACTAATCCTGCCGACACTGCGCCGATCACGCTTGGCTGTAGACCCGAGGTTCAGCATCTGTTAAGTAACTTTGAACCTTATATAGTATGTTTATGGTCGAAAATAAGTTGCAGTTAGGGTAGACGTGATTTGAGTACAAATTAATGTTATGCCTTATTTAGATATGAACCATGAACTTTATTTTGCGCTGTCGGATAAAAACTATCCTATCTCCAAGTCTCAAACTATCTTTATACCAAATTTTATCCAAATCGGTTTAGTAGTTTAGGCGTGAACCCGCGATAGACAGACAGAGTTAATTTCGCATTATAATATTCAAGTAAGGTTATGTAAGTATGCCGAATTTCATTATTCACCGACCGCGTTATTTTCTTGAGGGGTACAAACTTTGTACTTCGCTATATATACTGGGTGAAAAGTTTAGGCCTCGGAAGGGAAACATTTTTAACCGACTTCAAAAAAAGAGAGGTTATTATTTTAACTTCTATGTAATAATATTGTCAGAATTGCACCAAATTCACAGAGGACAGTCTTAAGTGAGCTTCTAATCTCATATGCTTCGTAAGTGTATACTACTCGTGTGCAAAAAGTTGAGACCTGTTTGTGACGTCACAGACGCATGGTTGTACAGTGCGCCAAAAAAATATCACAACAAGTTTCCACCAGCGACTTCGTCTCTGCTATTTTTGGTGTTGTATACAGGTTCTTTTTACTGCCTGATCAACAGGTAAATACAACTACTTGTTCCGTTTTTCGTTTTCAATAAAGTCCAAAACTTTAACACGAGATTGCTCTCTTCAATACGTAAAGATTTGCCCTTCATTATAACAATAAACTTAACACAAAAAATAATAATAAAATATAGCAGTAACTCTAATAACTATTTAACAGTATCAAATAAGATTATAAAATCGGAGCGCGTCGTCGATGCGTGACGTAAGCCAGTACGAGACAATAATGTTAAAAAAATGGCGTTGCCTACAGTACAACACGGGAGCTTTAGGGGAAGTTACAGGGGTAGCGGGCGGACGGTTGCATTCCAGGCGAGTCTCAACTTATCGCACACAGGTAGTATGTATGTTTGTTTATCTCACGATATGTCGAAAACAATCGGATTGGAATGTTTATTTTTTAATTTAGACTATTTTCCTAAAATGAAACTTCCTTTATTTTTATAAAAATCAAAACAGCATTTACATACAAAAAGCCTTCCTACTTATTATTGGAACATTCGTTTAAAAAACCGCATTAAAATTTGTCCATCAACGACATAGCACCTCCTTTTTCTTTGGGGGTAAGAAGGAAAATGTACTTACAAGTAGATTTGTACCAATAAAAATTCTCGTTAAGAAAAAGTCGTTAGTCTTATAATCGCAGTGAGTTGTAGAATCCTCCAATGTTGAAGATTAAATATTCATCGTCTTTTCGTTTCGTTACAAGATTAAAGTGTTTTGAATTAGATTTCGTAATTTCTACAATAGCTATTGCTACTTTATCTACAAAACATAGGTAGAAGGTCTAGTTGCGATAGAAAGTTTTTTCCCCTCATTCATGGAAACTTATAACGCTCTGAAGGCTTGCTACAGTAAGATTGTCATTGTCTCATCATAATTTAGCGAGCCGGATGTATTGTTAAAGTTGGGGCTTTAATATTTCATTTCACTTCATTTTCATTTATTCATAAAACAATTGACATTGTATTTGAAATGTAAGCAAAACTACATTAAAATAATAAATAATAAAACAATGATTACAACAATATACATAAAACACTAATTAATAACAATGATAATACAAAATAATAATTTAAAATATCAATCACATAAACAAAAATACGTTAAAATAGAACGACAATAATTAATTTTTAGAAATAAAATATGAAATTATTAAATATCCGAGAAATAAAACAAAAGCAAAGGAAAATTTCCATAGTTAATTTTTAGTAACTAACCATAATTTTGTATTTTACATTGTAATTCTCACATTTCCTTGAAACTTAGCATGTCATTTTCCTACGTATCGTCCAGTTTCGTTCATTTATCTAGTCATATATGATGCCGTTATAAGTGCTAACCTGTCCTTTTTTGATGAGGGCATCACCAATGAGATCCACGAATGTCCTCCTAGGGCGTCCTCTCCCAGCGTTTCCACTCACCTCCGTGACATGATCATACCACCTAAGTATGGTTTTTTCCACCTTTATCACTACATCTTTCATACAACAGCGTTCTGTAATAACTTCATTCTTCAGTTTATCATTCAGAGTGAAATAGCATTTATTCTACTTTCATGCATCATTCACACCTTACATTCACTTCCATATATAAGTATAAGTACCAACATACCATTGTGGATAGTCAGTCGAGCCTTTTCAGAAATCGCCTGGTTAGCAACAACAGCATTCATTGCACCATTCAGCTTATTTCCTGCTATAACCCTTCTTTCTACATCTGCGTCAATTCTTCCATCTATTCTGAACAAGCGTCTCACTTAGTTATGCTTCTTTATCTTACGAGTTGAGAGAGTTTAGGCCTTAATCCATACAAGCTGGCCACGTGCGGGTTGGTGGATGTCACATGTCCTCGAATGATTAGTTCTTAGACATCCAGGCTTCCTCACGATGTTTTCCTTCACCGATGTTGAGCAGCGGCGATGAAACAATTCACACAAGTATGTGTGGCCACGACTGGCGACGGCGAAGCCTGCACCGCTGCTTGTTCAGTTTGTTGTTGTATATACCTACTTAACATTGTTTTTTCTAATTATTCTTCTTTAGAAAATGTATATGATTTGGATAAAATTATACAACCCAGCATTCTAACATAGCGTCTGTATAACCCTAATGTGTAGGTTTAGGTCTCTTACGTAATAACCGTTCATCGGGCACCATTCGAAACTTCATAGACTGCAACTAAGAACCTCTAAGTATATTAAACAAGTATTTTTGCTCGATCCGGGTACCGGACGTGGGAGCCCGCGGAATTAACCATTGGACCACCGTGGCAGTAGATAAACGCTGTTATATTTCTGATAAAATCTCATTCGGTTAACTGTCTGTAAACATCGATGAAATCTAGTATTAATATAAACCATCTAGCCAGTGTGTGAAAACCTAACGTCCGCCATGTTTATTTATAAGTTTATTGGTTATTAAACTGGGAATCAATAAATCTCTGTGTACTTACAGTTGGGAAACATTGAGCGACATGATTTATGTAATGCACTGTACTGTAGCAAGTAAACTGTCTATCATTATTATTGGACGACTGGCTCCCACCCGCGACCTTGCCCTCATAGTATTAAGGTAAAAAGTAGCCTAAATGCTATTCCAGCCAATGTTGTCATTGCAATTTGTTTTACATTCACTGCATGCATTCAGTGCCCAACTGATGGGCACGGGTCTTCTCTCAACTATCTTACGAGGTGAGACAATTTAGGCCTTAATCCACACACGCTGGACAAGTGCGAGTTGGTAGATGTCACTAGTCTTCGAATGATTATTTCTTAGACTAACCGATTTTCTGAAATTATTCACACAAAGATTTGTGGGCACGGTTGAGGATCGAAATGCAAGGTCGCATGCGCCACCTCTGCTTGCTGTTTTACATTAGTTGGTATATTAGCTAATTTATTACCGTTCTTTGATGAAGGCATACATCAGAGGAATCGACATATCAACTAAACACGCAACAGCCATCGACAATTTTTTCTAGTGTATATCGATTATCGCGCTAAACCATTAACCTCTTTTGCGCAGTCGGATAAAAACTATCCTATATCCTTCCCTGGGTCTTGAACTATCTCCATACCAAATGTCATATAAATCGGTTCGGTAGTTTTGACGTAAAAGCGCGACAGACAGTAAGGATTATGATAGATAATTTAGTGAAATTCCTCAAATAGTTTTTGGTAGATGCCTTAGTTAAGTAATTTGAAACTACTTTTAACAACCGGCCCCACTTGGCCACCGTGTTGATTAAGTGGCCGCGCACACGGGCCACTCGTGACAATGAGGACCACTCGCGGCAACCACAAACGCCGGCACTTAAGCTAAAACATTAGAGGCCTTATAATATCTATGAAAACTACAGGAAACACGTCAGAGGCGGTGTTTTGTGGTTGTGGTTTGTGGTCTGTGTTTGCCTAAGCTAAAGCATCAACTCACCACAAAAGGTTGTTGAGAAAAGACGTGATACCAAAGAGTTGTTACCATTTTCGCTCTCACGTCAACCCTTTTAGTGTCCCACTGCTGGGCCCGGGTCTTCTCTCAACTATCTTACGAGTAGAGAGAGTTTGGGCCTTAATACCCACACGCTGGCCAAGTGCGGGTTGGTGGATGTCACGTGTCCTCGAATGATTAGTTCTTAGACATGCCGGTTTCCTTATGATGTTTTCCTTCACCGATATTGAACAATTCACACAAAGATATTTGGGCGCGACTGGGAATCGAACCCGCCATATTTTATTCACTCGTTACTTGAAGACAGTCAGATTATAGCTATCGGGAAACATAGAAGCCGGCAGCGAATTCCACAACTTGGTAGTTCGCACAATAAAAGTAGAAGCTCGTATTTTGATGATATTTAAGTGTTCTCACAGTAATATTTTAATATTTGAAGGCTTTAGAAGGTTTTAGACTAAAAAGATCAGGATTAGCAGACAACTTTAGGCAGGCGTGAATAATCGGGTAAGAAGACGGTATTTCCATAAAATAACTAGGGCAAAATTAAATATCACTTCACCCCGATCTCTCGATAGCACAATCATTAATTCTACCAGTTAATTACAGATCGTTAAGATTACGTTGGATTAAATCGTGACGTTCGCCGAGCACGTTATTGCATCTGCACTTTCTGACGACTCAACGGTGCAACACACAGTGTCAGCCATTCTAAGATGGCCGCTTCACGCATGCTCGGTGTTCATTCGTTCGTTCATATTGTCATTTTCGAGTGACAGCTGACTTCAAAGACGTAGGCGATGACAGTATAAAATGACAGCTGATGCATTGAGTAGTAGATGTGCCAACATACTAATACTTATTTACTACAACAACGGTATAGTAACGTTATGTTTGTGATTAATACGAGCAAACAAACGAAGCAGGTAATTGAGGCAATGTCTCACAATGCGGCAGTAATGTCTAATTACCGGCGGGAGAACCGCTGACAAATCGCGCGTGTTTACCGCACATTACTCTTGCGGTCGTGTACCGTGTGTACGATACTTTATGTAGAAAATATAGATAGTACCTCGGGTTCCTTAACCCCCGACAAACCTTACCTCCATCCTTTATTTACTGTCCCACTGTTGGTCACGGGTCTTCTCTCAACTATCTTACGAGTTGAGAGTTTAGACCTTAATCCGACACACTGACCAAGTGCGGGTTGGTGGATGTTCCATTTCCTCGCCAAGAGGCTTATTGGCAACGAATCCCTCGTCAAGGCTAAATTGCAAAGCCTCAAGCATCGCCGCATCGTTGCTAGTCTTTCGATCTTTTATCGGATGCACTTCAGAGAGTGCGTTGAAATTAACAATCTTATTCTCCATCCCCGTTCTTCCATCGGACAAGTAGAGGTACGTCTAGCGCCACCGTTATATGGTGGAAATTCCACGGGCGCGCACAAAGCGCTTTGCTTCCACTTTCATTATGCGAACTGCCAAGTTGTGGAATTCGCTGCCGGCTCTATGTTTCCCGATAGCTATAATCTGCCTGTCTTCAAGTCACGAGTGAATCGGTATTTACTGGGTAAAGGTGTTCCATGGTAGACTGTATCATTGCTTCAGATCAGGCAAGTTGTGGTCAAGCGCAAGCCTATTAGAGGATAAAAAAAATAGCAAGTTGTTTCTTTCCGTGGTTCTTAGATATGTCGGTTGCCTCACGATGTTTCCCGTCGATATTCAGCAGCGGTGATGAATCAATTTACCCAAAAATGTTTGAGCTTGACCGGAGATCCTAACCGCGACCATATATTACCCCTGCATCATCGCTGCTCTACCAGATTCTGATGCTGATATTTGTAAGCTTAAGTACTGGAGTTGTCTCTTTCTTACTAGTGTAAATGTTAAGATGACAGACAAAGACAAACGAATTATAAACCTATTTTTGCTATGATGAGCTTATAAGACGGATTACGAGGGAAAATATATTTCAACTTATGCTCTACAGAACAACATTCTCTCGCTATAAAACAGATTCATTGTAGATACCACATCAATTATTCATGACTTTATGTTAGTCTACTTAGTTTTGGGTTCCTATAAAATATGATACAATGTGGAACAGGGTATGACGGTCCAGGCGAGGCCGGGACTATAAATATGTATGAGCTGAACTCGCGTTGGGTTAGGATAGGATTCTTCTTTAGTTTTATGCGATAAAAAATATTAATAATTATCTCCCCTAGCCTTTTATCTATCTACGGTGGCCAGTTTAAGCTGACTAGATAGGTACTCAGTTGATATTATAGTTTAAAAGTGTATTTCTACTGACAGAGGATAAAAATCAGGCTCAGGACTGACTGTTTGTTTGATAGGTGAAATAGTCGCGGCTGTTCATAAATTAAATGTTGGGTGTTATTAAATGATTAATGTAGAGTAAATAAAGAAAACCGGATCAACATTGATGTACTCGTTTAGGCGCTGCGATGTGATATATACACAGATACACAAATTAAAGAAGAAATAAAAACAAAAACAGAATATAAAAAATAAGTAAAAAAAAAACAAATAAAATGAACAGTAAATTAAACTTACAAATTTTAATATCAGACTTAAAACACCTCCATTTAGTCAGGTTTTATAATTTATTGCGATTTATTTACACATAATAAAATCACTAATAATCATTAAAAAAAAAAAAAACTAAATGACTGAAACGTAGGTATCTAAAATATACCGCGATAAAATCCGTTAGAAGTAGTTTTATTTCAATGTGTGATATTCGTGTAAATGTAAGACAATACTATAAAAAAAAATTAACAAAATAACAAAAATAATAACATTTCTGATAATCAAATGTTACAAATGAAAAAAAAAAAAATTAAATCGTTACATTTCAGTCTTTTTTTACTGTCAAAAAAACCCAACCGCCAAAATGTGGGTTGTTGTTACCTCTGCCTACACCTTCGGGTAAGGCGCTATGTTAATCAAGTAATTAAAGTTGTAAATCCAATCAGCCAGATATTTGCATTTAATCAAAAGTTGTTTAATTCCTCTGAAGTTATATCTAACTTGTAATACTCGTCACAAGTTGACAAAGAAATCCTTAATAACATTATCATAGAATATTAATTAACGCCTCTGCTTACCCTTGAATAAGAATTTAGATTTGTGTATTTATTTTAACTAGAAGATTTTCATATCAAACGATTTTGCTTATGATAAAAATTTATATACATTAATGAATGGCCTGTTGCTATGCTTGTCACAGTATAAATATAAACAGTAGTAAAATGGTTACCTGCTGGCAACTGGGTCAGTGGTATCATACGTAATTTTCTTATCAATTATTCTAGAAAGTTACTATCTATCGCTCTTTACTTATTTCTTTTTTATGTGGCGAGCTCGTAGGTCCGTGATCACCAGATACACCTCATTACCTTTGCAACTCGATGGGACAAAATAGCACCATACAAAGCTAATCAATATCTCTGCCAATGATTACAGCACCACCCTAATCACAAATATTCAAAAATGTTTTGATGGAAATAGATTTCTTTTTGTGCGGACAAATTTGGTTTGCACACACCACTTGCTCACCCAACCGATCTCATAGACATTGTCCCTTGATGTAACAATGACAATCACAGACAAGCAATCTGAGTGACGTTGACGTCGTGCGATTTTGACAACTGACAGGCCATATGCTATCAAAAGTGACACCTAACCATAACCTACGCGCTGCGACATGCTAATGTAAACAAAGGGTTTGTAATTATCACTAAATTTATATTTTAAGCGTGGTGTCAGTTATAAGTAACGAAACTGAGGTACCTACATTAAGAGAGCTAACACTAAAATCTACTTACCAAATTTATTCATTACAAAAACATTCCAATAGTATTAATGAAATGATTACCTTTAGAAACCACATAATAAATATTTTCTGAATTAATAACGTGCACAAATTAATTATAATCACAAACCAGCAATATAAACTAAAGCCCTGATCATGCAACACGCTGACGAGCGGTGCGTTAAATAAGTTCGCTGTCCATCGGTCTGTAGCGTTTGTTTGTTTTGTTAACTGCTAAATCAATTACGCAATGAACAAGAAAATTTATTTATGCGCAGCCCGTTGTTGTGTTCTGTGGTCAACCGTAATTCGCTTCACTACTCACATACTGTATCACAGTATATCGCGGTAAAAAGCAGTAGTTTAAATGATTTCTTGAATTCAATGCCTACAAATGTAGTTAGGGTTGACAGTGTCGGGTTTTAAGGAAGTTTGCATTTCACACACATTAGATTTGAATAAAGCTGCGTGCGCGACTATCACTCTGAGCATACCGTCGCGTCGCGCGTCGTCGTCACCGTGAAGAATTATAGCGGTTGGGAAAAGAAGCGCTGTGTTGATGACGTAACACGATTCGGGAGTTTGTTTGTAGAACTACTGCAAGTATATTTATCTACTGTGATCTTATTATGACCGAATTAGCTAAAATAATATTGACAGGTTAAAAATGAATTAAACGTCTCATCTTTTGCTGCGGATAGTCGCATCAATTTTATATTAGGTTTACAAAGCTGGACGTTACGTAAAAAAAGTACATTAGGTACAGCTTATTTTCATGGAAATGCACGACCTTCTCGATGGTAACACAGCATGCTAAGATTAAGTAAATTTCAATGTAAAAGTTACAAAATTATGTTTAAATTAAATATAACTTTGAATATTTTTCTTATTTGTTTGATTTATTTTTCTTATTCTTGACAAAAGTTAAAGTACAATTAATAATTAATTACTTTATTTCTTCGGAAATCGTCCCTTTATATAGTTGACTAGCAAACCCGGTGAACTCCGTTTCGCCACCAGATGGCTTCGTTTTATGTAACATTTTTCTGTTGAAATTTTTCCTGAATTTTCTTTGGTATAAACCTCACGGAGCCCGAGACCTTTCCAACGAATGCAAAACTTTATAAATCGGTTCGTGCGTTCTGGAGTTATAGCGTCAGGAAGGAAAACCCGACTTATTTTTATATAGTAAAAAAAAGATGAGCGTCGTGCACTACGCTTGCCAACACGCGGTATTCATTCAAACAACAGAAACTGTCCAACAGTTATTTACACACCGTAGTTTGTCGGTAATTTTATCGTGAACGAGTATTTTAACTGTTTACGATTATAGTTCTGACAAAAGAAAATGCAGGATGTTTACATTTAACTATGAGGTCGTTGTTTCTAAAGATTTAAATAGTCATCTTTGTCCTTGGGTCTTTTTCTGATATTTTTATAATAGGTACATACCTACGCCACACCTTTTCCTGCCATAGAGCTACTTGCTACGATCTAAACATGTTCCTTAGCCTCACTAATGTTCATACATCTGGTCATACATGCTGCGGTTGTGAGTGCTACGCACCTGTCCCTTTTGAAGCACATCACCGATGAGATCAGCGAATGTCCTCCTAGGGCGTTCTTCCTAGCGTTTCCACTCACCATAATCATAATAATCAGAAATCTATATTAGCTTAGAATGCCGGTAAATTTACGAAAGATGTTTACATGATTAGTACATTCAGTAGATTTTGCATGATCTGCAGTAGCAGATGATGCAAAATTTATTGTGCAAAAAATATTTATTTCATAATTTTTTTTAGATACTAGAACCCTAAAAATTATTAGACGAGGAAATAGGGCTGAGCGAAAACATCGCATTGTTACTTAGCAGCTTCTGCCCGCCCCCATATACAATGAAGGCAATTCAGTTTAACATAAAACAAGTAAGCTAGCGATTTGAGTGTCAGCAGAATTCATAGTAAGGGTGTTGTAATGACGTAATGAGTCCCCTCAGGGACCCTCAGCCCTCCGCGTGGCGATAACACGCCTTGAAAAGGTTCCTTTAGAAAATGTGTTACGTGGGTTTTTTAAGGATATATTCATTATCGGTCGAGTAGTAAGATTGTTGGCTTCTTAAGCTCGAGGTTTCGGATTACAATCCAAAGTCGAGCAAAAAGGACGTTTTTAATTCGAAAATGTTTAATAGCTCCAAGTTGGGTTTTGTGCCCAAAGGTCTGCAATAGGCTCGCCGAAAACTACAACATTGGTAATATGGGTGATTAATAAATTATCTATACTGATATTATAAAGCTGAAAAGTTTGTTTGTTTGTTTGAACGCGGTAATCTCAGAAACTACTGGTCTGATTTGAAAAATTCTTGCACTGTTAGATAGCCCATTTGTTGAGGAATACCTATGTAGTTCATGCGGGCGTTGCCGCGGCGGAAAGCTAGTTTTTAATGAATTAGTAACTTATTCATATTATTGTTACTAGTTGTTCGTAGCATATTTCTTCTTTACTTGTTAATTAAATATCCTTAAAGGCTTGACAAAGTTCTATGTATTTCTGCCAGACAGGTTTATTAGAAATTGTGACCCTATGTTTACTAAAATGTTCTTGTATAGATCTCTTTGTTTTTTTTTATTACCACTCCATTTATACGTTTTAAACAACCACTAATGATGAATAAATTAAATTAATACTCGTATTTTCAGTAAGATTATCTAATAGTTACTAATAGTGGATGTGTGTTCGTTTGTAGCTTGTGTATTTGGTTGTGAACAATTTCCTATAAAACGTATATAGCACAAAATTACATAATATAACGTAATGCCACTTTATATAAATATATACTCGATTATATAACTTTATATAAACTTAATATATCCACAACTTTTATATAACTATTTGTGTAGACAATTTTAATAATCAGTGTTAGTGAGTGTTTTTATGTGTTTATAAAAAAAAATACAAAAATGTCGCAACCGCCCCAACAGAACTCTGAAAAAGCTCAAGAGTTCAACCGAAGAGCTTCTCAAGAGGTCACCGAAGCTCAACATCAAAAGCTCAAACCACAAGAAACACCTAAGAAGGAAATAACTCAAAATGGAACCGACAAACAAACCGAAAAACCAACTAAAACCGAAAAACACAAACCCGAAACAGGATATACCACGCGACCGAATCCAGATAGCAAGAATCCATTTTCGCCTAACTATTACCGAAACAGTCGACCTCACGGCCATTTTGAAATGGGGCCTCGTGGCTTAGACTATTCCCCCCATCGTATGGGCTCCGAATTATCCAACAGACTTCGTGACTACGTACCGCAAAGATCCACTTCAATTCATGGACACGAACTAACCGACGCTCCTATGAAACCAGAGTACCTCGGTCACAGAGCGCATTTCGGCAGCCAAATCGTCCCTGGTGGTATAAACCATCCGGATGTGGTGTTCAGACATGATTATTACGCTCAAATGGGGTTTTCTCCGCCTCGTGCGTCGAGGTTTTCGTCCCAGGAGTATTTGAATGCTCCTGCGCAATATGGAAGGTGGCAGGACTATAGAGCGGAGTATAGACAGCGGCGGAGATCGCAGCAGGATCTGCCATCTTTAGGACAAGGCCCTGAATCAGGTAGGCAGTGTATACTAATTTAAATATACTTTGAATCATAAGGCTTTTAATTCGATCTGGGGCACTTGAAATTGTATTTTTCGTAGATTCAATTAGGTACTACAGAAATCACTACTTATTATATTGTAATCCCATAGAATTAACAGATAACTGTTTTTTTTTGTAGCGCTTGTGTAGCGTTTAAGTGTGACTATCAACAAGTTCTCGAAACCAATCCGAAGCAAATTGGATCGAGAGTCTAAGAGTATGCCAGCTGGTTAGAAAGATGCGTCTGGGGTATTGCAAACATATAGAAGTTAATTGCGCGTTTGTGTTCATCTTGTTTAATGAACTATTACGGCGAGTACGCAATGAATAACGTAATTGTTGTATACGGCCGTGTATACTGTTTACCGTATATAAGCTAAGTTAGAACAAAATTTACTATTTCTTCTAAGGGGAAAGCTCACGGAGGTAAATGAACTTTACTTTCATTTATCAAAATTCAGTCGTGTAAAATGACCACTTTGTAATATTTTTTGTGAACTGAATTTCACGAACATTTCATGAATTATATGTGTACAGTTACGGGCGTAGAATATTGATCATGTCGTGTTCAGATGAATGGGCTGTCATGTGTCATGATCGCGGACTGTGGCCATTCGAAACCGTTGGTATTAGATTAAAATGGATTAAATCAATTTATATTGCGGTTTTATTCGATTTGTCGATGCTACATTGTAGGTTAATCGTATTTTTAACACGCTTTTAATAGCTTGTAAAACGAATCTCGGAAGTCATATTTATCCTTCGTCCCGGCTAACAATCTAAATATATAAAAGAAGAAACTGACTGACTGACATTTTAACGCAGAGCCCAAACCGCTGGGTCTGGAGACTCCAAAGTTGGCACATAGGTTCCTTATGGGGTCTAGGGGTGCACTAAGAAAGGATTTTTCAAAACTCACCCTTTAAGGGGGTGAAACGGGGTTCCAAAGTTGGCGAAGCCGCGGGCGGAAGCTAGTAGAACTATAATTTTGTATGTTATTGTAGATGTTTTAACTAACTAAAACAAATACTTATGCAGATGAATTAGTGCAAATCTTTTATGGTTTGTAGGAGGTTTATAATGAAATGGTCCTATTTTAATATGGTATTATTTATATTTAAAAAAAAACTTGGGAACGGTACCTAATATAACATTTTTATCTTCTCTTATTCTTCTAACACAATAATTAATGACTGATATTAACTAACTCGCCGTCGTAATTGTGAAACACTTGAAACTATAACTTGAAGTTATACATTTGCAAGTTAAATAATAATAATATAGTGGGACATTAACACACGGTCATCTGATCCCAAACTAAGCAGAGCTTGTACTATGGAAACCAGATAACTGGTAATATACTACATAAAATACTTTTCTTTGGTAAATATATACTTAAATAAAGATAATTACACCCAGACACAAGACAAACAGATATATTTAAACAAATGTTTGTCTCGGGTGGGAATCAAACCCACGACCTGCGGCGTGAAAAGCAAGTATCTTACCGACAACGCCACCGGCCCGTCTAATGTCAGCTTAACGTTTCAATGCTGTTCCAAACATGACACATAACATACTAAAATGCACGCCATAACTAAATCTTACCGTTTTTAATAAAAATCGTTTCATATAAATGTAGTACCATATTATTACATGTATTTTTTGTAACATTAACCGTGTAACACCCGTCACCCTGAATCACGACTTCAGCTTGATTTATAAGTGTATAAACTACGCAACAAAAGTGTATTAATTCGAAAATGATATAATGATTGCGCAGGCGTTTGTGTTATTGGTATCCAAAGTAGGAATATTTTGACGGGCCGGTGGTGTGGTCGGTAAGATACTTGCTTTTCACGCCGCAGTTTGTGGGTTCGATTCTCACCCGAGACAAACATTAGTGATGGACATTTGTGTTTGTGTCGAGTCTGGGTGTAAATAAAAAAAAAGTATTATATGTGTAGTATATACCAGTTATATGGTTTCCATAACACAAGCTCTGCTTAGCTTGGGACCAGATGACCGTGTGTGTGTCCCAGAATATTTTTATAGAGATTGTACGCATTCCAGATTCGGAAAGCGAACAATTTCTATAAAATAATATAAATTTACAACATGCCCCTTACAATTAGGAACTGGTAATATTGTAATTTAAAACTCAAATAGTAGAGCGATTAACTTCAGTGTGGAAGAGGCCTACACTCATTTCGTTAAGATATTTTCATTGAAGATGGCTTTATGGTCGCGTAGTTAAAAAGTATAAAAATCTTTATTTCTTAAAATTTTACATTTCCTTAACATGATCACTAGCCTCCACACTAGGATCCCATGTGTCGTGGAGGCTAGTCTCTTTCATTATGATGGGTCTTGTAACTAACTTCATTAATAATAATAACTAAAATATTTAAAGGTTATCTAAGTGTTGGTACTCTTTAAGTTAATACTCTTTTTATTTTGTAACCGACTTCAAACAGGAGGAGGTTATGTTTATAGTTTGTTCATGTGTGATTTCATCTTTGGACGCATTTGAAAAATTCCTTATTACTTGACACTTTAGAATCCAAAATATATCCTGATATGGTTCCAATAGAAAAAGGTAATTTGGTTCAAAAAGTAGGCAGAGAGTTTTTAAATTTATACAATTTATTTCTTTATAAATTGTTATTTTAATAAAAATTCAAGTGAAAATGGATTCCGTCTCTTTCTTTCTAGTATATGTGTTAAGATGATAGACAAAAACATACGATAAATTATCCTGTTTTAGCTATTATGAGCTTATAAGACTATTATGAATAAGGGGTTAATCTATAAGTTTCTAATGTACGAGTACATTGGCTTTTGATTTTTTGACTAGCTTGGTGTAGTGGTTAGTGACCCTGATAGCTAAGCTGAAAGTCGTGGGTTTGATTCTCACCCAGTACAAATCTTTTACAATTATTGCTTTGTGTTTGGGTGTACTATAACTATTATTTGTATGTATTTATTTATTCGTTCCTTGTACTCATAACACAAGCAAATATAATTACTTAATTTGGTACTAGATGGCGCTGTGTGTATGAGTGAAAACTTTATTATTTCATTTTCAATTTCATTTAGTGTTAAAAGTTAACTAAAATTCTAACGGAATTTTCAAAAAAAAAAGATACAAAACTCTTTAGTTAAAATGGACTTTGTCTCTTTCTTACTAAGATAAATGTCAAGATGACAGACAAAGACAAACAACTTATAAACCTATTTTAGCTATAATGAGCATATAAGAGGTTTATGAATACGTTTATTTACTTCGAAACAAAGTGAAACTGATAGTTACAAACTTTTGTGTAACCTACTTAATCTATTGAAGTAAGTAAACAATGTTATAATAACTTGATATATTGTTTCAGGTAAGTTTATTTATACGTTGATCAACAACTACTAAATAGAGGTAAGTCTCTTTTTCATATATACGAGGGTTAGTCGTAAAATGATAATTACTTTTTTTCGATAGGCTGGCGCATGACTACAACTTGCCTGATGTTAAGCAATGATAGTCTGCGATGGAACGCGCCAGCCCAGTATACCGATTCACTCGTGATTACTAATGATTATCGGCAGGCGGAATGAGCCTCCTTAAGTTTATAAACCCCAAAGGAGCAACAATTCCGACCCACCTTGGTGTTATCAGAAATCGCACCGGAACACGGCAAGGCCGCTTGGCGGTGTGGTATTGTCTGGAGGGTGGTCACTAACCACGGCCGACGCCTACCACCAGTTAATTACAAGTAAACTTAATTACCAGTTGATTGTCACCTGATTTGCACCACCCGGGGGCCACGTGTAAAAATGATTATGATTGCAATTAACTTTCACAAAGAAACATTTTTAATAAAGTACCTAAGTTAGTCCCGAGTCTCTTCACGGCGCCGTTGTCGATCCTGACTTACAGAAGTAGCAATGGGGGGATTGCGGTAATGGGTTAAAAGAAAACTAACTTCTTTTTCTTAAATTCGCTGTTGAAATAAAACTATTTTGTAAAGGATTTTATCGAGGTTTATTTTTCATTTTAAATGTTTCAAAGTCTTTTCAGACTTCATGGTCACGGGAAAAAAAACAAAAAAAAAAAATATCTAGAATAAACCGCGATAAATTCCGTTATAAAATAGTTTTATTTCAATGTGTGATATTCGCGTAAATTTATGAAAATACTGAATTCGCTGTTATAAATGCGTGCAGGAATAAATTTAAAAATATTCAAATAAAAATTACAATCTGCCTCGGTGACGCGTTGGTCCAAGCGTGTTGGCCTAGTAACCGAGAGATCCCGTGCTCGAATCTCGGGTCGAGCAAAAAGACTTTTCTAATTTACTTAGAAAATCTTAGTTGCTGCTCGAAGTTTCAAATTCTGCTCGCCTATTACGTAAGTAAGGAACTTACCACCTCTTCCAACGGGGACATACAGGAAAACTCTTAATACAGGGATGACTCTATATTACATTTAAAAAAATTACTTCCGCCCACGGCTTTGCCCGCGTGGTATGTATTGGGATAAAAAGTAGCCTGTGTATTAATCCAGACCATAATCTATTGCTGTGCTAAATTTCATCCCATTCCGTCCAGTATTTTTTACATTAAAAGAGCAACAAACATACATTCTTACAAACTTTCGCGTTTATAATATTAGTAGAATTACAAATCTAACCATATTATGTTACAAAGTTATGGGCAAGATCCGGGACAGGACAGAAAGACAGAACAGTATATTGTTCTCGTGTAAATGGCCCATTATGCTGAAATAAACAAAAAAAAATCGAATCAAGAACTTCCTTTTTGAGTCGGTCCCAAGTCAAGAACTTGAACATTCGTAAGGAAATTCTTATCATATCCAAAAGCCACCCCTGCTTACACCCCGCGTATCTTCAATCCGGTAGCAGCATTAACATTGACCTAAGCGAGTTCATTCACCCCGCCGTATTGATCTACTCAGTCTGCCGGCGCTCGCTGCGAGGGTAGGCAGTAGTAACTATACACGGATTCTGTTCTTGAGGTTTTATAAGTTCCGGAAAAAAATTAGTTTTAATTTAATAATAATTTGTAAAGTAATATTAAGATAGGGTGTTAGTAATTTTTGTCAAATCTTGCTGTCAAGTATCACTTCAATTCTTTTTAGTGGGAATGTGGCGAGTTTAGGCTTTAATCCACACACGCTGGCCAATTGTTTTTTTAAGACAGTTGAGAGAAGCCCCGTACCTAGCCGTATGAAAACTTAAATTCTTTGTCTATTGTTGTAACTTCAAAATTTCCTATACGTAGGTACACTTAGCAGAACAGCGGTGGGTAAGCGGTATCGGTTTTGCCTTCGAATTATAAGAAGAGCCTGTCATTACCCAAATTGTAGTGTGAATTGTTTCATCACCGCTATTAATATCGGTGAAGGAAAACATCGTGAAAAAAAGGTGTTCTTGGCCACCGTGACTCTCTCAAATGTTACGATAGTTTTGAGAAGACCAGTGCTCAACACTGGGACACCTAAAGACTCTTACTTTTTTTACACATTTGCAGTGAGTTACCAAAATTAAAACCAAGATGCCAAAATTTTTATCCAGACTGTAGACATTACTAGTGTCTTGGTAGTTAGTAGTGATAAGCAGCGCTAACGAGCCTCGCATTGTTGCGTCTAATGACCCTCAGCACCAGAATGATGAATGGCACCTCAACATCAATTAGGCACACCACTAAATTGTGACAACATTCATTTATTACTACGCTATTTTTTATAACATTCCATTGATACAAGAAAAAAAATAACCTACTTTAAAGGAGAAGTAGGTATAGATTGTTTGGACTATATCATGCAAGGTCTATACCTTAATAGTCTTATTTATTGTAGGTATAGTAAAGTATATATCAGTAGCGAAGGATGGAAGCCTGAAAAAGGGAAGCCGGAGCGAAATAGTTCATACTTAAGAAAATAATATCTCTTCACTACTGTCACCGATCGTTCTTACACTTGATGCTATACCTATTTTTGTTGCTAGTTACAACTTTTAGGCGTTACATAACATATTATTAAGTGCATGTGATATTGACCATTTCCTAAAGGGAAGCCGATGGGAATAGCCCAAAGGTATGTAGGTAATTTTTCTTGTTTTAGCAATTTAAATTGAGTGAAACACTTACGGTCTTATTCTAAAAAATCTTATAAAACTATTAGTTAAAATGGACTTTGTCTCTTTTTTACTAGTATAAATGTCAAGATGACAGACAAATACAAACAACTTATAAACCTATTTTAGCTATAATACGCTTTTAAGACGTTTACAATCAAACAATATTTCTGATGACTGGATTAAAAAAGTCAAGGGGATTTACCAATTTAGGCGTGAAAGGTAAAGCGTTTAGTTTATTTAACAGGCTTGTATTTATACAGGATTTCTGATGTCATTATTGCAATTTTAGGCAATTTTGTTTTAGTATTTTTATAAAGCATCATATTAAACATTGTTCAGGATTTTCCACTCTAAAAGTACCTCTCATCACAATCAAACTTGTCAGGATTACTTGTCAGTTTCTTTCCATATTTCGACGCTATTCACAAAATGAATTTTTACTCCCGTATTCATAAACGTATTTTAAATATTTATATAGCTAAAAAAGGTTTATAATACGTTTGTCTTTGTGTGCCATTGATGTTTCAACTAGTAAGAAAGAGACAAAGTCCACATAGTGTTGTCTTAGATTTACGCGAATATCTCACATTGAAATAAAACTACTTTTTAACGGATTTTATCGCGGTTTATTTTAGATTTTAGATTATTATTATTATTTTTTTTTTTTGGGATCTAAAATCTGAAATAAACCGCGATAAAATCCGTTAAAAAGTAGTTTTATTTCAATGAGACAAAGTCCATTTTAACTAAAGAGACTTATAACTTTTTTATGAATTAAAGCCGTAAGAATTTTGAATATATGAGCAATATAAAAATCGACGTGTAAAATGCAAATTAGGTGCTGTATTATGAGTGCTAAAAGCGGTTGTGAATCCGTTGAAAAAATGCGATGCGGATATACGCACTGTATCACTCCATCCCTTTCTTTCAACGGAATCATAATAGCTTTAAACACTCATAATACGGCACCTGGTACAGAACGAGGCGCAACTTAATTTCTGTTGAATCTTAAACATTTTCGTCGAGATGAAGTTTGCTCCAAATTCATGAATAACTTACTTACATTGGGCTTGTTTGTTTTTTATGGACCGTGGAATAAGTGAAGAGCGCTTCATTTTTAATTTTCATATCATTTTAACATTTAATTTCACAAAAAACTAGTACTTATTATACTAGAAACCCAAAAAACTAAGTTATATTTTAGTAACGAAATATCATGTAGAGACTCGAGTGAATTTTTAACTATCTAAATAACAAATCCGGTCAAAACGTATTTTACTATAAAAATGAACATAATTTTTTTGACATTAGATTACAGACATGATTATGTTAGAGTCATGTCGGAACAAAAATATTTTGTTTAATATGAATTAATAACCTTCTTCTTAACCCTTTAACCGCTCTCATCCCCCAGCGCAGCGCCCGCGTCACATTTATGCGACAAAAAACATGCAAGTTTATGTCCCATACGTGATATGAGAGCCAATACCAAACTACGAGCTTAATTAAACTTAAGTCTTTGAAAACAGTAATTATCACAAAACAACTATATTTTTACTAAAACCCTCATAATTTGTGAACCAGTATAAAATATAATGGTTTTTACTGTTATGGTATATAAAAGAATCTCGTTTTCCTGTCTCCTAACAATGCAATAACAGTTTAGAATAATAGCAATTTAGCGTTTTAATATAAAAAGGAATGTATCGTAAAAATAAATAGCTATGAAATTATTATCAACAGCATTTTTTCTTTTAAATGAAACATTCATTTTAATTCTAATGTTTATTGAAACACTGTTTTAACAAAAATCTAGGAAAGAGCTCTATGTTTTATTTTACTTTATTGCTTTTTTTTTACTCGTGGGTTCGATTCCCACCCGAGACAAACATTTGTTTAAATATGTCTGTTTGTCTTGCGTCTGGGTGTAATTATCTATATTTAAGTATATATTTACAAAAGAAAAGTATTATATGTAGTATATTACCAGTTATCTGGTTTCCATAGTACAAGCTCTGCTTAGTTTGGGATCAGATGACCGTGTGTGTTAATGTCCCACTATATTATTATTATTATTTTTTTTTTAATTTTTACAGAATAGGTAACTTAAGACTATTACAATTTTAGACTAGCCAAACTTAATGTTTAACGGCGAGACGCGCTCTTAACTTAACCTACTTATACCTCTAAATTCTAAACTCAAACAAAAATGTTAAAATATAAAAAAACAAAAAACATTAAACAAAATACGGAGATCATGTATTTAACAGTGCAGTATTCAGTCTTCTTTTTAAAATACTTCTTTATGTTGGTGTGGTGGTTTGTAAGACAACCCAAGTCGTCTAAAATATTAGATAATAACATATATCTGCCTAATTTCATCCAATGATTAAATTTGTCCAACAATATAGGTTATTATTTGAATTATCTAACACATATTATCGACTGGCCTGACTTGCTTTTTACACCGCAGGTCGTGGGCTCGATTCCCACACAAGACAGACATCATGCATTTGTGTGATGAACATGACGGGCCGGTGGCGTGGTCGACTGGCCTGACTTGCTTTTCACGCCGCAGGTCGTGGGTTCGATTCCCACACAAGACAAACATCATGCATTTGTGTGATGAACATGACGGGCCGGTGGCGTGGTCGACTGGCCTGACTTTCTTTTCACGCCGCAGGTCGTGGGTTCGATTCCCATCCGAGACAAACATTTGTTTAAATATGACTGTTTGTCTAGCGTCTGGGTGTAATTATCTATATTTAAGTATATATTTAAAAAAGAAAAGTATTATATGTAGTATATTACCAGTTATATGGTTTCCATGATACAAGCTCTACTTAGTTTGGGATCAGATAACCGTGTGTGTTAATGTCCCACTAAATAAATAATAATAAATAATAATAATAATAATAATATATGTCTGTTTATCATGTCTCGGTGCAATTTGTCTATTATATGTATTTATTTTAAAAAGAAAAGTATTATAAGTATAGCATATCAGTTATCTGGTTTCCATAGTACAAGCTCTGCTTAGTTTGAGATCAGATGACCGTGTGTGTTAATGTCCAAGAATATTATTATTATAAGTATATTTTAAGAATCATTCGTAACAAACTTCCTTCCTTTTGAAGTAGATCAAAACTAACGTATAAATTCGTTTTGAAAGATATTCTTCAATAAAACAATAAAAGTTTAACAATAAAACAATGTTCACCGGGAAATAAAATGTCTGAAGTAGAAATATCGACAATTTGCTGTAAAACGCAGCTGCAACCGACTGTACACAATCCTATCTAGTACAGACAGCAACAGATGATATAGTAAAATTGTTACAGTATTGTTACTCAGTAATGTTTTTGAATTTGGTTTACGATTAGCACAAAGTAAAAAAGACTTAAAAAGTTGGTTAAAACCGCATTAATTAACCGGGATCGAACCCGTGACCTTAGTTATATATTAAAGTCGAGAATGATACTGCTTCACCACCGCTGCTCATTCAAACATTGTACTTATCTATTAGAAATGTGCATTTATGTATGTATAGAATGTATAATCAATTACCTGGTTTCTATAACACAAGCTCTGCTTAGCTTAGGATCAAATGACCGTGCGTGTTTATAATAATAATAATAATAATAATAATTCATTTATTTAATGCCCCAGAATATTATATTATTTTAACTTATCTTTCTGAATTCATTCATAAAAACAGTGACATGGTTCTTTTAGGTTAACCTCCCAATTTTAGGCCAACAGCTAATGAAATCAGCCATTAACACAGAACACAATGTAGCCAGCTATTTAGCCAGCTGTGACCACTCATAACGCACACACCGCGTGTTTTATTGCATTTTTAGCTTTATTGCCTTACTGAAATAAATTTACTAGCGTGCTCTGTAAACTTAGATGTATGGAATTCTTTGAAGAATCGATGCTAATACTAAAATGCCAAAAGAATTCTATGTCTTCTTGGCTAACCCACTAAATAGATTTTGATGTTTGGTGTAGAGATAAATAAGGCGATTTTTTTGAAAGCACCAGTATTCGTTATCGATTATCTTAGCGCTACGATGCTACAAACTTTTAGACATATACATCGACATATAGATACAAATGTCGAACATTACCTTTTTTTATCGGCGCGGTGTCAAAATTTAATTAGTAAAATGTTTATCAAGCTTTAAATAGTGAATGCTGTATTATCATAAAATTGGGGGATTACCGCAGGTTTCTGGTCTTGTATTAATAAGAATAATAAATCTTTTTTGGACCAAAAAGTTGTTAAGCAAACTAGTGTGACTAAACAGGGTTGAAGTGAATACTTAATTAATATTATAAATGCGAATGTAATTATGTTTGTTACGCTTTCACACCTAAAACTGCACTGATTTAGATCAAATTTAGTATAAGCATAGTTTGAAACCCGGGGATAGTTAGTAGGATAGTTTTTATCCGACTGCACAAAAATAAGTTAGTGGTTTTGTGCAATAACCGACATACCCGCGGGCGAGTAGCTAGTGCGTATCCTAAAATATTCTTGTTAAAGAATGCGCTTAAAAAGTGTGTATATTGCTTTTGTGAGAGATGTGTAAACATTACAAGATGTTATGTGAGAATTCTTTATTTTGGTGCATTGTATTGATTGTTTTCTGTTTCTGATTCATTGTTATTGTTTATTATCTATGATTGAAGAAAAATAAATGGTTTGAAATCCAGATGGTATCAAAGTTTCCAAGCTTCCTTTAGTGGAGACGGGTTCGTGGCTAATTTAGCATCAGCTTCCGTAGAGGGTGTTAGTGTGCGTGAATTAAATTGTAAGGTTCTTGTGTACGATAGAGCCCTACCGGGCGAGACCTCATGCTGGGTGGCCTAGCAGGAGTCAATCTCGGAACGGCAATGTGGTTGAACAGCGCTCTTACTATTGGTGTTATGTGTCGCCCTCGTCTGGCCCTTTTCAGTAGTGCAATCTTAGTAAAATGATATCTCTTCATTACCATCACCGATAGTTCTTACACTTGATGCTATACTTATTTATGTTGCTATTTTAAACTTTTAGGCGTTACATATTAATCTTATATCTTTAAATGAGCAAATCTTGTATCTAATGTTCTTCTTTCTTCTTGTTCTTATTCTTTTATTCTTGTATTCTTATCTCGAAATCGGCTCCAACAATTTTCATAAAATTTTGTATATAGGAGGTTTCGGGGGCGATAAATCGATCTAGCTAGGAATCATTTTTAGAAAATGTCATTTAAAAAAAAAATACCGAGCAAATGGAATCTCAGAATCGGCTCCAACGATTTTGATAAAATTTAGTGTATGCGGGGTTTCGGGGGCGATAAATCGATCTAGCTAGGAATCATTTTTAGAAAATGTCATTTAAAAAAGAAAATACCGAGCAGAGCTCGGTCATCCAGATATTATATTATTATGCGTGTGACATTGACCATTTCCTAAAGGGAAGCCGATGGGACTTGTATGGACTCTTGGCCACTGGTAGGTATAATATACATTTTTGAGCATTATTATTTCAATATCAACTATTTTTATTCTCCTTTCATAAAGAATTCAATGAAACCAGATATATTTACATCAACTTCATTATTTCTAGAACCAAAAATATTTTCTTTGAACTTTCTATGAAAGAAATAATAAATATTTCATAAAGTAATTACTACAATGCTGTTTATCAATGAAGGCGGGAGTCGTTTCATTAAAATTGTTCGCTTCAAAGGTATTCAGTACCGTTTGACAGTAATGTTGACAAAATACGAGTACATAGTTCAGAAACGTTTATTAAAGAGAACTGGGTCGGTTTGAGGCGGTTTGAAGCGGATCGTAACGGTTGAAGCCAGTTTACGCTGGTGGTTCTATTGTTTGGTTTGTTGTTGGTTGGTTAGATTACCTATATTGTTTTGGCAATCTTTATGTACTTAGTAATACTGACTTTCGTCCACGACTTCGTCCGAGTGATAAACCAATAATAAGTAGTTTATTAAATATACTGGGGGCTGAGTCACCTTCATCCTTGGGTGTACACCTTTAATTGAATCCCCACACATGGTCCCCGGGTGGTGCAAATCAGGTGACAATCAACTGGTGGTAGGCTTCGGCCGTGGTTAATGACCATCCACCAGACAAAGCCGCGCCGTCTAGCGGCCTTGCCGTGTTCCGGTGCGATGTCTGATGACACCATGCAAAGATTGTGGGTCGGAATTGTTGGTCCTTTAAGGTTTCTAACCTTAAGGAGGCTCATTCCACTGCCATCTTCTCACCAATAATCTTTCGTAATCACGAGTTAATCGGTATACATAGTATACGTAGTCAAGCGCCAGCCTATCGAAGAATAAAAAAATATATACCAGACTTCACCTGTGCTAAATTTAATCCCATGCCATTCAGTCGTTTTTGCGTAAAATAATAACATGCACAAATTCATCCGTACAAACTTTCGCATTGTTAATGGAGCGGTAGAGTATGTAAATTTTTAACCTCTGACGAAAAAGTGGGGTGTATTAAGTTTGACGCATGTAACAATGTATCTCATCTGTATAAGTTTTCTTGCTACATTGCGCCTACACGGATAGACGGCTTTTTTTTAATTTTTAAATATTCTGGGACAATAACACACACGGTCATGGTCCCAAGCTAAGCAGAGCTTGTGTTATGGAAACCAGATAACTGGTATATACTATACATATAATACTTTTCTTTTGTAATTATATACATATAATAGATATTTACACCCAGACTCGACACAAACACAAATGTTCATCACTAATATTTCTCTCTGGCAAGCAAGTATCTTACCGACCACGCCACCGGCCCGTCGATTTTGAAGCGGTCTTTTAATTCGAAAGCTAAAGTGATAGAGATGATAAATTTAGGTATTGAGTTTAATATCTGGTTCTGTATTATCTGATTAGTTTTACAGTTAAAGACAAAAAGTAGTAAGCGTGTTCGCTTGATAACCGTGAGATCCCGGTTACGATTCCCGCGTCGAGCAAAAGGACATTTCTAAATACATAATATACTTGGAGAATCTTAGTTGTAGCTCGTAGTTTTGCATTGTGCCTGATGAACGTCAATAGGTTTGCCCGTTATTACGTATGAGACTTAAAATAGCAGGCGAAATATAAGTGATATTTACCTCTGCTTATACCTTCGGGTAATACAGGCGTGTGTAAAGACGAAATATATTTTACCACACAAAGCATTTGCAAATCCACAAACCCTTTGTGCGAACAATTACCTTTAGATTTATAACAAAAGCTTATATTTATTGCTTAGAAAAACACAAAAGGTTCCGACACACCCCGCGGGACTTAGCGGGTCGTTTCATATATACCTCTGCCTACCCACTGACTTCATTAATACTATTATTGTTTGGGTAGAGTACAGGATTTGGATTTTAATACAAAATTAAGTAAGGCAAGGTCGGAGGCCTCTTTTTGGAATAATTCTACTAAAAAAGTCTGTTTGCCTTGCCCGCCGGGTATAGCTGGCCGGCCGATGGCCTCTATATTAACAGATGCGGCAGAGGTAGCTTAGTGGTATGGGGCTCGACTTTGAAATATAGGTAACGGGTATAACCCTATGTATTATTCTCCTGTGTATTGTTTTATAACCACTGCTTTGCACGTTAACGTCCCCATGTATAGCCGAAGAGTGGATTTTGGGATTTACTCCAGCGCGTCAGATTAAGAGATAGGGGACACCTTGCGCTCTGTTGAATACCTAAACCAAATCTTAGCTTCGTGTATAGACCCGGGGGTTTACAGTAGCCAATCAAAATATTTCTAAGACATATTTGCTAGGTGAAAATACTTGAATTCGTTAGAATAATGTGTGATGAGTACATTAGATGTTAATAAGTGTGAATATCAACAATCAGGCGATTTGAGCCAGAAGCAAAAAGGAGAGCTACACATTTAGCATCTTCGGCTCCCCTACTAATACAAAATGTTTTCATTTCCTTGTGCGTCCCACATATTAGGTACTTCAATCTTTATACGTGTTGTACTGGAAATACTTAGATATTTCATTTCAGTAGGTGCTTTAACAGACTCTAGCACTGAGATAAACTCTCACTACTAACTCACTACTTACCTTTCTAAATTACCCTTAGTGCGTAGGTACCTGGTTGTTGCGTAGTGACCGATATATGGGGCACGGATGTATGGAGCTAGCTCATAGTGATCCATATATGGGGCACTGGGCGTTGAACGTGTTAATTGTGGTTAAGAAAAACATTGAGTGGAAAGTAGTTTATCTTAAAATTAAATATTTAATGACAATTGACACGTTAAGCCGTTGGTCCCGGTTGTCATTTAACACATCTATGACAATCGTTACATGTAGTCAGAAGCTAATATAATCTGACACCTTGTCTAACCATCTCGGCTACTGGTTCCCTACGGGTTTCGAGGTCTGATGGCAGTCGCTCGTATAATTCTGGTAGCTAGCCGCATCAGGTTAGACTGGGAGCCGACCACAATAGAAATGGGAAAAAGGCAAGGGGAATGATGATGATGATGACAATTGACATCCACCACATGAGAATTGTGTCCGACCAATTGCAATAGGTTCTCCCCCGATTAGACGTTTAGTGCCTGAATGTAGCCGGCGAAATATGAGCATAATTTGATTTTTACTTTTGCTTACACTTTCGGGTAATACAGGCATGAGTATGGAATAATAGAAATTACGACAGCGAACCAAACCTTTGTATGTTCGAGCGTTGTTTTATTTACAATACATCATTCATACACAATTAAGCGTTGCCAAAAGGAATAAATTCATTACGACCTCGCCTCGGGACAGGTGCGGTTCGGGACCGATTCAGGACGTTATTAGATTTATACCCGGGTACAATATTCTGGGACCAACGCCCGGACGTTACTCTGGTACTTAGTTTGTATCGATAGGGGGATTTTACGGATTCATTTTTTTACTACCGGTGATGAAGTAACCGATTTTCAAATTAATGTAAGTTTGCAGTGCAGACCCTCCACTATACCTTCTATGTTTTCTACGCTCGGAGTTTCTCTGATGGATTGCATACGCAATGAAGTAATCCGACAGATAACTAGAGTAATCGACATAGCTTACTTGATTAGTAAGCTATAGGCCACTGTAGTAAAGTACGCCACTGAGCACGATCCGCGGCTTTTCTCATCCAGTTCTTGCGGGCCGCCCTGCTGAGATAGTCACTCCACCTAGACTGAGGGAACCTACCCTACGTTTGCCAATTCGTGGTTTCAAACGTAATATAGATATAAAAAATGGTTTAACCTATCGGAGTAGCCCTCTTCATCCCATTGTTAAAATGAAATATCTCTTATATGGTGAATGTCGGATACATTTTAATTCTGTTTGTATTATTCCGAAGAAATTCATAATTTCCGTACCTAATATCCGTTGAAATGTTCGTATCGAAATTGAATATTGTTCTAATCGATTATCCTGTTTCATACGATATTTTTCTTTATTTTAATGGTTAATTGTTTTATTGTATGTATTCAAATTGCTAACGAAAAGTAATGTTCACCTCTGCCTATACAGGTGTGATGTGTCAGTCACATTGTTTTTGTGTGAAAGTATACCAAACATCCCCTCACACGTGTAATATTAATGAAGAGAGTCGAATGTGATTGCATTACGTTAGCAAACTTCACTTCGACCCTTTTTAGTGTCGCACTGCTGGGCACGGGTCTTCACTCAACTGTCTTACGAGCTGAGCGAGTTTAGGCTTTAATCTACACACGTTGACCAAGTGGGGGTTGATGAATGTCACATGTCCTCGAATGATTAGCTCTTAGACATGCCGGTTTCCTTACGATGTTTTCCTTCACCCATATTAAACAGCGGAGATGAAACAATTCACACTAAGATGTGTGGGCACGACCGGGAATCGAACCCGCGATCTTATATTTCTAAGTAAATTTCAATAGATGAAACAAATGCTCGAGCTATATCAAGCACTAGTTTGTTCATGCGTGGAGTAATCTTTGGAATTGGTCAGCTAAATACCAACTAGAGGCGTTGGAGTCTATTGAAAGGCGAGCCAAGAGGCTTATTGGCAACGAATCCCTCGTCAAGGCTAAGCTGCAAAGCCTCGAGCATCGCCGCATAGTTGCTAGTCTTTCGGTCTTTTATCGAATACACTTCGTCCCCGTTCTTCCATCGGACAAGTAGAGGTACTGCTATGCGCCACCGTTATATGCTGGAAATTCCACGGGCACGCACAAAGCGCTATGCTGCCACTTTTATTGTGCGAACTGCCAAGTTGTGGAATTCGTTGCCGGCATCTCTGTTTCCCGATAGCTATAATAATCTACCTGTCTTCATGTCACCTGTGAATCGGTATTTATTCCATAGTAGACTGCATCATTGCTTCACTTCAGGCAAGTTGTGGTCAAGCGCAAACCTATTATAGAATAAAAAAAAAGATAAGTTAAATTACTTTGTTAACAACGGATTAGTTAACGTCTAACCAGTTTATCATTGCAGTAAAATATTTATACTAATGTTAGTTCGTATGTTTTTATGTTTGTGTTAGAATTAGTTGAGTGAATCCAGAGAATCACATTTGACTCATAAGGTAATTGCATCATAAGATGTACGAGAAATTTATTACTTCGGTCAGCTCCAAATACATCACATTTAACACACGTAACATCGATCGATGGGTCGAACGGCCCGTATGGGAAAATCTGAAACTATAAGACAGAGATTTTAGTAACTAGACAAAATACATTCATAAATTAACGTGTTTGTGTCGAGTCTGGGTGTAAATATCTGTCTGGGTGTATATATTTACAAAAGAAAAATATTATATGTAGTATATTATCAGGTATCTGGTTTCCATAGTACAAACTCTGCTTAGTGTGGGCCATGTGTGTTAATGTCCCTCTATAATAAATAAATACTTAAATATATTTGGTATAAGAACTTCAGATATGATATACTATATACTTGTGTTCTTGTGGTTGTGGCTCCGAAACCTTAAAAAAAGAAGTTCTACATTTCCGAAATCTAAAGCTAACTGTACAGTAGCAAGTTAACAAAAATTCGATAACACTTAACTGTAGGAAGGGTACCGGCTATTTTGGGGCAGACGCGAAAATGGCTTTGAATTGGGTGGAGTTAAACATAGGGTTGGGATGGGGTATTTCCGATAGGGGGTTAAGGTGTGGGTAATGCGTTGCGACTATCACAATGATACAGATTCACTTCTGCTTAGTGATATAGGAAAGGAAATACAACTTTATCAAATGAGATGTATAAACGAAATTTTGGTAAAGTATTGTTTAAGAGTGTTAAGAGTGTTGTCTTTTCTCATGTTTATCAGCTTTGATTGCTACCTTCCGACCGCGTTTTCGCTCGTGAGGTCTCCTTTTTATCCCCTTAAGGGGTGAGTTTTGACAAATCCTTTTCAGTGCGCCTCTAGAACTCATACTAAACCTATTTGTTACATTTAGAGACTTAGAGTCTTTAGACCAAGAGGTTTACGCTGTACGTTTGTTCAGTAAGTCTATTTCTTCTTTACATTTAGAAGATTAAATAGCCATTGATTTGGAATGCTAATAACTAGCAAAATTTAATTTCCCAATAGTTAGCTATTATGTGGATGAATGATAGACGATTGACGATAGGTATACACACTGTGGAGGTAAGTGGAAACGCTGGGAGAGGACGCCCTAAGACGACATTCGCTGATGTCATCAGTGATGTCCTTCAAAAGTATGTATGGCCAGATGTATGAACATTAGTGATGCTAAGGAAGTATGTTTAGATCGTAGCGAATTACGCTCTATGGCCTCTGTCTACCTCCATGGAAAAAAGGCGTGATTGCGATGTACGATAGTGGGACGAATTATTGCGAACAGTAACATCAATCACCAGTTTATGTCAACCACAAAATGAAGTGTTATTAGATACCTATAATATGTGGAGGTACAACACTATTGCGTGCACAACACTATAAAAGCAACATTACCATATCTATCATTTCGCAGATCGGATATAATCGTTTCGTACTATCGCGAAACTTAATTATACGCGAAACATGGAACTTTCGCGTTAGTGCGAAGGTTTTAGAGAGGGTACAGGGATTTTTGTTTTGTTTCACTTCACTTCCACCGTTTTTAGAGTGCCACCGCTGACCACGGGTCTTCTCTCAACTATCTTACGAGCTGAGAGAGTTTAGTCAAGTGCGGGTTGGTGGATGTCACAAGAAAATTAAAGTGGCATGTCTCAGAATTAATCATTCGAGGACATGTGACATCCACCAACCCGCACTTGGCCAGCTGTGTGGATTAAGGCCTAAACCTTCTTAATTCGTAAGACAGTGACTGAAGACCCGTGCCTAGCCGTAGGGCACTAAAAAGTTGAAGTGAATTAATGATGGTTGTTTTCCTGGGTGTGAGTAATGGCAGACCCATCAACATCTAAACTCGTCGTGGGAGTGATGCTTCTGGTATTGCGAGCGTCCTTGAGCATTGATAACTGGTTCCCAAGAGGCAGATCGTAAGCTTATGTGCCGTTTATCTTCAGTCGATTATTGAACTTAGATTATCGAAGACATTATCCAAGTTGAAATTTGGAAATAACTGGATGATGGCTACTTCAAAGAAAATAAATCATATTTTTATTTTTTTCATTTCACTGCATGACCATAATCATAAAAAATCATTTGGGAATCCATCATATAACAAAGAGTTTGTTAGAGCGATGAATTAAATTTTCCGTTAAAAAACCTTTGTTTTTTTTTAAATAAAGGATTTTTTTTTAAATAATCGTTCAACATGTTATCGTTGTATCTCTTTTGTAGTCTGAGTATTGTATCTCACTTATGCTAGGTACTTAGTTTTAATTTATTAGGAAAGATAGAAGGAGAGATGTTATTGATTTTCTCATCTTGCATCGTCAGCATTCAACGAGCGATGTAATGTCTCTAATCATTTGTCTCCAGCAATTAGCAGCGCTGACTCATCAGGTGTCAGCTTGCCAGATTTATTGCAAGCGACATTGTTTGTAATATCCTTACTAATATTATAAATGCGATAGTACCTTTGTCTGTCTGTCGCGCTTTCAGACCAAAACTACTCAACGAATTTGGATGGAATTCGGTATGGAGATAGTTAGAGACCCGGGGAAGGATACAGGATAGATTTTATCCGTCTGCGCAAAAAAAATACCAGTTTAGCGCGATAACTGACATACAAAGCGCTTTGCGTCCACTTTTATTGTGAAATTCGCCGGCATCTATGTTTACCGATAGCTATAATCTGCCTGTCTTCAAATTACAAGTGAATCGGTATTTACTGGGAAAGCGCGTTCCACTGTAGACTCCATGCTGCACATCAAGTAAGTTGTGGATAAGTGCAAGCTTATTATAGGATAATAAAACACGTGTGGGCAGAGTCACGGTCGAAAAGCTAGATTATTTTAAATCGAACCATCTCTAACACTCCAACTTTCAATGATGTTTGATTTTCAAAGCAGAAATCCTTAAAAATCACATCATCAAAAGTGAAAAAGTTTTATTTCTTTAGTTTTCGTTATTGTTAAAACCTGTTTTTAATGTTGTAAAACAAATATATACACAAAAGCTCTCTAATTTGGTAGCTACTCACAAACTTTTACCGATACTTTGCAACTCGTCTATTGTTGACGTCATTAAGAGCGTTTACGCCGTCCGGCTCGAAAAGTGTACTTTTCAAACCTACTAAACACTGCAACCGCTTCTCGTAAAAATATGAAAATTACCAATAAACATGGGGAATTTCTTCATCATTTAATATAATTGAGAAAATATTTAGATTAATGTAGTATTAGTACACTATATTAAGATAACCTAACAGAGGTTTTCATAATTTTGCTGTAGACATCAGTTTCGAAGCTACTCATCTACAAAACCATTTACAGAACTAGTTGGAAAATTTTTTTGACCAATTGCAAAGATCCATAAGCATTTAAATAATTGAGAACATTTATAGATTTTGGTATCCTACAACAAGAAATAAAATTACAAAAAATATGAAAAATTAAGAAATTAAAATGACTTTTTTAACTACTTAACTTACTCAATTTGATATAAAAGTAACATAACACATTAAAAAAACATCTGCTTCAAAACATACACTTTGAAATTTTAACAAATTTGTAATAGTTATTTTTTTATAAATATTTTAAAATGACTATAAAACCGCGTCGGCAAATCGTGTCAAATTAGTCCGCCGTCTGGCGTTTCAGCGAGAGGACGTATCGCTCGGCGCTCTGATTTGACCTGTGTTGACCTTTGTTGTGCATACAATAATATTGTACGTATAAAGTGCGCTCGAAAACTCTTGGTACTTTGGTAAGATAAATATTTTATTACTGTTTTTTAATGATTGACTATATTTTTGAATTGACAATTAATTATAATTTCAGTTATAATGGGAAATAAACGAAGTCCTTTGTATCAAAGAAACGAAAATTCAAAAATTTGGAAAGTATGGTGAAAGCAAGAGCTAAAAGGATGGTAATCCAGATCTTAACCTCACTTTGGACTAACCCTCTGACTAATAAAATATGTATGATAATAATAATAACAAATTTATTTAAGTGAATAGTTATTTTATGTTTTGCCCTTTTCTCCTGTATGACAATTTTAAATTATGTGACAGAGACAAAACATACAAAAGATATTTACAACTTGTACATCGTTTATTAGTGAGTACACACATGAAAACACACATAATCCTAATCACTACATAGTATAAAACAAAGCCGCATTCCTGTCCCTTATATCCCTATGTGCGCTTAAATCTTTAAAACTACGCAACCGATTTTCATGCGATTTTTTTTATCTTAAAGAGTGATTCAAGAGGAAGGTTTATCTATAATACATGCATAATATAGCAGAAAAATACTGATAATTTTAGATGTTTCTGATGCGATGTCGTAAATTAACTCATTTTTTGTGCTTGGCACAAAAAATGCCATGCTTGCACGCTGGCTAAACTCTGCGAAATATATCAAAATAATGTATTACAGTATTGCACACCTTAAAAAGGTCAACAAGAAAGTCCGTGATGGTATGTCTATCTCTTAAGGATAACCCACAATAACCACAATATCTTTTACTTTCAACCAAAAGTAATGGCTTTTTTACGAAGCGATTTTAAGCAATTTTTCATTAATCCTTATCTAATTATGTACCTTAATACATTGTCTATTTAATATAGATCAATATGGCTCTTTACAGCCCATAATTTAAATGAATATTTCCGAAGATATTACAGATATGATATACGGTGCGGCGGTAACGGCCGGCCGCGCGCGAGTTGTGCTGTTTCTTTTGTCTATTGGCAAAAATAAAAGGACATTTTGTAAATATACCTCAATATATTTAGTATCAGCATTGCACCCGTGCGAAGCCGGGGCGTGTCGCTAGTATTATATAAATGCAAAAGTAACCCTTTCTGTCTGTTAATTTTTCACGGCTGCGCTATTGAACCAATTTACAATTAGTTCAAATATTTTCTAATACGTTCGGCAATTTTAAAACTACACGTTTAAAGCTTATTTTTGAATCTTTCTATATAAGTAATTTTAAGACCTCAAATAAATATAGGATACAGGTTTTTTATTATTACATATTCTAATGTTGAAGAAAATATATTTTGATAACAATGGTGGTTTTATATAAATATGCCCATCAGCGTTGCCAGACGTCCCGATTTTATGTGTCGGGCGGGATGTCCCGCGTAGATCAGGCGGGACACTGCCGCTGAGACTACTACTGAGACTGCACGAACGTGGGTTGTGGCGTTGTTGTGTATAAGGTGGCAAAACTGGCAACATTCCGCGGGCCCACGGCCTTAGGAGGCCCCAGGTCTGAGGAGCTTAAAATAACCAAACTGCTTTAATAATATAAAGTAAAAAATAAAAAAATTGCCCGTTCGTGCCCGTTATCTGTGTGCGAGTTGTTTCGTTGCCGCTGCTCAGTGTCGGTGGAGGAGAGCATCGTGAGGCAGCCGGCCTGTCCGGGAGCTGGTCATTCTAGAGCATGTGGCGTCCGCCTGCCGGTCCACGCTGGGCGACGTGTTTGGGTCGAGGGCCTGGATTCTCTCAGCTCTTGGGATGGATGGGACACTTGTGTCCAGCAGTGGGACGCCGGTGTCCAGCAGTGGGACACTTGTGTCTAGCGGTGGGACACATGTATCCAGCAGTAGTGACTGGGACACCTGTGTCCAGGAATGGGACACTTGTGTCTAGCAGTGGGACGCCTGTGTCCAGCAGTAGGACTCTGAAGGATGGTGGAATGATTGTTAAATCTGAACTTTAGCACAGGTTTGCCACAACGTGCGTACCTATAGATGGCTGTTAATCCTGACATATTACCTTCACGAGCCTTCTTAATGTTTAGTTTATTTATTTACAACAATATATAAAATATTGTTTACTTTATTTTAGTTTGTAAATAAATGTGGAAATAATTGGAACTATAACTATACGATTTTAATTTGTGACTTATTACGTAGGTATACCTGTTAGTACCGACTACCGACGAAGGTAAGGTATGAATGGACAAAAATATTCATATTAGTTACATTGTCTGAAAATTGGATATTGCAAACTAGCAATAAACAAATTTCCGGTAACAACAATATTGCAAAAAAAAACTTTTAAAAAGTCAAAATTATTATAACTTTAAATCATTTGTACTTTTCATCAGTACTTTTTTCGAACACTAGCCATTACACTCGAACGGATCAAAATGGGTTAGTTGACTATAACGCAAGACATCGTGCTAGCACCGTGCACACAGCTGCGTGCTTTAGTGTGCGTAATATTTTCCATTGAATTACCTACACTTGATGTCTCGCGCTACGCGTAAACGCTCTTAACCATAAAAGCTCCCTAATGTACTCACAAAGAAGCTTTATTTTCGTAGCTTTTGCTTGTTGTTTGTGTTGAGGAAATTGTGTGTTTGAAATTTAGCTTTTTCTAACTCCTTTGCCTTTACTGTGACTTGATTGATCGAGTTAAATACCTTAATTTTAATTACTTTAAGTTCAAATTGATAAAAGTATGACATCTAATTACATACGTACTGTGTACAATCTGCGGTAATAAGTCCAGTAGCACGGTAATGATTAAATTAGCTTATATTTTACCACGCTCGCCTCGGCGGTTCATCGGTTCGACCGTCCTCGGATGGCTCACCTAAAAAACCCTTAGCAATTCCGGCTAATTGGGTTAGGTCATCCGCAAAAAAAACCTCAGTGGTTCAGTAGTAAGCGTGTTGGCTTAATGACCGCGAGGTCCCGGGTTCGATTTTCGGGTCAAGCAAAAATAACATGTACTCAATATTTTTTTATAGACTTCGAGAATATTTTCTTCGATTTACGCGAATATCACACATTGAAATTCGCGTAAATCTAAGAAAATATTCTTTACGTTTCAAAGTCTTTTCAGACTTCATGGTCCACCTGTCACCAGTCTTTGAAACATCGGGATCTAAAATCTAAAATATACCGCGATAAATCCGTTAAAAAGTAGTTTTATTCAAAGACTTCGAGGATCTTAGTTGAAACTAGAAGTAAGGAATTGTGCCCCTATTACGTATGAGACTTAATCATAGCCGGCAAAAAGAGGGTGATATTTACCTCTGTCTACACTTTCAGGTAATAACGGCGTGAAGGCTATGTACCACACGTCTACATAAGCGTGCAAAATATATGTTATTTATAAAGGCCGTCAGTCAGACTGGTTTTGATGGGATAGTTTTGTCAAATCACTACTGGACTTATGGCCGAGACTGTACAGTTTTCGTACAACATTGTACTGTAACATTAACAATACACATCTTTAATTAATTCGGGGTCAAATGGACCACCAAACAGGGTAAAAGTGATTACTAAGTGGGGTAAATAAGAACACATTTACATCGCCTCCCTAGTAACGTACTAAGTACTTGCATCCTTTTTTTACTTTATTCAATTGCAGAAGTACTTTGTATTTAATTTGTGTACTTTATTTATACGTGTGTACAGTCGCGTTAACAAGTGTTACACGTCTAGACGAGATGTCATTAGTCAAAGTGTACTCGCGATGTACTGACAAGACGTGACTGACAGATAAACCGTCTGAATACAAATGATAAGATCTCTAAATGATTTATCTTATACCGAAAGCTTTTGTCGTCGATTATTTACAGTGAATACATTAGCATTATGGAACTTAATAAACTTAACATGAACTAAAAAACTTAAACTTAACATGCGCTGGCAGTGCGCGCAGTCTACCTGTTTTCTTTATGTATAGGCCCTGGGACTTCACACACAGTAGGGAAACGATCATGAAGTCTTTACATAAAACAGTGTTGTATATGTAAGTCTGCGATGATCTCAAAAACTACCTAACTGTTTATGGTACGGTTTTCTCATCAGTTAGCTCACTCAAGGAAGGTTTTAATAGGGTGCCTACATAATATTATTGTAACGAAAGTATCGTAACAAAAAACCTAAATATCTTTGAGGAAAAAATCGCGAAATTCCATTCTGCCAACATTTTCGTTTACTACAGCAGCTGTTTACTTTTTAAGAACAATTCTGGCGTATTTTGTACACGGTTGTACCAAACTTAGGGTTGTGTCAGTGTGTCAGTAACTTTTATGGGGCGTAAAGCCGAAGAGGTAATCAGGAAATAGGGAGGGAAGAGGTAGAGAAGCGGAAATTAACGCACAGTGGAGACAAACTGATGGGAGTGTCTTACTCGTATTGCTTTCTTTAAGTGATCACAATAATTAAGAATTCAGAGTTAATAAATTCTAGGATAATATAGTTAAGGCTTAAGGAAATAATAAATGTTTACGCACTTCATTGTAATATCTGTACTCGAGCAAATAAATAATTTAGACTTCTTCTTTAGTTTCAAATGTAAGCAGGTAAAGGAAAAGAAAAATAATACATTTATTATACAGACACCTTATTTCAGGAGAGAACCATTACTGCCGTAAAACGAAGTTTTATTTTTTACTTTTATACGTGGACTAGCTTCCGCCCGCGGCTTAGCCCGCGAAGTTGATCTCACTAATCTTGTTTCTCCATACAAACTTTGGAACCCCGTTTCACCCCCCTTAAAGTGTGAGTTATGAAAAATACTTTCTTAGTGCACCCCTATATCCCATAAGGAACTTATGGGCTCTGCGTTGATATGTCAGTCAGTCAGCCAGTCAGTTTCTTCTTTTATATATTTAAGATAGAAGCTAGTTAGAAGGCAGTGTACCTAAGTGCTAGAAATATTTCTAGTTTAGTTTAGTTTGTAGTCATTGTGGTGTCATATAATTAACGCCACTCAAGGGTATAGCGTTGCAATTCTGAATCGCGCAAGCATAATTTCACCCATGATTAGCATGTATACAAGTTCCCGGCAAGAAAAGGGAGGGGGGACCGCGGACGCCGGGCATCTGGAAGATCTTACCTTTACCACAGAGAATCACTACCACCACTCCTCCAGTCTCCACATCATAAATTATTGCTTACTATTTACATACAATTTGGATATCTAGCTACACCATTTCAGTTAAAAGTTATTTAGCAAAAAACGATAAGATTTTAATGACTTTGTTCCGTGTTGTCCTTTTAAGTGTGTATTTCATCAACATAACCTACTTTATTTCACTGTATTGTCTATGGTAGTTACTCTGCGTTGATACATAATCCAACACCAACTGAAACAGATCGATACGGATACACTAATGACCACACACAGGTAATGTAATTTTGGGGGACTTTGACTCTTCAATGGTAGTAGAGTCAAATAGATTTATATTCAAGAGCAGTGGTGGCGCAGTGGTTACGGCCTCGCCTTAAAAAAATAAGGTCGCGGGTTTGAATCCTGGTCGTGCCCACACATCTTTGTGTGGATTGTTTCATCTCCGCTGCTCAATATCGGTGAAGGAAAACATCGTGAGGAAACCGGCATGTCTAAGAATTAATAATTCGAGGACATGTGACATCTACCAACCCGCATTTGGCCAGCGTGTATGGATTAAGGCCTAAACTCTCTCAACTCATAAGATAGTTGAGAGAAGACCCGTGCCCAGCAGTGGGACACTAAAAAAAGGGTTGACGCTAAAAGCATTTATTACGCTTATTATATTCAGCTGGATCTCGAAAATGTTATAGTATCTTGTATTCAAAGGAATTAAAGATAAGAGATCTAGTCAGTGATCAGTTTTGAATCTGCCCAATCAACTGTGAATAAAAACATCTATTTAACCGGATTTGCCATTTGCCATTGCCCATCTTGATAGAATATATTTGTATATAAACATGTAAACGATTGTGTTTGGAAACCTTTAGTTGTAGCTTCCATATCGTGTGTATTATGTTGTTAAATGTTTGTTTAGGAGAATTGATCGTGAGTTTTGTTTTAAATAATCAAAGTTAGAGAGCTAAAAGAGGTAAGGTAGGTATAGCATTTTTTTGCTCTATGGGTTTCCACCTTTATGCTGTTGTTGGTTGAGTTTATGGTACTTATAAAATTGGCCTATTTTCATTTGAAGCCGATTTTTTGTCTTTTACTATGCTTTTACATATTTAGTGTTAAAATATTCTTTACTATTAAAAAGTTATAGGACAAATAATGGGAAGTGAAGAGAATAGTATTTCATCAATTGGACTCTACTTAAAACAAAATAAGTAAAATTACTTAACACGAACTCACTCGTAAAAATGATAGGAAACTGCACAAATCCATCATCATTTACATATTTTAATCTCCCCCCCACACTATTCGTCATAGTCAGCGTGCAATATTAATGCACTTACTCACCGCCGCTACCTGTAATTATTTAAAACAGCGCCCTCTCGCGTACACCAGTGATTTATTGCGGATATTGCTGTTAAATATTACTTACCTTTATTTTGTGGGAAGTGATAAATTTATTATCATATGCTTTCGTTTGATTGTGTTCACTGCGTTGCTAATTTAGGCTGTAGAAGTTCATCAGATACTATTTTAACATCGAGCGAAAAGCTATGGTCTAAAATTTTATTTAGCTATAAAATGGTTTTAAATTCGAAAGTCTGTATATAATATTTTTATGTAAATTTGAGCATATATCCGTCATATATAAACGGGTTTGGAAGTTTGTTTTTGTTCGTAAAAGGTCTTCTCAATTGATGCCTTTGACCTTTTTTTGTTATCTTTATCTGGTAATTACGTTTTTTATATATATAATTTATTGTATTTTAAAATAAAAGTAGGTACCTACCTTATGGATTTAAGTTACAGACACATAATTAAAATATTAAATAAATGTGTCTGCCAGTAGTAAATTACCTGCTGTCTGGCGCCATCACAATCTTGTGTATACATAGAAATAAGCGTCTGCGTTGACATACAATGAGAAAAATTCAAAGCAATGCGTGTTTTTTGTCGTTGAGTGTACATATGCACCGCGCGCCATTCAACCACAATTGAATGGGTTGTATGAAGTCTGGACTTACAGATTAAACGGTTTCTTAGAAACGCAAACATTTCTTTCGGACTAAGATTTTATACCTAATTAAGTAATAAAAAAATAAATATTCTGGGACATTAGCACACACGGTCATCTGGTCCCAAACTATATATAGAACTTGTGTAATGACCATATCAGATAATACTATACAGATAATTCTTTTCTTTTATAAATATATACCTATAATAGATATTTACACCCAGACTCGACACAAACACAAATGTTCGTCACTAATGTTTGTCTCGGGTGGGAATCGAACCCACGACCTGCGGCGTGAAAAGCCAGTATTTTACCGACCACGCCACCGGCCCGTCAAATAGTAATTTAATTAATATTACTTAACTATTTCAGAAAATTATAGAACTTGTAATTTATGGGTTCTTACTAACGTTATTTTAGCTTTATAAATAGCATTGGTTTTAGATTTTTCTAAATTAAATTTATTAGCTAGAACTTTGTCTTTATAGTTTACTGCTAGCTTTCGTAGGAAACCTATGTGCTATTCTTGGCTATAATCTATCTCTGTGCCAAACTTCATGCAAGTCTGTATAGCAGGTTTTGCGTGAAATAATTAAAAACTTCCACACATTACTCATCCATACAAACATTATATTACTAAAAATAACATTTTATCAAATGGGACTTGTTAACCCAGAGCACATGATCCCAGTGAGATCTATTGTGCTGTGTTGATACGAAAACAGCACCCACAAAATTGAATACTCCAGGAAAATCTCACAATTCGTTGAAAATACTTAACAAAAGATCTAGAACAACAAAACAGTTAAACAACTGTAGTTTGCTTTTAGTTTTGTATTCAGATTTAACAAACATCTCAAATCTTCGTTTGACCCGTCGTTTGGGTAACAATACATAACAATATTCGGAGTTGCCCCAACTTACCAAGTTACCGAGACCCCGAGGGGAAACAAAGTGCTCGTGTCCTTTTGTCATTTCTAGTATTTTTCTGCAGTTTTATCGATGTTTTATGTTACTCTCAAATGATTTTTGTTAACAGAAAAGATTTTTTTAAAGTGTTTTTTAGACCTTAACCCTCTTAATGTTTATATTTTGTAACATTTTTAATTATATGGGTTTTTATGAGTCTCTTAACGTTAAAAAAACATATTTTCTAGCCGGACTTTAAAGAAATGAAAAAGATACAATTCCTTTTAATTTAATTTTCACAGCAAATGTGTTATATTGTGTTTTTAAATTTGAATTTACTTACTTTCGCCCACGTGGTCTCCGTCCCTTAGGAAGAGTTTTGAAAAATCATTTCCTAATGCACCCCTAGACCCCATATGGCACCTTTGTGCCCAATTTGGAGTGTCTAGATTCAGGGGTTGGTGCATTTATATGTCAGTTAGTCAGTTTCTTCTTTCAAATATTTTAAAAGAAAAAATTTTTGAAATGCTCTTGTATTTCTTAACTAATTTAAATTTGTTTTGTTTCAGGTAACAAGCGCATATTAATTATTTGAAATCTAAAACAAGTGCTGTAATATTAAGGTAACCTTTTACTATTACAAGTTCTTATACAGCTTAACAGATGATACTTTTTGTAAGTAAATAGCTGCCCGCCCTAGCTTCGTCCGGGTGGTTTACCTACCTAATTTTAAATTTCTTTCCGTTTTTTTTTTCATTTTCTTAAAGACAAACCTAGTCCTGCCCATATTATATAAAAAAAATAAGAAATATATATATTTCGGTGAAGTCGTTCAGAAATTAAACATGAAAACTTTATGACCATTGCGTAATTTTTTTTTTAGTTCTGTATCAAGTTCTGTAAGAACAGACATAAAAACAGCAAATTATGGACAATCTATTCGTAATAATATCCATAAACGCGCGGCGTAAAGTTAGCGGTCAGTGACTCTAGCGAGCGCACAGCTGATACGGCGGCGGCGCGCAGATGACCTTACGTATTAATAGTAAACATCTTTCGTTAGAGATTACTTAATTTTTAATACTAAAACATCAAAATAAAATTTACAATAAAAATGTTTATAAAAATTTGAAATTTATTTTCTCAAAGTTTACAGACTGGTTAAAGAGTTTTACTGTACACATTAATTTTGGCGATTCAGTTTGATTTTATACCAATGAGTATTTATCAAGATAATTTCTCATTAATATTAACTTTAACCTATAGAGTGGCATAAAGATGGTAATATCTCTACGTCTATTTCCACCGACCGGTAGATAAAAGGCGTGATGAATGACGCCACGTCGAGGGAATTTGATCAATTATTATATTTTCTAACTTCTGATTGATGATGTGACGCGAAATTTAATTACTGAGGAGACATTAAGTATCTTTATATAAATAGGTACGTAGCTAGGGTACCTACTGAAAAAGCATAAAGTTATTTATTTCGCTTGGTTAATTGCACTAGTTCATGAATCTGTGGTAATCAGATCGTAAAATTGGAAAAATTATAGTGACCAAACATTTCATGAAATAGTTCAAATCATGATATGGCAAGCTAACAATAGCTATATCATTAAAACATGAAATTATTAATATGGACTTGAATGACGTCACTTATGTACGTCTGTTGCCGTTTTCTTTAGCGCTCGGCAAATTTTGACAAAATCTTTGCCGCAATCTCATGGATTGGTACCAGCTATATTAGATCTTTTATAATCTAATTTATGTATTTGTACCCGTCATATTGGATCACTTCTGCGTACAGGTATGGATCTGTACCGGCTGTATTTAACCTTTTGTGAGCAGATTTAGGGATCGGTACCAGCTGTACTTCATCTTTTTATAGGTGCCCAAGTCCATTAACAATAAATATTATCCAGCCAATATCTATTTAGTTGTCGGATACGACGCCGCAGCGAGATTCACTTAAAGCGAACTTCACTGGGCGCTTCTTTCTGATGTAATTAACGCTTTTATTAATTTTAACTTTGTATACTTGAAGCTTTTATGCAAGCTACATATCAAAATGTTTTTAAAATAAAACTAGGATAAAGTGCAATTTAAAGTTGGCAACATTGCGGAGGTTAATGTTTGTTATCTGTACAGTTTATCTCACGTTCCGTTATACGAAGCTCTTTACTTCATAAATGTATGTAACATACAATAAACATAGTAAATACGACCAAAGAAAAAATTAAAAATCTATTGTATAAAATATAATTTTTAATCGAATTCTGAGAAAAGGAGTAGGTTCTACGTTCCGTTTGATAGATGTTTTTTATGTACAAATGGTCACCATTTACTCCGTCAATAGCGTACCGATTTTGAAAATAAAGATAAAGATAAATTTATTACCAAACAAAAGATAACAATATGTTTTAGTGCACTAGCCTTCACACTAGGATTCCCTGTTTCGTATTGTTTTTTGATTGAACATAGTCCCAAGTTGCTGTTTTTGATTTTCATATTAGTTTTAATCTGTTTAACCGTTTTAAAACGATAAAATCGAATACGAAGTGATCTGGCAGATAACTAAAGCAATCGACATAGACCACCAGATTAGCACAGTGAAGATCAGGCCAGCCATATTTGCCCTAGAACCGACAACAGGCGGTAACCCGGGTAACGAGGAATGGATGAATTTCTTGAGGGGAAATCACGAATAAAACGTAGCATAGGAAGCAGTTAGACGACCTGAATGACAGTGTCGCCGCAATGCTCAGTAGCGTACCTACTTCCAGGGAAACCTGTATCTTGCAGTGGAGTAAAACAGGCTTCTGATTATCAAATGAACCTCTTACTCTATTTCTACAAACCCAAAACAAGCAATTCAACAATATTCTACGTAAACATCAACACTGCCGAAAAATAACACAATAACGTAATAAAAACGAATCCATGTGAATAATCCTTTGAAATATTTCCCGCGCAATGTGAACGCACGTGCTCCGCTTCACAAAATGGCGGCGCGCGGGAAAAGACATCATTTCCCAAAAATATGGAAAACATGGGTTGTAGACGTGTCTGTGATCTACTACCTAGAGGATGAAACAGTACGTTGTAAGATTATTGCGAATCATTTATATGTTTTCTTTACACAAATAACCATATTTTTAAGGTTCCTTCCCTTCTCGATAGGTGCTAAAGAAGTCACGTCATGATAAGCCTCTGCTGTCTCTTTGTTTGTTACTTCGTCCTCGACCGTACATTAAACTTTCTGAAAGTAGAGATAAGAGAATTGAAGAAGCTATAGGCCGACCATTTTACTCGCGTATCGCCATCTGAGGTAACAAGTCATAAAACATTAATTAAATCTCATAAAGAACTATTTAACAACAGATAAAACTAATGTAAGACTATTCGTCACTAATATCTATATCGCTTGAATCATCTTCACTGTCTGTGCAGCTTGAGGAGTCAGAATCTTGGCGATAGGCGATGTAACGCGAGTTAACTATAATTTCTAGCTCAACGAAATTAATTCATTAAACAATTCTTCCGCATTGTTACCGTCCAATTATGGTACGTATCCCTTTTTCAAAAGGTTATCCAAATGTGTGTGTGTTGATAATACACTTCATCATTAGCATCTACTTAATTAATGCTGCCAGATTAAAAAAAATGAAACTAAACCTTTTTGATTATTTTTAACTGACTCCAAAAATAATGAGGTTCTCAATTCGACTGTATGTTTGCGGGTTTTGAGTTATAGTTACGACATTGTAGTCGTTTCTTTTTTTTTAAAGCTGGTATATTTATAAAAGTGTTTTAGGAGTATAACAAGCAAGTCAGTCTTTTAATTTTGTTCTGCGAGTACCCACGACAGCATAAAAAAACTATAACATCATAGTAAATAAATATAAAGGTCTATACCAACTAGAGCAGAACATTGATAATGTTCCCACCTAAATGGGATTGATTAAGTTATTTCCTTTATATATACATTTGTAGCAATGAGCATATACACGCAATGTTCCGTGTAAAAGAAGGTTGGCAGACTAATTTTCCGTATTATTGCATCAATAATGTTTGATGTTTCTAAGAGACGATTCTATTCATCTGTATATTACGAAGGAAAAGCGATAAAAGGAAATCATAAAATCATTCACGTATACGAATAGATTACGATGTATTCAAAAACCTTAGCAGAAATTCTTTAAATTCTAATTTTAATTAATACAAAGTGAATAACATAGTATTTTCTACTGGGTCTAAAGGTTCAAAATTTGTCATATAGATTCCGTGTGAGGTCTAGAGATGTTCTAAGAAAGTATTATTTAAAAATCACTCTGAGGTTCGTGAAATGTATGAAGCCGCGCGCGAAGTCTAGTGGTTGATAATTATATGTCGGCGAGCTCAGGGCCGTGATCACCAGATACACCTCATTTACCTTTCCATCTCGATGGGACACAAAATAACAGCACATAAAGCTAATCAATATCTGGCAATGATTACTACTGCACCTCATTAATCACAAATATTCACAAAATGTTTGGATGGAAATAGATTCCTTTTTTGTGCGGACAAATTCGGTTTGCGAAGACCACGTGCTCACCCAACTGAACACGTCTAGTCTAGTAATTCTATAAATATTCCGCTGTTTTTACTGCTGTTTTTTCGGCTACACCATTTTGGTCTGGCGCGGGATTCGAACCCGTTAGAAGCAAACAGCTCCCGTGAGCTACCGAGGAAGTTATGGTTATTAGTAACGATAACCATAACGGTAAGTGAATAATAACTTATTACTCACTTACCGTTATCGTTATCATTTACCGTAATTGTACCTTTATTTAAAACTAGGCTATTGTGTCATATTTCAACTGTTGCGCTCAGTTGGGTAAAGACCTTAATTTGTATGGTTGTCTATATTAATTATTCATTGATCCTCATGGAAATTTATAACTTGGAGATTTACTAGAAGCTTTGTTTGAATAATACATAATAATGAAGGAATTTTGCAGCTTTGAAGGAAAAGTAAATGTAATATTTTTTTTGTATACATATTTGTTTTGGGTGTGGATTGTAATGATATGTTCTTAGACAATTTAACACGGAACTGGTAACACGCGCGTTCCTTCTGCTGAGGTACATGAACAGTTTGTATACATAAACTATTCTTGTTGTTTCTGTGTAGCTTAGGGCTAGTAAGGGCTGAGTCACCTTCGTCCGTGGTTGTAAACCTTTAATTGAATCTCCACTCGTGGTTCCTGTGTGGTGAAAATCAGGTGACAATCAACTGGTGGTAGGCTTCCGCCGTGGTTAGTGGTCAGCCACCAGACAAAGCCGCACCGCCAAGCGGCCTTGCCGTGTTCCGGTGCGATGTCTGGTGACACCATGCAGAGAGGGTGGGTTGGAATTGTTGCTCCTTTAAGGTTTCTAACCTTAAGGAGGCTCATTCTACTGCCACCTTCTCACTGATAATCATTCGTAATCACGAGTTAATCGGTACACTGGGCTGGCGCGTTCCATCGTAGTCTACATGATTGCTTAACATCAGGCAAGTTGTAGTCAAGCGCCAGCCTATTGAAGAATAAAAAAAAAGCTTTAACTTACGTTTGCATTTGTGAAGACTCTTCAACACTTACAAGTCTCCCGTATGTGGTTACTTCGCGTCTCTCAAAATCTGGCAGAAAATAAGATATTAGAAGTTGCGTATAACACCTCCCATGTCACGCTGGAATTATTAGAAGGTAGACTCGGCCTGGCCTTAGAAATATAAGGTCGTGGGTTCGATTCCCAGTTTTGCCCACACATATTTGTGTGAATCGTTACATCGCCGCTGCTCAATATAGGTGAAGGAAAACATCGTTAGAAAACCTTCATGTCCAAATACTAATTATTCGAGGACATTTGACATCCACCAACCCGCACTTGGCCAGCGTGTGTGGACTAAAGCCTGAAATCTTTAACTCGTATGATAGTTAGTATTTTCTTAGATTTACGCGAATATCACTCATTGAAATTAAACTATTTTTTAACGGATTTTATCGCGGTTCATTTTAGATTTTAGATACCGACGTTTCAAAGTCTTTTCAGACTTCATGGTCACTGATGGACTGAGGTATTTGAGGTTCAAAATTAATTAATCACAATTATTACAGACTACCTACAAACATTATTATTTGTTGCGATCCGATAAAAAAAATTAATAAATTAATTCTAATTGTTAAGATTGTGTATAGTTTAGGAACAAGATGAGGAGAGATGTGAGAAATAATGCACGTGTTTTCTTGACAAAAAAGATTATAATAATCCTTACTAATATTATAAATGCGAAAATAACTCTGTCTGTCTGTCTGTGTTGCTTTCACGCCTAAACTACAGAATCGATTTGAATGAAATTGGGTATGAAGCTAGTTTGAGACCGGGGAAAGGACATAGGATAGTTTTATCCGACTGCGCAAAAAGAAGGTAATGTTTTGGCGCGAAAACCGACATACACGCGGGCGAAGCCGCTGTCGGAAAGCTAGTGAAATATATTGACAAGCTATTGTTTTAAAAACATTGTTCTTTTTTTGTTTAAAAAAGGTTGTAAGTAAAAAAGAGGTCCAATTTTTATGTCAAAGGAGTTGGAATCTTAAACACCAATTCTAATCTAATCCGTTATGAAATAGTTTTATTTCGTATGATAGTTATAAGAAGACCCGTGCCCAGCAGTGGGATATTAAAAAGGGTTGAAGTGGAACACTTTGGGAACTGTAAAATGAAAGCACATGAGTTAAGAAGTTGACCATTTAGTTAGAGTCCATTATAAGGTTTGTGGGGTTGTATGTATTATGGGGCATTATGTAGGTCAATGGGGGTATTAGCAAGGGTTGGCCACACGAGCCACACATTACTTCCCGATGAATGGAGCCTATCGATTTGTTTGTCAGTTTAGTTTGCTGTTATGTGTCAGTTTGTCTAGTACAGCCAGCAATATAAGTTCTATCTCACTGAAAAGTAGTCAATACTTCGAACTACGCACAAATTTAACCCTTTTTTCGTGTCCCATTGCTGGGCACAGATCTTATCTTAACTGTCTTACGAGTTTTGAGGGTTTAGGCCTTAATCCACACACGCTGGCCAAGTGCGGGTTGGTCGATGTCACATGTCCTCGAATGATTACATCTTAAACATGCCGGTTTCGTCACGATGTTTTCCTTTACCAATATTGAGCAGCGGTGATGAAACAATTCACACAAAGACGTGTGGGCACGACCGGAATCAAACCCGCGACCTTATATTTTAAAGCCACCGCCGCTGCTGAATTACGCATACATGTCTTGATTTTACTAAAATAATCCCTCTTAACATTGTAAATGCGAAAGTAATTTTGTCTGTAACACTTCCACGCCTTAAACTGATCCGATTTTAATGAAATTTGGTGCTAAGATAGTCTACAGAATGAGAAAGGACACACGCTTTTATAAGGTGGTTGTAAGAGGTTAAAATAGGGAATAAATACTTGTATGTAACACGCATTTGTGCACACAGGCAGAGCTGCAGGTGGAAAGCTGGTATAAAATATTTTCACATACAATATACAGTAGGTGACCCGACTGACATTTTTATCAAGCACCTTAAAAAAAACTCAAAAGCGTTAAGGTAACATTAGGAAAGTTAATATCTGGGAGCACAAGATTTTTAATTTTTGAACACGAATAAATAATAGCAAAAACGGTCTAGCCTTCACTCAATTACAGGTTATACCCTAAATAATATTTTGAATGTAAACTATGCGAGGACCTATTCTAATAAACGACAAAATTCTGCCTGAATCCTTGTTAATAAAATTACTTATCATATATTCTACCCTCTTCTGTGCGCACCCATCAATTTAGTAACCGACACAATGCCTCCTCTCCTTTTGTTCACAACGCGGCGACTCTTGGTCATCCTTCTGATATATTGCTAATACGTTTCTATATGAGTTGCGACCGTCACTCATGAACTAATAAGTTTTTTTTATACCCGTCTTCAACCACCGACAAAAATGAATGGTGTAATAACTGTTATAACTGTGACAAGTGTGTACAAGTTTGTGGCCACTAGTGCCTAAGTGCATGGATCGATTTTGATGTCTTTTTTTATCCAATCACTGAAGAGGTAAATTTTTTTTAGATCACTTCGACCAAATAGTGTCCCAACGCTGGGCACGGGTCTTCCTTTAACTGCCTTATGAGTTGAGAGAGTTTAGGCATTAATCCAGACAATCTAGCTAAGTGCGGGGTGGTTGATGGCACATGTCCTCGAATGATTAGTTCTGAGACATGCCGCTTACTCCACCGAATTGAACAGCGGAGATGAAACAATTCAAACAAAGATGTGTGGGCACGACCGAGAATCAAACCCGCGTGCCCAACCCACAAAAGTTGTTTGGAGTACAAGCAAATTAGTAAACATTATAAAAAAAATATTCGCTATTAAAGTCAGTGAAAATATCCTTCGATATTAGCAATGATTTTTCATACCTAAAAACACGGGCTGAGTATGTATTTAATTAATTTATCATTACTGAAACTTCTTACTAACCAAATTTCATCGATTCGAGGTCCTGAGTAGTGTATTATTTATTATTGAGATGCTTGCTTTTCATGCCGCAGGTCGTGGGTTCGATTTCCACCTGAGACAAACATTTGTTTAAATATGTCCGTTTGTCTTGTGTCTGGGTGTAATTATCCATATTTAAGTATATATTTACAAAAGAAAAGTATTTTAAGTAGTATATTACGAGTTATCTGGTTTCCATAGTACTAGCTCTGCTTAGTATGTTAATGTCCCACTATATTATTATTATTATTATACATATCTACTTCCACCCCTAAATATGATGTGTGAAATCCTTAAACAATGTATAATCTGTACAAATTTCGACCCAGAAGTGTTCAGTAATCCGGGATCAGAGCAATCGATCAGTTTCAACAAAAGCTGTTGTATTCTAAAGCACTGTTGTGACTCAAAATTGCATTTTATCTCTTTATGTTTAGAGCACAGAATCTAAAATCAGACGAAAATGTTAAAAAAAGTTCAGTAAAACGAGGTAAATAATAGGTATCTGGAAAGTTTGAAGATGGAGTTATAGGAGAGGTTAATAATTTATAATACATACAGCTGTTTCTTTTAAATGTTTTACAAAACAAAATTAAATAATAGAAATTAAAAAAGAATTAAAGCAGCGGTGTCGCAGCGCCTCGCCTTAAAAATATAAGGTCGCTGGTTCTATTCCCGATAGTGCTCACCTATCTGTGTGAATTGTTTCATCTCCCCTGCTTGTGAGGGGTAAAACCATTATTTTTTATATTATTCTAGCCCTTCTTTGTATAGAGGACAATTGCACACACGATTATTATTAGGAATGTTAGTCTGTTAAGTAGTTATGTTATTCACGTTGAGGCAGACAAACGCTGTGACAGATTTTTTCTATAGTTAATATATGTACATATTGTCATTCTTGATTCAAATTGATTTAGGGTTTGTCTTATTTCAATTATGCTTAGGATAAAGTTGCCCATATTAACCCAAAAACAAACCAAAATTAAAACAGAGCAGAAGTTAATTAAACGAGTAGGTAACTTAATAACGTGAAGCCAAAACAAAGACTTCCTTCATAATAGACTCGCTAAAACATTCCTCTTAATAAACATTTCAAAACAAGCCGTTTCATAACCACAAATGAACTACAAGGGGCTAAACTGAAAAGTGCGGACGAAAACATCGCAGAATAAACTCCGGAACTGGTTTGAACCGGTTCTATCTAAAAAATTGCAGCGCCAACTGGTTTTAACTGGATCAAACTGGATTTAATTAGAAAACTTTTCAGATACTATCGTAGTTTTAAAAAGTGATTGTAAAATTATGTTTTATTTAGTTCTAAAATCACGTGGACACGTGGTACACTTATAGAGAAAAGTATACATAATGAACAACGCAATTGTCCTTGATTTCACCACACGTGCAGACAGTAAGTGAGAACAGTTGTTAGTCAAGTTGCAGGATAGCTCTCTGCTCCTCTTTCTATTTAAAGCTTATTCAGGAATTTCATCCTAACACCACCGTTGGACGCTTTTTGTTACTAGCCAGGGTTGACGGTAGCGCCGTGTTGAGACGGGGGATTCGAACTCGGCCACTAGTCGGGATACGTAAACTATCTTGTATTCCATCAGAAAGATAATGGTAGGAGGTGGAAAGTTAATTCCCATTGTCCATTTCCCTCCAAGAAAAGCGGGGTCAGCATATGTTTGACTCGTTTGCTGTTTAGCACCAGTCAGAAAAAACTGGTTATGGGGGTACATTCCACGAGCTGTTACCCCAGAAGCAGATTTTTGGATAGAAAATCCACCTGGCCCAAAATCTAACCAAATACACGAATATTTCCTTATCGCAACACCTTAATATCTTCTGTAATTACGATTTCTCCCAATAAACAAAAACTCTAGTTAGCGGAAACAAAAAAAAAAGAAATGTAGTCAGTCTCTAAGGAGGCATTAAGGCAATCCATTACGGCACGTCACAGTCCATTGCGGGCCGCGTGCCGCGCGTCTCTGCCACACTCTAATCTCGCAAGACGTGTACAGCTGACAAATTGAATTTTAACTGTATGGTGACCATGACCTCTGATTTTTTGGAAAACGGGTCATTTGAACTTTATTTTTATTTACTGAATTTACATTTACCTATAATAGTACACATATTAAAAATCCACAATCTTACATCAAGCAATCATTACGGATAATAATGTAGACAGTTAAAAAGTTATGAATAATAAGAAGGTTTTTTTTATGTGTATTGTTTTTTTTTTTAAGAAAACTCTTACCTAATTTGCCCCCTAAAGTATATATTAGTAAATTTCTGCTTATTAAATAAGTAAGGTAAGTTACGATGGTAATCATATACTACATTCTATAAATTTCAAAACTTACACAAATACACTCAATAACTTAATTGCTTTACCATAAGTAAGTAGATACTTATGTGGTAGGTGTTCATTATAATATGATCATTAAAGACACTGTCGAGCACAAAAATAATAACATTTCTAAGTGAATACATAGCCCAAAGACAATCCTTGAATATAAGAGCAAATCCCTTAATAAAACAAATGCATAGTCCTCCTACATGATTGGCTCGTGTACCAAATATGTGGAGTAAATCAATTGGATCCCACAAGTTGATGGATTGCTTGATACGGTAGCACGCTCATACGGTCTATGATTGATCAATTATTATTACTTACGAGTCAATAACTTTGCGGAGAATATATTTAACTAGTCCGTTCAAATTTCTAAATTTTGACGTGACAACGTCTTATAAATTGGTTTGCCGGGTGAACTTCAAGAAACTGCGTTACGCTCCGCTCACGTTATGCGCTCACAATGAGAGCGAGTGAGAGGCACGCGTCCCTTCCACTCGGGCATGGTTAGCCCGCCTAAGAGCGAGAGAGACAGACATAAAAAGTGAAAGGCACGCGTCCCTTCCACTCGAGCACAGTTAGCCCGCCTAAGAGCGAGATTCTTTGTATAAATTAATGTTTTAAATATAATTATTTGTATAAATAAATGTTTTAAATTGTTACTATTATTTCATCCTTCTTCCTACTATACGAATGAATATTCACATTAAAATTATTTTACCACTCAAAGTCGTTGTCACGTAAAACTTTCGCCCGTATACCGACTTTACAGGCAACCAATTTTTTTAAAAATACGTCTTAGAGGGAAAGATAGAAAGAAAATGTCGAAAAGGAAGGCTAAGGATACATGAATCAAATGAAAACGATGGTGTCATGTCTTATGAGGAGGTAAAAGAGCTTTATCAGCTGCAGCTACAAAGGTCTAACCATTCAATTTAAAGAAAAATCTTTTGTAAAGCTATGGACCATTTCTAACTATTAAAACTTTTAGGTTCTTAAATTGTGAATCTAGGGTGATACATGAACTTGTTTTATTCGAAGAAAACTTTGTCCTGAATAACAAAACAAAAAGACTAAAGGTTTGCGGTATCTATAACAGATTCAAAAATCTTTTTTTTAATTCTTTGATAGGCTGGCGCTTGACTACAACTTGCCTGATGTTAAGCAATGATGTAGTCTACGATGGAACCGATTCGATTCGATTATCGGTGAGAAGGTGGCAGTGGAATGAGCCTCCTTAAGGTAAGAAAGCTTAAAGGAGCAACAATTCCGACCCACCCTCTCTGCATGGTGTCACCAGACATCGCACCGGAACACAGCAAGGCCTCTTGGCGGTGCGGCTTTGGTGGCTGGTCACCTGATTTGCACCACCCGGGGACCACCAATTTACACCCTCGGACGACATCACATCATTGTACGACACACTGCTGAATTCTGTTGTCAAGAGCCAAAAATCGCCTAATTTTGTATCGATAGATCTAACCTAAATTTTAGCTTCTCTTGTTAAAACAGAATAGCGAGCACTGTCTAAAATCGGAACTCCGTTATATTACAATTTCACATATTCGCTGAAGCCGACTGCTACCGACATCGTAACAGCTATTAAGAATTCGTTATAGCCTCATAAAAATATCATAAAATTATTTATTCCTTTTTCCATAATAGTCTTGTAATAACTTCCTTAAATATGGTCACCCTAAACCTTTTTATCTTCTCTCAACAATACGTAAGCAATTCACTTCCATTATATTTTCACTTAAATTGACAGTATTAATTTTTCCTTGATAAAAACATAGATAACACCAACTTTCCGTTTCAAATAAATAAAAATGCTATGAATTTGTGAACGGCAAACCCAGTGCCGGATTTAGGAAGTGCAGGGCCCGTGAAAAGTTTAAACGAAGGGCCCTTGATCTGCTTCGCGCTCTTTTTAACTAATGCTTTTCTTGTTATAGAAAGCAACAGGCTCGCCCCTATTACTTATATGACCTGAATATAACCGGGGAATGGTAGTCATATCTGCTTACAACTTCTTAAATACAGGATTAATGTGTCACCCTAAACTGCAATCTTAGTAACTTCAGTTTACAACACAATATTTCGAGTCTTCATGTAATAAAACGCCAGTTCATATGACAAGTCCTCCTACAAACGACGCTTAAGCTTCAAGAAGCTTAAATAGGTTTTGTCGCTCTCATGTGATTTAAATTTCATAATGAAAAAGGCTTCTATAAATAAAGAAGGTTATGGTTAGCAGCATTTTAATAAACAAAGTTTAAATTTTGTATGTAATCCTCGCCTTAAAACAGATAGGCTAATTTTTAACCTTTTGTGAGGGGTCTGTAAAATCGCAAAGCACTCGCCACGTGATAAGTCCTGCCCTGTACAAACGGAACGGAAAGTTATATTTTATTTAGAAAACAAAAATACAGTAGAGGGTGAGAAAATGGGACACAAAATAATCTAAAAAAAGTCCCATGAATAAATAAGTTGTTACGGAGCAGAGGCTGACGTGACTGACCCTTGTAGCTCTATGACGAATGGGCAGGATTCCAGGGTCTTTGAATAGATTTGGTCCCTGGATTAATATATAGATCTTCGTGTAATAGATTTTTTTTTAATGAGATTTGGGTTCTGCGTCCCTGAAGCGATATATCAACCTAAACATTGCCAGCTTTATCAAAGTCTCACGTTTCATAAAGCGCGAGCTTGGTGCGGAGTACGGGTTGGTAGATATCACGTGTCATTACATGATTGTATTTAGACGTACCGGTTCCCTCATGATGTTTTCTTTCACCGATATTGTGCGAACGACTGGGGATTGATCCCCGACCTTATATTTCAAAGGCTCTGCTCACTACCTGTCTACTATAATTTTCTAAGGATATTATTAGAAATAAACGTGATTTGAACCTGAGACTACGCGATTATTGCCAAGTGTTAAAGAGTTGAGTCTGGGTGTAATAATCTGTATTTGTTTATTTATTTACAAAAATAAATATTTTATTAAAATAAAACTACTTTTTAACGGATTTTATCGCGGTTTATTTTAGATTTTAGATCCCGACGTTTCTAAGTCTTTCAGACTTCATGTTCACGGGTGGACTGAGGTATTTGACGTCCAGAAATATTAATCACAATTATTACTGACTACCTCCAAACATTAATATTTAAGTTGCGTTCTGATTTAAGCAAACATTTAATTTTAGTTTTATTTCAATGTGTGATATTCGCGTAAATCTACCTAAGACATTACTAAATTATTTTATGTAGTATATTATCAGTTATCTGGTTTTCATAGTACAACAAGCTCTGCTTAGTTTAGGATTAGATGGCCGTGTGTGTATAAAAAAAGCAAACCTTTGATATAAACTTAAACTTCGATATTTTCAAGTGCAGAATAAACAACATCGCAACAGAGTTATTCACTATTTCCACGCTAAAGTAACATTAGGGTAGCAGGAAAACTCGTCGATACTCAATACCACAAATGGTGTACCCTTTTGATATATATTTGGTAGTTTTCTACCTGAGTTCCGTGCTTACCATACATCTCAAAGCTTTTGGACTGAGGCTACAGTGGCTGCGATGCAACAGCAACAGCGAAACGAGTTATAAATAGTCTGCCTACACGATGCGAAAATCCTACGAAAATCTAGAGATGATGTCGCTAAAATTACAAGAGCAAACAAATTGGTCGTCGTCTTTGATGATGCGCGTTGTGTAGCCACCGACATATTAACTAGCACTGCTAAACTTTTCACAGAAATATGAAGTAATCTAACTAATTCACTTAAATTTCGCTTATAATTCGATATAGCGCGTCTTCTCCCAACGTTTCCCTTACGTTAATCGTCTATCATCCATCTTCTCCACATAACCAAACTACATGACTGAGGGCTGAGTAACCTTTGTCCGTGGGAGTGCACCTTTGATTTGAATCCCCACACGTAGTCCCCCGGTGGTGCGAATCAGGTGGCTATCAATCAACTGAGTAATTATGTTCATTGGTAATTAACTGGTGGTAGACTTCCGCCGTGGTTAGTGACCACCCACCAGACAAAGCTTCACCGCCGAGCGGCCTTGAATGTCTGATGACACTGTTTTCGAGAGTGGGTCGGGTTGCTAATTTATGGTTTCTAACCAAACAGAGCCTCATTCCACTGCCACCTTCCCATCTAAAATCGTTCGTAATCACGAGTGAATCGATATATTGGAAGGGCGCGTCCCATCGTAGACTAAATCTTTGCTCATCATCAGACGAGTTGAAATCAAGCGCAAGTCTATTGCAGAAAAAAATAACCATGACCTAGGAGGACATTCGCTGATCTCATCCGTGATGTCCTTCTTCACGCCTGCATTATCCGAAGGATTAAGATGAAGTTATCCGACCAACGGAAATCGAGCAACTGCTCCCATTAACTGAACGTGTAATACGTTTGTTTTTATGGTAACTTACCATCAGGCGAAATTTAGGACTAACGTTACCTATAAAAATATATGCTCGCTTCAATATATTTTCTTTGACGATATTACATGAATAGGTTCAGAGGATTGGCAAGCAGCGATGTGGATTAATGTTTTGTAGACATATATTTACTTCTCTCTATTCAATTTTTACTATAATATTTCTAAGAATATAATAGAATGTTGGAGTTAAATAAATACAGGAAACTTTTTAACCAGTAGGACCTAATAGAACATATATTTCATTAATTTTATAATACGTTTTATATTTTTTTTATTCGACTAAATATCAGCAAATTATGAGAGACCTGGTTAGTTGGAAACAATTACTCTCGAGTTATTTAAAAAGGCAACAAAATATAAAACTTTACTACAACAGGAAAGCTAACATAGAAAGTCTGATAATTTGATTAAACTGGCAAAAGAAAACGAAAGAAAGTAAAATGAAGCTGAATGGAAAAGTTAATTAGAGGGGTTCGGCGATGCAAGCAATGCTTTGGGACAAGCAGTTTACGGAGAAATTATAAATAAAAACAGGTTTATTTTCAATGTAATTTTGCGTTAAATCATCAAATGAAAGTGAAATACCTAGTAAATATATTTATACTCAGAGTTTTATTCGTAACTAGCTTCCGCCCGCGGCTTCGCCCGCGAAATTGATCTCACTAATCTTGTTTCTCCATACAAACTTTGGAACCCCGTTTCACCCCCTTAAAGGGTGAGGTTTGAAAAATCCTTTCTTAGTGCACCCCTAGACCCTATAAGGAATCTATCCATAATGTATTTAGTAATGTATGAAACAGTACAGTCAATGATTGGAGCGATTTATCTTCGGGTTAAAACAACGTTATATTATCAATTTCAACATTTGATAAAACAAATTTTATTATTTTAAAAACCGTAAAATGAAAAGAGAATAAAATTTTCTCGAATAATATTCAAACAAGGTCTTCATAATCAAGAACCCTTTGGCTTTAATTCACCAAAGAGGTTGTAACGCTAATTTTAATTTGCTAATTAAACCATAGCGGAATGTTTTTACAATCCCTCGGCTTTCGGTAAAACGGGTAATGACGAATATTTCTAATCTAACTTGATATTATATTTTGTTTGTAAGTATTTTAACAACTTTACTAACACGAAAATTTACATAACTAGCTTAAACTGACGCGAATTTTTTTAGGTTTAATTTATTATTACATACCATCACACCTGTATTATCCCGAAGGTGTGCGCATAGATGAATATCACTTAGGTCCCATACCTAATAGGAGGCAAGACTCAAAAATCAAAATTTCAAAACTCAAGCTAAACTAAAATTCACTAATTAATTAGAGAAGTATTTTTGGTGAACCCGGGAATCGAATCCTGGACCTCGCGGTTATTACACGCTCACCATTGGACCACCGGGGCATTTAAAAAAACATATGTAATAAATAATAAAAACAATTGTTAGTTACCTAATTTAATCTAAGAAAAAAGCAACAACATGAGCAGATAAAATATCTTCATTTTTATCTTCCAATAAAATAAACAGTACGTTCAATGGCACGTTCACTACCCCATTATGAAATCCAAGATGTCAAATTTTGATTATACCATGGAATGAGAAAGAGCAGAGTTTGCATATACAGGCATACAATTTCTTAACAATAAACTGTTAATAAATTATTTTGTACTAGCTTCCGCCCGCGGCTTCGCTCGCGAAATTGGTCTCACTAATCTTGTTTCTCCACACAAACTTTGGAACCCCGTTTCACCCCCTTAAACTCACCCAGTTTTGAAAAATCCTTACTTAGTGTACCCCTAGACCCTTTAAGGAACCTATGTGCGAAATTTGGAGTCTCCAGACCCAGTGGTTTGGGCTCTGCGTTGATATGTAAGTCAGTCAGTTTCTTCTTTTATATATTTAGATTTTTTGTGCCTCTTTGCCCCGTTCTCATCAGTCACCTAGCCGAGATCGTGACTCTACCTAGTCGCAGCGCGTCCTACGCTATTTCATGGTAAAGTTCACGTACTCCTGATTGACGACTTAAGAAGTGTTTTTTTTCTGACATCGGTTGTCAGTCTTAAAGGACACACAGCGGCCATTACCCCTTCAGCTTACTAACATAGGCTATATATAACGTCATCATTTTCTAACATTTTTTATTACTTTTCATATGTTATAAGAGCTATTATGTTAGTTTTATATAGCTTATTATTTATAGTATATGTAGTGTATGTATTATTTTTATTTCAGCAAGCATTTCCGGTTTCCCTGTGTCCGAAACTAGCGCGCCTCTCTTACACTTGCGAGCACTGTTGAAAGGTTCGATGCCCGATTGATACAATAACTGTTTAACACGATTTGCTACATTAACTATGTAAATAAAATAAAATAATAACTCTGAAAATAGTTTGTTTAAATTTAATAATTAACTAACAAAGTAAAAGGCGCACTTAAAATGAAAAACATGTTTAAAATTCTCGCTCTTGTAACTTACCTAGGTATATTTTTTATTGCTTCACGCACTTTTTCGGTGAGCCGATTATGGATCAAACCGATACAGTATTTGACAAATGCCATGGAGGCTCTCTGATGTGGGAAGAGCCTTGGGTCTGGCGAGACGTTCCCGGACAACTCAAGTTTTGGAGGTCGGGCTTTTAAACTTACAAACGTCAGTTGCAACAATAAGGTTTATGGCGACTGGGAGGTGGTTGTGTCCTTCTAGTGAAAAGGGAAGATCTTCCAACCGCGGTCCCTCACTAAGTTTGTCGATGAAACACCAGGTCTTTTAGATAGTCCGACTGAACTGTTTTTCAACGTGGAAGTGGTTTCAGTGTAAGGAAACTGTCAACTCACAATGGCGGGTACCGAGTACAATGTATGGCTACTCGGCACCACACCCAACCCGTTGATCGACTGTTAGAAAGAATGTGTGTGATGTGATGAAACTAGCAATTTACCATCAAACTTTTTAACGAATTTTCATGTAGTTTCGTATATGATCCTATGACAGTAGGCGTATAAATAGCAAGTAAATATAAATAAATAAATAAATATTCTGGAACATTAACACACACGGTCATCTGGTCCCAAGCTAAGCAGAGCTTGTACTATGGAAACCAGATAACTGATATATACTATACACATAATACTTTTCTTTTGTAAATATATACATATAACTAGCGGCCCGTCCCAGCTTCGCCCGGGTAGCTTCAGCCCACTCAACAATTTCCATAAAATGTGATAACCATAGCAGCGCCATCTATTGATTATTTACTCAACCCAGTCGAAAGGTATCGACATCTGTTAGAATCATTTGGAGTTAACAGATAATTGTGACTGTCAAATAATAACAGACAAATAATTAGCAATAAATTAAAATTGCGACTATAATTTGAGATTTAAACTATCCTATCTCTCAAGTTGGATCGAACTGCACATGGTGTGCGAATTTTATTATAATCGGTTAAGTGGTTTAGGAGTCTATTGAGGACAAACATTGTGACACGAGATTTATATATATTAAGATAGATACTTACACCCAGACCCGACACAAACACAAATGTTCATCATTAATGTTTGTCTCGGGTGGGAATCGAACCCACGACCTGTTGCGTGAAAAGCAAGTATCTTACCGACCACGCCACCGGTCCGTCAAATTTTATTCGTATACTTCCCGTATACTTTGTCAGAACATCAAAACTGGCACGCAAAACTATCACCCTCTTCCTTAGCTCTATGGTATGCTCCCTTCCTCACGTAGTGACTATGTATTTACATATTTTGACAAATTCCTCCCTTTGTGCGTACTGAGCTTACACAATAGCAGTATCGTCACGTTTATCGTCAAATTTATCGTCTTTGGGGAGCACCTTATTGTTTGTAATCATCTAGTATGAGACTTATTGTATACCTAATAGTATTTCGTCCTTAATATTTTATGTTGCAGTTCCTTATAAGTTAGCTTCGACTATTCTGAATTAAGTTTAACTAAGGTAGGTTGGCTGACCGTTTAACTCGCATCGCATCTGAGGTACAAAGTCATAAAACATTAATTAAATTTCATATAGAACTATTTAACCACAGATAAAAGTAATGTAAGACTATTCGTTAATTTAATATTTGCTTTTTTTTTAAATACATGTTTTTTGTTACACAAACAAATTATGCAGGTTTGATCTTTTGACAACCTTGGCGCCTGGCGTCGCACTATGGGAATATGGACATTGCTGAAAATCAGTGCTGTGGGTCGCCTCTAGTAGGCACTCACAGCGTTTACTGAGCAATGTCCATGTTTGACACTGATAGGTCACACTTACTCTTGTTGACGTGACAACGTCTTATAAATTGGTTTGCCGGGTGACACTTCAAGAAACTGCGTTACGCTCCGCTCACGTTATGCGCTCACAATGAGAGCGAGTGAGAGGCACGCGTCCCTTCCACTCGGGCATGGTTAGCCCGCCTAAGAGCGAGAGAGACAGACATAAAAAGTGAAAGGCACGCGTCCCTTCCACTCGAGCACAGTTAGCCCGCCTAAGAGCGAGATTCTTTGTATAAATTAATGTTTTAAATATAATTCTTTGTATAAATAAATGTTTTAAATTGTTACTATTATTTCATCCTTCTTCCTACTATACGAATGAATATTCACATTAAAATTATTTTACCACTCAAAGTCGTTGTCACGTAAAACTTTCGCCCGTATACCGACTTTACAGGCAACCAATTTTTTTTTTAATTGTTGTTATGTTTGTTTTTTTTTCTTTCTCTATCTATGTGTTTCTTTGTTTTTTATTTAATTTTGTGTGTCCTGTCGTTGTCAAATAAATGTTTTTCTTTCTTTCTTCTTTCTCTTTCTTTCGTCACTAATATCCATATCGCTAGAATCATCATCACTGTCTGTGCAGCTTGAAGAGTCAGAATCTTAGCTATAGGCGATACGCGAGTTAAACGGTCGGCCTATACCGGGGTTAGCCATGGTCTTGTGTAGGTATATTTAGTAACATTGCATACTGATTGAGTGAAGGCAAAACGACTTGAACACATTATAATTAATCAAAATCGGATTTAGCTGATAAGTGCATTTAAAAAAATCTTTGATACATAGGTACCTAAGTAGGTAACAATAGGATCAAAGTGCTCGAACCCGTGTCACTAGATTGAATGCTTCATTTTCTGTAAGTTCATTAGTATTATGCGTTTCAAATAAGAATATGACTGGGAATCCGCCATCTTGAACTCGTATGCGCATCACCTTCACATTTTTCGGTAAGGCGGGCAAAAATTTTTGATTAAAAATTTATAAAATGCGTGTATCTTATTCCGATCTCGATGATTGTGATTCAAGGAAGATTGCGCATTTGTAGTCAGATATCTAGGTACGAACATATTTTATTAAGTTCGGACGAAAAAAATTGTGTTATATAAGTTAAAATGTGGGTAAATGTTTGTGTATCTGTGTATTTGTGTACAATTTTGTGGCATCTTAGAGCATAATTTTACTTAGGTTTTATTTTTCTACATAAATTACTTCCTTATATTTCAACATAATTTGTGTGTTGTTTCATATTTTTTGCTAACACTACATTTGCTTAATTTGAAGTATGAATTTTGGTATGAAGTTAGCCTCGAGTCCAATCCTATTGTTATTTAGAACGCATTATACACACGTCTTATTTTAACTTCTAAATCTACTTTAGACATAGTTGAGACATCCGAGACTTGACTCCAATGCACCTGTCTACGTGCAACAAGTCGCGACAGGACTTTAGTCAAATTTAAAATTAATAAGAGTTAATATGTATTTTTAGCAATCAGAAGGGAAATTTATTAAAAAATAATGAAACATCAATCAAAATTACAGATAATTATAATTTACACAGAATAAATGGGTATTACAACACTAGTTACGTAAGCACAGCATAACGGTATCGCGACAATTCAAATACGAATGGGCCTTCAGCCTCTGGTGACCGCTCTTTTATACTGGACGTTTAAACGCTTCATTCATTCTTCTTCGTTCCGAGCAGCAATCTCCAACACGGCCTCTCCTGACGCCCTGACGTCCTCGTCAGGTTCTTCCACTTCTCGTCCGGGCAGCGGCAGCAGCAAGAGCACCAATCACGCAGTCCCGTAGCGTCTGCATCAGCGCGAAACCGCTCCAACTGTTGTCATGCAACTGCACCTGTCAATAACAGACTCGCTCGCGGTGTTAACGACGTTAACCCCCCAAGCGAAAAATCCACACACAACACATTTTACGGTCACAAAAATAGCAATCTATGCTAAGTGTTTTGTTCAGCTTTTTATCGTCAGCCATCGGTCAGATCTATTACAAAGAAGTAACATTCGGACTTATAAGACTTGCTACTCACACAAATCCTTTACAGGATTCAAGGTTGAACCTATGACTATTGATTAGTAAGATGAAAGTATACGGCTACATTTCTACTAAAAATTCTGTTACACTTTAGGGAGAAACACATACCTATTTTAGTTTTTATTTTTTGTACTTACTTAGCAAATGCTAAGCTTGTTACAAGCTCACGCCAATACTACCGACATACGTCTCTTTAAACGAAGGAAGATAAATCGTTTTTAAACTGAATATGCAAACCCATCCTTCATGGAATGTATCACCAATCTTCAAACCGAAGCACGCTGCAGGAGGCGCCTCGGGGCTCGGCGAGTAGGCTGCACTCGCAGACAGCTTCATCAGCAGGCGTTCAACCCTGCAGAGCTTGTTGCACACGCAGCCACAGAGACTGCAGGCGTCCTCGATCGTTTGGTCACTCAAAAGAGGCATCAGAGTTGCCATCAACCAGTTCTCCTTCTGCACATATAAAAAACATACTTAATCCATAATGTTCCAAAACCTTCTAAGGGTCCTTTTTGTTTTAATTGCCCCAAAAATAAAATTCGGTATCCTCACTACCGACGCAAGCTTGCACTCTTACATCAGCAGCAAGGATGGGCCAAAAATATTTTTTTTTAAAAGTAAGAAGAGTAGACCGTCGTGCAACTGTCTCAAACCGCGTGACCTAAGGCGGGTGTGGGTGCACGACATCACTATTAAGTTAGCCCGTTTAAAAAAGGTCTAATACAGTAGGGCGTTATTGTCGCCAATGTTCACCGATACAGATAATGAACATCAGCGAAACAACATAGCTAGGAGCTAGCTATGTAGGGATAATAAGAGAGAAGCTCCAGCCAAACCCGCAAAAAATAAATAAATAAATGGGAAGTAAGGCACAATGCAGATGGGGTCTCTCAAAACTTGGGGTGCTCAAATAGGCTGCGCGAGTAATTGCAGCAGCAGCAGGCGTCTCGTCTTGTAAAGCCGGCCGCTTAAGCAGCCTCATAGCACCTCAGGACCGCAGGTTCGGCCGCAGACAAGCGCGCACAGTAGGAGACACCTCAGGTCCGCAGAGCTGGTTGCACGCGAGCGCACACAGCAGCAGACATCAGGCCCGCTAAGCTGAATACACGCTCAGTCGTTGAGGCAGCAGGCGTCTCAGCCTGCAGAGCTGCAGCAGCAGTGGTCTAGGAAAACACCACCGTAAGCTGCCTTGATCCACGTTGTAACCTGTTTAATATTTTAAGATCATGTTAACATGTTACGCTGACGTATGCTAATTTAGTAAGTATCAAATACCAACAATCCATGAATGAACTAACAACAGTATCTAATCTACATGTAACACATCAAAGACTTACAAAATTAGCAATGGATGTTGGGTACTTTTTACTCAGCCGCTTATTATCAGCTATAGGTCAGAACGTATTAAAAGTTGAAATTTAATTAAGTTGCTTTAAAGATGAACCTGACACGTAACGGAAATAACTTCGGAGACACATACAGGAAAAGAAGTGAGAATCATGATCAAATCATGATAATATGCGTGTGTGCAGCAGGTAAATAGGGATACATCCAGAAACGACACCGACGCTCTATGGAAGTTACTCCAGAGACTAATACAGTGCGCCCAGGTCACCCTAATACCACAGCGTAGCGTAATAAACATGACTGATGCTCGACGAAATTGCTTCGGAGACTGACACAGAATAGAACTAAAAATTATGATCGTGAAATGCAGTAGATAAATAGGGATACATCCAGAAACGACACCGAGGCTCAATGGAATTATTCCAGAGACTTATACAGCGCGACCAGGTCACCCTAACACCACAGCGTAGCGTAATAAACATGACTGATGCTCAACGAAATTACTTCGGAGACTGACACAATAAAAGTGAAAATTATGATCGTAAAATGCGTTAGTATGCAGTAAATAGGGATACATCCAGAAACGACACCGATGCTCAATGGAATTATCCCAGAGACTTATACAGCGCGACCAGGTCACCCTAATACCGCAGCGTAATAAAGATGACCGATGCTCAACAGAAATCGCTTCGGAGATCGACACAGGAAATGAAGTAGAAATAGTGATCATATTATACGTTAGTATGCAGTAAATAGGGATACATCCAGAAACTACACTGACGCTCAATGGAATTATTCCAGAGACTTATACAGTGCGACCAGGTCACCCTAATACCACACCGTAACGAGTTGTAGTTCGACTGTGTCCTCATACGTTGAGCGAAGGTCTTACTCAGGTATTTTTCTGAAAATAACATAGCCAGAGACTGACACTACAAGTCAATGTGTCACCCTGACACCCTTGGAGAGTTCATTCACCCCAATGCCCGATGGTTACGGAGCGACCGCTTCCCAGAGACCAACATGGGTATCTATTGAACCAAAAAATATATTCGAGTTATCACATTAATGTTATAAAGGCAAAGGTTTGTGAGTGCGTAAGTATGTTTGTTAATTCTTTACACAAACGGCTAGACCGATTTAGGTAAATTTTAATATGTAGGTAGATACTTATACCTTGGATCAACACATACCTACCACTTTTTTGTACGGTCTACGTGTTGCTCACTAGACTAGACTGTCAACAACCATCCACTACACAACTCAGAATATGAGCACTAAGTGAGTGTGTGACGTGTACCTAAACTTTAAGCTATAGTCGATGTATAAGAAAGGATGGTAGCCGACAGAAGAGCGAACAACATAATAGGTAGTTTGTAGTACAGAGGGAATATCAGATATTGTATCCCTGGACGCATTGTGCGTCATTAGGCACCACTCACCCCGTCACGTCGCATCAACATGGCACCGTGTAGGTACTTCGCCTCGGCCGCGACCATTTAGTGTACTGACCGACACATGCCTGGGTCCAGCTTTCCTGTCAACTGAGAAAATGTTCGTTAAAAACATTAATGACCAAGTTCGGATTATCCTCCAATCTGCAGCACATTATTCGCACATTTACAATCAACAATTGGGGCATTAGAATTAAACCCGGGCGAATATTTTCGAAAATCTCTTTACACTGTAAAACAGTGGGTAGGTACAACAAACTAACCTTGTTAGTGTTCCACTGTTGGACATCAGTGTTGTCATAATTATATTTTTGACGAATTGAAAGAGTTTAGGCATTAAACAACACACGCTGGCCAATTGCGGATTGGAATGATTAGTTCTTAGACATGTCGGTTTCCTCATGATGTTTTCTTTCACCGATATTACGCAACAGCGATGAAACAATTCAAACAAAGAACACGTACTAGGCACGACCGGGGATCGAACCCGCGAACTTTATATTTAAAGGCTAAGACCGTTGCGCCACTGCTACCACGTACACCAAAATATTTATAACCTCCAAGTCGACACTCGGCCATGCTGACCATTGTGCACAAACATGTAGCAATACACAAATCATTATTTATTCCTATTTACACACACATGATCAGCCAGGTTGGTCACAATGTGGCGCCATGGGCATGATGACCACAGCAAATACTAAGTAGTAATAAAAATGTTATCACCGCTTTGGACTATGAGGGAAAACAGACCCGTGGCCGATTACGCATCCTCTCGCAGCGACGATAGTCATTGCCATTGAAGAGGGTCGATGGTTGCCACCGTTCTCACCAGCTCCTTAGCCACAGTGGTCTGGCCAGCACCGTTGCCGCAGTGCTTGCCACATTGTTGCCCGCAACACGTACACCATAGCCATAGTACACAGAGTCACTCATGTGCACCCAACGAACATTGCCTGTAACATAATCACACACAGCAAACAGGCACAAAACAATACATGGTTCTATTTAAGCCATAGATCCAAATAAAATTACCATGTAAAACTATCTCAACACGAGTATTTACTCTGTTGCTAATTTAAATGAACAAAGGTAAGAAATGAACAAAGGCAAGAGTGCAACAATTTGTTCATCTACCGTCATTATAAATTCATTTTGGTTATCGACTTATACAATGACCTACTTTGATTCTCAAGGAACATTACTTTGTGCTTAGGTTTTCTTTCGAAGGCATAGGTCTAAATTAATAAATATTTCGCTAGGTTATGATGCATGGGACACACTGGGCGTGTCCAACTGTTGTCCACATTTGAACGTGAATAAAATAAAGCGTTCAAACCATCTACAAAAATGATTTGGGGCTTAATAAGGCTCACTGAATCAGCGAATATAATTCATACGAGCATTGACTACCACAATATAATTGTCAGCAATAGAATTAAAATTATTGAGATAATTACGTAACCTTTTATGATCCATGCCAAATTGATTTAGGCGCCAAACACAGTGGCACGACGTGCCGCGCGCCGCCTCACGCCATATTGATAGGCGCGCACCGAGCGAACCGCGAAGCCACATCGGAGCGGTATCAGAGCCGGTCAGCGGCACCTGTGGTTACCTTGCCACGAAGAGGAGCGCCAGCGCGCCGCACCGCGCCTCCTCGCCCGCTTAAGCGCTCGACTCACAGACTTCTCACATGCGCTTAATTACACTTACTTGCCGCCATTTTGTCACCACTTACTTACTGAGTTTACGTAACACCAGGTTACAGAAATTTTCTGCGCAGACGTAACTAGATAGAAAAATACCTCAAAAAATAAAGAAGTGGACGTAAGAAGTAAGAATCCCACTTCTGATTTTAGCAATCAGAAGGGAAATTTATTAAAAAATAATGAAACATCAATCAAAATTACAGATAATTATAATTTACACAGAATAAATGGGTATTACAACACTAGTTACGTAAGCACAGCATAACGGTATCGCGACAATTCAAATACGAATGGGCCTTCAGCCTCTGGTGACCGCTCTTTTATACTGGACGTTTAAACGCTTCATTCATTCTTCTTCGTTCCGAGCAGCAATCTCCAACAGTATCGTAATTATTTAAATCAACTGATACAGACTACAGCTGTCATAGTAAAACAAGCTTTAACGCTAAACTAATAAAGTTAAAATTGTCTGCAGTAACTGCACTCCGAGAACACTGGGATGAGGCGAACGCGCGTGTCTTGCAACGCAAGGCTCAGCTGGATGCGATGCTGGGTGACTCGCAGCGGTATGAGGCGAGGCGGCGCGACGCGGACGCCTGGCTATCCCGCATGGAGGCTCGCCTCGCCGCCATGCAGCCGCCCGCTAACACCGCTGATGTGCTTGAGATGCAGCTCAGAGAACAAAAGGTATAACCAGAATAATCAAATTTCGAAATTAAGAAACAAATTTAAAATAGCGGCACTTATCATTCCTTCTTACTCGCATTTTATTGCTGTCTTTAGTTACACACGTTAGTACAACTCACAAAAAAAACGGGAATGTATTCAGTATTCCTAATGCATTAGGTTTTATTCCTTCTAGGCAAATACGGAATCCACTGTTTTCGAGATTAATATTTAGAACTTGGTTGGCTTTATGAATAGGCACATATTTTGGTCTATATTAAAAATTATCAACTATCATGTTTTGCTGACGTTACAATCTGTCATTTACTAGCAGCCGCCATTTTAGTTTCGTTTCTTGGCGCGGGCTATAACAATACAAATGTTATTTAGTTTCGGTGGTCAATCATAGATGGCAGTGTTATAAATATTGACCGAAAGCTTGTCACTCTGGCTTAGATATTTCTATCAGAAATGTGTATTATTATTTTGTTCATATCGGTAAAAAAAATAGAATCATATTGACATAACGTATTACTTGATAAAACATCCCTGAATTTCTCAGTATTTCGATGGATTTCTATTTATGATATGTCGTTGCGAATTACTTCACTCCACCGAACACAAACAAGATATATGTACACTTAGATATTTATAAATGATATGAAGGTCATATTGGTCTTTTTTGTGCGCTATTTATTAATATTTTGGCGCAAAAAATATATTTTATATTGAAATAAAACTACTTTATAACGGTTAACGGTTTTATTTTAGATTTTTATGTACCGACCTTTCAAAGTCTTTTCAGACTTCATGGTAACTTATTAATCACAATTATTACTGACTACCTGCAAATAGTATTAACTTTTTAATAATGGAGGTGACATTTGATGGGCCGGTGGCGTGGTCACTAAGATACTTGCTTTTCACGCCGCAGGTCGTGGGTTAGATACCCACCCAAGTCAAACATTTGTGTGATGAACATGCGTAAAACGTAAAATCTTATTTTATCATAATCATATTACATTGTCTGGAAGATATATCTGCTTAAAATTTTAGCGTGAAATGCTTACAAGTTGTAACATAATTTGGTAGTAGATATTCCTAAAGTTGTAGTGCAATAGTGAAGTTAGTCAGTTTGTGTAATTACTCAGAGAGATATTGAAGTTACGGGTAACTGTTTCAACTTAACTACTGTTACTGTAACTAACTAGAGAACTACTTACGAGCAAGTAGAATAGTACTAAGAGTTGTTGACTAAAATCCGTTTAATTGTAAATTATTATTCTTTGGATTTAGTTTTGAAATCGCAGATTAAATTGAAATTTAAATTGGATTGGGATTTAGGTCGTTCTTATAAACTTTCAAGTTTGTCTGTCAGATAGCTTGACAAAAGCTTTGAAACCTAAATTTGGCACCAGTAAGGCTATTAAGTCCCGTATAGGTTACCTAGAACTCGAACAGCATATTATAAAAAAACCTCTAAATATGATATATTGGAAAAGTTTGAACCCAAAGCAATTCTCAATGCCAAACCCTACTTTTTGTATTTTCATACTTTACACCATATTTCCAAAACTCCAAACTCCAAGTTTTAACTTGGCAGTATCTTATCTGGCTCCAACTCAATATTACATACAAGTAAGTTCAAGTTACGACCAAGTATGCTTCATAAATCCTACTTAATTGGGAGGGCAGCTCTTAAAACTCCCTTTTGCAGCCATTTTAAAGGACTTGGATGTTTTGGGCGTGCTCTGCTATTTCACTTAAATATTTGCATAATTATTTATAATTGTTCTTGTTTTAATTTGTTTACTTATCAAATGTTTTAACTTACAAATCTAAAGATATAATAGTACCTTATTATTATTACAATACAGGTAAGTATAAGGTTCTGATAATAGTTTCCGTCACTTTCCGCGATCCTTGGCATTTCCACGCCAATTGCTAGCTTGAAGCTCCTTAGATCTGCCTCTGCTGTATCATTTCATCTCAGTGGATCCACTGGGCATGGCCCTGGAGGTACCAAGCAACCAAAGTATGCTCTTATTATGCTGCAATCCATACCCATTCTCACAATTTGACCGAACCATCTGAGTCTGTGCGCTTTCGCTTCTCCGATGATGCTGTAAACTAATGTCAAAGAACACCGGCTCCTACTAAGAATGACCTACTAGGCTACTGAAATTAAAAAACATCCTAATTTCAACATCAAAAATGGTTGGAATATACTATTTAATATATAATATTGATCCTTGGGACCCAGTGCTTAATTTACTTGTACCATATCCTTAGCCTAATCCACTCAAAATTCAAGACACTGTGCGCTCAGTTTGCTTAATCGGATGTCAATCGAAGTCAGTAATAATTGTGATTAATAAATTTGGACGTCAAATACCTCAATCTACCCGTCACAATGAAGTCTGAAAAGACTGAAACTTTGTCATATAAAAATCTTAAATAAACCGCGGTAAAATCCGTTATAAAGTAGTTTTATTTCAATAGTTATCTGGTTTAAATAGTACAAGCTATGTTTAGTTTGAGATCAGATGGCCGTATGTGTTAATGTCCCACTATATTTTATAATTAATTCTCTTCTCCGTCTTCATTTTTGGAATATTTCCGAACTCGCCATGTTCTATCAGGTTTCTGCACAGTGTCCAGGATTTTGCATATGACATTTTGTTCTGTTATGAGGAGTTTATTCTCCTCTTAATACAATCAATACATGGGGAGGTTAAGCATAATTATATTAATTATTTACGTCCGACAATCTTATCCTACACTAAACATAACTTTTATTATGGAAACCAGATAACTAAGGCGTTATCGTACCTAAACCTCAATTTGTAAATGTTAAAGTTCCTGCATTAACACAAACTTTTCAATTGGTCAATAACTGACACTATGTCTAGTACTACATGAATAGATATTATTTAGTAATTTATTCATGTGCATTACAACGACGATAACGATGTTTTACCCGCTAAAACGCTATACGTAGGTAAATTGAAGACTTCAATTCCTTAAACGTTTCAATCAGTTAATATTTGTCAAAGCGCCATCTATTGCCATAATTCTTTGGCTTTTATTTGTAGCGGCGCTATTAATGTCATAATTCTGTATTATTTCCTTCGTAAACGGCGTTGCTAAGTAATTCCAAGTTTTGAACCTAGATAGCGTTGTTTTCAAATACTGATCTTATCTTTATTTCACAGTCGTTCCACGCAGAGGTACACCAGTATAAACACCAGATCGAGCTGTTCGGGCAGCTGACTCAACGACTGATCGCAGTGTATCGCAACGATGATACGACCCGTATCAAGCGCTCTACTGAAGCTATTAACCATAGATACAACGAGCTTAATAATAGGTAAGGAAATTTATCTTACACTACATTAGTTTACTGTTTAGACACGTGTTCTGTTTTATTATACTACGGTGCCGGCACCTGATAAAAAGTGGTCAACGTAGCCTTTAAACGTTTGCAACACCAGAGGTATAACTACACTAGCCACCTTACTCATGCCCAGTGTATAAACTGGGGCTCTGCCAAGCCGTGACTGGGTGGCCTACAAGATTGAACCCTGATACTGGTAGTAATAAAACTCGGTTTACGTTCAATGATCTATTTGTATAGCTATGACAGAACCCAAGTGATGAGTAGGAGAGAGAGAGAGAGAGAGGTTCTAGGTTCACAACAAATTGTACTTAACTAATACAATAAACACAACACTTGCGACTTTTAAAAATAATACAGCGCCATCTATTGATGGGTAGAGAAAAACTATTAAAATACTATATTGATCTTTAACATACCGCCCACCAAGGACATTATTGACAGAATGTCCTTAAAAGGCTTACAATGAACTATGACATAATAATATGTCTACTTAAACTAACAAACTGTTCTAAAGTGCTAACTTTGTTAAAGTTACACCCAAAATAGAACCTTTATGTGCTAATTTGATCTCTTACATCTAACATTGACCTCTTATGTGCTAACATAAATTCTTACATCTAAATTTGAACTCTTATGTCTAAATTTGTACTTTGTAGGTTGAACTTATGACATGAACTACATTAGAAACATAAAAAAAAAATTGTTCTAAAAACTTAGGTACTTCATCTATAAAGTTGATGTCTATATAGTGAACAAAGTTTATGTAAATAAATGTAAATATAAAAACTAAATAATTGTGAATAATTTAAATCTCTTGTTGGTATATGTAAGACTAAAATTCGATTAAAAAAAGAAATTAGTAAATTTATTGTGGTACGGGTAATATGCAAAGTTTAGAGGTTGGGCGTTTGATTATTGAACTTTTGGTTTTGATTGTCACCACACGGGTTATATTGTCATCACCTGGATGTTTTTGCAATACGCGCCCTAACAACCATCTACAAGGCGGCAAATCATCCTCCTTTATCAGAACAATGTCACCATTTTGTGGTTCTGGAACTTGTAATGACCATTTGTATCGGTTCATTAAGTTGGATAAATATTCCTGCGACCAACGTCTCCAAAATGATTGCATCATACGTTGTACCAACTGCCAACGAGCCAAATTGCTTATATTTAAATTTTCATAGTTGACTTCTGGTACATGGACTAGAGGTTCACCTACATGAAAATGTCCTGGAGTTAAAGGTAGAGCTTCACCCGGATCGTCAACGTTAACAACGCTAATCGGACGTGAGTTTAAGCATGCCTCTACTTGATTGAGGAGTGTAGTTAACTCTTCATAAGTTAAAGTAGCATCACCGATCACCCGTTTTAGGTGATATTTCGTTGACTTCACCCCTGCCTCCCATAATCCACCAAAATTAGGACTGTGGGGAGGGATGAAATGCCATTCTGTCCCCTGTACTGCCAAGTGTTCTGCGATTGACGGTTGAATTGAAGCCAACTCCGTCAGTTCTCTAGCGGCGCCTACAAATGTGGTCCCGTTGTCGCTCCAGAGCTTGGCACAGTGACCTCGCCTCGACACAAAGCGTCTGAAGGCAGCTAAAAATGACTGTGTGCTCATGTCGCTAACCACTTCCAAATGTAGTGCGCGCGTAACCATACATACGAACAAACATATGTAGCCCTTATGTGATCTATGTCCTCGCCCTTTGGTCGTTCTAATATTTATAGGTCCTGCATAATCGACACCGCTGTGAATAAACGGTCGAGCTGGAGTACATCTTACTGATGGAAGAGAACCCATAAATTGGTTTCTAGTCGTAGCCCTCTGTTTTGCACAAGTTACGCATTTGCGAAAATGCTGCTTGACTAGATTTCTAGCGCCTATAATCCAATAGGCTGATCTCAGGTAGTTCATCATTAACTGAGGTCCACCGTGCAGGGTTTTTAGATGAGCGTCAGCGACAATGAGATGAGTTAAGTGACAGGAATTTGGTAAAACTATAGGGTGTTTCATTTGCTCATCTAATTGCGCCTTCTCAAATCTGCCACGAACTCTGATAATTCCGCTGTCGTCTATGAATGGACATAATGATTTTAATTTAGAATCTTTGGATTGTATGAAGCCTTTGTCCTGTAATTGTAAATATTCCCTTGTAAATATGTCCTTCTGTACTATTTTTATACATCTTCTTAAAGCTTCGTCTAACTCTTGTCTCTGTAAATAGTCTCCAGATTTTTTGTACTTTTTTATGAATCGCAAGCAGTATGCGACTACTCTTATCAATCGCTGCAATGAAGAAAATCGTTCTATAATTGATTGATCTGAAACGCTATCCACGATGTGTGCTTTAACTGATCTTTCTAAGTTGTCGTTTGGCCTACTGAAAACACTACAGTTCCAGGTAAGTCCTAAAGTCTTAGTTGTACTATTTGATCTAATTTCACTTTCTCTTAAATAATTTAATGTTTTGTACTCTATATTGATCCCATTTTTGTCCTTATTTGTGTACTGTTTTGTACTATAATTGTTCTGATGTTCTATTACGTGTGTTTGTACTACTATTTGTGCATGCATAACATTTATTTCCCGTTTAAGATTTGAGTCAACTGAGCTAACTGCACCAGATAGGATCCACCCCAAGGTAGTGTTCTGTGCCATAAGAGTACCCGAAGGGCTCTTAAGCATACCTTCCTTCAAAATGCGGCTGTATGCGTCTGCGCCTAATAAAAGGTCAATTTTATTAGGTGTGTGAAACATAGGATCTGCTAACTGCAGCCTATTCGAATCAATCCAGTTGAAATTAATGCAGTTGATGCTGCGTTCGGGTAAATATGACGTGATCTTATTTAAGACATAAGCCTTCAGTTTGAAGTCACTATCTACCCTTGACCTAATTTTGATCTGTACCATGTACTTTACTAGTGTTGCACCTTCGTTACCTAAACCTGATACCCGTCCGCGAATAGGAATCTTTTTTAATTTTAAATATTGTACTGTGGCCTCTGTAATAAAGCATGCCTGCGAACCCTGGTCCAATAAAGCACGCACAACGAATGGTCCCTGAGCTTTAGTCTCCACGTTGACTAACGCAGTGGCCAATAAAAACTGTGTGGGCTTGGCGATTGTGCCTGTGGAAAGACAAGATACCACTGGATGATCTGAAGTAGAATCCGTTGCAGATGGCGCTAACTCCTGGGTATCGTTTTCAGCAAGGTGTAGCAAAGAATGGTGGCGTTTTTGACAAACTCTACATGATGTGTTCTTTTTGCACTCTCGAACCATATGGTTTCCACCTAAACAGTTGAAACACATCCTTTTGTTGGCTACAAACTCCCGCCTACTGCTTAAGGGCTGTTTGGCAAATGCCTTGCAAAAGCAAAGTTTATGTGATTCATCACAGAACTCACATTTCATGTAAGACGAGCTAGTGGCTAACATTGACTTCGCGGATGAAGCTTGAGGAAATTTATTAATTTGGACTCTTTTAGGTTCAATGCACTCTAATGCTCGGAAACGGTTTTCAATAAATTGTTTAAATTGATCTAATGTGGGCAATTCATTATTGGAGTCGTTTGAGTTGCTTAACTCCCACTGTTTACGTGTTTCTAAATCTAACTTAAAGGTGACAACGTGGATGACAATTATATCCCATGTAGATACATCTATATTTAAATTAGTAAGAGCGTTAAGGCAATCAGACGTTGTGTCTATAATTTGTTTCAACGCTGGTGCTGACTCTGCTTGCATATGACGAATTCCAAATAAACGTTTTAAAATACAATTGGCTAAGTACTTCTTATTGTTGTACCTTCTGACTAAAAGATCCCAACACTGAGTATAGTTTGCATCGGTTATAGGTGTATGTCTAATTAGCTGTTCTGCTTCTCCAGTTAAATGACTTTTTAAATAATGTAACCTCTGAACATTATCAAGCGAAATGTTTTTGTGTACTAACGAAACGAATAAATCGTGGAACGAAGTCCACTCATCATATTTGCCTGAAAATGTCGGAATTGATATTTTAGGAAGCTTCACAAAAGAGTTGTTCTTATTTGTACTATTAGAACTAGATTTTTGTGCAATTTCACGTTCAGGTTGCAGCTTATTTACCATGGACTTAAGTAAACATTTATATGTTATATAGGTATCTTCAGTTGAATCAAAAATATCTAATGCCTTTTTATCACAATCCTCTAGATTATAACTCTGGTATAATTTTGTATTTGTGGATTTAAATGAAGCCCAATCTTGTTCTAATAATTCAAATCTGGTTTCTACATATTCTAAACTTAATCTCTCCTTTGGAGTTTTCTTAAAGTTTACTAATCCTCTTTTTATTGTATTTTGTAAATCTCTTAAAACATTGATTAAACCTTCCATTATTGTAAATATTTAATAATTTGATCTTGTAAATAGTCTAAATAACTAAAAATATAAATGTAAACAATTTACAGGTCTTTTTGAAAACCAATATAACTAATCAAAAATGAACTAATATTTTTCTAAGTGTTTAAGAATTGCAGGGACAACCGACATAGAGTCCACGTTCCCTCGTTTTTTATAAAACTATTCTAAGTTCTAACATGCACATCCAACACCTTTAAAATTTCACAAGTTAGTATAAATAAACAAATTATTATTTCTATGTTAATGTAAACAAACACGATTTTTCTAAGTCCAAGATTTCTTCACCAATCTGCTAAGTTAAGCTTGTCTTGATAATAAAGTTCAAATTTGTGTGCCTTGAACTTCTTGAATTGACACTGCCCTTTTTTGAAGTCGGTTAAACAAATTGTACTCACAACACTGCACTGTAGTTGTCCTGAAGGCTGAAACTGGCGTCACCACTGGCGCCTCGTTGATCTATTTGCAACTGCTTTTGACCTCTGCTCTGCTCCCTGATTGCTGCTTGAAGATACAGCGCCCGTGCTGCCCCCTATCGGGCTCCGCGTACCTTTGCCGCAGCGATCCACTGCGAGTACGCGCTTAGTCGCAAAAATTTGGACTCATCCGGCTCGGGACGGACCAATGTATGAACTGGGGCTCTGCCAAGCCGTGACTGGGTGGCCTACAAGATTGAACCCTGATACTGGTAGTAATAAAACTCAGTTTACGTTCAATGATCTATTTGTATAGCTATGACAGAACCCAAGTGTTGAGTAGGAGAGAGAGAGAGATTCTTGGTTCACAACAAATTGTACTTAACTAATACAAAAAACACAACACTTGCGACTTTTAAAAATAATACAGCGCCATCTATTGATGGGTAGAGAAAAACTATTAAAATACTATATTGATCTTTAACACCCAGAAAAACATCATACATAAATATAAGTTATTAGCTTTCCGTCGGCGGTTTTGCCCGCGTGACTTACTTAAGATATCATACTCAACGGTGGAATAAAATGTAACCTTACTCAATAAATGAGCTATCTAACAGTGCTAGGTTTTTTTCTAATCGGACCATTAGTCTCTGAGATTAGCGCGTTCAACGAAACAAATAATATAAGTGTACGTAATAGATTACACAGCGTGAATTCTGTAAGGTTGAGGTAGCTCTTCAATCGGGCTCTATAGCAAATAAAATCGCTTTGACCTACCTCTTCTTTCTGTACTAAAGTACAGGTTTAAAATTCGTGTTTTATTTCAGCATTATTGCTCGCGGTAAAGCGCTGCACTCAGCGGTTTCATCGCTACAGAACTTCGACCGTTCGCTCGAGAAGTTCGTCGCGTGGCTAAGCGAGGCGGAGTCGCTGCTCGACGCTGCGGAAAGGGATCCCCATTTGCTAAAGGTAAGAAACTTTGCTGTAAAACCAAGCAGAATAAATTTTACACTTATAAATACCCTAGACTGTCATTGTATCAATTTTGAATCTTCAAAAATACCATACTCTATCATGCTAGCATGCATCATTTACTATGTAAAAATTTAAGACAACGCCATCTCTGTAATAACAATTGAAACATTTGACCACTAAAGAATTTACTTATGAGTTCTCCAAAACATTCTCTATTAGATTTCGTTTCCTGTAGAACGTCACTATGACATCAAACGCCACCTATAAATAATAAGAATACAGCGCCATCTCTTTAGTTAGCAGTGAAACACTTGAACACAACGTTTACTCTAAGTTGCGCTAGTTAACGCCATCTAGTAAGGGGTGATTGAACTGCATTATGTCATCCCTTGCTTAGGTGCTCACTTCTTTTGACATTTTCGTCTAGAGGCCGCTGCTAGTATCCATATCTAGTTTTTCAACCCCCAGTAAAATTGGTTTGACCCGTGTACCTGTGTACAAATTTGTTGCCTCATGTCGCCTAAATGGATGGACTGATTTTGATGTGATTTCATATTCCAAAGCTATAATCTGCCTGACTTCAAGTCACGCGTGAATCGCTATTTACTGGGTAAGCGCGTTGCATCGTAGACTGCATCTTTGCTTCACGTTAGGCAAGTTGTGCAGTCAAGCGCAAGCCTATTATAGGATAAAAAGCTAATTTATATTATAAGCTAATGGTTCTTAGCGAAATTAAAGATAGGGGGATATTATTTATATAAAATAAATATTTTGTATTTTTTTGATTAAATTCGTGCGGGTTCCAAGACAGTTGTAGGTGTCGGAATTGAGGTGGTGGGTTAAGTCCCAACTGTTGTATATGAAGTCGAGCAATCTAATTAATATTTATTATACATAGAGCATTTGGTAAAACTTTTTACTTAAAAAGTTGTCTACAACGCAATTACTTGAAACTCTGTAACTTCATAATAATCTTAATTACAGCTAAAATTAAGTAACTCTTTGCTGTGAGTAATACGATCTTGGGAAGAAACGAGATTTCCAATCTTGTTTTAATTCCATTATTGTCGCGAGTTTGCCCTTTACTTTCTATATTACTTTTGGAATTGCGTTACTCTATTATTTGATAATCATGTTATAAATTCCAAAGTTCAGAATATTAATTTTCATTAAAGAAACTATTCAGAAACTATTGAGAAACTATGTAAAACCGGAGAGGAATAATGAAGGGCGATACGACACGACACATTTTCACCTAAAACCGTTCCATTAAATATATTTTATGTATTGTTTAAGATGCTTGAAGTAGATAATTATAGGTTTGTACTAATGAATTGTACAGCTAAATATAAAGTTGATTTATACATATGTTTGGAGTCTGGCGTTATATGGGTGTGAGAAGTGAACACTCACTCACTACCTAGAGAGACAGGGAGACATTAGAGGCGTTTGAAATGTGATGTTGGAGAAGGATGAGATTAGCTGGACAGATATAATAACGAATGACGAGGTATTGGAAAGAGCAAAGGAAAAAAGAAGGGTAATAGAAACTATACAAAACCAGAGAGGAAACACGATGGGCCATCTCATACGACATGACACCTTTATAAAAAACCGCTTAGAAGGGAATATAAAAGGAAAGCGTGGAAGAGGAAGGCCAAAGATAAGCTATATGAACCAAATAAAATAAGAAAGTGAAAGAAACTGCTCTAGGTCGAGCCAAATGGAAACGAAAAAGCTGTACTGAAAAGGGTCTCAACCTTAAATAGCAAGAGAAAAATGTACAGGAAGCAATTACAAATTCTAGGTAGACTAGCTGTCTAACAATGGCTCTACCTGATCGTATGTCGGTTAATGCGTTAAACCATTAACCTCTTTTGAGCAATCGGATAAAAACTATCCTATTACCTTTCCCGAGTCTTAAACTACCACTACACTGTGTACTGAAAGTAAAACTAGAGATCCACATTTATTCGGGTCGGGACGAGATTCGTTGAAAATTTTAATAAGCCTGCGATGAATGGGAAAAATCTTATCTCAGTTAATACTAGGTTCGCACCGTTCTACTTTAGAATTCTCTAGAAATTCTACGAGATTCCAACTTTTACTAACTTCAATTTCTTTTAATGTTAGTTGATATTTATTTAGCTACAGGAATACATATTTTAGTCGTAGGTGTGGTGATTGAGTGTAGTCATGTGTTCTGTTCCAATAATCAACGAGTGGTCATAGTATTTTCTTAGATTTACGCGAATATTTTAGATTTTAGATACCGACGTTTCAGTCTTTTCAGACTTCATATTCACGGGTTGGTCCACCCGTTCACTCCTTCCCGTCCACTTTGAAATGTCGGGATCTAAAATACACTGCGATAAAATCCGTTATAAAGTAGTTTTATTTCAATCAACGAGTAGTCATTAGTAAGCTAAATCATACGTTACCAACCTACAACTAAGGTGTGTTGTTTTCACCGTCGAAGATAATGGCGTCATGTATAAGACGTCGTCGAGAGATATAAGAGGCTTCGCAGTTCGGGTCGACTTCGTCGTCATAAAAGTCGACGTTAGCTTAGGCAACGGCGTCGTCTTACTTGTTAACATATTTCGACGGGCCGGTGCCGCGGTGGCGTGGTCCGTAAGATACTTGCTTTTCACGCCGCAGGTCGTGGGTTCGACTCCCACCCTAGACAAACATTTGTTTAAATATGTCTGTTTGTCTTGTGTCTGGGTGTAATTATCTATATTTATGTATGTTTTTACAAAAGAAAAGTATTATATGTAGTATATTACCAGTTATCTGGTTTCCATAGTACAAGCTCTGCTTAGTTTGGGATCAGATGACCGTGTGTGTTAATGTCTCTCTATATTATATTTATATTTATTTATTATTTTATCAATACAAGTTTTTAATTAAGGTAATTCACGCGAAACTTTGTGATCTAAAAGCTCTCATAACCTGAACTTTTCATAAGCTTGTGAACATTATCATCTCTCGAACCCGTTAATAGTTGGTTATGCTTAACTTATTAAACTTAAGATATAGTTAAGTTGTTTAGTTTTTAACAGAATCTTAAGTTATATTAGTTTGGTACAAAGCTTTGCTCTGTACCAAACTAATATAGAGTGCTTTTGAGAGAATATTATTTAGTTTCCTCTTTGGCAGTATGATGAAATAATTAGTACGAAGTAAATGTAAAATAAGAGCAGCGGAGGCGCAGGTTTGATTCCCGGTTTTGCCCACACGTTTGTGTGAATTGTTTCATCGCCGCTGCTCAATATCGGTGAAGGAAAACATCGTGTGGAAACCGGCATATCTAAGAATTATAGGTTATCATTTGAGGACATGTGACATCCACCAATCCGCACTTGACTCAGTACTCAAGTAAGATAGTTGAGAGAAGACCCGCGCCCGGCAGTGGCATACAAAAAAAGGTTGAAGTGAAATGTAAAATTTACAAATATTTTGTTGTTAATATTTAAGTTTTCTTCCTTTTCACAATTCCAAGAGAATTCAGTCTACATGATTTTTTTTCTTATGTGTAGAATAGCTCAAATATCATTTTATTTCATTTATTTTTCTCTTTTGTTACAGGTAAGTGTTATTGGTCGTGGTTGTTATATAGTAAGTACAAATAAGAAACCATCTTGCAATCCATGGTAAGTTTTGTAAGTAAAAAAGAAAGCTTACTCTTTTCTAGTGTCGGATAAAACGTTGCATAAATTAATGTTCCAAAAGTGACGTCAGACTCTATCAAAAACTTCATACATTTCGTAGCAAGTGCTACGGAAATAAATCGTAGCGTGCTACGACGTAGACACACACATCCATCTTGCTACGCCGTAGCACCACGGAATATTACTTGAAATACATAATTTTAGAAAAGGTCGTTAACACAGACTTAACTTAAAAGACATTGCATGTCCAATTTTAACATCAGATATTATGATTATAAAATCACAATAATTCTAAAAAAAAATATTTTTATTTTGGAAAATAGTTAATAAATACTTTTTTTATTAAAAGAACATTATGAAGGGTTTAAAAAAATTATGAAGGATTGTTAATAAAAAGTAAATATTTTAACACTAATGTTGAAGAGGAAAAGAGTAAGGTGTCACCGTTAGTTCTGACATAAGGTAACACATATAAAGTGTCTACTATATTTATACAAAAAATATCTTTTTGGAATTATTATGTTTATTTTAATATTTCGAAGCTAACATGTTTTGATAAGAAGTAGAATTCTAACTAGGTAACAGAGCAGTGACAAACACATTTAAAAAATAAAATCTAGACTTATAGTTTAATAGACTGTTTTTAGAGAAGTCTGTGGCGTAAAGCATTTCTCGCGTATTTCCAGCAGACGTAAACATTTGTTAAACAAGGAGTATTGAGTTTCTATCTGCTAGGGGCTTTAGAAACCTCGGAAGTTGGAACTTATAAAAACCTTCTTATTTACGATTATTTATATATTTTATTCGCAACCCAGATTCAGAGTTTCTGAAATATTTTTTGTGCACAGAAATACTACGGCCAAGTTTATCTCAGAGGTATAATTTTAGATTTACATCTTTTGCAAGACCCTAGATTAGATAAGTATCTTTATAAAAATGAATAAGCACGTTCATTACTTTGGTAAAAATACTATTTACCCGTTGATTAAATGTTCTATACATCTATACTAATATTATAAAGCTGAAGAGTTTGTTTGTTTGAACGCGCTAATCTCAGAAATTACTGGTCGGATTTGAAATATTATTGCACTGTTAGATAGCCCATTTGTTGAGAAAGACTATAAGCTACTTATTAATCCACTGTTGGGCATGATATGTAGTTCACGCTGTCGTAGCCGTGACGGATAGCTAGTGGAAAATAACAGTTCACCATAATATCTTAGTTTATTATCGTTATCTATACCACTGGAGTAGTACATTTTTAATCTGTTTATTATAAACTAGCCACCTTTTCAACCTTCCTTAGGTTTCTATTAATATTTCAAGACAATTAACAGTCAATTCGGTTCAGCCATTCTCGAGTTTGAGCGTTAGAAATAAACGTTAAATCAGTTTTATAATGTATAGAGCAAATAAGTCGCCCGCCTTAGCTTCGCGTAGGTAATGTGGATACCCTTATTTAAAAAAACAACAGTACATTTATTGCTATTGTTTTACTTTATGGGAGTAATACTGATATTTTAGTATTATTAATCGTGTCTAAAGCTATATTTGACAAATAATTACAGTCACAAGTCTGAAACTATTCAGCTACATTTTAGTTTACGAGCATAATATTAATGTAGTTAACATAATTAATAACTAGTTTGTTACTAACTGAAAGACGATTAAACACACACACCTAACACCCTTATGATATACATAAAACACAGACATCTTATAAGGCTCCGTGCACACGGTTGTCGTGCGTGAGTCAAATAGTTCACGTTCATGCATAATGCGCATATCAGTCATTGCCACAGCCTAACAAGTTTAGTAGTGTAACGTATTTTTAATTTATTTTACTGCAACAAAGGCGTGAAAATTTTATTTGAAGTAGTTTTTGTCTTGAGTTTCTGTTTTACGTCAAGTGAAGTCGTTATTATTATGAACTGTATTTATTATACATGAACGATATTTATATGACCTATTGCAATCCTACTAACTACTCGTATGCAATCCTACTAATTATGAATATGGATTTCAAAGCCAAAACTCGGAAATAAATTCAGATGAAATACCAATATAGTTTTTTACCTGCCATTTTGCCCTTATGGCAGGTCAATTTATTATGCGAACAAATTAGCGGGCGGTAGATCTTTAGAACTCCCATAAGATTCGAATATTGAAACATAAATTATCAAATATTAAAATAATATTATTTAAGTTGACCATAACTTGTACGTGACCATGAAGTCTAAAAACACTGAAATAAATAGCGATAAATATGCGATAAATTTCGTTTTAAAGTTGTTTTGTTTCAACAATATACGCGTAATAAAAAAAAACAGTTGCTCTCGTGAGCACATTTATTAGGGGTGTATTTGTTGTGATGCTATTTAGTACACTGTTAATATTAGCCTGTGTGATGTACAATTTGTAGTGTCTTTAGTGAGGCAGATATTAATATCGCGCACCTGTGCTGCATATCGACGTTATTGCGTTTCGTAGGCTTTCGCTTTATGTACGTTTCACACAAATGTTTGTTGAATCGAACGACACAAAGATTGGCATATTTCATTCGCTCGCTGTGTGAGTGCGTCGTCTATAAATATTGTGATCTGTTATATTTTAATATTCCAATATATATTTTTAACACAAGCAAATATAATTGCCTTATTTGGGACTAGATGGTGCTGTGTGTATGAGTGAAAATATTATTATTATATGGGTGGACAATACATCCAGAATTGGGTTCTCTTCATTTCTAAACACTCGAGAATCGAACTTACTTACAACTAACAACACTAACAACCACTAAGCTACAACCTCTCAATATCTACAACATTATACCCAGTTTTCCACTCCATATAAATGTCTATTCAAAAACCACACACAACTCCATAACTCTCATTCATTCGTGTTTTATTTTGTGCTTCACAGTTCATTTAGTTCAACGAACTATGTGTGTAGGTCTATTGAACGAATGTTTGAACTTAGTTCACTAGTTTTAATTTAAAACCGAATCGCATTGGTTGATTTGTATCTAGATTTAATTTTATCTATAGGATAGAATTTTTTATTGCTTCTATTGCTATTTAACTTCTATCCTCTCACCGAAAATCACTTGTAACTATGTGAATCGGTATTAACTGGATAAGCGAGTTTCATTGTAGATCTAATTGCTTACAGGGGAGTTTAAGTCAAGCGCAAGCCTATTTTAGAATTGAGAAAAATATTGGTATATAGAGACAGCTTAAAGAAATGAAAACTAAAGCCACCGACGAGAAGTGACACGAACCTATAAGATTTTCCCCTACCAATAAGTGTCCAATGCCGCGATACAAGTCTTCAGTGTTGCATAGCGGGCTAGTGTCTCATAAATCTTTAAACAGTTAGAGCTACCTGACGGACCGGTGGCGTGGTCGGTAAGATACTTGCTTTTCACGCCGCAGGTCGTGGGTTCGATTCCCACCCTAGACAAACGTTTGTTTAAAAAAAAAATTGGTTGCCTGTAAAGTCGGTATACGGGCGAAAGTTTTACGTGACAACGACTTTGAGTGGTAAAATAATTTTAATGTGAATATTCATTCGTATAGTAGGAAGAAGGATGAAATAATAGTAACAATTTAAAACATTTATTTATACAATGAATTATATTTAAAACATTAATTTATACAAAGAATCTCGCTCTTAGGCGGGCTAACTGTGCTCGAGTGGAAGGGACGCGTGCCTTTCACTTTTTATGTCTGTCTCTCTCGCTCTTAGGCGGGCTAACCATGCCCGAGTGGAAGGGACGCGTGCCTCTCACTCGCTCTCATTGTGAGCGCATAACGTGAGCGGAGCGTAACGCAGTTTCTTGAAGTGTCACCCGGCAAACCAATTTATAAGACGTTGTCACGTCAATATGTCTGTTTGTCTTGTGTCTGGGTGTAATTATCTATATTTAAGTATATATTTACAAAAGAAAAGTATTATATGTAGTATATTACCAGTTATCTGGTTTCCATAGTACAAGCTCTGCTTAGTTTGGGATCAGATGACCGTGTGTGTTAATGTCCCACTATATTATTATTATTATTATTACCTTCTCACCAAAAATCAATCATAATTACGAATAAATCAGTATATTGGGTTAGCGCGTTCCACCGTTGGTCATATATCGCTTAACATCAGGCAAGTTATGGTCAAGCACAAGCCTAGTTAAAAGTAAAATGAAACATACGCTCGCTATGTTTATATATACCGAGTATTCGGCCGAGAGTACTGTCTCGCCCTTGTACTTGGTACGTGTGATCAAAGCATAAGGGGAGAAGTTAAGCAATCATTAATGTCACACCTTTTGAGTTCGAACTGTGCTAAAAGAAAAATAAATTGTGCCCATAATGGCACCTAATGACGCTCTCCCTTCCACAATTAACACCTCAACTTGTAAAAGCCTTTTAAATGTTCGCTCCGTCACAGATTTTTCAAGACATTTATATTTTTTCGACAGTTTTCACGTTTGAACTGAATATAATCAATAGCTAATGTCCAGGTGTAATCAACGACTAGTTGTTAGTTAACGAAACCATTCCTTACCATGTTACTACCAACGAAGCGTTTCATAGCATTCTAAAAGTTATACAGTCTTAGTGGTAAGAAGTGGCAGTGGGCCGGTCATATCTTTTATTTTTTCTGCGATAGGCTGGCGCTTGACTACAACTTGCCTGATGTTAAACAATGATGTAGGCTACGATGGAACGCGCTAGCCTAGTATACCGATTCACTCGTGATTACGAATGATTATTGGTGAGAAGGTGGAAGTAGAATGAGCCTCCATATGGTTAGAAACCTTAAAGGACAACAATTCAGACCCACCCTCTCGTTATAGTGTCACCAGATATCGCACCGGAACATGGCAAGGCCGCGGTTTTGTCTAGGTGGTCACTAACCACGGCCGAAGCCTACCACCAGTTGATTGTTACCTGATTTGCAGCACCCGGGGACCACGAGTGGGGATTCCATAAAGGTGTACACCCACGGACGAAGGTGCTGAGCCCCCAAAATCTCTGTCGCAGAACTGACAACCGCTGGGGTAAACGAATTCTTGAGTGGAAACCACGAGTAGGTAAACGTAGCGTAGGACGTCCTCAGACTAGGTGGAGTGACGATCTCAGCAGAAAAGCTGTAGACTGTGTTCAGTGGCGTACTTTACAACAGTGGCCTATGTCCAGCCGTGGACTAGAATAGGCTGATGATGATGATGATGTTAAGTCTTAATTTAACTCGAGTATACCTTCAATTTGATTGAAGGTGTGTCTTATCTTCTCAATGCGGCTGGTAAGCAAAGAGTATTTTGAGACAGTGGTTTCCTTTGTATTCACCTCTGCCTATACTTTCAGGTAATGTAGGTGTGACGCTGTGTAAATAAGCCATTATTGTCACACTGCGGCACAGGTCTTTTCTCAACACAATCACTGGCCAAGATTAGTTTTAAGTTGATTTCATCACGATATTTTCCTTTGCCAATATAAAGCAATTATAATACAAAATATAACCACAGTCCAGTATCAAACCTGTGACCTATATTTCAAAGCTAAGTCACTGCTACGCCATTGGCATCCTTTTAAATATTTATACAATCAAAACTGAATATTCATAGTATTTTCTTAAATTTACGCGAACATCACACATTGAAATATAACGGATTTTATCGTGGTTTATTTTAGATGTTTATGGTCGGGTAGATTTCATGGTTTTTGGTGGACAGTCCACCCGTGTCCATGAAATCTGCCTAATCTAGCTTGAATGAAGGCTGAAAAAACTTTGAATCATCGGGATATAAAAATTTTAACATTTTAAAAATCCGTTGTGAAGTAGTTTAATTTCTAAATATACAGTCAAAGCCAGAATAGTCTCGTCACTTTAGCTCTACCTATGACTATAGTACCTGAAACAACCGAAACGCGGCGCCACACGTCGCCTGGTTAGTTTCAAAGTTAGTTCTAACTTCGTCGCGTCGCGTCTAATCTTTGAGGCTTTAAACTTTGACTTGCCTTTTTAGATTCAGTAGCATTGGGTTGTCTGAGGTTATGTTTTAACCGACCTGATAAATTGTGGTTGTTTACAAAAGCATAGTGATCAATTAAGTCCAATAACACTTTTTATCCTATAATAGTCTTTCACTTGACAAGTCGCCTGTTGTTAAGCAATGATACAGTTTAATATAAAACCTAAAATGTAAATACCGATTCACTCGTGACTTCAAGACAGGTAGATTATAGCTACCGGGTAACAGATGCCGGCAACGAATTCCACAACTTGGCAGTTCCCACAATAAAGCACACACATTTACTTAAGAACACACGGGTTCAAGAGAAATTTCTAAGGATACCTTACCTAATTGTCGCAATCCATCTACCCCTTTACAAAATAAGAAGTTATGAAGAATTTAAAAAATAAAATTAATGATAATAATAATATTTTTTTTTAATAAGATTTATTTTATTGTTAGCCACGACACAGACTGTGCCTAGTGTGACTAACATAGTGAATTATTGTAATGTATATCTGGACTGCAATAAAAATTTTGAATTTTGAATTGAATTGAACTGAATTTTACAAACATTCATACAACTCCCAGGCAGTCGATTAAAATAAATCTTAAATCTCTACTAATATTATAAAGAGTTTGTATGTTTGAACTCGATAATCTCATTGACTAAGTCGGATTTGAAAAATACTTCCGCTGTTAGATAGCGCATTTATTGATGATGACTATAAGCTCTATAAACCAGTACTGGATATGATAAAAAATTTAGATTACAAGGAAGCTGGCAGGAACCAAGCGCGGATTGATAATTTTGTTGCTGACTGTAGCTCGAATTAAAAAGAAGACAGCAAAAGGCTATTAAAACGTCGTGCAGAAACGCATCTATTGTGTGTCGAGCCTTATTGTTGCGTTACCTAGCAACTGACAACGTTCATTCTCTTTTACGACCCATCTTCTCTCAAGTAGGCTGTTTAGTTATAATCTTAGATATAGTAGGAAAACTTTTACCATCAAAATTATGAGTCACTGAAAAATAATATGCCGCCTTAGTTAATTCTATTCAATTATAGCGCAGCTGTGGCCTCGCTTTTGAAATTGAAATATTAGGTCGCGGGTTTGATCCCCGGTCATAGCTGCACATTTATGTTTATCGCCAAAAACATAAACATCTAAGAAATATAATCATTCGAGGTCAAGTGACATCCACCACCCTGCACTTGGCCAGCGTGTATGGATTAAGGCCTGACTCTTTCAAATCGTAAGATAGCCGATCGATAATTATAGATGAATATGAATGTATATTCAATAATATAATCGATTTAGTAGTTACATAGTCCCGTGTCCGTTGGCGTGGGACTCTAAAAAGTGTTGAAATTAAGTATTTTCTTAAATTTACACGAATATCACACATATTTTGAAACGGAATTTATCGCGGTTTATTTTAGATTTTAAATCCCAATGTTTCAGTCTTTTAAGACTTCATAGTCACGGGTAGGTCGAGGTATTTGATGTCCAAACTTATTAAACACAATTATTACTGACTACCTACAAACATTATTATTTAAGTTGCGTTCCGATGTAAGCAGATTCTGCGTGAATTTTCCTTGGGTTTAAGAACGAGTAAAATAAGCACTGGGTCTCTAGTAGGTTCATTTTCTATGTTGAATTTAGGATATTTTTTTAATTTCTAAAATAAACCGCGATAAAATCCGTTATAAAATTGTATACGTAGTATTTTAAATAAAATTACCTTTAGTTCCAGCTGTATTTGAGATTTGTTTGACAGATAATAATATGTAGATAGAGAAAGAAAGAAAAGAAGAAAGAAAAACATTTATTTGACAAAGACAGGACACACAAAATCAAATGATAAAAAAGAAACACATAGAGGGAAAAAAACGACGACCTCGGTAGCCGAGCGGTATAAGCCGTCCGATTGGGCTATACTGTGCTCGGGAGGTCGCGGGTTCGATTCCCGCCCCGGACAATATTTGTATAACAACAAAAATTTGTTTCGGTGTCTGGTTGGTTGAGGGGCTACCCTCCGTGCCTTGGAGAGCACGTTAAGCCGTCGGTCCCGGTTGTCATTTAACACATCTATGACAATCGTTACATGTAGTCAGAAGCTAATATAATCTGACACCTGGTCTAACCATCTCGGTTACTGGTTCCCTACGGGTTTCGAGGTCTGATGGCAGTCGCTCGTATAATTCTGGTAGCTAGCCGCATCAGGTTAGACTGGGAGCCGACCCCAATAGAAATGGGAAAAAGGCAAGGGAAATGTATGTATAGAGGGAAAAAAACATAAATAGAAGCAGTAAAAAAAAGAAAAAAAAAATAAAAACAAGAGTAAGTGTGACCTATCAGTGTCAAACATGGACATTGCTCAGTAAACGCTGTGCCTACTAGAGGCAGAGAGTAGTATGATCATCAGAGTTCAAACTATTAGCACACCTCAAAATCAGCCAAGAACTAAACTAAGCACCATCTTTATCGCTGCAGCTTTAAAAAAAAAACCTAATTTAATTAGTCCATCTGTTTCATCAACAGATTTGTATACAGACACACACCTCAAACTTTTATCATTCCTCTTTTTTCTGGGGCTAGAAAATAAACCGAACTAATACATACATTTATAATAGAACGTACTAACGATCTGCATATCTAACAATACAATTGTAGGCAAGTTTCAAATGAAATACAATCACTCTTGTCACACATTCCTCACATAGTAGCGAGCGATGTAGCGACGTGTACGACGACTCGTAACTAGGGATGGGACATGAAATGTTATTTTACTTTTATTTTATCGAAATAAATAATACTCTTGGACATAGTATTTTCTTAGAGTTACGCGAATATGTGATATTGAAATAAATAAAAAAGTAAAATCCGTTATAAACTAGTTTTATTTCAATACTCTTGGACATTAACACACAGGGGCATCTGATCCAATACTTAGCATAGCTTGTACTATGGAAACCAGATAACTGGTAATATACTACGTATACTACTTTTCATTTGTAAATAAATACTTATTGTAGACTCAACACAAACAGTCAAAGAAACAAAACTACAACATGTAATAAATATAGGCCTTTTTTTCGACCATCAAGGCTTAAAGCAATTTTTTGTAACAATGATCGCGAAATTCGTATGTAAAACAACATAAAGTGTTATTAGTTTCACAATTTATAACTCGTGAACAAGAAAACCGAATTTTATGATCTTTTACTGATTGGATATTGTCCTAAACAGCAAAAATATCAAAACGTTAGAAAAAATCTGTGAAAAGTGATTACAAAATGAAGAGTGCTAATAAAAGAAATGGTTACGAAAACAAACAAAAAGGAATTACTGAAGTGATGAGAATAATAATTTATTCTTTCTTCAAGTTATAAAACTTTTCTGATCCAAAATCTTAACAACCGACAAAAACAAATGGTTGAAACAATATTACACAAAAACACTTAGCGATTCGGTAAACTTTTAACAATCCTTCTTTCGCAAACTTTTCCACTAAAATTTGTTTATTTTTTATTCTAAAATAGACCTGTGCTTGTAAAACTTGTCTGATAGCAATGATGTGCTGCACGATAAAACGCACTTCCAAAGTGAGTTTCGGTGGGAAGATGGAAGTGGAAATAAACTCCATATTGTAGGATACATACCATAAAAAAGCAAATGTCACACTCACACACATAAATGGTGTCGCTAGACACCGCACTTGGACTCGGCCTGGTTTTGTGTAATGGAATGTCACTTACCTCGGCCGAAGTGCACCCACTAGTTTGACACAGTGTAACATAAAAATATCGATACACAAAATGTTTAATGTCCCATCCCTAGTGGTCCATTCTATGCTCACTGGTCCGATTATCCCTTTTCTCAGCCCGGATTGATTTATAGTTTCATATGGAAATTGCTACTTTTTCATAATATCGTATTAAGGAATTAAAACCGGTCTTTTTTGACCCAGCCCTTTGATCCGGGGCACGGGTCTTGCAGATTTTGTTTGAGAGATAATATATAAGGAATTTTCTTACCAGAATATTTATGGAGACTGATGTTTGGAACACAAAGTAATTCCTGAAAAACAATTTTTGAAGATTAGTTTAGGGGTTGGTTGGTTTAAGAGGCAGTCTCTCTGGTCCAGTGGAGCGTGTGTTTACTCAATAAATCTGAGATTCCAAGTCGAATCTTGGTTAAGAAGAAAAGTTACTAAGATACTTAAAAATCTTAGTGGCAGTTCAAAGTTAGACGTTTAGCTTTTTAAAAAGCTATTTGCCGCCGAAATGTGAATTTATATATTTAACCTGGCATCTGTACCTCTCTGTCTACACTTTGGGATAATTCAGGCATAAGCCCAACTTATATTTATTTATTTATTTGTCACCGGAATGTAACGGTGTCAGTGTGCCGCATATTCAGCTTAATACTATTCGACTCCTTGGCGGAGTCCATACCGACCTCTTCGTATTCTTCGCGCGTAGCCAAGTCTTCACGGGCCTTAGAGAACTCGACCTCTTAAATACCCTCACCCACGAAACGGGTACGAAAGCACATTTGGCGTACATCATATCGAACTTGTGGTCAAGACGAGCCCATGCCTCTGCGAACTTGCACAAAACTTTTAACCCATAACTCAAACCCTGGATTTACTAGCTTTCCGGCCGCTCCATTCAGCTCTACTATACATTTTCAAACTCCATATTACTATGATTTTCATTGATTTGACTTTTCGGTTTGGTTATTGTACCTAGACCTCTTTATTTATTACCACTATCCCACTGGATTTCTTAACAATTATTTCCATAAATGACTCCTAAAATAAACTACTAAAACAGAACACTACACGCCATCAATCAAACCATCAAACAATCAAGGTACAAGATATAAATTCAACCCTTCAACTGCCATTTATAAATAGCTCCTAAAAATCCAAACGATCCTTAGGACTCTTCCATACGAGCTACTTCCCGTCACCGATTTCTCGCCTCTGCAAGTGATTGTTCTTTTTAGTGGTTTGTCACGTGCGACTGGTTACCTACTGAAGATAAACCAAACTAAAAACCCTTTACTGTCCCATTTTTGGACACGAATTTCCCTGATCTGTCTTAATATTCACGAGAGTTTAGGTGTTAACCTATATACGCTGGCCACGTACGGGTACGAGGTTATCAATGTCATGTATTATTTAGCATGCATCCCCACCCGTCTTTCTGTTAGGTGGAGTGATGATTTATCATTTTCAAATCATTTTTATTTATCAGGCAGACAGTTTATTTAACTGTCTAATTTTTGTTTTTTTGCTTAGTGAATGACATCGTAGCTATTATAAACGTTCGACATGACAAAGGCAGGTTAAATGTGTAGTATGTTATAGAGCATTTTTTGAATAATTCCAGCTACAACTATGTGAACAGCAAAGAGAAGTTATAGAAAACCAAACAAAATATAAGTAAGACATTGAAACAACGGGCTATCGGTAGCGAGTGATGGTAGTTCATATGCGGGAGTCCTTACTTAAGCGATCCAGTTGTAACAATTGTTGCTCTTTATGTTCTTAGTAATAAGAGTAATTTTCCTTTACCAAGTGTTACTATCGAGCTGCTGCGATATCCTGAAATAACACTTCAGATGCATTAAGCTGGGTTCGTTGCATCCACTTTTGTGTACTTATATCTATACGAGTACATTTATCACAAAGTCTGTTTGTTTGGATTATAGGATTATGATGATGTTTTCTATTTGTGTACCTATGTGTAAGTCTCAGAAACTAAGGTTTTGGGTTTTATATCATTACTAGCTGCGCCAGCGAACTTCGTACCGCGTATTTATTAAAAAAAAATCACTTAGGGGTATGAAAAATAGATAGTAGCCGATTCTCAGACCTACTGAATATGCGTAAAAAATTTCATAAGAATCGGTCACGCCGAGAATTTTATATATTAGAATAATTTTCAAAATTTTTTTGTGACTCCTGATTCCAGTACTTAGCGTTTAATAGTTACGTAGTCCCTGGTATGAATCATGGGTTGTACCTTAAGTTAGTAATTGTGCTCGAAATTTGGCACTTGACTCTCCTCCTACGAATAGGACTTATACATAGCCAGACAAAACTTATATTCGCCTCAGCCTAACCTTTGGAAAAATAGAGTTATAAAAGTTATTTGTATTTATATTTAAATTTTGTAGTAAAATTTTAAACACGTTTAATAGAGTGGTTGAGAAGTATAAGTAAAGTTTATAGGATAGTAAATCATAGGTCTGAACATTAGTCGGGCGGCGGCGAGCGCCGGGCAGTGCTGGCGGGCCGGAAGTGGCGATATTTCAGTTCGACTCTCGTTGCGAGCACGCTAACTTAGACAGGGCTGAAAGGTTATTCGCTCTTTTGTGTAAAATTTATATAATAGTATTTACAAAAAAATTATTTTGTTATATTTTTCAAGCAAGTATACAGAAACGGGAAATGGACGGTGAGTTTATTTTAATTATGCATTAGTTTATTTTATAAAGCGAGTCGATAAAACTCAGGATTTAAGAATTTTTACGTACGCGGACAAATTCACAGTTTAATCAATGACATCACACAATAAATAACAGATTCGGTGTACAGTGTGTGTTGTACCCACCACCCAACGCCCACTGGCGAGTAGTCCCTACTCTCTAGATGACGACGTGTGCAACACGGGCTATGAGAAGTGCCAAACAAATGCCGGCGCGTTGGGAACTGTCCCCGAACCAAAACAGTGCGTCGCTGCAGAGGCGTCGCGGCGGTGGCGGCAGTCGACCGGCGGACGCCGCGCGCGACGCTCGTGCCGCCATGTGACGCGCTGCCGGCCCCGGCCGCCATGACCGAGGGGGCGGCTCGGCCTAGGCCTCCGCCGCCCCGCAAGCCCGACTCGCTCGCGCTCGCCTGGCCGCGCTGGGACGACCCGCCACCACCGGCGCCTGACAACCGTCCCGCTCCCGCACCGATCAAAGACTTTGACGGTTTCAGCCCGTACACGCCGCCGAATCCGATCCTCACGGACCGTAGGCCTCGGCGGCCACAAAGTGTGATCTCTCCGCGACCTGTGAACCTTAATCATTTGACACGGAGGCCACACTCAATCGGCTCCATTGAGGATGAGTGGGGCCCGGTACCGCTACTGCAGCCGGTGCCGCGCCGTCCGCGTCCCGGCGCCGTCACCTCCACGCTGCCACGAACGACGTTGCTGCCGTCCTCCCGCAGTGACTATCAGTTGCAAAGACCGGCGATTATGACGAACGGTTATGGCGCGGTGCCGCCTTCCACGTCAAGGCGGTTGTCACTGCCTGGTGGTGTTCACAACCCGCCAAAAACGTCGGCCACGTTCCACGGGCTGGCGGCGCTCATGGGACAGTACCCTGCACTGGGTACGCCAGGCACGCCGAGCACGCCGGCCGCAGTGCGCGAGGCTGTTATGCACTTGCTGCAGCAGCCACGCAATGGTTTCCCGATTATGGATCAAAAGTTGTCCCTATTCATCGAAATTTTGGATGCACAGGAACGATTTTCACAGGTACAATACGACCACACTCGATGAAATTTTAAACTCGTTGCGGTTAGAGTATTGTAAAGTTGGGCAATTTATATTTTGGTGTTGACCACAACACTTGTGTAGCCAATATACAGCAGAATTATCGCTGAATATATGTACTGATCAACTAAATTCTTGGGAATCAATTTAATTGTAGTATATTCACACAAATTGGACACAAATTCGAACATAAACTGAACGAATTAATTGAACAATATTTAACAACAGCTCGTAAATACTATTTGTAAATTAATAACACGATATACCGCAGTAGTTTGGTTAATTTAATTTAATTTATCAACAATAATTACCTAAAACTAATAAAGATGTTATAAAACAGTTCCAGCTTAACATTGACTTGACATAAATTTCCCGATCGCTCGAGTTTCTTCGAAACTTCGAACAGTCTCAATCAAGTTACTATGAATATGCGATGTTTACCGACTTTATTGAATAATCCAACACGTGTAACCTCCAAAACTGTCTCAACTCGGAGACAATTCTCAAACTTTTTAAATGTTGAGAGACATTTCAAAATTGCTTAACATGCTTTGTTTCAAAACTTAAGTTATTACTTAGGTATCATAAGAGCTAAGTTCTTCACTAAGAGTTCACTAAACATTTGCTCATAAAATATTTGGTAGAAAACAGGAGGGTCTTTTTAAGTTATGTTAGTTGTAACTTAGTTATGTTAGTTAAGTTAAAGTTTCAACTAAGTTCAGTTTAAGTTTCGCATTGCAGAAACGTTTGAACGCTAGATTGGTGCTAGTTGATTGCAATCTAGGACAAATTCCTTCTAGGAACTGTTTGAAACGTGAAACGTTGTGAAAATAGATTGGTCTCTTTTATACACTTAAGCTTAATTCAGATGGATTTCGGCATACAAATTGGCTGTTTCATTATTAAAATGTGCTCCATAGAATGGCTTTTGGTATTTTTCCCCCAGACCAATTCATGGGTTAAATATGATGTGCTAAATACCGGGCTTAATACCATTATTTTTATACCACCTTATGTTATAGTATTGTCTTAGATTTACGCGAATATCACACATTGAAATAAAACTACTTTCAAGACACTGTGAGCTCAGTTTGCTTAAATCGGAACGCAACTTAAATATTAATGTTTGATGGTAGTCAGTAATAATTGTGTTTAATATTTTTGGACGTCAAATACATCAGTCCACCCGTGAATATGAAGTCTGAAAAGACTTTGAAACGTCGGGATCTAAAATCTAAAATAAACCGCGATAAAATCCGTTAAAAAGTAGTTTTATTTCAACACCTTATGTTAATTAGATGACTGCATAAAATTCAGAATGCTTAACATCGATATATCAACGTTGTGATTTGTTAACAAATTGTAGGCTGAATTCAATTAAAAAGTATAATTCTGGTGAGAGGGGGCGCTGCCTGTATTGTTGGTTTCATAGCATCTCTTGACCTGCTTTCAAAGGCTTTTGTTTTAATATGAAAAATTACTTAAACTGAATTTCACGCGAACGAAATGTCTCCGAACAAATGTACGTGACTTTTTTGGTTTTCAGTTCGACAATTATATTTTGATTGTTATTGTATTCCGCTTTTTGTAAAAAAAAGAGTGTTAAGTGTAATAACGGGTGCTAAAAATAACTTTTTTTTGAGGAAAAACGCGACATTTTTAAAGACTTTTCATTCATTCTTTTTTTTAATTTCTAACCGCCTACTTTTCCTTGTGTGCATTCAGAAGTACTATAAGTAGTACTTTTTTTTTAAATATGCATTATAATCTGTTACGTATACTTCAAAAGATATAACCCGGATAGCGGATTTATTTTTTACTCATCTAGCGACCCGCTTCGACTTTGCATAGGTACAAATTATCTTTCTCGTAGGTCAGTATCTCTATTCATGAAAACCGCATAAAAATTCTTTCTTTTTGAGTTTATCGCGAATAGACATAATTTTATACTATTAAAGGTAAACATAATCGATCTTATTCTTAAAATTCTTATGAGACTCTTTAGTCAAATGCACTTTGTCTCTTTCTTACTAGTATAAATGTCAAGATGACAGACAAAGACAAACTAATTATAAACCTATTTAGCTATAATGAGCTTATAAGACGTTTATGAGTACGGGGAATAAGTCCATTGACTTTTTGTAATTGTAGTAAATGTAAATACTAGCAACAAACTTTATAATGAAAAAAAAATAGGCTGTATCAGTGTAGCATCGCAGGAGTGTACAGAATCATTCATTTAATAACGCATCTAAGGGCTCACTAAATTACGATTAGTAAAATCCAAGCGAGCCTTTATACGCCTCATAAGATTTAAAGAATATTAGGGGGTTTAAATTAATGTAATAATGTCTCGTAGCAACAAACTTCGTAGCAATCTAGAGTCGTAGAACAGGACTGTCGTAGTAGTGGTGTCGTAGTAAAACTCAGTAGCAGAGCTAAGTTCCGTAGTAATGTAAATTCGTAGCAGTGAAGCGTCGCGTAGAGTCGAACCCTCGTAGCGGTCTCGTAGTAGATAGCCTCGTAGCATTCTCGTAGCAGAAGAGTTTTCGTAGTATTGTAGATTCGTAGTCTCTCGTAGCATGCTACGAATCTGGTTTAATATCCTTCATTTTTCACTATATATATATATTAGGCATACACAATGTCTGTCTGTTTCGTAGTAGAGAACAATGCTCCGCAAATTATTACAGTGACCTATATTCATAATGAGTAAACTTCCTCCAGAGCTTTTGTTATAGCAGCTTCTTATTTAATACTAGGCCACCTCTACGCGCTAAATAGGATGAGCAGTCACGCTCTATCATTTAGTTTATATTTTATTAATGTAATTTCTTTCGTAATTTACTACCACGGACTAAATACTACGAGACGCCATTTTGTTAAAAATGTTGTTTGAAATTGTAATCGTCAATAGTTTGATGGGTATGAGGGAAGATAGGTAGAGCTGATTAGGTCGTCCAAGTTCATGTCCTTAAACGAACCAGTTAAAATTAACTTAAAATTAACCAGTTAATAAAAATAGGCTTGAACTTGACTATAACTTGCCTGATGTTAAGCAATGATATAGGCTATAATGGAACGCGCTCGCCCAATATACCGATTCACTTGCGATTGCGAATGATTTTTGGTGAAAAGGTGATAGTGGAATGAGACTCCTTAAGGTTATAAACCCTAAAAGAGCAACTATGCCGACCTACTCTCAAATGGTGTTATCAGACATTGCACTGGAACATGACTAGGTGCTTAGTGGTGCGGTTTTGTCAGATAGGTGGTCACTAACCAGAGCGAAGCCTATATTGTCACCTGATTTGCACCACCCTGGGACCACCGTTTGCGATGCAGTGTTTAAAGCACTACCAATGAAAAATAGCAGTGTTATAAATTTTACGTCTATGTGTAAGTTTGTTATCTTGTAGCGCCTAAACGGACGAACCAAATTCGATGCGGTTCTTTATTCAAAAACTGAAGTGAGCTAAGTCGGGAGTTTCTTTTATTTTAAGTTATTGATGATCAAACGAACTTACCTGTAAGTGAAGTTCTATTCCAATTATGTTACGTTTCATTCGAAGATATAAGGTCCCTCCCTTCCCAGAGCCCATATTAGAAAAATTTCGTAAGGTCTACTCTAAAGCATGAGGAACGACGCGATCGGCAGGCTCGGACGCAGCATAGGTGGGTAGGAATTGTGTTTCAAACAACCTACCTCAATATATTAAAAGTGCGGAGTTGCCAGTACAATGAAGGTACTACATGTTTAATATATAAAAATGAAACCCATTTTCCGTTGTCACGACATCACGCGTGAACGGCTCGACCGATTCTTTTTTTAAATATTCCATTAAGTACGAGGATGGTTCTTACGCAGAGAAATATTAAAAAAAAAGAAAATTTAGAAAGCGAAGAAGTGCCGAAAACCGGCTTAGATACCTATTATTTATTATTGGCTATATTCGGTAGGTCTGAGACCCGGTAGATGGCACTGCTTTACCGGGCAGAACGACGTCTGCCGGGTCCGCTAGTGTTTAATATATCTGAAGAATGAAACTTTCGAAATATAATCGGAAGTGTGAAAACTTTTATCTCAAGCACATCTACACAGTTCAACCACAAACAAGATGGAAAAGTCAATATTAATGTTTGTTTGTACAAGAAATACAGTTGAAGTGGGAACCCTGTCATTGCAATTAGTGAGTGTCCAATAATATGCTTTATATGTTACGACATTCAACACTTATGGATTTAGTTATTGTCAATTTTTTTTCACAAAACGTTAGGACGTTTATCATATAGCCTAGCGCTGTTGCAATAGCGATAATTTGGCTATCGATAGTTAATCTTGAAAAATAGTCGATAATAAATAATAATAAATAAATAATAATAAATAAATATTCTGGGACATTAACACACACGGTTATCTGGTCCCAAGCTAAGCAGAGCTTGTGTTATGGTAACCAGATAACTGGTATATACTATACTTAAAATACTTTTCTTTTGTAAATATATACTTATAATAGATATTTACACCCAGACTCGACACAAACACAAATGTTCATCATTAATGTTTGTCTCGGGTGGGAATCGAACCCACGACCTGCGCCGTGAAAAGCAAGTATCTTACCGACCACGCCACCGGCCCGTCAAATCCTATCGAAATTATCGGAATGTTGCAATACTATAGATAGTATCGATAGTGAAAGTTAGGCAGTACTAGTTATAATATCAACAGTATCGATATTATTGATATTATCGATAGTATACTACTGAAAGTATCCACACTATACAAATGCTTATAATAATTGACTATAGGCCGACCGTTTAACTCGCGTATCGCCATCTGAGGTACATAGTCATAAAACATTAATTAAATCTCTTAAATAACTATTTAACCACAGATAAAAGTAATATAAGACTATTCGTCACTAATATCCATATCGCTTGAATCATCATCACTGTCTGTGCAGCTTGAGGCAGAATCTTGTCGATACGCGAGTTAAACGGTCGGCCTATAAATATTATGTAAAATTTATAATTACTCATAAATTTCTACGCTATTAAAACCTCATTTTATGTATGTTACATAGTAACAATTTTAATTTGATTTAAATATTTTATGATTCTATACCGATTTGACTTTCTTATTTGATGCGTATATGATATGTTTGAAATGTTTATATTATTTAACGATTGTCTCCATGTTATGTAGACTTTCGGCCTTTGTATTTGATTCATGTTTTTACAAAAATAAATTTTCTCATCTTATCCTCTTTAAATTGTACAATTTCTAACTTATTATTTTGAGCTACTAACATACTAAGTCTACCGTATTTTAAAACAATACAAATTCAAAATTCGTATCGTATTCGTATCGTTGGGTGTAAAAGGATGCTTTCACGTTAAAAGCAAGTTGCACATTTTTATTTTGTTTGGTTTGAAGTTAAAATTAGTGGGAGCGTGCGTTTTAGTACGGTCGATGCGGCTTCTAGCGCTGAGACAAACTTAAAAGCTTAAATAAAGCTTTTGCTGGATATTTTGTATGAATGAAAGCCGTACTGAATCTAAAACTGAGGCCTTAGGGCCTCAAGCACTTGAAAAAGCATATGAATAGTTCTAGCATCTTTCAAGAAGAACATCATTATCATTCTATTTAAATAAGTTTATACAATAGCTTACTTAAAATATTAGAAAAGAAATAAACTAGTTATAAATTCTAACTTAGAAACTAGATAAGGTGTCATAAGATTCCTCCGAATTGAAGCCTGGGGGGATTGTGCCCGGAAGGCTGTCAATAAAACAAATTAATTTATTAATCCAAAAATTAGTTAATCTAGGACGGGGAACGTAGAGGTTCAGGTTCTCCAAAAGCATCAGAGTTCCTCCGGTTACCATCAAGAACACATTACATACATTACAACAAATAATGCGTTTAATTTCCCGACAAAATCCTACCACCTCATGAACCCTGTAGTACATGAGCCGGGGATCGTGTGTAGGGTTTAGATAGTAAAATCTGGAGCGAGCGGTATTAATCCCTAAAATATGTTTATTTTTTGATAGATTTATAAACACCTGTATTTAACGACACAATCTATCAATGAATAGGCTCGTTTCCCATAGTTTTTACACCATAAAACCAATAGGCTATTGTTGGCAGCTAGCCATAGCTCGGTGCCAAATGTTATCGATGCTTGTACTATAAATGTTAGCACGCATTCAACGGTTTACAATACGCTAAACTTTCTACTATGCATTCCTAAAATTGGTCCTTCGAGCCGGAACATGTTTTATTTACAAAATGTTGGCTTATAGAATACCTAACTACTATATTGTTTAGTTTTTATGCCTAACTATTTTATTTAAACCTTTTTATATTAATAGGTGCCATTGCTATTTTGGTATTATTGCTTTTGTTTCTCTGAGTAGCGGTAAAGCAGCAATGGCGTTCGGCCTAGCTTTTGAAATGTATAAGGTCGCGGGTTTGATCCCTGGTCATATCCACACATCTTTGTGTGAATTGCTATATCGCCGCTGCTATATATCCGTGGAGGAAACCGTCATATCATGTCATTCAAGAACATGTAATATCCACCAACCCGCACTTGGCCAGCGAGTGTCGATTAAAGCCTAAACTCTCAATTTGTATGGTAGTTGATATAAGACCTGTGCTCTTAACACTAAAAAGGCTAATAGTGAATACTTCTTTAACCTGGTGGAAGCTCTATGGTTCTTCGCTACTTGGAATAATGACAGACTCGGACTTGTCAAGCACATTTTTTATGATTTTTGATTTTTTATTCTGGAATAGGCTGGCGCTTGACTACAACTTACCTGATTTTAAGCAATGTTGTAGTCTACGATAGGACGCGCCAGCCCAATGTACCGATTCATTCGTGATTACGAATGACTTTGAGTGAGAAGGTGGCAGTGAACTGAGGCTCCTTAAGGTTGAAACCATAAAGGAGCAACAATTTCGACCCACCCTCTTAATGGTGTCACCAGACATCTGATGGATGGCCGAAGCCTACTACCAGTAATTACCAGTAAACATAATTACCAGTTGATTATCGGTTAAAAGTGTTCCTAACGGCTTCCTGGAAAATGCGATGAATTATGAAACGCGGTTCAGCCATATTTAATTGCTCCTACCGAAAAAATACCATCGGTATTTATCTGGAACTTCATAGAAGCAACTGGGCAATGAAATGAGACTTCCATTCAGTTCCAAATGTTAATGTATATTTTTCCACTCGCTTTACGAGTATCACAAAACAAACAAAAGACGTATGTTTAGATATAAAGCAATTTATTCTGCACGTTAAACGTTATTTACGATCGCACCTAACATTTTCTTAATCTCGTAACATCATTTTAATTCCTACTATTTGGAATAAGGTACGTAAGAAAATACACACAATAGAACAATGTTTGACTAAAGATGGTGTTTTAGAAGATTGTATTAGGAAGTACACACGGCTACACATCATTCACCAGTATAAGCTGATCTTCACATTGTATAGGAATTCCGTACAACGAGAGGTCAGCATGGAAATGTATAGCTTGATGAGCCGTGTGTACCATTGACATGAATTTACCTACATTTTTAACGTCACTAAAATTCTCCGTCTCAATTTTGGAAGTCGGTAAGCCGAAAGGTAAGAAAGAGAAGAGTATAGTTAAGTGAGAGAATCTAAAAAGTTTAGAAGCGTTGATCAAAGTGAAACTATTCAAGTACAACCGGATTTTATCGCGGTAAATTTAACTCCTCTTTCCACATGGAAGTTGTAAATCATCCGTAACGAGATTCAAAATTAACCACTATAAAACTTACATAGACTATAAATATTTTTGTGCAAGTATGGAAGAGAATTTAAAAGAAAATTGTCACTAATAATGAACAAAATATATGCTGAATAAGATTAAGCTTGACTGGATATTAAGAATCAAACTATACTACCGCCATCTAACACAAAAACTAATTGAAGTCAAAAATAGAACGTTAACATTCGACAACGTTTTCATTCAAATTGCACAAAGACTTAACATCAAAGGCGACACATATTTATTTCCAAACTTAACATTCCCTTTTACAACACCTGTTATCCTATTATCAACTCTATTCTTTGAAAAATAAGGTTTGTTTTAATGATTATGTGTGTTGTTATCTGCACTTGTAATTTTGTCTTCAAAAATGATTCCCAATTACTGGTGTCTACGTCTTGTGACAGTTAATTCTTTTATAGATTCGAATTAAAAAATAATAGGAGGTGATCCGTTTGATTGAGTTTTTGATCCGAATTCCTTCTCAACTGAAGACGATAATGATATTAGATTGTGTCCGTATTTTAAATGGTCTTTTGTCATAAGTTTTTATTTTCATGGGGGCAGGGATCGTTCATAATACGCATTGGGTGTTATTAATTTTGTTTTTCTATTACATCACGCTATCAATGTTAATAAATAAATGCTTTTTATTATAATAAATATTCATCGTAACGTTACATTTACGTTATTAGATACATAAATGTTATTTTTAATTAATATGATATTACAGTGTGTAATATTTACAGGTGACAATTTCATTGAATCAAACCATTGATAAGCATGATTAATTTAAAGACCAATGTTAAATCATTGATGAATAACTTCAAACAGATTCAGACGGTCATTGAGAATGGTTAATTGCTAATTACCCATTAAGCTGATAATCGAATCAGAATTAACGTTGCCGATTAAATTCTGTCCCAAAAATATAATATGCCGTAAAATACCGCAATTTGCATTGTTTGGTGGCACTGATAAAAGTAATCGATTGAATATGTGTGAAACAAAGATGGGACACACTGAAAATGAACGTAATGAGGGCTTTTAATACAATATTATATTTGGTATTGTAAGTATATAATGAAAATTAATGTGTTATCGTTGGAACAGAAATAGGTAAATAAAATGTGATTTTGAAAGTATTTCGTGATTTTTATATAGTTAATCGAGTAAATAACAAAACTAGAAATTTAATATAAAAGTTTATTTAGTTTTACACATCTAGGACGAGTACTTTTGAAGAAAGCAGTTGCTAAGCAAGTCAGCAAAGAGAAATCGCCTCTTAACAGAATGCTAAAGAAAACAACATCCATTTTCCCATGTAGAATGGTTAAATTGGTGAACAGTAAACTTAAGCAGTAAACGATTATTAAAAAGCAGATATGTAAAAAATAATTTCGCACCCATAATATGAAATCGACACCTACATCACACCCTAATTTCAAAAGATAGAAAATGGCAACATCATTACACTTTTTTGCTAACTCATAAAAAAATAAAAAATTACATCGATTTCCTAAACGATACAGAATTTGGAGATAATTTAGATGTTGCTAAAAAACCAAACGTGTCTCGCGTAATGATCCGTCCACCGATTTTGTTTACTCATCTCTTACGGCCAAAAAATACAGGCTCCCTCCCCCCTACTCGCCTCATTGATTTATGTGTAATTGAGGGGGAAGATGTCGTGGAAGCTGAGGTCAAATTAAAATGGTACGCATGTAACAAATTGCGTAAACAAGTTTAGTGGAGATGTCAGGAAGACTGATGTTCTTTAAATATAATTTGTAGTAATATACAGGATTGACGGTGAACTGGCTAAAGACTTCGACAGTGACTAGCCATTTGAAAAGTTAATATTTGGTTTTAATGCTTGTTTTTAATTTGTTGAGACTCAATTATAATGTCGTCTATGTAACTTATGTTTACGATTAAGTAATATTGCATCACCAGTTTAAGTATGTGATTATGTTTATTTCAGATCATATTTTTACTGTCAATTTCAACTTATTCAACTTCTATTTTGGGTACTTACAAAATATTAGCACTTCATATGACATTATGAATAATACAAATGAAACGTAGATTAATATTTTTTCAGTTGAATGGCCAAAATAAGAGCTTAACATCCATTTGCTGAAGTGAATGTGGAGCAAACGACATTTATGACAAATTAAGCTTTGCGAATGATGAATGAAATGTTCAGTTGATTTGTGGAACATTTACTTAATGGCTATCATTATTGTTGGACTTTTAGCCAAATATAAACACCAATTCCATAATTGGTACTGATATTAATTGTAATGCGTTCGCATTGAAACAACTCCTGAAGATAAATGAGTCCGATGTTTTCAAATTTATTAAAATTATTTTTTATCTAGCATATCAATGCACTGGTGATGCTAAGCGAAGGGTACTGCTAAAATCTACATATATAAAAGAAGAAACTGACTGATTGACTGACATATCAACGCAGAGCCCAAACCGCTGGGTCTAGAGACTCTAAATTTGGCATATAGGTTTCTTAGAAAGGATTTTTCAAAACTCACCCTTTAAGGGGGTGAAACGGGGTCCCAAAGTTTGTATGGAGAAACAAGATTAGTGAGATCAATTTCGCGGGCGAAGCCACGGGCGGAAGCTAGTTAAGAATATAATACATGAATTTGGGTTAAGCAATGTTTGAACTGCCTATATGTAGTCGTAATGATTAAAACAGAAAAAAATACTTTTCGTCCTTCAGGCTCCACGAGCATTGCAGTGTACTTGCGACATTTTGAAAAAGTCGTGCGATGTTTCAACGGTACTTGGTCTACGTCGCCGACTATTTCATGCAATTGACCTAATTATATCGTCATATAATTCACTAGCAAAGTGAAACGCTTTAAAAATTATATTTCTCAGCTTCAATTCTGCTTTGCCTGAAATCTGATTAATATTCTGTTTTGTATCTAAATCTTTGTATACATTATTAACTGAAACGGGTATTTTAATTTTTAGATTATATTAAGATGATTATTTTTTTTAATATTTTTTGGCTAGTTTTTTTATACAAAAGTAAATGTCTTTTATCATTCGTTTATCTTCAATAGAAATAAATAAATAAAGAAAAGTAGTATATGTAGTATACACCAGTTATCTGGTTTCCATAACACAAGCTCTGCTTAGCTTGGGATTAGATGACGATATGTGTTAATGTCCTAGAATATATATATTTTTTCATTTGCTAACAGTAAATAAAGGTGCGGCATAAAATATTTTAATATTTTCGGCTTCAAAATTTTACATTTCTTAGCTTTTAGTTTTCACAACTGTATTTTAAAGACCTATGTTTACATTTAGAGCTTTAAAAGCTTTCTCATCCCAAAGGTAAATAAGCTTGCATTCTACGCAAGAATCGTCACCTACTATTTGACTCTTGAATATTTGATTAACTTCAACAAAATGGTCATCATTTATTCACGCTTGTTTTGCGTTAATTTGTTCAACCCCTTTCATTACTTTGCTTAGATATGTAAAGCTAATACCATGGGTTCTCGAATTAATGATTAAACCCGCTTATGTTATGCTACTTATTATAATTACTGTTGAACCATTGTCCAAAAACCTCCCAAGTTTCGTCATAATAAAACTTTGATTGAGTCAGTTGACCAAATCTATCAAAGATTAGATATCTTTGAAATTTTTTTTGTTTCATTCATTACGGTTTTCTAAAGGTATTTTGTTAATTTAATATCCGTAATTCAGTTTGAGGACACATATTCTTCTCAAAAATCTGTCGTACAAATTTGAACTTTAACATCGACAACATGTGGTACTTATTGGCGTAAAATACGAGTACTTACCGTCTGCGCCCGCTATCTCATTAAATTTTAATATTTTGCTCTTAATTTATGAACACTATTACATAATGTAATTTTTTTACATTTTTTTGTAGTCTAATGTTAATTTTGTCAATAGTTGACTAGCAAGTCGATTTCGCAACACAATTGGGATCCCATCCCAAAAAAATATCCAATCACTGCAAAATAACAACGAAAACAGATATATTCGAGTATCCTGCCAGATTTATTGGCTAAACGATTATTACCATCCGGTAAATAGTATTATATCTAAATCTATTGCAACCATTATCGAAATCGATAGCAAAAAGTGACAACAGGTAGACGTCGAGCCAATATCGTCTGCATTAGACAGATTATACTGAGATATTGGAAGAATACTTTCACTGGGCAGAGACTACGTTTATTTCGAATATAATAAAAACAAAATACTGGATTTGGCTTGCTAAAACACATTCATAAATGATAAACATATCTGTATTGTCTTCTGAGTTGGCTTCAAAAAAATATTTCTGATGTTTGATGTACAATAGCAAGTCCTTGAGAAATATTATAGGCTGTCTAAGGTGATGGCAAAAAAAATTGGTTAAATGGTGCAATGAAACGAACATACTCGTAACGTAGCAATCTTATAATTTCAATAAAATGCAAGCTCAAAAATATTCGACCCGTTATTATTTAAAGCATTTTAATGTTGGTGTATGTGGATGACATATTGCTTTTATCACAAAACTTTGAAGAGCATCTAATAAACAGCTCCATACGTTCTGTATGCTGTGCTTTATTTTTAATTTCCGCTTTCATCTCTTTATATCGGAAGCGGAAACATGTCTCTCGCAAAACTAGGCCTATTGTTGCGGAAAATATTGATATTATGTCTTTTAAAAGTGTGACTATTTCTAGATCATTGTTTGTTTTGCATTGATTGGTTATTAGCTCGTTACATATGAATGTTTTATTTTTTAGTATATAAATAACTGAAACTACTATGCTGTGTATTTTTAATATAGATCAGCTGCCAACTTTTTTGATTTTAGTAGTAGCTATCTTTTAGGTACGTTTCCGGTTTTTTTGACGCAATCGTTTACAACAATTAGTTTTAGTTTTAAAATCCAGTTTGTGTTTATTAGTTAAGTCAATTTCCTTGTTTACAATTCAAACAAACAGTTTCTCGTAATGACGAATGTATTTTAAAATTTTTGGAGCTATATTTTTTACATTACACACAAATTTTTTAGCCCAACATTCATAAATCCTGTACATTTAGTTGCTATGATTGTAATTTTGTTTTATGAAACTATAGATTTTTGCCCGACCTGCGATTAGAACCCTGGACGTGACTTTTAGCGTTCATGATAAGACTGTAATAGATTAAACATTGCTGTAATATCAAGTATTTTATACATGACCTCTAAGTAAATAATTGTGGGTCTCCTTTGAGTTGTCAAAATGACGAATGTGTAAGCGTTCTATTCTTTGTCCGGGGTTGCAAAGAGTCCGCCATTTTCCAGTTTTATTGAACGTATAGTGTTATGTAATGTGTAATGTTGTTCATTGTTGCCTTTCACGTGTTTGATGGATTTAGGAGTGAAAGCGTTTTGAAACGATATTTCACTAGAATTGGACGGAAAATATTTCGTATTTTTTGCGAGTTTTGATCGTTTTTTGGCACAGTTTTATAAGCTTTAGATACTTGTAGGATTAGATTGGTTTATTAGTGAACTAATAAATAGTTTATCAATTTGGGTAGCGATATTAGCTATGGTACGGGTTCGCGGTTGAAATTCATGCGGGTTTGTGTTCATTCATACTAAAATTTCCAGGTCATTGACTGCCTTAACTATTTTCTAATTAATCGTATATGTTAAGGATACTTACATTGTCCGTTTTCACTATCTGGTTTCCGTTCAAGATTTTATTTGGCGTGCATTACGTTGGTTGTTTAAACTGTCATATTTTTACGTCCTAGGCTACTAACATAACTCGATCGATCAGTTATAAAACCGACTTCTTAGATTCTCCGGATTTAAAAGTTCAGGAGGTCCAAATTTTGACTTGGTAAATGTGAAAAAAATCATTCTAGATGCTTGAAGCTGGCTAAAATGTAACCTATTGACTAACCTACAATGCTATAACATTAAAAAACAATTTCCCTGTAGCCACGCACGGATCTCCCATGACGGCAGATCCCGCTGTGTCATATTTTTGTAAATGCAAATTTATTCTTTACTTAAGCAAATATGAACGATGGTCTTCGGTGACATCAAAACATGGCTTAACCTGTTATAAATCTTAACTACTTCATAATAAAGTAGAGACTCGTTTATCTCAAATTTCAGTTAAATAAATTGATAGGGTAATGCATCAATAAACATGGCGTGATGTATCGACCTAAAATGTAACTTAATTATGTTGGTATAAGATCGGAATTTAATTACTAAAATATCATCTGTTTTCTTGCCGGTGTCGTGCTTTCCACTAACCACGAAGTCCTTAGTACGATTCCTAGGTCCATCAATTACTTTAATGTTTTTTGAAAGAACAACTGGGTAGCTTGGGGTTTGAATTAGTGTCTGATATTACTTCGACCCTTTTTTAGTATCCCACTGCTGGGCACAGGTCTTTTCTTAACTATCTTATAAGTTGAGAGAGTTAGGCCTTAATTCACACATTCAGCCAAGTATGGTTAGTGGATAGCGGCATGCCAAGAACTAATTATTCGAGGACATCCTCGAATGATTAGTTCTTCACGAATGTTGAGCAGTGGCGATGAAACAGTTCAGACGAAGATGTATAGGTGCCACCGGAGTCGAACCGGCGCTCTCATATTTCTAAAACAAGGCCGAAAACGCTGCGCTACCGATGGTTTAAAAACTAAATGGCAAATAATATACCTATCCTCTTTAAAAGAAGTAAACATAAGTAAGGCTGAGTCTCGGTTCGTCCGTGCGAGCGCCTCTTCAGTTTTAGTCCCCATACACTTAGTTCTGGTTGATTTACACGTGGCAATGAAGCGGTGACAGGCTTTGGGCCATGATTAGTGACCTTCTATTAAAGACACGTCGCTAAATTGGTACAACTCATTTAGCACCGGCCCGAGATCACATTTAAAGTCACAAAGGTAAATACTACTGATTCTATTTGTGCTAACCCTATAAAAGGTTTAGTCAAATTTTGAAAAGCCACTGTAACTTTGTCCTTTACACTAAGCAAAGTGACAGATTCTGAAATGCTAGTAAACCCACTCTCAGTAATAGAGTAACTACAAGTGTATTACTAACAATAACAACGCTTCCTGTATAAACCACTTTATCAAAAGATTTACTGTCTTACATTTTGCAGCGGATCTTTCTAGACCACCTGAACTATAACCTCGATTCTAAAAATACAAACATTGCAACAACTATTTTTATAGTATTTTTCATTCTGTTTAGTCTTCTAATCTTTGTTATAGTTAGTAATAATTTTGATTTATTCAACCGTCTAGTCCATTTCAGAAACTGGCCTTTCATCATCATTATCATTGGTCTTGGACTGTTCTTGTCGGGAAGTTGTATGTATGCTAATCCTCGGTGAAACTTTGCTTGTGCGATTCAGGATTGCTACGTCATTCTCTTGAGTGGCGTTAGGTATGTGTAGCCACAGGTCTATAGTAATCCACTGCTGTTAATTCCATCTCACCGTATCTTCGGCTCTAACAACTGCCAGCTTCCGGAAATCATTATTTAACTAGATGTAGGGTGGTCTTACCTTACGTTTACAACTCCGTGGTTTCCAATAACTCGTTTAGCAGTACCGGTTGTCGGTTCTGCTGCAAGTATGGCTGGCCCTAGTCCCTTCAACTTAGGTACTAATATAGTGCATTATCATGTACTAACTTCATTGTGCATTAAATCTTTTTGAGACAATTCTACCATGAGTGTTCACGTGTCAGTTCTTTGTGTCATAATGAAAAGATTAATTTCGTATGTAAACTCTGCAAGAAAATAATAAAATAATTATAATAGGATAAATATTAGCTACCAAAAATTTCTGGCTATTCAAAATAAAATATTAGTCTACATAATTTTCTGTTGCCAGCATTATTAATATGGTGCTCACAACCGGAATATTTACGAGCAAATCATTCGAGAACATCTAATTCTTAATAGCTGTGCCCAGCCGTGGGATACAAAAGGGTAAGTACTTTACTTAATGAATTATTATATTATTTGAAAAAATAAAGTCTAGCTAACCAGTTAAATTGAAAACTCTTGTTACTGGGATAAAAATTCAAGTCAGTATTCTCTTTAAACCAGCTACAAGTGTTGCGGGAACTATTTTGGAAATATACCAACTTTGGAACGACTTTAAAACTTTGAAACACGCTATTGAAAACGCGCATTGTGTTTTTATACGTTTCAAAACTTGTGCAAGTTTAACTTTTTACATTTAATTTTTGCTTTTTGCATACAACGTAGCGTTGATGCCTGTATTATCTGAAAGTATAGGTTGAGGTGAATGTCACGTATATTTCGCGAGGTATATGTAGATCTTATTCTTTCTCTTCTTTAAATTTATAAAAGAAGAAACTGGCTGATTGACATACTAACGCATAGTCCAAACTGCTGGGTCATTGGATAGATACTCCATAAAAGGCAGAAAATGCGTGGCTGATGCCTCTGGTGTTGCAAGCGTCAATAATATATAGGCTACTTTGACCTCCTAACATCAGGTGGTTTTCTGAATTAGTGAAGTAAAACACATTGAAATAAAACTACTTTATTACGGATTTTATTGCCTGTAAGTAATTCTTTTTGCAACAAAAACACAAAAACGGCTTCAAATGGAGGTTTTTTTTGCGCTTGACCACAACTTGCCTGATGTGAAGCAATGTTGCAGTCTACGATGGAACGCGCTTACCCAGTAAATACTGATTCACTCGTGACGTGAAGACGAAAGATATATAGATTATAGCCTAAAATTAAACTTTTAGGACAATAATAATTGCGCATATAATTTTGGCACGCCACAAGTCAGATCTTGATTACGATCACGGTCTTGATCATGACAAGCACTAGCTTTTAAACCAAAAAGAAACATGAAAATTGGTACAACTATACCCAAAGTATTATATATCAAACATACGAAAAATTCAAAGATGCCACCATTGGGTACAGAGAGACCAGAACACCACGTTTTATGAATGCCTTCCTGAGAGCCTCGCTGCAGGCAGGGTAACTCCTTTGAGCTATAGTCAAATTGAGAACCTCCTTTGTGATGTCGGTTAAAAAAACTAAAAGCCTTTTAAACCTTTTTTTAACGTAAATATTATTTTACCAATAACAAAAAATAAGCCTAAATATTTAAAATACATTCAAAACCCATCTGTATTCATGTGATAAACATTTTGTGATTATTTTTCTCATCTTGTCAGAATATTGTGAGTCCGCTGTAATTACTAACTCATTTGAGAGTTCTTTGAATCCATTTGTATCCTTCCTGTAACTTTAGAATTGAGATTTATATTCGCGACAATTTCACCAAATATTTTTTCTGTAGTAAATATAAATATTTGGTGAAATGTTAATCAATGTTTAGGAGATATTTTACGAAAGATTATAGTAGTGCAAATAAATAAAATAATAAATATTCTGGGACATTAACACACACGGTCATCTGGTCCCAAGCTAAGCAGAGCTTGTGTTATGGAAACCAGATAACTGGTATATACTATACATATAATACTTTTCTTTTGTATATATACTTATAATAGATATTTACACCCAGACTCGACACAAACAGAAATGGTCATCACAAATGTTTGTCTCGGGTGGGAATCGAACCCACGACCTGCGGCGTGACAAGCAAGTATCTTACCGAGCACGCCACCGGCCCGTCAAATAATTATCAATTATTATTTACTTAATAATTATTTTTATTTCATTCATTCATTCCCCTTGCCTTTTTCTCATTTCTATTGGGGTCGGCTCCCAGTCTAACCTGATGCGGCTAGCTACCAGAATTATACGAGCGACTGTCATCAGACTTTGAAACCCATAGGGAACCAGTAGCCAAGAAGGTTAGACCAGGTATGAGATTATATTAGCTTCTGACTACATGTAACGATTGTCATAGATGTGTTAATGACAACCGGGACCGACGGCTTAACGTGCTCTCCGAGGCACGGAGGGTAGTCCCTCAACCAACCAGTCACCGAAACAATTTTTTTGTTGTTACACAAATATTGCCCGGGGCGGGAATCGAACCATCGATCTCCCGGGCACAGTATAACCCAATCTGACGGCTTACACCGCTCGACTACTGAGGTCGTCTATTTTTTCCTTCACACATACATACAGCGCCATCTAGTCCCATATAGCAATTATATTTGCTTGTGTTATGGGTACTAGGGACGGATATAATACTTAAATACTTTTTTTGTAAAAATTACACCCAAACCACAACACAAATAACCGTGCTCATGATACAAAGATTAGTCTTGGGTGGGAATCTAACCCACGACCTTCGGCGTCATCCAGGCCATCAGACAAGTCAAATAATAATAATAATTTGTTTATCATTTATATTAATATTCGCGGTTCGCCCCGGCATTGCATGAGTATAATATAATGTTTTATATGTCGGAGAAAGATTGATAAATTACATTTTCGTGAAAATCGGGATATTGTGGAAACACGGAAAAAAGCAGATAAATATACATATAAGGAAAATATTTCTCAAATTTCTCTAATGACTCATTTTTCTACGTATCCAACCTGTAAAAGTGGGTTTTTGCACATCCATAGTCGAGTCCAGTAGTCACGGTATTCGCGCGTGAGGTCCTGGGTTCAAATCCAGGTTGGGTAAAAAATCAATGAAATATGTAAGATATGTGTCATAGTCACATTACACCTTTAGATATTATAGACTTGAGCGCTATCCTGTGTTTTCATTCTCAGAAATTTAGATATTCATTTAGTTATAGTGTCATAATAAAAACAACTATACGTAGACATACATATATTTTAGCTAAGAATTATCTCCACCTTTCAGCTTTACAGAGGTATAAAAATTCACGCGTCCAACTTATAACACCCCTATTTTGTCGAAGGTTAAAATAAATTACCTACATGTATACAATAATTTCTAGAACGCAAATTCAAAATAATTATCATTTGAAATATCTAACCCTTTCACTGCCAGCGTGGTCGCAACCGCGTATCGACCGCTGGGTCGCCAGACCGCGCTCTAATGAATCCGCCAATGCGGGCCGTAATCACGCCGCATTTCAGCCCTACTGCGTTTTAACGAAGACAAACCAACTGTATGGTAAATACGAGTGAGTTTAAGTGGCAAATGGAAAATTATAGCGATATGTGGTGCTTGTATGAAAGCGGTCTGTTACTGCTATTCCAGAAGCCGTTTATAATGACTTTTTACTGTAAAGTTACTTTTAGAGTCTCATAAAGTATCTTATAATACCACGTTCTGTCTTAATATTATAAATACGCAAGTTTGTGAGGATGTTGTTTGTTACTTTTTCACGCAAAATGATTGTATTGATTTGAATGAAATTTTTCACACATGTAGTCTGCTACTTAGCTAATATTATTATAATAAATTTAATCCCTTGGGGCTGTTTATGAGTCGTGAGCAGAAACTAGTTGAAAAATACATAATTGGTACGACGGGCCAGTGGCGTGGTGGTAATAATATTAATAATAATTTTATACGTAGTACAGCGCCATCTAGTCCTAATCTAAGCAATCATATTTGCTTGTGTTATGAGTACTAGGAACATTTTTACAAGTTAGATACATTTTTTAAAATGCATACATAATTATTGTAGATAGATTACTCCCAGACACAGAACAAACAATGGGAATCAATTCCACGACCTGACTGGCTTAGCCTGGCTGGCCTGCTAGCTTAGATGTCAGGGTCACGAACCACTAAGCTAAAAGGCCAACTTGCCTTCAACTTGAAGATCGTGGTTTTGATTCCCACCCAAGACAGAGATTTTTTTGTGATGAACACGTCTCACTGTTTTAAATCTGAGTGTAATTGTCTTTTTAAGCATTTACTTAAAAAAGAAAAGTAATTTAAGTAGTAAACATTTATAATTAGTTATCTGGTTTCTGCAAATGGCCATGTCTGCAAATGTCCCAGGATATTATTATTATATTTTAAATTATAAGTTTCGAATTCCATTAAATACTGTCAACAAACCTTTTTGTCACTATTTAAGGGAGTTCAGAACATAAAAATCTTATAGCTCTATATTAATTATAATGTCTTTGTAGTTTATAATACCCGAATAAAACAAAGAATACCTTATTTTAATTTGATTTAATTTTGCCTTACAGAGAGTCACTAACGTAAGATACCTAAACAAATAGTTTTGTTTGTTCAATAACACACAATTTGCGCTAGCTGAGAAAATTTGCTCAACACTTTCATGTGTATTTTCTTTTAATCTAGACACGTGTAATGCCAATACCGCTGTAGCATCGGCTTTGAACTAATTATAGAACAATTTTGTTTTAAAACTATAAGGAATCGCTTTTGTAGAGACTTGAGAAGTGGGTTTTGTAAATTAGTTAAACAATGTACTGTGTACTGCTTTAACTAAAACAGTAGCTTTGTTCAAATATTGCATATAAATATGAGAATTTTATCAGTTTGTACATTCCGCTCGAAATATATACAGCTAATATTGTTTACACATAAATGCATTGTATTAGAGTTCCACTACTGGCCACTGGTCTTCTCTTAGTTATTTTGGCAGTTGAAAGAATTAAAACCTTAATCTACATAAGCTGGCCTAGGGCAGTTTTGTGCATGTTTAGGTTGCCTATGATGGGCATAGGCCTTTCTCCTTATCTCTTCTTTGGTGTGTGCTACGGCAAGTACATAACATTAGTAGTAAGTAGATAATGTGCACAAATACACGAGTGAAACTTAAAACAAACCAAATTTTGGTCGGAGGTTTAAAATATAAAATAAATATAGAGTGTTAGCCAAAGGAAATTACAAATTGAGCAAATAACCACTCTTAAATTGGGTTCAATAGTCCCTCAAACAGGCTCAACACGTCGACCACAAACTATCAAGTCCTTCACCGCGTTAACCCTTTAGCGGCGTATCGGTCGACGGTCCGTCCGTTAATTAACCACTGACAAAAGGTCCCATTACTCTCGCTCATCCCTCCCGACGATTTTATTCAACTTTTATTACGCAACACACCATTCTCTACCAGAACGTTTATTGTTAGCATTAAAATTAGTATTGTTTAAACGCCTGTCTTGCAATTAGTATTTGTGTTAGTATAATAGCTTTTAGGCTAATTTGCGAATGAAACATCGTTTATTTGGGTCAGAGCTCAACAATATAGAACAAAACGACGCAGATAAATAATTTTATAGTACAGAAAATATCATCAGATCTTTATTTTACTTTTATGAGTGATGTTTGATAAACAAACGCTCTTATTTTGTTGCTCTGATTTTCTCTCAAAGCTATTTCATAGAAATATGACAAAAGATATGCGATTTCATGGAAAATAAGTTTAATTCCGCCAGGTTGAGCTTGGACTGATATTAGACAGGCGCATCTGTTGCCCAATCGATAATACCAACTATCATACTGAATGCTCTGAATAAACTTAGGGTTGATATTTGGAACTGTGTTCCTATATGAGATAATATATTATTAAATAAATATCTTTGCCATAATGCTCAACAATTAGCTAAATAAAAAACAAAACTAGCAGTACAAACAAAAGCCTTTAATACATTTTGATACAGTGATAAAGACCTCAGTGAAAGCCCTGAAAAACCAGAAAGGGTCTACCAAACCCTCAAAGAATAGTCAAACGATAGGTAAGTGCCGAAACATTATGTGCATATATTATTCAAAATGAAGGTACGAGCAGAATTTCATAGAGTTACGTATTGTGAACACCTGAAAATTTGGGTGACGTTAATGGATATCATATTTGATATAGTTTGTTTATTTTCAGAGGGTTCGATGTGAGACCTATATTTTGTCTGAAAGCTTGGTTCCAACCGTATTCTAGTTTGGATAACCTTTTGTGATGGAAAAATAGAGTGAGGTTATATTTCAAAATCTGAATGACAAGAGAATTGATAAAATAGATTACAGTTTGAAGATTACATAAATAAATATTCAGACAATGTGAGAAATATTGGTTTTCATTGTTGCTGAGTAAAGTAGTGATAAGTATGAGAGAAGCAGTGGCGCAGCGGTATTGGCCTTGCCTTTGAAATATAAGATTGCGGGTCTTATCCCCGGTCGTGCCCACACTTCTTTGTGTGAATAGTTTCATCACCGCTACTCAATACATGCGAACTAATCATTTGAGGACATGTGACTGTTACATCCACCAACCCGCACTTGGCCAGGGTGAGCAAATTAAGGCCTAAATTCTCTTAACTCGTAAAATAGTTGAGAACAGACCCGTGCCCAGCTGTGGGACTCTAAAAAGGTTTCAAATGAGTAAAGTTATAAGTTTCCACTTTAAGGAGGCTGTCAAAAGCTGGATGAGGGTATCCGTGGTGGATCGGCTCTGTGGCAAAGAAACCTATGTCTAACTTTGGACTATAGTAGATTGCTGATGATGTTGAAAGTTATGAATATAAAATTCTTGGACACTGGCTTTTTTACTTGGGTAAGAACTTGTAAATGCCTCGGACTATTTTACATGAAAATTCCCCTAATTAGGAGACTACACTCCCACAATAATAAAAAGGGAAGCGCAAAAAGTTCCAAGTTAAAAAAAATCTCTTGATTTTAATTATGTCTCCGTCGTAGCAAATTATAATTCATAGCTGTAAAAATAACTGCGGAGACATGAATATTGTATAGCACTGCTCCGAGGTTTTGTTCAGTAATGGACCTGGTTGGAAGTTAGGAATAATTTATTATAGGGGTTTTGTTTTTCTTAACTGTCAGTGCGAACGGTGGAAAAGACAACTGCATAATAAGTAGCAACCCATTACAATGTCTTGCTGTCACATCGGGCCTTGTCTAAGCTATTTTAAAAGTGAAGAGCGTATAATCTCTTTTTAACATAGTGACCTAATTTAGATTAGTCGCTATCACTTAAGTTCTAGAATATGTATTTAGATCTATGACAAAACATTTTTCTTCACCGTATGTAAGGAAAAAGAATAACTCACCAAGTGATGTGCCTGCTGAGTTTTGAGCCCAGTTGAGTCATTTATGATGCTGTTTATAGACATATCAAAATTTAAAACAAGTCATCACCAGTTATTATTAAAGAAGTTTGTCTGGAGTTGTAAGCATAACAATTTGCAAAATCCGATCTCTTACCAGTCACGTCAGCCCGTTCCATCCCATGTCCCCGAGAGTGAAGGGGTGAGAGAGTGCACCTTGTTTGCACACACACTTGTATTCTTAATATCTCCTACGTCTGTCGCTGGTCCCCGTTGTTGTTTTTTTACTTAAAAAAGTCTTCTTTATCTGCATATGCAAACAATTACTTAAATGTATGCACTACGTGACGCCCACAACAGAATAAATTTAATCCTACACATATGCACACCTACATAAAATAGGAAATTCAAATATCATTAATAGCAGATATAAGTGCAACAATGGCCCGCAGCAAATCGCGGTGCTATCTACCGGGGGCTTGGACGACATGCATACAAAGTGGGGGCATTATGTCCACCGCGGCGTTCAACGGGTTGATTTTATTCATACCGCCCGCTTCAATTTAATTCATTTTAATTCTCTCCCGAGTTTGTGGCCGACAATTTTAATTATCAACTTTGAAAATATTTAACGTTTGGCGTTTGTTGTGAAACTTGGTGTTCCTACGTACGATGTAAGTAATCAATTTTCGGAGACGAAACTCAAGTTGCATAATTATTTTGTAAAGAAATCTTAACTGTTTAAACGCCTGTGTTTACATTTATTGTTTCTTTTACCTAAGCACAAAACTCAAAGAAGTCTCTTTTGTCTTAGATTTACGCGAATATCACACATTGAAATAAAACACGAATTCAAGACACTGAGACCTCAGTTTGCTTAAATCGGAACTCAACTTAAATAATAATGTTTGTAGGTATAGTCAGTAATAATTGTGATTAACATTTTTGGCCGTCAAATACCTCAGTCCACCCGTGAACATGAAGTCTGAAAAGACTTTGAAACGTCGGGATTTAAAATCTAAAATAAACCGCGATAAAATCCTTTAAAAAGTAGTTTTATTTCAAGTCTCTTTTGACTGAGTGAGAGACTAGTTTGGTGGTTATTGAATACCAAGCATTTTTTTAAAGAAATTAAAGGTTGAGTAGTTCTAGAAATACAGAGCAATAAACATAAATTGGATTCTATGAGCATTGGTAAGCACAGCGTTATTAAACTGTGCATTGAAATAGGACGTAATTGTTAATCGTGAGTAGTTTGCTCACATTTGTATAAAACAATATCATATCAGTTTTTACAAAACGTTTTGTAGGAAATCGACATATCTCAGAAATGTCTTTTATCGGATACATTTCGGAGAGTGTGCGTTGGAATTACACAATCTTATTCCCCCATCCCCGTTCTACCATCGGACAAGTAGAGGTACGGCTATGCGCCACCGTTATATGGTGAAAATTCTACGGGCACGCACATAGCATCTCTGTTTTTCGATAGCTATAATCTACCTGTCTTCAAGTCACGAGTTAATCAGTATTTACTAGGTTACCGCGTTCCATTGTAGACTGCAACATTGCTTCACATCAGGCAAGTTATGGCCAAGCGCAAAGAAAAAAAAGACGTTGGAAGATATGTGATTTCCTCACTAGGCCAACATTCAGGAACTAAAGCCTTTCTTCTCCACTCTACCTATGCCCAGCTGTGAGACACATAACCCGCTATTAATCATCTATCTATCCATTCCACCGACTAGATACTAACTAGACACCACTATATTCAAATATTGTATGAATTGTAATCCTGAAAAGTTGGCGGGGTAACGAAAATAATGGGTGATGTTAAAAAAAAATAATGAAAATAATGTATGGTCGGATAAGACAGATGGTCAGTGGTAAAAATAAGTTATGAAAGTATGGGGTCCCAGCTATATGATGACCAATTCCTATAAAATTTCACTTTAATACCTATATCTAAAATATCAAGAAAAGTACAATTTTATTAAGCGGAGAATCATTATAGTATGCAAAATAAAAACCAAAATATTTCTACAAATAGTACAATAATAATTACCTACATTTATAGCACGTTTTATATCCACTTAACCCTAACATAACCGATAACAGGCTGATTAGACCCTAAACATTACCGACAACGGTAATCGACCAGCGACATCTAGCGAAAGGGTTGTGTAATGACGCGATGCTAGTTAATTGTGCGTAGGTACCGGGTCTCTTAGACCCTACTGGTTTTTGTAAGGGTTAAGTGATATTCTGTTCTGCTATGTTAATTATTGGCGTGGTCGGTAATATACTTGCTTTTCACGCCGCAGGTCGTGGGTTCGATTCCCACCCGAGACAAACATTTGTGATGAACATTTGTGTTTGTGGCGAGTCTGGGTGTAAATATCTATTATAAGTATATATTTACAAAAAGAAGTATTATACTTATGTATAGTATATACCAGTTATCTGGTTTCCATAACACAAGCTCTGCTTAGCTTGGGACCAGATGACCGTGTGTGTTAATGTCCCAGAATATTTATTTTATTTTATTTATTTTATTATGCTTATGTCGCGATTTTTTTATTATTATTTAGCAATCGTTTGCTGCGGGTGCGATTATCCTACTAATATTATAAACGCGAAAGATTTTAAGAATGTATGGATGCTTGTTACTCTTTGACTCAAAAACTACTTGACGGAATTGGATGAAATTTAGCGCAGAGATAGATTATGTTCTAGATTAACACATAGGTTGCTTTTTATCCCAATAAGTACCATGTTGGCTAAGCCGTGGGCGGAAGCGAGTATATGATAACTTCTCAACCAGTGCGCTAACTTTGAGAAAATTAACATAAACAAATTTCAATAAACAAGTATTTTTTTTTATTTATCTTAGTACTAAAAATGAAATAATCGCTAACAGAAGATGTTTGATGGCTATTGTTATCTAAGGTAGTCGCCCTCCCGTCGCCGTATCAGCTGTGCGCTCGCTAGGCTCGTAAATTGCCGAATAAAAAAATTAATCGTGTTCGCTTAGTAACTTCGAGCTCCCGGGTTCGATTCCCGAGTCGAGTAAAAAGACTTTTATAATATACTTAGATAATCTTAGTTGCAGCTCAGAGTTTGGAACTGACAGTTAAACGACAATAAGCTAGCTTCTTATTACGTATGGGACGTATACATAGCCGGCGAAAAGTGGGTAATATTAACCACTGCCTACACCTTTGAGTAATACAGGCGTGATCCTATATTATGTTATGTGCAGTAAGGTATCAGAATATAAGTCTATTTTTGGATGCCGACAGTAGTTTTATAATCCCTAATAATATTAAAAATGCGAAAGCAACTCTGTCTGTCTGTCTGTTACGCTTTCCCGCTTAAATCTCTCCGATTTTGATGAAAATTGGCACTGACAATCTTTAGACCCTGAGAAAGAACTTAAGCTACCTTTTATTGCAAAAATAACCGAAATCCACGCGGACGAAGTCGCGGGCGGCCGCTAGTACAATATAATATAGGGGACATTAACACACACGGTCATCTGATCCCAAACTAAGCAGAGCTTGTACTATGGAAACCAGATAACTGGTAATATACTACATATAATACTTTTCATTTGTAAATACATACTTAAGTATAGATAATTACACCCAGACACAAGACAAACAGACATATTCATCACACAAATGTTTGACTTGGGTGGAAATCGAACCGACCACGCCACCGGCCCGTTAAAGATTAAAGATTAACATTTTCAAACGAACAAGCTGTTAATGATTACCGATCAATTTTACCCAATTAGTGAAATTAGTCTAAAATTAACTATGTACTGTTATTAGTTTAACTTTAGAATTTATCGCATCTCAACAATTAATCTCCGGTTTCTAAGCAAGCTAATTACTTATGTGCACCGGTTCAAAATTACGTTGAACTTAGATAATTATGATAAATGACTTTCTTTGTAATAAATACCATTTTAATATTATCAATATTATTACTAGCCTGGTAGTGTAGTGGTTAGTGATACTGACTGCTAAGCTGAAGGTGGTGGGTTCGATTCCCACTTAAAACAAATCTTTGGGTGAAGAGCACGATTGTTTGTTCTGAGTCTGGGTGTAATTTACCTATAATAAGTATTTATTTACAAAAAGCTGTAATTAACACAAGCAAATCCCTATATTATCCCTACTAATATTATAAATACGAAAGTAACTCTGTCTGTCTGTCTGTTACGCTTTCCCGCCTAGACTACAGAACCGATTTGGATGAAATTGGGTATGGAGGTAGTTTGAGACCCGAGAAAGGACATAGGATAGTTTTTATCCGACTGCGCAAAAAGAAGGTAATGTTTTGGCGCGATAACCGACACACACGCGGGCGAAGCCGCTGTCGGAAAACTAGTATTATTATAATTGCTTAATTTGGGACTAGTTGGCGCTGGGTGTATGTGTGATAATATTTTTTATTATTATTAATAATATTATTGTTTGTATTCCAGGTAAGACATCACAAATTAGTACAGAAAAAGCTACTGATGTAAGTTACTCTAAATTAATTAAGTTATATTATTCAGTTTTTCTGTATTTTTTATTCTGAAATAGGTTTGCGCTTGACTACAACTTTGATTACTAATGTTTAACCCTCTCTGCATGGTGTCACCAGACATCGCACCGGGACAAGGTAAGACCGCTTGGCGGTGCGGCTTTGTCTAGTTATTGAATTCTAACTGGTGGAAGGCTTCAGCCGTGGTTATTGACCAGCCACCAGACAAAACTGTACCGCCAAGTGGCCTTGGCGTGTTCCCATGCGATGTCTGGTAACACCATTTAGGAGTGTGGGTCGGAATAGTTGATCCTTAATGGTGACCAACCATATGGAGCGTCATTCTACTTCCACTTTCTAACCACAAATCACCGGAATTTTGAATGAATCGGTTTCCTAGGTAAGCGCGTTCCGTCGTAGACCACATCATTGCTTAACGTCTAGAAAGTTGTTTTCAAGCGCAAGCTAATTATGTAAAAAAGCGAAATTGTATTATTTTCAAAAGCGCAATGTATAGGGAACTAAACCAGCTCAAAGCACCAAATAACTTCGACAATTGGAAAATAAAACTCGTCAAACCGAAGTAAAAGACGCCGTTACTGGTTATTACCGCTGCAAACTGGATATATCCGGATTATTTTCCAATTACCGGACAAGTGGGTTTTTGAGCGGATCAGGAAACATAGTTCTGAGGTTTCCTATGGTTAAAAAAATGTCTCACTGCGGTATGAATTTTTCACGGTTGCGGTTTGTGGATGTCATCGAGTTCATTGTTAGAATCTAGAGATGCTGGTTTCCTTACAATGGTTTTGTACACCGATGTACGAAATATACAAGGTATGTGTAAACTAGCCTCCGGGTTATCCGGGTTTATTCTCGACTGTATTCTTAGAAGGCAGACTCCGTATTTTGACGTGACAACGTCTTATAAATTGGTTTGCCGGGTGACACTTCAAGAAACTGCGTTACGCTCCGCTCACGTTATGCGCTCACAATGAGAGCGAGTGAGAGGCACGCGTCCCTTCCACTCGGGCATGGTTAGCCCGCCTAAGAGCGAGAGAGACAGACATAAAAAGTGAAAGGCACGCGTCCCTTCCACTCGAGCACAGTTAGCCCGCCTAAGAGCGAGATTCTTTGTATAAATTAATGTTTTAAATATAATTCTTTGTATAAATAAATGTTTTAAATTGTTACTATTATTTCATCCTTCTTCCTACTATATGAATGAATATTCACATTAAAATTATTTTACCACTCAAAGTCGTTGTCACGTAAAACTTTCGCCCGTATACCGACTTTACAGGCAACCAATTTTTTTAGTCTTGATTACCTATCTGTATGCCAAATTTTTAAATTCAATCTGCAGTTTTTCTGTAAAATAGTTACAAATATAAAGTATAAGTACTTACATTATTATAATAATAACATAAGTTTTAGTAACTTAACTAAATAATTTTACCTACTCTAGGTCGTGTTTATTGAAAATTCTGTTTTATTTCTGAACACACAAGGTTTGTTTTCGTTTGGAACAAATCTTAAACGTGGCGAATGCACGGACCTTTTAAATATTTAAAAGGATGTCGGTTACAGACCTTACCACGAAACAACTTCAAGCGCCGCGATTTGCAATTTTGTTGTACATTGCGCGTCCGCGATTCTTTGTTTGGAAGACTGCTGAAGCAAATACGCAATGGACAGTAAATATGTTGTTCACTCGACTTTCACCCGTGCATCGTGGTAGGTAGTAATAGGGGGCGCTGCGGTAGTTATCTGGACTCGGACTGAAGCTTGAAACTGTGTCATTTATGCCAAGTTTTATAGGCTAAGGTGTTTGTATGAAATGTAGGTTGCAGGGGAACTTGTGGCGTGTTCTACTAGATTGAATATGATGTACCTACCTTCATAAAAGGATGAATTCTCAAGTATAGTAATTGTCATTATTTTGTTAACTTAATGATGACCAACCTCTTACCAGAAATCGCTTGCTTCAACCCTTTTAGTGTCCCTCTGCTGGGCACGGGTTTTATCTCAACTATCAAATTATTAGTTCTTAGACATGCCTGTTTCCTCACGATATTTTCCTTCACACTCTATCAAAATCATTCTCATACTTTAAAGAAAGTACAGTGAATCCGTCGCGGTCCACATAGTAATATGTTTATTAATTTCATCACTAAAAATTACTATTTGAGTGTAGGTAGGTACGGAGCAACGGTGGCGCAGCGGGTTCGATTCCCAGTCATGCCCACACATCTTTGTGTGAATTATTTCAACACCGCTGCTCAATACCGGCGACTGATTTTCAGCAATATTCATATTCCCACAGTGACGCCAGGCACCAAAAGACCAAACCTTCATCTTCTTCTTCTAATAAAATTTCCATGTCACAATGTTAGTTACCGTACTCCTCCGAAACGGCTATACCAATTTTTACCAAATTTTATATGCGCATTCAGTACTGATTCAGTCTGAGAATCGGCTACTATCTATTTTTCATACCCTTAAGTGATAAGGATTGTTCATCCTTAAATTGTTTTTTTTTAATATTTGGACGAATTTTTTTGTTTTTATTTTTTTATTAAGTGGCATTAAAAATACATACGTATTACATTAGTAATACGCGCTAAAAAATTCGCTGGGGCAGCTAGTTTAACTAATAATATTGTAATTTGTATTGTATTTGTATTATTATTAATCTAAAATAGGCTTGCGCTTGACCACAACTTGCCTGATGTGAAGCAATGATGCAGTCTACGATGGAACACGCTTACCCAGTAAATACCGATTCACTCGTGACTTGAAGACCACTAGATTATAGCTATCGGGAAACATAGATGCCGGCAGCAAATTCCACAATTTGGCAGTTCGCACAATGAAAATCGAAGCAAAGCGCTTTGTGCGTACCGGTGTAATTTATATATTTTTATTCATTTACGTAGCTGAATGAAAAAACTTAATAAAACAACCGTTAGTAAATAAAATAACTCGTGTCTATTTAATCTTAGCTTTATTACACAGCTAAATTGAGGCGTCAGGTTTGGTTTATATGACGTTTATATTAATTCTCTCGCTTCACTTAATATTTGAAAAGAAAAGCCTAAAAAATTTCTCAGCAGTTTACTGAGAATATAAGAATAGTGTCTCACTGCTCTGACTGCTTACGAGTTGAGAGAGTTTAGGCCTTGAATCAAACGCTGGCCAAGTGAGGGTTGTCGTTAGACGTCGGTTTCCTCACGATGTTTTCCTTCACTAATACTAGACAGCGACGATGAAACCATTCACTCAAAGATTTGTGGGTACGACCGGGAATCCAACCCGCGACCTTATATTTCAAAGACTTTATATTTTTTTTCTTGGTTTATACTACTAACTTTGACGGGCCGGTGGCGTGGTCGGTAAGATACTTGCTTTTCACGCCGCAGGTCGTGGGTTCGATTCCCACCCGAGACAAACATTAGTGATGAAAAACATTTGTGTTTGTGTCGAGTCTGGGTGTATATATCTATTATAAGTATACATTTACAAAAGAAAAGTATAATATGTATAGTATATACCAGTTATCTGGTTTCCATAACACAAGCTCTGCTTAGCTTGGGACCAGATGACCGTGTGTGTTAATGTCCCAGAATATTTATTATTATTTATTTTATTTATTAACTCAGTAAACAAGCATACAGCCTACCGATGTTAAATAGTCACTATAGCCTATGGACACTTTAAACACCAGAGGTATCACGCGCTGTCGACCTTGAAATGTCTGTTGGGCCTGACTTACCCACACCCAGGAACACAACTAACAGTAATTACAATGCGTGTATTCTGAAAGGTGGATAGATGGTACCTCCTCAATCGGGCTGACTATAGAGCAAAGAAAAAGAATTTGGGGGCTGAGTCACCTTCGTCTTTGGGAGTACACCTTTTATTTGAATCCCCACACGTGGCCCCCGGGTGTTGTTTATCAACTGGTAATTAAGTTTCTGACCATATGGAGCATCAGTCCACTGCCACTTTCTCACCGAAATTCATTCGTAACCACGAAAGAATCGATATACTGGGCAGGCGCGTTCCATCGTAGACTACATCATTGCTTAACATCAGGCAAGTTGTAGTCAAGCGCAGGCCTATTTCAGGATAAAAAAAGAAAAATGAGATCTGCGTCTCCTTAAACTAACCTTTAAATATATTATCCAATCCCTTATTTAATTTCGAATCGTTAAAACATCCAACATCTTAGACCTCCAATTCTTTAATAGTGTATAATAATCATAGGTCACAGCTCACTGGTCAAGTGGATGTCGTTGACAGAGTTGGAACACTGCCAAGGGTAGTATGTTTGATTCCCGTAACGACGTGTCGTCTGATTTTATTATTTTTGGCTCCTTATACAGCCTTGGAGAATTTTATGAGAGATTTATTGGTAGAATAGTGGCGAGGCTTCTCTAATTTTCTAAAAATCTAGTACCTCTCATAGAAGTTTCTAGAAGTTCTAGAAGGTTTCAAATACTATGTTGAATTATTTTTTATTAAAACAAAAAAAAAAACCTATTTTAAAAATAAATTAATTGGAAATAAGATACGGTCTGACGTCTCACGTCAACCCTTTTAGTGTCACGCTGCTGGCACTCTTCTCTCAACTATCTTTACAAGTTGATAGAGTTTAGGCCTTAATCCACACACTGACTAAGTGTGGGTTAATAGATGTCACATGTCCTCGAATATTTAGTTCTTATACATGCCGGTTTTCTCACGCTTCCATCACCGATATTGAGCAGCAGCGATTAAACAATTCACAGAAAGATGAGACACGACTGGGAATCCAACCCGTGACCTTATATTTCTAAGACCCGTACCCCACGCCGCACAGTGGTCTGAAAATCGAGCTCCCCTTTCATAGAAAGTCAATGTGGGATATTCATAAAACTAAAATATGGAACGTCTCAGGTATACATTCCTTTAATGCATATTTTAGTATGAATGATTTTAGTTACTCCGCGCCTGAGAAAAAAAATATTTAGTATTTTTTTGTATGGGAGAAATTACATAAAGTACATTTTCTTGCGACTGAATGAAACTGAAAGGCTGGTACTCATACGAGCTATTGCCGCTCTTAAGGCGATTACGTTGACATACCACTCGTGTACCTTTAGGTGCCGCTTCACACGTAGGATTTTTTTGAAATTTCGAATTTTCGGCATTGAATATTTTAAGTATGTGACGCATTTAAATTAGGTTGGTAAGGAATATGGAATTAAATATTTATAATAAATACGCACCTAATATTATAATAACTGTTATAATAGATTCAATTACTTTAACTCAAAAAATAAGTTAACTTTAGAAATTCGTTTTTTGCGAATACTAATTAGGGCACTGAACTAATATCTGCCTTATTTTAACAAATAACTTTTTACAATAGTAACCTCATTAGCTAAGAGGGTGTTAATGATTTTTACTATACCTAATGATAACAGAGGTTCGTTATCATTATCAATTACGGGAATTACTTATTACTTTACTAATAGTTCAGTTTTATTACGTGTTAATTTGTACCGACCCTTAATGAGGGTCGGTGAGAGAGTTATACATAAATAGAATGTTTGGCATGGACTCAGTCAGTAACGTTTAGAACTTGTGCGCGTAAACTTTAATTTTTCTGTTCTTTCAATTTTTCTATTGCAATGGAAGGTTTTGGTACCAATCTTGATATTTTCATGTTTGTGGCCAACAACACTTCTTTCTCAGATCCCAATGTGTTGTTTGATGTGTTTGTGAATAGTATTGATTTGTCAGAAAATGAAAAGAGAGACTTGAAACAATTCTGCCAAACTTATGTGTGTGCATTGAAAAGGAAATGGATCTCATGTAATCGTAAACGACATACTTTCATTAAAAAGTACGAAGCATGGCTCCAAGAAGACATCAAATGGCCTGAAGTCATCAAGGAAAAGATGACTTCCTCCGTAACGATAGATCAGTCACAGTGTTCCAGTTCAGAATTTCCCGTAAACGAAGGTGCATCAACATCCGCACAACCACAGACTTGTAGTGTTGGAACCTCAACATCTCTTGGAAACCAAAGAAAGGAGTTTTCGGTGTTAAGCCCGTTACAGAAGAAAAGGAGAGTAGAAGAGCTTTTAAATCATCCATCGGAAAGTCTTGCTTATGCAACTGGCTTGAAGGCGCAAAATAAAGATGTAGCAGACATAATAAAATTAGTCACAGAGAATCCCGAAGAGGCTACAAACATAAAAGATATACTTAAAACTAAAAAAAATGTGCCCATATATTCTGCTGATAAAGCTTTAGGTATTTTGACTTCGTTGAAGCTGTCGAAGTGGCAGTATACTACTTTGAGAGCTTGTGCAAAGGAAGAAGGAATCCCACTATTTCCTTCATACACAACTGTCCTAGAAGCGAAAAAGGACTGTTACCCACCTAAGGATAGCATAGACATTTCTGAAAATGGGGCACGAGTTAAACTTCAAGCAATTTTGGATAAAACTGTGTCAAGACTTGGAAAATATCTACGTTTGCCCTCTACTTTAGATGGCAAGGAGTTAACACTTCTGTGTAAGTGGGGCTTTGATGGTTCTTCAGGGCAGAGTTTGTATACGCAAAGCATGGTGGAGGAAGATGATTCCAGCGTCTTCATGTGTTCTTTTGTACCTGTAAGATTAGATTGTGATGAAGAAAATGTATGGGAGAATCCAAAACCGTCTTCGACAATGTTTTGCAGGCCTCTTTTTTTCAAGTTTGCAAGTGAAAACAAATTAGACATCAAGAGAGAACAAGCCACGATTGAAGCTGAAATTGCTACACTGGTGCCTTCTATAATGGGAAATCATGCAGTTAAAGTTAAAATGCTCATGACTATGATAGATGGTAAAATAGTTTCTAAATTATCAGAAACATCAACCCAAACTTGTGACATATGTAAAGCAACCCCATCTGAAATGAATAAATTACATGTGATCTCAGAGTATGTTTTGAATACTTTTATAATTTTCTTGGCTGATAATCATGAATACCTATTTTTAAATATATTATTTATTTGTTTTCCAGAAAACCAGTGTCAACGGAAATATACCAATATGGTTTGTCTACTCTCCATGCTTGGATTAGGTGTATGGAATGTTTGCTTCACATTTCCTACAGACTTGATTTCAAAACATGGCAAGCTAGGGATGCAGACAGCAAAAAATTATTGAAGGCAAGAAAGCAAATCATCCAGCAGAAGTTTCGTGATGAAATGGGCCTCTTAGTAGATATCATCAAACAAGGTGAGTCTTGAAGTGCAACGAGTTGATTTGAATGATTTTGAAAACGTTACTTACCAAATACCTTGTTTCTGCTCAAAATGGTGAAGTTTTTGGTTTTTGTTTCAGGTGCAGGCACTACAAATGATGGCAGTACAGCCCGAAAATTTTTTAGTAATCCTGTAAAAACGGCAGCCATCACTGGATTAGATTCCACTATAATCCAAAGATTTGCCACAATTCTAGGTGTGATAGCATGTGGGGAGCCCGTTAATGTTGAAGCGTTTGCAAATTTTGCGCGCCTTACTGCAGAAAGATATGTGGAACACTATGGTTGGTATTATATGCCGTCAAGTGTTCACAAACTTTTACTGCATGGTGCTGAAATTATCAGGCATTTCAACAAGCCAGGAATAAAGACTTCAAAAAAATCCGAGAACATTATTCGCGGAATTTTGTCGTAGAGCAACAAATGAAGATATTTTTAATGGACTCCTTGTATCGTCAGATCCGTACCTATCCAGCATAAGACCTGTACACAGAAAGTCAATCAGAACAGCTGTCTCTGATGACATGAAAACACTTCTCATTAATGAAGACAATACAAGTGTGGACAAAGAAAATATTGAGTTTGTTGATGTTAGTGTCGCAATGCTGGATTCAGAATTAGAAGATTTTGATGATAATTGTTAATGCGTATTTTATACATATCGACGTTATTATTATTTTTATTTATTTTAATGTTAAGACTAGATAAATAAGAATTTTTGGTATTAAAGAAGCAAAGAGAATATAGACGTATTTTGAAGAATGTAAGTAAATACTAACCAAATGAAGCTTTTTGTATTCTTTGATTCAGTTTTTTTCTAGTTATAGATGTAATTATTATTTTATGTTCTAATACTAGAGAAATAACGTTTTTCAGTACTAAACAAACAAAGGCTAGGGTTTAGACGAAGTATTTTGAGGAATGTACATACTAACCAAATGAAGTTTTCTAAATTATTCGATTAAATTTAAAAATAAATAAATTAGTTTTAGCTGTTTAACTGTTATAATATTTAAACACTTGTTTTACAATTGATTGTACAGTTTTTAATCGTATTAAATTTTCAAATATGAAAAAAATGTTAAATAAGTGTTTTATTCCTTCTTTAAATAGCGTGACTTTATGGTCGTTGCTTTCCTGTTATGAGGTGATTCTACTCATAAAAACAAACAACTTTTTTTATGGAAACCACCTTGAAATGACGGAAAAGAAAACAACTGTTTCATACATTACGGCCAAGCAGGTATTGAACTTTAGTATGAAACAGCAGACATTTTTACGCGATTTAGAGATTGTTTCCATAAAAAAAAATGTTGTTTTCATAAGGAATTCGCAAGAAAACAACAACCCCAAAGGCATAACATAAAATATTCAATACCGAAAATTCGAAATTTCAAAAAAATCCTACGTGTGAAGCGGCACCTAAAGGTACACGAGTGGTATGTCAGCGTAATCGCCTTAAGAGCGGCAATAGCTCGTATGAGTACCAGCCTTTCAGTTTCATTCAGTCGCAAGAAAATGTACTTTATGTAATTTCTCCCATACAAAAAAATACTAAATATTTTTTTTCTCAGGCGCGGAGTAACTAAAATCATTCATACTAAAATATGCATTAAAGGAATGTATACCTGAGACGTTCCATATTTTAGTTTTATGAATATCCCACATTGACTTTCTATGAAAGGGGAGCTCGATTTTCAGACCACTGTGCGCCGTTGCTCTTGACGTCTATTACAGACGATTTAAGCAGTGTTCTGAAAGGGGCACCGTTTCTAATGACTGAATGGACCAATCCAAGAACGGTACTATCGTCCACACCGTGAACAAGTGTGTGCCGCAAAATATTTTAGCTTTTCATGCGTTTACCACGTTTTTTACCATTTACAAAAGGTGCAAAGGATTAACGTCTAATAATGTACATATTTTTCAATTATCTTCCTCTAAATTGTTCAAAAATCCGCGAATTAGTTAAACAAAATATAACAATATTGTGCGTACATTACACGACAATGGCTCAGCGCCTTATTGTGCCCATTCTCTCATTCTCCCCTCTAAATGACACCCTCATTAGATTAACTTATTTGTTCTGTAATGAAGGCCTTTATGACACTTTTTGAGAGATCCACGGGTTTAGTGTGAAATAAGAATTACGCATTACATTACCTACATATCGCTTATCCGAAAGTGTAAACAAAAATAAATACCACCTACTGCAAGTTACATATACCTTTCAGCTAGTGAATTAGTTTTTTTTTAAGAAATCGACAAAGGGTTCTAATGTCAGATTTTGACACTGTTATTTTTTATAACTAACTTGTACCTTACTTGTACCTTCTTGATAAAGTATGTGACTGATAGTGACAACCACATGGAAAAACCGGAGACCATCAGGAATTTACATACAATACAGAGGTATACATTATTTAAGACGCAGATTCGAACGGATTAAAATCCACATCGACGTTATCTGTGTCCGCCATGTTGTATTTTTATCAATCAGTGCGCTCACCCGCCGCAACCGACGGTAGAAGAGCTAGTGACGAGTCCAATCGCGCCACTGACAGATATTCGTTCACTAACAACGTCAAACGTCAACGACAATGAGACATCAATGTCACCATTCAATTATTATTCACGATTTACCATTGCGGCTGCCTCATTCTTATTGGGTCGTTCATAGATTATTGTGAAATATTCTCCGACATTTTATACAATTCGGCGAGAAGCTTTGTTTTATAAGCTATATATAAGCTATATATTAGCTCCACTTGCTACGATCCCGGGCCTCTTTAATGTTCATACATCTGGTGATTCCCTAAAAAAAATATGAATTGTTTAATTTCCTTGGTCAATATTCTATTAACTAGTTTATCTCTTGTGTCTGGGTGTAATTATCTATATTTAAGTATGTATTTACAAAAGAAAAGTATTATATGTAGTATATTATCAGTTATCATGTTTCCATAGTTTTCTCTGCTTAGTTTGGGATCAGATGGCCGTGTGTGTTAATGTCCCACTATATTATTATTTATTTATATCTCAAGTACTACTAATAAGTACAACAACATACCATACTCAATAATAATATCTTCAAGTTGGAACGTTATTCCAAAATAATGTATCGCCTCTAAAAAACAGTAGAATGTTGCTACGTCACCAACGATAAAGTAATTTGGCACATTTTTGCAAATCATGGCTTCTTTGAGATCGACAGGGGCGCCTACTAAAGCTCTACGTACACTAACGCTAGCGGGGTGAGACGTACAACATAAGACCGAGTCTTTACTAAATGTAAATACCCCTATTAATACAATGCCAAAGTAACTCTGTTTGTCTGTCTGTAACGCTGTCACACCTAATCTACTGAATTTTCGTACGACGATTTTCGTAAATTGAATACACGACATCTCTCGAGCAATCAAAATCAAACGATGCGACCAGCCAGCCGTGTCGTCATTTAATGTTGTTTGTGCAACAGTGTAACCTCGAAAAGTAGCAGTGGGGCGATTGAGGTAGTGAGTATTCCTCTATTAAATTTGATAAATTTGAACGTAAATACGTCAATGTTTTGAGGCTGTATTTAGTCCCTTTAGATTACTTACAATACTATTGTTACGTGTCGAAGATGTATTTTTCCTCTTTTATTTTGTGCTGTCTCCCACTTTGCTTTGAGCGACAATCTAACTTTCCAACTTTTCCAATCGTTCTGATTAAATTCGTGCGGCAAGACAGTTTGTGTTTCGAGATTTAGCTGTTTCCAAACTCGATCTGCTTCGCGCCCGTTTTTGTGCCTGGCTAACATACAATATTTAGTTCTTTAAAAATCTGCATTTGGCGATGCAACGCTTCCGTATTTTTTATCTGAAATTTTGAAGGCCTAGAAAAATAAAAAAATACTATTAAGTTGATTATAAGTTGGTATCTAGGAGAGAATCGTTATAAAGGGATTACCATGTTGTTAAAATCTGTCGGAAATTTTAAAAATCTCATTTGTCAGTTTTCCCCCCCTTGAGCCTAGTATTTGACATTTAGATGTCGTTGTATCCGAAGACCCTAAAGCGTAGGTTAAGCTTGTTTACGTTCCATGGCGACACCTGGCGGTGTCGGAATGAACTAATTAAAACATCTGCTGCAAAGTACCGTTCCTTACATTTTTTTATGTATAAAGGGAGGTTTTTGAGCAATGGAGGCGTTTCAAGCCGTTTTATAGCGTATTTTTCTTTCTACGTAATTCTGCGGCTATTAATTATGTTCTAACTTAATTTGAAACGGTTAAGGTAATTTTGAAGGTTTATTCTGAAAGAATTGTGCACCTGGTTACTGTTATGTAACAGTTATGCTGCTGTATTATAACCACTGACCAGATACCTGTAGACACCGTACCTATAGCTGGCCCTCCGCGCTCGCCTAACTTATGTCGTACAACTACATATTATTATCGTCTGACCACAATATAATAACACAATATGTACCCCACCAACTTTCATACAATATTTGAATAAAGTGCTGTCTAGTATATAGTCGGTGATTATTGCATAAACATGGAAAATGCGAAATCGAATTTTAGTTGTCAGAATATAATTTCAACATTATATTAATCTAGGTGTTATAGAAGAGTTGATACTAACAAACGGATAGACAGATTGAATAAGATTAATAATAAATACATTTATACATATAAATACAACTACGCTTGCAGAGAAGGGGTCGAATAACCAAACATTCAAGAACATTAACACATTAACATAATTAGCTACTTTATTTACACTACCAGGATTTTATACATAAATATCTACACATCATTAATACCCATCATGTTTCCTGCCCACCGAAATTTCCAAATTCCAAACGCATCTTTCCAACATAAAACAAAATGTCTATCCATCAAAGGAAACTGATACATGCAAATTGTAACATCGATACAGTCTCTTAAACCAATCACGCGCACATTTCTTCAATTACAATTTCCATAATATCGTCTCATTTTATTGCTCTCGTTTCGTGCGAGTATTTGAGTACATTTGCGTATTAGTACACCGAAATTGGTTACGTAAATGTATTCAGAATCACCCTCCTGTGAAACAGACTTTTTCAGTCCATTAAAGATATAATTTATGTTGTATCGACGAAGAAAATTACACTGTAAATTGTGTTTTTCTCACTTACTGTGGTCTCAGATTTATATTATTTAATTTAACACACCTTTGTGTAAACTGTTCCCACTTCTAAATATCGGTGAAGAAAACCGGTTTATCGAACACTTGTGACATCCACCAAACCGCACTTGGTCAGTGTGTGGAGAAAGGTCTAATCTCCTTGCCTTGCCTTGGGACACCAAATTGCAGTGTCTATATTATAGAATTGTTAAGTAAATCTGAAACTAAAATGTAATAGTTTCTGTGACCTTTAGCAAGGCAATGTTGTTGTTATCTGCAAGCTAACTATTCTAACTGTCACAGATAGCATCGTCGGGAACTAAGTTATTGTTCCAATTGGTCTGATTCAACAATGCCTATATATTTCTGAGATATCGACGGATTACAAAGTTTGAGAACATTAATTTGTAATTTATATAGGTCATTAGGTTAAAGTGGGTACCTACTAAATTACAGAAATTAATATTTGGTTGTACAAACCTTTTGATTCACCAGCACACAGATTGTACCATATTATGTAAAATGTGTAAATTGGAAAAATCCCTATTCATATCTATTTAAGTCAAACAAGATAAAAGCTTAAACCTATTTCCACATAAATAAATAAAAGATAAAGTAGAAAAAAATGAGAGGGTGAAAAAATGTATAATGTGCAATTAAAATATTAACGTGCCTGCCTATAAAAAACGTAGTAATAAGATATTTTTTGAATATTTCATTACTCAATTGCACATTAAACGTTTTTTTCTAAGAATAATCATCACCTGTCACATATACAGGATGTTCAAAAAACATTCGCGTACGCACAATGTCGCCTAAAATCCCGTAAAAACGCGTCCCGAACAGTCGAGGGGATGTCTACTGTTAGACAAATGACGTGCTTACTTTGTAGGTTTTTGTGTTTGTGGAGAAAGATATACGATTGTCGACACAGAGGTTCGCTGGAATTGGTTTATTTGATTGTGTTGGTTGTAAATCTATCGTCAAGTCGCTCGGGACGTGTGATAGTGACAACGATTAAAAGAAAAGAAAGACTGTAAAGAATAAGCCACTTTAAATATAAACTAAAAGAAAGACTGAAAAGAATAAGTCACTTTAAACATAAATTTAGAAGTGGCTTCACATAAAGTAGTTCCCTAATTCCTAGATATTACTTCCAGCTCATAGTATGAAAATCGACTGCAGTTTATTACACTAGGTAGCTCTTTGCTAGTAAAATGAATATCGAGAACCATTTAGGAACGGTTGTAGACACGCTAGAATACACCAATGACAAAGACTACAAGCAATGTTTTATTGTAAATATAAAAAAAAATGTTAAAAATAGTAGAAGATTAAAAAATAATCTGTTCCATCACTCAAAGTTACAAGTCTTTAACCATTTACACAACGTAAAAAAATAATTCGACAAACCTTTCAACAGGTCTCTTGGCACTTCAAAAACACCCTCCTGCTAGCTCACTCCATTATTAAGCATCTACCTGTATAATAACGTTTAACAAATTCACACCTTATGTACTACTAATAAAGTCGAAGTTTTCTTACGTAGCATTTGGCGGTTAACACATTTTGGCCTTCAGGTAAAACTTTAGCCATTTTGAGGTAGAAAGAGAGTATTAGTTCGACAAGTTTAGGAGGTTTTGCAAGTTATTCTGACTGTCAATTCTTGTTAAGCGAAAATGTGCTGTTTAACAGACAGTTAATGTTCAATTTTCCTTGTCACGGAGTTTGATAAACGAAATTCTCACGTCGCTGACACATAGAATGTGCTTTCCTATTTATTTTAATTGGTAATTGTTTTCGCTAGATGGCGTTTATTGAGTTTTGAGGAAATTTAACTCGATTTCAAGTGTACACACGTTTTGAACGTTTGTTTGTAATAAATGTTAAGGATTATATTCGGTTGTGCTATTTAATTAGAAATAACTGGGCTGGAAAGTTTTTAGATTGTTTTGTTCACGGGAATTTGAGCTTAATGTCGTTTGGGTCGTAATAGAACTGCCGAAAACTTACCTAATACTAAAAGTAAAATAATCAAACGTAGTCACGCATAGGCCCCAACTTAGGAAATCTTAAGGCTACGTACTACTTAGATAAATAATATAGCCCAACTAATGTTTACCTAGATTTTCCCTTATTTCTGAAGCGCATTGCATTTGAAACTACAAAAAAAAATTAAACATTTTTTAATATGCTTTTATTAGATTCACTTGTTTGTTTGTAACTAAATCTTTGAACGCGATTTTCCATCATCATCATCATCATTTTTACCTTATTTTAGTCCAGTGCTGGACATAGGCCTCTCCCAAAACACGCTACTTAGCTTTATCCGCGGTTACTCACATTCTACTCTTACTAAATACCTTGTAGAGTTCGTCACTCCACCTAATCTGAGAGCTTGATTTGAACGCGATTTTTACCTACTTCAAAACGTCAGATTCATTTGAAATTTTGGACACTTGTCAAGGACTGATGATAATACAATAAGACCTATAATTTTCTTTCGGAAAGAGAGTATGAGTAACGATTTCTACTTCCAAGAATAACAGCAGGCACGCAGATTACGCACTATCTCAAAAATCGGTAAAAAATGATTATTTTAAAATAATTTTATTGATATTAAAGCGTGTTGTTTAGTTTTTTAAACTTTATACAATATAGTATTTTCTTAGATTAACGCGAATATAACAAATTGAAATAAAACTAGTTTGTAACGGATTTTATCGCGGTATATTTTAGATTTTAGATCCCGACGTTTCAGTCTTTTCAAACTTTATGGTCACGGGTGGACTGAGGTATTTGACATCCAAAATTATTTATCATAATTATTACTGACTACCTACAAACAAAATTATTTAAGCTGCTTTCCGCTCACAGTGTCTTGAATGATTTGATTATGCTTGGGTTTTGGTACAAGTAAAATAAGTAGTGGGTCCTAAGCTGGTGGCATATTCCAACCATTTTCTCTGTTAAAATTAGGATCAATCTTGGTAGGAACCGGTTTTCTTTCTTTCGGTTTTTTAATATTAGAAATACTTAATTGTTAGATTTATAAAAAGCGTTAAGTTTCCGCCTGCAGCTTGCTTGGCAGTTCGCCTTGATATCTGTGCCAAATTTAATCAAAATCCGCCCTGTAAGTATAAGGAAAAAGTAATGAAAATTAAACACATTTAGACGTACATCTATACAAACGTTCGTGTTTCTAATATTGTAGGTAGTTAGTAAATCATCTAGGTGCACCTTATTATGCATTATCTTACTAATATAAATGCAATTTTTATGGATGTGTTTAAGTGTGGATGAGTGTTTGAAACTCTTTCACGCTAAAACTACTCGATAGAGTATTGTATTAGATTTATGCGAATATCACACATTGAAATATAACTACTTTATAACGGATTTTATCGCGGTTTATTTTACCTCAGTCCACCCGTGAACATGAAGTCTGGAAAGACTGAAACGTCCGGGATGTAAAATCTAAAATAAACCGCGATAAAATCCGTTAAAAAGTAATTTTATTTCAATCTACTCCATAGATTTGGGTGATATTTGGCACAAGGTAGGTTATAGTCTAGTACATAGGTTATTTTTGAAAGTTACCGCAGAGCAGCCATCCGCCGCAAGAGGGTGGAGGATTTTGATGGTCTGTGTTTAGTACTATAATAATGCAATGGACCACATATTGCACTAAAAGCAAAGCGAGGGCTAGTACTAATTTTTGAATCCTAATAAACACTGAAAACTGTAAACGTCTGTAATTTAACCCTAAACTACTTTACGATTTCACTAAATCTTACGACTTCGTAAACTGTTAATTTCAAATTCTACAACACCCGCTGTCTGTCTATAAACCGCGCCGGGAGAGTACACTAGTGTTTAATTATGGTGTAAACACCACAATGGCGATGCTTTGAGCGGGAATTTTAATGAAAGCTGTATCCGCCATTACGCGAAGGTATCCAACCCTGATTTTGTGCGAACACGAGTATTACCTACATTGTTTTGACAACCGACTTTAAAACTGTGAAGTTATTTAAGGCGATTACGCAAAATTGAACTTACGTTGTTAAGCGAAGTTTATTAATTTATATGTAACAAAAATCATTAAAATTTATGTTGCTTATAATCTTACAGCGCCTTAAATTTTTCGAATAGCAATAATGTACTAGTGACTTGCGTAGAATTATTTGGCAGGCGCAACAATTTTTTTTTTATTTAACAAATTTTGCTTTGTTATGTTTTGCTAGTACAAAGTTGTCATATTACAACATATAGATTTAAATTAGATGCTTGTAAACTGTTGTGAACCTATTTATTGATTCAAACATCAAATATGTCTAAAGATCTGGTCGAAATAGGTATGACAGCTACCCTCGTCCGTTTGATTCCATAATTACTGGACTACATGAAAATTTCATCGTGTAGCATGAATATTAATGTGATTGTATAACTTGTAATGTGTATTGACACATATCTCGTGTCTACTGGAACTTAATCTTCCAGAATTCGAATATACTCGTATATTATTGTAGTTATAAGCTTATCGGCGAGCTCATAGGGCCGTGATCACCAGATACACCTCTTTACCTTAGCATCTCGATGGGACACCATATAACACCACAGAAAGCTAATCAATATCTCTGCCAATGATTACAGCATCTCCCTAATCACACTCACAAAATGTTTGAATGGAAATAGATCTCTTTTTTGTGGGGACAAATTCGGTTTGAACACACCATGTGCTCACCCAACCGACCTCATAGACATTGTGCCCCGATGTAACAATGACAATCACAGACAAGCAACCTGAGTGACGTTGACGTCTTGTAAGTGTGACAACTGACAGGCCATATGCTATTACTAGTGACTGAAGTGACACCTACCAGTTCTTAGACATGCCGGTTTCCTCAAGATGTTTTCCTTCACACAAATCTGTGTGGGCACAAACGGGATTAGAACCCATCATGACCATATATTTCAAATGCGAGGCCGATACCGCTCATTACTGCTGCTCATACTAGGGGTTTAAAAGGCTCGTGATTTGAAAATTTGACCAGCTCGTACTTTTTAGACAAGCATCAAAATAAGTCCAGCAAACTGTAACATTATAATCCGTACAACAAGGCACAAAGACCCGTCAAAGTTAACCCGTAACCCGTAAATACCCGGGTATTTATTTACCCCTGCTAATCCCGGGAAGACCCGGACCAATTTAAAGAGAACACGTTTAATCCGCCCTTTATAATGACCCGGTTGTGTGGTTAGTCCTTTTTGGGTATTATATAATAATATTTAGTTTTTACCTTGTATGTATATAATTAGTTACTTTAAGGATTTAGTTTTGCTTCTTTGGTCATTTAACTCCAAGTTTTCACTGGCGAAACTTTTACAAGAAAACATGTTGCTCTATCTATCTCTATCGTATAGAGATGATTAGAAAGAGATAAAAATAAACTTGTGTCATGTTTTGTTCTGCAGTGCAAACGACCAGTGATAAGTACAAAAACCCAAGATCCAAGGTTCGTATCCCGGGTCAAGCAAAAAATACGTTTCTAATGTAGAAAAATATTGATACCAGCTCAAAATCTATAGTAATATAGCTGCCCCAGCGAACTTCGTACCGCGTATTACTAATTTCGCTATTAAAATGCGAATGTATTTTTTAATGCCACATAGTTAAAAAAAATATTATCAAAAAAAAAACACTTAGGGGTTTAAAAAATAGATAGTAGCCGATTCTCAGACTTACTGAATATGCATAAAAAAAATCATAAATAATCTAAAATGACCGCTTGTACTTCTAATATCAATTTGGACCGTCAGCAAAACAAGGTAGTCAGATATATGATATTTTTTAAAGACCTTGTTTGTTTTTAAATAATTATGCAAGATATTTTATTACCTATATAAAAAGACAACCAAGTGCTAAATGGGCTCTATAACATCGGATTCCGTATTTTCCTTGAACGTATAAAACCTAATGCCTAGTACTGAATACATTGTTAATATTTTTTTTTTGTGTGCTGTACCGACGTGTTTGACTAAAAACAGCAATAAAATGCGAGTAGGAGGGAATGATTAGTGTCGCCGTTTTTAATATTCATTTCTTTAATTGCGCGGGTTTTTGTCATTAATTTTTCATTAGATTTCCCACTTGAAACTCGATGAGGTCTTACCAAATAGTATTGTCTTAGATTTACGCGAATATCACACATTGTAATAAAACTACTTTTTAACGGATTTTATCGCGGTTTATTTTAGATTTTAGATCCCGACGTTTCAAAGTCTTTTCAGACTTCATGTTCACGGGTGGACTGAGATATTTAACGTCCAAAAATATTAATCACAATTATTACTGACTACCTTCAAACATTAATATTTAAGTTGCGTTCCGATTTAAGCAAACTGAGCTCACAGTGTCTTGTGCTTAATTTACTTGTACCAAAACCCAAGCAAAATCAACTCAGAATTCAAGACACTGTGAGCTCAGTTTGCTTAAATCGGAACGCAGCTTAAATATTAATGTTTGAAGGTAGTCAGTAATAATTGTGATTAATATTTTTGGACGTCAAATATCTCAGTCCACCCGTGAACATGAAGTCTGAAAAGACTTTGAAACGTTGGGATCTAAAATCTAAAATAAACCGTGATAAAATCCGTTAAAAAGTAGTTTTATTACAAGGTCTTACCAAATTCAACATTATACCTCCCTCGTATATCCCATCTGAAACAAACCAATATCCACCTATTTTTCTTATATAAAGTTTCCATAAATTTCACGTATTTTGTCAGCAATATCTCAACGTAACACCTTACTTTAACATCCTATCTCAAATAGTGGAATTTTAAAATACTATTCTACAGTGTTATCAGAAAATAATGGATTCTCGGAAGCTATGAAATGCTATGAGCGGTAAATTGAAGCCGCGAGCTTCTACACGCGAGCTTCACGCGAGCTTTGTATGTAAAGTTGATTTGATTGTTTTGATTTGATAAAGCAAGCCTTCGAAGTATATAACATTGTGAAAGATTATTAGTACTATAGACTGGTGCGCGTAATATGGAAGAGCTCGCTTCACTCCCACGGACAAAGGTGACTCGGTCCCGAAATAATTTTAACAGCAAAGCCGTTGAAACACCAATAGTGTCGTAGGATTGTTTGTCCTGCGATCGGTCATGTCGGAGTCCCTCCCACCGTATTAATATATTAATTAAATTATTTTTATTTAATCAGATAAAATGATCCATAATGGTTAGTAACAATTGGTACTTACAAACTATGTTAGTGAATACAAATTATTTTAAAGGAACGTATTAATTTATGTACCTAGTTATTATTTTATTTTTCAACTCCAACTATGAGCTTTACCCAGAGCGAATATATTGGACTTTGGAATTTATCACATGTCTTCTCAATGCTGCTATTGCTTCCTAATACAGACATTGTTTGCTTACAAGGAAGCTCTAAACACTATTGTTTAACTTCATTAAGCTGAAAATAAAATAAATTTTGAATTTTTTGAATTGCTGCTACCTCGGACTCTGCCTAACAAGGATGATACACGCTTGCGTCTAATAGCGTAGAAATCATCTGTGCTCATTATAAAGAACACACCAGTATTTACACCAATTTAAAGTTGCTCAGCGTACTATGGAGCGCGCTATTCGTAGGTTTCTTTGAAGCAATTTGAAGGATAAAATCCGCAATGAGGTTATCCGACACAGGACTAAAGTTAGCGACATAGCGCAAAAGATTAACAAGCTGAAGTTACAGTGGGTTGGTTATATTTGTTAAATTGTGGAATTCGCTGCCGGCATCTATGTTTCCCGATAGCTATAATCTGCCGGTCTTAAAGTCACGAGTGAATCGGTATTTACTGGGTAAGCGCGTTCCATAGACTGCATCATTGCTTCACATCAGGCAAGTTGTGGTCAAGCGCATGCCTATTTTAGGATGAAAAAGATCCGATAACCGTTGTGGTAAACGAGTTCTCGAGTAGAGATCGCGTCTTGGCAAATGTAGTGTAGGACGACTTTCAGCCAGGTGGAGTGACGAGTAGTGACGACTTGCGAAAGATAGCCGGCAGTAGATGGTTTTGACCAGCTAAAAACAGGATGAAATGGTGGTTATTGGGAGTATTGTCCAGCCGTGGACTGCAATAGGCCGATAATGATGGTGGTACCAGCGTTTGCGAAAACAATTGTGTCCTGTAATACCTCTTGCGCGCCTGGCTACTCAGCTTAGACTGGCTGCCGTAACTCAAATACTCATTAAACTTAAACTCCTATAAGGCTGCAACTTATGTAGAATAAATAGGATGAATATAGCGTAACGTTTAAGTTACATATAGGTGAAGTATATATCTCAAAAGCTCTCAAAACCTCTCATTTCCCATTGACATGTTGTCATTTCCCGATCCGCTGGAATCCCTAAAGACCCAGCTAAGATGTATTTACATTTATGAATAATGCTCTCAAATGTGTGTTGATTTGAAAAAACAAAAGGCTTTTTGAATAATTTATTCGTTCATGTCATGGTGAATATGAAATATTTTTGTGCAATATTTATTTATTAATTCATGACTGTGTCGCTGGAGGTGTTGGCAGAAGTGGTTATTTTATGAGTTTCTTTTACTCATATTGAAATAAAACTACTTTTTAACGGATTCTATCGCGGTTTATTTTAGATTTTAGATCCCGACGTTTCAAAGTCTTTTCAGACTTCATGTTCACGGGTGGACTGAGGTATTTGACGTCCAAAAATATTAATCACCATTATTACTGACTACCTTCAAGCATTAATATTTAAGTTGCGTTCCGATTTAAGCAAACTTCTTCTTTTACTCATCTTACCTTTACGGATTATTTAGCTATATTATTTGGTATCTAATAATGAAAAGCAATCCTAAGCTGCTTCTTCACCTCTGCTTACTCCATAGGCATGAGTTCTTTTTCCTACTGTCATGTTTTACTAAAGGCAGCTACATAGTATTTCGGTTAAACAGATTTTTTAATATAGGCCGTGATTAAGGCAGGTAAATGTTGTGGGGAGGGGGAAATGAGTATTTATTAAAAAATAACTCGGATGTAAACGCGGTTTTAACGCGTGAACGTGCAGCGGTTAGAGGTATCAAGTCATAAGCGAAGTGTTACTAAAATAATTAAAAAGAATATATTTTTCGTATTTAAAAAATAATAAAATTACAAACTCTCAAAGGTTCGTTCGAAATACTATAGTGAAAATAAAATTTAAAAACTGCCGAAAAAATTCTGCCGCATCTCCGATGATTGGCGCAATTATGGTAGTGGGTTTTTCCCTAAAATTTTATCTATAGCTCATTGCAAATTTTTTACCTCAATAGCAAAAAAGTGTAATTCAATTCAACCAATTGACAGACCATTGAGTGGTTCAAATTTATACTGTATTATAAATTCGACTAATTAAACATAAAAACACCTACCTTCGTTACAATGTAATATTTAATCAATTAGGATTTACTTAAAAGATTAGTTATTAATAATAGCTTTTCAAAACAAATCCGAATTGACTTCAATATTTTAACAATAACTCATAATCCGCTGAGTTCAGTTCAGATTTTAATAAATATTAAAATGAGACCAGCTGGCAAATTTACACTTCAAAACATACCTACAAAAAAGACAATTGAATTGAAGTCGGTTGAAAACACTATTGTTCTGTGGACGAAAACAAAATCGCTGTCGCTTACAACTTGTGTACGTTGAATGCTGAAACCTTGCTATGTGTAAACGCTGTCAAAGTGAGTCCCGCAACGTTATTGAACATTTTTGTAAGGTTTGATTAAAATTACAAGGATTTTGTGTTACTTTCCGTTACTTTATGCCTCTCTTACTTTTGTTTCCATTGTTCGGTTGATGTTGTTGACATCTCGACTGTTTGAGATTGGAACTGGAATTAGAACGCGATTTTTTCAAATTTAAATATGGAATTCATTCGTTTTTTATTTTTTATTATATTCTTCGATAGGCTGGCGCTTGACTTCAACTTGCCTGATGTTAAGTAATGATGTAGTCTACGATGTAGCCCAGTGTACACAGTGTACACAATCACTCGTGATTACAAATGATTATCGGTGAGAAGGTGGCAGTAGAATGAGCCGCCATATGGTTAGAAACCTTAAAGGAGCAACAATTAAACGCCGTTTGATCACGTAGGGCACTTCAGTAGGGTTGACTGTTTTTTGATTTCGCGCCGCGCAACGCCGCTTCGCGTTCGCGTCTAGATCGCTCACGCAGGACGTCGAGTATTATGACGTCGAGAACTATTCTATTGTCATTGGTCCTTGACAGGTGTGCGAAATTTCGAATGAATCTGACGTTTTGAAGTAAGTAAAATTATCGTTCGATGATTCTGTTACATACGAAAAATTTAAGCTAGTTAGTGGTTTAAAAGAAAGCATCTTTATCAAAGTTATAAATAAATTAAATTTCGCTTGCAGAGTTACATCTTTTTACGTCCAACTCCTGTAGCTCCCGTGTACACACGTCTACACATCAAGCTATAAATTTCCAGTATAAGCTGATCTCGCATTGTATAGGATTTCTTTACAACGAGAGGTCAGCTTATACTGGATTTGTATCGCTACGTGTTTAGCCGTGTGTACAAAGTGCGATATTTTATTTTACCGTTGTTCCAAAATGCTCTAACAATTCTCATATCACTTCAGTACATTTTACTGGAGTAATAACTAAATTTGTACTCTATATCTTTTCTATTACGGTCCACTTTCCCTCACCTATTACTAAAATCAATATCATAAAAGTGTGGTAAGTTCGTTTCCTCGCCTTCTTATTAGATTTGCTTCTCTAGATCCTATCTGTAAATAAGATCACTTGTTATATCATTGGTAGAGGCAGAGGTGTGAACACTCTGACACCCTGTATTGATATACAGGGTGTCACAAGTGCAGTTATATTTCATTTTTTTTACTATTTTTCGATAGGCTGGCGCTTGAAATTCATGTACTAATAGGACGCAATTTATTCATGTGAATGATTATGCACTATCAATAAAACTCTGATTTCAGTTAATATAAGTTTAGTAACAGTACTAAACTAGGTTTAACTGAAACCCGAGTTTTATCGATAACTTAACAAAGAATCAAGTAACAGGAGAGTTTAATCTTCCGCGCAAGTTCAAAGAAACAGCGATGATAACGATGTTAATACTAAACTTTGCATTAACTTAGTTTTGAACAATATCCGCATGTTATTGTCTTAGAATGTGCATCGTTGTGCCATCGTCGACATACAAAAATGAATGTTAGAGTCTTATTGTAACTATTGCTGCTATAATATTAATAATAATCATCTTTATTTTCTCCTCAAAAACAAGACACAAGAATAAAAAAAAAGCTAAACATAAGCATTTAAATCATACAAATTTTAACAGTCTGGTGTAAGTAAGGAGCTGGTCTCTACAGGTGCAATCTGTATTACAGATCACCAGTTTCTCACCTATATTTTATTTAAGCAGTATCTTTACTTAATATTATAAAGTTTATAATTTTGTGGAGGTTATTAATTCAGATATTAATAATATTATATTTATTGTTTTATATTTCGATTTGATTAAAGTTACGATGTGTCAGCGATGAGTCAAGGCTAATCGGTTTTAGTGAATTGTTTCAAACTGCAATAAAAGCCAAAGAGCATAATATATAACCGCTTATAAAAACTGTGAAGTTAAACCAAAGTATTTTCAATTATCTGTTGGTTATTTTAATTGCTTTTATGTTCTAAAACTATTCGAGCAAAATGTACCAAGTACAAAATATCAAAGCTAACGTAACTACTAAGTTTTATTTAATTAAATTAAAGTTTAATTTTTATTCTTTGTGTTTTTCAACATTTTTAGTTGTTGGTTAATATTAAAATACTTTGTTGGTTTAGTGGTAAACATATTCTTTTAAAACACTCAAAATTATTTATATTGTAATTTATTCAAGTACCTATAACATGTATTTATACCTAACCTCCGAAACTAAATCTCCGTAATTTAGTAATAATTATGTAAAACTTTCTTGATCTAAACCTCATCCGACGTGCCCTCGTTGTGCCTTATAAATATTTGATAGGACAGGCCGCGTGGCTCCTCATCTAAGTAGGTTACACTACATACTGGCTGGCTGGTAAACTACTTAACAGTATGCAACAGGCCACTATGTTACAGTTCTAAATTTAAAAATTCAACATCCCTTAAAAACTAAAGTTGAATCAAATCAAATTTTAAAATTAGATCACAAACAAAATAGAGAATTTCAATTCTCGAATAGAAGTAACAAGAATTTAAAAAAATCGGAACAATTTCTAAAATCGAATATTTTAATTTTTAATAGTTGGTACCTACACATACCTATTTTTTTTGTAACTAAATTTTTTATTGTTATACTAGCTTCCGTCCGCGGGTTCGCTCGCGTGCTCCGCGTTTAACTCCGCTGTGAGTTTTGAAAGATTCTTAGTGCAGTTTAGACAGAACCTATGTACCTTTATAGTCTCTATACTCAGCGGTTTGGCCTGTGCCTTCATATCAGTCAGTCTGTTTCTTATTGTATTAAATTAATAGATTAATTATAGGTATGTACTTTATTTTACTATTCATACTCTACAGCAAGCATAAAATACTTATTAGAAGAGCACTATAATTGTTTACAAACCTCTCTTTAAATTTTCGCATCCGCAGCAATACAACTTCAATAAAGCTGAAGCTAACAAACAGATGCCAAACAAGTGTCAAATAAAAAGTTTATACAAAGAAAGTTGAGGTCGAACGCTGTACCTACTAGTTCCTCTAAATGCTGCTATAGCACTAAATTTATCTTTATTTTTGATAGATTGCATACAACATTTAACATTCTAAATTTAAAATTCTAGTACTAAATTGTTTTTATCAGTTTTTAGAGGAGACAAAGAACCACGTACAGCACAAATATGAAAGTTGGAGTGTCTTTACATAATTTTCACACGTAAATAAAATCTATTCACAAACACAGAACATGAACAGTTTATGCATACAACCTGTTCATGTAGGTACTTTGGCAGAGGAGAACGTGCGCAATACCAGACAGACCCAATTTCGAGTTGCTACTAAGTTTACCCTTATCATATTCGAAACATCATTTTAATACCGACTTCAAAGAGAAAGAAGCTATCAAATCGACTATCTGTTATTTTTTTTGTTTTTTTTTTTATATAATTCAGCAAAATAAAGATCGATTTTAATGTTTTTTCTTTCTTTTAAAGTATACCTTCCATTAAAATTTTATCAAAATCGGTTGATCCGAATCCTGGACCACACGGTTAACATGCCAACGCTCTTATCTCTGGACTGACCAGGCATATTAGATAAATATTAAATCTTTTACGAATATTTTAAGTTTCTTACTTAGTACATGGATATTGCTAGTACCCGAGAAATAAGTATATTATAGCTCTTATAATTCTGTAATAACACTTAATACTTCTCACCCTATAATCTTGAGTAATAGGGGTATAAAAAATTAAAAATAAAGGTCTACAAAATAAAGGGCACGGCGGCGCCATGTTAACATTATAGCTTTGGATGACACTCACACCGAAGCGTAGCATTACAAGTTTCAGTAAAATACGTTCTTTCAATTATGCTTATTAATTCGTTTTTATTTATTACTTGCTTGCAATGTAAATAGGAAGTCTAAAAGCAACGGTAGCACAGCGGATGTCTCGATTCCCGTTATAATTAATTTGTGTTAGATGGTTTGGAAAGCAAACTGACAGTTGGTCAAATATTTTGTGATTTCATCGCCATAATTTAATAAACGTCTCAGAAAATATTATGATAAAAGTTAATATTCCATGCTTTGCGTCGTCTTTTGACTAGATTTTGCGTTTAGATCATCTTCTCTTCTGAAATATATAAAATAAGACACTGACTGACTGACATATCAACGCACAGCCCAAAACCTTAGGTCTAGAGACTCCAAATTAGGCACATAGGCTTCGTACGAGGTCTTAGTGGTGTACTAAGAAAGGATTCTTAAAAACTTACTACCTTAATGGGTGAATGTTAGACTATGTGAGCGATGCCCCGGCGGATACTAGTGAAAGATAAGACTTGATAGATTATTAATTACAATATGTTTGCTTCTCTTTCTATGTGATGTAAGTCAAATTTTGAACTTACAGCATTATTTACAACGCTGCTTGTGTTTTAAATAATGCTTAAATTGCTTAATACTACAAATTTCTTACATCACTATCGAATGCTCTCGACGAGCGTGTATTTTACTATGTAAACGCGTCCATTTAGTACTAACAACTCGTATTTTACGTCCAGATGTCCTGTTACACTTATTGCCTACTATAAGCCTCTCTCCATCGATAAAAACTGCTATACGCTACTGCTATTCGATATTTCTCGTCATACTACTTGGTTATGCTATTTTTTACGCAGTGTGGAAAATCGTCTCGACAAAAATATAGAACTTGGAAATTGATTTTATTAATATTTGTGTTGTCTTTATTTATTTATTTATTTTATTCTAATATAGGATTGCGCTTGACTACATCTGGCCTGTTGTTATGGCAACCCAGTAAATACCGATTCACTCGTGACTACAAATTGCCTGATGTTAAGCAATGATATAATCTACAATGGAACGCGCCAACCCAATATACCTTCACTCGTGATCATGAATGATTTTCGGTGAGAAGTTCGGAGTGGAATTAGGCTCCATGTGGTTAGAAACCATAAAGGAGGAACAATTCCGGAATATGGCAAGGCTCTCACTAACCACTAAAGAATCCTACCATCAGTTTATTGTCACCTAATTAATATCAACGGAACCACGTGTGGGGATTTAGATTAAAGGTGCACTGCCATAGACGAAGGTGACATAGCCCCCAATAATATGCTATGAATATTAAAGCCACGCGAGCTATAACATATAGCATAGCTATAAGCATATTGAGCTAAGTATAAACGTTGAAGTTAACGATGTATTTTTTTTTTGTTTTCAGGTAAGTCAATTATAATAATTATTGAGGTGCTTCGCGGGAGATAAATTTATGATATAGTAAGTGGTATTATACCTGTATAACCTTAGTACGAGATGTCAATACAAAAAGAAATTAAAGTCTATCATGAACCCGTCAAGATAATAAGTCAGAATATAAAAAAGTGAACCTATTTTACCTATTCTATTTCCAATCCGAGTTAGCTGACCCATCTCAAAGATGATGTAGTACCTACTCCATACATGATCGACCTTGTGCTTGGTATAGCTGGAGCATATGTTTTGGCGTATAGTACTGACGCACCTTCGCGAGGATACCTAGTTAATCGACCGCTTGATAAGCCTTGGACGCCTTGGACTCTGAGACTGATGGGAATAGGCACATAGGTGCCTATTCCTAGGTGCAAAATACATAGGTATTTTGCACAAAATTGTGCTATATAATATCTGCTCTGGCTATAGTTAGTCAGCTAATAACTGGCCGCCGTAGCTGTAACACACCAAGAAGAGTATAGATACCTTCATTCACATATGTATTTACTAGTTATTAACCCGTTCCTGTAACAGCGTAGCTCCAATTGAATGCCGTTGTTCTCCCCGAGGAGGCTGATTGACTTTGTGACGTCATATAACGTCATACACTAGCCTGTGGTGTCACTTTAATTGAAATTCGTGAACTATACTTGGTATATTAGCTTTATGACTGAACTTCATACTAATTATTTATAGTAAACTACTTTTCTGACCTCGACTCCTCGGCTATGCTTTTACCTAGTCTGATAAAGGCTATCCTATATCCATTGCCAGGTCTTAAACTTTCTCCATACCAAATTTCATTTAAATTGGTTCAGTTGTTCTGGCTTGAAAGTCAGAGTTTGCATTTATAAAATTAGTAAAAAAATATTTTATCCTATATTAGTCTTGCGCTTGAAGACGGGCAAATTATAGCTATCGGAAGAAAGAGATGCCGGCAACTCGACTGAGGAGGTACCTCTAACTTTTAGTTGAATTCTTGGGTAAAAACTCCTTTGACATACTTACTACAGTCGGCAATGTTTTGATAACGCCTCTGGTGTCTATGGCCGTCTACTTTAGTAGTCCTTATGCTTGTTTGCTGACTTGATATTAAAAAAAATATATTCCAAATTCAAAATAATTTATATACGGCTATTATACGACTTTTAAAACACCAAGTACTCATATTAAACTAAGAAAAATGATGCAAAAGTGTAATGTAACATATTATCATTATAACAAATGCAGAGTATTTTTCTTGTTATATCTGCTATACTAATGTCAACCGTATTGTAGGCTATTAAGATTTATTATACTTTACGCGATTTTAAATATATTTTTGTTAGACCCTCCTCTTACAAACGAGTGTTGTCACCTGTGAGGTGAAGTACAAACGAGTAGCGACAGCAGAAAAGTTTGCTAAATATTATTAGGACCACGAGTTTTCATTTAGAAACATTTCAGTCTTATTTCTATATTAGAATTTACGAGTCATTACATTTTATTTTTTTATTCTGTAATAAGCTTCCGCTTGACTACAACTTGCCTCTTGTTAAGCATTGATGCAGTCTACGATGAAACGCGCCTACCCAGTAAGTCTGATTCACTCTAGACTTGAAGACAGGCAGATTATAGCTATCGGGAAACAGATGCTGGTAGTGAATTCCACAACTTGGCAGTTCGCATAATAAAAGTAGAAGCAAAGCGTTTTTTGCGTACCCGTGGAATTTCCACCATATATCGATGGCGTACAGCCGTACCTCTACTTGTCCGATGATATAACGGAGATGAGGGAATGCGGCGATGCTCGCATGCTAAACAATCTCATTATGATGTAAAAATTACTAGCCAATGAAAACTTGTACATAATGTGACCCACTAATGCCCTGCCTAGTTTAACATACATCTTATAGTAGAATTAATCCACCACACATACCTAAAACAAGTTGGTGGAACTCACATTTTTACAAATGTTAGATTTCTTAGTTTTGCCAATATTATGCCGTAGTGTAAGAAAAAAATATTACAAAAATGTGCCTTCTGGGAATCGACCCCGGTTTATATGTTACCGTACTTCATCAGGATTTAGCAATATATTTAAAAAGACTACAAGGATAAAACAGTGAACCGTGATTAAAAACATTCAGTTTTTTACAATGCTGTTATGAAACCATTATAAGACCATCCTTTCTTAAAGCAGAATTGTAGCTAAATAAACCACAAACCTACAAAGTATTTTTTTTTTATCTCTTCCCCACATTTCATATGCATTACTCCGGAAGATTTTGATTACTTTTTTAACACCTTTTTTCGTATTACTTTCGTGTACAGTTAAACGGTTCCTTATAAGTATTTATGTATTAACAAATATGCTTAACGTTACTATATTACGTACATACTTTTGATACGAGTAGGAACAATTGATTGATTAAAAGAACTCCTTATTAAAACTAAAATAGAGATTTATTTTGCTTGACAGATTGATAAATCACTATCTCTATCACTACATAGTATAAAACAAAGTCGCTTTTTCTGTCCCCATGCCCCTATGTATGCTTAGATCTTTAAAACTACGCAACGGATTTTGATGCGGTTTTTTTAATAGATAGAGTGATTCCAGAGGAAGGTTTATAAGTATAACACATTGCACCCGTGCGAAGCTGAGGTGGGTCGCTAGTTAATAATATTTGATAGGTATTTTTCGTTTTTTTTGTGAGCTAAAGATTACGGCGATACACCCAAGCATAATCTCAAATGACGTCACACCTAAGTAAATTTTATACAGAGGTATGACGTACAGCACTTCACTTAAATGCGTTATATCTTAATTTTGTTTCATCCTATCCTATCCTATCCTATCCTATCCTATCCTATCCTATCCTATCCTATCCTACTAATATTATAAATGCGAAAGTAAGTGTGTGTGTGTGTGTGAAGGTTTGTTACCGCGTATCTCCGTAACCGCTCAACCGATTTTATCGAAATTTAAAATGTAGGTAGTGTATACCCTAGAATCGGACATAGGCTAATAATATTTTCAAAAATCATCGTCTAAGAGGGTTAAATAGAGGGGTGAAGTTTGTATGCAACTTTTTATTCCTTGGTCCTATTCATTTAAAATTCGGTACACATAAACCTTAAGAAAAATAATGAGATACGGGTTTTTTATTTTTCCATAATTACCCCCATGGGGTGTGGAAAATAAGTTTTTTTGGTAAAAATTAAAGTTTCTCTGGATCTGCTTAGTCTCAAGTCCGATTCACTCCAAATTCGGCACACTTATACCTTAAAAAAAATCATAAAACACGTGTTTTTTATTTTTCCAAAACTACCCCCAGGGGGAGTGTAAAATGAACTTTTTTGGAAAAATTAAATATTCCAGAACTGTTTAGTCCTTGGTCCGATTCAATTCAAATTCGGTATAAATATAGCTTAAAACAAATAATGAAACACGTGTTTTTTATTTTTCCAATTTTTGTTATCTTTATCCTAATACTACGCGGGTGAAGCCTGAGAAATTATTCTGAGGGAGATTTTCTTTGAAGTTGATATCAATACTCCTTCGTGCTTTTTAGCTAAATTACTTTTTATTTTGACACAATGACGTTTGATAACTCAGTCCGATTATTAGAATTCGAAATTTAAATTTTATTTGTTCTTGAATATTGATTTAAAAACTTGCAAAAAGTATTGTTTAAAAGCCGTAGTATTTTTTAAGAAACCCCTATAGATTTATGGATATGCCTATGAGGGCTTGCCGATTTCAAAATGTTGCTTACACGCCTACACTACTGAACTAATTTTGTATGGAGATAGTTAGAGACCCGGGAAAGGATAGTTTTATCCGACTGCGAAAAAAGAGATTAACGGTTAAGCGCGATAACCGATATCCGCGGGCGAAGCCGCGGGCGGAAAACTAGTATCTAAATATATAAAAGAAGAAACTGACTGACTGACTGACTGACTGACTGACATATCAACGCAGAGTCCAAACCGCTGGGTCTGGAGACTCCAAATTTGGCACATAGGTTCCTTATGGGGTCTAGGGGTGCACTAAGGAAGGATTTTTCAAAACTCACCCTTTTAGGGGGTGAAACGGGTTTTTAAAGTTTGTATGGAGGAACAAGATTAGTGAGATCAATTTCGCGGGCGAAACCGCGGGTGGAAGCTAGTTAAAATACGTGTCTAATATTTTTATAATCTTACTGACGGGCTAATTAAAATGTGATTTTTCGGACCGTGTAGTAATCCCTATTATGTGTGTTATGTATGTTTGTCATCTCAAAGCACTTGTCTGTCTGTATGTATGACAAATAGCTAGCTGCAAACGATTAATGGTAGTGAAACGAGAGGATTTATGTTGCCCTGTCACTGGATTGATTATGATCTATTTTATATCTTAACCTGCTTTTTCTACGAACTAAAGATTGAACAGTTTAGTAAATAGTTTAGAAAGTTACAGTCCATCAAATCTAAGAAGTACCTTTTGACAGTTCTAAACGTAGTACATTTAGAATTTTATTTTTTTTATGAAAATTGTTTATGTTATGTTAAAATAAAAATAGCTTCATAATTCTATTATTTTACAGGAAGGCTAATAAAAATAGTGTTAATTACGCCTCTATAAAGCTAATTTAATAGAAAACAGTGAAACGTCAAAAGGTACTTCTTAGATTTGTTCAATTGTAGGGTACACCGATTTGCTGGTATTTTTGTTCTTCGTAGTGTAAGGTGGTGGATAGCTAGTAGTAACTGGAGGCGACAAGCTGATAGTGAAATGGCGCTTATTGGGAGAGGTCTATGCCTATGTCCAGCTGTGCAATAGGCCGATGGAATTCGCTGCCGGCATCTATGTTTGTTGCTGCTACTTGCTGTAGAATTGTTGCTCCTTTGAAGGTTCTAACTATATATAGGCTCATTCCACTGCCACCTTCTCACCGATAATCATTCGTAGTCACGAGTGAATCGGTGTACTGGGCTGGCGCGTTCCATCGTGGACTGCATCATTGTTTAACATCAGGCAATTTGTAGTCAAGCGCCAGCTTATCGAAGAATAAAAAATGAAAAGTATTGATACAGATAGTATTTCAAACCGCGCTACCAACTGCAACTGCCAAAAGCACGTGCAGCCGACCAAACAAATTTTTGAAAATCACGTTATGACGGCTGCATGTCAGTCAAAGATTTCACTTCAACCCTATTTAGTGTCCCACTCCTGGGCACGGGTCTACTCTCAACTATCTTACGAGTTGAGAGAGTTTAGGCCATAATCCACACACGCTGGCCAAGTGCGGGTCGGTGGCATGTTTTCCTTTACCCATATTGAGCAGCGGCAATGTAACATTCACACAAACATGGGCGCGACTGGGAATCGAACCCGCGACCTTAAATTTCTAAGGCGAGGCCCGTACCGCTGCGCCACTGCTACTCACACCGGATACAAAAATTTATTCTCCCTATATTAATTTCCTATGCTCTTGTAAGTCTTTCCACTTAGTTTGTGGAATACCTACTTATTAAAAACATAATTTTGGCTCATCGTACGAAAAACATTTTTTTATTGCACTTCGGACTGTTTCTTTCAACTTAACGTTGGAAGAATCATTCAAACGCCAAATACATGAATGTGTTAACATGGTGTCGGCAACTTAGAGGTTTCACTTATATTCTCTAACTATATTTATAAGAAAAGTCTTTACTCGATCCGGGAATCGTACCCGGGAACTCGCGGTTCCGCTTACCACTTGACCAAAGAGATAGTTAAACAGGCAGTTAGTGTTAACTAAACATCTGTTATGACCTAAAACCTGCACATTAAACTCAATAATCAATAAGTATCTATATGATTGTTCTATAAAATAAATGATTTCAACCGCCTATAAATCCAATATCAATTCCGACTACAATGTGTCGCTCGCTTTCTGCAAAGAACGCCTCAAAGAAGCCAAAAGAGCCAATCAATCACTGCGTTCTAAATGAATGAGTAAATGTTAGTAGATCTCGCTCGTCATATTGGCAGCGCTACTCTCAGTAAGTAAAAATAAGTACGAATAAAATCACTTTAATCACTGTCTGCTTTAGTAGACGTTTTGAGTCTCTCCCTTTCTTTTCTCTCCCTGGACTTCATCGCCTTCAGTTCTCTGGAGGTAGACCACGAAGTCGAGGATGAGTCGGAGCTCTCTTCTGAGGTCTCAGTTTCTGTGCTGTCATCGGAGAGCTTCACTTTGTAGTCGTAGAAGAAATGGTCACCATGTGGGTGGATTTCTCCTGAACTGTTCGCGCAACGATGATCACCGATCTTAGTAAACACTAAAAGAAAATTTAATTTATGTTAACTTAAAACTACATTTAGAACTCAAATCGCACTATTCCACTAGTCTGAGATCAGTCTCAGCTGACTAGGAAGGTAGGCAGGAGATATTACAGTACACAAGTGTACAATATAAGCTACATACAACTATAAGCCCCATTTATAAGACAAGGTCTTTTAAATAATGTGTGCGAACCTACTGCCGTTCATTGGGCATAACTCCTAACTTCGAGCTGCAACTACTATTTTTAAAGTACATTATAAAAGTCTCAATACTCGATCAGAAATCGAACCGGCTTCTTACTGGTCTACCGAGGCTGTGTAATATTAGTTGAATAATATATGTCTTACTAGTGCCATCCTGACAGTTCCTATAGTGCATCATACACAAACTCTTGAATGAGCGGCGCGCGCGCTGGTACGCGCCGCATATCCAGTTTATACTCGGATCCCTCCATTTCTTGCGCATGTCTTCTAGACACGGTGTACATTTTCGATGCCATTTACGCCTAGAAACAAACTGATGATAATTACCTTGTCACAAGAACTACTTGACCAGATTTCATGAAACTTGTATACGAAGACTAATTATTTAATTTCATACATTTCTTTACAGCTTGAGTGAATATACCGCTTTTTGTAAATAAATAAAGTATCGGTTTTTGTGTGATATTTGACAATTTCTACATGGCCTTAGTTACCTACGTTACCAAAAATTTAGCACACCAATAAATTTTGCATGTGCTGGTTTTTTTTTAATTCACCTATCGTTAGGAAAAGCAGTATGACCTCTCTAGGTGACATACCATCGTTTTCTTTCAGGTTTAATATAGAATATAGGATGTGTTCCAAACAAACTCTTCAATTGAACCCTTTTTAGTATACCACTGCTGGGTACAGATGATTCCAGAACTATTGCCATTGCTATTCCTGGCCAAGGCTTAGCGAGGGTTGGTGGATGTCATATATCCTCTAGTGATTAATTAGACATATCGGTTATCTCAGGATCTTTTGCTTCACCAATATTGAGCAACGACAAGCTCTTCTTTATAGTCAAGATTTAATGGGTCAACTAGTAATATATTTACCATCCAGTCCGTTCTTTGCTTGACTTTGGTTTTCTATTCTTCGATTTCTTGCCTTTCCTCTTCCTTTCTTCAGAATCCGTGGTCGAGGCAGACATCGAATCTGATAGGGATGCTTTCGAGTCTTCCGACTTTCCACCTTACCCAAACAACATTAAGTATTATTTTATTTTTCTTTTTTACACCTCAGCTATGGAGCTCCAGACGTTTGAAAAACGTGTGTATGGCCCAAGTCAACACGTAGAAGCCCGTAAAACAATTTTGACAAAGAGGTGATGCGGTACCAACCGACGATTATCCCTGTTTGCACCGTACAAGTACAACCAATGACTATTCTTGGTTAGTGCATGACTATAGCAGGATATAGGAAATATAATCTGGGTTATGACTGTGGGGCTAATGGATTACGTAAACAGGACTATGGAAGGACTATGGCCCCTGCTTGATCAATGTTAATGGACACGGATAAAGTTGCAGTGGGTGACTTGCCCACTCAATATAAGATAAAGAAGCGACATGGGACAACATAGAGAGGCTAGAGAAGTGGAGTGGTGTCCCACGGCGTTCTACCCGATCATTGGCTCCCTAAGGGCCCAGCCTGATGTGCCCACTAGACACTTAGGGGATAGTTCCTCCTCTGAGCATCTCTGTATCACCGTCATCTATTTCATTCTCCATATTATTAATATGATTATTACCTTTTTTGTCTTTTTCTTTGGATGATGAAGTAGACTGCGTGTGTCTAGGGTAGTTACGTCTCACATTTTTGACTTTACTTTTAGGTAACGCCACAAGATCGTCAATCTCATTACTTTTTATTTCTGTTAAAGAAGAATTGAATATTGCTGCTATCGTAATTTCAACTGTAAATTTAAAGAGATAAGAATGACAATTGAAAACTTAGGTGTAATGTGCAATTGATTAGTCATTACTTGTTTGAGTAATTTCAAATTTACGGTCTCATCCATAATAAATTTAATAGACTTTGTCTCTTTCTAACTATTATAAATGTCAAGGTGATAGACAAAAACAAATGTTTATGAATACGGGGGTTCATTCATAAATTGAGCTGTGTTAATGATTAGATTATATTAAAAATTATGATCAACACACCAAGAACTAGTATCAAAATAATTTGGAACACTTTTCCATACATTTTCCATCTATTTACTGTGGCTGATACACAAACAATACCAGTTTTATGAGATTTCAATTACTTTCCTTTTACGATTCTACAATATAGTATTTCGTTGTTTTATTGTTTGTTTGTTGTGCAACAGTGGTCTGGCTGTCATATTAATATTATTGAAAATCAATCTCAGAATGAACCGAATGAAAACGATTTTATTGCAACTGGCTACAGTTTAAACTTAAGTAACCTAGTCTATGGAACTTATATGCTCGTCATGTAATAATAATAATTATATAGTGGGATATTAACACACACGGTCATCTGATCCCAAACTAAGCAGAGCTTGTACTATGGAAACTAGATAACATATATTACTTTTCTTTAGTAAATACTTATAGATTTACACCCGAACTAGTTTGGGACCAGATGTGTGTGTTAATGTGCAAAACATATTTATTTATTTTATTTATTTATTTAACGAAGAATCTCTTACCTAGAACCTACCTCAATAAGGCTAAAGTCAAAGGCACAGCAATATTGAACATTTTATATTATGTAATTTATTTAGGTAATAGTTTTTTTAACTTAATGCGTTTATTCTTCTTACGGGAGTATACAACATAAAGATAAATTTAAAAGATATTAAAAAACAGGAAAAACATCCTACACACCAACTTACACTAAAATTAAGATAGAACTTATAAAACATATCTAAAGCTGGGCGTCAAAAAACTCGTTGGTAGCGTACCAAGAAGGCTGGCAGCATTGCCACGTTGAATGGCAACGCTCAATCTTTGGCCTAAGTGTAGGCCAGCCTTCTTGTCGCGTGTTCTATCTAGCAATGTTCATTTTACCAGTTTTTAAAAGAGGAATTATTTGTTTATCTGGATAATTCATCTAACAACCTTTTCGAAATAAAATAATAAATGCTATAAATAAGATCTTTATTTACGTATTGTAAATGTAGAAATAGTGTCGGCCATGATAGCTGTCATTGATGCACTTCAAGTCGTGTAATTTGATAAACACTGAAAAAGAAATTAGAAAAATTAATCAAGTCGTTTAAACCAGTTCGACTTGGCATCGTCCACTTTACAGATTACACGCAGTGTAGGTGTGTTCCTGGGTGTGGGTCTTGTTACCATAGTGTGGGTAAAGTAGACATCTAAAACTAAGGGTGTGCAGCCGTGGCGCATCGTGTAGGCCTCGCCTTTGAAATATAAGGACTCATTCGATCCCCATTATAAAATAGATAATCCATATCCTAGACGAAAAAAATAATAACAACGAATTTAAGTAAGAATTAAGGTATAAACGTTACCAACATTTAAATTGTAACAAAAATGGATACGGAATAATAAAAGCTTCATTTATTCATTCATTCATTCGATCCCCATTCGTGCTGACATATCTATAAGTGAAATGTTTCATCGTCGCTGCTCAGTATCCGGAAACCGGTATGTCTAAGAACTAATCATTTGATGTGACATCCACCAACCCACACTTGCCCAGCGTGTGTGGATTAAGGCCTAAACTCTCTCGATCGTGGCCAATGAACTCAGCTATGCGGTTGTATAGTTACCTGGTCGGTGTGAAACTAACGCTAACGATTTTAAAGGCATTGTGTATTTCCATAAGCTTTATTGTTCGAGGAGGAGGTACTCCTCGTGATGTCAGGCGATACTCTTCTAAATCTCGCTTAACTATCATTTTATACGTACTAGTGCCATCCTCGCAGTTCCTGTACCTCATCATACACTCGCTCTTGAAGCTTCGCCTCGCTCGCTGGTACCCACCACAGATCCACTTGATTCCCAGGTTCGTGTGTCGTTTCAGCATCTCCACTGGACATGGATTACACTTGCGATACAGACGACTTCTGAAATTGTACAAAAATGTATAAAATTAAATGTATCATCATTTCCCATTTCTATTGTGGTCGACTCCCAGTCTAACCTGATGCACCTAGCTACCCGAATTAAAGGAGTACCATCAGACCCCCAAACCCGTAGGGAACTATTAGCCGTGATGGTAAGATCTGGGTGTCAGATCCTATTAGGCTTTTGACTACCAGTAGCGATTGTCAATGTCAAACTGGGACTGACACTCAACCAACGAGACATCGGAACAAATCGTTGTTGTTACACAAAGATTATTCGGGGCAGGAATTATATCCTCGACCGAAGGTACAGTATAGCCAAATCGGATGGCTTATGCCGTCATAAATCTGTCACAAAATACAAATAAATACTTTTTTATGTAATAATATTTTTGGTAGATAAAATCTAAAATCGCTATTTTGTTAGCTTAAAAACAGTTCATATGATTCCTAATAAGTAGAGAAACACAGTTACGAAACAATCATTCGAATTTGTCATTTATTGAATAAATAAGTTCATAGCAAATTCCTTTGGCACGTAACTTCCATAAGAATAAAATAGGGTGTATCTTCTAAGGAGACTGACTACGTTGGAGAGGCTAAATAAATGAGCAAAAAATCTTACTTTAAATTGATTGAGGAACAAAATAATTTCAATAATATTCTGGGATATTCACAAACAAAGCCATCATCTGTAGTCTGTAGACATCAGATAACTGATATCGGTACTACTTTTTCTAATATAAATACGTAGCAAAATAATACATACTTTTTCACATCCTCCTCCGTCTCTTTTGATGATCTGCTTTCTTCTTCTGTACTTGTGCTACTGTATGTTGATGAACTGTGGAATGTGGATAAAATAAAAATATAGTAGGACCACATTAAAATAAAGCTTTTTCAAACAAAAATATAATTTTACAAACGCTTTGATATGACAGAGTTTTTTATTTCATTTAGTTTAAACTATTTTCCGAGAATTTTATATTGGCTAGGTAAGTATTGTAAATTATTATTGTAATGTAAATTCTTGTCTATAAGTCTTTTGCAGTCGGTATTTTTGATAACAGGTAGGCAGGTTTTCGACAAGGATACTGTACAATCGACCACATACATACCCTGGAGCAAATTGTAGAAAAGCACCTAGAGTTCAAAAAACCACTATACTTAGCCTATGTCGACTACGCAAAAGCGTTTGACTCTATTTCTCACGAAAGTATTTGGAGAGCATTAGAACATCAGGAAATCCCCTATGTATATATTCAGATAATAAAAGACATATATAAGAAAAGCTCAAGTAGAGTAAAATTAGATAGGCTAGGATCAGAATTTGGTATACAGAGAGGTGTAAAACAAGGAGATCCACTGTCTCCAAAAATATTTATAGCTGTTCTACAAGATATTATGAAAGACCTAGAATGGGACCAAAAAGGCATACTCCTAGATGGAAGATATCTGAACAACTTGAGATTCGCGGATGATATAGTACTATTCTCAAACTCCTCTAATCAGCTAGAAGAAATGCTGAGAGAATTGAGCAAGGTTAGTAACAGTATCGGTCTACAACTGAATACCGAAAAAACAAAAGTAGCTACCAACAGCGTCAAATATCCTATTACTATAAATGAAACACCTATTGAATACGTAGAAAGCTACACCTGTTTGGGCAAACAAATATCATTTAAAAACACAAGACATAAAGAAGAAAAGATAAAGAAGAAAATCTGACAGGCCGGTGGCGTGGTCAGTAAGATACTTGCTTTTCACGCCGCAGGTCGTGGGTTCGATTCCCACCCGAGACAAACATTAATGATGAACATTTGTGTTTGTGTCGAGTCTGGGTGTAAATATCTATTATAAGTATATATCATATTTACAAATGAAAAGAATTATATGTATAGTATATACCAGTTATCTGGTTTCCATAACACAAGCTCTGCTTAGCTTGGGACCAGATGACCGTGTGTGTTAATGTCCCAGAATATTTATTATTTATTTATTATTTATAATTGGAACGTCGAACAAAAATTACCTGGAAGAAATACTGGTGCTATAAAGAAATACTAAAATCAAAGCTACCTATGAAACTGAAGAAAAAGATCATGGATTCATGTCTACTTCCTTGTCTGACATACGGCTCCCAAACATGGACTTTCAATAATAACATTATAACAAAATTACGCTCATGCCAGCGCGCTATGGAAAGAAGTACTCTAGGCTTGAGACTCTTGGACAAGCAAAACAGCTCTACCATAAGAAAAAAAACGAAAGTGATAGACGCAGTGCAACACGCCCTTCGCTTAAAATGGAGGTGGGCTGGACATTTGGCTCGAAGTTCCGATGACAGATGGCCAAAACATGCAATTAAATGGAAAGGTCCAGGAGAGAAAAGAGTTAGAGGGCGACCTAGAGACCGGTGGATAGACGACATAGAGCGGACGGCAGGCAAGGATTGGATGAATATAGCAAAAAGTAGAGATAACTGGAAGCATTTGGAGGAGGCCTATACCCAAAAATGGGGCCATGACTAAAAAATTTAAATAAATATTAAATAATTCATAATACATAATAAATATTAAAATCATTAATCATTAAATAATTAAATCATAATAATCTTGTTAAATAAAAATAAAATAGTTACATTAAATAGGAATAATTATAATTATAAGTATTATGTAAGTAATATTTTGTCATTGTTTGTTATAGTGCATGGATTAATAAAAAGGCTTAATTATTAATTATTATTATTATTATTTTTGATAATCGTTGCGTAAGAATCGTCACCTAGAATTTGCTGAGATGATATAAAAAAAATTAATTTGTCTTCTTAAATTTTTGTGTTTGTTTTCACTCATAATCTACTGTCAATTATCGATTGCTTGTCTGAGTATGGCATGATAGGGACAGCACTGAGTTGACGTAGCAACTCTAACAGATTGCGAGCGGTCGTCCGTCACTTGTCTCGCTTGTCGCTTTGTCTTTGCGAGAACTCGAGCGAAGGCGTAACGCATCGCGCCCGGAGTGCGCCCCCTAGGTGAGGCACCTTTTGCCATTTAACGCATCCGTTCAATGTGGTTAATACTGTACAGAGAACTGTGTAATATTTGTTAAAATAAATATGTGTAATTAATACAATAAACCCTAGTGTTTATCAAAGAAAATAGGACACACCTATAAAACCAGCGACAGTCGATATACGAGATCGCCGATCAGGCAGCAATACTCGAGGGGACTACGGGCTTCGGTTGGAGAGGTGCATCCCAGCGCTGAATACAGTGAAAACAAATTCGTTTGGCATGTGTCGACTTTTCTGACTCTACATGTCATTCACCAACAGGTTTCCTTGGCGTTAGACTATCTCTTTCGAAGTGAATTGGCATATACATTTTTGACGTGACAACGTCTTAAATTAGGTTGCGGCTGGGAGGCACTTATGAAAAAGTGTAACGCTCGGTAACGTTACGATGAGTCACCGAACGAGAGAGAGGCCCGCCGAATGCCTTGCGTCTCTCTCCCACTCAACTATGTTTCATCCTTCTTCCTACTATACGAATGAATATTCACATTAAAATTATTTTACCACTCAAAGTCGTTGTCACGTAAAACTTTCGCCCGTATACCGAATTTACAGGCAACCAATTTTTTTTTTTCTCACTTACACTCTTGAGCTGTCTTTGATAAGTATTTGATTTGCCCAAACTTACCCTTGTGATGATTCAGAGTCGACCAGATCGTGTGACGAAGACTTTGAGTACTCCGAATCATCATACCACTTCGGTCCTCTCTCACCAGGCCTGTCGAACTCTGCTAGACCGTGCATGTCTAATGATAGTTCTGGTGGCGCAGCGGTTAATGGCGTTGTTTTTGAAACAGAGTTCCCTAAAACTATTTTGAATAGATTTTATCGATTTTATTCTGTTTCTATTTGTAACATTTTCATTGATTCTCTCTGTGGAACTCCAAAATTAAACTGTGATAAATGTAGTTGTTTCAAATGTTTGATATTATTTTGTCAAGTAAAATTAGTGATTACGTTGGTCATAAAATATGAAGTACCTAATTCCTATTGCTAAGAAATTATTCATGTTATTTCAAAATTTATAAACGTATCAAAGAGTGCCGAGTTTCCTTTCATACAAAATTCATTAGGACAAGAATGCAAGTGATCAAAATGCGCATTATTAACTGGATTTATGCAATGTACTTACACTACCTTCCCTGTATTGTATGCAAAGGTAAATAATAGCTAAACTTTGGTTAGATTTAGCTAAATTGGAGTAATATTTTATTTAATATTAGCAAAACCATTGTTTCTGTGTAAGTAATATTTTTTCTATTAGAGAACTTTTATTCAACGTTATTTTTCTTAGCCTAATATTCGGATCTGGGACATCAATTTCGATGTCACTATCTGACAACTATACAGCAATTCATTCATTATTTACTCTTACAACAGTTAATGAGGTAATGAAAAAAAAAACGATGTATTTTGACTTTACCAATGTCGCATAACAGCAAAGATATCCAAATATTCATTTTTTCATTTTAACTACATTTTTAGCACCGACACAACTTTTATAAGTTTATTTTCACGGTTTATGTTAGTGGCTTGTATTTTATGAACGATATTGTGAAATATTACATTAACTATTTATTCAGATGGCTTTACTTTTCTATTATTATTTGTTTTAGCAAATAACCTTTTATTTGCTCTATTGTTTTATTCAGCTTATCAATCGTCTGCAGCTTCAGCAAACTAATTTACCTTACCAGTATTTTTAAAGTTCCTTGTCATTCATATTTTTAACATAACCTACTAACAATCGAATATAAGTGTCTCTTTTTTCAGAAACTGAAGTAGTAAAAATATAGTTTTTGTCCATACCCTTCCTATATTTCAAAATGATTTACCTCTTTATGTATTTTCATTTAAAAATTTACTACCTGACCATTATTTACTAATAAAGAGTTAAATATAAATAGCACAGCATATCATGGTATGTTACTTGATATATTATTTATTAACATTTCGGCGAAAGTCTAAATCGATCCTCTGTTATGTGTTTCTTAATAAAACTACAATTTTGATGCTCATTTTTATTTCATTATAAATACTTTGAGCACCATTTGCTCAGCACACGATTAAATCTATATTTGTTTCAATATCAGTGTCCGTTTCTTCATAGTCGTTTGCTTTATCATTAACTTGACCTAGAACAGGAACGATTATTACATTTATTACATTACGAATACTAGCAGGAGTAAGTACTACCTACAGATTATATTTGACTTTATTTACTGTATTATTAACTTCCTTCTTAATTATTTAATAACCTCTATTGACTTCTTTGTTTTGTACTCTTTCATAATAAACATTTATTAGTTAATTAATCTTATCATCAAACCTATTGCAAATAATCATACAGCCTACCTAATTGTAAGCAATACCTTATGTACGCTTGCAACACCAGAGGCATAGCTCTCGCTTTACGTTACTATAATTAGATCAAACATTAGGTCGTTTACTAAATACCACATTATACAATCTCTTAATTGGTATAACTGAAAATTAAACATTGTTAGAGCTGCTTCAACAGAGGTGTAATAATCCTCTTGAAGAAGTATAAATGTTTATTACTTACTTTAATTAACCAGAGACATCTTCGCTGTTAGATTCATCTGCAACAAGTTAATTGTTATCTTCTATAAATTAATACATGAAACCTTGGATTTATCCAAGAATAATCTTAATTACTTCAGCTTTTAAATAATAAAAATCGTATCAAAATCGGTCGACTCGTTTGAACAATATGATGCTACAAACTTGTTTACTGATACACATTCTTCAATTTTTCATAACAATCAATCATTATAGTCATTCTTCAACGAAGGTGTATTGAAGCATTTATTATAATTATTAAGGCGACTAACGCAAGGCGTAATACTTCGCCCACAACTTTTAAAACACGTTCAAAATTGAAAAACATATTATTTAAGTAGGTAGTGACGTTAAAGTTTGATTAAATACAATTTGCATGGCGGGCGCGCCATCTGTGTGCTTAATATATTTTTAATTTATGTCCAAAAAGTTCTGAGATTCGGGATTAAGGTTTGCTTGTTAAAAGTTCGAAGGTTTGTAAACAATTCGGTCTGTTTTGTAACAAGATGGTGTAAGTTGTGGGTTTGTATTCTTTAGAAGAATATGACGAATGTAATAATGTTATCAAAATCATTCGAGTTGAAGGGAAATAAATATTTATGATGATGTGATATTTACATAACAGTAAGTATCTAATATAAATAGTTCTGATATTTGTGGTTTAGATTTGTAGTGATATCAATAAATTTAAAAAACGTCTTTGTATAAATTATTTTTATATACTCTTGTAGGTAACTAATGATACTTTTCATGTTTCTCAAAGCTCTTACATAGACGTGGGGATTTACTAACGATTGTTCTAAGAAAAATACAACAAATTATTATTTACCTGCTCCAGTTTTAGTTATACGTAATGATGATTTTAATAAACCTAAAAAACAAAATTGTAATACAATTATTAAGTGTACATAGAACAATAAGATTAAAAATAAGCAGAACTAAATTTTGAAAACTTCACCTGGACTACTGCCAAACTGCGTACCTCCATATTGAACTGGTACAGGATTATAATTTGGATTGTAACCTGGATTTGGATACATCGGATAGCTCTTCGGGTAATTTGTGGGTAATAATCTAGGTTGTGGGTAATTTGTGGCTTTTGGTCCTTGCAACTCATACTCATTGGCTTGAGGGTATTTTAAATTCAACACTGGATTCTGTTTGCCAGTCGTTTGTTGGTTAAATCCAGTTCCTTGATTCATACTGTATGTATCATAGTTTATCGGGTTTTGAACAGTCTGCATATTTATTGAATTAACATCTCCAGTCGGAGCATTTTGGTAGTTATATTTTCCTAGTAAAACCTTTTCTTCGTCAGGTAGAAACGTATTGCTTCTATCGCTGGGACTGGAATGATCGACTTTATTTGATGTTTGGAGGAAGTAACTTGGTAGTGGAGATTGTTCTATCGGTTGGGTGCTACCAATAGAGGCTCCGTAACCTGAAGAGGATTTGGTGTTGCCTGGAGAGGATTGCCCGTATCCTGTAGAGGGTTGCGTGTTTCCTGGAGAGGAACCGTAGCCTAAGGCTTGGCCGAATCCTATTAAGCCTTGGCCAAAACCTGCTTGGATGTAGTTGGATGAAGGTTGAATGTATCCTGACGTGGATGGGGTGTAGCTTGGAGAAGGTTGAATGTATCCTGAAGAGGGTTGGATGTACCCTGCAGAGGGTTGGATGTAGCTAGAAGAGGGTTGGATGTACCCTGCAGAGGGATACGCTGGAAGTCTCGGAATAATTGCTGCTGTAGTGCTGCTACCTATTGCAGGATACTGCGCAGGATGTCCTGTAAAATATAAAATTTTCTAAGAATAGAAAGGAAATTGATCATATTTACGGCGAGATTTCTTAAGTGCACTGTTAATGTATGAACGTTCCTTTTTACATTTTTAGTTTAAGCACAAATTTTCGACGAGTAATTATTAGTGTAAGCCAATCATTGATTTTATCAAGTTGTTAAATAAACATACATCTAAGTTGCGATATCCATCTCACAATTACTAGTTCATGATTAGAGAGTGTTACGTGAAATCCGTAAACTTCTAAAGGGAACAACCAAAGAATTATTTTGTATTACCTTTAAAAAAACAAAATCAAATATTCCATTCCCAGAACCAATCTATCCAAACCACATAAAAAGTTGTCAAATGAAATCAAAACGCTCCCAGTTTAAATTTCACAACCCACTCGCAACCTATCAAAAATAAAACGGATTTTTACGTGACTCAATAAAACTTGGATAAGGGGACACCTGAAATACTCTCATGGTATCACGTTCTGGGGTCAGTGGGCTTGCAAATGGCTATCGGACTGTCAATACGACCACCAACCTATAGACAATCAATTGCTCATTGGACGATTTCATATCTCCTTTAATGCTTAACCAAAACGATTAATTCTATTAATTTCATTCGTTCTCCCCAATTTCTAATTATATTTTGTCATTGACGATAGTGATATACATCTTAGTCTTGTTTGATTACGTTGGACCGTTTTATTTAGTTACAGTTACTCTACTTTCTTTTTTATTTTAAATTTATGAAGTACACTTATTACTGTAATGAGAGTAATGTGTAACATAGATGCTGTAATTTTGTAGCTAGTATCGATATCATAAAAACTAATGTTTTATGTTGAAGTTATCATAACTACAGAACTTACCGTTTTGCTATTAGCTGTTACTTGTTAAAATTAAATACATTTAAAAATACTAATTTGAACTAAAAAAATATACCTGTAATCCTATTTCAAACTCTGAAAGGGTCATTCGTATAAATTTAAATTCTTACCAGGCAGCACGTTTTTAATTTTTACATCACCTGTATCCACAATTCTGACGCCATGTTCCAGCCGCTCGTAAATTTTTACTTTATTTGTTTGCTTAATGTTTCAGTTGATATAGCTCTTTTATATTACCCTATGTCGCCTGTTCACAGGGTACAAACGAGCTCGGCAAATGGGGACGTGAAATTTTCAGTTATCATGCGTTTGCAAGTTCGGAATTTGGAGTGTAGGAATTTTGGACCGGTAGTCTTGAATGGAACAGTTAATCTGAAATGAGATAATTTTCGTGTCAAAGGGAATATCGGGTTAGCAAATACACTGTGCGATTGAGATAAAGCTTACCTTTAAACGTAACTGAATAAGTACATACCTGGAATTAATTAAGTTAGAATTAATGACATTCAATTCTACAATGAAATTATTTAGTTATAAAGTTGTGCCTATTGCTTTTATCGATACAAATCCAAAACCCACATGCTACAGAAAAGGTTTTGTTAGTAAACACATAAATATTTTTTTTCCTTTTTGAACCCGAGATAATCATCGTTACTACTTTTCAAAATTCATAAATAATGGTTTATATCACTATCGATATTTTATTTTTATTTTGTACCTTGACATTTGTGATGTCGTCTAGCCTTTTCATTTGCGGGGACGAAAAATCCATAACAAGGTTGTAGGTATTATAAGTTTTAAAATATAAAACCTAGCCTTCGTCGGCGGCTTCGTCCGCGTGACCTAAATTTTATATAATGCTGAGCTGAGTGTTATAAAAAGTAACCTTCTTAATTAAACGAGCTCTTTAACAGTGCTAAAATTTTTGAAATTGGACCAGTGGTCTCTGAGATAAGAGCGTTGAACCAAACAAACCAATTCTGTAGCTTTATAATATTAACTTATATACCAATTTATTTGAACTCTCACCTGTTATAGTCACCACTTCTGGTAGCTCAATACCTGAAAAACATTCCAACAATAAGTAACGTGGACTTGTGACTGAACCACTATTAATAGTAGAATACCGACAGCATGACTGCTTGGTGTAGCAGATGACTTCAACATTCGTCAACCCCACGGCGAAGCTTTCGATGCATTGACAGATCTGGCACTCGTCCCAAGGATGCTGGAATGGTTGATTTGGAGGAAACGGTCGGCAAGATTCATCTAAAATACAAATATTATTGTTAGTGTTGGGGTTTTTTGTCGTCACCGTCCTGTCATAAGATCAAATCTATATTTATTATATATTTTTAGAAAAAAATGACGTTAATTTTTATTTATTAGTTACTGAAAATTCCAGTTCAATATAAAATTCTTTCAAGTTAATTGTAAGCCAATAGATGTATAGAAGAATACTTACGAGGTGATGGTCCAGGTAGTGGCCCTGGTCGTGGAGGATATGGAACTGGAGGTGCTGGAGTTGGTGGCCAGGGAACTAAAAATAATAACTTATTAGGTAATGAATCTTCTTTCCTAATTAAGATAAATGGACGGGGAATAACCCATTTAGCTTATTTCGGTTTTGAAATATTCGTAGAGATTCAATTAACATTTAAAAGGTGAGAAATACAAAATTAGTTTTGTTGTAAAAATATATAAAGGAAATAAAAAACATTTTTAAGACTTAACATCTATAATGGATAATTATCGAATGTATACATACGTGGTTCAATTGTGACTGGTTCCGGTTCAGGAATTGGAATTGGTGTCCATGGATCGACTGGTTTATAAGGATCAATTGGTTGTATATAAGGTAACATAGTGGAAACTTCAGGCTCTAAAAAAAATAACAAAATATAGAAGAACCTATAGTTACAATGAAGAAAAGTTAAACCAACTAAATCGTATTGCTTGAACACAGAGTAGTAATTTTAAAACTTTTCTAATCATAGAAATCATCTTGTAGGAACGGTCTATAATGAAACCTTACGTCACTGAAGGACCAGAATGGATTAAAGGCCATATAAAGATTATGTACTTGGTAAATTAGTGGTTTGGATTAATCGATGGCCAGACTGTAGAGTTAAGACTAAAGTGAGATTTATTCTGGAAGAGTTGATACTAAGGGACAATAAGGAGAGGCTCTTACCACACTCAGGATTGGCATAACAACTAATAAGTGATCCTTTTCCTAGCTGGGCTTGTTCTCTTGAACATTTGCAGAGCTTGCACATATCATTAGGATGAGGGAAATACACGTTATCCGGAAACTTGTCACAGAGAGGTACTAAAAGATTAAAAAAATATGAAATTAAATTTCTAAAATTGATACAGATAGAAATGCTTTACTATTATCATAAATATATTTGCCATAATCCTAATCTTCCATCTTATTTGATTTAAATGAAGCTCTTCAACTGAGTAATATTTTTCGTGTATTTTAAAAAACTGTCCGAACATATGTTAATAGAAAAAATGTGCTTTTCTATAAAGTATTTGTAGCTTTCAAAGATATAGCTGCAGATTTTGTGATAGGTATAGACAAAAAATACAATATTAACTTACATGGTGTTGGTGTTGGTGAATCTGGTATTAGAGCTGAAAACACCAAAAATATACAATTTAAAACATGAGTATTAATATAACTGAAACGAGTTCTTTGGTCTAAATGCTTTAACGGAACTACTAGTCAGATATGATAGCTACATTTATGTCTAAGCTGTCTAACATACGAAGGCTTCTAAGACAATTGTGTTTCATCCAATATGAAGCACTTGCATCAGAGATAAGAAGTGACATATTCTGCCGACATATAGAAAAACGACGTAGGTATGTAACATTGTTTCCGTAACTGTGTGTTCCCTAATCAGTATTTTTTACTGTTTCTGAAAATTTTCATAACTCAGTTATGAAAAAAATGTAGCAATCGGAATTATGGGATACTTACGCAAAGGCGTTAATTCATCTGGCACCACTGGAACAAACAACAAAACAAGTATTAAAATACTGTTCTGAAATATTTGTAAAAGTAACTGCTTAGTAAATCCCTCTACGGAAAATATTGTCTATATAAATCAACATGTTGAAAGGAGCGATCCTCGAAATTTTGTAAGCTTTTACAAGAAAATATTGTGGATGATCACCTTCTATTTTATTGTTATATTCAATAATATCTAGCTTAAAGCTGAAGAAAGACTTACCACACTGTGGGTTCTCTTGACATTCTATTTTAACGTCAATAGTTCCATACACGTTGACAAGTTCTCGACAGATGCAAATCTGGCACGGGTGTAGCGGGTTCGTAAACGGCTTGAAACTTGGCAAAGGGCTGCATGTTACCGGGTCTGGATAATGCCATTAGATTGTTGTAATAATTTTACAGCTCATTATTCAGGATTAAACCTTTCTTTCATGGTACTTTCTGATATGGTATTAGTAAGTTCATAATGATGTTTTATTTCTACCTCTTTAGATAGTAGTGGATATTTCTATGATCAAATGCTTCTTTTTATTCCCGATTTGTGAAGTAGTAAGTGTTTAACGTATTTTGTCGGTTTTAGACGGTAAAATGAAACAACGAATCTCTTAGAAAAATATACTAAACCAATAAACGGCGTGGTCCCAATGTAACGTATTTTCTGAACGCAGTTATAAATCATAACGACAGACTAAGACAGCAGTTTTAGGAAGATCGTTAATCTTTCTTAGAGATATATTATTTCCAGATCATGATACGTATAATTCTTCTAAGAATTGTTTAAAACTAAAGCTTGGGTTTGCACCCTTTGGTTATTAAAAGCTATAAATAATGACTTAAACTCACTTGTAGGTTTATCGTCAGGAAATGGTTTAGGTGCTGGAGGTAGAGGGATAGGTACTGGTGGCGAAGGCTCTGGGATATATGGTATATAGGGTTCTGGTGTAATAGGTTGAGGAAGTGGGTTAATTTTCGCGGAGTCACAAGCAGTACAACTAGCACAGACAGGTGTTAGGATGTTGTATTCGTTCAAACAGACGCAGAGCAGACATTCGAGGCCTCGGGAATAGAAATGATGGAATTCATTCTCTCTGGTGCACCTGATGATATATTCGCCTCCTAAAAAAAAGAGACATAGTTGTTCTTTTGTATTATCTCTTTGTTAGTTGATTCAGATTAGCTATTAGCTGCCCAAGCGAACTTCGTACAGCGTATTTTTCACCATCGAAACCTTTCTTAAAAATGTTAAATTACTAAAATCGATATTCTATTAAAATTAGGGGTGGGTAGTGAAGAGGTTGTATGTATTTTTTTTATGTCACGTCATAAAAAAAAAATGTTTCTCCAAAAAAAAAAAATTTCAGTGGACCACTTTTATTGCTTTCGTAAGAAAAATAGATTACGACCGAGTTTCTCCTACCGAATAGAGATATGAATTTTCGTAAATATCGGTCAAACCGCTTCAAACCGTAACAAATACCGCGACTTGACAATTTTATATATTAGAACTAATGAGTTGGTTTTAGTGTTTGTTACATATTATTTGAACAAAATTAAGTCTTTACTTACCAGGCATTCTAGTTGGGTATACATATTCATATGGCGAAATGATCCTGGATTTTGCATCTGTAATCAGATTCCCTGTTAAACTATTTATGTTTATATTTTCTTATACAATAATTAATTTTAAGTCAAAACTTACCATCAAAAATTGTTCCTGCATTTATTGTATCTGAAATAGATATCAAAATAGTTAATTTACCTCCAATAAAAATGTATTATAGTGATATTGGTGTTAAGTATTTAAAAGCTGTATCAATAAGAAAGTAGTCAGTTACGTTAGGGTATTTTTTAATTAATAGGTATGTATTAATAAGTCTTATTTGAACAAACAGGCAAAAAGTTCGTCTTCGTCTTCTTCGTACCCATTCTATTTTGATAAGAATTATGTAATTCTATACTCACCCGGATAGACATAACCTGGGCTTCTCAAAGCAAAGTCCTTATTATTGTTTTGTTGAGACGGGACATGAGAATACGAATTCTGGAACTTGGAATTTTGGTGTGGCATCGAATTATCTTGAAATAAATTATTTTGTAAATTAGAATTATCATAATGTAAGGCAAAGAGAAATCTTTAAGCGCATTTTGATTTGGAAACACTATGGGATATGGTTGGTATGATGATGCTTTCGATAAAGGGTAATCGTTTCTGATACTCCATGGGTTATATTCTGACCCAGCATTTGTAATTATTGGACTAAATGTATTTAATGGTTGTGGAAAATTCTCAAAAGCAACAACCGGATTCCTCTGCAGGTCTTCTAAAATGAACAATGAGTAATAATTAAGTATTAAGGACATTGTTTGTAGATTTAGGAAGTAATTATTGTAGGTTGAGTTTACCTGCATTATTGTTATCTAATCCATCTGGAAATCCTGAACGAAGCGGAACACTTTCCTGTTTTTCTTGAGAACTTCGTAGAACATTATATGAGTCTTTATCTGGAACTATTCCATACTTACATTAAGTAATTATTTATTGAAACGTAATTGATGGGTGTATAAATTTGTAGATTTTAGATGCTACTTCCCGTAAAACACAACAGTACATACCTTCTATTTGTATAGCTTGATGTACTTTTAATATTATGCTCCCGCACAGTCATATATTCCCATATTATGCATTGCGTGTTTCACGCAAATGAATTTGAAAAAGAAATATGCTTTATTTTTTGAGAAGTAAGTCTAATTAAAACGTGGAATTTCTAATTACTTGTATCTATTTTCTAAGTTTCGTTATGTAGCTAAAGCGAAGCTAAGCTATTTTTATTATTTATACATAACGCTTATATTACGCAATGGTGTAGGCAGCGGCAAACATCACCCGCATTTTGGTATGTTTAGGCCTCATACGTAATCGCCCCTTGAGCCTAATGCCCTTCACCATCAGAATTAAATGAGGGATTGCCATCAGACGACATGTTCAGGTGATCCAGTTATAGGTGTTTTAATGACATCAGGGACTAACGGCATAACGTGCCCTCCGAGGCGTGGAGGGTAATCCCTCAACCAATCAGACTCGGGAACAATTTTTGTGGCCCCCAACACAAAGATTTTCCGGGGTTTGATTCCCGCTATACGATTACCAAACGGCTTACACTACTCTACTACGGAGCATAATACCAATAAGGCACAATTACCAAGTTCCAGTTAGATTTTACAAGACCCAGAATACTAACCGAGTTTTTCGTCGTGACTTAACTAACTTTAACCACTAGACCCATAAGGCAGGCTACTGTTTAATTTCGGTTGATGATTTCATATAATTGCTAACTGTAAAGTCTTACCACGTCTGAGATCATTAGGACTGTCTTTAATATTTAGATCTTCTAATTTTATTCCTTGTGTGTTTACTTCCGCAAAGCCCTCAGTATTTTGGCATTTACTTATGCCTAGTAAAACCACAATAACGCAAACACTTTTTAGGGCCCACCCCATCATTTTGCCTTAATCTTGCCTTGACTAGATACAACCCCAATGCTAAGAACTACATACAACCCAACCCATGAGAACTAAAAATACACATAAGCCACTATTAGAGTATTTATAGTAAAATCTGTAATTGTTCCGAAGACCGATGGACATTTGTGTGTTATTTATGATTTATTGTGTAATTATAACTGCATTAGCAAATCAATCAATTTGATATGGAGTTGGTTATTGATTTGAATAATGTGTTTTTATAAATTTATGCGAATATTGTTTAATCGCGGTTTAGTTTAGTTTCTGGGTGCATTAATCTAGAACTTTTTCACGTATAAGTATGTCGTTATTTATTTAGTGTTGTATTGTTAGTAAGATAAAAAATTATCCAGTGCCTATCTTGTCATATGAAATATGTTTTTTGTATTTAAATAATTTTGCATTTCTTTTCATTGAAAACATTTTGTGAACTAAATTAATTTGGCCTACTACAAGTATTTCGTCTTCTAAAAGTTACCTATTATTTTTATCGAAATTAGGGTTTTCTAAGTTGCGCCTATCGAACTCTATCAAAATAATTGGCATAACATAAATGATTCAACAGGGTAAAAAATAAAAGGAATGTGTCCCGCTAAAGTTTTATTATGAATACTATACAAATATGAAGTTTGCTCATCATTTCACAATGCAGCTCCTAAATCTAAGTAAAGTCCATTATCCAGCCGGTTTGTTGAGAGATCATTAAGGGCGGTTTAACATTACATAGTCTGAAAAAAAAAATGTTTTTGATTTCCTAACTAAAATTTAATTTAATTTAAAAGGATATCTTCAAAGAAAACCAACAAAGTAGTTACTAGGAGTTTAGTATTACGTAGTTCACGTCTTTTGATACTCAAAGTTTAAGACTGAGAATCACTATTCTAAACATGTAAATTTGTGATGATAGATGGATTATTGTAACTGTCGCTCTAACGGGCTAGGATGAAATTTGAGGCAAAGTAGTACCTGTGGGTGGAAGTTTTTGGGATTTTTTTGAGTTTGGAAATGGTTTTATGTATAGTATAACCACGCGAATAAAAGTTATTGATTAATTAATACTTACAATATTTATCGCTCTTCAGCTTCTTTGCGTGATCTGAATTGAAAACGTTCCGAAAAGATGTGGCGTTTGGCTCTGGCGTCATCACTTTGTGAGTCATCATCGCCACTCCTCATATACGGCCATTCACCGCCAGAGGCACTGGCGGCTGCGTTAGCGTTAGAAAAGCCTCCACCATAATTAGCAGCATTAGCTAAAGCATTAGAATTCGAGTATCCACCATAACTGGCAGCATTGGCTGCTGCATTAGCGTCGCTGCCGCCGTAACTGCGATAGTTAGCTGCATTAGCTAACGCATTGGCATTTGAAAATCCACCGCCGATACTATTTGCATTAGCCGCTGCATTGGCATCAGCGCCGCCTCCCCAGCCACCGTAATTGGCAGCATTAGCTAACGCATTGGCATTTGAAAATCCACCGCCGATACTATTTGCATTAGCCGCTGCATTGGCGTCGCTGCCGCCGTAACTGCGATAGTTAGCTGCATTAGCTAACGCATTGGCATTTGAAAATCCACCGCCGATACTATTTGCATTAGCCGCTGCATTGGCATCAGCGCCGCCTCCCCAGCCACCGTAATTGGCAGCATTAGCTAACGCATTGGCATTTGAAAATCCACCGCCGATACTATTTGCATTAGCCGCTGCATTGGCGTCGCTGCCGCCGTAACTGCGATAGTTAGCTGCATTAGCTAACGCATTGGCATTTGAAAATCCACCGCCGATACTATTTGCAATAGCCGCTGCATTGGCATCAGCGCCGCCTCCCCAGCCACCGTAGTTGGCAGCATTAGCTAACGCATTGGCATTTGAAGATCCACCGCCCATACTATTTGCAATAGCCGCTGCATTGGCATCAGCACCGCCTCCCCAGCCACCGTAATTGGCAGCATTAGCTAACGCATTGGCATTTGAAGATCCACCGCCGATACTATTTGCAATAGCCGCTGCATTGGCATCAGCGCTGCCTCCCCAGCCACCGTAATTGGCAGCATTAGCTAACGCATTGGCATTTGAAGATCCACCGCCCATACTATTTGCAATAGCCGCTGCATTGGCATCAGCACCGCCTCCCCAGCCACCGTAATTGGCAGCATTAGCTAACGCATTGGCATTTGAAGATCCACCGCCGATACTATTTGCAATAGCCGCTGCATTGGCATCAGCGCTGCCTCCCCAGCCACCGTAATTGGCAGCATTGGCTAACGCATTGGCATTTGCAAAACCACCGCCCATACTATTTGCAATAGCCGCTGCATTGGCATCAGCGCTGCCTCCCCAGCCACCGTAATTGGCAGCATTAGCTAACGCATTGGCATTTGAAGATCCACCGCCCATACTATTTGCAATAGCCGCTGCATTGGCATCAGCACCGCCTCCCCAGCCACCGTAATTGGCAGCATTAGCTAACGCATTGGCATTTGAAGATCCACCGCCGATACTATTTGCAATAGCCGCTGCATTGGCATCAGCGCTGCCTCCCCAGCCACCGTAATTGGCAGCATTGGCTAACGCATTGGCATTTGCAGATCCACCGCCCATACTATTTGCAATAGCCGCTGCATTAGCATCAGCGCTGCCTCCCCAGCCTCCCCAGCCTCCGTAATTGGCAGCATTAGCTAACGCATTGGCATTTGCAGATCCACCGCCCATACCATTTGCAATAGCCGCTGCATTGGCATCAGCGCTACCTCCCCAGCCACCGGTATTAAGATAACCGTACCCGCCAAGTTTTTGTGAGATTGAATTGGCATTAGCTATGCCGCCATTAATAGCATTAGCTATAGACGCCGAATTGGCGTTGCCGTTGAAACCACCTTGTGATATAGAGTTTGCATTAGCTATTCCTCCATTGATAGCGTTCGCAATGGATGCTGCGTTAGCATCACCACCAAAAACACCATTTGCTACAGCGTTGGCGTTGGCATTAGAGCTTCCCCAGTTGTACACCGGTAGGGCTGTAAGAAAATAAATTAAATAAATAATACAATAGTAAAGTAAAAGTATAGTGGTAAGTTTTTATGTTTTTGGGTTGAATAAGCTTTTAAGATTGCATACTTTTAGAGTCCCATGTTGGGCACGGGTCTTCTCTCAACTATCTTACAAGTTGAGAGAGTTTAGGCCTTAATCCACACACGCTGGTCAAGTGCGGGTTGGTAAATGACACTTTTCCTTGAATGATTCTTTTTTAGACAACCCGCGACCTTATATTTTTAAGGCGAGGCCCGTACTGCTGCGCCACCGCTGCTGTGCGCCACCACTGCTCTACGCCACCGCTGCTCAAATTGTCATTTATGCAGTCCAATTGTTTTAGTTAATAACACCAATATTCTGGGACATTGACATATACAGTCGTCTGATCCAAAGCTTATAAGAGCTTGTGTTAACAGATGACTGGTATATATTTCGCCGTCATCTGGTTGAATTTGCTATTTGATTAAATGACTAGCGCGTTCATTGAAAGACAGTATTCAGTTGAATGACTAGGCAGAAAGTTTTTTGAACAAGCGTCACTCAACGTCCAACTAGTTAGCGGATTGTTACATAACCCGTTGAACAGAGCGGATTTAAAATCAGTGATTGAAATTTGGTTCATTTATTCCCACTGTGGCGCTAGTAGTCACGAAAACAAATATGGCGTCAAACAACTCGCACAGATAGCACTATGTTGATATATATTATAATAAATTTATTTTAAAGTGCGTTATTTATAATAAAATAGTGCGAAAATATGGATTTACCTATTATTACGCCGCCACTGGCTACACCTAAAGAAAAACTCGAGGCGAAACTGGCTGAATGACTTGAAATAGTTGACAAAATTAACATTTTAATAAGGTGTGTCATGTCCTGTCCACATTTTTGTTATCTAAAGTAAGTTACCTTTTAAGTTGCGAAGTTATGGTCACCTTAACCAAACACTACAAAGTCGGCTATATCCCATTCAATGATAATGCTAAATGACGTCCAGTCAAGACGTTGAACGCTACAATATACAACTTAACGAGTGGTCCTTTAGTCATTCGATTAAATCTCGTCATTAAATGAACGCGCTAGCCATTCAATCAAATAGCAGATTTAACCAGATGACTGCGACATATATACTATACAAGTAATACTTTTCTTTTTTAAATACATACCTATAAATATGCATTGTATATAATTGTGAATAACAACGCATATTTCTATCTTTAGTTAAAACGTTTAGTTGGGTTCAGAAAGAATGCTTATTTTAGATCTATCTTGGTCATCAGTTACATATTTTATCCGTTACGTGTGTTATACGTCGTCATGTTACGAGTTTCGAGTAGTTACATTAATGTTTATCAGAAATATTTTTATTTGGGTACTTACGTTGTGGAACTACTGAGCCATCTACTGTTTAAAAAAATATAAAATACAGGTTACTTTCACTTTATAAAATACTTTATATATATTTTTACAAACTAACTAACTTTTTACTATTATCATAAAAATCATAAGTCATGTTTTTACATCACCTGGGAACGTAATTGTACAAATATAGCATCATGTATTACCGAAAGGTGTAGGCAGAAGTTGACGCTATGTATTGTTATTTATAATAAGCTTATCAATATTTGTGTTGATAAATTGTTACCCAAATGATTATGTATGAAAGGCTAACCTCCGCGGCACAGGGACTATAGCCAGGAGGCTTGTACCTATTTACACCAAAACATATCATTGTCTTTTTGTTTAGTAATATCTTTATATTTAAGTAAATATATCCCCTTTTCGCCGGCTATGTTCAGACCCCATACTAATGAGGGGCGAGCCTTTCATCTGGCACAAATCCAAACTTCGAGCTTCAACTAAGATTTTTTTAGTCTCTTTGCTAGACCCTCAGATCAAACCTGGAAATTCGCGGTTATTAATCGAACACGTTTACTTCGGTGATATTTGAAATCTACTTACAAGGACAAGCAGGGTCACGAGAAGTCTCAACGTATACGTAATTGTATTTGATCTTGCACACGTATACCACGCAGTAGTCTCCAGCCATTCTGAATGGTTCTAACGGCCTGTGATTTCTACATTCAGGAGCTAACATGGAAAAGAATGATTATTATGGTTTAAAAAAACATTATACCTCAATTAAATTAATAGGTCATGTGATATATGGTTTTACTTCATATCTTTTTTGTATACTTAGACGATATTATTATAGATACTTCTACTGTCTAGAGACATTTTTTTATAACTTTTGTTTTAAGATGAAAAATAAAAATTAATAGTTGATACAAAAAGATCTTACCAACGTATAGTATTACAGGAACAGGGTAGTATCTGGTATCTAAAATAAAAACACAAAAGAAAGTATTAGGTAATTTTGTCCTCAACATAAATGTTATTTCTTTTCTGGACGTGACGGAGGTTAAAATACTTACCACCTTGTACGCGAACGGGAACTGGTACCGGTACTGGTACTAATCTGTCTTTACCAGGGATTGTGATATAGCGATTCACTGGGTATGGGACTGGTATAGGTGGTGACGGTACTGGTACCGGTATCTTAGGGCCTGGTACAGGATATGGTATAACCTTTGTTGGTCCTTCTACTGGGTATGGCCTGGTAGGTATAAAAAAATATTATGACTAACAATATTAATAAATAAAATAAAATAAAAAAAATACAATATTAATAAGTAAACAAAAATGTTTCTAAATTATATTAAGTTTAAAATTTAATATTAATGTTTACAAAATCTCCATAATTGTCTAAAATTGATTGGTTTTACTAGATCAAACAAGTTATTTTACCTGTCAACTGGGTATGGTACAGGTACTTGTTTTTCTACTGGTACGGGAACTTGTACAGTAGGGCCACGGATGTAAATCTTTTGTGGCGGTTGTGGCACAGGTACAGGTACCGGAACGTATACCTTTCTACCGGGCATCGGTACTGGTACCGGGTACGGACGAGGCGGTCCAGGGATTACTACAGGAGGTGGACCTGGATATGAATAACAAAAATATTGTCACATGGAACAAACTATATCTGTGCTAAATTTCTTCCAATTCCGTCCAGTAGTTTTTGCTTGAAAGAGTAACAAATATCCATACATTCTTACAAACCTTTGCGTTTATAATGTAGTGGGATTTGCAGGATCGCAGGACCTGTGCACACTAGTGAATGAAAGCGGGTCGGAACAAAACAACTGACGCTTCCTCTCTATGTTCTAAGCTGTACGCACTAATATGCAATTTAAAAAAAAAAATACATTTTAAAGTACTGATGGCATATAATGGGTTAAATGCAATACTATTGAGGTATTGCCTCGGTACCTTAGCTTGATTATTTTCGGTATCTAGCCATCAAAATCTTTATTTTATGACGAGCGTGTTGGTAAGGCTTTTCTCCCGGCAAGTTGTGGGTTCGATTTCCATCAAGGACAGGCATTTGTGACCACTTAATACTAACACACTACTGTAATTCACATATTTGTAAAAATAATTATTAATATTAAATTAAATAATATTTCAAGTTTCAATTACTTAATTTAAATTTTATTAAATTTAAGTTAATATATTTTTATATTATCAAATATTGTAAAAGCCGGTGGCGCAGCGGTGTCGGCCTCGCCTTTGAAATATAAGGTCGCGGGTTCGAATCCCGGTCGTGTCTACACATCTTTGTGTGAATTGTTTCATTGCCGCTGCTCACTATCACACAAGCACTTGACCAGAGTGAGTGGATTAAGGCTTAAACTTTCTCAACATGTAAGATAGTTGAAAGAAGACTAGTGCCCAGTAGTCCCTACTACTGGTATCTAAAAAAGGTTGAAGTGATGTGAGTGTATTTTTTTAACTGAACTTACAATATGGCCCGGGTGTGGGTCCGGGTGGCGGTATCGGCATCGGAATTGGCTCTGGCAGGGGAGGGACCAGGGGAAAATATGGTTGTGGATCTGAAAGACAAAGTTTTTTATAATAAAAGCACCATTATTATGTTTCTTAACATAAAATCATTTGATTAAATCAAACATCACTTTTCGATATCATTATCTGGTTCGGAGTCGAGGGTATAATTATGGAGACAATATGTGTAAATTTAAAATTACACTTAATAAAAAAAAAATATTAGTGAAATGCATAATATAAATTTCTGATGCAAATGATAAAAATATAATATTAAAAATATTAGACTGAGTAATTTGGAAATATGTAAACATTTTTTGGTGTAGTCTTATCTGTGATTATTAAATTTTAACAAAATTAAAATTGTGGTAACATTAAATATTTCAGGGTACACTAGGATTGAAATACTAAAAGTCGTTTTTGTTGAAAAATATTGACACCGTATGAATATATTGTTACAAAAATATAATAAAAAATCGTATAGAATTAATAAAAACGTGGTGATAAATTTAAGTTACACTTAATTTACCTGGATTTGGTATTGGAATAGGCTCTGAAAATTTAGTAAAATAAAAACCTAAATAAACTTAAAAATCCAATCTAAACACACCTTCAAATTGTTATCTTGAGAAAATGCGCCCATGTGAATAAATCTATTCTCCTACAGATTATGTATTTGCAACAACAAGTGGAAATCAAACGTTATTAAAAATAGCAATAAAAGTTAAAACATGATAAAGAAACATTTCAAAGTGCCAATGATTCTACGGCCGCTTGTCGTCAATTAACTATTGAAAATCAATGCAGCAAAATAATTGTTGCATCAAATTTGATTGATAAGTACTTGCGAAGATGTAATGATAGTGGTGGTTAAGTACCTGGGTTGGGCAATATATATGGCCATGGTCCTGTAAATGGAATGTAAAAATAAAATAGAAAAACAAAATAAATAATTTTGTTGAAGACTTTCCAACAACCAAAAACGATGAAAATGGTTGGTAGTAATTAGATAGTGTATGCTTATTTATAGAAATGCCCATAAACTTAATCAGTTTTGTAGTTGCTGATCATGTTAAAGGAAGATGTGGTGATAATATTTATGGAGTTCGTGTTTTAGTGCTATGTTGGTGTGTATGATTTTGGTGATTCAAGATTGGCACACTACTGTATCACAATGTTGATACAGTAGTGTGCATTGCATTGATACCTGGCATTGGCGGCTGTGGTAATGGTTCTAAAACAATAAAATTGTGTTCTAGTCTTAGTACGTAATATAGCAACACGTAATAATTTGGCATTGATATTTAAATGAAATAAGTACCTGGGACTGGGAACGGTGGCAACGGTCCTATTGAACAAAGATAATCATTAAAAACTTACTCTATTTACTTTCAAGCATCAGAAAACACCGATGGAGTGGTTGATCAAGTTATAGAAAGTCATTTAAATGTTGACTATTGTGTAGCCATAAAGTATAAATATAAAGCACGACACTCCACTGGTGTGAGCAGAAAAGTCAAATAAGCTCACGTCTAAATAAAAAAGGCAAAGAACGACGAAAAACTGTTACTGTAAACACGTAAAAAAAATTAAATGAGTCGAAGAATGAAGACATAGATTTGTACCAGTTGCGGATATTTCTATGACTACTGTATGTACTGGTACAGACAGACTACTGTTTGTACTGATACTGGTCCTGGTACTGACTACTATATGTACTAAATAAGTTAAAACTAATCCAAAACTGATAAAGCTGGTTGTTTAACAAGACTCTAACAGTTGTGTAAAATTCAAGTCTAATATTTTTCAAGGGAGAACAAGATTATTTATACTAATACAGCTGAAAACGCTAATCTCATGGACTACTGGTCTGCTTTGAAAATTTCTTGTTAGATATCCCATTTATTGAGAAAGGCTATGAGTTACTTTTTTTCAACTGCTGGGCATATTATAAAATGTTAGCTAGTGTTGAATAAAATATAATTGTAAGAGAATAAAAATATTGTACCAAAGTTGTGATGTCACATTTATGTTAAATATTAACTGATTGTGAATAAATCTATTGAAGTGATCTATATGTAAAACTAACCTGGTATCGGTAATGGCTGTGGCACTGGCAGTACGCCGTCTGTGTATGAAACGATGTGTTATTTTGTCAAACTGTATAATTACACACACTAAAAATATATTTAATATGAACCCTTTTGTGAAATAAATAGTGCACTTTTAAACTATATGGCACTAGTTAAAATAACAAAGCCGTAAAAGAAGATACGACCTGTCAAAAGAAATCTTCCAAATCACGACCTTTTTTCGTTATGAAAATAAATAAATGAATAATACTGTATCTGACATGATATGTACAGAAGGGAACGAAAGTCCGAGAGATGTGTTTTGTTGAAGAGTTTTCCATGTCTTCGTACGAAGAACGAATACAGTGAGTATTCGTTCGTGATTTTTAGAAACTGAAATACTGTCAATTGAAGAAATTATGATGTTTACCTGAACACTGGCGGCAGGGCATGCACTTGGGGACCATAAAACCGTTATTCATGAAGCAAGCACAAACGTAGCAGCCATCGAGTCGCCGGTCGCTGTACATGTCCCCTTCATATCTGCAGCGTTGGAGATCTATGGAAATACAATTAGAAGTCACACAATAGTTTTTCTAACATCTGTAACTGATTGTGTTAAAGTTTCTAAAGTAAGACAGACATATCAGAATTCCATTACTTTTTTTTTACTAGAAATTAAATTCAATATCTGATCTAAATGGTGCGGTATCTACATGTTTTGTCGTTTGGAACAGTTCTCTGCTTTTTCTTGCTGGTTCCATGAATTGACTTTGGCCACTAAACATGATATGAGGTGTACTAGTAGCAATTGTTTAGGTATAGTGAGTGTAAGCAAGAGAAATGAGGGTAGCGCAAGATCGTGCTCAGTGAATTAGGCTGATGATAACAAGCTTTTTTATTTTTTATTCTTGAATGGGCTGGCGCTTGACTACAACTTACCTGATGATAAACAATGATGTAGTATACGATGAGACGCGCCAACCCAATTTACCGATTCACTCGTGATTACGATGACTTTCAGTGAGAAGGTGAGAGTGAAATGAGGCTCCTTAAGGTTAAAACCAAAAAGGAGCAACAATTTCCACCCACCCTCTTAAATGGTGTCACCAGACATCGCACCGGAACACGGCTAAGCCGCTTGGCGGTGCGGTTGGTTTTGTCTGATGGGTGGTCACTAACCACGGCCGAAGCGTTCTACCACTTAATTACCAGTAACATAATTACCAGTTGATTGTCACCTGATTTGCACCACTGGGACCACGTGTGGGGATTTAGATAAAAGGTCTCCTAAGGATGAAGGTGACTCAGTCCCTAAAAATTTTAGTTGATGATAAGACTTGAAGAGTACCTGAGAAGGGATTGTACATGCGATTTTCCTGTTCCGGTACATCATCATTGGCCAGCGACCCCGAACTGTCATCTTCTGATGCTGTGTCAAAATTACATTGATTGTTAGCATTGAGTTAGGTTAAATTTGTTTTAACTGTCCCAGTTTATTTAGGAATGATAAAATAGCAGAATTTTTTAGTAGTTACCTGTACAGTAAAAATATCTTTAATTTTATGTAAGCAGCGGTGGCACAGCGGTATGGGCCTCGCCTTAGAAAAATAAGGTCGCGGGTTCGAATCCTGGTCGTGCCCACACATCATTGTGTGAATTGTTTCATCTCCGCTGCACAACATTGGTGAAGGAAAACATCGTGAGGAAACCGGCATGTCTAAGAACTAATCATTCGAGGACGTGAGACATCCACCAACCCGCACTTGGGCAGCGTGTGTCGATTAAGGCCTAAACTCTCTCATCTCATTAGATAGTTGAGAGAAGATCCGAAATTGACGATGAAATTGGTACACAATACACATGGATTCATTAAATGAGTACTTAGTAAGAGTAGCAGAATGACTTTTTCCATTGAGCCATAGTTTCACGTGATTTCACGTTTACGGAGTAGATTTAGTTATTTTGACGTAAAGATCTCTCCTTAACTTTAGTGCGATGTAACAGAGTATTTATTTTATTGATTCACTAGCTTCCGCCCGTGGCTTGGCCCGCGAAATTGATCTCACTAATCTTGTTTCTCCATACAAACTTTGGAACCCCGTTTCACCCCCTTAAAGGGTGAGTTTTGAAAAATCCCATCTTAGTGCACCCCTAGACCCCATATGGAACCTATGTGCCAAATTTGGAGTCTCCAGACCCAGCGGTTTGGGCTCTGCGTTGATATGTCAGTCAGTCAGTTTCTTCTTTTATATATTTAGATAGGAGCAAGTTATACGTGTCCAATGATGATTTGTAATAATCTACAAGACGGGCTAAATCATTTTGTTTTTCGATTCCTAGTTCATAGCTTGGGTTTTATTCCATATTAAAATTCATTTCATTGATTTTTTGTACAAATTACCCTCATATATGACATGAAAGCACAAAAAAAAGTAATTATGTTATCTGGAAAATTAAAGAAAATTTCACTTACCTTCAGGGTCGGCAAAAGCGCCTAAAACCAAGAGGCAGAGAAGCCAAAGGCTCCCCTCGATCTTCATAATTGCACTGGATCCAAATCTGGGACCCACCAGTGAGCTAATTCACTCACCGAAGATGCCATCATCTTCCAACTCGCCGTATTTAAACCCTTACAAGATACGCTTAAAAATCCATGGTGAATCAATTTAGTTATTAAATTCAGTTTCTAATAAAATATAGTTTTTATCTTTTAATATAAGTAAGTATTTAAATGAGGCTTGACGTTTTATCAAAATTAATTATGTTTTACTACAATATTAAAAGAAATAAATACCATAGATGTTGAACTTGTTCTTGCTCGTGACTTCGATCGCCCGAAATACCAAACAAGTTTTTCAGACAAACTTTGCTAGTTATTTTTGCGTTTCCTGATGATCAGACTTTATTTTCAAACGCATTATGATTAAACATAGGCCTTGATTTTGGTTTCTATAGCGTTGAATTTATTATATTCTCTACAAGCTTCCACTGGTCCCGGTTTAACTCCATTAGAATTATTGCACTAAGAGAGGATTATCAAAACTCCTTCCGAATTTTGAAAAATCCTTTCTTTGTGTATCCCTAGACCTAATACGGAACCTATGTGACAAATTTTGAGACTATAGATCTCACGATTTGGGCTGTGCGTTTACGTTAGTCAGTTAGTTACTTCTTATTATACGTTGATTTAGATTAACTTAGTAATTAACGTTAACTACGATTAGATACCTAGGTTATAATATGTACAGTAAACTGTCGATGCTGTTGGCCTGTGCTACGCCACGGCGTCTTAGCTGGAAAGTCAAAAGTACATTCTCTATTCCCTCCACTCTGAGTTAACTTTTCCAATGTAACCTTGCTACTTCAGTCAGAACATTTTTGATTTCTAAGGCGTTTAACATAACAACGTCTGTCGGGTTAGTTTGTCAATAACATCAACTCATCCCTTCATCTATTGAGGTCGAACACCAATTAGCCCTTATTCGGATAAAATTAATTAGATTCCTTCGGCTCGCCTCCGACCTCTTATTGATAATGGGGTGACCTTTATCAAAATTTACCCCCTATCTACACGATTACTATTATAAAAGGCAAATTATATGAGTAGAGATTGATAGACATAATATATCGATAGATATAATAGATTAGACGGGCCGGTGGCGTGGTCGGTAAGATACTTGCTTTTCACGCCGCAGGTCGTGGGTTCGATTCCCACCCGAGACAAACATTTGTTTAAATATGTCTGTTTGTCTTGTGTCTGGGTGTAATTATCTATATTTAAGTATATATTTACAAAAGAAAAGTATTATATGTAGAACCTATATTACCAGTTATCTGGTTTCCATAGTACAAGCTCTGCTTAGTTTGGGATCAGATGACCGTGTGTGTTAATGTCCCACTATATTATATTATTATCTATCAATCCATCCTCAATTATCACCCACCTTATATATTAAACAGGGCGATTGGTAAATGCGACGGAATGGGTATTTATACGACAGTATTAAATAACAAATATAATAAAAAAAAGTAACTCCAAAAAGGTTTATTTAGGAAAGTTGTTTTAAAGGTATAAAATCTTGGTAAAGTATTTTACACAATGTCCAATCACCTTATAGTTTTCTATACACATGCGTACGCTTAAGACGATGAGACATATCATCAGCCTGTCGACCGCTGCACATAAGTTTTCCCTTTAGAACTCCACAGCAATCGGTTGTCAACCATTACCATTCATTAGCTTCCCGCAAATTTTACGTCATCAATCCAATTTGTGACTGCTGCGTCGCCCAGTGCGTGGCCTCCACTCGAGAACCTTACCTTCCCATTGATTATTGGTTATACACGCTGTGATCCGACTAGTACTACCTTTACTTGTTACCTTATCTTTAACTCATTAATTAAACAGATTCCCAGCTTCTTGTGAAATTGCTATCACTTAATGGTTTTTCAGATACCAATATGGAAACGCTCATTGTTTTATTTTTGTTTCAGGTATGTTCTACAATGATTATAGACGATATAGAAACAGCAAAGGTAACTCACAATTTAATGATTACTATCTTAAGATATGTTGCTTGGCAATTATTGGAACAGAGAAAAGAAATACCTGCCCATCAATCAGTACACAGTTCTGTATTCCTAGTATAAGTTCGTCAATACGAAAAAAAGTTTACAAATACTATCTTTAACTTGTCGAAATGAGTTCTCAAATTAAGTTATTTCGTCCAAAACGTCCGATAAAAAGAAGGCGAAATGCTAAAGTATAACACAGTTTATTGTAAATACAGAATTGTTGGTAAAATTATTTGTAGATTTTTTCGCATCTTTACTTATAATCTTGACAGGTTCATGAAAGTATTCAATTTTTTTTTGTATGGACCACTGGTAGTAATACTACAGAATTCTTTAACAAGAAGCACGTGCTAAAACAGTGCCATAAGAGAGTGACATTAAATGGATTTGAAACTATTTTAATAAAATCAGAAGTTATCGTATTTTATTCTTAGATAACATGCGACAGAGTCGTACAATGTTATGCATTCCCTGGGAATCCAAATGCAAGCCTCGAGATTATATCTGCATATGCTTAAACTATGCACTTTGTGCGGTCAAGTTACCTCTTCTCTTCTGTATAAAATATTATACTTTACATAAATCTAACTAGTTAGTATGTATTTTATTTAGTAACATTCTTAATTATTACGATTTTTAAATTGATTCTATTTATTGAAATCTGTCATACCAGTTCCATTGCGCATGATGCGAGTTCGTAGGCTCAGATTCTGGGATTAGCGAGCAAAAAGTATCCATGTCAGTGTTGGGTTTTACATGAAAAATCTTTTTCATTAGTGCCTATAGAAACATGATTTGTTTTTATTGAAATGTGAAACGTGGTGTATAATATAATGGAATGGACTTAAAATGAACCAGTACACTTTAAGTCATTTCATTTTACAAATTTATCTAACATCTGTGCATCATTTTTTTTTTTTAAAAGTAGTGACACCCACAACGCCTAATTTTCTTGAAGCCTAGCTAAGGACCATGTATCCAAATAAATAAATTACTCATCAAAATTGGTAGAGGCAACAAACTTGTGCACAAATAAAAATAAGCCTCACATAATTATTAACATTTTTCTGCTTCACCGCAAAATTATCGAAACCCATTTTAAATGCAACAAATACATTTTCTCTATAATACGAGTGCATCTACCGACACTATCGCAAAATTTGAACTATGAATGACTTCCGTCCTAAACTTTACCGTCGAAGAAGCGCCATCTGGCGGTGTATATTAGAACTACTGGAGTTGCAACTAACTATAACAGCTGTAGTAAGAAGTCTGCTTTACGAGTTTACTATATTCGCTATCGAATAGAGAAATCACTCAAGCTTGTATTTATTTTTATTCTCTGATTGGCGCTTGACTACAACTTGCCTGATGTTAAGATGTAGTCTGCGATGGAACGCACCAGCCTAGTATACCGATTCACTCGTGATTAGGAATGATTATCGGTGAGGAGGTGGCAGTGGAATGAGCCTCCATATGGTTAGAAACCTTAAAGAAGCAACAATTCCGACCCACCCCTTCTGCATGGTGTCACCAGACATCGCACCGGAACACTGCAAGGCCGCTTGGCGGTGCGGCTTAGCCTGGTGGGTGGTCACTAACCACGGCCGAAGCCTACCTCCAGTAGATTGTCACCTGATTAGCACCACCTGCTGACCACGTGTGGGGATTCAATTAAAGGTATACACCCACGGACGAAGGTGGCTCAACCCCTAAAAGGTATTACCCGAAAGAGAAAGAGATGAATATCGCCCACATTTTGCAGACTGTTTAGCTCTCATACGTACCTAATACGGAGGGAGCCTATTCCCATTTGCTGCTACTGAGATATTCTAAGACTATCAAAAAAGTCTTTTTTCTCGACCTAAGACCTCGATGATATTACCAGAGGGTAGAATCAGATATGTATGTAACTATACAGAATGAAATCTTCCTAACAAAATCAAATATTCAAATAGGGTTGGACTCGGTTGTTGGAAACAGGTAAACCAAAGTGCACATATTACACAAACCATTGTTTTCGTCATTAGAATCATGTCTTTGGTCTAATCTAACGATTTAGTACCGTCTTCTAATTAACAGATGTAAGTAATTTTTTTCCACTTTTTGGAATGCGGTTATTTTTTTCGAAAGACCTTTACACATCTTTCTTTTCTTTTTTTTTTTTAAATAACTAATATGATTATTTAAATGTTGTGCTCGGTTGTCATTAAATACAAATTAAGTATTATTTGTTATTGTAAAAAAATTTAGTATCTGTATGTTTGTATTTTGTTACCGTGCCAAATAAATAAATAAATAAATAGATACACGAATACAACTACCACCGTTATTTTTTAATTCACAACAGCTATAACCTAAATCTTCGCTTCGTTCTGTTAGAAGAGAAAATCCAAATCTCTTTTTAAAAAAGGACTATTTAATTAACTGAAGAATAATTAGGAGATTTGATAAACGTGTCTGAGTTGATTGACGATCCGACCCGAACTGAACTAAGAGAGATGCATTACTTAGACCAGATGCACAGTTGCTGACTAAGCTATTCTCATCAGCATTTAAGGTAACATTCCGGGGATGTAACAGTACGTATCGCTGCCGGCTAGCACACACAACCCTAAGGCCGCCTTTCCACTGACGGGAGCTGGACGGAGAGGAGCTTAGCGGTGTACGAATTGACCAATCACTATGCTCGAAATATCCGCTCCACTTCAATGGAAACAGCACGAGCGTGGTGGAGCAGAGCTGAGCGGATATTCTTAATAAAAATACAGCGAGGCGACGCGGTGCGGCATCATTTCGACCGTCCTCGGACGGCCCACCGAAAAAGTCCATTGAACCAATAGAGGCCCTCCCGCCGAAGACAACTAGCATTGGGGTGCGGAGCGGAGGACAGCGGGGCGGTGCGGAGATATTGAGTGTAACTGAGCGCAAAAATGCGCGATTCCAAAAGTATGCTCCGGTTCATTCCACTCCATTCCGCTCCGCTTCAGTGGAAACACTGACCACTTTTCACCGCTCTTAACTGCTCCTATCCGCCCAGCTCCGCGTCAGTGGAAAAACCGCCCTAACTTAGGTCGCCCGCTGAGCTAGATCAAACCGGTTTGGCCTCGTTTGGCGTCGGTGCGCGCTCCACGCGCTGCGTCACTGATATCTCACGCACACATAGCTGCGCGTGTAGTAGTGAAATCTCTCACAGCGTTTGTATGAAGCTTTCATTCTGCCGCTGTACTTGATTTCATACAAAAGATACTTCTTATTACACAAAGTGTGTTCATAGTAAAGGCACAGATTTTTCAAGCTATTCCCTAGGTTGTGTGGTTTTATATCTAGATAATAAAATAGAGTGTATAATACTTTGTAACAAGCTGCACAATCTTTATGACGTCATACTAAGTAAAACTGCCGTTTGGTTCAGTAGTAAGCATGTTTGCTTAATAACCGTTTGGTCCTTTTTTTTTTTTTTTTTTTTTTTTTTTTTTTTGCCGGGGGGAAATCCTTTATGGATCCCCCTGCCCTGTATGGCGCCAGGGCAGGAGGTATGTGGGACTCCGTGAAGCGTTTACCCTAACTAAAACCCCCCGGGTGTTCCTTCTCGCATCTTGGTCAGGGGGTCACGGGAACCAAAAGTGACACAACCGCGACCCCCTGGATGCTGGCCCGCTATGCGGGCCCCTTCTCGAGTGTGGGAGGGGGAAGATGGAAACACTCCCCTCCGCACAAGTCAGCTGGGGCGCGCGCGGAACACACGCGCGCGCCTCCGTCATGTGCCTGCGTGGTCGGACGACGGGCCGCCATACCCGCCGCCCCGCAGGCACGGGTGGTGGTGGACCGGGATGACGAAGCTCCATTACTGGCACTCCATCACCCCGGCCCGGTTGTTCTTCGCCGTGCGCTTGGACGCACGGCCCCCAGGTTGTGCCGGGTACCGAAGTACCAGGCCTCCCTCACTTGCCGTCCGCGTGGCGGCAGTCGGAGCAGGACGAGGACTCTCGTCATCCGACCGCACCACGCGTACGGCCCCCTTCCCAGGGGTTTTCTGGGGGCCTGCCTCCCCGCAGGCCCCCCACCCCACCATGTGCTTGTCGGGCAAGCCAGCTGCCGCGCAGAGTGCGCAGCGCGGCTCGCCCGAGCAATCCCTGGCCTTGTGGCCAGGGTCACCGCAGCGGAAGCAAATTCCGCTGCGGTCCGCCTCGGCCCCGCAGGTGCTTGCCACATGCCCCAAGACGAGGCAGCGGTAGCACCTGAGGGGCTTTTCCTTCAGGGCCGTGACCCTAGCCTCGACCCAACCCACCTGTATTTTCCCCTCCCTTAATATTTTGACGGCTGACGTGGCGGGGAGGCTCACGTAAGCCGTCAAGCGCTCGTTTGGCCAAGCGATGCACGAGGTTATCTCGACATCGTCATGGCCGCACTCTCCTTTTTGGGCGAGCAGCTCCCTCAGCTCAGACCTCCCGAAGGACTCATCCAGGCCCGCGACGCGCAGTCGTGCGCGTTTCACGGGCCTAGAGACCTCAAAGGTCGTCTTGCCGAGGGAGCTTCGCAGTCCCTCCTCTAACTTCCTGGCCTTCTCTATGCAGTTCGGGCCTCCGACCTCGATCAGCCGAGCGCCCGTGATCGTTCTCCTGATCCGGACGCTCTCGATGCCGATCGAGGCCAGGTCGATCTTACTCCTCGCCCCGGCTAGGGCGAGAGAGTAAGTGATCCCCTTCTCCACCGCCGACGGTAGCAGCTTGACCTGCACCGCGGCGGTAGAGGGGGCCCGAACTGCCACCTTCTCTTCCTTTTTAATCCCCCCCTTTTTCCCCCCGCTTTTCTTCTTCCTGACCGTCTTCCACTCCTCCGAGCTCCTCTCGGTGGGAGTGGAAGCGGCAGGAGCCACTTCTTGAGACTTCTTCTTTCTTTTCTTTCCCCTCTTTCTATTGTTCCTCCCCTTTGCAGCTTGGGGGGCAGATGTTGTGCCCCCCGTGGCCGGTGTAGCCACCACCGTGGCAGAGGAGGAGACAGAACCCTTCGACGCCAGCGGTGGCCGCAACAATCTCTGTTCGAGGGCCGAGAAGCGAGCATTAAGGCTCGCTACCTCGTCCCTGATCGACCCTGCCTCCGCTTTCCTCTCCTCCAGGAGGAGGTTGATGCGCTCCTGAAGGAGTCTATTTTGCTCCTTCAGGGCGACATTCTCCTCTTGGATGCGCTCAGCGTACCCGTGGTGGAGGAGCACAAAGTCCGCCACATCGAGGAGCGCTTCACGCACCCCAGCGTCCGCCGTGTATTTTCTGCTGATTCTGCGGATGAGGCGGGCACCGTCCTGATAGGACCGCCACATTACAACCTCCCCATCCGCATCATCCTCCATTTCCATCTCGGCGTCGTTCTCCTCTCTCCCCGACGCCGTGACCCTCTCCGAAACTCCCCCCCTTTCTTCCCCCATCCCAACATCTGCGCCTTGCGCAGATGGATGCCGCTTGTTTTTGCCCCCCCCAGAGTACAAGGGGCAGCCGGTGCCCGTACCAAAGGCACGAGACACCGGGTCCGATTCCTCCCCGGCCTGCTTAGCAGACCGGGTACGGACCTGGGGACACATTAGAACAGGCGACTTATCCATCTTTTAAATTTGGGGACGTAACCGGTCCCCAGCGGTTTTGGTGATTTTTTAAAGAGGTTTTCTTCCTCGCGGTCCGAAGAAACCCCTCCCCGTCAAGTCGGGATTACGGGACCGGGCCGAGCGGTGGTCTGCATCAGACCGTGCCCGCCGCCCATGTCGCCACAAGCGGCGAGCCCGTCGCCCCGGATTTCCCTACACCATGTGGCCCCGGAGGGCCACACCAGCCCCATCCGCTGCCACCTCTGATGAACAGAGGTGGCGCGGAGAAACCCGCCCTGGCCCTGAAAAGGGCCGTTGGTGTCGGACCTTTGGCAACTAGAGATGGAGACCCCTTGCGGGGAGTTCATCTCTAGTACCCAGGATGCACCGGCCGCTAACGGTTGCCCTTTCCCCCGGATACAAGTATCAGAGGGAAACTGCAACCGCGCGGCACACGAGGAGGTAGTCCGACCTGACACCCCAATAACCGTTTGGTCCTGGGTCGAGCTAAAAGTCGTTTATAATATCAAACACTCGTCATGGTCTTATCCTCATGTATGAGACACTTTCGTCCATTGGAGTGTACCTTTAATCTGAAACCCGTTCCTCGGGTGGTGCAAATTAGGTGCCATTAATCTAGGGTAGGCTTCGGCTGTCGTTAGTGACCACCCTCCACATCATGCTTGTATTAGAGAACCGCAAGTCGGAAATAAACTATAAAAAAAGTATACTTTTACTATTTTTAGTGTCGAACTGCTGGGCACGGGTATTCTTTCAACTTTCTTACGAGTGAGTTTAGGCCTTAATCCACACCTGCTGGTTAAGCGCGAGTAGGGGTGGATATATTTTCGTCGAATGATAAGTTCTTAGACATGCCGGTTTCTTCGCTATGTTTTCCTACATCAGTATCGAGTAGCGGCGCAGTGAAATTATTTAAGATATGTGGGCGCGACAGAGGATCGGACCCGCGACCTTAGATGTCAAAAGTGAGTTTGATAACATTACTCCATCGCTGCTCGATATAAAAAAACATGATAAAAATAAAACATCTCCATATTTTTTCAATATTTTATAATATTTTATACAACTATTCAATAATGGACCCTCGTTAGTTCGGTTTCCGAGCGGATATCAAATCCAGTTCATTTGGTAAAAGGTGTTTGGTAATCCATTGCAAAGGTTTGTTCAAAGTAAACCTATGCAAATGAATGAAATACCCTTGTTCTGTTTGCTTACGAAATAGTAACAGGTATGACGGACAGTATTATTTTTAGATTTACCCGAGTATCACACATCGAAATAATAAAGTCTGTAGTGTGTGAACATACTCAAAAAAGCTGATTTGATAAAACACAGGTACTTGTTAAAGAACACCAATTTGTAACAAGAATGATCCGTGAAACCATTGACCTAATTTCAACAGTGAAAATGGTTGGAAATACCACCAGCTTGGGATCCAGTGCTTAATTTAGGTACTTGTACCAAAACCCAAGCAAAATCAACTCAGAATTCTAGACACTGTTAGCTCAGTTTGATTAAATCGGAACACAACTTAAATTATATCATGTTTGTAGGTCAGTATTAAGTTCGGAAGTCAAATACCTCAGTTCACCCGTGACCATGAAGTCTGAAAGATTTTGAAACGTCAAGATATAAAAATCTAACTTAAACCGTGATAAAATCCGTTATAATGTACCTAGTTCTATTGTTTAATTTGTTCTGAAATAGACTACAACTTGCCTGGTGTTAAGCAATGATGTAGTCTACGATGGGACACGCCTGCCTAATATACCGATTCACTCGTAATAACGAATGATTTTCTGTGAGAAGGAACCATAAAGGACTAACAGTTCCGATCCACCATCTTAAATGGCGTCACCAGACCTCACACCGGAACACGGCAAGGCCGCTTGGCGGTGCGGCTTTGTCTGGTCACTGACCACGGCCGAAGCCTACCACCAGTTAATTACCAATTTAATAAAAATGATGATATAAAAAATTCTTGCATTGTTAAATGCCCCAGTACCTAGATGGTTGAGGATTGCTTTATCAGGAAATAATATTTAGATCCGAATTAGATGTGTTGATAAAGGGCTCCCAGTAGTAGTTTTACTAGTGAACATAATAACCAGTTGCATCACCCGGGTACCACCACTGGACGAAGGTGAATCATATAGATCAGTACAAACCTTTATTTCCCTATTTCAAGCATCTTATACAATACATTAAATTTAATTAATAAACTCTTAAGAAATTAAAGTATAGTAGTGTTCAATGTGCAGTGGGCACAATTACTTAAAGTTCCGAGTTTTAATAAGGAGAGACCGGATAGTAGGGGAGAGGGGGGTGAGGAGAGGGGTGGGGAGGTTGCAGGAAGTTTCAGTAGCTTCCTTCCTTGCGTTGAAATATTTCAAGGCATTACTAGATGGTACAGTCGCAGCCAAAAGTTTAGTTGAATTACTAAATATAAGTTCTAACAATTGGATAGATCAAGCAAAGGATCATAGGTGGGCCGGTGGCGTAATCCCTAAAATATTTGCTTTTCACTCTGCAGGTTGTAGGTTCGATTCCCGCTCAAAACAGACATTTGTGTGCTTAAACATGTCTGTTTATACCTACTGTTAGAAGTACTTATGTATTTACAAAGAAAACAAAGAGACAGGTAGATACTATGTTTTATTAGATATCTGCTTCGTTAGTCCAGTGGTAAGCGTGTTAGCTTAATAACCGCAAGGTCCCGGGTTCGATTCCCAGGACAAACAGACTTTTATTTTTACTTAGATAACCTTATCTTTTTATTACCTACCTATTATTATTTTATAATATACTGAATACATCATCATCAACATCATTAGCCTAGACTAGTCCACTGCTGGACATAGGCCTCTCCTAAAGCACGCCGCTGAGCACGATCCGCGGCTACTCCCACTCTCTCTCTTACCAGACACCTTGCGAAGATCGTCACTCCACCTAGTCTGAGGGCGTCCTACGCTACGTTTGCCAATCCGTGGTCTCCACTCAAGAACTAGTTTACCCCAGCGGTTGTCAGTTCTGCGGCAGATATGACCGGCCCACTGCCACTTCAGCTTCCTAATCCGGTTAGCGATGTTGATTACCTGGTTTTCTGTCGTAACACTTCATTACGTTCATAGTACTGAATACATAGTTAAAATTTAATATTAGTTTATGTGTGTTGTACGAACGTGTGTGACTAATAAGTGACAGCAGTAAGTGACAGCAATAAGTGCGAGTAAGAGAGAATGATTAGAGCTACCATTTTAGCTTCGTTTCCGTAGTGGTTCGGATTATACATAGGTACGTAAATAGGTACTTACTATCAAAATGTTAATAGCAACGCAGTAAAAATATATTGCTCAGTGAATTGTAGCAGGCTCTTAACAAAATCGTATGTTCTACTTTAGGCTTCTCTTCAGGCGCAATATTCTGTCATAGATACTGGTCATAAAAATCTTACTATACCTACATATTATATATTTTTGTTAAAAAATAAATAAATTTCATTTATTTAAAATTAATAAATAAAATTTAAATAATATATAAATGACCGTCGCTCTACCCAGCACTGCATAAGATATGTCTGTCACAGCAGTGCCGGATATAGTGGCAGTCCACACGATCTGCAATCATCGGTATGACGGTGGCGGTGTGTTGGCAAAATGGACTTTGTCTCTTTCTTAAAAATAAATGACAAATAAACTAATTATAATCCTATATTAGCTATAAGACGTTTATGAATACGAGGGTAAGTGTATGCGAATTTTCTAATTTCCCAACACTTCCGTAATCAAGAAGTTAGTGATGTGACACCCCTGTGTTATAGAAAGCACGTTAAGCCGTTGGTTCTGCTCCCAAACACTAGACGTGCTAGTTTAACCGTCCTAGTTAAGTTCATTGTTGTCATAAATTCTCTGTTTGCGGATAGTTGGAAGGAGTTACTGCCTGTTTGTCAGGAGTATTGTGAGAAGAACTTATGAAGAAATTGCATAACCTACTGTGTAACACTAATGCGTCTAAAAATTCTTCCGCATCTTCTGGGAATGTACCCAGAAGGCTAGCATAACCGCTTAAGATGGCATAACTCATCCGTTGCCCGAGATACAAACCAGCCTTCTGGTGATGTGTGTTATCAACTAAGTGTTTTGACAACTCCTTGAAAAGTGAACGTGCTTCAGGATCCCACGTACCTAGTCTCAACACCAAACGGCTTAAATACGTCATTTCCTGCAAGGTTTGCGCAGCGGTCGCTACACTTTCGGGTAATACAGGCAAAAGACACTATTTATTATTAAATTATCTATCAATTCTACAAAAAAAGCATAACAGAATTAACAGGTAACTTCGAAGATTTAGCGCCTTACAGAAATAAATATTCAAACTACATTTTCGGATTCATCAAGTTGGCATAGGTACTTTCATAAATCCGAAAAATAAAAGAATTAATGTAAAAGTAGTTTACCTTATTATGAATAATAAAATCTTAGCGATATCTCAATCGCGCGATAAAAATTCCTTGCACAAAATCGACGTAAAAGCATCGTTTTATAATTCGTTTAAGCGGGAATCGAACTCCGATCCTATAAAATACAGCCACTTACCTGATTGCTTTAAGAGGGTGGGTTGCCTCTAACTTTTAACACAATTACTTTTTGCTAGAGCTCGTTTCGAACTAAAAATCTACATAGCTTGTATTACCCGAATGTGTAGGCAGAGTTGAATATTGACCATTTTGTTTAGGCGAGCCTATTACCTTTCAACAAGTACATATCCTATCTTCGAGAGATGTAATTAAAATTCTCTAAGAATAATAGAAAAGTCTTTCTGCTCGATTCGGGAATCAAACCCGGGACACCTCGGTTATTAAGCGAACATACTAATCACTATGAATTAATATAACACTCCTTTTTCGTCAGAGGTGTATAAATGAATGTTCTCCCATGCTTACCTGTCACTTCAACCCTTTTTAGTGTCCCACTGCTGGACACGGGTCTTCTCTCTATTATCTTATGAGTTGAGAAAGCTTAGGCCTTAATCTCCGCTGGCCAAGTGCAGGTAGGCGGATGTCACATGTCCTCGAATGATTACCTAGTTTAAGAACTATGGCCATATAACTATATAACCATGGCTAAGGGCATGCCAGATACCTGCGCAGCGGCGATAAAACAATTCACACAAAGAACACCTCGTTGTGTGATTTTTTTCTGTGGGCACGACCGGGGATCAAACCCGCGACCTTTTAATTATAATAGTATATCAAAGGCGAGGCTGACACCGCTGCGCCACCGTGACTCTACCTACCTATATATATAGATATCATACCTACTAAAGTTAGTTTGTTAGTTTGTCCATCTGTTCCCAATGTCCGTGTAAACGCAGGTGTGACTCTAACTTCAGTTAACTTCATGATAATTCTGCGCTTTATTTCAAGCGACATGCAAGCTGTGGTTTTAATCTACCTGTCAATGTCCCGCCCCGGCTTCGCACAGGTAGAAATTGGGTGGTTTCCCCATCTGAAAAAAGTTTCAATTTGACATCAAAATCCCCATTAACAAAATGATCAGCCATTTATTGAATTCATTTGTTACAAAAAATGTGATAAATGAAGTACCGCTCGACCTATTATGTACAAATTTCACATAAACCATCTACTAAATAGTGTGAACAAAGCCTATACATTTAGTTTGGGTAGATGAGCCCGTTCTTCACGTATGTACTGCTTACACAATTTTAGAGAAACACTCATATATATAAATCCTACTAACTTTTGTTTTAACACAAACACTAAAAACCAAATACTCCGTAAACGTGGCGTCACGACTTTTCTCAACATATTGCCAAAATTAAATTACATAAAGTTTATTCATCTTACTTACTGTTCAATGAATTTTTACTCAGTTTTCACCAATGTACCTAGATATTTATTAGAGTGGTTTAGGTGTACCTATATACCTAACCCTGCTACTTGCAAAGACGGGAAAGGTGGCTATTTTAACAAATAACTTCTCACTTTGTTATTAATCATACTTTAATAGGTCGTAATAGTCTAGCAATAGTTTATCATAGTTCCAAACTAACTACAAAATACGATAGAATTCATTTGTCGGACATAGTGCGCTACAGCTCCGAACTATATCCCGAGGGATATTAGTTTTTCTTGTTTCGTACTAATAGTTTGATATTGTACTCCCATAGGTATTTATGGAAACTGTGGCTTTACTACTCATTTATTGTTGTTTAGCAAAAATACACAACTACCACGTTCACTATTATTGAGTGCTAGCTTCTCAACCGCGGGTAAGTCGGATAAAACCTATCTTATGTCCTTCCTTGGGTCTCAAACCATCTCCATACCGAATTTCATCCATATCGGTTCAATAGTTTCGGCGTGAAAGCGCGACAAACAGACAGGCAGAGCTACTTTTGCATTTATAATTTTAGAAGAATCTTACGACTGTATTTTTTTACATGGCGGTATTTTTGGGACTTAACCCATCACCGCAATATTGACACTGCAATTCCTATAAGCCAGGATCCACAGCGGCGCTGTGAAGAGACTTTGAACCCAGCCAAGTCCTAGGACATCTAAACTGAATTTTATCAGAAAAACAATAGAAAGAGTTGGAAATTTAGATCGTTAACTTCCCTCTAGTCAAAGCAAAAAGCATAGAGAAAAAACATCAAAATGGATTACGCACTACGGGTAGTGTAGGTAATCTATGGGAACCTATCGAGCTGGTTCTAGTAATACAAAATTGTGGCAAAATCGTAGCACAATTGCAACAAGGTTGGTATAATATACGGTGGTATATTATGCCGATCTATGCTTGTACACTGTCAAGAATAATGTTACGTTCATTTGTGTTGCTGTATGTTATATCCATTGGGTTGCAAACGGTGCTAATTTTGGTGTGTTCAAACGATTTTGCTATATGTAAACAACCAGCTCGAATAGGCCCATACACGTGGTGCTTAGTCCATTTAGATGAGGCCTTATTACCTCTCCTTTTCACGATGTTCTCTACATTGCTTGGAGGGAAGCGGTCAATCAAAATTTATTACTTCTTATATGTTTCTATCTTACTCACGTACATAGATATCTTGAATTTTATTTCAATACTAGCTGACCCGGCAAACTTCGTACTGCCTTAATCGATACATAAAAGACCTAAAGTTTTGTTTGAAATATTTTTTTCTCACCTTTTAAACCTTCCCTAGATCTCCACGACCATTTCAAGACCAAGATAAGATAAATCTGTTCAGCCGTTCTCGAGTTTTAGTGAGACTAACGAACAGCAATTGATTTTTATATATATAGACTAACTAACCGGGCAGACTTCGTACTGCCTCAAACGTTAAATAAAAGACCTAACCTTTTGTTTAAAATAATTTTTTTTCTCACCTTTTAAACCTTCCCTAGACCTCCACGAACCCACGACCAAGATAAGATAAATCCGTTCAGCCGTTCTCGAGTTTTAGCGAGACTAACGAACAGTTATTGATTTTATATATTAGATAAATTAGCCAGGCTTCGCACGGGTTGATACTACCTATCTATGTACCCGTGCAATACTAGGGCGGGCCGCTATTTGACAAAAAAATGTAAACTTTTTTGGCAGACTTTCCATGATTAGAAAGAACACTCAATCAAGTCGGCTTTAGCATAACAAACAATCTAAATCATCCGTTCAAAACCTATGATACCGCAACAACCCACAGATAGATTACGTTTAGCTGTCAGTTGTGTTTTTTTATTCTATGTCAGTTGCGTTTTGTTATACTACGTTTTGTGTTACATCTCACGGGAACGCTGAACAGGATAAAAGTATCCTATGTCTATCTCCTGTTTCTAAGCTACATCCCCACCAATTTTCAGCCAAATCGGTTCAACCATTCTTGAGTTATAAATAGTGTAACTAACACGACTTCCTTTTCTTTTTTTTACTGTCTTTTATATATTTTCTTTTTTTTATTTAAATAAATTTATTAATATTAGATTCAGTGGTGCATAATTGTCTAATAGGAACAGTATACTATATCAATTAAGTTAATTACCAACTAACAATACAATTAGATGTTTACGTACAACAAAAATTTTTTATTTTATTTTATTTTATTTTATTTGGGAAACAAACAGATATACATAAACATACAATAACAAACAAAATAAACTAAACATTATCCAGAAACAGTTTCCACAAATATATAATGCATTTAGCGCCAATTTAAAAAGAGAGAAAAATAAAAAAAAAAAAATTACAGAGGCCGAAAATGATTCTAATAAAAAGAAAAAACAATTATTATTTTTTTTTGCTATAAATAAAAAAAAACTAAATTCTTTACCAAATAAAAAAATCACATTACTATTACTACCCAATTCAAGTGGCTAATGATGCCACCTAAACATCATTTGCCACTTGAACTAGGCAGATCCCCAGGAGCTGAACAATCGTGAATGAATTTCTTAAAATTAGGTAAAGAAAGGTGGAAAACATCTAGGCTACCATCATCATGGGTTATGACTAAATCGTTGTATGTGCGGCAAGATCTTAGTATAAAGGAATTTTTCCCGTACTTAGTCCTAGTACGGGGAACATTGAATAGGGGTCTTTTACGGGAGTTAACGCGTGGACACAGAAAACCTATTTTATTCAATAGATACGAGGAGTCTACTTGGTACCGTATTATTTTGTACAAAAGGTATATATCACGTTCCTTCCTTCGTATTTCTAAGGATGGTAAAACAGCAAAATTATTATCAGATATAAACTTACCTCTTCTCCATCTTAAATGCTTAGTAAGTTTATTTTGAATCTTTTCTATTTGATCGGTGTACACATTATACTGAGGATTCCATACCGATGATCCGTACTCGAGTATAGGTCTAACAATTGTTTTATAAAGTAGCAATAATGTGGATAACCGTTTGAATTCTTTAGTTGTCCTCAATATGAAACCCAACATGCGATAAGCCTTATTTGTAATTGATGTTATTTGTCTATCAAATATTAATTTACTGTCCAACCTTACCCCAAGGTCTCGTACCTCAGTCACCCTCTTCACATTTTTATCATTAATTTTATAATTGTACTGAATAAATTTATTTTTTCTCGTGAATGTGATTATATTGCATTTTTGCACATTAAGGTATAAATTATTATTCTTACAATACGTACATAAATTATCAACATCGTATTGGAGTTCTTGACAGTCTCTAATATTTTTCACTATTTTGAAAATTTTTGTATCATCAGCATATAACAGGAAATCTGAATTATTAAAATTTGCATAGACATCATTAACATATATATTAAATAAAAGAGGTCCGAGATGCGAGCCCTGCGGTACGCCCGATGTAATGGGCACAAAAGTAGAACAATAACCCTTAACTGCAACAGCTTGACTGCGGTCTCTTAAATAAGACTCCAGCCATCTTAGCAGATCGCCATGTACCCCGATATACTCAAGTTTGCGCAGGAGTATCATATGAGATATTTTGTCAAATGCTTTTGAGTAATCGGTGTACAAGACGTCAATCTGAAAGCCTTTATCCATTGCTGTGGTGACATGGTCCACGAATTCGCATAAATTGGTTTCAGTAGACTTTCTGCTCACGAAACCATGTTGTTGAGGTATTAAAATTGGTTTTACAAGAGGTGTAATTGTATCACAAACAATACTTTCAAATAACTTTGGGATGACACTAAGTTTTGAAATAGGTCGATAGTTTTTAATATCGTGTTTGTCACCACTCTTAAATATAGGTACTACAAAAGATTGTTTCCACAACACTGGCATGCTACCCGATCGCAACGACGCATTAAACAATTTATGAAGAGGGACTGATAAAGTTTTGTGACACCTTTGAAGAAATAAAGGCGGAATGCCATCTGGACCAGTACCTTTTGTAGTGTCCAGTTTTTTTAAGTATTTCAACACAGTCTCACAAGAAATGTCAATTTTAAAAAGATTTAAAGTAGAACAACTGTATGTATTATTAGGAGCTGGCATGTCCAGGTTGGTGTCACCCTTCTCAAAGGCCGTACTAAAATATTTATTAAAAAGATCTGCTATAATTTCCCCGTCTGAGGAACTAATATCGTCCAAGCGTAGGTTGTCGGGTAGACTATTGGATGACTTTTTAGATTTCACATAGGTCCAAAAATGTTTGCTATTTTTTGAAATAATAGATTCAGTCTTATGTAAAAAGTTAGAATAACATTCCATAGTAACTCTTTTCTGCCTATCCCTCAGAAGAGCGAACGTTGAATAATCCGCATATTGGCCGAAACGTTTCCATTTCTTATGGAATTTCAATTTTTCCCTAATGATTTTTATTAAAGCAGAAGAGTACCATGTAGGATATTTATTATTATTAAATATATTTTTAGTTGGAACATGATTTTCAATAATTTCATTCAAAATATTATAAAATCTAGTTACAGACACGTCAATATCATGCTCGTCAATAACACTGTCCCAATCAATTTTCGAGATAATATCGTTAACACATTCATAGTCTACCTCATGAAAATTTCGCGCAGTTCTCGGAGGGGTACGCAGTGTCTTAAAACTTACATTACGAACTAAAATATCTAGGGCAGGGTGGTGTGGGTCCTCACTAGTCAATGGAGATGCGGATTTCGAAACAGTGCAATATGTGTTACTGATAATAAGATCAAGTTGCCTATCATTTAAGTTTGGAACTAAATTATACTGTGTAAAATTATTAAATGCAAGAAAGCTTGATAATGCACTAACCAAAGAATCTGTATTTGCATCCGATAATATAGCAGCAGAGTGACCATCACGTTCTATTGATTCCCAAAGAGCATTCCTAATATTAAAGTCACCAACTAACAAAAATTTATCATTTGGACAAGCAATAACAGATTGTGACACTTGATCATAAAGAGCCACTTCATCATTAAATTGAAGATTATTTTGTGGAAAGTAGCAGCAATATAACCTAATCCTAGAGTTCTGTGAGTGTCCCCTAAGATAAATAGACAAAGAAATAATATCAGCCGATACTAAATTATTTGATGGAGAAATACTGACATTGCCTATGATCAAACCCCTTTTGACTGCAATAAGTGTACCACCGCCCTTTTTATCAGACCGGGAATCATAATCCCTATCACATCTATAAACGCTGTAACTATCATCGAATAACTCCGCATTAAATATACCTGGCAACAACCAGTACCAAAATAGTATTATAATCTTACAACTTACGTCATAATTACGTGCACGTTGAATACTAAATACTAGATTGTACATTTCATTCTAACTTTAACATAAATAATGTGTGTGTTTTATACAGAGTAATAGAAACTTATATTGTGTTAGAACCTTAAATCCGTTTCATTATCATCATTTTAGTCTTTATCTGGACAAGTTTTTTTTTATCCTATAATAGGTTTGCGCTTGACCACAACTTGCCTGATATAACGCAATGTTGCAGTATACTATGGAACGCGCTTACCTAATAAATACCGATTCACTCCTGATTTGAAAACAGGTACATTACAGCTATCGAGAAACAGAGATGCCGGCAACGAATTCCACAACTTGGCAGTTCGCACAATAAAAGTCGCAGCAAAGCGCTTTGTGCGTGCCCGTGGAATTTCAACAATATAAAATAGGACATAGGCTTCTCCTTAAGCAAGCCACTGACCACTATCCGTGACTACTTTCATCCAGCTCTTATCAGCTTGGAGAGACCATCATTCCATCTAGTCTGAGGGCGTCCCTCGAACTCGTTTACCCCAACAGTTGTCAGTTCTACGGCAGATATGATGTCCACTTCTACTTTAGCTTGCTGTTCGATACAACACGATCGAACACCGATTTGCTGATCTAGCGACTTAGTGACTTTACTTAGCCGTGCACGATACCGTGCGCGACAGTGCATAATCCGACAGCAAACGGGGCGCATTCATTTTCGCTTCATTTTAACCATTTCTATCTCTTTAGCATAAAGTCACTTTTAGTAATAAATTCACAGTTCTACCTATCCTAGTCTTTTTACTAGTCTCCAACAGCCGTACCCTGTAGGTCACGCCTCCTTCACTTGCTTATCCGGTGGGCTGTCGATTACTCTTTGTAAACACAATCGCATCAAAATTGGTCCATTCGTTTTGGCAACCACACATTCCCTTTCTCCCTTTCCAGCTTAAGTCGCGGTTGGAATTTAATAGATTATTGGAGTTACTGGTAACATAACAAAAAGATTTTCAATAATACAGCTGAAAACCACAATGAAACGACTTTTTAATAACTTCCTCTATAAAAGAGTCTTAGATATAGAATATTTTGCAAACATTTATAAATATTCCTTCGTATTCAATAAAAAGATAAGATGGGCTAACGTTTCACTGTCATAACTTCAAGTTTGGCCCTTAAAGTTTGGCGCCATTGTCTGCCAAATATATTTCTTCGTTATCTCCGTTGAAAGGTTCTTATTTTGTTTATTGACGAACCGATACTTAGGGTGCCCTTAGGGCGAATTCAAACACATTTTTGACACTTCTTTCCGTATTTCCGCCTACGTTCTTTTTCGCTGTTGTTGTTTTAATAACATTACTTTTGCATAGTTATATTAAAAGTAGCTTATATCTGTCCCCAGAGTTAATTTTGTTGCCATTTCAAATTTTGTCCAAATTGGTGCAGTGATTTGAGTGATAAGATCCTTTTAGTGAGAAAGTATGAATATATGTTGATAGAGTATCTTGATAAATAGCGATAGGTATTGCGGTAACTCTCTCATTTGTTAGTAAATTTTAAACAAGTGTGCAAACTTTGACAAAATGTATGTAACTAAACAATTTTTGATAAACATTGTATATTACTGTTTTGTATACAACGAAAGAATCGAATAAAGTATCAGCTGTGCACTCGCTAGGGTCACTGACTGTTAATTTTACTTGGCACGCTTGCATCGTTCTAATTACATCCATAATTTGTTGGTTTTATGTCGAATAAAAAAAATTAAAAAATGTATTGAACAATAAAATAGGAATGCGTTCTATTACTGATACAAAAGTCCCAAAAAAGAGAGAAAAAAAGTAAAAAAAAGTGCGCACTGGAAAAGTTCCTCCGTACATACTTTTTAAAATTTTAGTAGCAGCTCAAAACAAAAAAATCTTCAGCCTTCCTTACAAAATGATATGAAACTCAGTTTGTATAACATCTAAAGGTCAGGTAAAGTTTCAGTTAATACACCAATAGATGGCGCTGTGACGTGTAACCGTAACGCGTGATTAACACACAGCGATCATCAATCATGTAGGGAAAGTTGTCACGGCAGACAATCAATTATAATATTAAGGCCTGAATACACGTACACACGTCTACCGGCCGGCTGACGGGCGCGTCCGGTTTGTACTTCCGTTTGTGGGTATTGTAGCTTCATACACAATATCATGGATTCAGTTGGTAGCGCATTTGCTTGGTTTGTGTTTTGACTAAGCACTATAAATTAACTTGTCAACATACATTGATATTATACATATCGTTAAAATAAATAGGTACTTACTATAAAAAAAAAGTAATTTAAAATACCTTACCACGTACGGTTCAAGTTCGACTAACTGGAACAATGATATTATATTTTCTATTTTTTTTATGACAAGATAACTTTCACTTCTGGCGTCTGTGTTTGTATATTTACTCTCTTTTTGGGACTAATTGACCCATTTTGATAGGTTTACGACAATAGTTGTCTATAAAGTCTGCGCGCAATAATCATTGCTAGTCAACTCATTTGAGCAATGAGGCGGAGTGAGTGTACTTAACTAGAATTAAATATTTCAAGGCACATATATCTCAAAAAGTCGACAATAAGCAAATTATAGCAGTACCAAAGTCACAATCACTTACAGTTACGAGCGATGTGAAACTATGCGTCCGTCGACCGTGACCTACAGCCGTCGTTGCTGACGGCTCGTGTGTAAACATGCCTTAATGAGAGTTTCAGTCAGAATAGAATGTGACCGAAGTTAGTGAGATGACTTTGATAACCAAATTATTGGGCGGAGGCGGGACATAATTATGCCTTACATACTTTAAGCTTGTTGAACACTTTTTTGGGCTTTAGAAGCTTTAGAAGTAAGCTTTGTTAGAATTATGTCTTAAATATATTATTCAAAAGCATGGGTGGGTAGGGACTAGTACGCTCATTTAATTACCCCCGACGAAAAAAGGGATGTAATAAGTACGACGCGTGTATCTGTGTACAAGTTTGTTGCCACGTACCGCTTAAGCGGATGGACCGATTTTGCGATTTTCTTTATTCGAAAGCTGATTGAGACGAGTCATAGTATTTTCTTAGATTTACGCGAATATCCCACATTGAAATCGTATTTTCAGACTTCATGGTCACAATTCTTAATGCCTACCTTCAAATATTATATTATTTACAAGCTGCCCCAACGAACTTCGTACCGCGTATTTATTAAAAAAACAATTTTCACTTAGGGGTATGAAAAATAGATAGTAGCCGAATCTCAGACCTACTTAATATCCATAAAAAATTTCATAAGAATCGGTCAAGCCGTTTCGGAGGAGTATGGCAACGAAAACTGTGACATGAGAATTTTATAGGTATATTAGATTTAAGTAATGACATTTGACGCGACTTCGAACCTTAGCAAGTACTTATTATTTATTTCGTTTGTGTAAATAGAAAACAGTTTTTGTATTGTGTAATAAAATTATTGAAGCATCTTTATTATCTAAAAGCGTCGGCCATTTAACACGCCCACATGGTCATTGAGAACCACAAACTTAGTGAATGGGCAATATTTTGTTCTACTCATGGACCTTACTATAGACTCTCGATAACACATTTTAGAACTGCGATTTTTTTCGTATAAAATACAAAAAGCGTTACAAATGAAAATGCTGGAATTAGATGAATTCTTTACAAAATTAAACCCTGAAAAAAGCATCCATTAACTCATTTACTGTAATTATAAAGTGAAAGAAGTCCTATCCCTGTCTCAATCCTTGCTAATGTTATAAAGACGAAAGTTAACACTGTCTGACTTTCTGCCTCACGCCAAAACTATCTAACCGATTTGGATTAAATTTAGTATGAAGATAGTTTGAGACTTTTGGAAGGATATAGGTTTTTATCCGACTGCGCAAAAACAGGGTAATGGTTTAGCGTGATAACCAACATACTAGCGGGTAGAGGTCAAAAAACTTTTCCCTAAATATTTTTTCAAATCCGTTTGGCGTTTTTACGTCAATGTGAGGTCCTGTCCCTATATATTTTTTATTCAACTCAAATGATTTACTAAACGAACTCACTTCTGTAAATTGCTTTTGTAGTTCACTGTTTGGATTTGTTTTCGATCTCACTTTCTAAGCTTACTTCTCGAACTTACGACTCGAAATACAAACTATATCTGGTAGTAGCATCCACTCATCTTCATTCATAACAAAGTGTAGGAGTAAACAGTTACTTATAAACAAGTTTTGGGATACTATTCACTAATATTACACATCTTTGAAACAACGCATGTGACATCTATCAACCCGCATTGGGACAGGACCCTGATTTTCGCGCTTTAGATATTCATCTCGAACTCCACATACATCGACATAAATTTAATGGCGAATATAAATTGAAAACTAAAGATGTCGATTGATATAGACTTCCGTTGCATGTCGCGTGTCCCGTGGTAGGCTAATCTCGAACGTGACATTCTGAGAATACGAAAATTAGTTTTCAATCGACTTTCATACAGTTTAATCGACTTCTATACGTACACCTTATAAGTATGTTTTTATCGTCTTTTCATTAGGTGGTTTTATTTGTTCTTATTGTAATTATTTAAATAAATATGTTTTTCTTTTATCGTAGTCTAACGTAAACACAGGTTTAAATAAACCTAGTTCAGACTGACCGTAACATTTTTCTTGCTAATTTAACTGTATTTGGATTTATAATCTTAAGTTAGACAAGCAGCACTTTACTTTTAGATATATTATTATTATACAAATTAAATATTTACCTTTAAACTTAACCTGTGGCAATTAAATCACAATAGCACATGTTCCTCACACAATTCATAATAAACTTTATTATTTTATTATGATTTTAATTTCAATGGATTTCATTATGAAAGAAATAAATAAGAAAAAAAAAGGAAAAAAAAATTTTTTTTTTTAAATTTTAAAATTCTTAAATAAGAATATACCAGAAAAATGACTAAATTACTCCGAAAGCTTAGACAAACACAGAAACACCACATTTCATCATACAATGATTACACCTAACTGGTCGCTATGTCCCATGCCATAAAACGTAACAATGTAACCCTACCATATACCAGTAATTTAAATAATCGAGTTTAATAATTTTATTTTTATGATTTAATCTAATGAATGAATTGTAACTGCATGGATTAAAAGTGTTTTGTTTTTTATTTTATTATATTATTCGTCATTTTTTTCGACACATAATTAAATTAATATTCTTAAATTTACGCGAATATAACTAGTTACTAAAATAAAACTAGTTTCAAAGATTTTTCAGACTCTATGGTCACGGGGGAACTCGGGTATTTTTTCAATGTTATATCGCGTTCGAGATAAAAAAAACATCTATAGCACGAGAATTGGGGTCTTCTTGCGTTTATCGATTAAAGCCTAAACTCTAGAACTCGTAAAATAGAAAAAAAAGTTAAGTATGATGTGAAAATACATCAAATACGCGTTTACAGAATGCACCAATTTTTAAGGTCTTACAAATTCGTTCAGTCTACATAATTTGAATACTAGAAATAAGAACGATCTTGTTGCACATCATACTCGACTCCACAAAATCAGTAACTCTTTTATGGGGCAGTGTATACGTTACTACAATAAACGTCCAAATAATATTAGGGAAATTACTATTAACAAATTTAAAGTAATTATAAAATCTACGTTATGTAAGAAAGCGTATTGTAAAATTTCAGACTATCTAAAGGATAAAAACGCTTGGAATTAAGTCGCTCTAATTCAACACAATAAACAAACAAAATGTAATAGACATACGTACTTCATTTAAAAAATAAAAAAGTCTACTGAGTTTTTTTGTCAGTGTTTCTCAGTAGTTCTGCCTGTCATTCATTGCACGGTAGGAAAAGAAATTGGACTATTTTTATGTAAAATCGCGTCTCAAAAAAACAAAGCATATTTTGATTTTGATTTTGATGTCAAGCCTTTACTCTGTACTTGAACTTACATTTGGTATGTAACCTCTTCTTAGAACTAGTTTATTAGAATTCTAAACTTGTCTCAATTTTTCATGTATTTAGGCCAATAATGACCTCAACGCCCACACTGCTTAGACCTGCTCTTACGCAAGTTTGTTGTGGACGCCCACGCGTGGGCTACAGGTTTGGTGTTTGTATCTGATTGGGAGATTTGATTGTTTTTAAGTTAGGAATTTATGAAGACGGAGTCGTAAAATGCGACTGTTTAGTACAAGACCAAGTGTTCGATTCCCGGTTCCAATAAATGCTATGGGAATCTATAACCTATCTTCTACATATCATTACTCTTGTATTAGCAAAAGTGTAGACAGATGTAAATATCACCTACTTTCCCTATACGTAATAGGGAGCGAGCCTATTGCCGTTCATCGGGCACGATTTCAAACTTCGAGCTACAACTAAGATTCTCATAAGTATATTAGAAAAGTATTTTTGCTCGACCCGAGTATCAAACCCGGGACCTCGCAGTTATTAAGAGAACACTTACCACTGGACCACCGAGACAGTTAACGAGCTTAACTTCAACTTCTTAGAACATAATTAGGTTAAAAAGTTTTATTTTTAGAAAGTTTTATAGGTTTTGGGAAATGTAATTTTTAGCCGACTTCAAAAGAAGAGGATATAATTGTTAACTTTTAATATCATGAAAGGTCAAAACAAACCTAACAATTTAAAATCCATATCTAATTTCTTCATTCAGTCGCCATTTAGGGGTCAAAAAAGGCATTCTATGTTTTATTGCTCTAATGTACAGTCGACAGTGATGTTTGTTGAGCCGTTTAAGTCTCATTTTTAACTATAGATTAATAGCTTTATTCATAAAATTTCTCAAAGCTTTACGGTCTTAATAAAAATCATATAAGACTCTTTAGTTAAAATGGACTTTGTCTCTCTCTCTCTTTTACTAGTTTAAATGTCAAGGAGACAGACAAAGACAATCGAATTATTATAAACCTATTTTAGCTACAATGAGCTGTTAAGACATTTATAAATACGTAGGTATTTTAGAAGAAGCGTGATTTACTCTGAACCCGCGGTCGTGGGTTTAAATTCCACGCCGGACCCGAATGAGTGTTGTCCCCCGAACCCCTAAAACTTGAGTGTCAGGCAACGTTCTGAGCCGAGGTTCGTTCCCACATGGGGAGCCCTCATGGCAGTAGCCACAATACTTGATCGGTTCGACCGTCTTCGGACAGCTCACCGAAAAAGTCCGGTGAACCAATATAGGCCCTTTCAAAAAAATAAAACAAAAAATAGAGTGTTGAGTTTTTATTAATTCCTCAGCTGGTCAGGGGAGAGACGATAAAAGCATCGGTTCTGCGCCCAACCTTCCACCAAAGTCAAAATTTAAGTTAAAATGGTTTTTGTTTGACCAAGAATTTTACTTCTTCTTTAAATAAATCAAAAAGGTAGTTAATTATTTTTGCGTTATGTTAGAGCGAGTTATAGGTAGAGGGGGCTATAAATAGTGATTGGACTTTAAATGGCTTACTAAATGAAACTGTTGACTGTACAACAGTCAACAGTCTTCGTCCGGCACCGAACCCCGTACTGCTCCAAATCGTACAATTTTCAACGCTTTCCAATTTTCGCTACGCCTGCCACATCGCTGTGATTTATCGAAATGTCTTAAGGTTTCTTGATTGACGGCTTGAGGCATTGTTTTGCACATTGCTTTTTACGGGAATCAAACCTTAACCTATCTTTTATTATTATATTTAGTTTTATGACCTTTCTAATTGTTACTAATATTGTAAATGCGAAAATAACTCTCTGTCGGTCGCGTTTTCATACCGAAACTACTAAATTGATTTGAATAATATTTAGTATAGAGATAGTATGAAACCAGGGAAAGGGAATAGGATTGTTTTTACATCTAGACTCCAGACAAACAGAAATCGTTCATCGCAAAAATGTCTTTGGTGGGAATCGAACCCACGACGAGGCGTGCAAGCATCTTACTGCTACGTCACCGGCCAATTAAAAATACCCTTATCGATAAATTCACACTTCAACATAACTCTGTCAAAACTAAAAACCAGACTTAAATATAAAATCTACTAAATTAAATTCTAACACAACTCGATAAGGTTGATAATCATTTAACTGAGTGTAATATCGAGTTTTACAACAATGAAGGAATAAACCATTTAACTACGACAGTTAGTGAGGAATGTTACTACAAATGTGCTCAGAATATGCTCAGAATGTCGTGGGAGATTGTGTACCTACTATAGATGTAACGTCGGCATACGAATGTGTACCTACCATAGATGTAGTGTCGGCATACATGTGAAGTACGCTTGTCACGATTTGTCGATACGAAGAAAATATCAGGGGAACAGGACTTCAAATGTCCTGTCTTAAAAACCACAATAAATAAGAATTTTACAGCGACTTTCCCGATTATCAACAACCTTAAGAATACACGCAGTGTAATAACTGTAGGATGGGTTCCAGGGCCCCGATTCTGGCGCTTAAGACATTTATGTCTAATAGACATTTGTCTAACTTTCTTTTGTTTTTCGATATCCGCCATTTTTTTCGGCATTAACGCGCTTTAGACGTATATTTCTTTTTATAACTGCTGGTTGTGTTCCTGTGTGTGAGTAAGGTAGACAGTGACTATGGAAGTACCGTCTACCTTACAGAATACATGCAGTGTAATAACTGTTGGTTGTATTCCTGGGTGTGAGTAAGGTAGACAGTGACTGTGGAGGTACTGTCCATTAACAGAATACACGCAGTATTTTTACGTAGGTAACTGAGTTATAAAAAAAATATAGATGCTTTTTTTAGTAAGAGTTTTTTAAGTGAGTTTTTTTGGTAGTGTTTCTCAGTAGTCACAGCATGGTAGTAAAATAAATTGAACGACTTTTAGTGACCCATACGCATCCCTAAAAAATGTAATGATTTTGAGCTTGAGTTAGGTCATAAAAACATTTATTTACAACATAAAGATACTATCGGACATAATCACCTAACTGAATATCAATCTCTACACTAACCTAAATTATGAACTAAACTCTCTAATGCCTAACCTAAACTAATGCGTTCAAAAATTCATCCGCATCGTTATCTGCTGAGAACGTACCCAGAAAACTAGCAGCATTGCCGCGTTGGATGGCAATACAAACTTCTGGTCACGTGTTCCCTTCTGTTCATATAGAAAAAAAGAAAGATCATTTAATTTTATTTGACACGAAAAGAAAACACAATCAAAAAAATACACGTAAAAAAGAAAAAAACAGCTAAAAAAGAAAAAACTAATAGTAGGTACGTGTGACTTATCAGTGTTAAGCATGGACATAGCTCAGTAAACGCAGTGAGCACCTACCAGAAGAGATATTGGTACATTTTTTGATCTATTAGTATTAAAAATACATTGTTACAACGAAAATGAAGCATTTTGTATCAAGAGAGGGCTTACACCTCACTGAGTATCGATCGCACTTGACACTATTCACGCGAAAGCGATCGAGGGCTTGCTTGTAGTGGCCAAGATTTTTAGCCCTTTACTGTACTAACCTACTATAAACTACCTCGATAGCTTAGGGTATAGCGGGTTCAAATTCCACGCCGGACCAAACAGATACTTAATTTCATAGGACATGTAAAACCGTCGGTTCTGGACCTATCTATCACCAGCTGTACTGGTCAATACACCATACACTAAGAGTCAAGGGATTAAAGTGTGCACTTCTAATTGCACACTCTCTCTCTCCTTCGTATGTTGTTGTCACTTGTCAGCTTAGACTGACTGGCTGCCGCGAAATTGGGTAGGAAAGATTGGGCTACACTGTACTCGGGTGGTCGCGGGTTCGATTCCCGCCTAACAACAAAAAGATTTGTTTCGGTGTCTGATTGGTTGAGGGACTACCCTCCGAGCCTCGGAGAGGACGTTAAGCCGTCCGCGTCGGTCTGTTGTCATTTAAAACATTTATGACAATCGTTAAAGGTAGTATATGATATAAGAAGCCTAATATAATCTGACACCTGGTCTAACCATATCTGCTACTGGTTCCCTACGGGTTCTGAGGTCTCATGGCAGTCTCTTGTTTAATTCTGGTGGCTAGCCGCATCAGATTAGACTGGGGGCCGACCACAATAGATATGAGAAAAAGGTAAGGGGAGTTATGATGACTGATATTCTGTATATCACACAAAGTCGGGGGCGAAAACCAGTTGTAAAGTAAATACATGTGTTATTAATACATAAAGAGGCCTTCTATGTGAACAGCATTATATTTTGGTACTCATAGGCCTCAGAAGGCCAGACCACTCGCTCAAACCTCGACCTTTGATGTCAAGGTCTTGCATTCTATTTCGCTTACTAGTTCATTTATTTCTACATAATCTTAATTGATATGCTTAGTCGCTGTCAATACAATCACGGCTTAGTTAAAACAGGTTAAGAGGTAGGCAGAGGTAAACATAACCTACATTACAAAGTACTTAGCTTGGTACATTTTGTACTCTGTGTTGTAGTAAAAGGAAGCTTGGTGGTAGGTTTCTGAGTTGGCCGGTTGCTTGGTCTAAAGAAAACTACTTCAAAACCTTCAACTAAAATTACAGTAATTTCTACAATGTGGCTTACGTTGAACGGCACTAAAGAAAGGTGCCAAGGATGTACCTAACCATAGAGTATACAACTATTTACTACCAGAGATCGGTATAAAAACCTCTGAGTGTTGCCAGCAACAACCATATCAAAATCTGTTTTACAAAAGAAAAAGATTTCGTACAAACAAATACATGCAACACTGTTTTTAACAAGTACTTTTTATACTGTTTAGAAGATAACCTTCTTTTCAAAAGTCGGACATCATTATTGGTTCAATTGACTACCAATAGAAATGATAAGCCAACAAAACTTTCTTCCTCACGACCATATTTACCCACGCTCCTCTATAGGCACACAAAAACGTACTCAGTGAACCCCGTTAGTTGCGCAAGCGCACGCCGACGTACGGACAAACAGTTAGTCACTCATAGTAGACGAAGTTAAGCACACGTTGTAAATAAACGTAAAACGCGCGCTTATTTGACAGCTGTCACTTTAAAAAGAAGAAAAATAGGTATTCGAATTTGAGTTCGATTTGTGTTTAAATTTGAATTTTGTTCGTGTTTTGTTTTAGGTAGTGTTTTGTTATTATTTGAAATTTGTTTGGGTTCCAATTGTGTGCTTTTTTGTTTGCGTGTGTAAAAAGGTTTACGCTAAAAGGGTTTATGTGAATGAAATGCGATTGCAGTGGTACGAAGCGTCATTCATAGAGATGTGTCAATGGTTGCGTACGCGCAGGATTTGTAATACTTTTGTTAGGTAAGTTGTTTTCGTTTTTTTGTTTTTATGCGGAAGTTACTTGTTTTTTCGGTAATTTGTAGGTAATTGAATCATCATGTGATGTCATTGTTACTTGAGAATCACTTAAGTTAAAACTTGTAGTACTCGTTAGAGATAACTTAAGAGGCTACAGGTTCGATTTCCGGGATGAGCGTGTTTGTTAAAATATTTTTAGGGAAAATTTAAATTAGCTCGTGGGTTCCGTCTCTTATTACCCAAAACTATACATTACTTTTGAAATATTTGACTATTTAATTGTTTAGTTTTAGTTAATTGTCGAGTCACGCAATGACCTATCAATTTTGGTAGAGTTAAACTTAACTGTCAAGTTTTATATTGGCTTTCCGCTTTACTACAACTTGCCTGTTGTTAAGCAATGATGTGGTCTACGATGGAATTCGCTTACCCAGAAAATTCAGATTTACTTGTGAGAGCTGTTATGTTTATACTATTCATAAATGATTCTCAGGTAACTGACAGTTAAGTTGTGTTTAAGTTATCCATAGCTAAGTATACCTATATCCACAGTTAAGTAAAAACGTGAGGTTACTGACAGTTTGATGATAAACACGTGTCAAGGTTACTTAACTTGATGCTATAATTTCTTACTTAAACGTAATTTAATCACGAAAGATTAGATAGGTGCAAGTTTTGTTTTTAACCTCAGATGAAAAACAAAGATGTTATCAGCTGCTATTCTGACTAGTATTTAAAAACACATGAGTGAAAGAAACAGATTTTGAATCGACATTTACTGAATAAGCGCGTTTCATCGTAGATCACATCATTGACACTGACAAGTTGTGGTCAAGTTCTACTATAAAATAAAATAAAAATTACATCTTGTTTTATAACTTCCTCGGCCGATTTGAAATAGGTACTTACTGAATAAGCGCGTTTCATCGTAGGTCTTATTATTGCTTAACGACAGGCAAGTTGTGGTTATGTGCAAGCTTAATATACCTATAAAAAAAGAATATTGTTTTGTCATTGTCTCGGTGGTCCAGTGATAAGCGTGTTCGCTTAGTAACGTACGTCCTGGGTTCGGTTTCCGGGTCAAGCAAAAATACTTCTAATATCCTAAGAGGATTATAAGTTTTGGAATTCGCTGCCGGCATCTATTTTTCCCAATAGCTATCTATAATCTGCCTGTTCTAAAATCACGAGTGAATCAGTATTTACTGGGTAAGCGCGTTGTATCCTACGATAGAACGCGCTTACCTAGTATTAAAGCTATCGGGAGACATAGATGCCGGCAGCGAATTCCACAACTTGGCAGTTCGCACAATGAAAGTGTAAGTAAAGCGCTTTGTGCGTACCCGTGGAATTTCCACCATATAACGGTGGCGCATAGCCGTACCTCTACTTGTCCGATGGAAGAACGGGGAAAAAATTATAAATCTTCTAAAATATAAAATTCTCGTGTCACATTGTTCGTTGCCATACTCCTCTGAAACGGCTAGACCGATTCTTTTTTATGCATATTCAGTAAATCTGAGAATCGGCTACTATCTATTTTTCATGACGGGCCGGTGGCGTGGTCGGTAAGATACTTGCTTTTCACGCCGCAGGTCGTGGGTTAGATTCCCACCCGAGACAAACATTAGTGATGAACATTTCGATACCTCCCACGTAAGTTGTTGTATCTCCAAAACTGCAAATTTACAGTAGAGCGTTTCAAAGATTCAAAGTGAACCAAAATCTGCATTTATTGTTGCATCTTTTTGAAATTTGGTATTTAAATGTAATATAATGGTCGTCTTAACTTTGTTAAAAGATATTTTAAGTAATATGTTTATTTTCCGAGATATTGTTCATACAACATTTTACTCCGGAGTACAAGCTATGCCAGTTGTTGCATCTGATACTAACAACATTATACCGCGGCGTCCATATAACGCCACTTGTGGTATATGATAGTTACAACTGTATACGTTGAATAACATAAGACTCACTCTGTTGTATGTAGTAACAATATTTATATTAGTTACAAAATTAAATTGTACAATTTGAACGTGATTAATTTTTAAGGTTAATAAATAAAAAAAAAATGTTACATTTATTTATTAGAAACAACATAAGTGCTAAAAGATAATCAGAAAATCTTTAAAAATAAAATAATGATCTTATAAAACATAATTAAATAACTTCTTCTATTGCTGAGTAATCAAAAACGTTTCAACATAAAACAATCATAGAAAAGACTTTTTAAAAATTATACAATATTATAAAATCAAAGCATGACCAATGCTTAAAATAATGTTTTTGTAGGTAACGTTAGAAACTCTTCCTAATGACTAATCGAATAGAATTACAAAAATCAACATAATTATAAAAAAATAAAATTATGAACTTACCTAAATCATGTTTAAGAGATCAGCTTAACATCAAAGTAGTAATTTGGTATCTATTTATAATTTTTGGCATTTTATGTATAATAATGATAAAGAAATTTAAAAATAAAAACAATTGTGTTATTGTCAACCTTACAAACCTAAAATTATGGGAGCCTTAAAACAATATAAATCAAATAAATATTATTTTTATGAGATCAATATTAAAACCTGAGATGCAATCAATGAGATCAAAAACCAATATAAAAAAAGAAAAACTAAACAGAATATTTGGAAAAGACTAATATCTATTCTGAATCAGAAAATTCAGCGTCATTATTAACGCCAGCATCAGAAGATAAATGCCTGAAAAAGTCATGATATGTAGCTGGAATAATTCCACTATGACACAAGCTCATTAAGTCTTCATATTTTGCCTTAGTAATAGGAAGACGGTTGGAATACAAGGGGCATAGCTCAGCCATACTATTCCTTTGGCGTCTACGGGTATTGGTATTGAGAGCGATTGTCATAGCATTACTGTCTGCCAAATCGTACCGATACATAATTTTAAAAGGGTCTTCTGCACTTACACTTACTTCTTTTATTTTATTCCATCTAACTGCGTTCCCATTTACATTTTTCGACCAATTACGTCCATTCAAAAGTGCTTTATAGTTTAAAAAATCTGTATGCTTCATTTCGATGACGTTATATGGTTTTCCCTCCTGTTTAGCCCATCTAACTAAGCTAAACCATTCAAAGGGTGTATAAATAAGTTTGTTTTTAGACGAACGTTCTATTAGAGCATGTACGCTATCGCCTTCTGCCTGGGTGTGACCTTTTTCAAGAAATGTATGTTTGATAGTAATATTAAGCTTATGAGCAATATAAACATAAAACGCAAACACGATACGATTGCGATTCTGACCGGCACAATTGTCTGACCAGAATCGAAATTCTTTTGCACCCTGTTCATGCATTTTATGTATGAAATGAGAAAGACAGCCTGACACCTCATTAGAACCACGTTTAGCTTCTCCCTCGTGCCACATATAACAATGACCCTCTTTATTTGCTAGGTCAAATATAGTAAAATTAAAGACAGATAGCTTCCGTTTGTAATATAAAATACTCAATTGGCCATGGGGTGCATTAAGAATCTTTTGAAAATCAAAAGTACCAGCAATTATTTTCCCTTGAGAAGATTTGCTTTCCTCTTTGTCAGACTTCATAAGCTGTCGGGATAACTTCTTGTTAGTGACGTGAATTTCATGATCCATGACTTGCTGCTCTGATGGACTGGTAATATTTCTAAAGATGTGGCACTGATCGCACTGATCTTTCTTAGGAATATAAAAACTGAGCTTAAAGTTTTCATTTACAATGTCTCGATATAGACGTTCGGATTTAGCTTTCTCTTCATATGTATTAGACTGAAGCCACTCATTATACATTTTAAATAATTTATGGAAATTTAAATCCCCATCTAAATATAACTTATTTGACCTTTGCCTAGTAAAATGTGACTCAACAGGCTGCAAACTCTTAATATGGTCACACACACTGGTTATAACAGACTCTGTCTTTTTTATAGGGTGGTTTGAGTGTTTTCCTCTTTGATCTGGAATTAGTACTCCAGTAGTCATATCCATCTTTTCTAGGGCCTTATTAATAACCTGATCACTGACGGAAATAGTACTCAAAAAATGTTTTTTGCATACATCTACATAATTGTCTTCACCATGATCTAGTGGCAATGAGTACTTTAACGTGTACTTACGCCTTGAAGTGGTATCTGTGTAGACTCTGCGTTTAATATTTTTTTTTACTAAGCTGGCTATATACATCCATTGTTTTTCTCGATTTCCCAAACTCCAAAAACTCTCAAATATCTTCTGTCTTTCTCCTTCACTAACTTTATCAAAACACTTTTTGCGGCAGTGACATGGCGGGCCCATCTTTCTTTTTGCTTGAATTTTACCATTTCTTGACATGTACTCTTTTCCCATATTACGTAAATTCTTTCTCTTAGTGTCTATCCATTCATTAAAATGTCTTTTTCTTATATTACCTTTATCCTTCCTTGGTTGACGACGGCGACCGCTTGTGCTAGGACTATAATTCGAAATATCTGACAGCGGACTATAATTGTTTATTGTTGTATATGTTGAGCAGCTAGACAGATTACCTGGTGAGGGTACAGGCAAAATATCAAAAGTTGATAAGTTTTCCTTTTGTATATAATAAGGGCAAAAATCATTATCACAGTCGTAGTCTAAGTGGTTGGTACTACAAGAAGGTGAAGGGTGTGGTGTTTCGAGATTTGCAATATCAGAATTTGAAGCAACTTCTGGGTTATTATCAAAGAAATCTGTATCAATTATGTTTGCTAGCTCATTAATTTCTGACTCATTAAAGCTTATAGGTAATGGAGACTCTGAAACAATAATAATGTTTTGTATAATAAATGATCAGCAGATTCGGGGAATCGAACCTAAGACCTCGGCGTGGTGATACAATGCAATAGGTATCTAGCTATTGAGGCAGTCGTACTTACCATTTAAAGATCGACTTTTTAATTGACGACTTGACTTACAACGTAAATTTTGAGTAAAAAAAAAGTAAATCCAACGTAAAATATAGCATTTCACTATACAACAACATTTTAATGAACGATTTCCGAAGTAAAATGTTGTATTTATTACATACAACAAAATGTTTAACTTCCACGAAAACGTAAAATATTGTATGTATCACATACAACATTTTTTATGAACGCTCACCGACGAATATTGTCGTAAGTAATCTATACAATATTTTAGGTTGGTGCCACCATAAAAAGTGTTAGTAACCTAATTCATGATACTGAAATAATACTAAAATAAACTTACCTATAATATTTCGTAGGCTTGAATCAGTAAAACTGTTTAATTCTATTTCGTTTAATGAACTATTGTTGTTTTCAATGGGTGTATCGGCATTATTACTTTGTATATTCGCATTATTAAGTAATTCACATATTCGACGCCCTCTTGATATAATGCTTGTACGTTTCATTATAATAAATATGAAGTAAACTAATTACGTCAATGATTTAGCAAATAAATTATAAGCGCTCGCAACGTGCATGCGGCCGGTTGAAAGTCCGGCGTGGTCTGTTGCATGTAACCAATACGAGCCTCGAGCGCGTGATTCTACCCGCCCCGCGCCCCGCGTACACAAATGTATAGGCATATACATTAGTGTAATCCGTTCGCGTTTGAAAATTACAACATTATGCGTCTGACAAATTCTTTAAAAATTGTGTTTTTGTTATTTTTTCACTTTGAATGGATATAATGATTTATGTTAGGATATTTTGCAACAAAAAAGCAAAATAGCATTTTTGTGGCATACAACAATTTACGTGGGAGGTATCGATTTGTGTTTGTGTCGAGTCTGGGTGTAAATATCTATTATAAGTATATATTTACAAAAGAAAAGTATTATCTGTATAGTATATACCAGTTATCTGGTTTCCATAACACAAGCTCTGCTTAGCTTGGGACCAGATGACCGTGCGTGTTGATGTCCCAGAATATTTATTTATTTTATTTATTTATTTATTATGTGGCATTAAAAAATACATACAATCCTATATTTTTCACCTTTCTATCACCAACCCCTATTTTTTAAAAGCGAAATTAGTAATACGCGGTACGAAGTTCGCTGGGGGGCAGCTAGTACACTTTTTTTATCCTATAAAAGGTTTGCGCTTGACCACAACTTGCCTGATGTGAAGCAATGTTGCATTCTACGATGGAACGCGCTTACCTAATAAATACCGATGACTTGAAGACAGGTAGATTATAGCTATCGGGAAACAGAGATGCCGGCAACGAATTCCGCAACTTGGCAGTTCTCACAATAAAAGTGGAGGCTAAGCGCTTTACATACATACATATAACATCGAAACTAAGAAACAATATTATCTAATAATCTCACAGTTGTTCATTGAACACAGCTGCGGAACTGGTTCTGAGATGACCTTACTACCAGCTGATACTCATGCTTACTTCCTACATACCAACCAGTTTGTTGCTTCGATTCCCGTGCCACGCATAGCTTTACTAAACTAATATTATTATCGTGTTGCTGTGCGATTGGTGACACCTTTTATGAGGTTGGGTCGGAATTTTTTCTTCTTTATGGTTTCTAACCATATGGAGCCTCATTCCACTGCCACCTTCCCACCGAAAATCATTCGAAATCACGAGTGAATCGGTATATTGGGCCGGCGCGTCCCATTGTTAACTACATCATTGCTTAACATAGGCAAGTTGTACTCAAACGCAAGTTTATTACAAAATAAAAAAAATATACAGTCAAAATTATAACCTACTTTGTGTAGTCGATTTGAAACAAAATTTGTCGAAATGTGTTATTTTAGTTTCTGTGACATGCCGGTTACTTCATTATCTTTTAAACACGTTGAACGTCCAATGCCCCATATATGGGTCACTACGCAACGACCAGGTACCTACGCATTAAGGGAAATTAAGCAAAGGTAAGTAGTGAGTTAGTAGTGAGAGTTTATCTCAGTGCAAGAGTCTCTGTTAAAGCACCTACTGAAATGAAATATCTAAGTGTTACCCGTAAATAACTATTTTTTTTTAATAATTCATTTATTAAATAATCGACTTCTTAACGTTAAATTCCAAGCCCATTTGTTATTATTTACTTTTTTTAACAGCACATATAAGTATTGTCTTAGATTTACGCGAATATCACACATTAAAATAAAACTACTTTTTAACGGATTTTATCACGGTTTATTTTAGATTTAAGATCCCAACGTTTCAAAGTATTTTCAGACTTCATGTTCACGGGTGGACTGAGGTATTTGACGTCCAAAAATATGAATCACAATTATTACTGACTACTTACAAACATTATTATTTAAGTTGCGTTGTGTAAGTCCACACGTGAACATGAAGAAAGATTGAAGTTATGAGTATATTTGGGACGCACAAGGAAATAAAAAAAAATAGTATGGGGACGTTTAAAGTGTTAAGTATCTATTAATTTATACTAAAATCAATAAACAACGTTAAAAAACTAAGGAACCATTGATGTCGTAACAAGACATTGTTTTTGTGTAACAGCGCGGAACAACACGACAGGCTAAGTAAATACTCGGCGGATGGCTAAATTGTACTCATTTGAATTGTTTAATCAACTGTAACATTCGACTGTTAGAAATGTTCATTTCTTATAGAAAACTGATCCGTCGTAGAAGCTCGTTATAGCTAAAATAGGTTTATAATTCGTTTGTCTTTGTCTGTCATCTTGATATTTATACTAGTAAGAAAGAGATAAAGTCCATTTTAACTAAACCCAAAGCCTGATACCTCTATATTCCTTCATTCCTAATAACTCGTGCTTAATAATAATAATAATAATAATTCGTTATTTGCTTTAAGCGTTGTACATAAAGAGGTCTTAAATCTAGTCTAAGAAATTAGACATGCAAATATGATAATTAATGTCTTAGGAATAATATTAGATATAATGAATACAATTGCGTCAAATTAGAAGTTAAATGTCCAGTAATAAGAGTTATTCATAATATTAAGTGTAATGATTAAATAATTAAATTGTAATATAATGTCAATTAATTATATTAATCCAAATTATAATTATTTATTTACTTAGAAAACAATAGTGTTGCATTATTAAAAAAAATAACAATTTACGTGCCAACTGTTTTTAAAAGGGGTTCAAATGAAACACCACCACCGTTATATGGTAAAATTCCACGGGCACACACAAAGCGCTTTGCTTCCACTTTTACTGTGCGAACTGCCAAGTTGTGGAATTGGTTGCCGGCATCTGTTTCCCGGTAGCTATAATCTGCCTGTCTTCAAGTCACGAGTAAATAATAGTGGGTAAGCGCGTTTCATCGTACACTGCATCATTACTTCACATCAGGCAAGTTGTGGTCAAGCGCAAACCTATTATAGATTAAAAAAGACGTTTCACCTCTCATTTAAAAAACTTTACATACCAAAGTGGTTACGACGGTATCCCTTTCTTATAAAAAGGTATAATTATAAGTTCTCAAGACGGTGAAGATTCCTCTGCGCGTACGCACGCAGCATTGATAACGTCGTCGTAACAAGTTATCCTTTTGCGATCTGTCTTCTAACGCATATTTATATCCGTTTTATTATTTTTGGACACGACGTAATCTATATAGTAAAAATTAATCACAAAATGTGTTGTTAAGCGCAAAACTCGAGAACAGCTGTACCGATTTCCCTAATTCTTTTTTAGAATACTCTTTGAAGTACGAGGATAGATAGATAGGATTCTTACGCAGAGAAAAATAAATCTTGAAAAAGTCTAAAAACCACACTTTTCTATATCTGCTCCCATACCTACAAACGATTCGTAATAATACTTTTAAGTCACTTTGAACTATAAGGCTGTTAGGCAGTACGAAGTTCGCAGGGTCGACTAATTGTTCAATAAAAAAAGGTTTGTATCAAAATATGTATTGCTTAATGAGCCTTAGTGATTGGTTTTGTAGCCTTTGATAAATCATGAAAAGGAAGGTCCTCTCTAATAACGCAATCGCTAATCCTGGATCCCTGTGCGCAACTGCATGCAACGAGAAACACACGATTGTCTGTGATCACAATTAGGTATTTACAGTGAACGATAGAAAAGGATAGAGATAGGGCCCCACACAGGCGACTGAGTATCGGTGAGTCCGTTGGACTCATTAAATAAATAAATAAAAAATAAATATTTTTGGGACGTTAACACACACAGTCATCTGGTCCCAAGCTAAGCAGAGCTTGTGTTATGGAAACCAGATAACTGGTATATACTATACATATAATACTTTTCTTTTGTAAATATATACTTATAATAGATATTTACACCCAGACTCGACACAAACACAAAATGTTCATCATTAATGTTTGTCTCGGGTGGGAATCGAGCCCACGACCTGCGGCGTGAAAAGCAAGTATCTTACCAACCACGCCACCGGCCCGTCAAAAGAAGGAAGAAGTCATTTAGAAGGACCGCGCGATTGTGTTCCAGTACCATATCTTTCTTTTTTAATTTATCTAAGGTTTTAGCAGTTATTTTCATGAAAACTTGTATGATAACATGTTGAGTATTTTGTAGTTATGATTTATTAACCAAAAATATTAAGGTTTAGTGGCTTTAGTTAATTAGTGTAAGACAGGAAACTGCGTTTATTATAATAATTAAAAAATAATGTTTAAAAAAAGTATGATTAAGGAATGTTTTATTATGTTAATTTATTTGTAATATTATTATTCATTATAAAATAATTGAAAATTATAACTTCTTTGTCAGTCGGGTAATAAACAATTTTAAAGAATAGCCGTGCATTCCCTTGAGGGAATTGTTGCACAAATATTTACATAATAAGTTTTAAGTAAAAGTATTTTTGTAAAAGATACTTTGTGCCTTTCTAGTTTCTTATTAAGTTTCATTTTGCAATAAATGGGTACTGAGGCGTGAAGTCTCTAGACTAGTTATTTAATATCACGTACAAGAGCATTGTTCGTGCTTACACATTAAATAAGGCTAAGTTCACATGTAACGTCAGCGCGCGTTTAAGTTAAATGTTCTGAGTGCTGAGTGTGAGTTTTATCGTACACATGACAACCAACCCGCACTTGGCCAGCGTGTGTGGATTAAGGCCTAAACTCTCTCAACTCATAAGATAGTGGAGAGAAGACCCGTGCCCAGCTGTGGGACACTAAAAAGGGTTGAAGTGATACTTATCCCTAATTAGCTAAGCTCAATGTGCATGTGACATTATTTTTCAATAAGTTTATTTTTATTATTTTTATAGTATTTTGTGTTGGTAGCCCGTGTTAAATTGAACAGCTTTTTTGAAGAACCTATCTTATAAGCCTGTTGAGCTACCGATCGCTTGAGTGCTGCAATATTGCAAATTGATGAGCGTTAAAGCGCGCTCATTTCTAGATATGCGTTTAGAAAACGCGCTATCCAATTTTACCATCTGAACGTAACTTAAGTTAATAAATACTGCTACAAAGATGCAACACTACTATTGTTAAAAATTAGCGTTAAAAACACAGAAATTATAAAACGCCTGTCTTTTTTTTGACCCGCGTTTTGGGTAGTTACAAAAATAATAATCAAATCAACTTCAACCCTTTTTAGTATCTCACTGCTGGGCACGGGTCTTCTCTCAACTATCTTACGAGTTGAGAGAGTTTAGGCCTTAATGCACACACGCTGGTAGATGTCACATGCCCTCAAATGATTAGTTCTTAGACATACCGGTTTCCTCACGATGTTTTCCTTCACCGATATTGACCAGCGGCGATGAAAGAATTGACACAAATAGGTGTGGGCACGACTGGGAATCGAACCCGCGACCTTATATTTCTGAGGCGAGGCCCGTATTACTGCGGCACCGCTGCTAAAAATAATTAAATGTTGTTCTAAAATCCAATTATTTCGTTAGATCTTTATTAACAACCCACATGTCTATCGTACCTAATTATAGTTCGTTCGGACTTAGAGGGTCAAAACTATAAAAATAGGGTTAAATATTATAATGGATAAAATGCGTGACTGTATTGGGGTGGGTCGGGAATTTTAGTGAATTGGTACCATGTTACGGGGATCACTTTGACAGCTATAAGTTAATTGTTATTAATGTTTTTACTATGTTTGGTTCATCTTGATGTCAGATACTAGCGACCCAGACTGCCTTTGTACGGGTGCAATATGGTGACATAGAAACCCGAATATAGTGACATAAACCCCAGTATTTTCCTATATTTACGCGAATATCACACATTGAATTAAAACTATTTTACCAGATTTTATCGCGGTTTATTTTAGATTCCGACGTTTTAAAGTCTTTTCAGACTTCATGGTCACGGTGGACTGAGGTATTTGACGTCCAAAATTAATCTTAACTATTGCGTTCCGATGAATAGTAGTTTTATTTCAAGACATAAACTCTCCTTGAAAAATTATGTAACCCATGTAGATGGTAAAGCCGCATGTAAATATGTTTATAAGTTTTTGAGATTAAAATGAACATACATACAGACAGACGCAACAAGGAACTGCAATAAGAAGTGATGATTACTTGGTTCAATTAATTTCTTAAACACGAGTGAATCGGTATATTGGGCGGGCGCGTTCCATCGTAGACTGCATCATTGCTTAACATCAGGCAAGTCGTAATCAAGTGTAAGCCTATTACAGAATAAAAAAACAACAATTTACCGCACATTGTTTTCCTTTATCGACCCCATACAGTTTTGGAAATAATTCTACATTTCAAGGTTTTATGATTCATTATTTCACTCAACTTGATTCATTACTACATTTCTTAAGTACGAATGAATTTAAGTCGTAAAATTTTCGTTCTCAAGCAAAAGCGAATTTGATTTCAAAATTATATTCAGCAACAATTAGTTCTACAATGTGTAAAATTAAGTTTTCCTCAAATGTTTCCAGCGATAAATAGGGTGAAAAGTTTTGATCATTTTGACCCGATTTTTCACGCCTACCTAAAGTTGTCTGCTAATCCTGATATTTTTAGTCTAAAAACCTTCAAAAGCCTTCATATAAATAATATAAATTTGACGCGTAGCACTTAAAAAAATGGTCCTATTTTGGTTTTCTTCGTTAGAAAGCTAAAATTCATATATGTAATTACAACATTTATTGTAAATTGCAAACATTGCACAGACATGGCAAAAACCTTGAAATCTATTAGATGTACAACATATTTAGCATATATGTGTTAATTGGAGACATATATATATATATATATATATATATATATATATAATACATACATCTAGGTATAACTTCTGCTGTTTACTCAAGTAAAAATTATTTATGTAAATACTAAAAAAAAAAATTAAAAAAAACCGCCTTCTAAAAAGTGAAATACTATATTACTAGCTGCCCCAGCGAACTTTGTACCGCGTATTACTATGTAATACGTATGTATTTTTTAATGCCACATTATACAAAAATAAAAACAAAAAATTTCGTCCAAAAATTGAAAAAAAAATTTAAGGGTGAACAACCCATATCACTTAGGGGTATGAAAAATAGATAGTAGCCAATTCTCAGACCTACTGAATATGCATAAAAAATTTCATAAGAATCGGTCTAGCCGTTTCGGAGGAGTACCTACGGTAACTAACATTGTTACATGGAAATTTTATTAGATTACATATAATACTTACATTTATAAATTAAAGTCATTGCTTACTTCAACCCTTTTTAAAGTCCCACTGCTGGGCATCGGCCTTCTCGCAACTATCTTACGAGTTGAGTTTAGATCCTAATTCACACACGCTGGCCAAGTGCGAGTCAGTGGATGTCACATGTCCTCGAAAGTATAGTTCATAGACTAGTTAATAACTAAAATAGTTTTCTAACTCGTTTGTCTTTGTCTGTCATCTTGACATTTATATTAATAAGAAAGAGACGAAATCCACTTTAATCATAGAGGCTTATGAGTTCTTTGAATAAGGTTGTAAGTATTTTTCATTCTTTACTGTGATTTTTTTACATCTTTTTGTGGTGCAGCCCATACTGTCCAAGAAATACAGCAAAACTGCAACGCGGGCAGCTAGTATAAATAAAACTTACGAGAATAGTTTTAATGATTACTGTGATTAATGTAGAAAGTTTAATGGAATTTATTTTATGAGTTGTTAATGGGTTATAATAATATCTTTCTTAGTTCTATAATATGTTGCCTAAGGGCAAATATAAACGTGTGGCCCTTAAACGGTTTAGTAAACGGTTTAACACTTGTTATAAAGTATAAAAAGTAAAATAATCTTAATTAGTTTTTAATTTACAGTTTCTGAAATAAAAATATACGATTCCCTCGTGATTACGAATGATTTTCGATGATAAAGTGACAGTGGAATGAGGTTCGGTTAGACACTATATAAGAGCAACAATTCGGACTCACCTTCTTTAATGGTGTCTGGTGAGTGGTCCTGTTCATTGTCATCAGATTGCACCACCCTTTTTTTTTTTTTTTTTTTTTTTTTTTTTGCCGGGGGGAAATCCTTTATGGATCCCCCTGCCCTGTATGGCGCCAGGGCAGGGGGTATGTGGGACTCCGTGAAGCGTTTACCCTAACTAAAACCCCCCGGGTGTTCCTCCTCGCATCTTGGTCAGGGGGTCACGGGAACCACAAGTGACACAACCGCGACCCCCTGGATGCCGGCTCGCATGCGAGCCTCCTTCTCGGTGTGGGAGGGGGAAGGTGGAAGACACTCCCCTCCACACAAGTCAGCTGGGGCGCGCGCGGAACACACGCGCGCGCCTCCGTCATGTGCCTGCGTGGTCGGACGGCGGGCCGCCATACCCGCCGCCCCGCAGGCACGGGTGTTGTAGGATCGGACCGGGATGATGGAGCCCCATTACTGGCACTCCATCAGCCCGGCCCGATTATTCTTCGCCGTGCACTCGCGTGCACGGCCTCCAGACTGTGCCGTCCGCGCGGCTGCGGCCGGTTCGGGACGAGGCAACTCGTCATCCGACCGCGCCACGCGCACGGCACCCTTCTTTTGTGTTTTGTGGGGACCTGCCTCCCCGCAGGCCCCCCACCCCACCATGTGGTCTTCGGGCAAGCCGGCCGCCGCGCACACTGCGCAGCGCGACTCGCCCGAGCAATCTCTGGCCCTGTGGCCAGGGTTACCGCAGCGGAAGCATAAGCCGCTGCGGTCCACCTCGGCCCCGCAGGCGCTTGCCACGTGCCCCAGAGCGAGGCAGCGGTAGCACCTGAGGGGCTGCTCCTTTAGGGCCGTGACCCTGGCCACGACCCAACCCACCTTCAACGATCCCTCCCTCACAATTTCGACGGCTGACGTGGCGGGGAGGCTCACGTAAGCCGTCACACTCTGATTCGGCCATGCGATGCACGATGTTATTGTGACATCGTCATGGCCGCACCCTCCTTTTTTCGCGAGCAGCTCCCTCAGCTCAGACCTCGAGAAGGACTCATCCAGGCCCGCGACGCGCAGACGCGCGCGTTTCACGGGCCTGGAGACCTCGAAGGTCGTCTTGCCGAGGGAGCTCCGCAGTCCCTCCTCCAGTTTTACCGCCTTTTCAAAGCAGTTCGGGCCTCCGACCTCAATCAACCGAGCGCCCGTAACCGTTCTCCGGATTCGGACGCTCTCGATGTTGATCGAGGCCAGGTCAACCATACTCCTCGCCCTGGCTAGGGCGACGGAGTAGGTGATTCCCTCCTCCACCGCCGACGGTAGCAGTTTTTTTTTTTTTTTTTTTTTTTTTTTTTTGATGGGACGGTAGCAGTTTGACCTGCACTGCCGCGGTGGAGGGGGCCCGAACTGCGACCACCTTCTTGCTTTTCCCCCCCTTTTTCTCCCCTTTCTTACTCCTGCTCACCGTCTTCCACTCCCCCGAGCTCCTCTCGATGGGAGTGGGGACGGAAGGAGCCACCTCTTCTCCTTTCTTCCCCCTCTTTCGTTTCTTCCGCTTTTTCTTACTACCCTCTTTTCGGGCTGGGGGGGTAGATGTTGTGCCCCCCGTGGCCGGTGCCGCCGCCACCGCGGCAAAGGAGGGGGCTGAGCCCCCTGATGCCAACGGTGGCGGACACGGCCTCTTCTCGAGGGCCGAGATACGAGCTTTTAGTCTCGCGACCTCGGCCTCGGCCAACTCTCTCCCCTTCCTCTCCCTTTCCTCACGGACTTTGAGATCCTTCTGCAGGATTCTGAACTGCGTCAGAAGGTAGTTATGCTCCCGCAGAAGTATCGAGGCGTCCTCCTGGTTGGCGACCAACCCGTCCGCCACCTCCCGGAGCGTCTCCTTATACTCGGCGTCCGTGGTCCGCCTCGCCAATTTGCGGATGATGCTGGAGGCATCTCGACAGGAGCGCCACAGCTGCTCCTCGATTTCCCCAGCAACACCCCCAATGGCCACCTCCATCACGGCGTCGTCAGTCCCCCCCTTCGACGCCGCGACCACCCCCGAAACTCCCCCCCCCCTATTTTTCCCCGCAACATCCGCGCTACGCGCAGATGGAACACCAGTTTTGCCCCCCCCAGAGTACGAGGGGCAGCCGGTGCCCGTGCCAGAGGCACGAGACACCGGGTCCGATTCCTCCCCGGCCTGCTTGGCAGACCGGGTACGGACCTGGGGACACTTTTTAAAACATGGTGTCTTGTCCATCATTTTAGTTGGGGGCGTAAACGGCCCCCGGCGGTTTCGGTGAATTTTTAGAGAGGTTTTCTTCCTCGCGGTCCGAAGACCCCCGTCCCCGACGAGTCGGGATTACGGGACCGGGCCGAACGGTGGTCTGTATCAGACCGTGCCCGCCGCCCATGTCGCCACAAGCGGCGAGCCCGTCGCCCCGGATTTCCCCCCACATGCGGCCCAGAAAGGCCGCACCAGCCCCATCCGCTGCCGCCTCTGATGAACAGAGGCGGCGCGGAGAAACCCGCCCTGGCCCTGAAAAGGGCCGTTTGTGTCGGACCTTCGGCAACTAGAGATGGAGACCCCTTGCGGGGAGTTCATCTCTAGTACCCAGGATGCACCGGCCGCTAACGGTTGCCCTTTCCCCCGGATACAAGTATCAGAGGGAAACTGCAACCGCGCGGCACACGAGGAGGTAGTCCGACCTGACACCCCTAGATTGCACCACCCTAATACCACGTGTGGGGTTTTAAATGAAAAGGTGCACTCCCACAGACAAAGGTGATTCAATCCTAAGTGGAAAGTTATCAATTCACTAACGACCCATCTATCTTCCAAACTTAACTATTTTAAGATCAGATACACGATGAGAGATTGGTATGTTTGTCTGTTGCGATCTAATAAAAGATCAAAGCGGACCAATAAAACATTTCTCCACATGTATGCAAGTTATAAAGTAGGTGCTTTACACTGAAAACCAGATACGCTCCACCCTTTCGAGTTGGCTTTAAATCTGTTAAGCTGTCTTAAATTTGGCCTTGATTTAATTAAAGGTATGTAGAACTTACCAGTTTCCATAGTCTGTGGTTACCTTTGGCTCTTTAATTGAAGCAGTAGATCGCTGTCATCCATAGTTCCAGCGATCTGTCATCTGTCAGTCATCGGAGTCTTCAAAACTCACCAGCAATCTTTGCTTATAATTTTTACATTTCCTGACGTAGTTTTGAAGTCACTTTAACTAAACCTTGCCCCAATTTTTGATTCGCTCTTCTTTCGTGCTCCTAAGCGACAATTGCACAGACTGCTAGAACCCTACCGGTAGACAATCGTGTTCTTACTTGGCAATGATGTCATACCTACCTACCGGTACCTACAGTCACGGTACCTACAGTTACAATAGTTAATTCACACATTCAATATGATAAAACGCATTAACACTAAAAGATTCTATAAATACCCAAGTGTCCTAGCGAAAACAGAAAAAAAGCTTCTTATTAGCAAATACAATACATATAGCTTTCATTTTGGGGGCTGAGTCATCTTCGTCCGTGGGTGTACACCTTTAATTGAATCCCCACACGTGTTCTCCGGGTGGTGCAAATCAGGTGACAATCTACTGGTGGTAGGCTTCAGCCGTGGTTAGTGACCACCCACCAGACAAAGCCGCACCACCAAGCGGCCTTGCCGTATTCCGGTGCGATGTCTGGTGGCACAATGCAGAGAGGGTGGGTCGAAATTGTTGCTCCTTTATGATTTCTAACCATATTGAGGCTCATTCCACTACCACCTTTTCACCGATAATCATTCGTAATCACGAGTGAATCGGTATACTGGGCTGGCGCGTTCCATCGTAAACTACATAATTGCTTAACACCAGGCAAGTCGTAGCCAAGCGCCAGCCTATCGAAGAATAAAAAAAGCAACTAACAAGGTACAGTCATCATCATCATAATCCTCAGCCTGAGGAGGTCCACTACAGTTTGCCGGCCGTTAGCATCCATCAGCTTCCCGCAATTTTAACAATGTCATCAGTCCACCTTGTGGCGGGCGGGTCGACGCTGCGGCAACCATTGCGAGGTCTCCACTCGAGAACCTTGATACCCCCGCGGTTATTAGTTCTACCAGCGATGTGGCTTGCCTACTGCCACTTCAACTTACCCACTTTGATAGCTATGTCGGAGATTTTAGTTCTTCTGAGGATTTCCTCTTGCGGATCAAGGAACAGTCACAAGTCACAAGGCACTTATTTATGGAATCTATTATTGTTAAGATGTTTTGTAATACTAAATCTGTTAATCAACATTTGAAGTCTCTACTTTTCTAGTAAAATGAAATTTTATCCATAGGAATCTAAGCTCCTTATAAGAAAGTTAGGCCACAGTGTTCTTCGTTCTCTATAGGCAGACCGTTTAACTCACGTATCGCCATCTGAGGTACAAAGTCATAAAACATTAATTAAATCTCATAAAGAACTATTTAACCACAGATAAAAGTAATGTAAGACTGAGGAGGAGGAGTTAGAATCTTGGCGATAGGCGATACGCAAGTTAAACGGTCTATCTATAGGTAGCCTAACTGGAGAGAGGTCCATTATATTTTTTTTTATCCTACAAAAGGCTTGCGCTTGACCACAACATGCTTGAAACTTACTTCGGAACAGAAATCAAACCCAAGGTTGTTAGTAGCAGTCAGTCTTGCTACTACTTAGTTTGAGGCATGTTTAAATCTCCAAAATCAAATTCCTGCAAGTTTTATTAAACAACCGAATTCTTCAAAAGACGTAATAATTTTTTAACTTAACAATTACCTGACCATTTTAGTGGCAGTTGCCTAAAAAGGAATACGTCTCCAACCAGTCTGGTCACCACGAATTTTATGTTCAACATTGTTGGAATAATTGCGCGGGCGCTGACATTGTCCGGCCGTACTGTGACACCGTATAATATTATTATAAAAGTTGTACGAAAGAGAATTTGCTCTATTCTATAGTTTAGTGCTGAGAAAGCGCTTTGACCTATCCTATAATAACAACGTCTTCGTCTTACGTCTTCAAGCAATCTTCCTCTACCAACATTCCAGTCATAATTCGTTCACATATTCTGCATTCATTCGTCCTCTCACTCTTACCGCTACATCTATCCTTCACTGTCATGCTTCACATCTATCACTCATTTACACAGTCATATCATTAAGTTTAATTCCTACAATAATATCTTTATTTCGGGGTTTTTTACATCCATATTTGTTAGTGTATCAGTAACAATTGAGCTAAATTCTGGTTAGAGTTACGGTCTTATTCATAAAAATCTTATAAGACTCTTTAGTTGAAATGGACTTTGTCTCTTTTTTACTAGTATAAATGACAAGATAACTGACAAAGACAAACGGATTATAAACCTATTTGAGCTGTAATAAGCTTATAAGACGTTTATGAATACAGAGGTTATCATTTGTTAAAATACGCATTATAGATTACTTTTTAAGGCCTACAGCCACCTCTACCCAGTGCGTCTGTATGGGACAATCCAGTCTAGAATCGAGGATACAATTTTGCGTATGATCATTTATAAAGCCTATAAAGATTCATCTAAAATTTGAACCTGAAATTTTGTAGATACAGCTATGTACTTAGATGTATTTATATTGGAACATGCAAACAGTAAATTTTAATGTTCTATAATTCTAAATCAAAGTTCTGTAACGATCAATAAATTTCAACCGAACACTAAACTAGAAATAAACGCAGTTAAGTTGTTATTGCTGAAACACACTGCGATATAGTTTATCAAAATAGCTGCTTGGGATGCTATTAAAATGCTGATTATTTTCCACGCAACAAATTATTGTTACAATGGCGACTGACTGTAGCAAAAACATAACAGGATTAGTAACAAAAATGATTAAGAACTATGTTAGTACTTAGTACACATTTAGCTATAGTATACTACATTTAAAATAGTAAAAGTTAATTTTATAAAGATAGGTGAACCGAGAACCCGTAGGTATTTTAAGGTGATCGGAAATTTCGACTTAGGGTCGGCTCACATGTGACGGAAGGTGCGTCGCGTATTATCGGTCGCGTAACACCAAAACAGAAAAATACTTAAGTAATAAAACATTCAACATTTCACACTTAACCGATGCGCTATGATGCGTTAGTACGTCAAGCAAGAGTACAGAGCCCCGATTCTAGCTCTTTAGACATTTATCTCTAATAGACATAATGTCGAAAATAAATAGGGATTTCATTAGTTTTCCGGCATTTTTTTGGAGTTTAATGTCTAAAGCGCATTATACGCCAACATTAGAGCCAGAATAAGTCGCAAGGGCCGATTCATATCTGACGGAAGATGCTAGAACGAACGTGAACTTAATTTTTTTATTACATGTCGCGTCTTTAAAATTTAAATAAATTTAAGAAAATAGTGTGTCCGTTCTTTAAACTAAATATAAAATTTAATGGTCTTATTCATAAAAATCTAATAAGACTCTTTAGTTAAAATGGACTTTGTCTCTTTCTTACTAGTATAAATGTCGAGATGACAGACAAAGACAAACGAATTATAAACCTATTTTAGCTGTAATGAGCTTAAACGAGGTTTATGAATACGGGTCTAAGTATTTTACCTAAATTAAATAGGTATAACAATGTTTGCTTTTACAAAAACTTATGTGCTGTATAAAATATTCTCCATTGAAATATTATTCTTAACTAACTTTTAATGTTAAACTTCTTAAAAATATTTCAGTTTTCATTACTCAAAATAAATTCAATATGCAAATCAATTTGCTGAAATAAAATCCGAATTAAATACAACCCTATTTAGTCTCTGTAGAGTTAAAATTCATTTAACCTACAAATTTCCAAATTCTATTATCTTATTTCCTCAGGATCTAGCTACGCTGTCTTGGAGTTTTTCTTTTATATTACACCATAAGTCTCTTACTTTAGAGTCCTTTTTTGCATGAAAACAGAATGCTTAATTTCGAACAGTATCTGTCAAAGGCATTTGTGAACGTTGCATTTCTGCCTACGCTTTATTGACTCTTATTGTAAAAGGAATAAAGTGCAAAGTCAGTTATCATTTTATAAAGCATTTAAAATGTTTTTCAGTCAGCGATATCCAGATTTTTCTGCTTTTTACCAGTTTTCGCCGCTTTCATCCAGAAACGGCCGAATTTTTGCTGTTGTATTCAATGTATTTTGAATTAATATTTTGAATCTGTACGCAATTTTGAATATGCGATATTCAATACACATTTTTGTAAGTTTTAATTTTTTATGTCAATAAAGCCTGAACATTTTTATTCAAAGCATACATATTTTTCAAATATTACAGATCATTCTGATAATATTAATTTCAAGATATGGGTAGGTATCGAACTAGCGGCTTGTCCTAACTGTTCAGACTAAAATAATAAAACTTTACTTACATTTTAGACTTAGGCATGTGTCGTGAATACACATAATATGTTCTACTAATTTAGCAAACAAGATTTAGCCCACCTATTGGTAAGCGGTCACTGTAGTCTATGGACGCTTGCAACACCAGAGGCGTTAATTTCCAAACTTATACAGGGTGTAACAAGCTGATGTCCGGTATATATAAGTGTGTCCCACGGGTCTCCCTTAAGCAGGAAGTCACCGATACAGGATGTTGATATAACCCGGTGACAGACAGGCAGCAATTGAGTTGTACTCCTGATTATTATATGATTGTGGCAGTGTCATCTGTTCTGATGATACCTTCACTGATGTTTAGGAAAATATGTAATATCATGAAATAATTCCTATTGTTTTAGCCCCGGATGAAAAAGAGAGGTGTAATCAGTTTGGCGCGTGTAGCTATAGGTGTACAAATTTTGTTGTCTCGTAGCGCTTAAACAGATGGACTGATTTTGATCGGATTTTGTTTATTCTGAAACTGATGCATAGAGACGGTATTTAGATAGGTTTCAAGAAAATTTGACAGCGGGGGTGATATTCCCATTTTTTTTTAAATCAAAGAGTTATTAAAATAAAACTATTTTATAACGGATTTTATCAGTCAGCAGGGGGCTGACCATATCTGTCGAAGAACTGACGATCGCTGGGGAAAGCGAGTTCTCTAGTGGAGACCACGTCTTGGCAAGCGTAGTGTGGGACGCCCTCCAGCTAGGTGGAGTGACGATCTGCGAAAGATAGCCCGCAGTAGCTGGATGCGACAAGCCGAGGACCGGGTGATATGGCTCTTATTGGGAGAGGCCTACGTCCAGCAGTGGACTGCTATAGGCTGATGATGATAACAGATTTTATCGCGGTATATTTTAGATTTTAAGATCGCGATGTTTCAAAGTCTTTTCAGACTTCATGGTCACGGGTGGACTGAGAATATTTGACGTCCAAAAATATTAAGTGACTCTCAAAGTGTTATAAACACAGATCATCACATAATAAATAACGCCTACCATAACAAGGCCGTTTCAATAGACCAGCATTATCAAATTAAAACTATAACTCCGACGCATGCTATTACGCTATAAATCTTTCAACGTTATAAGATCACTGCTGCCGCGCTGCGCTGTGTATACGTTGTGCTACTTCGCGTATGCTTGTATTTATCATATCTTTAGTCACGATTCTTAGCTGACTAGTGTATATTTTCAGTATGTTTTTTTACTTATTTATTCTGCAGTAGGCTTGCGCTTGACACTACAACTTGCTTAATGTTAAGCAACGATGTAGGCTACGATAGGTGGGACGCGCCCAATATACCGATTCACTCGTGATTACGAATGATTTTCGGTAGGAAGGTGGCAGTGGAATGAGGCTCCATATGGTTAGAACCATAAAAAATCAAAAATTCCGACCCAAGGTGAACCCACCCTCATGGTGTCACCAGACATCGCACCGGAACACGGTAAGGCCGCTTGGCGGTGCAGCTTTGTCTGGTGGTAACTAACTGCGGCTGAAGCCTATCCAGTTAATTACCAATTAAATTAATTACCAGTTTATTACCAGTAGTATTGCCACGGTGAATAGTAATACTAATTCTTTGTCCAAGATGAAGGCCAGCCTTCTAGTCACGGAGAAAAAGGCACTTAGAATTTTTTTTGAATAAGCAGCTCCCATCTCGATTTAACTTATCTTTATCTTTATATATCATAAAAATCAATGACTGTTCGTTAGTTTCGCTAAAACTCGAGAACGGCTGAACGGATTTATCTTATCTTGGTCTTAAAATGTTCGTGGAGGTTTAGGGAAGGTTTAAAAGGAGAGAAAACAAAATTTATACAAAAGTTTAGGTCTTTTATTTATCGATTGAGGCAGAACGACGTCTGCTGGGTCAGTTAGTTTTGAATATATTTGTTAGTCATAATCTGAGTCAATTTAACAATAGTCAGAGTTTCTATGAATCATTATTAAATTTATGTTTAAAGATTGTATCTTTTCACATCTATATGTTAATTATTCTTAATACATAATCTTCCGACAACTCATTAGCTGGATTCTAAGAATAAATCGTGTTTAAAAAATATGGGTTTTAAAACATTTTTTATTGTTTTAGGGAAAAATTAATCATAACGGATACTATTTTAGAGGTAGTACCGACTGCAAAAACTTTGTAACCGACTTTTAAGGTTATCATTTTGTATGGTTTAATATACCTATTAACACACTGCATTTGTATGTTTGTAACGGAATCTTCGCACGCGATTTATACCCACTTCAAAAATTCAGATTCATTTAAATTTTGCACATTTGTCTAGTACTGATGACAATACAATAGTTTAATAAGTTATCTGTAACATTGAAACCAAATTTTTTTAAACTGTAATTAATTGTCGCGCCGGTGGCGTGGTCGGTAAGATACTTGCTTTTCACGCCGCAGGTCGTGGGTTCGATTCCCACCCTAGACAAACATTTGTTTAAATATGTCTGTTTGTCTTGTGTCTGAGTGTAATTATCTATGTAGTATATATTTACAAAAGAAAAGTATTATATGTAGTATATTACCAGTTATCTGGTTGTACAAGCTCTGCTTAGTTTGGGATCAGATGACCGTGTGTGTTAATGTCCCACTATATTATTATTATTTATTTTTTGAGTAGAACTCCGTAATAAATGTTACATGTTTGTACTGATAGATTTTTCATATTTTTAAAGGCTTATTCCAAAATGGTTTTAACATTTTTTTTTCATAGATTCATTTCATTAGGCTTTTAATTGTAAAGCAAGTTTAACTAAATGATGGTGACATGAATCACATAATAAAAAGAAGTTTTACTGTTGCAGCAATATTTCTAAATTTCATCTTAACATTTAGTATGATGTAACTAAAGAATTGATGTGTAATAAACATATTTTCTCTACATATGTATTTTTATCAGCTATTAAATTGGAATATTCTTTCAACATCTAAACACTTTACAAACAAATTATAATTGGTACAGTAAGCAACAAAAAGTGTCAGTTAATAATTTTGTGATAACGCGTCTAATAAAGTAATTGCGTGTCTTGGCGAAATCTATTCTTTATTTAAAATGATACTAGATAAGTATTTAAATAATCGAAATTATTTAAATATTTACCTAGTTCATTTTGGCATTAATTTAAAATAGAGTGATAATTGGTTTTGAATAATTTATTTTAATAAGATCATTTTACACATTATTTTGCATAATTATCTCAATTTATATTAGGTTCCGGACAGGCGTTTTACAAAATTACAAATCAATCAAATCAAATATTTACAATTCTTCAACTACAAGACAAACTCAATGTCTTGCGGACATTACAGAAGTATTAGAAAGTGTTTACCTGCTTTCATTGCTGACTGTACCTTATCTGTTGAACCCAATTGGGTTCAAAAGCCACCGAAATTATGAAAACACATAAAATGTAGTACTTTATGTTAAATAGCAGTTATGTTGCTATTATTGTAAATTTATATATTTTGCCGCTTAAAGTTGAATTATGTTTAAACTGTTAACTGGCTTATTAGAAGTTTTGTTATTAATTATTAACTATTAATATACCGTAGCAGCGGTGGCGCAGCGGTACGTGCTTCGCTTAAGAAATATAAGGTCGCGGGTTCGATTCCCGGTCGTGCTCACACATCTTTGTGTGAATTTTTCATCGCCGCTGCTCAATATCGGTGAAGGAGAACATTGTGAGGAAACCGGCATGTCTAAGAACTAACGATTCGAGGACTTGTGACATCTATCAACCCGCATCTGGCCTGCGTATGTGGATTAAGGCTTAAACTCTCTCAAGTCGTATGATAGTTGAGAGCATCGCTTGGGTATTTAAATTATCTATGGGCCTTGATCTAATTTGTTCAAAAATTTACGAGTGTAACGCCCCTCTTTTTTGTGGAGGGTTAAAAAAGTATCAGATTCATTAAAACTGTATATATTTTGTACATTTACTTCCTGCTGGCGTTTCAACATACGGTAACTTTTAGAAACACATTAGCACATACATTAACAAGCACAGTGATTAGCGCCGGCTACTACGCAAGCTAATTCGAGCTTCACTTAAGCTACAGCATAGTAACAGCTGGTTTTCTATGTTTGCTAATTTTGGTGCATATTTTGGTCAATTTTATATTTAACACTAGCTTTCTATAGACCGACCGTTTAACCCACGTATCGCCATTTGAGGTACAAAGTCATAAAACATTAATTAAATCTCTTATAGAACTATTTAACCACAGATAAAAGTAATGTAAGACTATTCGTCACTAATATCCATATCGCTTGAATCATTATCACTGTCTGCGCAGCTTGAGGAGTCAGAATCTTGGCGATAGGCGATACGCGAGTTAAACGGTCGGCTTATATTACCTTAATACTAGCTTTGTTCGAGCATATAATAATATAAGCTTAACTTGTAATGACAGTTTGGATGGACAGCAAAACAAGTAGTTTTTCACTTTATATTGTCTTCTACGCGAATATCACACATTGAAATAAAACGTCGGGATCTAAAATCTAAAATAAACCGCGATAAAATTCGTTATAAAGTAGTTTTATTTGAAGGTATTTTTTTTATTTTGTAATAGGCTTGCGACCGACTACAACTTGCCTGATGTTAAGCAATGAAATAGTCTCGCTGATGATTACGAATGAATTTCGGTGGTAAGGTGGCAGTGGAGTGAGGCTCAGGTTAGAAATCATAAAGGAGAAAAAATTGCGACCCGACCTCTTAAATGGTGTCACCATACATCGCATCGGAACACAGCAAGGCCGCTTGGCAGGCGCCTTTGTCTTGTAGGCCAGTTAATTACCAGTTAACAAATTACCAGTTGATTGACTGTCACCTGATTTGCTCCACCCGGGAACCACGTGGGAGGATTCAGATCAAAGGCGCACTCCCACGGACGAAAGTAACTCAACCGCCAAAATGGATAGATTATATTTTTTTATAAAAAATTCGATTGTTGTTTCTTCGATTGGGTAATTCTAGATTCATTTCAACCCTTTTTTAAGTGTCCCACTTCTGGGCATACGCCTTCTCTTAACTATCTTACGAATGGAGACAGTTTAAGCCCTAATCCACACACGCTGCTAATAATCTAGTATTGCTTAATCCATGGAAAAATAATATTTAAATTCGAAAACTTGAACTCTATACCAAAAATAGATTTATCTTGATGAATATTAAGTTTTAAGTAATTCATATTATGACCCTAGTTCAGAATTATCTCGACCACATTAGATTTTGCCCATTTACCATGTCCAGCAGTGAAATACTTATAAAGTATGAAGTTTTTTTGGTATAATTTATTTGTTCATTTATTCGAACCCACGACCTTATTTTTCTAAGGCGAGGCCGGCGCCACCGCTGCTCCTTGTGTTTTTTAATTACTTCCAAATATATCCTTAATTTTCCTTTTTAGTTTCATTTTACATTTAATTTTCTTTTCCTCTCTTTATATCTCATGTTGGTTACTTAACTAGGGCACTATAATAATATACTGTCTAATCCTTTAACCATAACAATTATTTATTTTTGATTGCGTCAGTTTTCCAATTTTTGACGTTCTAACACTATATTTACATTTTTTCTTAACTTTATTTTTTATAATATGTGTTTATATAATGTTTTTGACTCTATTAAATATTTAACTTTCGTGTTAACAGGGAACAACTTTTAAAAAATCTTAACTGTATCTTTCTAATTTCCTCCAAGTAACTTTTAAGTGTGTGAGATTATTAGCTAGGAAAGCCCTTAAAACTAAATCATACATTAATACATGTAATGTTTGATACTGTCGAATGTAGTTGTTCCCAAGGCTCGGCTGTACAAACAGATACTGGGCCAGCAGCGTCAACGGTAGCGTAAATATTTGTCATCACTACTACAACGTGTTGAGAGATTGCACTGTATGTGTGTATGTACCTACTAATATAACCAAATGGAATATCATAATGTATTTGACAGAGAGTTAGATGGACAACAGATGTAGAAATAGCAGTGACAGATTGGCACCCAGACCCAGCTAGAAGATTTTGTCTGACTTGAAACCAACCTGGGACTCTAATTTACTTAGCAATGTCGGCCACTTAGCCTCTAGCACTAACCATATAGGTAGGGTAATAAAATATCCATTCAATTTTAACTCCATTTAACCGACTACCAAAAACGGAAGTACTTGTTCAAAGGAAATAGGTCACACGTGCGCACGCGCAAGCCGTACTTAGAACAGGAGCAAGAATGGAGACCCTTTCTACTTATTAAACATTACCATTTCTAAATGAAATAAAATTAGTTCGTGTTTTAAATGGCGTTCTTAAAATAGTTCTATCAAATCATTGGTTTACTAACCTTTAAAAATTATTTGAGGGATATTGCTAAAGCTCAAGAACAGCTGATTTTGATCTCAAAGTACTCATACAAGTCAATGGAAGGTTTAAAAGGGGAAAATCACCCTATACGAACTTCGCTAAAGGTCCTAGAACTAAATTTCAGCGGCAATGTGGTAAAACCATATTTAATATTGCGCAGAGAGCCCCTAAAATTTTCGTAATAAGAAACATATTTTTGCTCTACCCGGGATTTGAATCCGGGACCATGCTACCATACTACTAGAGAATACTTTTTTTACCTCAAAAAGAATAAAGATGCAAAAAATTTACAATGATTTCTAAACAAATGCAAAATGTTATCATTCCAAATTCCATAATCCCCCGTATTCATAAACGTATTTGATAGCTAAAATAGGTTTATAAGTCGTTTGTCTTTGTCTGCCATCTTAACATTTATACTAGTAAGAAAGAGACAAAGTCCATTTTAACTAAAGAGTATTATAACTTTTTAATGAATAAGGCGAAGTCTTTTTAGATCCCCCGATATCAAAATAAAACAGATATCAAAACTAACAAGGTTAAAGTATAATAATATCATTCGTTTGTACGTTATGTCGCTATAGTTGTAAAATGTTATTTTATTGTACCCTTTATGATGCGTTTATCTACGTTACAATGTTGGTATAGCAAATTCATGAACGTTGTTGCAATTTACGTAATCTTTATAGTATGTTTTGCAATTATGCAGCATTGTGTTTTTTTAAGCTATTGCATAGATTTTATCGCAGGCTTTGAGCGAAGTAACTGAATCAAGAAATTCCGTAACGAAAAATTCCTAACACCCCCCCCCCCCCCACACTCAGGCTGGCTCAGCGCAGCGGTGCGGCGTTAAAAGCCGTGCATCGGCTAACGTCGTCTCGGTTCCGCAGACTTCGGGCACGGTGTTTGTGTGCGTGCGACTAGACGTATGCTTGTTTACTAGCTGCTAACTGCTAATAACTGATTCTTTCTCTTTTAGACACAATGCTAGGTGAGACAGCGTGCTTTATGGCCGCGTCCACGAGTGAGTTCGAGCCCGCATAAATAAAATAATTAAATAAGTTGATAAAAAATGCTATGCAATAGCTTTACCGTGGCAGTCCCCGAGTGCCACACGTATTTTTTTAAGTGTAATGTCTCCCTGCTGGGCGAAAACCTCTCCTATAGCCTTCCAACTTTCCCTATAGCTTGCTTCTTCAGTCCAAGTAGTGACAAACAAGATCATCGCACCATCGTTTCTGTGGTCTTCCTCGGAGACGACGACCGTCTTCTTCTTCCCACTGCATCGTGACATGTGACCGTCTGTCCAAATTGTGATTCGAAAAAAAATTATGTCCAGGCCTCACTAGTTTTCAAATACTGCTTATAGCTTCGAATCTAATCAATATACCGACTTAGTTATCCACAAATATTATGTAATTTTTTTTATAACACTTTGCTATCACATGACAGTGACATTAATATAACCTTTCCTGACATGAGATAAGTCCTAAATCTACAAACGTTCGTTTCTCGAGTCGGGCCCTCGTTCAGTTTTTATTTATTAAATATTTACAATATTTTAATGTTGAATTATTTTGTTGCAGGTAAGCTTCTGAAAATTACTGACTACTATTAAACTATCAACATCTATGAAAACTGGTAAGTTTACGACAGTTTTTAAGGAGCTTCTAAATCTTGTTGTCTCGACTGCCAAGAAAGGGTTGTTGTGTTGTTCATATCATCATCATCAACCTGAAGTTCACTGCTGGATATAGGCCTCCCCTTTAGAACGTCACAGCGATCGGTTGTTGTCCGTTAACATCCATCAGCTTCCTGCAATTTTAGTAATGTCATCAGTCCACCTTGTGACGAGCCGGTCGACACTGCGTGTTATACTTATACGTGTTTGAAAAAAATATATAACGACGGTTAAAAGGAAATAGGGTATAAGCGACAAAAAAAATGTTTAGGAGAGCCGTTCAACGTTTAGAATTTTAGAAAAACCGATGTATTTTTTTTATTAAAACATCATGGAAACTAAAACTGTTTTTAATTTTCCAATCGGGAAATATGACAAAATAGCAATGACAAATTAAAGGATATGAAGCCTAAGCAACATAATACGGACGGGCCGGTGGCGTGGTCGGTAAGATACTTGCTTTTCACGCCGCAAGTCGTGGGTTCGATTCCCTCCCGAGACAAACATTAGTGATGAACATTTGTGTTTGTGTCGAAACTGGGTGTACATATCTATTATAAGTATATATATACAAAAGAAAAGTATTATATGTATAGTATATACCAGTTATCTGGTTTCCATAACACAAGCTCTGCTTAGCTTGGAACCAGATGACCGTGTGTGTTAACGTCCCAGAATATTTATTATTTATTTATAATAGATTTTTCACATCGTAAGGTAAAAGGGAAGAAGAGATCAGACAGTTGAATAAGTGTTATAGTAAAATTAGGGGTACTTTTCACAGTGGTTGTATAAAAGATAATAGAACACAAGAAATAGTTGGCTTTCAAGACAATACCAGTCCAAAATGTCGCATAAACCCTATTTCCTTTTACCTGTCAATGTATAACTTCAGTGTTCCAAAGGGCTCGCAACATTTCAGGTTAGTATCATACATACAAGTGTTCATCTAAAAAATTGCAGTATTTTGGCGCCCAATGTCTTTATTTAAGTTTTTTTCCATGAATACGATTTTACAATACTTACCATATTTATAATAATTGGTTTACTAGGTCAAGCATCTAACATTAAAATAAACACAAAGGGAACTGAACCCGGGACTCGATATCTCTCTCGATAGCGGACCCTTTTCACTGTTTGTGCTGTCAAGTGCTGAATTCGAGTGACGTCACTATAATGGCGGACGTCTGACGTCACGTTGACATTTACTTGTTAAAATATGGTTCTATATCAGAGATTTTGTTTGCCCTTATCGTATTTAGGAAGTAACTGTATTTTTGTTGGTGGATTTCTTAGACATGTGGGTTTCCTCACGGATACTGAGTAGCGGTGATGTAACAAATCATACAAAGATGTGTGGACACGACTGGGAATCAAACCCAGCGACCTTATATTTCTAAGGCGAGGCCCGCCACCGCTGCTCTATTCTGATTTTGACTAAATTCATTTCATTTTTTACTAAATTCATTTTCAACCTTGACTCCATCATCAGACTGGTTCTTAACTTGGTACAATTATAGCACATGTAAGTGCCGTAAGTATGACTTTTTCGAACAAAATCAAGCGTCTGAAGATTTGACACATGACAAGTTGAAATATTGTAAATAATGGCGTGTAAAAAAAATAGTCTCGATACGACTCTACAGTTTTCTTTATTCTATCAAATGTCACTTCTCTAACAACTATTTTTCCTTAAGTTCCAGTTTTGTTTGTCCTTCAAGTACATCAAATATTAGTGACGAGGGGGTAGGCAGAGATGTTTACCTCCATATTACTCCCTCCTGAGGGTCAATATGACGTTGTTTATTTTGATATTAATATTTTATGACATTTTCACCGATTTCCGATAAAAGGCTCTCGCTCGCTTGTTTAGGAAAACTTTGAACCTCCAACGAAAAAGAGGGGTTACATGTGCCGTATGCATGTATGTATCTGTGGCAATTTATAGATAGACCGTATAACTCGCGTATCGCCTATCGCCAAGATTCTGACTCCTCAAACTGCACAGACAGTGATGATGATTCAAGCGATATGGATATTAGTGACGAATAGTCTTACATTACTATTAGCTGTGGTTAAATAGTTCTTTAAAGAGATTTAATTAATGTTTTATGACTTTGTACCTCAGATGGCGATACGCGAGTCAAACGGTCGGCCTATAGTGCTTAAACGAATTGATTGATTTTGATGCGGTTTACTGTAATAAAAAAAAACTTATAATTTTTTTGTTATAACGGGCAATTAACGCGCTGACTTTTAATTTGGCTTAACGTTCCTACATGAGTTTCACCGGTTGTGGTCGCAAGAAGACTGAACCAGCGAAAGAGTTCCGTTGATGATGGTGGCCATTGAACAACATTTGCAACAGCCATTGAACAATTACTGTCTTTTGTAATCTTTTTACTATTGTTAGGGACCTTACACACGACACTCACAATAAATAAATAATAAAATAAATATTCTGGGACATTAACACACACGGTCATCTGGTCCCATACTAAGCAGAGCTGGTGTTATGGAAACCAGATAACTGGTATATACTATACTTAAAATACTTTTCTTTTGAAAATATATACTTATAATAGATATTTACACCCAGACTCGACACAAACACAAATGTTAATCACTAATGTTTGTCTCGGGTGGGAATCGAACCCAAGACCTGCGGCGTGAAAAGCAAGTATCTTACCGACCACGCCACCGGCCCGTCACAATGGAAATAAATACCCTAAAAAACTCATTAGTACCTATAATAGCATGAAGTTGTAAATTGTCCCCATTTATAGGCTCGCTTTTTATTCTTTGTGTGGGATTTTAACACCTATAGTTATGCTAGCTTTTCGCCTTCGCTGTTTCTGTGTCTGTGCTTGACCGCAACTTGGCTGTTCTTAAGCAATGATGCAGTCTACGATGAAACGCGCTTACCTAACAAAAACCGATTCTCGTGACTTGAACACTATCGATTATCGCTATCGGAATACAGAGATGCCGGTAGTGAATTTCACAACTTGGCAATTCGCACAGTAAAAGTGGAAGTAAAGCGCTTTGTGCGTAACGGCGTATGTCGGTTATCGCCCAAAACCATTAACTGCTGGGCACGGGTCTTCTCTCAACTACCTTGCAAGTTGAGAGTGTTTAGGCCTTAGGTAGTCCACAACCGCTGGCCGAGTACGGGTTGGTGGATGTCACATGTCCTCAAATGATTAGTTCTTAGATATGCCGGTTTCCTCATGATGTTTTCCTGCACCGATATTGAGCAGCGGAGATGAAACAATTCACACAAAGATGTGTGGGCACGACCAGGATTCGAACCCGCGACCTTGTTTTTCTAAGGCGAGGCCCTTACCGCTGCGCCATCGCTGCTCTTGCCGGAAATACTTGCCGGGTATAAATTAAATAATATTGTAATATTATGACGGGTCGGTGGCGTGGTCGGTAAGATACTTGCTTTTCACGCCGCAGGTCGTGGGTGCGATGCCAACCCGAGACAAACATTAGTGATGAACATTTGTGTTTGTGTCGAGTCTGGGTGTATATATCTATTATAAGTATATATTTACAAAAGAAAAGTATTATATGTATAGTATATACCAGTTAACTGGTTTCCATAACACAAGCTCTGCTTAGCTTGGGACCAGATGACCGTGCGTGTTAATGTCCCAGAATATTTATTTATTTATTTATTAGTGTGATGAACACGTCTGTTTGTTTGGGTGTAATTATCTATATTTAAATATATATTTACAAAAGTAAAATATTATATGTAGTATAGGTATTACCAGTTATCTGGTTTCCATAATACAAGCTCTGCTTAGTTTGGAATCAGAAGGCCGTGTGTGTTAATTTCCCACTATATTATTATATTATTATTATTACTTGCGCACAAAGCTAACAGCATATCTAGTTATCTATAGTAACAGGGAAAATTCTGCGGTGTGCGGTTCGGATCCCGGGTAAGTAACACGAGAGGATCCGATTTCCCGTATTTATAGCTCGGATCAATACTCCAGCCGGTTATATTTCGGTCCACTATCTGATAGTTATTTAAGGAAGTCTATTTAGTCTGATACAGCTCACAATAAGTTCGTGAGTTTATCACCTAGCGCCTAAACAGATGCACAATTTTCGATACGGTTTTTATTATTCAATAGTTTATGTGAAAATGACATCTAAAAAGACTACAGTCCATCAAATCTAAGAAGTACCGTTTGACAGTTCTAAACGTAGTACATTTAGAATTTTATTTTTTGTATGAAAATTGTTTATGTTATGTTAAAATAAAAATAGCTTCATAATTGAATTATTTTACAGGAAACCTAAAAATATAGTTGTGAATTACGCCTCTATAAAACTAATTTAATAGAAACGTCAAACGGTACTTCTTAGATTTGTTCAATGGTAGTCAGCTATTTATGTTATTTTTAAATCTGTTAAGACTTAAAACTTACACATTAAAATGTGTGTGGTATTGACCTCTGCCTACACCTTCGGGTATACTGGGGTGAGCGCTATCTATGTATATATCTTTCGTGTCACGTCAACTTTATACAAACGAAGGCACCATTAATTACCACGTGACATAAATCAAATTTACTTCAATATTATTACTCAGTATTCATAAGCGGATTCCTTACTAATCACTCATTCTAAGATAGTGATAAATAGGGCTCTACGTGAGGTTAAGGTGTTGTTTCCTAGATACGATTAACGATTTACGACTTGCAGCGTTACTTATAGGTGGTTATAACTTTTTTCTTTATTTAAGAAAAGCAATCTTAATTCTATTGAACATTGCTTTGCGATTGAATTTTTATATCATCCCCAGCTGGGGGTTTAAAAATAGCCTATAGTCTTCCCCAATATAAGAGCTATCCGACAGTGTAAGAATTTTTTAAATAGGACCAGTAGCCCTCGAGATTAGCGCGTTCAACTAACGAACTCTTCAGCTTTATAATATTAGTATAGATTCATTTAGTTTAATAAAAGTAATGTTTGAAAACTAAGATATTTTAACCTTAAGCTAGGTAGCTAAATGCGCTGTTGATTGTATATAGAATAACTGCAGAACAAGCAAAAAAACTACATCGTGCTTATAAGTATAAACATAGATAGCATGCATAGAATTGTTTAGTACTATTTTTAAGAAACAGTCGCAAGTTACGTTTTTAGGTTAATTTATATTTTTATTTGGTTACTATCACTAAATACCTTTTTTTTGCATTATAGATGCAAATGCTACGAATAAACGTAGTTAAGGCTCTCGGCTTGACTGAAGCTGCGATTGAAATAGATAATTTTGTCTTGTTCACGGAACTGTACCTTATCCTTGAAGGTAACTTAGTAGATATGAGACAAAGGGTCGGCCTTACAAGATTGTCATAAATTACCTTCTGTAAACATATCAGGATGTTGTGTAAATGTCAAGAAAATGGGTTATCTTAACTGACATATATAACTACTAATATTAACTATATTAAGTTGATCTTTCAGCCGCAATGGTCTAGTGGTAAGCGTGTTAGTTTTATAACAGGAAGGCCCCGGGTTCGAATACCAGGACGAGCAAAAATATTTCAGATATTGTTAGAAAAATCCCCCCTGGTGATCCGTCGGACACCCTTTGTTCCGGGCTGCGGGATTTGTTCCTGTATTCACCGAGCAGCCCGGCGGGGACCAGAAGACCCTGGGATTGGCGCGTTTAACCAAATAAGCTGTTCAGCTTTATAATATTAGTATAGATAGGGCATTTTTACTTAAAGATGAATTACACATAGAACCATTTCGTCTTTAATGGTAGTCGGTTACAAATATCTGATCATAGGTGTTAACGATTATAATTGGGCTAATAAATCTTTATCTTAGCTGTCAATCTATAACTAATGAATAAAATTACTATTTGATAAAAGATTACGATCAATCAATAATTTTATATCTTTGATTATAAACCTCCGGTACGTTTCAAATTAAATTGAGTACAGCCCGTTTCATTAAAATAGCCACTTGACATAACATTTAATTAGACATGATTCCTGTGTAGTCTGTTGGTTTTGTTTTTATCCTGAAAAAGGCCTGCTCTTGACTACAACTTGCCTGATGTTAAGCAATGATGTACGCGCCTGCCCACTATACCGATTCGTTCGTGGTTACGAATGAATTTCGGTGAGTAGGTGGCAGTGGAATGATGCTATAGTGTGTATCAAATGTTTCTGGTCTAACTTATGGACTAAATAGAATTTTGGTTCTATTTAATTTTTATTTTATTTGAATATAGATATCTAACTGATTAACTAACACAGGTGAAGAATAACATCCTGAGGTAACCGGGACGCCTTAGAACGAATTATTCGAGAACATATTGTGAAATGCAACAATCCGTACTTGTCCAACGTGTGTGGATTAAAGCCTAAACTCCCTCAACTCATGCGATAGTTGAGAGAAGACCTGTGCCCAGCAGTGGGACACCAAAAAGGGTTGAAATGACACTGAAGCAACATTTAATTACAACATAAAGATACAATTGGAAAAAAAATGATGGATGTCACATTATGTCCTCGAATTTTTTTCTGAGATATGCCGGTTTCCTCACGATGTTTTTCTTTAACGACATTCACACAAATATGTGGGCACGACTGGGAATCGAATTACCACTAAACATTATAAATGTATATTTTTGACTGAAACTAAAATGTTGTCTCGTGCCTATTTACGCATTCTCTTAGTGGTCATTTTTTTCTCAGTTAAACTATACAGTAGCTACAAAAAATATGTCATCGACATCAAACAGCATGATAATAACAAGCGGAAACGAATTGATTATCAAAATTATGAACTGTCAAAATTTATCTAATTTGAGCGATCTCATCGTCATTAACCAGTTTTAGTGGGCATTTAATGGGCCTTTCTTACAAAAATTATATATCTTTTATATTTAGGCTTGATTGGCCTTATGTGTCGGTATGCGACTACCTAAAAAATATATTATCAACTATGTTAGTACTATACGTCGACTAGATATTGACTAGACACTACTTCGTTCAAATATTGTCTAATTCAACACACTGAACAATCAAAATGTAATAGATATAAATACTTACTTCAATGAAGAAAAGCCTACTGAGTTTTTTGGCAGTGTTTCTCAGTAGTTGCCAGTCATTCATTACACGGTAGGAAAAGAAATTGGACTATTTTATGTAGACTCGCGTCTCAAAAAAATAAAGCATATTTTGATTTTGATTTTGTATGAAATTATGATCGTCAAAAGTTTTCGGAGTATGTTTACTATTATTCACATCAAACTGTATAAATCCAGTATAAGCTGACCTCTCGTTGTCCCGAAATCCTATATAATGCGAGATCAGCTTCCACTGGAAATTTGTAGCTTGATGTGTAGTAGTGTGTTCATAAACCCGCGCGCCGCAGCTGTATCAGCTGTTCGTTCACTAGGGTTACTGACCGCTAATTTTACGGTGCGCGCTTTCATCGATATTATTACAAATAGATCATCCATAATTTGCTGATCTATGTAAAAAAATAAAGAAATATATTAGACAGTTATTGGAACAGATTCCAAATTCCGAATTCTTTTTTTTATGAAAAAAAAAGTGTAGGTTTAACTGTTATAACTGGAAGAACCCGTTGATGAAAACAAATTCCCTTGAGATTACTCAATACAGCTACATCTCAGCAATTACAAAAATTAACACTTACCGAAGAATCTCGCAATCTCGCAAATGTCCCGGGTTCCGTTTATTGGATCCCGCGGGACGTGTCCCGGATAGTTAATCAGTTCGGGATTAGATCTGTGGTGGTCGGATAGTTTTGTAATAGTTCTGGCATGTTTCTGGTATCGTGAAGTTTCTTTTTGATGGAGTGACAGATTTTTGGAAGTTTATACAAAATGGTAGGAAATATAATAAAATTACTACTAATTGGAATAAAACTGCTTTAGTACGGATTTTATCCCGTTTTTTTAGATTTTTATACATGCCGTCGTTTCAAAGTCATTTCAGACTTCACAGTAACCATGAAGTCTGAAAAGGCTGAAATTCGGGATATTAAATCCTATCCTATCCTACTAATATTATAAATGCGAAAGTAAGTGTGTGTGTGTGTGTGAAGGTTTGTTACCGCGTATCTCCATAACCGCTCAACCGATTTTATTGAAATTTGAAATGTAGGTAGTGTATACCCTAGAATCGGACATAGGCTAACAATATTTTCAAAAATCATCCCCTAAGAGGGTTAAATAGAGGGGTGAAGTTTGTATGCAACTTTTTATTCCTTGGTCCTATTCATTTTAAATTCGGTACACATAAACTTTAAGAAAAATAATGAGATACGGGTTTTTTATTTTTCCATAATTACCCCTATGAGGTGTGGATAATGAGTTTTAATGGTAAAAATTAAAGTTTCTCTGTATCTGTATAGTCTGAAGTCCGATTCACTCCAAATTCGGCACACATATACTTTAAAAGAAATCATGAAACACGTGTTTTTTATTTTTCCAAAACTACCCCCGGTGGGGGTGTTAAATGAGTTTTTTTGGAAATACTAAATATTCCATAACTGTTTAGTCCTTGGTCCGATTCACTTCAAATTCGCTATAAATAAAGCTCAAAACAAATAATGAAACACGTGTTTTTTATTTTTCCAATTTTTTTTATTTTTATCCTAATATTACGCGGGAGAAGCCTGCGAAATTATTCTGAGTTTGATTTTCTTCAAAGTTGATATCAATACTCCTTCGTGCTTTTTAGCTAAATTACTTTTTATTTTGACACAATGACGTTTGATAACTCAGACCGATTATTAGAATTCGAAATTTAAATTTTATTTCTTCTTAAATATTGAATGAAAAACTTACAATGATCATGGTCTAAGAGACGTTGTATTTTTTAAGAAACCCCTATAGATTTATGGATATACCTATGGGTGCTTGCCGATTTCAAAATGTTGCTTACACGCCTACACTACTGAACTAATTTTGTATGGACATAGTTCGAGACCCGGGAAAGAATAGTTTTATCCGACTGCGAAAAAAGAGATTAATGGTTTAGCGCGATAACCGACATCCGCGGGCGAAGCCGCGGGCGGAAAACTAGTCTAAAATAAACCGGGTTAAAATCCGTTATAAAGTAGTAGTTTTATTTCACAAATACACCGTCAAAATTATAAGACCCCTCTTTTTCTTTTTTATTCTCTTTTCCTTAAAGCATGAGTTACGTAACTCTCTGTAATAAACTCAGGAGGGAAGCCACAGGTCTTCGTGTTGTCCTTTGATCACAGGTAAACAACAAAGGTTCTGTAGAAAATTTCAACAATCTCAAAATCCCTTCCTAAATAAATTGACATTGAAAGCCCGTAATCCGTTTGCTCGGTGCTAACAATTGGCCGCGAACACTGCTTGATTTAATTAAATTCATTAGTGGACGTATTTACACCGAGGTTTGGGTGTTAAGTGGTTTAAATTAGAAGCGGCAGCGAATTTATATTAAAAGTTATATTAAACAATTATAATGAACTAAAAGTCCTTCTTAAGTAACCAAAGATGCATGCAAAAGTTCTGGACTGATGAAATTTCATACTACCGTTACTTTACGGAAATTCATTGCTGAAAAACAAACTTATATTTGAATTGCAATTGCTTAATGTAGACTCATCATCACTTTCCACTCTTACTTATTAGCAAATTTCTGTAATTAAATGGATTAAAAAAAAAATTGGTTGCCTGTAAAGTCGCTATACGGGCGAAAGTTTTACGTGACAACAACTTTGAGTGGTAAAATAATTTTAATGTGAATATTCATTCGTATAGTAGGAAGAAGGATGAAATAATATTAACAATTTAAAACATTTATTTATACAAAGAATTATATTTTAAACATTAATTTATACAAAGAATCTCGCTCTTAGGCGGGCTAACTGTGCTCGAGTGGTAGGGACGCGTGCCTTTCACTTTTTATGTCCGTCTCTCTCGCTCTTAGGCGGGCTAACCATGCCCGAGTGGAAGGGACGCGTGCCTCTCACTCGCTCTCATTGTGAGCGCATAACGTGAGCGGAGCGTAACGCAGTTTCTTGAAGTGTCACCCGGCAAACCAATTTATAAGACGTTGTCACGTCAATAAATACGACAGTAAAAAAACGAACATGACAATACAAAGATTGATTTATCCTGATATGATTTAAAATATATTTCTTTGACATACGTATGGCACTATCAAGATGTCTTTATCAGTCCACGCAATCGTATTATCAAATAGCGGAATGATCATCATCATCATCGGCTTATTGTAGTCTACGGACATAAACCACTCCGAATAAGCGCAATTTCACTCCGCTTCTTGTTGGCATTTGACACTACGTTTATCTAGTCGTGATCTCCACTTCATCGCTCGCTTACCGCAATGATTATAGGTTCCTCGACAGATATGGCCAGTGAGATTTCAGCTTGCTATCCTTTACGCTATGTTCAAGGTAAAATAGAGCAATCCAAATAATCCAGCGAAGTCAAATTATCCTATCCTAATAATATTATAAATGCGAAAGTAAGTGTGTGTGTGTGTGTGAAGGTTTGTTACCGCGTATCTCCATAACCGCTCAACCGATTTTATTGAAATTTGAAATGTAGGTAGTGTATACCCTAGAATCGGACATAGGCTAACAATATTTTCAAAAATCATCCCCTAAGAGGGTTAAATAGAGGGGTGAAGTTTGTATGCAACTTTTTATTCCTTGGTCCTATTCATTTTAAATTCGGTACACATAAACCTTAAGAAAAATAATGAGATACGGGTTTTTTATTTTTCCATAATTACCCCTATGAGGTGTGGATAATGAGTTTTAATGGTAAAAATTAAAGTTTCTCTGTATCTGTATAGTCTGAAGTCCGATTCACTCCAAATTCGGCACACATATACTTTAAAAGAAATCATGAAACACGTGTTTTTTATTTTTCCAAAACTACCCCCGGTGGGGGTGTTAAATGAGTTTTTTTGGAAATACTAAATATTCCATAACTGTTTAGTCCTTGGTCCGATTCACTTCAAATTCGCTATAAATAAAGCTCAAAACAAATAATGAAACACGTGTTTTTTATTTTTCCAATTTTTTTTATTTTTATCCTAATATTACGCGGGAGAAGCCTGCGAAATTATTCTGAGTTTGATTTTCTTCAAAGTTGATATCAATACTCCTTCGTGCTTTTTAGCTAAATTACTTTTTATTTTGACACAATGACGTTTGATAACTCAGACCGATTATTAGAATTCGAAATTTAAATTTTATTTCTTCTTAAATATTGAATGAAAAACTTACAATGATCATGGTCTAAGAGACGTTGTATTTTTTAAGAAACCCCTATAGATTTATGGATATACCTATGGGTGCTTGCCGATTTCAAAATGTTGCTTACACGCCTACACTACTGAACTAATTTTGTATGGACATAGTTCGAGACCCGGGAAAGAATAGTTTTATCCGACTGCGAAAAAAGAGATTAATGGTTTAGCGCGATAACCGACATCCGCGGGCGAAGCCGCGGGCGGAAAACTAGTCTAAAATAAACCGGGTTAAAATCCGTTATAAAGTAGTAGTTTTATTTCACAAATACACCGTCAAAATTATAAGACCCCTCTTTTTCTTTTTTATTCTCTTTTCCTTAAAGCATGAGTTACGTAACTCTCTGTAATAAACTCAGGAGGGAAGCCACAGGTCTTCGTGTTGTCCTTTGATCACAGGTAAACAACAAAGGTTCTGTAGAAAATTTCAACAATCTCAAAATCCCTTCCTAAATAAATTGACATTGAAAGCCCGTAATCCGTTTGCTCGGTGCTAACAATTGGCCGCGAACACTGCTTGATTTAATTAAATTCATTAGTGGACGTATTTACACCGAGGTTTGGGTGTTAAGTGGTTTAAATTAGAAGCGGCAGCGAATTTATATTAAAAGTTATATTAAACAATTATAATGAACTAAAAGTCCTTCTTAAGTAACCAAAGATGCATGCAAAAGTTCTGGACTGATGAAATTTCATACTACCGTTACTTTACGGAAATTTATTGCTGAAAAACAAACTTATATTTGAATTGCAATTGCTTAATGTAGACTCATCATCACTTTCCACTCTTACTTATTAGCAAATTTCTGTAATTAAATGGATTAAAAAAAAAATTGGTTGCCTGTAAAGTCGCTATACGGGCGAAAGTTTTACGTGACAACAACTTTGAGTGGTAAAATAATTTTAATGTGAATATTCATTCGTATAGTAGGAAGAAGGATGAAATAATATTAACAATTTAAAACATTTATTTATACAAAGAATTATATTTTAAACATTAATTTATACAAAGAATCTCGCTCTTAGGCGGGCTAACTGTGCTCGAGTGGTAGGGACGCGTGCCTTTCACTTTTTATGTCCGTCTCTCTCGCTCTTAGGCGGGCTAACCATGCCCGAGTGGAAGGGACGCGTGCCTCTCACTCGCTCTCATTGTGAGCGCATAACGTGAACGGAGCGTAACGCAGTTTCTTGAAGTGTCACCCGGCAAACCAATTTATAAGACGTTGTCACGTCAATAAATACGACAGTAAAAAAACGAACATGACAATACAAAGATTGATTTATCCTGATATGATTTAAAATATATTTCTTTGACATACGTATGGCACTATCAAGATGTCTTTATCAGTCCACGCAATCGTATTATCAAATAGCGGAATGATCATCATCATCATCGGCTTATTGTAGTCTACGGACATAAACCACTCCGAATAATTTCACTCCGCTTCTTGTTGGCATTTGACACTACGTTTATCTAGTCGTGATCTCCACTTCATCGCTCGCTTACCGCAATGATTATAGGTTCCTCGACAGATATGGCCAGTGAGATTTCAGCTTGCTATCCTTTACGCTATGTTCAAGGTAAAATAGAGCAATCCAAATAATCCAGCGAAGTCAAATTATCCTATCCTACTAATATTATAAATGCGAAAGTAAGTGTGTGTGTGTGTGTGAAGGTTTGTTACCGCGTATCTCCATAACCGCTCAACCGATTTTATTGAAATTTGAAATGTAGGTAGTGTATACCCTAGAATCGGACATAGGCTAACAATATTTTCAAAAATCATCCCCTAAGAGGGTTAAATAGAGGGGTGAAGTTTGTATGCAACTTTTTATTCCTTGGTCCTATTCATTTTAAATTCGGTACACATAAACCTTAAGAAAAATAATGAGATACGGGTTTTTTATTTTTCCATAATTACCCCTATGAGGTGTGGATAATGAGTTTTAATGGTAAAAATTAAAGTTTCTCTGTATCTGTATAGTCTGAAGTCCGATTCACTCCAAATTCGGCACACATATACTTTAAAAGAAATCATGAAACACGTGTTTTTTATTTTTCCAAAACTACCCCCGGTGGGGGTGTTAAATGAGTTTTTTTGGAAATACTAAATATTCCATAACTGTTTAGTCCTTGGTCCGATTCACTTCAAATTCGCTATAAATAAAGCTCAAAACAAATAATGAAACACGTGTTTTTTATTTTTCCAATTTTTTTTATTTTTATCCTAATATTACGCGGGAGAAGCCTGCGAAATTATTCTGAGTTTGATTTTCTTCAAAGTTGATATCAATACTCCTTCGTGCTTTTTAGCTAAATTACTTTTTATTTTGACACAATGACGTTTGATAACTCAGACCGATTATTAGAATTCGAAATTTAAATTTTATTTCTTCTTAAATATTGAATGAAAAACTTACAATGATCATGGTCTAAGAGACGTAGTATTTTTTAAGAAACCCCTATAGATTTATGGATATACCTATGGGTGCTTGCCGATTTCAAAATGTTGCTTACACGCCTACACTACTGAACTAATTTTGTATGGAGATAGTTCGAGACCCGGGAAAGAATAGTTTTATCCGACTGCGAAAAAAGAGATTAATGGTTTAGCGCGATAACCGACATCCGCGGGCGAAGCCGCGGGCGGAAAACTAGTTAGTAATAAAATTGACTAGCTAGATTAAAACGTATTTTTGTTGTGTCAAATAAATATATACGGGCATATGATGCACCAGTAAAAACTTCCACGAAACCAAGAAATTATTTTTAAACCGCAACAGATTTCGCCTTATAGTCTGCTCTCGTAGGAATATATTATATTTTTGCATATACCAGGTGGAAGTGGCCGCTGTTCCCAAATTGATAGGGTGAAATCCGTACATCATGCTGAGATGATCAGTCCATGAAATTGTTTCAAGAACTTTATGGGGATCCAATAATCGTGCTTTGTTTTGCTGACTTGTATGGAATGTATCGTTACTTTAGGGAAACCCAAATAGTTAACGGCAACCTTACCACCATGAGATTATTCCTTACCACCAGCGTACTCGCTTTCATTCAAATCAAGTGATGCGTTCAGACTACTAATTGTGAAATGAAATAAAACAAAATACTATCCGGGATAAAATTTCCGGTGCAAAGTGATTCTAATTAAGGAGCTGAATGTACCATCTCAGTTTGTAGAGAGCTGTCCTTTCCAATTTGTATTTAACGTTTTCGATATCTTCATAAACGAAGACAATTTCTTCACGATTAACCCGCTCTCTCTTATACTTTGCACCAGACCTAGTGAGCTCTAATCCTTCATTTACAATCCGTACATTCGTTTGTTTACTTCGCTGTTTGTACCACATTGTATTATTGTTTATGTATATACTGGATTATAAATACCTTGATTGTTATATTTATTATCATCACCATCACTCAGCTTTATAGTATGAATAGGCTTGCACTTGACCACAACTTGCTTGTTGTTAAATAATGATTTGGTTTGCGATAGAACGCGCTTACCCTGTAAATGCAAATACACTCGTGACTTGAAGACAGGCGGATTACAGTTATCGGGAAACAGAGATGTCAGCAGCGAATTCCACATTTTGCCGGTCAGTCAGTACCTACCTAAAAGTTTTAAAATGAAAATAAAATAAGCCTTATAACTGCTATGGTTTCACTCACATAACAAAATATTGGCAAAGATAAGAAATCTATATTAACTTAAACTAATCATATTCTCGGCACTCGACTTATCTCCCCTCTTGTCTCTCGACAAAGGCCTCCTTTAAGGATTTCCAATTATTTCTGTCCTTTGCTTTACGTAACCACTCAGGACCGGCTACTTTCTTGAAATCGTCTTCTCTTCTCTCTACTTCTTGTGCAGTCTCTAGGATACCATCCAGTAATTAGTCTTGTCCACTTTTCTCTTCAGATATGTCCCGTCCAACGCCATTTCAATTTTCTGCTTGCTGACTGTACTTACACTTACTTTACCTACCTATAAGTGTTTTTTCCTAGCCTATACTATCCCGCTGCTGAGCAAGGCCCCCCCCCCTCATTCCTTCCATCTTGTCCGGTCTTCCGCGACCTCTGGCCAGTCAATATCGAATGCATCCAGATCATTCCGCCATATTTTTCTCGGTCTGCCTCGGCGACGCCTACCGTCTTGCGGCACCCAGTGTGTGGCTATTCGGGCCCATCTCTCTGGCTCCATTCGACGCGAATGGCCAGCCCACTCTCACTTTAACTTGGCCATCTTGTGGCCCACATCTACTACGCCAGTTTTTTTCAATTGGGGACTCTGTCTTGACGTTTGACGCCAAGGATACAGCGCTCGTGTTTCGGTCAAAGACAAAGTTTGAGCACTGTAGGTTAGAACAAGCAGAACACCCGAGAAGTGTTTTGCATATTAAAATATTTCAAGATGAGGATGCATACATATCTACACTCACGCCTGTATTAAACGGAGGTAATAAATTTCACCAACGTATTAACAAGACCAAGATATAAATGGCTAATCACTTCAATCAACTAAGTCTACACAAATACCTAGATAATCACTAGAATACCATTGTCAGCTAAACGTTAAACCTATCAAGTCGTTTGTCGCTAAACACTGAATAGCCGCAGTGAAGTGGAAAGATCGTCCATTCGTGGGAATTAGGTATCATTTGGACATAATACTGGGAATTGTATGTCGAAATGCTATTTTAGTTCAAATCCATCAAATGGTATAAGATTACACGTTACCATACAATCTTTGCTTGGAATTTTTACTTTTCCTAATGTTATTTAAAACTTTCCATGACTAATTTGTGACGTGAAATATATATATTTTTTAATTTTGTCATAGGCTTGCGCTTGACCACAACTGATCTGTTGTTAAGGAATGATGCAGTCTACAATGAAACGCGGTTAACCAGTAAATACCGATTCACTCGTGACTTGAAGACAGTCAGATTATAGCTATCGGGAAACATAGATGCCGGCAGCGAATTTCATAACTTGGCAGTTTTGTTTATTTTTTTATTTTATTTTTCTATATTGGGACATAAAACAGTTACACATTAAAAAAAAAGACGGGTTGCACTCCGGGAGTGCTGGCAGAAGTGAAAACTTGATTATTAACGTTGAGCATGTTTGATATTTTGGAATGGTTAGGGAATAATTTTGCACCAATTGCTTTATCAGTATAAAAGTACTATCATTTATGTGGTAGAATACAATATTCATTTATTGCGCTATCGTACACAAACATGACAATTTATATTACATAAAAAATTTAACACTTTAAAACTATTACAATTATTTTACATTAAAAAGTTTATCTCTTTTTTTTTCACAACAATGTGATCACTACACAGACGGTCGAGCCATCAGCTGTCACCATCCATGGATGCGCGTGGCACGCTGTAACATATACGAACATTCGCGCAAGCGCCCTGCGCTGCCTAAACGAGACAGTAGGCCCAGGCATACATTTTCGCCGCGCCGTAGAGAGGGGATAGCTGTCTACTCTCCATCCGTCTTACGCTTTTTCGATCAGGTCACGTGTCCTGACGCGAGTTTAAGATTTTATACCCATTACAGAAAAAGTGCTCAACGCCGCTAAAGAAGTTTTCACTTCAAAAAGTTAAATACACTTAAATTAGGTACAAAATAAGTAAACGTGTAACTCACACCAATGCCCGCGAAATATACCAATGTGCGACAAGATAGCAATGTTGCGTGCAAAATACTAGATATAGTAAACGAAGTGGGTAGGTACATAACTATAAGAACATAATTATTATTCTATGATTACAGTTCGCACTATAAAAGTGGAAGCAGAACAAACCAGGGATTATATCTGTTCTGTGGACGCAATAACCTTTATCCTAACAGTAGCGAATGAAAAACCTCCACAGTTATGTTTGTCAAACGTATGGCGCCCGTATTTGCGGATACAGGCGAGTAATCAAAAGTACAAAGATGAATTCAATAAAACAGATAGTATCACTTGGTATGCCTGTTGTAGACTATTGGGATTATTTGGGATTATTACTCGTTTTCTTATTTGTAGATAGGATAGATAGGCCGAGGTGTTACAGCGTCATCGCCTTTGAACTATAAGTAGTTGTAGTTAACTGTGGATTCTAAATTATTTAATCAATGTTGTGCATATCTGTAAGTGATGTAAACATAAGTCCTTATAAAATTAGGTTACGGGTCGATCCCTGGTCGTGTTAGTTGTTTCATCACCGCTGCTTATCGGTGAAGGAAATCATTGTGAGGAAACCAGGAAATCCAAGAACTACTCATTCGAGGACATGTGACATCCACCAACCCGCACTTGGCCAGCGTGCGTGGATTAAATGCCAAACTCTCTCATCTCGTAAGACAGTTGAGAGAAGACCCGTGGTCAGCAGTGGGACACTAATAAAGTTTTAGTGAGGCAGGATTTTTAATATTTTAGTTTTAGTAACATTTGGTAATTGCCTACAATAATATAATTATAACACCTCAGAAAATATGTAGGTAAAGGTGGTAAGATACTTGCTTTTCACGCCGCAGGTCGTTGGTTCGATTCCCACCCGAGACAAACATTAGTGATGAACATTTGTGTTTGTGTCGAGTCTGGGTGTAAATATCTATTATAAGTATATATTTACAAAAGAAAAGTATTATATGTATAGTATATACCAGTTATCTGGTTTCCATAACACAAGCTCTGCTTAGCTTGGGACCAGAAGACCGTGTGTGTTAATGTCCCACAATATTATTATTATTATTATTATAATGCATGTTCGCTTAGGATTTTTTGTGTTCTTCATAATTGGCGTAATGATCAATATAAATGTACCACATATATGTATTAACCTCAAGCTGTAAAGTTACCATAGTAAATAAATAAATTATATTGTCCCATACATTACAGTCCATCAAATCTAAGAAGTACCGTTTGACGTTACACTGTTTTTTATTAAATTAGCTTTATAGAGGCGTAATTCACACTATTTTTATTAGCTTTCCTGTAAAATAATTGAATTAAGAAGATATTTTTATTTTAACATAACATAAACAATTTTCATACAAAAAATAAAATTCGGTACTTCTTAGATTTGATGGACTGTAGTGTTTCTGTGTCATTAATAATAACATAACCGCAAGGTTCGAATCTCCGCTCGAACAAAAAGACAATTACTCATCTATTGAGAAACATACCACTAAACCAACGAGGCAATGTCTTTAAAAAAAACATTGTTAAACCGATTAAACAAAAAAATATTTTAACACCTATGACTGCTAAATTATATTTATTTTGACACATAAACCGTACAGTATTAATTTAGACGGCTGTTGACATTATGTCCGGATTAACCCGGATTTATCCGGATATGTAGTTAAATTGATAACATTATGTAATCGCTGTTGTAAATTTCAGTTGTATGTCATTGTATACAGTTAACTAAATCAGTGAATTAAATCCTTGTGCTTTTACCAATGTGGAATTGGATATTTTTTTATTATATATATTAATTAAGGTCTTAACTCTCTCAACTCTTAATTAAGTTTGGAGAAAACCTGTGCCCAGCTGTGGTACAGTAAAAATGATTAAAGTGATTTATTAAAAACCTCACAGTTTAGTTTATCGAAACCTGTAGGTAGATATTTTATTGCACAAAACCCACAGCTCAACAAAAAACACAATCTTCGCAATAGACGAGGGTTGGCAACATAGTTGCTCGGTTTTACGGATGACAACCGGATTAACCTGTCCGCTCCGGAATTAGTCCGGTTGACTGCCGGATCAAAGGATAAACGGTACAGGGAATCAGTTAAGTTGTTAAATTACAGTACCAACATATTTTTATTTGTGTTATATTATGATTACTCTAACTAACCCTTTTTTTAACTTTTAACCTTCCTTGGACCTCTACAAATATTTTAAAACCAAATAAACCAAAGTGGTGCTGCTATTCTCAATTTTTTCAAGTTTTTGCGAAACTAACAAACGTCAATTAATTTATCAAAACTTCTATTAACAGATATAGGTGCGTTCATATGGCCGCGATCACCAGATACACCTCATTTTTCACCTTTGCATCTCAATTAGACACAAAATATCACCACAGAAAGCTAATCAATATCTCTTCCAATGATTACAGCACTTCCCTAATCACAAATATTCACAAAATGTTTGGATGGAAATAGATTTATTTATCTTGAACGGACAAATTCGGTTTGCACACACCACGTGTTCACCCAACTGACCTCATAGACATTTTCCCCTGCTGTAACAATGACAATGACATACAAGCAACCTGAGTGACGATATCTTGTAAGTTTGACAACTGACAGGCCTTATGCTATCTTAAGTGACTGAAGTGACACCTAACGGTCTGATTAGGTAAAAGCTTGCTACGTTTATACATATTATTACATATTATTTGTTGCATTTTAGAAGGCGTTTTAGGTTCTTTTCTTCGATTTCTCGAAGTTTTCTAAATTTTTAAAATCCCACCATGATTTCAGCTAAGCACTAAACCATATGCTAATTTCAGCAACTTGATAAGCTCTACATGAGTTTATTCTGTTAGTGAACATCAGATGAGGCTCATGGAGGTCGCGAGTTCAAGCCTAGTAGGGAACAGAGTCCTTATTTCCATTGTTTTTCTGTTTTCTTTTCTTCTTTTTTCTCTTTTTTACTTTTGGGGTCCTATCTCCCTAATCAAGCCTTTGGCTTCCGTTAGTTTTCTCCTTTTTCCTCCGTATTTATATTGATTAATAAAATAATTTTCAAAGTAAGTGCTAGCAAAGTAAAGTAGGTAGTAGGTATTTCCCTGTTTAAACCTCATCCCGTGACGTATAAAGATAAGGCACGGTCTACCTTGTAGGGCACTTCATTATAATATTACGACTTTTGGTAAAATGTTTAATTAAAAAAAGGAAGGTTGAATATTTTTAACACTTTTAAAAAGGGGTTTTATAAATTTGACGCGTGTCTCTGTTTACAATTTTGTGAGATTTAAGTTGTAGCGTCTAAACAGATGGACTGATATTGTTTAAAGTGATAGAGATGGCTTTTTGTACTTGAAAAATGAGCGATATTAAATTTTTAATAATAAGTTATTTAGTTGAATAATATACATCAAAATAGGCAAATAGGCATGGGGGTGAGTATATCTAAAATTAGTGTAACTGCAACTTAAAATGTCCACCGCTGGGTACGGGGCTTCTATTTTTATAGAGATACACGCTGGTCTTGTGCGGGCTGCCGGATGTAACTTATACGTGAATGATAGATTCGTACATTTTGATAGTAATTTAATTAAATAATCTAAAATACTAATATATAAAACTGATGACTTTGTTTATTTGTTAGAACGAGTTAATCTCAAAAACTACTGGTCCGATTTAAAAATTCTTGCATAGATAAATATCCCATTTATAATGTTCATGTGGTCTGCGGGCCACTCTCTCAGAATTCTCTGGGAACATGCTCAGGATTAAGTGAATATTCCCAAAGAATTGTGCAAGTTAGAACCAGATTAAGTGAAAATCAAAGAAGATAAAGAGCAAAAAGCATAAAAGCCGTAAGAGTTCGACCCTCAGTCCAAACATCTCTATGTGTGGACTGAGGGTCGAACTCTTACGGCTTAAAGGTCCACTTGTACCGGATAAACTAAGGGCACTAAAGGAAAAGTCTTTGCGCGAAAATTAAATTGTGGAAACAAAATATTATAGCAAAACATTATATTCTGTATATCTCCGTTCACTATGAACCCTCATATGGAAAGATTAGTTGAAGAAAACTAGTTATTAAAATTCTACTATTATTTTCGCAATAATATCAGCAAAAACAGCCATATTCCTACCACCTTAGCCAAACTCTGCCAAAAATATGGCCAGCATTTTTTTAATTCTGCGATAGGCTTGCGCTATACTACAACTTGCCTGATGTTAAGCAACGATGTAGTCCACGATGGAACGCGCCAGCCTAGTATATCGATTCACTAGTGATTACAAATGATTATCGGTGAGAAGGTGGCAGTGGAATAAGCCTCCATATGATTAGAAACCTTAAACGAGCAGTCCCAAAATATTGTCACCTGATTTGCACCACCCGGGGTCCACGTGTGGGGATTCAATTAAAAGTGTACACCCACGGCCGAAAGTGACTCAGCCCCAAAAACCTCTACCTTCCCTTACAAACACACAAACCTGAGCCTACGACCCTCTCAGTTATGTTATTTCAAAAAAAAAACCTTTTCATATTTCGTAAAAAGCCTTGAAAACTTCACGACACAGATTTCTACGTCACTAAAACATGAAAGCACTTTAAAAGCCCGCGATTTGATGTGATACGTGACTTGAAATACAAGTCAAGTACGCAATGAACGCTATTACCCTCTTACATATCTCTTAGGATAATTTACTTGCATAATGTGAAAAATATTACTAACCCATGACAAAAAAAACGGGTGTTATAAGTTATAAATTTCACTACTAGTGTATCTGGGAGCAGAGATAGCGCAGCAGTCTTGCTTTGCCTTTGAGATATAAGGTCGCGGGTTTGATCCCCGTTCGTGGTTGATCTTTATGTGATTTATTTCATCACCGCTACTCAATATTAGTGATGAAAGAGGAAACCAGCATTAACTATTCACTCCAGGATATATGTGACATCCACCAAGCCATACTTGACCAAGTCAACCCTTTTTACTGTGCCACTGCTTGGCACGGGTCTTCTCAACTATCTTACTAGTTGAGAGAGTTCCACATGCTGGGTAAGTGCTATTTGGTGGATGCCATATGTCCTCTTATGATTAGTTCTTAGATATGCTGGATTCCTCACGATGTTTTCCTTCAACGATATTTAACAGCGGCAATAAATCAATTAACAGAAAGATATGTAGGCACGAATGGGAATCGAAATCGCGCGATATTTCTAAGGGGAGGCCCGTACCCCTGCACCGCCGCCGCTCTTGGCACGTACTTGGTCAGCGTCTGTTGATGAAACTTAAACTCTCTCAGCTGAGAGAAGACCCTTGCAGCGTGCTCTGCAGTGGGACATTTTATAGGGTGATAATAAGACTAAGACTGACTAACCCGACTATGAGAGTAAGAACCTTGCTTAGTGTTGTTCACCTAAGATGCCTGGATGGCCTTACCCTTGGGCTACTATTAGGCGAAGTATCAATGCCTAAGTGCTAGGCTCCTACAGCTCTACGGTTAAGTACACGTAAGATGAACTTTGAATTAGAAGTTGTTTAACAAGATACGTATTAATTTGCGGAAAATTTTCATATTCGTTGATTTTCAGTTCATCGTTGAAGTAGAAGTAGTTTTGAAACTACTTAGTTACCTACATAAATAGAAGTATAAATCTGGTGTCATGACCGCCCTATTTCCTACATGAGCTATTATCTTCTTATATCTTCTAAATATATAAAAAAAGAAACTGCCTAACTGACTGACATATCAACGCAGAACCCAAACCGCTGGGTCTGGAGACTCTAAATTTGGCACATAGGTTCCTTATGGGGTCTAGAGGTGCACTAAGAAAAGATTTTTCAAAACTCACCCTTTAAGGGGGTGAAACGGGGTTTCAAAGTTTATATGGAGATACAAGATTAGTGAGATCAATTTCGCGGGCGAAGCCGCGGGCGGAACCTAGTGTCATTATAAAATGTGGCGAAACAGTTTTTCATTGCCTCAAAACACGAATAAAACGACGTTTTCTATAAATGAAACCTAGCTACATCGATTAATCGCTTCCAAAACCTCCTGCATACTAAATTTCATAAAAATCTTTGGAGCCGTTTCTGAGATTCAGATTATATTTTTTTATGTACATATATACAAGAATAGCTCTGTGTAAAGTATTAGATAAATCTTTAATTAGGTATTTAAGTATTAGGTAGGTTAAAATGTATAATATTTTTTACTTTAGGTCTTATCTTACTAAACAAGTAGTTGAATTTTTATGAGTAAAAATTTCCTGTTTATTTATGACATCATTGTGGCTCAGTAACAAAAATAACACTATTCTTACACATAAACCCTACTTAATAAGTTAGTTTCGTGATAATAAAAGCTCATGTAAAAGCTCATTTTATACGTTGAATATTATTGAAGTGCCAACCCTTATTATCACTTACGCTAATGACGTATTAGCTGTGTATGTGTGCGCCAAATGAGCTCTGTGATTGATCGTTGCTGTTAACGTGTATGTGTGCGTGAGGTAGGGTTGACACGGCCGTGATTATTAAAATGCATTGGATATACATATATTATTATTAATGAATTTATTTGGATATTGAATTTAAAACGAAAATTATTAAAAATGTTTTATTATTGTAAATCCTTACATTTCGCGTTTTGGTTATTATTTAAATGTTATATTTAAATCTGTTTGCAAAGCTATAGTATATCTTTTCAGTATACTTCCTTCTCTAGCCGTGGGTGTAGACAGAGGTAAATAACATCCACTTGTTACTTTCAAATTGATAAGGGTCAACCCTGTTTCTAAATTGTTTTGCCGGTTTATGCCAAGATTAGGCCAAAAATAAACAGCAGAGGCAACCCTAGCTTAGCGACCAACAAAGTAAGGAAACGTGTAGCGGCGACTTCTTAATCTTTCGCTCAAACGCCATCCATTGGTTTGAGGGTGCAAATCATAAGCGGAAGCGATTTTACTTGTTGTTACTTGTAATTTTAATGAGATATTGTAAAATGTTTATTCATATGTATGAAAATAGGAGATTTATTTATTTTTCTGCTTTTTCTTTATTGTTTTGCAACAGTTAACTGTAAATTTAATGTAGACTGGAATTTTTGCGTGAAAGTATCAAACATCCACACATTCATACCAATTTTCGCGTTTATAATATTAGGAGGATTAAATTTAAAAGAAATTGTTATTATAGTAGATTTTTTCCGCTTAACTCTTTATCTTGACCCACCAATGTAATCCAGCTTTGCGGTTCAATACAGCACAAAGTTTGTCATCAGTTACCACTCGCGAGGGTTTCCACCATACTCCAAGGGTTAGGGCTCCAACAGGATTATCTCATAAATCCTCCCAAGGACATCTTAGGGAAGAAAATAATAACAAAACTCAATAACTCTTGTGGTAATCTATGTACTTAGTCAAGTAGTATAAGAGTCAGGAGATTAATTGAATATTTAATCAAGATGACGTGTAGTTAGTATATAATATTAAAAATATAGTTCTAACCTTTTTCTTTTTCGAGCAGCGGTGGCGTAGCGGTACCGGCCTGGCCTTAGAAAAATTAGGTTCGGGTTCGAATCCTGGTCGTGCCCACACATCTTAGTGTGATTGTTTCATCTCCGCTGTTCAATATCAGTGAAGGTAAACATCGTGAGGAAAACGTCATGTCAAAGAACTAATCATTCGAGGATATGTGGCATCTACCAACCCACACTTGCCTACCGTGTGTGGGTTAAGGCCTAAACTCTCTTAACTAATAAGATAGTTGAAAGAAGACCCGTGTCCAGCAGTGGGACTAGAAAGGGTTGAAGAGTTTACACTAAATGTAACCTTTTTCTACATACCTATAAATATTATAATAAATAATAATATTTTGGGACATTAAAATACACGGTCATCTGGTCCCAAGCTAAGCAGAGCTTGACGACACAAACACATATGTTCATCACACTAATGTTTGTCTCGCGCGGGAATCGAACCCACGACCTGTGGCGTGAAAATCAGGTATCTTACCGACTACGCCACCGGCCCGTATTTTTTTGTGTATGTCTATTTCTGTTTGTTAAAAATTTATATGGTTTATTAATAGTTTTTGTAAGAACGTATTGTACAGGACTTAATAATTGAAAAACGAAAAAGAATATTTTTTTATTTACTAATTAAAATAATTTATTTAAATTTTAATAATGTCACACACAATATAATGACATAATAAATAACAATAAATAATAATAAAAAAACTGAAGAAAAACTACTTTAATTTTTTAATGGAATGGAATGTCACCTGTTTGTGACCCAGTGTTTAATTTACTTGTTCCAAAACCCAAGCCAAATGCACTCAGAATTCAAAACTCTGTGAGCCATTTTGCTTAAATCGGAACGCAACTAAAACTTTATTGTTTGTAGATAGTTGGTTTTAATTGTAAATAATAAGTTGGAACGTCAGATACCTCAGACCCCCGTTACCAAGACTGAAATGTATAGATATCAAATCTAAAATAAACCACGATATAATTAATCTAAATATATAAAAGAAAAAACTGACTGACTGACATATCAACGCAGAGCCCAAACCGCTGGGTCTGGAGACTCTAAATTTGGCACATAGGTTCCTTGAGGGGTCTAGGGGTGCACTTAGAAAGGATTTTTCAAAACTCACCCTTTAAGGGGGTCAAACGGGGTTCCAAAGTTTGTATGGAGAAACAAGATTAGTGAGACCAATTTCGGGGGCAAAGCCGCGGGCTGAAACTAGTTATAAATAAAGTAGATTTATTTCAATATATGATGTTCGCGTAAATTAAAAAAAAACTTTTCCAAGCGGTTATAATTGACTGGTTAACTAACCGCTTTCATTCAAACGCCAATTGTTTAAGTCGATTTTCGACAGATGTCACGTTTCCATTATATCAGTGGAACGCACTTAAACTAAGGCTATAGCACAGACAGCATTGTCATGTCTTTATGGTTTTAGTGAATTAATCCCCCGATCTAGACCATTTAATGGGTGGAACAAGCAGTAAATTCAATTGTAACACCGGCTCTTAGACTAGAGCCCCGCCTAGGTGGTGTTCAGATCTCTCAATTTAGATCCTGGAGATTCGTAATAGATGCATTCATATGCATATGAGAACCATTTCTATGCCTTATGTATGTGTATTACAAATTACTTTAAAACGGCATTAGTTGCTTTTTATTTTAAATTTTATATTCCGACGTTCCGAATGCTTTACAGCCTCCATAGTTACAAGAGGAATGCGATCTCAAGACCATGGAAAAAGAGAAAATACTATTTACTAAGAGAAAATATTACCTAAAATAGTACTACTAAGAGCAAGGTCGCCGTCGTGCTTACGTAAGAATTTTTTTTTAAATTTGTTTGAAATAAAGCTCCGCTGTCTTAGGATAAGCTTAAGGACAAAAGCCGAAATCCAATCTAGTATAAGTTGACACAGCTGGATTTCGAAGTGTATGACAATATTAAGTCAATTGTTAATAGCGTTAGTAGGTTAAACACCAAGTAACGCCACAGAATAATCTAATAATCTAAATATATAAAAGAAGAAACTGACTGACTGACTAACTGACATATCAACGCAGAGCCCAAACCGCTGGGTCTGGAGACTCTAAATTTAGCACATAGATTCCTTATGGGGTCTAGGGGAGCACTAAGAAAGGATTTTTCAAAACTCACCATTTAAGGGGGTGAAACGGGGTTCCAAAGTTTGTATGGAGAAACAAGATAAGTGAGATCAATTTCGCGGGCGAAGCCGCGGGCGAAAGCTAGTTAATAATAAAGCTTATGACTACCCTTTCTCAATTACAAAAGACATACATTATCCTATACCATTCTCTATACTGCCGTAGGGACGTACTCTCGCTTATCGAGTAATTGATCGCAACGTGCACCTGCGTTGACTAGAGCTGTACTAAATTTTATCGATAAAATGCCCCGAAGCGTTATCTTATACAATTAATAACTCAAGCATACGACAGTTCATTAGTTATGTTAATATTTGTGTAACTCATATATTTTTGAATAGTCTGATTTCATTTACATTAAAATCAAAAGCATTTCTAAGATAACGGTGTCTGTAATATTAAAACTGCATGTTTCTGTGTATAAATGTATGAAATGTGTAAAATGTCTTTATAATAAATAAGAAATAGGGCCGAAATGTGTATACAAGCACATATTATAAAAAATTGGTTGCCTGTAAATTCGGTATACGGGCGAAAGTTTTACGTGACAACGACTTTGAGTGGTAAAATAATTTTAATGTCAATATTCATTCGTATAGTAGGAAGAAGGATGAAACATAGTTGAGTGGGAGAGAGACGCAAGGCATTCGGCGGGCCTCTCTCTCGTTCGGTGACTCATCGTAACGTTACCGAGCGTTACACTTTTTCATAAGTGCCTCCCAGCCGCAACCTAATTTAAGACGTTGTCACGTCAAAACACTGCACGTAGTTGTATATTCTTTTCTTTCGTCGTTATTTTCAATACAATTGTTGTTTTGAAGAAAGATTAAAAAATAGGTTACTTAGACTACTCGTGCGAAGCTGGAGCGGGTATATATTTTTATTGTACTATCCATGACAAGTAATTGCCTAAAATTATTTATTATATTTAAAAAACTAAGTAAAATACCAGCAATATTTTTCATAGTACAACTTCTGCTTAGTTAGAGATCAGGTGGTCGTGTATGTCAATGTCCCAAGATATAATTATACCATTTCTTTTATGTACTTAATATAAATCTATCGATGTTTGGCATCGATATCTTTGCTACATCACTACATCAATATTAAGATGTATTTGACAGGCTTAGTGTTACAGCTAGATATTGCAGGGTGGTCTGCAGTATTTAATTTTAACTATTAAGATAAAAGCGCTAATCGATTGTAATAAATTTGCATTACTACCTAAGCGTGGAATTATAGATGAACGGATGTTCGTTAGTAATAGGTATTTGATTTTTAAACTCTTGACGAAATTGTCTCTTGACGATTTTGACGAAATTTTATGTTTAGATAACTTGCTAACAGGATTAACAGATAGATTATTATCAAATATATAACACACGAATAGAATTCTAAGAGAAACTGAGTTTAACGTTTCAAACTTTGAAACGTTTGAATAAAATCTTGTGACACTTTTGGCACCTAAACACATTATATTAAGTCTGCGTCAGTCTTTAATGAAATTTTACATAATTCTGAAAATTCTACACAATACAACCTCATACAACTTCTATTTATTTACCAAATAAACTTATATTAAACAATTAAGGACTTTATCATGTAATCTTGTAATCTATCTATAAAGTTGTAACTGCAAAATCTGCACTCTAAAATTTTAAAATTATGATCGAAGATCTTGAAAAAATAGACTGTAAAAATAGGTAATGACAGTATTTCAATAAACTTCTTTAGCTTCAAACAAATCGTGAAATAAGTATACATACTTGTATTGTGTGAAAGCGGATTGAGCTGGATCAAACCGGATTTGAATAAAGAATTCTCTTAAGGGATGAGAGATTTCAGTTCACAAAGAGGTTACTTATAGCTAGCACTAAGAGGTTAATAAGTTATATTTAAGTATCTACTTAGGGTTTTATATTCTTACTTAACATTTAGTGGATTTGTTAACAGTACCTAAATCATTATTTGTATAGTTATATTCTAGGCATTTGATTATCGTATTGATCATTGATTTAAATTTGTTTGCTTCTGTTATTTCACAAATTTCGTAAAATGACCAATGAATCGAGTGAGTTATTATTTTGGGGCTGTGTCACCTTCGTCCGTAGGTGTACACATTTAATTGAATCCCTAAACGTGGTCCCTGGGTGGTGCAAATCAGGTGACAATCAACTGGTGGTAGACAAAGCCGCACCGCCAAGCTGCCTGCCGTGTGCCGGTGCAATGTCTGGTGACACCATGCAGAGAGGGTGGGTCGGTATTGTTGCTCCTTTATGGTTTCTAACCATAGGGGGGCTCATTCCACTGCCACCTTCTCACTTCTTCGTAATCACGAGTGAATCGGTATACTGTGCTGGCGCGTTCCATCGTAGATTGCATCATTGCTTAACATCAGGCAAGTTGTAGTCAAGCGCCAGCCTATTGCTAAATAAAAAAACAAAAGGAAATGTTGGTATCATCATCATCATCAGCCTATATTGTCTCTTGCTGGATAAAGGTCTCACCTGAAGCATGTCACTGAGCACAATCTCCGGCTACTCTCATCCAGCAATATCTTCCTATTTTATCTCTCTGCCTATTTTATAGGCGTCCTTAAAGTCAGTCAAAGTATTAATGTTAAGTTTAAAAAATTCTATGTACAGTGTGATTGAAATAAATAAGTCAGCATTTGAATAAGATAAGTTGAAAAGTAAATTAAAAATGCAAGTAAAAATAACATTTTAATTTTAACCACGTATACAAATCGTGAATTCTACTCACTAGAAAAACAGCGACAAAATAACAAACAAAAGAAATAAATTAAAGATTGTAATAGAAAAGAAACTAAATCTAATTTAGCAACAATACATCGTCAGCAATCTGTCTAGTTCATCAAACATGATAGAACGAACAATATATCAGCATGGAAAGCACTACTTGTAAATATCAACTCACCAAATTGTATTCAATAAAGTAGCAAATAGAGTTGAAAATCCATTGTGTTATTGTGTGTAGCTAATGAAATGCAAAATATTAACCATTAAATAAAATATTTGAAAATAACACTGAAGATATAAAGCTACAATAAATCGCTGGGTATTACAATTTAACAAAAATATTTCTGATCCAATGAAAATACTTTAAATAAGTTTCTAAATGTAATAGCTGATATAACAAGCAATGTATTTGAAGTAATCCAGCAATAAAATAACGAAACAAAAGTTATCTTTTATGATATATCTCAAAACCTCAGTTAAGAAAAATGATCTTCGCAATTCCCAAGAAATGTCTAGTACAAATACGAGAATCGATTCACCAAAGGAAATCGGTCCACGCCGGAATGGACATAGAATTGCCGTCGTTGGCTGTCCATTGGCGCTCCGGTTAACTTATGTGCCAATTTTGTCGGTACTATATCACCAGTGGACCTCGCCTCAAATATATAGCTCGTAAATTCTCTGTAGATGATTTAAATTTATTTAGCGTTATAATTTTTGGTTTGCCTGCACTATTTGCTGATGTGGTTATGCGTAAATCATTGAATGCTAATTTTATTGTTGTTTAGTCATCTGTATTATAGTCCGCTAGCAGTTTTGATCGAATGAATAGTAATTGATTTTGGATATAAAAATTATTGTTATTCATTTTTTTCATAACATATATCTGCTAGAGAAATTGTATTTATATTTCAGGCTATCGTGTATCACCATTCGCCCAAATTTCATTTAAAACAAAGACCTCTCTTAAAACAGTTACTGAGCATCATCTGCGGCTACTTCCACCTAGGTCTTGGCACCTTAAAAATATCTTAACCACTTAGGTTAGGTACCTAGGCTTTACGCTACGTTTCCTGATCCACTAAGAACTTATCTCAATCTCCTTTTTTCGGGTAAATCATCATTTAAATATATATTAAATAGTTGACCAATTTATTTAATGATTATTTCATTTCATGTAATTTAGTACTAATTCATGTTAGTTATAAGTTTTTAGAAGTGAAATTCGATCTACAAGTTTTCGGTGCCATATTTGGAATGACAATAAGCCCGCTCTTATTATCTGACACCTAACATAAATTAAATGTAAGCGTTATCATCCCCGTACCAGTCTTTGGGGAAATAAAATTCGATGTTGGTTATCTTGTTATATGTCTTCTTTTTTTGCAAAAATATGTTTTATGTTTGTTAACTTTCAACGTGAAAATAATCATAATAATTATTTGAATAAATATCTTATACGTTTTACGATATGTTTCAAAATTGACATGATTGTCACTAGCTTTTACTGGCGGATTATTTCTTACCTCAAATTCTCCATGATATTCTACATAGTTAGATAGTTTGTGTTTTAATTTAGTTCCTAATATTATAAGCAAGTCATATTAATAAATGAGTATTTTGACGATAAATATATTTAAAGCAACATAAAAATGACTTGACATGCAATATAACATTAGTTAATATAATATACATAATTTAATAAAAATACCATGACATGCAATATAAAATTAATTAATACAATAATACATTTATTTAATAAATATATCTTGACATGAAATATAACATTAGTTAATATAATAATACATATCTAATAAAAATATCTTGACATGCAATATCAAATTTGGTGATATAATAATACATAATTTAATAAATTCATCTAGACATGCAATATGAAATTGGTTAATATAATAATAGATAATTCAATTTATGATTTAATTAATTTTATTCTAATTTAATATATCTAATAAGTAACTACATATAAAGTACACACTATCTATCTACTCATACAAACAATCTTGCATAAGGAAATTAACTAAAGAACTAATTATTATTATTATTATTTTATGCGACCTTCCTCCTCTCTTCTGCATATTGCTGTGCCCGACAGGGTTCACAATTGTTACTAAAATTGTTATACCGAACACCTTATTTAATTAACATTGTGGAACGCAATAAAGTATTGAGTATTGAGTAAGAGTTTCTTCATTTAACACTTTTTTTTATTAATAGTCTTAAGTCACTCAAATACAATACTTTGTCTACGTAATCTATCTTCATATTTTTACTTCAAATATCCATTCATTGTAATTGTAGCAACAAAAGTGTGTAAATTAATATCTTTACAACCAAACTGAAATTGAAATAACTGACACCTACCTTAGCCATTGAACAAATCTCGAGATCCGGCTCAGGAGAAGGTGATACATCAACTTCTAAAGGGTCTGCATCAACAGGCGGAAATTGGTTCTGTGATGAATGATATTGGCAACGTGATGCGGCGCTTCTCACGTTTGTCAAACGATATAAAATATGAAAATATTTAACATATTAAAAGTAACTAATCGATTGATATATTAGGCTGGCTAAAATCGCCATCGAAGATACCACGATTGATTGAATGGTGTAGTTTGTTTAGCTATTTGAGTTTTGTAGTCACTGTAGATTTTATTTATTCTCCAATTTTTTTAAATTAAAGGTTCAAGGTTTTTAAATTGCCTTAATTATCCATCCTTCCAACTATCTCCAGACCTTCAATCTAACTTTTTAATTTCTCCTATTATCTTTAGGACTTGGCCAGCTTGACTTGGCGCCGCTGTTCATGCCGGCTTACAGTAGTAACAGTTGTGGGACTGTGGCGGTGTTTTGTATTGCAAATGTAATTATTATTTAATTTTTCATTCTTATTATTCTATCCAACGTTAAATTCTCATTTATGGTAGCATGGCCTTCATTTGTTGGTTCGGAATCTGACCTTTCTTTATTTAATATTACATTTACAACCAAAACAATTCATCTATCTGAACCTAACGTCGCTTCACTCTTAAATAAACGTGTACCCTGACAAATCACAGCCGTGTCACCGAGTGGGGGGGTAAAAGGGGGGGCTGATTGATGTCCAAGGACCCTCGTCCACCCACTGTCTCCCAAAGAAAAGTAATCTTGAAAACGTTTTTGTACATAATTGGGTTATTTTTTCGGACCGCGTTTCCACATGTCTGAGGAATTAAGTGTAGCGTTTGTTATTTTTTATGAGACAGATAACGTTAAATGACGATGTTGTTAAGATCCTTGTAATATTGGTTGTTATTCGCTTTCATATCATCTTTGTACTATTTTAGCTAGGTTGAATCCGACAGGGGGTCGTGTCCACAAATCATTTGCGAATTATTTCATCACTGCTGCTCAATATGTGTGAAGAAAAGTATAGTATGAAAACAGCCATGTCTTTGAACTAAACATTCGAGTATTTTTTAATAACCGTCAAACCACTCTTTCAAATCTTAAGATACGTAATTGAGAACAGATCCTTGCCCAGAAGTGAGACTCTTAAGTTTGTTACATATTTTTTGACACATAAATGTGTACATATTATGTTTATTGACATTATTATAATGTATGCTCATACGAGTACATACGTAGAACGTTGTAAGTACGCACCTGACCCAATGACACGTAAAAACACACAAGTTACAAATACAATTTAAAATTTAAATATGAAGAAATGGAAGATTCCAGATTGTTTATCTATAAAATGTTAAAAATATAAGATCAGGGTAAAGTAGGAGTAAATAGGAACAGGTGGCACATTATCTGTGATATCAGAATTTTTAATGGGAAAGGTGTAATTAAAAATATTTAAGTACATTGATATGATAATGACACCTTTTCTCATCAGACAGCTTTACATATAGTTACTATTAATGAGGTATGAGGTAAAAGCTACATACAACGTCAAAAGTCAGAACATACAAATTGCCTAAATTATGTACAAAACTTAATTTTATTGCCTGATGATAACGAATGTAAACAAAGTGAGTATGTAACCTCACATCCTTTCCTATTTCAGAACCAATCAAAACAGTAACATATTGTATCAATCCTTCAACGTTCGCATCTGCGCCTACGAATACATCGTCTAAATAAACCAGTACATCACTCAAGGGTCCCAAATCGACGATACCTTAAATTCCACTCGTGGTAAATAAATGGCGTGCTTCTGTAAGATATTGAGGAAGCTAAGACCAATGTTACTGGAAGATTTAATATGTGATCCATCCAAAGTAAAGAATAGTAATTTGTAAGAAATAGTTTAACTTTTGGAATAAACTTGTAGAGGGTGTTTCGTTGCCCCTAATTTTATTAAAATTATCATCATTATCAGTCTATTGATGTCCACAGTTGGACTCTCCATTAGAACGCCATAGCGATCGGTTGCTGGCCGTTAGCATCCAAAGGCTTTCCTCTACTTTGGCAAAGTCATCATCGCACTTCGGAGCGAGCCGGCCAAGACGCTGCAGCTCCCAGTGCGTGTTCTCCACTCGACAACCTTAAAACCTTAAACTACAAAATTACAATGTAATAGTAGTAAACTTACACAAATAAAAGATATTTACAACCCATAGAACTTTGATATTTATGCACTTTCCTTAAAACATATTTGTACAGTATTTATATGTGTTTCAAATACTTGTAACCAAATTCGAAATAGTTTTCATTCCAAACAAACTGTTAAGCTAGCAAACTTCGAAATGCCAACTAGTAATACTCCATAGACCCGTATCCGTCCGATACATATGGCATTAAAGCCTGAGATTATTGCTACTCAAACGACAAGACATCAATGAGATCGCTGTAATCCGTTCGGGGATATCATATGAATATAATTCACGCTTCATCGATTTGGAAGCGATGTTTTCTTAGATTCGCCATTTGTGAAAAGAAATATACTGCCTAAAAAGATGACTAACCAACCATTATGTGTTACCAAATTCAATTATCAGATTTTGTCATGTTTTCTTACTGAAATATTGACACTCGACAAATTCCAATATAAATCTTAAGTAGCAAAGACATACAACATCTTGACGATATGTAAAGTCTACCAATTCACTCAGTCAGCCTCTATGGTTTTGAGTTTCAACGCTTAAGATATTTGAGAGAAGATCTATATAAATTGCATAGCTGTGAGACATAAAAGGATTGTCTCTTTCTTTCTTATCTGTTTAATTAGAATTATTTTTATTATTTTCCTGTTCATTTCGTCTTCAAATAAAGCATTTTTAGCAAGCAGTGTGTCAGATAATGTCGCCGTCTTTGGCGACGACTGCGTGTGAAATAGCCCGGAATAGAAATAAGTACGGTAAGCTTTTTACGAATGATTTGCCTCCGCGGATGCTAACGGCTTTGCGCTCTTATTAGCTGTGGCTTTGGTTTTGGGTACATTTTCTTTGAAAACTCTACGTTGCAGTCTTTCTTCAAGCTCTTGTTTTACAAGTTTCTTTTAAAGGTTTAGTTCGATTATGTACCTTCAAAATTGGGAATTAGAAATTTAATTGTGTGATTTTTGTAAGCGTTTTATTGTTATATTACAATTTTTCTTAAATCTTTACTCTGATATATTACCAAGTATTGCGTTTATAGCACGGTTTACCTTAAATAATAATCATAATATGGTGGGACATTAACAGACACGGCCATCTGATCCCAAACTAAGCAGAACTTGTGCTATGGAAACCAGATAACTGGTAATATACTACATATAACACTTTTCTCTTGTAAATACAAACTTGAATATAGATAATTACACCCAGACTCAAGACAAACAGACATATTCATCACACAGATGTCTAAAAAAACCTTCGCATGGATGTCTAGTTAAAGCCACATTAGATGAGTATGTAATAAATAGCATGTCTTCAGAATATATGTATCCTGTTCCGAATTTTATAACTGTAAACCTGTACCGATATCCGAAATCACCATTCGCTTTAATATTGATATCAATCTATTTGAGCAAGAAAAGCAAGGATAATACACTTAATACACGGGAAAAAAGCGATACTGAATAGTTGACGATGTGGCGTGTTCACAATGACACTGCGGAACAAGGAAAATGGGTAACGTTTGCCACAAACTGAATGGAATAGCGATCAAATGAAAAGGAAAACAAAGATGATCTGTTAGTTTTTATAAAAATAAATTGTTTAAGTAAAATATAATAAACTGGCATTTGTTTGTCACACTAAAAACTAAACTAAAAGCTATTATTTGACCTATTTATAAACAGTCGAAAAATAATAATGTACATGTTGGAAGAATTAACTTTCTTTTTCTTGGTGCTGGTTACCGAAAGCATTACTTCAACCCTCTTTGACAGGACTTCTCTGAACTATTTTACGAATTGAGAGAGTTTAGGCAAAAGCATTAAGATATGACTATTTAAAGTAAAAATTAGAAAAAAAATCTATTAAATATTCAGATCATTCCCCTAGGTGGATAATGGTAGATTTCATTTTCAGTGTCTTCATTAAAGCTTCGTAGTTTTTGGTATTATCTAGTGACTTAAGCCATCTCATAAGTGGGAAATAGCTCGGAAGTAGGTGGAAATAAGAGCTAAACGCTACGAAGACAGATTTGTTTTATTCACAATTCAGCAGAACAGGGTTGGCAGGATCAAAGTCAGCTTATGCTAAGTATGAATACCTAATTTGACGCAGATCGTATTTATATTAATATCGAATGATTAAAGTGTCAACTTCCCTTTGTAGACCTTTTAAAACTAAAGAGCAATTCATTTGAAAGTCCACTGCGAATGAAATTGAAAGGATCCAAGTAGGCGAAAATGATTTGAGTGAATGTGGGTTTAATGACATCAACTATTGTATTGTGGCGCTCGTATGGTTAATTGGTTACTCGCACGAGTTCTCTGTGCGCCAGCAGGCTTTCATCGCGTGTGCGCGGCTTAGTTGTAAGGTTAAACTATCTACGGCAGCATTGTGGCTACGTTTTATATTTCACTACGTCTAGTCTGCTGTTTAAACTTTTAAAGGATATTTGATTTTACTTACGCTGCAGTGAAGACGAAAAATGCTTTGAATTTATCAGACTTATTTCCCTCGAGTTTTGATCAAAAAGATTTAAAGAATTTGGAAATGTTGGAATTTGCGTGCTTCATTGTATCGATGGTTAAGTGATTGCAAATGTGACGGTTTAATTACGTTTTTGATTTAGTTTAAATATTAAATAAATGAATAAATATTCTGGGACATGAACACACACTGTCATCTTGGTCCCAAGTTAAGCAGAGCTTGTGTTATGGAGACCAGATAACTGGTATATACTATACTTACAATACTTTTCTTTTGTAAATATATACTTATAATAGATATTTACACCCAGACTCGACACAAACACAAATGTTCATCACTAATGTTTGTCTCGGGTGGGAATCGAACCCACGACCTGCGGCGTGAAAAACGATCAAAAGGTTATATAAAATACCTTCTGGTTAACCTTACATAATTACAAATGGATGTTATTTTTATAAGGTTCATTAATGTTTAAGAAACCATTGTGTAAGGTTTAAATCTGTTTCTAACTGAAATTAATCCAATCAATCTAGATGAATGTAATCTGTTTTACACAAGTCAATATAAAGACTATTGACTTAAATACATAATTGCATTAATTTGATCTTCCTCTAAGGTTCTACCAAGTTCTGTAATCATCAATTTATTCAACTGGCGATAGTTTTAAGATTTCTACTTAAGCTGGTTTAATCTAAAGACTAAAGTTAATAACCCAAAGTGCTGAATAAACATAAACTTCTCGGTGGTTATTGCAAATACTCGTGCCCGGCTTATCTCGTCTCGTTTATCTAGACGATATATTTATTTTAGGATGTTCTCTAAAAATAGGGTCTTTAGTTTCTTTTGACTTGCAATTTGACTTGTGAAGTTCACTTAGCTTATTGTTTGGTTCGAGCTGAGGTTATTTTTATAGGTAGATACTTTTTTTTAACTACTGAGCATAATGTTTCAAAGGATATATTATATAATTATTGTCTATGATATTTTTTATTACTTATAGCATTGAAAATTGATTCCTTATTTTCTATCGATAACATCAGATGAATAATATACCTAATATTTTGAACACAAAGTATACCAAACGTTTCAAAGCTCAATTGAAATTGAAATATAAACGAGTATTGATATAATGGGCCACATTTCCAAAATGGCCACATAGTGGTCGTGTTCTGAATTCACGTTTAGTAGCACTAAAAGTTGGTGATCAGGCATTTTACGAGCGCGGTCGATTTTAGAGTAAACGTTCCACTCTATTTCCTGATTTACATTTGCTTTGAAACATATGTTCGGTCGATTTTATGACGAGATTCAAACGGGTTACCAATACTAATTTTATAAATTTTATAATCCATAAGTAGGTAAATAAATGTAAACGCCTAACCGTGGTATCACAGCAAAATTTACAGACATTGCTCGTAACTTTTTACAAGGCGCTTCAGCTTTATTTTTTAACTCATACCGATATTACAGTTTCTACTAAAGTTGATTTATCTTCTTACTACATTTAGTTTTTTAATACCCTAAGTCTTCTAAAGCCCTAAACTGAATTATTTTCAGGCATCATATAGCAAAAGAAAACATTTTTCAAAAATACCACGTCTAATTGGATCATCCAATTAATTTAAAAGATCCTTCTCATCTTGGGACGGGATTTCTAAAATATCTTGATTTATTTTTATCTAATATATGGAGCAAAAATCAGGGTTTAGAGTCGGCCCTCGGGAGAATTTTAAATTACGGAGCCTTTTATAACAATTTTGGACTATTTGCCTTCAAATCGGCTTATTTCATTCCAGTTGGATTTAGGGATTGTATCTTATTTGTGGCAATTCCCATTTACGTTCTTCAGTAAATGTCATGATTTGAGTAGATTCCTTTTCAATTTGAAGACTTTTTACTAAGACTTTTAATGGTAACGTCGGTTTTAGTAAGATGTCTTCTAGTAAATACATTTCATTTTATTAATATTTGTTCACAACCTCAGTGGCAGTAAGCGCGACCTAATTAGCAAAAGGTCTCGGGCTGAGCAAAAAGTTCTTAATAACGAGGAACTTTCATAGACACTTATCAAGCTACATATTGGACTTTAGTATAGTTGACAAAATATGGGTGAAAATCATGCTCCTTGGCCTACACCCTTGAGTTTCTAATATGTTTAATAATGATAGCGACTAATGCTTCACTTTAGATTATTTATAGCCAAAACTAATGATTTTTCTGTTTGTTTCAGGTACATAACCGCGTTGAAAGATAAACAATGAACTCGGACTAGGTGTAACAAGCGATCGATACCATCCCATGGGTATACACATGGCTACTGATTGAATACTTATGTTATTTACTAACAACGCGCTCTTTCTTCCCACGGATATAATTAAATTCTTAGTCTAGTTGATGCTTATAGATCTTGTGATATAAGCCTTGAGTTACATTTCATTTTTACTTACATAAACGCACACGTCTCACACTCATTCACTAACTTGATAACATTAATTGCCGCAATTGTAGGTAGAAAAAAAACCCTTTTTTTTCATTCCTGATTGTTTTTAGTCAAGACTAATAAATAGCACTAAATAAGAATAGATACACCATAGAGGGGTTAGGGACTGTAGCTCCTTAATAGGCTATTAAGTAGCCTAGCTAGGAGTTCAGAACTTCAATCACTTTATTTGTGTAAAACTTCTTTTAGTACTTATTAAGACACATTTTTTTTAAATAAACTTAATTATTATTATTATTATTTCAAAAATGATAACAGCGAAATCAACAAGTACAATCAATCAAATTCTTGACCCATTCACAAACCTATTATGTATGGTGAGGTATGCGTACCTTATCGCAAGGATTTGCGGTTTAAATTCATGTTTGAGTTGATTCGAATAGATAACTCTTCTACAACTAATACCCCATTAAGTGGTTCAACTATAAGTTCAACTAGAAGTAATGTAATTCTAGAATTAATGATACCTTCGATGTTTATTTTAGCTGACGTTGATAAGCTTAATCAAAATCATAAAGATGAAGAACTAGGTCACCTAACATTGTATCTAGTGATAGTAGTAATAGATTGGCTATCAAATGCACCGTAAAAGCAACAAAGTTTGTCAAACTCACTATAATACTGAAGAGACATCTTTAAAATGTATGAAATTATAAAATCCAGTTTAAGCTGACCTTTTGTTGTACGGAAATCCTATACAATACGAGATCAGCTTATACTGAAAATTTGTAGCTTGATGTGTAGCTGTGTGTACTTTGATACATGACCCATCAACCAATCAGCACTTGTGGTTAGAAACACCTACTGTGTAGCTTTGTTCCATCGTAGACTACATCATTGCTTAACATCAGGCAAGTTCTTGTCAAGTGCAAGCCTATTACAGAATTAAAAAGCAGAGGTGGTACGGCAGTATCGGCCTCACCTTTGAAATAAAAGATCGTTGGTTCGATCCCCAGTTGTGTACACATATTTGTGTGAATTGTTTCATTGCTGCTGCTCAATGTAAAGGTAAAGGAAAACATCGTGAGGAAACCGGCATGACTAACAAGTAATTATTCATAGGCATATAACATCCACTAACCTGCACTTGGCCAGCGTGTGTGAATTAAGGCCTAAACTCTCTCAGCTCGTGAGACAGTTGAGAGAAGTCCCGTGTCTAGGCGACTAAAATTAGATGGTGTATGAACAAGTAAGGTAGGTGTGTCTCTTGGCTCTTAGACTATTCAATTTCACTCTCAATCTCGTCGCAATTATCATTCCATCTATACAACTGTTACAAATACCTAAAAATCTCCAAATTGCCAAACTGGTTTGCAAATAAAGACCTCGGGCGTTAAGGGACTGGGCGGTAAAACAAAATTCTATTAAAGCGACCACCCTCACCGGATTTTTTCATTTCCTCTTGCTTTTCGGAGCTGGAACATCCCACTCTGGCGTTAGATAAAAAACCGTCAAGTGCGAGTTGGAGCCGCGCATCGATCGGTTTCCGCTTGTTTTAACTTTCCGACATTTATACCAATCAAATATTAATTTTTTTATATTATAATATTCTTAGCTATTCGTTTCTGACTTTTCATGATTTTATACCCTTTTATACCCATGCGATTACATATTATTAGCAATCTTCAGGCAAAATATTGTCAACCTGACGGAGAAATACGAGGATTTTGTAGATTGTTTTTAATTTTATTTATGATTTTAATAATAATTATAATCATACATTACTTTGCAAATATAGGTACATAACGTAGATGTTGTTATAATAATTAAAAATCTATAGTTCTCCATTTTTTGTGTCACATTACATGCAAATTAAAATGTTAGGATAACATTTTGTGCTATAATAAATGATGTCACCGTAACATATGTTTTGATCGTAAATCTATTATAATAGTTATGATTTTTGACAGCTTTACAAAGATTTGAATTTACATAATAATAGGATAATTTTGTGAGGGTTGTTCTTTTGAATAGCTAACGGAACCCTAAAAATTTATTATAAGAATATTTGTTAGTCTGTGGAAAGTTAGACTGAACTTGATGTCATTATGGAAATTGAATTGAAAATAACAGTAATGAAAGTAAGATTTTGTGGAATATATATCTTTATTATTATTGAAAGTAATTCTGGTTTAAAAGTAACCCTTTTTATAATAAGATTTTTTGTCGAAACGACAGAAAGGGGTATTATAAGTTTACGTGTGGATACGAGAGGAAGCTCCAATCAGAACTAGGTTCGGTGAACGGAGAAACTATAGGTAATGGGTCATCATGGTCTTTTATATTAGTCTAATTATGCAAAATCGACAAATCGTGACACTGATTAGCACCTACTTAATATCTATCGTTTAAACAGTAATGCCTAGATTACCCTGTCTACCCCAGTAATAAACTGTTAAGGGTTCCTAGGGGTTACATTAGTAAAACTAAGATAAAAGGTGTCTCTTGATTCGACAGCGGACGTCTAATTCTCACGGGGTCCAACAGTATATTAATTTAAGAACATTATACATTATTTAAAAGTTATGCATAGATTACTCTTCAATCAATCTAATATCTCTGCGGTGTCACCTGTCAGACTTCACGTCTGATGCTGATGACACTTTATGACTGACACCATGTATGTGGTTGGTAATTTAACACGGAATTCTTTTTGAAAAATCAAACTAATCGAGATATATATTCGAGGGTTTCTCTAGTATTAAATTTATTTTTACGTGAATGTCAGATATATATAAAACTACTTCATAATCGATTTTACTGCGGATGTTTTATACTTCAATATTCCCACGATTTGAATGATATAAGTAAAGCTTCCAACCAACCAAAAATTGCCAGTCTTCTTATTGTTAGTGTACTTAAATATCCTAAAGTAAACACTAAAGAAGTAACTGCCCAAACAAGGAAAGCCAATTAAAAACTAAAGCATACAGATCTAGATACATTTATATGTACTAGAGGGTAATTAGAACTACTGGCACTTCGCCAGACAAACAGAAGTCCCGCTATTTGTATATTTATTGTAACATCTTACTTGTAAGCTGTGTTAGAGTTGTTTAAGTAGCCTAGGACTGCTTCTAATTAATAAGATATCTTTTTTTAGTAGGTATCGAGCGCCAACTAAATACGTATAGGTAGACGTAGATGGATACTCGCGCTACTATAAGCAAATGTTTTTGAAGTGATCCGACAGAGGACCAAAGTAATGGATATAGCTCACCGGATTAGTAAGCTGAAGTGGCAGTGGGCCGGTTGTATCTGCTGCAGAACCGACAGCCGTTGGGGTAAACGAGTTCTGGAGTGGAGACCACGAATTGGCAAATGAATCGACATAGCTCACCGTATTTACTAATACGGTGAGCTATGTCGATTACTCTGGTTCTCTATCGGATTCGATCCTTTAGAGAAACTCCGAGCATAGCTCTTTCCGTAGCTCGCTGATCGACTTTAAATTTGCACCTGCATTGCAAAACTATGCACCAATCAATTATTCTTTCATAGGCTAGCGCTTGACTACAAATTGCCTGATGTTAAGCAATGATGCAGTCTACGATGGAACGCGCTAGCCCAGTATACCGATTCACTCGTGATTACGAATGATTATCGGCGAGGTGGCAGTGGAATGAGCCTCTTTAAGGTTAGAAACCTTAAAAGAGAGACAATTCCGACCCACCCTCTCTGCATGGTGTCACCGGACATCGCACCGGAACACGGCAAGGCCGCTTGGCGGTGCGGCTCTGTCTGGTGGGTGGTCACTAACCACGGCCAAAGCATACCACCAGTTGATTGTCACCTGATTTGCACCACCCGGGGACCACGTGTGGGGATTTAATTAAAGATGTTCACCCACGGATAAAGGTGACTCAGCCCCCAAAAGTGTTTTCACGTTTCGGCTCCGTATGTCATTCATAACTGGTTGAAGACGTTTGTCATAAGACTTTGTAGAAATGGCGACGCGAAAACTCGACGTAATTTTCCTTTTGGAAAAAAATTGGTAGATTAAGTACTTATTTATTTTGGTAAATCGGATAGACAATCAATTTGCATTAGTCCGTCTCATCTACCACCCTACCACCACAAGCCCACCACCATTTATTAATCTACCGCAGAGGATTAGAAGGAATTTATTTTCTTATAAAGTATGCCTAATGAAACTCCAGGGGCAGTCGAAGTAAATCCCTTTGAGCTTCTTGAAAATTGTAAATTACACTCGAGTAGTAATTTTCGAGGCCCCGGGTTCGATTCCCGGGTTAAGCAAAATTACTATACTAATACATTTAGATAATCTTAGTTGCAGCTCGAAGTTTGGAATTCTGCCCGATGAACGGCTATCTATTACGTATAGGACCTAAATAAACACAGCGAAAATTGGGTGAAATTCACCTCTGCCTACACCTTCGGGTAATACAAGCAATGATTCAGTCTATGATGGGACGCGCTTACCCAGTAAATACCGATCAGTATTTTTCTCGACCCGGGAGCAAAATAATTAAATGAATTGAAAAAATCAAATATTCAAAGAAGCGCAACGAACACGCTTTTCTACTGGATGATGTTTCCTCACAATGTTTTCATTCACCGATATTGAGCAGCGGATATGAAACAATTTACACAAAGATGTGTGAATTGACGACCGGAAATCGAACCCGTAAACTTATACTTCTAAGGCGAGGCCCGTACCGCCACGCCTACGCTGTTCGTAGTCAATATAAAAAAATTGTAATTGATATTATTGTTCTCATGCAAATAGATAAGCTACAAATTACAAATACTCTCTTTATTCAGCGGTGATGTGGTTTTTCCTCATCATTTTCCCCGAGATTAGCGATTCCTTCCTAATTGTTGATTTCCTAATTAATCACGGGGGAGTAATTTGATTAATAGGTCTCTGATGCTTCTGTGTATAGGAATAGAGGGGGGGAATAGGGGGGAAGAAGGGGCATGATTTAGCGGATTCGTTGAAAACACGCCGCCTCAGTTTAGATTTTCAGACTAATTAATAAGTAAGAAAGTGTCGGGTAGACGTAAGAACTTGAGATGATATTGAAGTTATTTTTATATAAGTTTTCAGTAAAGTGAGTACTTACGTTTATGCTAATATTGCACATTGAAAAATCTGTTTTAAGGATTATTACGCGAACAATTTTTAGTTTTTAACTTTTTTTAAAACATTTTGGAAGCTTTACAGGTCTATAAGCCCAGGGGTCACCGTGAATAATGAATATGTAATGTTATAAATAACTAACTGCCCCAGCGAACTTCGTACCGCGTATTTCTCACCTTATAGGAGTGATAGAAGGGTGAAAATTTAGGGTTATATGTATTTTTAATGCCACATTATACAAAAATAAAAACAAATAAATTCGTCCAAAAATTAAAAAAAATTTAAGGGTGAACCCTTATCACTGAGGGGTATGAAAAATAGATAGTAGCCGATTCTCAGACCTACTGAATTCGCATAAAAAATTTGGCGAAAATCGGTGAAGCCGTTTAGGAGGAGTACGGTAACTAACATTGTGACATTGTAACATTTTTTTAATATCCTTTATTTATAAATAATAAATAAATAAATATTCTGGGACATTAACACACACGATCATCTGGTCCCAAGCTAAGCAAAGCTTGTGATGGACACCAGATAACTGGTATATACTATACATATAATACTTTTCTTTTGTAAATAAATACTTAAAATAGATATGTTGGCACATCTGCTTCTCAATGCATCGGCTGTCATTTTATACTGTCATCGCGTCCGTCTTTAAAGTAACCTGTCACTCGAGAATGTCATTATGAACGAACGAATGAACACCGAACACGGGTGAAGCGGCCATATTAGAATGGCTGACACTGTGTTGAACCTTTGTGGCGTCCGGTAGTGCAGATGCAATAACGTGCTCGGTGAACGTTACTATTTAATTTTAATCCAACGTAATCTTAACGATCTGTAATTAACTGGTAGAATTCATTATTGTGCTATCGAGAGATGGGGGTGAAGTGATATTTGCCGTAGTTATTTTATTGAAATACCGTCTTCTTACCCGATTATTCACGCCTACCTAAAGTTGTCTGCTAATCCTGATATTTTTAGTCTAAAAAAACCTTCAAAAGCCTTCATCAGAAGTTGGGATGGGAAGGGTAAACCAACAGGAGACGGTATCCAATCGAAGAAATAGTGATCCATGTGTGTTTAAGTGTTATATGGTAAGGTGGTTGCAAGGGGCCCAGTACGCCCAAGCCACACTTTGACGGTTGTTAATGTAAAGCTGGTTGAAAGGGCCTCGTATGCCCGGGCCATGCTTCGGTAGTTGGTTGAAAGGGCCTCGTATGCCCGGGCCATATTTTGGTAAGTGGTTGAAGGGGCCTCGTACGCCCGGGCCACGCTTTGGTAATTGGTTGAAAGGGCCTCGTATGCCCGGGCCATGCTTCAGCAGTTGGTTGAAAGGGCCTCGTATGCCCGAGCCATGCTTCAGCAGTTGGTTGAAAGGGCCTCGCATGCCCGGGCCATATTTTGGTTAGTGGTTGAAAGGGCCTCGTGTGCCCGGGCCATGTTGAGGTAATTGGTTGAAAGGGCCTCGTATGCCCGGGCCGTATCTTGGTAAGTGGTTGACAGGGCCTCGTACGCCCGGGCCACGCTTTGGTAATTGGTTGAATGGGCAACGTATGCCCGGGCCATGCTTAGGTAGTTTATTGAAGGGGCCTCGTATGCCCGGGCCATACTTTGGTAAGTTGTTGAAGGGGCCTCGTATGCCCGGGCCATGCTTAAGTAGTTGGTTAAAGGGGCCTGGTAAGCCCGGGCCACTTTTGAGTAACTGTATGAAGGAGACTAGCATGCCCGGTCCATATTATTATGCAATAGCGATGAATTTGAGTTCGGTCAGGAAGGACCGAGCGTATGTTAATGTCTATCTTTACTTTTTCATTAGAACAGGTAGAAAAGAATGACATGTCATCGAGCAGACTGATACTATGCGCACGAGGTCGTGCGATTCGTCAGGGTTGGCCGTGTTGGCACATCTGCTTCTCAATGCATCGGCTGTCATTTTATACTGTCATCGCGTCCGTCTTTAAAGTAACCTGTCACTCGAGAATGTCATTATGAACGAACGAATGAACACCGAACACGGGTGAAGCGGCCATATTAGAATGGCTGACACTGTGTTGAACCTTTGTGGCGTCCGGTAGTGCAGATGCAATAACGTGCTCGGTGAACGTTACTATTTAATTTTAATCCAACGTAATCTTAACGATCTGTAATTAACTGGTAGAATTCATTATTGTGCTATCGAGAGATGGGGGTGAAGTGATATTTGCCGTAGTTATTTTATTGAAATACCGTCTTCTTACCCGATTATTCACGCCTACCTAAAGTTGTCTGCTAATCCTGATATTTTTAGTCTAAAAAAACCTTCAAAAGCCTTCAGATATTTACACCCAGACTCGACACAAACACAAATGTTCATCATTAATGTTTGTCTCGGGTGGGAATCGAACCCACGACCTGCGGCATGAAAAGCAAGAATCTTATCGACCACGCCACCGGCCCGTCAATATTAATAGCCGCCCGTTATATTTCATAAGTTGAATTTACTCTCAGTTATCAACCTCATATATTTAACTTTGCTTGATTGATCCCTAAATCTTTATCAAAAAAAAAATATTTTGATTTTTTTTATTGCAATCGTTACTCTATTTTAATACATTGAACTACTCACCCTGTACAGGTTTACCAATATACCATTGACACATCTTTATAATGCGACGTAATTACAAAAAAATAAAAAATAACAATTTTAATCGATTTTTAGAGGCAACTATGTCTAGTGTATCAAAAAGTGTAATCTAAAATAATATTCCAAGTAAAATAATAAGGAAACATACATTTCAATCCTTAAATGCACACCTCAACTGAAAAATTTCACACAAAACAAAAAAAATCAAGAAGAAAACTAATAAAACGAAGAAATTAAGCAAATAAAATTCAGTAAAAACATTACGAGTGATATCTAAGTGGAAATGGAAGAAGCCAGCTGATGCTAGTCCTTATGAGGAGTGGAAGCTGCTAAGGCCTCATCAAGGAGTTCAGGCCAAAGGAACAGCTGGGACATGGCCTGGCCGCCCCCGCTCTGGCCATGCGGGGGCGGCACACTCTGGCCTTACAGATGTTTGGGAAAGATTCGTTACCAAAGGAGTTTGTTGGGGTTGTGGGGGTGATTGGGGGTACAGTGGGGGGTTGAAAGTGGACATTAATAGTTCGGAGTATACGGGTTTTAAATATTGTTATAATAGGCCTGGTTATAGGTTACGAGCCAGGTCGTGTGAAGATGCTAGGTTTATTCATGTTAATTTTGTGCTTTTGGCGGAAGTGAAGCATTTTGAAAAGGTGAGTTTTAGATGTAATTTTTTGTTTTTTTTTTCTACTTCGATTAGTGGTGTTTAAAGAAATAATACGACGTCGCGTCAGCATGGGTAAAGGCCACTAATTTTTCTCCAGTAATTTATAGATTCTGTCTGTACTTAATTTATTTTTTCATCTGGTCCAAATTTAAGAACAACTTGCTAGCCAAGAGTTTTTCTAATCCACACTAATCTTTATATATATAATTCTTCTGTGAGTGTGTATGTCACTGAACTTCTCTCAAACGACTGAACCGATTTTGATGAAATTTTTTGTGTGTGTTCAAGGGGATCTGGGAATGGTTTAGATTCACAATTTTGCGCGGTACGAAGTTCGCTGGGGCAGCTAGTATTCTAATAAAACTAAATTTTCTATCACAAGTAGGGCAAATGAAATATCATACAAGAGAAAAAAACAACACATATATTAGCTGTTTACACCTTACTCTTCGTTTGCTAGAGGGGGAGAATGTTTCGAACCTTAATTTCTACGTTTATCATTCACCCAGTACTTTGATTTAAAAAAACTACCATATATCTATAGCAATAAGGTTGACAGTCTTTTGGTTACGTTGTGTGTACTAATTAGATGTAAATCAGGTCCCCACTTGACATAGTTATGGTTGGATGCAGGTGGCATCGGAGCACCTACCTATTAATTAACTTTGTCTCAAAGCTTTGCCGCGGTTTTAGAGAAACCCTACTTCCTACTTTAATATTTTAAATACAGTTAAAGTTGAATGTTTGTTACTCTTTCACGCCAATACTACTCGACGGATTTGGATAAAATTTGGCTTAGAGATAGATTATAGTACGTACGCTACGATTTTAATTGACAACTAAGGTGTCTAGCGGAAGATTCGTCTTAACACCCAAGTGTCCTTAGTTGTTTCTGTTTAAAAAAATCAAGATGGCGGTTTTTTTACCCTAAATTGTAAGTTATTAATATTTTTTTCCCAACCCTACGAGTTGGGTACCTATCAAAATAAATATAATAAGTTACATATCATAACAATAACATCGCAAGGAATCTGACATGTCTAACAACAAGTCATTCGAGGATTTGTGATATCCACCAACCCGTACTTGCCTCTCAACTTGTAAGATATTTGACTAAAGACCCGTGATTCTAAAAAGGGTTGAAGTGATGTGAAGTGTTATTTAAATATAATAAATAACAAATAATTAAGTGACAATTTTTATATAATTAGTTAATTAAGAAATAATTAAGTAACAATTTTTAATTGCATATCAGTCAGTGTTCAATTTTTAAATATAACTTCTTGTTATACTTAATCTAGAACACATTATAATATAACAGTACAAATTAGAGCATCCTGTACAAGGTAATTATAAGTTAAATATTTGTGCCAGAACGTAACTTAGCTAATTTGATTCCGCTATACAGGGGGAGTTAAGTTAGTGTTAAGTAATTACCTTAAACTTGGAATACTCAATTAACATGAAATAGCGAACAGTCAAATACAACTTAGAAATGTTATTTGTTTTATAGATCGTTTTTAACCGACTTAAAAATAAAGCAGGTTTTTAATCGGATAGCTTTTTAAATTTTGGTTCAGGCTTTAAATGTAATTTGTAAAATCATAAATAATTAGGTAATTTATAATTATAATAGTTAATTACAAACTCGGAATACTTTTTTTTTTAATTCGCAGTGAAATAGCGTACAGTCAAATACAACTTAGAAATTTTACCTACTTGTTTTATAGATCGTTTTTAACCGACTTAAAAATGATGGTATGTAAAAATGTAGGATATATTTTTTGTTCAGGCATAAAAATAAAATATTCAAGATTATTTTTGTATTTTAACATAATTATATTTTTGAAAATCGCTTTTTTAAATAGGTAAAACAAATAAAGAAAAAAAGGAACCGCCTTCTTAAGAGTAAACAAAACAACTGCGTTTAAAAAAAATCGACTTCAAAACAAAAAAGTTTAAAATAATTTTAATAAATGTTAAATTTAATATATGTACATACAATTCAACCCTTTTTTAATGTCCCACTGGTGGGCACGGGTCTTCTCTCAACTATCTTATGAGTTGAGAGAGTTTAGGCCTTAATCCACACACGCTGGCCAAGTGCGGGCTGGTAGATGTCACATGTCCTTGAATGATTAGTTCTTAGACATGCCGGTTTCCTCACGATGTTTTTCTTCACCGATATTGAGCAGCGGAGATGAAACAATTCACACAAAGGTGTGTGGGCACGACCAAGATTCGAACCCGCGACCTTTATTTTTCTAAGGCGAGGCCCGTACCGCTGCAATTATTGAAGTTACTAATTATTGATAATATTTTTACACATACAACTCATCTAGACCCAAGTTAAGCAATTATATTAAATGCTAGTGTTATTAGTACTGTTAGACTACTTAAATCCTTTTTTAGTTTATTCTAAACTTAATAAATTATAATAATAACAATATGGTGGGACATTAACACACACGGTCATCTGATCCCAAACTAAGCAGAGCTTGTACTATGGAAACCAGATAACTGGTAATATACTACATATAATACTTTTCTTTTGTAAATACATACTATAATTAAATATAAATACTGTAATAATACTGTAAAAAAACTATATTATTTTATAAAGCTAAACTTACCCTCGTTGTACTGTTCTACTCATTATAAACGCGAAAGTTTATAATAATGTAAAGATGTATGTTTGTTACTCTTTCACGCAAAAACTACAGAACGGAATTGGATGAAATTTGCTACAGAGATAGGGTACAGTCTGGATTAACACGTAGGCTACTTTTTATCTCATTAAGTCCCTTGTGAGCGAAGCCGTGTCCACAAGTTAGTTTACCATTATATATCTGAATTGAAAAAGCTTGTTCAAAAACGGGTGCTGCGTTCTACATTGACGAGACGTGTATGATAACCGTGCCTGAGGCTTCCCTTGATTGAGGTAATGAGATTAGTCGCCGCGACCGTAGCGACCAATTTGTGAGGCAGACACAACTGTTGGGTGGACTAATTTAAATCTCCCTTACTCAGTATGGAATATGAATTTTATACCGTTATGCTGTTTGCTGGTAATTCTATGAAATCTTCATTTTGACCGACTGAAAAAGGAAGTTTTAAATTCAGCTTTATCTACAGTCAGTTCTTTACAAAAGTTGTTGAAAATAAAATAAAAAAGTTTTTTTGTCGACATTACTTTAAATTGAATTCTACAAATTTATTTGTGGTTTTGAGAGCAGCGGTGGCGCAGCGGGATTGACCTCGCCTTTCAAGTAATGTCGTGGGGTAAGATCGTGCCCACACATCTTTGGTCGGCGAAGGAAAAAAAGGTGAGAAAAAACCGACAAAAAAAAGTTGATTTTGTAAACATAGGTACAGTAGCAGTTGAACATATTATGCTTTCAATATCTCTATGTTTTGCCTATAGATAACGGGCGTACAAAATTAAATTAAATCAAATTACAAAATTAATATGTCAAAAGGAATTAATAAGATACTAAAATTATAAATTGTCAGTAAATACCTACATGTCCAAGAACTAATCAGTCGAAGACGTGATATCCACCAACCCCTACTTGGCCAGCCTAAACTTTCTCAACTCGTAATAAGTAATAGATAACTTGTAATAATGGGCTAACCAGAACGTTTTTTATCCTTTAAATATACTTGCACGTGACCACAACTTGCCTGTTGTTAAGTAATGACGCAGTCAACGATGAATTGCGCTTACCCACCCAGTAAATACCGATTCACTCAAGACTTACAGACAGGCAGATTATAAATACCTATCGGGAGACAGAGATGCAGTGACTTCCACAATTTGACAGTATGCATAATGAAAGTGAAAGCAAAGCGCTTTGTCACTACTACATTCGGGACCGACAGCTTAACTTGTTCTTCGAAATACGAAGTCGTAAAATAAAAAAATTGGTTGTTTGTAAAGTAGGTTTACGATCGAGATGTTTACGTGATAACGTCTTATTGGTGATATAAGTTTTTGGGAAGTAAAGAATTAATATTGTTGCCGCTAGAGTGAGAGAGACGGAAGATCGGTCCACTCACTCGAACGCTATGCCAGCCTTTGCTCGTGAGGATTCCGCGTGACAAGTTTCACGGAATGACTGGCAGCGCTCGAGATGAGACGAGAGATCGGTCCGTCTCTCTCTCGTTATACCTGCGATCGCGCTCGTGAGGTTTTGGTGTGACACAAGTTTCTGAACATGTCACCCGACTAAAACGATTTTAAAGACGTTATCACTTCAAAAAAGAAATGACTGAAATATAAGGATACTTACTTACCTATCTAATTAAATTCCATTTTGTCTCCGATAATCTGTTATTAATTCCATTAAATCGCTAAAGAACCTGATTAACAAATCAAACTCTGTTTCAAACAACATGAACAGTTGTACATTTAAACGTCTGCCTACTCCCCGTACTTAGATATCATCTTCTTATCTTATTCAGCTGCATTAACTTGGTAACTCGCAGGTAACTTAACTACATACCATGTTACAAGAGATAGCGGGCTACAAAAACCGCTTCTAAAATTTTTAACCTATTAAGGGCCATGTTTTTCTCGTGATGTTTGTATCACGTCAAATCTTTTTAGTATCCCACAGCTGGGCACGAGTCTTTTGTCAACTATCTTACGAGATAATAGGTAGAGTGTAGGAACGGTGACGCAAAATCTTATGAGATCGACATACCGACATACGTAGCGGATGTTTGCTGACCGCGTTTGACGCTTTTTGGATGGGTGAAGTCTTGTGAGTTCACAGTTTTGACTTTTATCGACAGTCTATATAACTCCCAATTTTGAAATAAAACTACTTTTTAACGGACTATATCGCGGTATATTTTAGATTTCACTGTGAGCACAGTTTGCTTAAATCGGAACGCATCTTAAATAATAATATTTGTAGGTAGTCAGTAATAATTGTGATTAATATTTTTGGACGTCAAATACCTCAGTCCACCCGTGAACATGAAGTCTGAAAAGACTTTGAAACGTCGGGATCTAAAATCTAAAATAAACCGCAATAAACTCCGTTAAAAAGTAGTTTCATTTCAATATGTGATAAGATAGATAAAGATAAAGATAAAGATAATTTATTTGTCATTAAACATGCGTATACATACTGGTCAGGCATGCAAGGTGTACACTTCGAATTGGTCGTCATGTTTTGCCCGCTAAGGCGTACAAATTCAAAAAGTAAGATAACAATGAATTATTAATAAATTACGAATTATAATATGACAATTACAAATAACAATTCAAAATTTGTTGTAAAATTAAATAGGTAATAGTGATATTCGCGTAAATCTGACAATACTACTGCCAAATTTTTTGTATTAATCATTCTTTTATTGTGGTTACTTATAGGTACGTCTCCTTGAGATATTATCCGTATAATACTCACTTGGTCACTTTGGTATATAATTTTTCTTGCGTAGAAATCATAAGCGAAAGCGTATTGAGACTTTTCCGCTTCTGCTTGGAGTTAGGTCATTAAAGTGAGCAAGTAACAGTGACCTACTTAGGTTGCTCGGTTATATTAAATTCATTTTAAGTTATGACTAAGTTAGCTATACGACGTGTTTATTCATTTTCTTAAATCTTAGTGCCAAAACCAGCGGCCATTTTGATTTTACTTCAAAATGGCGGAGAGCGGTCATAAAATTAGAACGGCTATAATATTGAAATATTATATATTAATGTAGGTAATAAACTTTCTTATATAAGTCTAAAATTCACCTAAATTTGTTAAGTAAAATTATTGCGATAAAAACCATAATCCAGCATTTTTTTAAACTTGTATAAAAAAAATTGGTTGCCTGTAAATTCGGTATACGGGCGAAAGTTTTACGTGACAACGACTTTGAGTGGTAAAATAATTTTAATGTGAATATTCATTCGTATAGTAGGAAGAAGGATGAAACATAGTTGAGTGGGAGAGAGACGCAAGGCATTCGGCGGGCCTCTCTCTCGTTCGGTGACTCATCGTAACGTTACCGAGCGTTACACTTTTTCATAAGTGCCTCCCAGCCGCAACCTAATTTAAGACGTTGTCACGTCAAAATATACGCAACTTTGATGCATCGCAGACACAACTTATTGTAAACAAATCTACCTACAACGATAGATCAACGATGTAAACACTAAAATCTAGCGGTCTTATTAATAAAAATCTCAAAAGGCTCTTTATTTAAAATAGACTTTGTCTCTTTCTTACTAGTATTAATGTCAAGATGACAGACAAAGACAAACGAATTATAAACCCATTTTAGCTATAATGAGCTTATATGACGTTTATTAATACAGGGGAAAGTCTTTTTAATAAAGAAAACGCATCAAAATCGGCTTATTCGCTTAAGCGCTACAATGCCACTAACTTATGAAATGAAATGAAATGAAATGAAATGAAATGAAAATATGCTTTATTTTTTTTGAGACGCGAGTCTACTTAAAAATAGTCCAATTTCTTTTCCTACCGTGCAGTGAATGACTGGCAACTACTGAGAAACACTGCCAAAAAACTCAGTAGGCTTTTTTCTTTTTTAAATGAAGTACTTATATCTATTACATTTTGTTTGTTTATTGTGTTGAATTATAACATGGACATACAGATGTACGTTACAATTACAAGACCCCTTTTTATTGTCTGGGGTTAATAAAGAGTATTATCTATTGTAGTTTGTACCACCTTAACCTCTCTATTCAACCGTAACCCCGGTCGTTATCGCAGGTGCCCGGGCCGGTTATATCCGACTAAATCCGGTTACAACTGGTTACCAGCTACGGATTACCCGCCTGATCCGGTCTACAGTCGTTCGTAGCTTGATTTATTTTTCAAGTTTTTTTGTAATGTACCTATTATTTTTTGTTTCGTACCCGGATTAACCGGGTGATGTATGGATTTCCCGATCGGGTTGTGATTTTAAAGGACTGACAGGTTTTAAATGATTTCGTGTAGAACCATTTATTAACCTCTGATAAAAAAGCACGTTCGGCCTCGGCTTTGAAATATAAGGTCTCGGGTTCGATTCCATGTCGCTGCTTTATAGCAATAAAAGAAAACATCGTGAAAAAACCGGCTTCTTTAAGAACTAATTATTCGATGACATGTGACACCCACCTACCTGCACTTGTCCAGGGTGTGTGGATTAAGGCCTAAAATCTCTTAACTCATAAGATAGCTGAGAGAAAACCCGTACCCGTACCCGACAGTGAGAGGTTAAAATGTGTGTATCTGTATGTCTGTGTATCTGTGTACAAGTTTCCTAGAGCTCTCTGTCCACATCTAGTAGTGATGACTGTGGTGTTACAAGTGTCCACATGCTACGGTGAACGCTTATCATCAGGTAGCTTCTTATTTGACGAATTGGTAGTCTTGAAATTTATGAACCATTTGTATATTCTAATTTTAGGTTAAAATTTATTAGGTAATATCCGCTGTTAAAATCATTCGCCATTTTGTCCAATCAGTTAAACCCCCTGTCATGTAAATTGGTTGTGACTTAAAGTTGTGACAAGCGTGACAACTTTTTGTGACATAGAAAGGATTAAATTGTCACTGGTATTTGAATCATGGCACATTTCTTTATTTAATAGGCGTAGTGGTTTTGGATTTGACTTTAGAATATAAGTCGCGGGTTCGATCGTGGGTTGTGCCTTTTATTTATTGCTGCGTAACGAAGGTAAACGTACCTAAACATCGCTTTGGCATTCTGACTTTTAAAGGGTCGGCAACGCGATCTACTCTGGTGTGGCAAGAGTCCTTAAGCTATCCGCTTACCATATCTGTTTGCAGACTTAATAAATAAATAAAAATTAAATTCGTGGCAATTCGATTGGCAGGTAACTTAAACCCATAAAAGTATATTTAGATTAATATTGAACACATCATTGTCACTTATTTTACAGTAATAAATAATAACAATAAAAAACGGGTATAAAAATAATTGTTTTGAATTAAAAAGATTTTTTTTTTAACAAAGTTATTGAAATTCTACTAAAAATTTTAATAATGCAAAATAATATTATAGGTGATGTTTCAACTGCCAAAAAATCGAGTCACGTTTCTCCATAACACTTTATGTGAATATTGTAAAGTGTGACTTAATGTGACATTTAAATAATTAAAAACATTCCTAACGTTTTTAAATATTCAGCAAAAGTTTGTTACAATTTAGCAACTGTCACACCACAGTCACAGTCATAGTATATCGAGTTATCTTTAAATTAACAATTCAGACCGCGTTTTGATCTTAATCATACATTGTGGTATGTCCACTAAATTGGTGTATTTAATTTGTTTCGTGACATTTTAAGACATGTCACGTACATAATTCTTGTTAAATTTTTGATAATTACAAAGGAGAGGTCAAAAGTGGGCTAGAATTTTGAACACCAATGTGATATACCTGATTGGAAAGCTTATTTAATAAGCTGTTAGAATTTAACTAAACACGAATTTTAGGAGCAACCATTTTTGTAAAAATCAAAAAACTGTAATAGAAAAACAAAACGCACATTACCTTTAATTATCCGTTTCCTAAGCAGTATAAATATTGCAATCACGTCAACAATTGCATTCTGTTACAGTACTTTTCTCTTGTAATATTATTCTAGCTGCAGCTTAATGTAATTATGACGAAAAATATTTGTTATCTTATTAGTGTAATAACAAAACGCGTGGAAAAAAATATAATTACGGGAAACGTCATGATGTCATTGTCATTGATCAGTTTGATTGACAGCGTCGAAATAATTTTGATTTTTTTGGTTGCTCAATTGACATTTGACCATAGGGTTGCCAATTGCAATAATCATAATATTGCATTAAGGATTCTTATTTTCAATTTCAATTTTTAAAAAAACGGGGGGGTATAAAATTATTATAAATACACCAAAAAATTTAATTAATTATGCTCTATTAACCTATGTAACTCAGATTGCTGTTCAAATTTACAATTATTTTAATCCCAGGCTCTATACATTTTTTGAACGTCTCCATTATGAATAAAAATTCTTCGTATGAAGCGACTCATATAATAGCTAACGAATTAATCTTCAAGAAGTTTGTTTGATCATCTTGTATAATTAGGAGCAGAAAAAAGGATTTTAGGAGACCTTTTCCAACGTTCAAACAGGATGGCCAAAAGTTGATTCAAGACTCTCTTCAACCCTTTTCAGTGTCATACTGCTGGGCACGGGTCTTCTCTCAACTATCTTAGGAGTTAAGAGAGTTTTTAGGCCTTAATCCACACACGCTGGCCAAATGCGGGTTGGTGGATGTCACATGTCCTCGAATGATTAGTTCTTAGACGTGCCGGTTTCCTCACGATTTTTTCCTTCATCGATATTGAGCAGCGGAGATGAAACAATTCACACAAAGATGTGTGGGCACGACTAGGATTCGACCCCGCGACCTTAAGTTTCTAAAGCGAGGCCCGTACCGCTGCGCCACCGCTGCTCATACTTCTTAGTAAGATTGAAAGTCGGCGTAGGTATCCAAGAAATACATGTAATTTGATTTGCTCTGTCTCCCCCTTTTCAAATTTCTACCCTTCGCCACTGTTATCAACTCCTCTTTTTTGTGGGGGGAGAAAAAACAATAATGGGTACAGCTCAAGTAAACAGTCCATGGAGCTTAGTGCAATAAGTCCGAGAATATTTAAACGATACGCTTGTAACCGCACACCTGTGGCCTATATAGATTAGTGTTTCACCGATTTGTACCTATTTTGTAAATATTATAAATGAAATATTATGCTAAAGAAATACCTGTTTTTGACTGAATGATTTTAAACGAGGTCATTGTAAAATCAAAATCCAGAGTACTAGTTTTGTTATAATAAAAGAGTTAAGATATAGGCCAAGTCGTAAGTGTAAACTTGTATGTAATTATAATTATACTAGCCATCCGCCGCGGCTACGCCCGCGTGTACTACATATCATGCCCAGCAGTGGGATAAAAAGTAGCCTATAGCCTTCCTCAACAAATGGGCTATCTAACAGTGCAAGAATTTTTCAAATCGGACGAGTAGTTTTTGAGATTAGCGCGTTCAAACAAACAAACAAACAAACTCTTCAGCTTTATAATATTAGTATAGATATTCACACATACACATTGATAAAACATACATATGTGTATGTATGTAATTAAAATTAATAATATAGTGTGTCGTTCGTCCCGCCATATACGTGTCCTTGCCCGCAAGGGTCCCGGATTGAGCAAAAATATGTTTTTTAAATACATATTATTATGCAATGCTTCGGAAGTCCAGCCCGAGTTGAGTATAAAGGACTTTTATAATATACCTACAGAAGCATAGTTGCACGGGTTGCACCTCAAAGTTTGGGATTGTGCCCGATGAAAGGCACATGCATAAACTAGAATCTAGTTATATCGGGGTAAAAACACATACATTGCCATTTAATAAAAATAATAATAGTAGTATATAGTAATGATGTACCATTCTACACGCACCTACTCTTTGCCAATAACAAGGTGAATAAAAGTACCAAGTTAGTCTGGATATAATAAATCTTACAGGTTAGACGGGAAGATGGATGGCCTCCCCCCTCCCCCCTCTTAATGAAGCCCCGTTTAAATGAAATGGGCACCAAATGGAGCCTACATTTTTATTGAGTTATGATCTTCTGATTTTACTTTTCGTTTTGTTTCTAGAGGTGGGATTACGTTTGTTTGGATTCGATTTGTTTTGTTTTTCAATGTTAAACAATGTTTTGTGACATTTGATTTTGATCATAAAGTTTCCGTAGGTACTTACATACATTTTCACCACCGAAAAATACAGAAAATTATAAATTTCGTGACATTTTGTTTTATAGTTTATTGTTCTTCTAGCATCGACTATTCTATTAGACATCACTTTATTCAAATATTTATTTATTTAATCAATCAATCAATCATTTATTCATAAAAATATAAGTTAACAGTTTTAATATGGACTACCAACAGCTTCTATGTATAACAATTCATTGGAATTGGTACACACTATTCTTAGACTTACATAGTCACCAATTATAGGTGAGCCAGCATTCATAACAATTGTATGTTTAATACTCAATTTGAGGAATTACAATATTTAAACTAAATCTAAGTTAGTAAATAGCACTACTATATACTATATACTAATTTTAATTAAAATTAAATAAATTAAAAAGGACAGTTTTGTTCGTGCAATTAAAACAGGCAAGTTTAGTTAACAGCATCAAATTAATTAACAGAATGTGATTCTAGATAGTCTAATATTTTAGCTTTAAATACTTTCGATTTGTCATGGTAAATGTCAACATCTGGCGCATACTTAATAATAGCATTCATCTCTCTGCACAGTCTATTTAGTATAATATAATAATACTAGCTTCCGCCCACGAAATTGATCTCACTAATCTTGTTTCTCCATACAAACTTTGGAACCCCGTTTCACCCCCTTAAAGGGTGAGTTTTGAAAAATCCTTTCTTAGGGCACCCCTAGACCCCACAAGGAACCTATGTGCCAAATTTAGAGTCTCCAGACCCAGCGGTTTGGGCTCTGCGTTGATATGTCAGTCAGTCAGTTTCTTCTTTTATATATTTATAAGATTGTATAAACTCTTTTATTTTATTCTTAATAGGCTTGCGCTTGGCTATAACTTGCCTTATGTTTAGCAATGATGGAACGCGCTTGCCCAATATACCGATTCATTCGTGATTACGAATGTCTCCGGTGAGCAGGTGGCAGTGGAATGAGGCTCCATATAACTATATTATTACTATATTACAAACTTGTAATCATAAAAGAGCAACAATTCCGACGCACCATTCCAAAATGATGCCTCGGCCGCCTATTACCAGTTGTTACCAGTTTATTGTCACTGATTAGCACCTCCATCGGGGTAGATAACTAATTTTCATTGGTTCTTTTAGCTTGTGATCGGGTGATGTTTAGTAGTAAGACATAAGTCAGATCTGATGATGATCTGGTCGGTGGATTTAAGTAAAATTTGTTTTTAAGTCCCAAAGTAATTTACTTTTTACACAACAGTCAATTCTAGTGATAGTCCGGCTACGGCGGCCAGACTAAGCTGACCATTCGGGTATGCAGTAGATAATTATAGTGCATATTTGTGTACGCAAATACAAGTGCATTTCTCTATATCCTTCACTCTGGTGAAAGATCGCATAAAGCCGTAGGTCCTGTGTTTGATTTAACTGTCTATGTAGTATTTATACAGACAGACAGAGTTACTTTCGCATAATATTAGGAAGGATATTCATATATTTCGATTTTTCTTTTTAATCCCACCTTGCAAAGGAATGCAAATACTTCTGCCAGCAATTTTAATATTCCAGAGCTTCTAGACGCATGTCTTCTTGGATTTATTCCACATAAGTATTTCGTTGGAAAAATTCCAGTAATTACTTCGGCCTTCTTTGTCGTATGACAGGCTTTGTGGGAATTTAACTGGATTTCTTTCGGGAAATAAGGTAAAAATAAAACTAAATACGCTCAATACCTTTACTTAGGTATTTTTGTGAATCAAATGTTACATATTATTTTTGTAGGTCACAAAGATATTTCTCGCAATAAGGGCAGCCCGAATGGAAAGGTATCTCTACTTTAAAATAAAACGGATTTTATCGCGGTATATTTTAGATTTTAGACAACGTTTCAGTCTTTTCAGACTTCATGGTCACGGGTGGACTGAGGTATTTGACGTCCAAAATAAAATTAATTAATCACACAGCGCCATCTTGTCTAAAATTAAGACATTATATTTGCTTGTATTATGGGTACTAAGAACGGATACACTACTACGCTACCAGGCCAGTCACTATGCTGTTTGCCAATATCTATGCTTATATTATAAAGCTAAAGAATTTATCTGTTTGTTTTGTTGAACGCGCTAATTTTAGAAACAATTCCAAACTTTGAGATGCAACTAAGATTTTTCTAAGTATATTAGTAAAATCCTTTTTGCTCGACCTGGGAATCGAACCCGGGATCTCCGGGACAACTGAGACAAAAATATTAAGTGGAGATTAGAAATCATAGCTCCATAAAGAGACAAGGATATAAAAAGTTGACTAAGTGCGGTAGTCTAGCACAGTGTTGCATTTTAAGTAGATGATATTTCTGGACTTAACCATAATCATGTCCGTCCGCAATGAGGTTATCCCTCAAAGAATTAAAGTTATCGATATAGCGCAGAGGATTACCAAGTTGAAATGACAGTGGGCTGGCCATATCTATCCGAAGAACCGGTTACTGTTGGGGTCAGTGAGATTTTGAGTGGAGTACTTCTTGGCAAACTTAGTGTAGGACGCCCTCCAGTTAAGTGGAGTGACGACCTGCGAAAGATAGCTGGTGGCAGCTGGATGCAAAAAGCTGAAGACAGGATGAAATGGCGTCTATTGCGAGAAGCCTGTGTCTAGCAGTAGACTGCAATAGGCCGATAACCGTGTAGGTAATCATCAAAGAGGATATAATCATGGCGTTATCCCGATATTAAAAAAAAGAAACAGCCTTAGGTCACCTCTTAAAAGAAAATTCCAGTTGACATCCTCGGATTAAAATAAATACATAATTTACTCCAAAAATACCAATATTAACTGTATCTGTGTCCGCAAACAGTACCGGTAAACCAAATCGAATACCGTAAATCCGGATAAATCCAGATAAATTCGGTTAAATCCGGTTTCAGTTGAATCCGGTTTTTTTATCGATCAGTATTCAGTAATCAACGCACAGACTGACAACACAAACAGTTTTATATAACGAACATTTAATTAATGGCCGATTGGATTTCATCGAATTCTCTCGATGCTTTTCCGAATGATTTAAAGGTATTGATATCATTGTTGGTTTTTGAATTCAATTGAAAACTGCAATAATGAAGGTTTATTGGTTACGTCTGTATAACTCTAATGTTAAGGTCCCATTTCACATACGTAATATATTGCAAGCATATTTACAATCTTTGGCACAAACCTAAATTCCAAACTGGTAATAACATGTCACTGTTAAAAAATGCAAGCATTTTGCGAATATAATCGACAACTGGGTAAGCGCGTTCCATAGTAGACTACATCATTGCTTAACATCAGGCAGGTTGTAGTCGAGCGCATACCTTATAAAGGATAAAAACAATAGTTATACTGTAGGCTATTCTTAGAAACTCTCACTTTTATAGTACTAGTTTTCCGCTGACGCCCGCGTGACCTATATCATACCCAGCATTGGGATAAAAGTAGCCTATAGCCTTCCTTAATAATTTGGCTACCAATCAGTGCAAAAACTTTTCAAATCAGATCAGTAGTTCTTGAGATAAACGCGTTCAACCAAACATACTCTTTAGCTTATAAATATTAGTTTAGATGAACTAATAAAGTAGCGATCTGTACCTAATATCAGATAAGGAGAAAATAAGGGGTGGATATTATTTAGTAAGGTACCCTTATTATAATAAGTCCTTCGTTAGGGTTGTTGCAAGCCGATAGTTAGAACAAACACCATCAATATTGTAAGGAGCTTTGCAAATAGGGATGGGATAGTATCTTTATCGATAACCTAACCAGTTGAACCTAGTTCAACCTAGTTGAACCACCTCTCTTAATAACAACCATATGATTAAATGCACGAAAAAAAGTTGTATGGTTACAAGTAGATTTTAAGCCTAAAGATGATTATTATTTTTCCGCACTGTTACTATAAAATTATATTAAAATAATAATTAATTTGACCTTATTCATAAAAATCTTATGAGTCTTAAGTTAAAAGGACTTTGTCTTTTTCTTACTAGTAGAAATGTTAAGATGACAGACAGAGACAAACGAGTTATTAACCTATTTTAGCTTAAAAGACTTTTATGAATACGGGGGAAGTTTCATCAATAAACCATACTATTATTTTTACTAATTGTTTTTATTGTTTTCCTTTTATTTATTTATTTCTTGTTTTAAAGATCGATCGTTGAATAGCCTTTTAACTTTTATCTTTGAAATATTAGAGACTTTTGATAGTTATTAATTTAGGCAGATCATAGGCATCGTCAAAACTATTCCTAACATAAAACCTGTTAAACCATCTGCTATAAATATATAAATAATATTATTTGGCATGAACTAACGGAATTGGAAAATATTCGCCAATTTTTATTCTTCTGATCAAAAATAGCATTGCAATATTATCTTAATTTAATAATGTTAATACGGATAATGTTAGTACGGATAATATGAATAAAAACTGTATGGCTTAGTAGTTCTAGTAACTTTCTTACATATTTCAAAACAAATTTAAAGATAAATTGAGCATTATAACTTAACATTCTAGATAGAATATCAGATATTGTTATAGCACGGTATCGACAGGAAATTATCGATGTCGTCCTCTCCCTATCTTAGACAATATTAGTCGAATAAACATTGTGTAGGTACTTTACCCTTTAGTGTGAGTAGGACAAACAAACAGGATATATCTTGAGTTAAGTTGCATCAACGTTGAAATAGCTACTTTACTACGTACCTACAATTAATATTAACCATATACCATAGTGGCCATACAAGTATAATTGGAAGGTGTGGGCAGAGGTTAATATAACCCACATTTCGCGGGCTATATTTAAACGTATTTATCTGAAAATCGAACCCAGGACCTCGCTGTTGTAATAATAAAATCCCAGGATTTTTGGCTTTCTGAAATAGGCTTCAGCTTAACTACAACTTGCCTGATGTTAAGCAATGATGTAGTATACGATAGAACGCGCCTTCCCAATAAACGGATTCACTCGATTACAAATGATTTTCGGTGAGAAGGTGGCAGAGGAAAGAGGCGCCATATGGTTAGAAACCATAAAGGAGCAATAATTCCGACCCACCCTTTTTATCCTTCTCGTTGGCTGGTGTGTGGTCACTAGCCACGGCCGAAGCCTGTCACCATCCAAACTATACAGCTTGTACTATGGAAACCAGATAACTGATATTATACTACTTGTACTATTTGTCTTTTGTAAATAAATACTTAAAATAGATAGATAATGACACCCAGACTTAAGACAAACAGACATCTTCATCGCACAAGTGTCTGTCTTGTAATCTAACGAGGCTGTGTTAGTGATCTGTACAGTGAGTGTTACAATTAGTCTTGATTGTACATCATCATCATCATCATCAGCTTATTCTAGTTCGCTGTTAGACATAGGCCTCTTGTGGCTTTTCTCATCCAGTTCTTGCCGGCCGCCCTGCTGAGATTGTCACTCCACCTAGTCTGAGGGCATCCTTGATTGTGCATTATAATAACAATGTTTAGTTAACTAATCCCCTTATCACATATTCATGAGCTGCAAGTACTCGTCAATAATTAAGCGATCCTAGATTAGCTTGTAATTATATTTAGCTTAAGATTCATTATGATCATCGTAAATAGCTCCCTGCTTTAAATTTCATAGTTAGGGTACGATCTCTCAAGAAAAAAAAAAATTACTGTCCATCTGTCAGTCATCTGTAAAATTTAAAATTATTGAGCTATATTAAAATGTGCAATACCTATTTTAAAGAGAGGCCTGTGGGCTCGCTCCGTCAAAGTTAAAATAGGTTTTTAATTCGATAAAAAAAAGATAAAGATTTTTATAAATAAAACCTAGTTAGTGTCTATGGAAATAATATAAATTTGTTTAATAAATGTTTTGCGCCATCTAACGGCTAGCCTAAGGCTATATTTGGCTATACTACATGGAGCTAGATGGTGCAGTTAAAAAGATTGAAGCGCCATGCGTCGCTAGAAGGCGCTTTTTAGCAGAACTACAAAGCAACAAAAAAATTGGGGATTCGGTGAAGGCGCCACTGAAAATGAAAATTTTGTTTTCTGAAGTTCCCGAGTTCTACTCTTTTACGTCACACTGTAGATAACAACAATTTTTTTCGCTCTATAGCCAGCGTGACTGGGGAGGCACCATCCACTCTACAGGCTAAATAATTGTTGGTTGTGTTCCCTCGAAGTCTAAAAGGTCGGCAAAGTGCAAGTGATGCCTCTTTTCGTTACAAGCGTCTATAGCTTACAGTCACCATCAAACCCAAAGAAAAAAAAGAATAGGTATAAGTATATGTACGCTGGCTAATCTATCTTTTGTTTGTTCTAGGATCTTCAATCGGAAATCGAAACCCACCGTGATGTGTACGCGTCGCTCACCGGCACGGGTCGTCGACTCCTCGGCAGCCTCTCGTCTCAAGAAGATGCTGTTATGCTGCAGAGGAGACTGGACGAGATGAACCAGAGATGGCACCATCTCAAAGCCAAGAGTATGGCGATCAGGTCAGTTTTAGTTTTAACATAAACTTCAATTTACCAGTAAAAAAGTAAGTTGCCGAATGACAACCGTTTTGCCGAAATTAAAAAGATTTGGTTTCTTCATTTCATGGCAATGTGACACCGGTATATGGTGGATCTTGGTGAATGTTCGAAGTGTGCGCACAAAGCAATTTGATTCCACTTTTATTGTGCGTGCAAACTACCATGATGCGGAACTATCTACCATTATCTGTTTCCTGATAACAATAATCTGTCTATCCTACGTCACGATAAATCGGTATTAGTTGAAAAATTGTTTTTATACACGATACAAAACAAAGAATAAATACAATAGAGGGTGGCTGTATTGTTTTTTTTTTCTGGTCATAGTGCAATGCATTTTTCGCGCCATACAGAGATCTGTCAATCATATTTGACATTTAAAAATGTTTGATATTCCCAAGCGTTGCAGAAAAAAGAAAATTCAGTCTGGATTTGTTTATTCACTGGTTGGAATTCAGATTTGTAGTCCCTTTGGAATTGGAATTTTAATATCTATGTATTTATGTAGAACTGAATTGCTTTGTACGGGTTTATTTCAGCCATTTCTCGTAAATTCTTTTGCCTGACTCAAGAGTTTAATAAAATAGCTTTTATCCTTTTATAGGCTTTTAAATCCTACTGATAGTTTCAAAGGCACGATCAAGTACTGGCTGGACGATATTTGGATTTAGTTTTAGGAATAGAAAACACAGTTTATCTGAAAAAATATATAATAATAAGACCTAAATTATTATTATGCATTTTCAAAAACAATAGGACTGGACAGACTAACTTCATACCGAAAACTAGACAAAAATAGCGCCAACACAAAATAACCAACCACAGGTAATAATATTTATTAGGTAAGCGCGTTCCATCGTAGACTGCAACATTGCTTCGCATCAGGCAAGTGGTGGTCAAGCGCAAACCTATTATAGGATAAAAAAAAATATTATGTTCAAATGATAAATGGACGTATTATGAAGTATATAGCTAATTTATAATTTTAGGCTTCAACAAGGAGATTTTTAAAATGGAAACTCTGAAGATAATCTGCTCAAACAATCGGATAGGCATAATTCGATAACCCGTTAGCTGCCGGCCAGGATCGGCAACACGTTACGGTGGCTGGTTGCTAAACCTATTACGTCACTGGTTACCGCTCCTAATTGCTATTAATGTACCAAATTGGCAGCTCTAGCTGCGTATGAATTTATGGTTGAATTATGATCCCAATGGTGGCAACCCTAATAGGTTGGTAATAATGTATTTAGCGGTGAAGTTTAGAATAATTTGATACGATTGGTTGAGTTGTCACGTGGTTGACAAGTCATCGTGTGGATGCGGTAGGGTTGTCAATAATTTATCATCGATTTTTCACTTTTATTTTTTGTTATTATTATTGTAAACTAGCTTTCCGACCGCGGTTACGTTCGCGCAGGTGTCGGTGGTCACTATAAATAATTAACTTGTTTTTGTGTAGTCGGATAAAAACTATCCTATGTCCTTTCCAAGTATCATACTTCTCTATACCAAATTTTATTCAAATCGATCCCATTGTTTTGGTGTAAAAGCATTTATAATAGATATTAATAATCATTAAATTTTAATTATTTGTTTTCAAGTAATATGTTTATGGAAAGTTTATTTTTCATTGACATAGTGAATTTTAAAGGCGTTGTACCTACAAGTATGAATTAAATTACCCACTAGGGTGGAGTGAAAAAAACATTTTTTTTTTCTTAGCCTGGGGGACAAATTTGTAGCATATAAAAAACAAAAATTTTTTTTCAACTTGTGATTTTTAATTGGCATAAAAGAGGATACTCTGAAGTTTCTAGAACGCCTTTAAAATTATTTTTTTTGCAACCAAATATTTTTACTCGTAATTAATTTTAAAAATGAGTGGGCTGGCTCAAGAAGTTGAGTAAATTTTTTTTTTTTCAAAAATTTTGGTTTTTTATAAGCTACAAATTTAACCCCCAGGCTAAGGAAAAAAATAAAAATTGTTTTTTTTCACTCCACCCTATTACCCACTAACTCTAACTAAAATTAGCTAATTATTCAATTTGTGTTTTAAACTTTCTGAGTTCACTGGTTCAGTTCAGAAATTAATTTGCAATATCAGAAAAATGTTTACACTAACTTATAATGAAGTTGAAAACTTTAGAGCTGTTTGTTTTTACAAAAAACACTTTTTTGTAAATCTAATAGCTTTGAAATAAAACTACTTTTCAACGGATTTTATCGCGGTTTATTTTAGATTTAAGTTCCCGACGTTTCAAAGTCTTATCAGACTTCATGTTCACGGGTGAACTGAGGTATTTGATTTCCAAAAATATTAATCACAATTATTAATGACTACCTCCAAACATTATTATTTAAGTTGCGTTCCAATTTAAGCAAACTGAGCTCACTGTGTCTTGAATTCTGAGTTGATTTTGCTTGGGTTTTGGTACAATTAGTAAATTAAGCACTGGGTCCCAAGCTGGTGGTATATTCAATGTGTGATATTCGCGTAAATCTAAGACATTACTAATCTACTAGCTGTTTCCCGCGATTTTGTGTACATAACTGTTAATATATAGACCATTAAAACTAGCTATTATTCTGGATCTTAAGCTCTCTCATAAATCACGATTATCATAATCTAAGTCAATAATAACTAAAATAGTTACAGTAACAACAATAAACTAAATTCTGTCAGAATTCGGTTACATCTGATCAATTTCCTCTCAATAAATTTCCTTTGCTGTCTCTTAAATCAATTAAACACCTCTTTGAAATGACTCTCGCGTCCGTATTCTGTAAAGTATTATAGTAACAATCAGATCATGCTGTCTCTTTTTAACGATCTTATTAACAGCTTTAACGAAATATGTTTTTTTGTTGATGTATCAAAAAGAGCTCAACTGATTTGATATAATTCTAATGGAATGACATGAGACCTTTGAAACAAAATATTAAATAATTTTTGATCATTCCTCTGTCATTTTTTTTTATTCTGTGATAGGCTGGCGCTTGACTACAACTTGCCTGATGTGAAGCAATGATGTAGTCTACGATGGAACGCGCCAGTCCAGTATACCGATTCACTCGTGATTACGAATGATTATCGGTGAGAAGGTGGCAGTGAAATGAGCCTCTATATGGTTAGAAGCCTTAATGGAGCAACAATTCCGACCCACCCTCTCTGCATGGTGTTACCAGACATCGCACCGGAACACGGCAAGGCCGCTTGGTGGTGTGGCTTTGTATGGTGGGTGATCACTAACCACGGCCGAAGCCAAACCAGTTGATTGTCACCTGATTTGCACCACCCGGGGACCACGTGTGGGGATTCAATTAAAGTTGTACACCCACGGACGAAGGTGACTCAGCCCCCAATAAAATACTTAGAGGTTTTGCAAAAACTTTTTATTAATTTATTATGAAATTGTAGAACAGGGATGAGCGCATGAGCAGCGGTGGCGAACGGTGGCGCAGCGGTATCAACATCGCCTTTGAAATATAAGACGACTACGGGTTCGATCCTCGGTCGTGTAATATCAATGAAGGAAAACATCGTAAGAAAACCGGATGTCTGAGAACTAATCATTCGAGATTCGACATCCAGAAAACCCATGCCCAGTTGAGGAACACACTTGATACTTTTTTGATCTTATGTAGCTTTGATTGCGGTTTATTCTTACGGTTGAACTGTTCAGTCTAGACTTTTTTTGTAGAATAAAGTATCAATTTTCCTTTCATAGTTTCGTCGAGAAATACCTTTTATAATAATAGCGAAGACTAAGTCAATAAATTCTTCTTCAAAGTGAATATCTAATTTTCTCGTAATTGGCAACCCTGGAGTGTTTCAGTCCATCAACCCTTTTAGCGCCAAAATGGAATTATATAATTTTTTGTTTTACACTTTGAAATATCTGGAATATTTTTAGAGGTATCATTCCTTTGGTGTCTTACTAGGCACAGACACTTAAGAGTTGACAGAGTATAAGATAGAAAATTTTGAATGGTATCCCTTTCCACTTAAAAGTGAAAATGAGGGTTTTCGGGGTGTAAAGGACTGCAGTATCCTGATTTTGCACACTTGTTAAATTAAATGGAAAAAAATAGGTGTATTTGGGGACGAAGTCGCGGGCAGAAGCTAGTTGGGTAAAGTTAAAGTTTTAGACCATTTAACACGGGAGGTGTTAAACACAACTTCTAATACTAAATTGTTTTCGCCAGTTTTTGGGAGAGGCGTGGTACACTTACAGCTCACATGTAAAAACTTAAGTTTCTTTACTAATGCACAAAAAATTAAGCTTCACACAAATACAAAACATGAATAGTTTATGTATACAAACTGTTCATGTACCTCGGCAGTTCCGTGTTAAATTATCTAATTATACATTGTAATAAAACCCGTGCAAGCTCTTTAAGGCATAACTCAAATACCGACGTTGCCAAATGCGCTCCACGTCGCCCTACTTTACCCTGTGACCCCGCTTAACCCTGTGCAGTGGGTGAATAGAATTTGCCCCTACACATACTGTAACTTATATGTTATAAAATGTTAAGGACTTTCTACGTGTATTAAACTTGGTTTTACAAAAATACTAGCTGCCCCAGCGAACTTCGTACCGCGTATTAAAAGTAATTTAATTTCGCTATTAAAAAAATAGGGGTTTGGTGATAGAAAGGTGAAAATTAGTATGTATTTTTAATGCCACATTATACAAAAATAAAAACAAAAAATTTCGTCCAAAAAATAAAAAATAAATTTAAGAGTGAACAACCCCCAAAAACACCCACTTAGGGGTATGAAAAATAGATAGTAGCCGATTCTCAGACCTACTGAATACGCATATAAAATTTGGTAAAAATAGGTTAAGCCGTTTCGCAGGAGTACGTTAACTAACATTGTGACATGGAAATTTTATATATTAGACTAGCTGCCCCAGCGAACTTCGTACCTCGTATTTATTAAAAAAAATTTAGGGTGAACAAGCCTTATCACTTAGGGGTATGAAAAATAGATAGTAGCCGATTCTCAGACCTACTGAATATGCATAAAAAAATTCATAAGAATCGGTCAAGCCGTTTCGGAGGAGTTCGATTACGCACACCGTGACAGAAGAATTTTATATATTAGATATAAAACATTTACGGCCTTATTCATAGAAATCTTAAAAACCTCTTGAGTTAAAATGGATTTTGTCTCTTTCCTACTAGTATAAATGTCAAGATGACAGTTAACGACAAGCGAATTATAAACATATTTTAGCTATAATGAGCTTATAAAGACGTTTATGAATACGGGGAAAAAAGCATCCATTTCCATCCACATATTTTTTGTATACCTGTGATATTGATTAGCTGCTCTATCTATGGTGTCCCATCGAGATGCATGGAGAAATGGGGTGTATCTGATAATCGCAACTCTATGGGTTCACCGACATATCTACTGTAAAACCTTTAAAAGCACATAAATAACTAAATAAGACATAAAATAAAGTCGTTTAACTATTTTATAGGTAACTTTACACGTGATAGCGAAGTGATAAAAGTTTTACAATACTTCTGGTAGCTTTGGGTTCGATTCTTTAGATTGGCAGTAAAAGGAGTAGGGTATGGTCTTATTAATAGCTGCTAAATCTGACTTTTAAACCGCTTGATTTGTAAATAGTTACATTGTTTTTTTTCTCTCGTGGTTTTGTACAAGTTCATATAACGTTAAAGGTTTTTTGAAGCATATATTTAAACTAGCTTTCGCCCGCGGCTTCGCCCGCGAAATTGATCTCACTAATCTTGTTTCTCCATACAAACTTTGGAACCCCGTTTCACCCCCTTAAAGGGTGAGTTTTGAAAAATCCTTTCTTAGTGCACCCTTAAACCCCATAAGGAACATATGTGCCAAATTGGAGTCTCCAGACCCCGCGGTTTGGGCTCTGCGTTGATATGTCAGTCATTTAGTCAGTCAATTCAGATAGATAGTACTTATCAGTGCCTGAAAGCTCGACTCGGACTACAACATTGTCGTTGGTCGTTGGTGTTGTGAATCAGTTCCAGAATACCTAGAAAACAATCTCCAATTAAAGGTAGCATTTTTCTGCTGCTGCTGGACACGAGCCGTCTTAATGAGCTGAATCTGCGATTATTCGTAAAAAAAATATTGTAATAATATTGCTGGATTCAAATGATGTAATCAGTTAACATAACCTGGACGTGTTAGTGAAAATTTACCTAAAGGCCGGCCGTTTAACTCGCGTATCGCCATCTGTGATACAAAGTCATAAAACATTAATTATTTTAAATCTCTGAAAGAACTATAATAGTTCTTTCAGAGATTATATATTATATTTATATATTATATTTCAGAGATTTAACCACAGATAAAAGTGATGTAAGACTATTCGTCACTAATATCCATATCGCTTGAATCATCATCACTGTCTGTGCAGCTTGAGTAGTCAGAATCTTGGCGATAGGCAATACGTGAGTTAAACGGTCGGCCTATAGTATCAAGGCCAGACTATGCTTAAACCACAGAGTATAAGCGGCGTGGAATAAAACAGAGAGCAGAAAGTTTGTCATTATGCGTTGTTGTTCGGTGACTAACATAAACGTAATAATAATATTCCAGGACGTCAACACACACAGTCATCTGGTCCTCCTTTCTCCTACTTTTTGCTTTCCCTATAGGATCTATAATTGTGACTGAAATTTTTTTGTAACACCTTTTATTATACATAATGGTCTGCAATAAATAATTGAATATTGAGTATTGAGCCAAGCAGAGCTTCTGTTATGAAAAAATGAAGATTAAAGATCAGCTGGTATATACTTAAAATAGATAATTACACCCAGACTCGAGACAAACAGACATATTCATCACACTAATGTCTATCTCGAGTGGGAATCAAACCCACGATGTGGCGTGAAAAGCAAGTATCTTACTGACCACGCCACCGGCCCGTCTAAAAACGTCGTCACTAACACCCCACCTGGAAAGCAATAAAAAGTAAATCTGCATGCATGTAAAGACTGGGTGTTTAGTGATATTCCTGAAACGTGCCCTTTTATATCACTTTATAGTTGTTTTATTTGGCAGATAAAGATTTAAGCCACATTCAGTTTTGGCGGAAATTTTCCCTATTAAATTAAAAATGTTTTGAGCTAAATACACCTGTAGTTTTTGCATCACGGGTTAAAAATGAAACTGAAATAAACCGCAGGGTTGTATGTATAGTCTCTGTTAACGCCCTGGGATTAAGAATCTATGATGGTAAATGTAAAAGTATCTTAACACCACTTCAGTGACTTACAATTAGACTTGGAGGCTTTCTTTACCTGTTATAGATCTTCACCCACTCCTAGCACACATTTAGAACTTCCATCGTACAAACTTCGCTCTCGGAGTCTAAATAGTACGATTTATTTCACTAATTTTGAATCGGTAAAGATTTTTATTTTATTTTAATTTTTATATGTATGAAATTTAGTGGACAGTTTCGGGGATATAAAGTTGATCTAGCTAGGTTTTTAACTTAACTTCCCATAACCTGTATTACCTGCAGGGGTAGACAGAGGTGGATATCACCCATTTTCTATGAGCTTGTTAATTGTTAAGTCCTATAATAACAGGGAGCGAGCCTATTGTCTTTCATCGGCTACAATTCCAAACTCCAAGCTGCAACTAAGATCCTCAAAGTATATTATTAGAAAAGTGTTTTACTCGACTCAGTGAAAACCATTGGCAGATTTTCTCAAAAAGGTTTTTTTTACAAACAATTTGACGTTTAAAACATTATTTAACTTAATATGTCACATGACTTACATACAAATATACTCGTAGGTACTTCAACCTCTGTGGTTTTCACCACGCCGCGCCGGTACAGTTTTATTTAACTTTGCTTTGGTGGAGCGCGTCCTCTCTGCTGTTTGCGGTTACCTTTGTTCTAATCATTGTGTTACAAATACCTGTTACGAATTTCATACGTTTTTGTCTAGGATTAAAGACGAAAATCGACTTTTATCTTTATAGGTAACTGACAGCAGGTTAATCCTCTATTTCACCTGACATTAAGTGACAATAATGTAAGGAAAACGTCTATTGGTGAAGTGCCATGGCTTCAGTTCTAATTTATTTTTTGTAATCATAAAATTGAGCACCGGTGGCGCAGCGGTACGGGCCTCGCCTTAGAAAAATAAGGTCGCGGGTTCGAATCCTGTTCATGCCCACACATCTTTGTGTGAATTGTTTCATCTCCGCTGCTCAATATCGGTGAAGGAAAACATCGTGAGGAAACCGGCATTTCTAAGAACTAATCATTCGAGGACATGTGACATCCACCAACCCGCACTTGGCCAGCGTGTGCGGATTAAGGCCTAAACTCTCTCAACTCATAAGATAGTTGAGAGAAGACCCGTGCCCAGCAGTGGGACACTAAAAAGGGGTTGAAGTGAATCATAAAATTAATTTTAAATACACTAATATCACTATATCATGAACGCAAGTTCACCCTAGTAGTAGGCTATTTAAACACTTCAATAGTCATTTATTCATAATATAAATGATACGTCGTCCCTCACATAATAAATTAAATAATAACAACACATTCAACATATTTATCTACATACCTACTATTGTTTAACAAAATAAATTAAAATTTATAAAAATTCGTCAAAGGTATAGAACGCTTGCTCGACTAACCAGCGCTTGAGGTGGCTCATAAACCTGGCAAGACTAGGAGTACCTATGATATTCTCTGGCAGTTTGTTGAAGACATCTGGTCCCATAACGTGTGGCGTTTTTGATGACTTTTTAAGGGTTCTCGATGTTGCCGATAGTTCATTTTCGGGTTCGTTTTGCTATCTGCATAATCTCTACAACATTATACATACTCATGTTATGTAACACTTAAAGGCAAACTTCTGGTTATCACGTAGCTAACTAACTTCTTAAAACTAGCTCGCCGGTGTTCCGCTTCGAATATCATCATTCGTTCACTCATATAAGTGAAATCAGATCAGGTCATTGAAATCAAATGCTATATCATCATTCCCCTCGCCTTTTTCCCATTTCTATTGGGGTCGGCTCCCAGTCTAACCTGATGCGGCTAGCTACCAGAATTATACGAGCGACTGCCATCAGACCTCGAAACCCGTAGGGAACCAGTAGCCGAGATGGTTAGACCAGATGTCAGATTATATTGGCTTCTGACTACATGTAACGATTGTCATAGATGTGTTAAATGACAACCGGGACCTACGGCTTAACGTGCTCTCCGAGGCACGGAGGGTAGTCCCTCAACCAACCAGACACCGAAACAAATATTTGTTGTTACACAAATATTGTCCGGGGCTGGAATCGAACCCGCGACCTCCCGGGCACAGTATAGCCCAATCGGACGGCTTACACCGCTCGACTACCGAGGTCGTCGTGAAATCAAATGCTGTACTTACTTTTAAAATAAGATTAAATTCTATAAATTACTAGCTGCCCCAGCGAACTTCGTACCGCATATTACTAATATCGCTGATAAAAAAAGTAAAATTTTGTCCAAAAATAAAAAATAAATTAAGGGTGAATAATCCTATTCATAGATACATAGTAGCCGATTCTCAGACCTACTGAATACGCATAAAAAAATTCATAAGAATCGGTCAAGCCGTTTCAGAGGAGAACGGTAACAAACATTGTGACATGAATATCTTTAAATATATAAAAGAAGAAACTAACTGACTGACTTACTGACATATCAACGCAGAGTCCAAACCGCTTGGTCTGGAGACTCTAAATTTGGCACATAGGTTCCTCATGGGGTTTAGGGGTGCACTAAGAAAGGATTTTTCAAAACTCACCCTTTAAGGGGGTGAAAGGGGGTTCCAAAGTTTGTATGGAGAAACAAGATTAGTGAGATTAATTTCGCGGCAAAGCCGCGGGCGGAAGCTAGTTTTATATAATAGATTAGAATACTTACAGTAAGGCCAACGTCACATTATGCGGAAAACCCGACGGAACAGTGAAAAATGATGAAGTATACAATCACATGACGGGCCGGTGGCGTGGTCGGTAAGATACTTGCTTTTCACGCCGCAGGTCGTGGGTTCGATTCCCACCCGAGACAAACATTAGTGATGAACATTTGTGTTTGTGTCGAGTCTGGGTGTAAATATCTATTATAAGTATATATTTACAAAAGAAAAGTATTATATGTATAGTATATAACAGTTATCTGGTTTCCATAACACAAGCTCTGCTTAGCTTGGGACCAGATGATCATGTGTGTTAATGTCCCAGAATATTACATATGAGCGAAAAATAACTTTCTTGCCAGTTAAATAATTTCTTACTACAAGATCGCAAGTTATATTCCTAACTAAATCTAAATCGTTGGCGTAAAACTTTTAGTACGTTCGCCAAGTTTTTGTCATACCCGCCACAGTCTGTTTAATTGAGGATTACATCTTACATCTCCAGGGATTTAACTTTTAATTCGATGTAAGTAGGCTTAAACTTGCTTTGTAAATGCTCCAAGACTTTTTTAAAACATAAATAAAGAAGTTAAACGCAAATGAATTTGCTGTTTAGTTTGCGAATGAACGAGCGAATCATTCATTACTCATTTATTTTTAGATGATAAATGATGTGCAATCCCTACTTATATTATACATGCGAAAGTAACTCTGTCTGTCCGTCTGTTTTGCTTTCACGCCTAAACTACTGAACCGATTAGGATGAAGTTGGGTATGGGGGTAGTTTGAGACCTGAGAAAGGACATAGGATAGTTTTCATCCGACTGCGCAAAAAGAAGGTAATGTTTTGGCGCGATAACAGATATACACGCGGGCGAAGCCTGTCGGAAAGCTAGTGATTAATAAAACAGTCTATCTAGCAGTTTGTGATTTCTGTAGTTTGATTCGGTAACTGTCGTTAAAGCTATAAGTTTATATCGAACGTCAAATTTGTCGCAGACATGTTTTACACACTTTTTTTCATATGTACGATAAACCCGAAGCATACGTACTATTGTTGTTATGTCGCCATAGAAAGTTCGCAAATTACGTTTTGCGCAGGTATATTGAATTTCACAATAGCGTTACGCATCGTGTCATGTTGATAAGCTGTAAGGCCCCAAGTTTGAATTCTTAAAGACAAGTTAGTGAAAAACTTAATAATAAAAAATAAAAAACAAAATTATTTCGTACCACAATGATCCATAATGGATAGAAACTTAAGAACACTTACAACAGTGTTAGTAATAAATTTTTATAAAAGAATTCGTTTTTACATTAGGGCTCTGAGCAGTGGACAATCAACACTGTCAGCCATTGAGGACGCTGTGGCTGGTGCCGCGCATTCTGTTTAACAATAAGGCGCTCTTCTAGCGTAAGACAGTTTGGAAACTATCCACGTCCACCAACGCGAACATCTAATACAATCTTATCAACAACAACCTCTTATTTACTGCGTTTACCTCTTAATTTTTGGTCGTTTCGTCAGCTGTTAATCAATCCCATACAAGACATTGTCTTTTATCATTAATGATTCCGAGAGTAACACTTTTATCTCTTATAGAATCATGTTTACTTCATTCGTCTTTTTTAACCGAAACAATTTGTTGAATTATCCTCTAATTATTTTCTTTTTCTTTCCAGGAACCGACTGGAGAGCAACGCCGAACATTGGTCAGCATTACTCTTGTCTCTCAGAGAGCTGACAGAGTGGGTGATCAGAAAAGAGACTGAACTTAACGCCTTAGCCCCGCCTAGAGGTGACCTGCCAGCATTGCTTAAACAACAGGTACATAACACATTTTCTTGATATTGGTTTTGCTCCAGTTGTCCTAGGTGAAAGATGGGACGCGACATTCCATTTCATTTCACGTTGCGTCGCTTCACCGCGTTTGTCGTTCACTTATATCAGGAATAATGAATTAGCGAAAGCTCCGATATCGTACGTGAGCAGAGTTGACTTTCTTATTAATTCCTCTGAACCTACATTCGTGAAAACCGCATGAAAATCCGTACATAAGATCACCTTGAACATTATGTGCCGGGAGACTGTGTTTATAAACCACCAATAAGGCGACCCCCGACAATGACGAGGTTATTTAATCCCGACAAAAAAAATATCAATAAAATTACCATATACACCATATAAACCATTTATTCAATAAACCACCATATAAACCAACTCAGTAATTGCTGTACTAGCGCACAGCACTGATTTTCAGCTGGCCCCGGACTTATGTGACAACAATATAATTATGTACGCACCAGGAACACATAACATAAATGTGGACTCTTTTAGTTCAAACTTCAAACAACAACTATTTGCTTAAGAATTACCATTGCATGGAAGTTGATAGTCACAATGACACACGGCACTGCTACTATAATTTACATCATCATATATAATTACATCAAATTTAAATGGCTAAATTTAAATATGTATAATTTCTTCCATGCTTTCTATCCGCAGTTGTGCCCAAACAAACATGCATCAATAAATATCTAGTATGAGACCTTCTTCTTTTTGAAGTCGGCTAAAAACTATCGAGATCTAAAACCAAAACTACATTCAAAATGTTTGTAATGCCATTATATTAATGCATGTATTATGATATTAAAGAACCGCAAAATGGCGGTCTGCGCATTAATGCAGTAATTATTTACATTCAAATAAACGTGTTCATCACGTTTTACAAATATTGCACGACTATCATATTTATTGCATTTGTTAGAGGTCTAGGTAATGTAATACAGATTTATGAAATTTTTCAAAGTATTGTATTCCATACAGCATCAGAAATTCTAATATCAAATTCGAAAGCCAAAATTCATACATTAAACAAAATGATTGACCACGCTAATTCGTAGATATTGTCGGCAAATCAGCCGCGCCATTTGGATTACTCAACCGACCACAAAATGGCCGCCGCGCGCCATGCGGGAACGTCAACAAGCATCTAAATCTACGGGGATTTGAATTGTTTGTTTAAATTGAAAATTATGTTAGAATGATTGGATTGTAATCAAATTTAAATTATTTGATCGGTTGATAATAAAAGCCTGAATTGCCAACATTAGGTTATATCTATTAATTATTAGGAAGCATTTTGAACGTGTTTGCTTGGGTTGGTTTACATACCACCTGCTTAGGACCCAGTGCTTAATTTACTTGTACCAAAACCCAAGCAAAATCAACTCAGAATTCAAAACACTATGAGCTCTATCGGAGATAAATGTCTAAAGCGCGAGAGTCCGTGCCCCTGTTTTGTGACAAAAATAAATATTTAGAGATATATGGACTTACTAATTCTTTTTATCTTCCTGCAGGATGACCACCGAGCATTTAGAAGACAATTAGAAGATAAAAGGCCAGTGGTGGAAAGCAACTTGCTAAGCGGGCGGCAGTACATCGCCAACGAGCCTCCTCTCTCTGACACGAGTGATACTGAGGGTAAGTGGACTTCCTTTATTACTAGCTTTTCGCCCAACTTTGTCCGCGTTCGACTCATTCCCAGCAGTGGGACAAAAACTAAAACCTTCCTCAATTAATGGGCTATCAGTGCAAGAATTTTCAAATCACACCAGGAGCAATACATTGCTACGGTCCCCGGATGTTGTAAATCAAGTGACAATGGGTAGGTTTCGGCTGTGGTTAGCGACCTCCCACCAGACAAAGTCGCACCGTCGAGCGGCGACAATATATATAAGTTTGGGTCGGTTGGTGCTCCTTTATAGTTTCTAACCATATGGAGCCTCATTCCACTGCCACCTTCTCACCGAAAATCATTCGTAATTCGAATCACAAATCAAAATATCAAAGCACAGACAACAATGTTATTTTAAAATGCATGGGTTGGAAATGTTAGTTAGGTAGAATGTAGCTACATACAGCTACCTACCAAAGTAGGCTAGCTAGTAGGCGCTTGGATGCCACAAACTTTTACACATATACATACGGATGTAAACACACGTTTAGCACCGTTGTTTTTTCGTCTGAAGATAACTAAATATGTTCGTGCCAAATATTCAAATCCAAATCTTTAATTACTCGAACGGCAATAAGATTTACGCATGTTTTTTTTTTCATCTAAATGTAATTATTACATCGAATAAACGTAATTAACCACCGTACTAAAAATATTGTGAAGTTGTATCGAATTCCGTTCCAAGATGGCGGATTTCCACTCCTATTCTTATTTGAAACGCTTAGTACCTTGGTATACCTTCCCGTGCATCCACACCGCAGTAGGTACTTTTTGTTGAGCAACATTTTACAATAAAGTAACATTAAATAACAATCTCTAACTTTTGAGACTAGTTGTTACTAATTGCTCAACAAAATATAACTAAGAATAACTTTCGACAACAATCGAGCACGACATAATCCTCTAACTTCTGCAGGCCACGGACAGGCATTGTTGAGGTAACATTATCTAACAATGTTATTGATTGTTAAAGCAACATTGACTAACACGGCCACATTTACTAACATTGAATAACTTATTGTTATCGAGTGTTGCTTAGTAACATTTGAAAATGTTGCTCAACAAAAAGTAACTGCGGTGTGGATGCACCATAACAATGGTATCGATTGTTAGAGCAACATTGACTAACACGGCAACATTTACTAACAATGAATAACTTATTGCTATCGAATCTTGCTCAGTAACATTTTGAAACTTTTTCTTCACAGTCACTTTTTGTTGCTCAACAAAAAGTAATTGTGGTGTGGATACACCGTTTCACTCTGAGACCAGTAGATGAGAGTTTCGAACCTATTGTAATATTGAAGATTGAAGTGAATCTGCAAAATAACTATTTAATATATTGGCAAATATTTCAAATCTTCCATTCTCCAATATCCGATGATTGGCATACTTCAGTTACACGGCATACGTTAACGCATATTAAACTTTATCGACCAGAGGTGTACAACCGTTGGTTAACAAACTATTATCCGTTAAAATTGAATCTCCATCTGTGCAATATAGTCGCACAAAATTGGAATACGACTAAAGTCGCTAGGTATTTCAAGAATTTAAGAATTGTACAGAGGTAAGGTCAAACACAAGAATACAAAGGTCTCCGTTACATAAAGAATTCCTTGACGTAACGTTACCGATTTGAGCGTTATATATTAGTATTAGGTTTAATGAAACCTATTGTTTCAAACGTTATATCTTGCAAATCTTTTATTTTATTTATTTTACAATAGTTTTCAAACCGCGTCCCTCCGCATATGTCGGTTATCGCGCTAAACAATTAACCTTTTTTTGCGCACTTGAAAAAACTATCTTATGTCCTTTACCTTTTTAAAATTCATTCCAAAGTAGTTTCAGTAGTTTAGGCGTGAAAGCGTGAGAGACAGGCAGAGTAACTTTTCGCATTGTTAATATTAGTAAGGATTACATTAGATGTTAGCCTGTTAATCTGAAACGTAGCATAGTAACTTTCTAGATACCTATTCGAATTTGTTACTTGTAAAAATTACCTTATTATAAATCCTAATCAAAATTTAAAAAAATTGCTTTTACATGAATTGACACAGTTTATTTTATCCCATCCTACCTTTTATTTTACCAATATTCTAAATGCCACAGTTTGTAAAAATGCATATACGGATGTATTACTCTTTCACGCAAAAACTACTGTACGGAATTGGATGAATTTTTACTCAGATATAAATTATGGTCTTGAATAACACAGAAGCTACTGTTATCCCAACAAGAACCGCGCAGGCGATACCGGGGGCGGAAGTAGTTTAATTATAATAGCATAATTATAATCATAATAAGACAAGAATAATTTTGATAACGTTATTATTAAATAACGTTATCACAATTATGTTTATCATAAAAATGTTGTTAACCACAGTTCTTGATCAATCTCATAAAATATAATCAGCAATCAATCAGGTCTATTGCCAATTGATTGGTAGCTATCACCTTGTGAATGCAAACTAGGTATATTGATTGAGCTGGACTGAACGGAATTTGCAATTAGCACGGCCCGGTTCGCTTCTAATTGCGTTCATTCGTTCACTCGGTCATTCATTCAGGGGCTTGTTGAAGTGCGCTTTTGTGAATCGATGATATTGCTCCTTGGTCTTTACTATAATAATTGTACAGTTTGTCTTGTTTCAACTTACTGTGTGTTTTTTTTCTTCAACCCTTTCTAATATTCCACTGCTAGGCACGGGTCTTCTCTCAACTTATTTACGAGTTGAGAGAGTTTAGGCCTTGATCTACATACGCTGGCCTAGTGCGTGTTAGTGGATGTCACATTTCCTCGAATTATTGGTCATACCGGTTTCTTCACGATGTTTTCCTTCGCCAGTATTCAGCGGAGATGAAACAATTCACACAAAAATGTGTGGGCACGACCGGAAATCGAACTCAGTCTGCTCCCAGTATATCTTAATGCGGCTACCAGAATTGTACAAGCGACTGCCATCTGACCTCGAAATCCGTAGGGAACCGGTAGCCGAGATGGTTAGACCGCGTGTCAGATTATATTGGGCTTCTGACTACATTAACGATCGATTGTCATAGATGTGTTAAATGACAACCGGGACCGACGGCTTAACGTACTCTCCGAGGCGCGGAGGGTAGTCCCTCAACAAAACAATGTGTCAATCGATAATAAACTATAGTAATAATTGATTCGAATATTAATAGGATAAGTAACTACATTTAAACATTTTTTCCAGCAGGCCGTGAAAATGAAGGTGATTCCCGAGGCTACAGATCTGCGGAGGAACAGGCTCGCGAGCTGGCACGCTCCATCAGGCGGGAGGTCGCCAAGCTGGCTGACAAGTGGAACTCCTTGGTGGATAGAAGCGACGCCTGGGGACGGTGCTTGGATGATGCTGTACAGGTATGTCATATCTTAAAATCTATACAATAATCATCATCGGCCTATTGCTGTCCACCGCTGGACATAGGTCTCTCCCAATTAGCGCAATTTAACATTGTCTTCGGCTTGTCGCATCCAGCCTTATCAAGCTATAAGTCAAATCTTGATCTTAAATGGATCCTTAAATAAAATGAACCCTCAAATTAGGTTCGCCTACAATGACGTTACCTAGAAACATCATTGTTCGCCTGGAAAAAAAATCTGAAGTTACAGAAAAAGAGAGAGAATAGAATTGAATATCTCCTTCTCTTTTACGTAGGTGTTACGAAAGAAGTTTCAAATTCTTACCTAATCTATGGACGTCCTACGCTACGTTTCCCTATTCGTGGTTTCCACTCAAGAACTCGTTTACCCCAACAGTTGTCAGTTCTGCGGCAGATATGACCAGCCCACTACCACTTCAGCTTACTAATCCGGTGGGCTATATCGATTACCTTAGTTCTCTGTCGGATCACTTCATTGCGGATTCGATCCTTCAGAGAGACTCCGAGCATAGCCCTTTCCATAGCTCGCTGAGCGACTTTATGGACCAGTCCTACCGTGAGTGTCCAGGTTTCGGCCCCGTATGTTATAACGGGTAGGACGCAATGGTTGAAGTCTTTGGTCTTTAGACTCTGTGGAATGGGAAAAACAACATTGTTTACAACAGCGCCATCTATCATGATCTACGTCTTACATCGATATTATTGCGCTGTGTACTGTCGCGTCGCTGGTGTTCGCTCAGGACATTTTTGCTTCATCTGATAGATGGCGGTGCTGTACAAATTATTAACGTTACATACCACCACGCGTGTTCTGCCCAAAGGTGTAGGCAGAGGAATATATCACCGATTTTTCGCCGGTTACGTTTATGTCCTATACGTAATAGGGATCGAGCCTATTGCCGTTCATAGGACACAATTCCAAACTTCGAACACAAACAACATTCTCTTAGTATAATAGAATAGGCTTTTTGCTCAACCCGGAATCGAACCAAGAACCTCGCAGTAACTAAGCGAAGCAGTTAACAAAAAAAATAAAATAAGGAAAACCTAACACTAACCCTAAACAACATCAACATAGGTCCAAAAAAAAGTCTAAATATGTTTAAATATGTCTGTTTGTCTTGTGTCTGGGTTCCATAGTGCAAGCTCTGCTTAGTTTGGGATCAGATGACCGTGTGTGTTAATGTCCCACTATATTATTATTATTCATTTATAACACCCTTCTGTTTCATCATTGGTTAAAATCGTATCAAGTTTAACCCATAATACAACGGTCTTATTCAAAGCATTTAATCCGGATGTCCTATGATGAAAGCCATGTTTATGGGTGTGACTGTACAGTAATGTTTGTTAAGATTGATCTGTCACTTGTATGGTAAAGCACGCATACGAATAATTAGGTCAAGACAGTAGAACGTATTGATAAAGATGCAAGCAATGGTTTAGTTCTTGAATGTATCTTGAGATAAATGCAGAAGGAGTTTTAGACCAGTGCAGTTAATCAATGGTGAAAAAAATTGCTGGATATTTATTAGTAATACACCACCAACACAAACCAATAGTACTTAGCCTGGCTGTGGATTAATGTTTAAAATTTTCAGAACTCATAAGATAGTTGAGAGAAGACCCGTGCCTAGCTATGGGACACTAAAAAGGGTTGACGTGAATACAACAAATTTCTATTATACTTCTTCAGCACGTTTTTTTATCCCCACTAATAATTATTATAAATGCGAAAGTAACTCTGTCTGTCTGTTACGCTTTCCCGCTTAAACTACAGGACCGATTTGGATGAAATTGGGTAAGGAGGTAGTTTGAGACCCGAGAAAGGAAATAGGATAGTTTTTATTCGACTGCGGAAAAAGAAGGTAATGTTTTGGCGCGATAACCAACATACACGCGGGCGAAGCCGCTGTCGGAAAGCTAGTTTTACATAAAATTATTTTTGGTAGACAAAAAATATTTATTTATTAAATATGGTTTAAAAGATTATTTTGGCAAAGTTTCAAAGTTACTGGTTAAAAATTCTTCTGTGATTTTGATGCGAACTGATTGATACTTATCACAAATAGCGCTGCATAGATAAATTAGCATTCACATTAATTGTTAGCATGCGAATGCTTTATTAGCATTTTGCTAATTAATTGTGTTTGCGAAATTCTGTTACGTAGGTAGCGAATTTACCACTCGCTTCAAGTGATTTTGTTATAACATCATTCTCGAGTGAACATATTATTATGTGTTATGTATTTCATCATCATCATCAGCGTATTTTAGTCCACTGCCAAGACCTCACAGTAAAGTAAGCCCTTGGAAAAAGGTGTAACCAGTAGCATTTGTTCCATGAGTATGCCACTGAGCACGATCAGCGGCTTTTCTCATCCATCTCTTGCTGTTCATGTAATATTTATTTATTTAACAAACAGGTCACAAACGTCAGATATTAACTAATAATATTAATAATAATGTTTTTATACCCCCACGCAAAAATAACGGGGTGTTTTAAACTTGACGTATCTGTGTGTGTGTGTGTGTGTCTGTCTGCGGCATTTGTAAGATCAAATAACAAAGATGTATGTAGATGTAACTCTTGAAATGAGTCAGATAATAGTTCATAACCCTATGGATTTGATAAGACTTAAGTCTCGCACAAACCAGAGCTTCGTACAAGAGGCGAGCCCGGCGCAGCAGGTCGGTAGTGTCTCTAGCAATTTCGCAAAATTACATAAATCATAACTTAATTATCATTTTTGTCATATTAGCAATTATCATACCCATCTTGCTAAATTTATGTGAATTCGAATTATTACCATTAATAATTAGCACTACTATTTTGACTAGAAATTAAAACACAATTGCGAGATAATGGCAGCTTTGATCCTAGAGAGGCGAGTAGTGTGGCGAGACGCACAATAGCAGTTTAATATGTGGCGCCGGCGCCGCGCCTTGCATAGCTATGCCTCAATCATTATTGCTCAAGATACTAAAGATAGCTAGAAGTGACAAATCAAATTGAACAGATATGAGTCCCGGTACCATGATCTAAAAGATAATAGGAGGAGTTGGAAAAGTATTAATTTTGTGATTGGAGATATTGTATGAAAAACTAGCTCTCAGCCCGCGGTTTGGCCTTTAAGATGTAATAGGCTACAATTATACCCAAGCAACGGTAAGAAAACGTAGCCGCCTCCTCAGTAAATTCTAATAGACTATCTAACAGTGCATGATTTTTTTAATCGGGCCAGTAGTCCCTGAGATCAGCGCGATCAACCAAACAAACGATCAAACACTCTTCAGTTTTATAATATGAATATAGACGTCAGACAGATTAAACTCGTGGTCTAAGTCGACGTCAGTCAAATGTACCACCTCTTGTGGGTAGTAAATATGGCAACACTATACTCTATATACTATATTATTATGGTGGATTGGGATCGAGAGTCTAGCGTAAGCCAGCTGTTTCAATTTCAAATCACTTCTAGTGGTGAAAACATTCCATCGACGGGGTAAAGTATCGACAGTACCTAACCCAAATGGTACGCTACATCGACAGTACTCCATATCGAAAGTCACTACACCGATGGTCGCTGTATAGGAACTTCGAACGTTTTTGACGTGACAACGTCTTATAAATTGGTTTGCCGGGTGACACTTCAAGAAACTGCGTTACGCTCCGCTCACGTTATGCACTCACAATGAGAGCGAGTGAGAGGCACGCGTCCCTTCCACTCGAGCACAGTTAGCCCGCCTAAGAGCGAGATTCCTTGTATAAATTAATGTTTTAAATATAATTCTTTGTATAAATAAATGTTTTAAATTGTTACTATTATTTCATCCTTCTTCCTACTATACGAATGAATATTCACATTAAAATTATTTTACCACTCAAAGTCGTTGTCACGTAAAACTTTCGCCCGTATACCGACTTTACAGGCAACCAATTTTTTTCGATACAGCGACCATCGATGTAGTGACTTTCGATATTATGAACTAGACCCATACTATGCGGTGGATTGGGATGGAGATTCAGAGTCAGTTAGTGTAAGCCAGCTGTTTCTATTTCAATTCACTTCTAGTGATATAGCTCTGTGTATAAGAGGTGTGGTACTAACAATTGTCATCATTGCACACGCAATCTAGCGCAGATGATACGATCGGTATGTGAGTGTTGCCAGCCTTTGTATGTACACACTGTGTTCTATCACAGATAATGTAACACTGTACTAGGTTCATATCTCTGTGTGAATTGTTTCATCGCCGCTGCTCAATATCGGTGAAGGAAAACATCGTGAGGAAACTGACATGGCTAAGAAATAATTATTCGAGGACATAATATGTCATATTATGACATCCACTGCTATACTTGAGGGGATTGGTGCTGATAGAAATAGTTCATCATTGCCTGGTTCGGCTACAGATGCTAAATTCATGTTTGTTATTTTTTTTGCGAAACATTTATGCAACGATCTACCAAGCTTTCTTTAACAAATAAATTATTATTACTATTATTACTAACCCGCACGTGGCTAGTCTGTGTGAATTAAAGCCTAAACTCTCTAAACTCATAAAATAGTTGAGAGAAGACCCGTGCTCAGCCTGAGACTAATAAGGGTATAAAAAATATCGACATAAAACCAGCCAATTTTGGACGATCTATTCGTAATAAACTATAAAAGCGCGCGGCGTAAAATTAGCGGTCAGTGACCCTAGCGCACAGCTTATACGACGGCAAGCATTATCAAGCATATTTCGTTAACGATTACTTTAGTTGTATTATTAGATATTAAATTACAAAATCAGAACGTGAAATTTTATTATTATTATTATATTATTTGCAAAATTTGCATACTGGTTAAAATGTTTTCCTGTATTATTAAGTCCTAACTAGGATTACATTACTGTTTTTACTCTATGGCAGTTTACTGAGGCAGTCATTACAGTAGTTGCATTAACACAAAAGCCTGAAATCGGTAGAGCGAGCTTACAGCATTGTTCTCAAAACCACTCTACATAGAGTTAGAGATAGTAAGATTTACTGAAATACAATTAATCTTTCATAGCTTAAACTTAGATTAAGCTAAGCTGTAACTGGAATAAACTATTCTTGGATCTTTACAGTCTTTGAATAGTACTACCGTTGACCACCGTCTTCAGACGACATATTCCATATCAGTCTCAAAACTGTATTAATACTTGTAAATAAGTTTCATACTATGCCACTTATGAATCGTAGACGCGTAGCATCTAAAACGTAGCGTAAAAAATCGCATGTCTGAAACAGCTCTTTCTTGCCCACAATAGACGTCAGTATAATTAAAATAGTTTTAGAGATTTATTGCCGGTTACAAACCCGGAACACTTTGTACTCGATGAGAGATTTGAGAGAAGTCTCTATGTTTACACTGTTTGTTATTTTGTAATTTAAGGGTTAGGCCCTTGGTGTAATGGATGAATCTGATAGTTACGAGAAGACACGTGCTCCTAATATTATATGTATGTAACTATCTGACGGAGAGAGAAGAGATAGAGGGTGACCTAGAGACCGGTAGAGAGATGAAGGAACGGGGACGGCAGGCAAGGACTGGATGAATATAGCAAAAAGTAGAGATAACTGGATGCATTTGGAGGAGACCTATACCCATAATGGGGTCATGACTAAAAATTAAATAAATAGTAATTAAACCTATAAAATTGAAAAATAAATAATTTAAATACATAATTAATAATCGTTAAATAATTCAATTGTAATTTTTTATCATGTTAAACATAAGAAGATAAAAATGTATAATTGAATTAATTAATGATTATTAATACATGTATAAATAAAATAGTTACATTTAATAACAAATGTATAATCATAGCGGGCAATTAAAGCGCTCGCCTTTAATTTGGCCTTAAGTTTCGACACGGGTTGCACCGGTGGTGGTCGCAAGCAGACTTTTTCATAAAAGCAGAAGCAGAAGAAAAAATGGCGTTGCCTAGTACAACACGGGAGCTTGAGGGGAAGTTAGAGGGGTAGCGGGTGGAGGGTTGCATTCCACGCGAGTCTCAACTTATCGCGCATGGAAAATAGGTTGTAATAAACTTGTTACATTTACATCCTTATAATAAATGCATTGAATTATTAAAATTTGGTAATGGTTCCTATTCCAACAAAGTTTGGTACAAGATTAACCTATTTAGTATTGTATACAGTCAATATTATTCAGAATATCCTTTAAGCTCACTCTAATCCTGCCTACCCCATCGGTTGCTTACCATTCTGTCGCTAACAATGCACAGCTTCGTTATCGACATCGTTATGCGACCACTTGCAATGAGTGCTAGTGTTGGGATACTGTCGATATATTTATTCAATAATATTATCGATTGTTTATTTAAAACCGTTTTCATCGAATCCAAAATAGAAGGAAATAACAGAAATAATAGACAAACAATAACAAATTTTCATATTTGTTATTTTAAATAATAGTTTATCAATTTCGATTTCTGTTTTCATAAATAAACTTAATTCTGTTATCTTGTCTTATTGAATGTATTCTCTAAAATGGTTCTGTAGTTTTGATCTTAAAGCGCGACAGACAAAGGCAGAGTTACATTCGCATTATAATTTTAGTAAGGATTTGTTTGCATTATATTTTAATGGCAATATATCACGATTTTTACAGAAAAATTGTTAAAAATGGCAAGTGAACTACACAAACGGTGATGTTTATGATACGAGTATATTTGCCTACAGCACATTAGAACATTGTTTTTAACAAGTTATCTTTTATTATTATTCTTTATTGCACACAAAATACTTACATAAACAATTAATAAATAGTAAATAACACATGTATACAGTTTTTGGAGGGGTTTTTTAAGCACTTAATCAAGAAACCTTATGAAACGGGTTACCCTTTCGAACGGTAGTCAAAACCCGTTCCGAAAGGGTTACCCTTTCAAAACCCAGTAACACTGTAACTTGAGTAAGCCGTTCCAACCTGAGACACAGACACAGACCTGAAATATCGCTGGGTTTAAAAGGGATACTCGATGAAGAGGTAACACTGCGACTCGTAAGTGGGGTGTCCGGTCCCTTATGCTGAAACAAATATAATTACCTTGCACCCGCACGTGTAGTTTTGGTGAGCCTGTCAGTGGTTTTGCAAAACTTAGTCCCGTAGCGAAAGAGGTAATGCTTAAGAAATATCGATATCGATAATATATTACCACCCCTCCCTAGCCAAAGTCGCAGTGTCGCTCGTTAGCAAACCGATCGTTTCAATCCTATACAGATTGTCGTACTTTTTGTGGGATTGTCATATTCCTTGAATAATGTCATATAACATATGTTATATTGGTTGTTATGTAATTAGCAAACTGATGGAGTACAATATTATGTAACCGTGTACATGCATCATCATCATCATCTTCTTCTTCTTCGGCGCTGGACTACTGGCCGGCCTATAACAGTCCGTGTACATGCATATACGAGCGTACGTAGTACGTAGTAGTACGTAGTCAACACACGTGACCAGAACTGTCGGGCGTGTTTGTATCTCGGGCGAAGTATAAGTATTGCCATCCAACGCTGGATCCAACTACTAGCCTTCTGGATACGTTCCCGGAAGATAATGATGCGGAAGAATTTTTTAACGCGTTAGTTTCGGTTAGGCATTGGTTAGTTTAGTTTGTAATTTAGTTGAAATTATAGAATTATTGTTAGTGTTGAGAGTTTTCAAGTAGGTCCGTTTTCTTGCTCAATTTTGTATCTTTGAGTTGCAAATAAATGTATAAAGATGGATGGATGTATGTAACGCCGGTGGTGTGGTCGTGCTTTTCACGCCGCAGATCGTTGCGTTCGATTCCCACTCAAGTCAGACATTTATGTGATGAACACGTCGGATTGTCTTAAGTCTGGTTGTAATTATCTATATTTAAGTATGTATTTACAAAAGTAAAGTATTATATGTAGTATATTACCAGTTAACTGGTTTCCATAATACAAGCTCCGCTTAGTTTGGGATCAGATGACCGTGTGTGTTAATGTCCCACTATATTGTTATTAATATAGTAGATTAGGAATTATTTTTAAAACTCAAGGTACTCTAAGGTAATAATGAAAAAGCAATGTTTTTTTGTAAGATTCTTGACACAATTGTCGAAAATATTAAATTTCTTTTCTCACGTTTAAATAAACTGCTTTCAAATGAAAAAAGATTTTACCCCATCCCACCTTTGTTAAAGTCAGTTTAAAACCTCACATCACACCTTTTGCTTCAACTGAAATTCGAACTCGGAAATTCGTGTCTTTTTAAAGCTGCCAAGGCAAGCACCGTATATAACGACCAAAATTGTCATCTTATTGTGTTGTTAGTGGTAAAAATCAATATCACACATTAAGTACAGTCGCACGCCGCGAGGGAAATTACTGGTTATACCAATGTCGAATATTATTTCGAGATGAAAGCTGAATTTTGCCGAAAGTGACACATTGGCGCAAATGGGCTGCATTATAAATTCAATTCGGTTTCTATTTGTGTCGATTTTGTCAGTGCTTTCCATAGCTTTGTGGTTACGGTGATTTTAGTAAGTAAAAGTCCCGATTTCGAAATTCGGGTCAATGAAAAAGTGCTATTAGATATTTTAGACAAAAATTTTCAGTTCGAAGTTAGTTATGCAGCATGTAATAGGAGTCTAAACTACAAGGAACCTAAACATCACTGGAAGAACTTTAGCAGAGGTTTTCATCAATTTAAGACATTCGCTGCACGATGGGAACAGAAATCGGATAATATCTGTACTAATATTATAAAACTGAACAGTTTGTTTGTATGGTTGAACTCGATAATTTCAAAGACTGATGACCTAATTTTAAAATTTGGTGCACTATTAGATAGCCCATTCATTCAGAAAGACTTTGAGCTACTTTTTATCCTACTGAGAATGATAATCTTAATCTAAATATATAAAAGAAGAAACTGACTGACTGACTGACTGACATATCAACGCAGAGCCCAAACCACTGGGTCTGGAGACTCTAAATTTGGCACATAGGTTTCTTACGGGGTCTAGGGGTCTACTAAGAAAGGATTTTTCAAAACTCACCCTTTAAGGGGGTGAAACGGGGTTCCAAAGTTTGTATGGAGAAACAAGATCAATTTTGTAGTGAGATCAATTTCGCGGGCGAAACCGCGGGCGGAAGCTAGTGATAATCTAAAATCGGGCGAATCCGCGAGTGGAGACCTAGTTTTTCTTATAAACCTCAATAAATAACACACTCGTTTGTAGACGTAACATTATATCTGGACTGATAGATAAATAAAAGTGAAAAACTTGGTCTCCGAATACAATTAAATAATCGGTATGACTCATAGTGTGCAAGTACCATTATATTTAGTGCAATATATCAGAGGACGAGGTTTTTATTCGTGAAAAATTGTGTTTGTTATTTAAAGTGCTTTGAGCTTGTGAAATATGATGCAATGTGTTTTTGTTAAGAGATTTTGTTGTTTGTTGTTAGTGCAACTGTGGATAAGTACTATTGAATATAGAAACCTGCTTTGTTCGCGGTGAACATAAGATGAATAGAGGTTTTTTTTTCGATTAATAATTAACAAATAGTGAGGTGGTGTTTGGCGCCGCGTCAACCCTTTTAGTGTCCCACTGCTGGGCACGGGTCTTCTCTCAACTGATAGAATTTAGTCCTTAATCTACACACGCTAGCTAAGTGTGGGTTGGTGGATGTCACAATATGTCCTCGAATGATTAGTTCTTAGATATGCCGGTTTCCTCACGATGTTTTCCTTCGCCGATATTGAGCAGCGGTGATATAACATTTCACACAAAGATATGTGGAGGCGACTGGGAATCGAACCCGCGACCTTATATTTTTAAGGCGAGGCCCGTACCGCTGCGCCACTGCATATGTCATATAGGTGTGTAGTGTTAATGGTGGGGGTGGCCGATAGAGGCGCTGGTGTAGAATGGATGTGGAGTGCTGTGATTCGTCGAGTGAATGGCTTGATACAAATAAAATTATAATTGCACTTTACTATGGTGCTACGGAGGATGATAGGGAAATCTGGCGTTGACAAACCTATATCTTAAGGGTTTAGAGAGTTTAAGCCTTAACCCACACACGCCTAGCTCGATATTGTATGTTTGTAAAGAACTTTACAATTTTTTTTTCTTTTGACAGCAAATTTTTTAAGTATTTTTCGTCCACTAGTGTAATACAAGTCTTTATTAAGTTTAAATAAAGTCGGCACCTACTTTTTTATTTGAGTGAACTATGTAATTGATGTAAATACTGTCTGTCTGTACCTACTGACGTCCGAAAAATCTCTTGCGAAGTCACGTCCGAAGTGCTGACAGTTAGGTATTACAGCTAGGGTGACCATTAGACTTGAGTAGTTCTTACGATAAAATTCCATTAAAAGTCTTTCACAGGTAAAAAATAAATTCCTATAAATTTATTTAAAATGCAACTAGAAATAAAGTTATAGTAATTTATGTTTTTAAAGTATTAAAAACTTACACATTTTATTCATAATTGTCTTAAAACCTTATAATAACACAATAGGTTATATATAATTTAAAATTTTCGCATTGCATTATTAATATTTATCATAACGGGCAATTAACGCGCTCACCTTTAATTTGGCTTTACGTTTCGACACGGGTTGCACCGGTCGTGGTCGCAAACAGAAAAAAAAGTGTCGAAGCGTAAAGCCAATTTAAAGGCGATCGCGTTAATTGCCTGTAATGATAAATATAAATACTAACAAAATGGTTTTTAATTCGTTTGCCTTTGTCATCTTGAGATATACAGTAGAAAAAAGGAAGCAAATCCATTTTAAGTATGGAGGCTTATAAGGCTTTTTATGTATAAGGTGGTAAGCGTCTGAAAATTCTCCATAACCTACAAGTCAAGTTTTGTACGTAAAAATACTTAACAAAAGATAATAGCTGTTAGTACAGCGCTTCGTTTCAATCGCAGAAAGAAGGAAGTATTGCGTCTTTTTGGGACGTGTTTAAATTGCATAATTATTCCTGCGAAGCCATAAATAAATTATGGTGGAGAAAAACTAAAAAAAACACGAAAAACTAAATTATTTATCCTGATCGAACTAATGAGACAAACTTAACTGCTTTATTGTCGTCACTCTTTGACAAGTGTACAAAATTTGAAACGAATCTGACATTTTGAAGTGGGTGAAAATTTCGTTACAAACATACAAGTGTAGCTAATAAAAGCGTGTATAAAACAATTTTACTGGTATCGATACATCAGCTGCTTTATTGTCACGAGTGAATCGGTATTTACTGGGTAAGCGCGTTCCATCGTAGACTGCATCATTGCTTCATATCAGGCAAGTTGTGGTCAAGCGCAAACTAATTTTAAGATAAAAAAAAAAAATTGGTTGCCTGTAAATTCGGTATACGGGCGAAAGTTTTACGTGACAACGACTTTGAGTGGTAAAATAATTTTAATGTGAATATTCATTCGTATAGTAGGAAGAAGGATGAAACATAGTTGAGTGGGAGAGAGACGCAAGGCATTCGGCGGGCCTCTCTCTCGTTCGGTGACTCATCGTAACGTTACCGAGCGTTACACTTTTTCATAAGTGCCTCCCAGCCGCAACCTAATTTAAGACGTTGTCACGTCAAAAAAAAATCTGCTAATAGTCTCAGCCACAATCCTGTATCATGGTCACTACAGTGCGTACACTAACGAGCGTGCAAGCGCATACATTACTGAAACAGATATGCAAGCCTTTGTGATTAATTAAAAGTATTTTGATTATACAGACAGATTTTCAGTTGCTGTATTTACACAGGCTGTTTTACTTACTAAATACTGTATTTCAAATAAAAACAAACACAGAGGAGCCCTCTCCCTTTAGGAGCCTTCTCCCCCTAGGAGCCCTCTCCTTCTAGAAAATTGCTAATATTTTCCAGGAGAGGGAAGGGAGCTCCTTTAATGATGATAAGGCATTTTAAATCCAGCATTCTGAGATGACAGTAACTCGTGTACCTATCACATTACCATATGCCCGGTGAGCACGGCTTCCTTAATTGTTCTTGTCGGGAAGTTGTAGATGTTAATCGTTGGTGAAACTGTGCTTGTGCGATACAGGATTCCTTCAACTCATTTTAGTGTTACACTGTCGGGCACGGGTCTCTTCTCGACTATCTTACGAGTTGAGAGACTTAAGGCCTTAATCCACACACGCTGGCTAAATTCGGGTTGGTGGATGTCATATATCTTCGAATTTTAACTTCATAGACATGCCGGTTTCCTCGCCATGATTTCCTACACCGATATTGAGCAGCGGTGATGAAATAATTCACACAAAGGCCTGTGGGCACGTCCGAGGATTGAACCTTTGACCTTCTATTTCAAAGGCGAGGCCTATACCGCTGAGCACTGCTGTTGGATATTTTGATACAAGGGAAAAACCAGGTACGGGAAGTCATTTTCCATATAATAATCGCGTTTAGTATCTTCCCGCCGCTGCGATAATGTTTTCGCGGATTTTCGCATCAGCAGTTCCCTGCGAAACTCAATATCCGGCCTTGCGTCGTACATTTCAATTTATGAAATAACGAAATTAACCAATATTTGTGGTTTACCCACCGAATATACAATAACGAATGAAATTAATTATTCACAAATTTTTGTTATTCAATTTTAAACTCTATTACAATACGGTAAAATAAAATTTTGTATTTTAGTAGTTTGTAACACTTTTTCGTCGTGGTTTATGAAAATTAAATAAGTAAATAAATACAAGTAGATTTGTTGTTTTCGTGTCTATTTTAAACATATTTCGTACACTTAAATTATAAATTACTAAACAAATTTTTATGAAATTTTAATACAGTCTAAATTGATTTAGCCTTGCGAGTTGAGAGGGTTTAGGCCATAATCCACACATGCTGGCCAAGTGGGAGTTAATGGATGTTCACATGAGCCTCGAATGATTATTTCCTAGACATGCCGGTTTTCTCACAATGTTCTCCTTCACCGATATTGAGCAGCGGTGATGTAACAATTCTGACTGGGAATCGAACTCGCGACCTTATATATCTAAGGCGAGGCCCGGACCGCTGCGCCACCGTTGCTTTTTACTACCTTATATAATTTAGCAATTATGCCCAGACAAATGTGAATTACGTCCTCTTTTCTGCAGTTGGTTAAAATAGTCATAGTTTCTTAGTAAAACGATTTTCTCGTTGTAATTCTCAAGTTGACTAAAATATAATTTGCTAAATATGTTAGATAATTACCTCTGCCTACACTTTGTACAAGCATGAGCAAATACAATACAATATTGCAAGATTGCAACGCGTGCTCAATGGCTTTTAATTTGGTGCGCGCGCCCAAGTGACAGATATACGAGTGCGGCGCCGGCGCACGCGTGTTGTGCATAACTGTTGTTAGGTTAAGAACACACTAAATGCATATTTAGATATTTATACTAGAATATAGGTTTTTTTCTTGATATGATAATGTCTGTCACGGGCTTAAATCATGAAATGACTATTTCTACTGTACGTATCTTTCAAATATGAGGTCGCGGGTTCAATCCCGGTCGTGACCACATAACTTTTGTGTTTTTTTTTTATCGCCGCCGATCAATATCGGTAAACAAAAACATGCTGAGGAAACCGGCATGTATAAGAACTACCTAATCCTTCGAGGTCATGTGACATCCACCAACCCGCACTTGACCTGGGTGTGTGGATTAAGGCCTAAACTCTCTCAACTCGTAAGATAGTTGAGAGAACGTCTTTAAGGAAACCTAACCGTACTTACCGTTATTGCATCGGTCGCGGTAGTCCAGAGGTAAGCGTGTTCGCTTATTAACCGCGAGATACCTGGTTCGATTTCCGGGTCGAGCAAAAATACTTTTCTAGTATACTTACAGAATCTTAGTTGCAGCTCGAACACATCATTAACTTTCAGTTTTGTTTTTCATTTAGTACTAAAATTCTCAAAGAAATAAAACACATTGAATTCACTTTAAGTTTGGAATTGTAGGCAATGAACAATGTTATAGATTTGTTTAAAAATACTGACCTTAGTGTACAGTTAACTTAACATATTAGAACTCTGAATTTATGGGCACATATCAACAATGTACACTTCTTATAAACCATGAATTATTATAATATTACTATAACATTTTGCACAACATCCTTATAGGTAGTCCATTTGTAAGAAAATAAATATCCATTGGAAAAAAAAGCTTTATTATTGTTTAGAAGAATAATTGAATGATAAATTTTAACTCGAATAATAATAATAATTAAATTTTAAGTATGTTTTATTTATTCGCGCTATTAAGTAGCGCTATTCCTCCTCTCTACTACCTTTTTTTTTTATTATGTTGTTTAATACAATTAATAACTAACATTTCTTTTTTTTTACAGGTAAGGAATCATCTTGCTGCCTTAATGAAATGCATTAAACATCGACTCGTAGGTAAGAGTAATATTGTACCTAAACAATCATACACAAAGTTTAAACTTAATAGGGAGATGTTACTAAGCGTCTTGGTACCTAACTAAACCACTAGACAAATTGTCATATCGAAGCGATAGCGAAAGATCAAATAAATTAAAGTCTATTTTTAGTAGCCTGGTAATTTAAAAATACAAAATCTCAAATTATACCTTAAATAACATAAGGAATAATTTTGACAACTTGGAAGATCAATACTGCAAGAATAAATAAATATTCTGGGACATTAACACACACAGTCCAAGCTAAGCCACAGATAATAATAAGCAGAGCTTGTGTTATAGAAACCAGATAACTGGTATATTCTATAGGTACATATAATACTTTTCTTTTGTAAATATATACTTATAATACATATTTACACCCAGACTCGACACAAACACAAATGTTCATCACTAATGTTTGTCTCGGGTGGGAATGGAACCCAAGACCTGCGGCGTGAAAAGCAAGTATCTTACCGACCACGCCACCGGCCCGACATAGTCTCATCTATTGAACCATTGGCCCTTAGTACATACGGCAACACATCAATCTTTACATTTCCAGTGTAATCTGACCTTTCGTTGTACGGAAATCCTATGCAATGCGATATCGCAATAGCTACTCCTGTAGCCAGGATCGACAGCGGCGCCATGAAGAGACTCGGGATTTGAGCCCGGCCAAGTCCCGGGACACCTAACTTGGATCCCGCATGAATTTAATCAGAAAGATAATAGGAGTTGGAAAGTTACATTGTCCACTTCCCTCCATGCAAAACGGGAGACAGCATAGAGAAAAAAGAGAGGTTTGAAATTGCCTCATAAATTTTTATGAGGCCATTTGGACAGAGCATCACGGGTAATGTAATCTAAGGGGTCCTATCAGAGCTGATTCCAGTAATTAGCACCGGTTGCAACAAGATCGGTATTTTAAACGATCCACGACTCATGTCATCCAGCTCTTATCAGCCACTTTGCAGACAACTTCATTCCACCCAGAGATGGGTAAAGACTCAGTAAATACTGTCACGTGAGTAAATACTGAGTAAATACTCTTTTATACTGAGTATTTACTAAAAATCGACAGTAAATACTTTTTTTCATTTTTTATCACATTAGTTGGTTCTTTCCAGGAGCTTGACATAGAAAATACGACCCATTGAGGATAGGACCCGCTAAGGATTTAATTTCTTTAGCTAATTCATACAAATGCCGAACCAATGTAACTTTTCCTTGTCATTTTTCTTAATACCTAGTTGGAAATGTGCTTGAAAATAGATAAGTTAGCTAGGTATTGCTTAAATTTGATAATTTCGTACCCAAAAATATGAAATAATTATAACACACTAAAGTCCATATCACCAACCACACTAAGGGGCTACTTAGGTAAGGTTTCTTTGTTTTACATTGAAGGGATATAATGTTTTGCATAAAACAAAAGAAGGTGTGCGACTTGCTATTAGTTTCTCTGTCACTTTTTTGGATGAAGTTAGAAAATAATAGAATGAGAGGCAAAATCAATCAAACATCAAGGACATGCTTATTCGTGTTCCTCAGTCGTAGAGTGCGCTCGTGTGTGTTTACGTTGTAAATCCATTTTGAATTTGGCTTATTCTTACGGATCCTATTCTGATTTATTGATTCTGTAGGCATAGGTACTTACATATAGGAATAGAGCAAATAATTTTAATTGAACTATCATAGAGTCCTGAATTAGACCAACTGATTAACCGATTCGAAAAAGTAGGTAAATCTAATTTTAACACACATACACACGCGCGCAAATATTTTAAAATGACAAAGTAACAATAATTAAGGTATGCAACAAATTTAATATTTTCTTTTTCTAATGGTAGGTATACTAAGAACTAGAAAGCTACCTTTCCGAAATAATTAGATAGACCTTACGCGGTATGCGGAAAAGGGCGAGGCGAGGTAGCTGAGGCAGAGCAAGGTCCATCCTCTCCAAATTTTTGCAATTAGATACCTAAATCGCCTCGGACGGGAGAAGTCACCCGAGTGCCACCAGTTCGGGGCTGAAGAGCATGGCGCTGCATACGCTGACCAAGTGCCCGATGTGGCCGTCATAGACTGGTCGCGATGGCTGGGAAAGAAGAGAGGGTGGCAAACATTGTCCCGCTCCGCAGCTTCAGATGCTGGCCGGCGGGTTAGCCCACCGCCAAAGATTTAAGGGGGTGAACCGGGCTTAGCTGCTTAGAGCTGGAAACCCTGCTGGGTCTTGCTCACCCTTGCTACAAACAGGAGTACCACTCCCCCCGTGTCTGTCCAGGGCGAGGAGATGCTAGAGACATTTCCCTTTAATAAAAGAAGTGGCTGAAGCTGGTTAGGAAATGGAATGAACTACGTTTTAACATAGCACAGTTGTAGAGAGCTATATGTCTAGGCCACTTGCCAGTACGGCTGAGATCTAGTCCCTTAGAGAGGCCATGGTTGAGCGCTTAAACTTGTCTCTTAATGCTGTTTCCGACTGGGGTGACGCCAATCTAGTCAAGTTTAATGCTGCTAAAACCCAGGCGTGTCTATTCTCTGCTAAAAAAAGGCCATTCAATTGGCTCCTACTTTTCAAGGTGTACACGTGCCTATTACAGACCACCTTGAGCTTCTTGGCGTCGATATGACTTCGACCCTCATTTGGTCCGTACATTGAGTCCATGGCCTAACTAGCTGCCAAAAAGCTAGGTGTCCTCGCGAAGCTGCGTCAGTACTTCAGGCCGAAACAGATGCTCGAGCTATACGAAGCACAAGTTCGTTCATGCATGTACTGCTCGCCTCTTTTGGGTTGTGTCAGCTAAATACCAACACGAGGCGTTAGAGTCTATAGTAAGGCGAGCCAAGAAGCTTATTGGCAACGAATCCCTCGTCAAGGCTAAATTGAAAAATCTCGAGCATCGCCGCATAGTTTCTAGTCTTTCGGCCTTTTACCGGATACACTTCGGAGAGTGTGCGTTGGAATTACACAATCTTATTCTCCCATCCCCGTTCTTCCATCGGTCAAGTAGAGGCTATGCGCCATCGTTATATGGTGGAAATTCCATGGGTACGCACATTGTGCGAACTGCCAAATTGTGGAATCCACTGCCGGCATCTATGTGTTCCAATAGCTATGATCTTCCGGTTTTCAAGTCACGAGTGAACCGGTATTTACTGGGTAAGCGCTTTCCATCGTAGACTGCATCATTGTTTCACATCAGGCAAGTTGTGGTTAAGGGCAACCCTATTTTAGGATAAAAAGAAAGTCAAAGTAACTGAAGGTCACACATAGTATAAGTTGTTTTGGTGGTTCATCATCATCATCGGCCTGTTGCAGTCCACGGTTGGACATAGATCTCTACCAATACAATTCATTTCACCCTGTTATCGGCTTGCCGATTATCTTTCGCAGATCGTCACTCCACTTAACTGGAGGGTATGCTATACTACGCTCTTCAAAACGCAGTCTACTCAGATTGCTTACTTTTTCGTTCAGTTTCGGCACTTTTTCTGCCGAAAACGGAACTGGCATAGCAGCTGCATATTTCTGCCGAAACTTGCCGCAACCGAAACCGAACTTTTGGTCGGTCACTAATCTAACTATTTATATAAAAATGAATCCCTTGGTCCCACCATATTATTATTCTATTATTATTATTATCACGCGTGAACGATTAGAAAGACAGAAGTTATCCGAAAGAAAAAGTCACGGCCGAAAACTGGGCGAGATATTATAAAAGGAAAGCCGAAGGAAAAGCAATTAGTATTCACGACTTAAACTGCCGTGGTTATATTTGGGAGGTTATATTAGGTAGGTCTGAGACCCGGTAGATGGCACTGCTTTACCGGGCAGGACGACGACAACCGGGTCCGTTATTTATAGATAAATTTTAACCCAGACCTAAAAAAATCATCATGCTCATCACACAAAGATTTGTTCGGGGCGGGAATCGCACCCCCGACCTCCGGCATAGCAGTCAGTTCGCAAAAAAAACACTCCACTATTGTCAAAAGTATTTACTCATGCGTTAGAGTAAATACTCAGTAGAAATGAGTAAATACTCAGTATTTACTATTTACTCAGTAAATACTAAAATAGTATTTACTCACCGCCCATCTCTAATTCCACCTAGTCTGTGGGAGATGCCTACCTATAATAAAACTCTTCAACAAAAACAAAGCTCGAAGCTATGAGCAGCAACAGAACTGACCACTGTTACAAACTAATAACAATTCGCATTAATACGTTAATAACGCACAGTGGGCTATACGCTACCTAATACTAGACTTGGATTTCGTGTAAACACTATAGATTTGTTAAAAGAGATTATAATCTTACTAGCTACGTGTTCACTTTAGGAATGAGTTTTGAAATACCCTTTTTAGTACACCCCTAGACCTGATACGAAACCTATGAGCCAATTTTAAGTCTCTAAACTCACCGATTTTGGCTGTGCGCTGATGTGTCAGTCAGTTTCTTCTTTTATAATTGACTTTGATTGTTTTTATAATTGTTTTTTTTTTCTCTTTTATTAGTTTTATCCGATTTATATTTATAATTATTTGATATTGATAAATTACTGTAATTTTATTTTAATTGACATTTTGAGTTTCTAATTATTAAGATTTTATTTTATTGATTTTATTATATTGTACTCTGACATGCCTATTATATAATGTAATGTTGTGACGCCATAAATGAATTATGAATTATATATTGAGAAGATAAAATATCATCAGCTGTGTAGATCACATCATCACTTAACATTAGGCAACCTAATGTTGATCGCAAGGCTATTTTTAAATACGCTACATATTATTATTCTTAAGATATTTTTCTTTTTTTTAAATCATTCGATCAAGATGACTAAAATGGTATTGTCCACGTTTGTAGATTACAACTCACTGTGTGCATCTAACACCATAATTACTAAGACGACGTTATTTAAAACTGAAACTATCACAAAATTCATTTTGCTAACCCTTCACAAACTTTATGTTTCCTCATACTCGTTAACTTCATGGGTGTGTGTATGTATGTGTTATGAGTTATTTGAAATCTACTCATTATTTTAGTCAGTACTGAGTAATAAACCGCAAAACTTGGTATATTACAGAAAACAATTAATACGATCCATGCCTTCGTATCATAGTTTTTTTACCCAACATGCGTAAATACTAATCTTAGGTGTTTTTACATTTTTAATCATTACATCAAGAAAAAGTTTACAATTCAATTGGAGAAAAATTCTGTATTTTTATTCTTACTAAAATTATATAAAGCTTTCATGCCAAAACTACAGAACCAATTTGAATGCAATTTGGTATGGAGATAGTTTGAGCCCTGGGGTAGGACAATCTACAGTTTTTATCCGACAGTGCAAAAGAGGTTAATGGTTTAGGGCAATAATTGGTATGAACTCAAAAACTACTGGGGATGTTAAAATTAAAATAAATTATTTTTATTATTGTTATTGTTATAACAATTTTCAATTGTTGAAATGGCATTTTTTTCTACCAAAAATGATTATGTCCATTTCTCCTCTCGTCTGGCTCACTGTGCGGTATCATTAGAAAGTCCATATAACAACTGCCCGCTGGGACAGCGGTTGCCATGACGACACGTAAATAATTAACTCCCTGCCTACCCTCTCTCTAATTTTATAGATTAATTATGAAATATGTTTGACTCGTCGCTCGATGTTGTGAGATTCAGATATTTTTGAGGTAGATGTGAAATTTAATATACAATTAGAATAAACTTTACTTTCTAATAAGATCATCTCGGAAATAAGAAATTTAAATTAAATAATATATAAAACCTAATAAACAACTGTCACTTCCACTTAAGAATAAAACCGTATCAATATCGGTCCAAATTTAGGCTCTATGAAGCAAAAAACTTGTACGCAAATACACAGAAATTTACAGGCGCCGTAAAGGGAACCCGGCCAAGTTCTAGGGACACTTAGCTGTCTCGGAACTCGCACGAATTTAATTAAAAAGATAAAAAGAAGAGATGGAAAGTTTGATTGTCACTTCCTTCATGAAAAATGGGAGACAGCATAAGAAAATAGAATAAAATAGAGAAAAAGGTTTAAATTTCTTTATTAAAATGGACTAAAATCTCTAAACTAAAAATGACAAGAATGAAAATGGTTAGCTATGGACTACAACGAACCATGTGAACCATGGAATACGATTTAAGGTGTTAAAGTGCTTTGTTAAGGTGGGCTCCTCTCTAAGGACCCAGTGCCCGGAGTAACCTTTTCCCAGTAAACCATTCATGAGCACCTTGTTCCCGTAGTAACCAAACCCTAGGCCCCTTGTATTACTGCCCTGCTATCTCTTTTCAGTTATCACCTCATTAGTTCGGTATTTCTGATACAATTATCACAACCGTGCGTCACACTGAACAATTGTGAACAATACTATCATAAAGTGACAGCGGATGTACTTATTTAAATGTCTTTCAGATGCGCGTGTCCATTGTTATATACGTCAAGGCAAAAGACAATGTTTACGATAGAGTGCGTCGCGTCAGACCAAAAATTGTACAATTTCTTTTTCTGCCGAATCACAAAATATATTTTTTACTTATGCCGTTGTTTTGGAATGGATATCCGTAATTAAATGACGCTGTACTTAAATGGATACTACAGGCCGACTTGCGTATCGCCTATCGCCAAGATTCTGACTCCTCAAGCTGCACAGATAATGATGATGATTCAAGCGATATGGATATTAGTGACGAATAGTCTTACATTACTTTTATCTGTGGTTAAATAGTTCTCTAAGAGATTTAATTAATGTTTTATAAATTTGTACCTCAGATGGCGATACGCGAGTTAAACGGTCGGCCTATAAAACTGTATCTATACACAAAACACTCTTAGTAATCTCGTGGTACAATGGAAACTGACACTATCTTCGTGTTCTATTGTGAGGCAATGATACGCGTCCGGAACGTAATAGTCGACAACACGATTACGACACGGCTTTATAATATCCGATCTAATAATTTGTCAGTGGTCTACTCATTGTTTTATTTTCTATGCAACTTTTACTATCTACGGTAACGCCTAAGCGACGGTGACTTGGTAGTATAAAAACCCTTATAACCCTTATATCCTACATCTGTGAGCAGCGTTGGCGCAGCGGTACGGACCTCGCCCTAGCAAAATAAGGTGCCCCGGAACACCCGTTCCCGTTACCATTAAGTCTGAAAAGACTTTGAAACGTCGGAATCTAAATCGTTATAAATTAGTTTTATTTCAATCTATTCATTTCATTATTTATCCTTACTAATATCATAAATGTGAGAGTAACTTTATTTACTTAAATATAAATAATCACTTTCATTTTAAATGAAATTTGGTTTGGAGATAGTCTGAGACTCAGGAAAGGACAACATACTTTTTATTCGACTTCGAAAAAGAGGTTTAGCACGATAACCGACAAATCGACGGAAAGCTAGTTAAGCTATTAACACATGAAATGAAACACAAAATCTTGTCAGTATTCATAATTTTATGTAAGGTAATACAGAATTCTATTCAAGTCCGAATTCTAGCATAAAGTTATTTATTTAGCCAACTTTAAGTGCCACTCAAAGAGCTGTCTTAATTAACCAGAAACTGGGCGAAGCTGCAACGATTAAGCTTTGTATACATTCATAAGCGGCAGCGGGAACATTTAATATAGCGTACATTAGTATAATAATGCCTCATTTTGTGAAAATGTTAAAATATGTTTTCGAATAAAATTGACATAATTTTAAAGGTTTTGCCACATTAAAAGGCAGAACAGCAGCGGCACTGACCTCGCCTTAGAAATATAAATCGCTGGTTCAATTTCCGGTCCACTTATTCACAAAATTAAGACAGTTCAACGAAAACAAATTTTGTTCTTGTAGAATTGTCATATTTTTTGAGTAATAATAATAATGTTTTCCAGTGCTGCTTATTAAAAAATGAATTAAACTATGGTAGTTTATAGGTAAGTGGGAAAAAATCATATCGGCTCTTCCAAAACCTGGCTCTTTCATTTCATACACACTCACTCACTTACGCAAGTTTCAATTAGATTAAACATTGTCATACATTATTTGTTTTCGATTGGCAGCTACCCAAAATTCTATGTTTAGAAAACCTGTTTTTGAATACGATATCAATTGATAATGTTAATAGTACACCTGCGATTTTTAAAAGATTTTTCTACTCTTTTTTCATATGTTTTTAGAATTATTCTATTTAGTCGTGTGTAATGAATGACACCAACGTATTTTGTCCCGCCACGCTTCTGCTTATGCAATATACTCACACTCTAGGTTTGCATTGCACCCGCTGCTCATAAATTCGTAATTAAATAGTGAACTACCCGGCTTCCTATTACACTGGAATATATTTCATTTTTCCTCTTGACCCTTCTAGAAGATACCTGTTCCGACATTATAAACTGCATTAAAATGACGTAGTCTTTATTTGCCTTGTAGTCTTAATAAAAAAATGACGCTCCCGATGCTTAATTTTCTTGAAATCTATCTACCTACTATTTGCTAAAAATTGGTCCTAGCATTTAGACTCTACGAGGAAACAAAAATTGGACTTACGCGTCAAATTTGTAACACACCTCTTTATTGTCGGGAGTTTAAAATCATAATGAAAGCTCTAACCTTATATTTAGCTTGACGCACTACCGAATGCTCAAGCAGAAAGCTCTGACCACGATTGGTGCAACCTTTTTGAAACGTCAAGCTGAACAAAAAGTTCGTGCGAACCACTATCATATCACGTACTTTCTTGCCGAGCTACAGTTTTTACTTTAAATGTAATTAATGAAACTAAAATGAATGATACTATAAACTGCATTCGCTTAATAACCGCGAGGTCCCGAGTTCGATTCTCTAGTCAAACAAAAATACTTCTAAAGCTATTCTTAGAGAATCTTAGTTGCAGCTCAGGAAATGTGCCTACACATTGTGTGTACACATTCTAGTAATTCAGGCGTGAGCGCTATGTTATACTAGCGGCCGCCCGCGACTTCGTCCGCGTGGATTTCGGTTTTTTTCGCAATAAAAGGTAGCCTATGTTCTTTCTCAGGGTCTAAAGATTGTCTGTGCCAAGTTTCATCAAAATCCGTTGAGAGGTTTAAGCGGGAAAGCATAACAGACAGACAGACAGAGTTACTTTCGCATTTATAATATTACTAGCTTCCGCCCGCGGTTTCACCAGCGAAATGGGTCTCACTAATCTTGTTTTTCCATACAAACTTTGGAACCCCGTTTCACCCCCTTAAAGTGTGAGTTTTGAAAAATCCTTTCTTAGTGCACCCCTAAACCCCATAAGGAATCTATGTGCCAAATTTGGAGTCTCCAGACCCAGGGGTTTGGGCTCTGCGTTGATATGTCAGTCAGTCAGTTTCTTCTTTTATATATTTAGATATTAGTAGGGATTAATTAACTAAACCCAGCTTAATTTCTAGATTAAACCAACATCCTATTTAATTCTGCCAATTATAATTAACAATGTTTATTTATAACATTCACAACCCATATCTATGGAACACATTATGCAACTGATGTGTCATATTAACTAATAAAAACTAGAACACGTATGTCTGTTAGCATGACGACCTCGGTAGTCGAGCGGTGTAAGCCGTCCGATTAGGTTATACTATGCCCCGGACAATATTTGTGTAACAACAAAAAATTGTTTCGGTGTCTGGTTGGTTGAGGGCTACCCTCCGTGCCTCGGAGAGCACGTTAAGCCGTCGCTCCCGGTTGTCATTTAACACATCTATGACAATCGTTACATGTAGTCAGAAGCCAATATAATCTTACACCTGGTCTAACCATCTCGGCTACTGGTTCCCTACGGGTTTCGAGGTCCGATGGCAGTCGCTCGTATAATTCTGGTAGCTAGCCGCATCAGGTTAAACTGGGAGCCGACTACAATAAAAATGGGAAAAAGGCAACACTACACAAGCTCCATAACACAAGCTCTGCTTAGCTTGGGACCAGATGACCGTGTGTGTTAATGTCCCAAAATATTTATTTATTTATTTTATTTATTTGTTTATATTTACACCCAGACTCGACACAAACACAAATGTTCATCACTAATGTTTGTCTCGGGTGGGAATCGAACCCACGACCTGCGGCGTGAAAAGCAAGTATCTTACCAACCACGCCACGGGCCGTCATAGATTAAATTAAGCGAGATAAATAAATCCATCCATTGTAAATGTTACACTTTAAATTCACTCTCATTATCATAAACAAAACGTTCTCAATTTTGAACCAATTTCTTACAACTTTACACCATAGTTGGTGCAACGTTTAAATTTTATGTGCTCAACTATTTGTGGCTACTCTTAATGAAATCTTAGAGTTTGTTCAAGCAGTATTATTTGGATAATTAACTCCAGATAATTCCTAACAGTTATGCAATAGTTTAGGTTAAACATGTGGTTAGTTTAAACTAGGTATGGTAACTATCTCCTACCACCTAGAAAAAGTTATGTGAAGTCACCGATAATCATTCGTAATCACGAGTGAATCGGTATACTAGGTTGGCGCGTTCTATTGTAGATTACATCATACTTAACATCAGTCAACCAACAGCCTGTAGCAGAATAAAAAAAAAGTTATATTCACTGGGCTCCTGGCGTAGTGGTTAGAAGGTCTAACTGCTATACCGGAAGTTGTGATGATTTCGATACCCACTCAGTACAAATTTTTGTGTGATGAAAATGATAGAGTTGAACTTAATCTACACACGCTGCCCAAATGCAGGTTGGTGGATGTAACATGTCCTCGAAGGATTAGTTCTCAGACTTTGCTGTTTCCTCACGATGTTTTCCTTCACAGATATTGAAAGATATGTGGGCACAATTGGGAATCGAATCCGCGACCTTGTATTTCTAAGGTGAGGCTTTACCGCTGCGACATCGCTGCTTTAAAAACACTATGTAATTAATCATTATTTTCTTGTTTCATTCGAAGTTACATTCTAAGGCCGTGCTCAATTGTCCAAATAGGCTTTTTTTATATACTTAAACTTGTCCATAAAGATCAAATAGTATTTTCTTATTTTCCACCCGTGACCATGAAGTCTGAAAAAACTGAAACGTTGGGATCTAAAATCTAAAATAAACCGCGATAAAATCCGTTAAAAAATAGTTTTATTTCAAAATGTGGATCAAATTATGGGCAAAACGACGTTCTCAGTAAAGCTGTGAGTCCTAACTAATGTAGTATCCAGCTCTTCGTGTATTGTTGTATATTTCTAGCGCCAGACGTTTCCAAGAAAGCCCTATTTAGATTGTAATGTTGAACAATGTACGCGGAAGACCCAGTTCTCTGTATCTCAACTATTTATATGCTGCTTGTGTTTCATAGTTATTTGGATGGATCCCAAGGAAATCTTGAGTCTAAAATTAAGCCTACATACTGTGTAAAGTCTTAGGTTTTTATTTTATTGACTGCCTTAGGGATCAGTGGTTAACTCGTAACTTATTTATTGGTTCCGCCCGCGGCTTCGCCCGCGAAATTGATCTCGTTAATCTTGTTTCTCCATACAAACTTTGGAACCCCGTTTCACCCCCTTAAAGGAAGGAGTTTTGAAAAATCCTATGTTAGTGCACCCCTAGACCCCATAAGGAACCTATGTGCCAAATTTGGAGTCTCCAGACCCAGGGGTTTGGGTTCTGCGTTGATATGTCAGTCAGTCAGTCAGTTTCTTCTTATTATTTTAGTTAAATAAACATTACAGGTCAGGTAATTACATGTTCTCAGGTTATTACATTCACATAAAACTATGCATTCCAATAATAAATCTAAACAATTTAACATAATAACATGTTAAAAAAAAATAACACTTGAAAAAAGCATTTTAAAAAATCATCTAAATTCATTCTCAAATAGTGAAATTAAATATTTATTATTATAAATATGCAATAATTAAATTCCATCCTATCCTTAAGTATTTATTATTTATATTATTATAATAATATTATTAAATTCATATTATCACTAAATATTAATATTTACGAAATCATTAATGTCATAACTGGTCAACAAGCCGACTTTTAAACGCAGGAAGACTGAGATAGTCCAAGGGTGTGTGTAAGGAAGAAGATAATAGAAGGCTCTATTGTACTTAGCTATCTGAGCAGCGGTGGCGCAGAGTATCAGCCTGGCCTTTGAAATATAAAGTCGCGGGTTCTATCCCGGTCGTGCCCACACACTTTTCTGTGAATTGTTTTATCGCCGCTGCTCAATATCGGTGAAAAAAACATCGTGAGGAAACCTGCATGTCTAACAACTAACAATTTGAGGACATATGACATCCACCAACCCGCACTTGTACCAGCGGAGTGTGGATTAAGGCTTAAACTCTCTGAACTCGTAAAACAGATGATAGAAGACCCGTTCCCAGCAGTAGGCCATTAAAAAGGGTCGTAGTGTAATCTAAGTTGAAGGTCGAACGATGACGGTAATAGATCCACCTCCTGTTACGTATGGAACCTAAACAAAGCCAGCGAAAAGTGGGGAATATTCACCTCTGCTTACCCACCTAGATATATGAAATGGACAATCTTACTTTTTAACTCCTCATCTTTCTGATTAAATTCGTGCTGGATCCAAAATAGTTTAGGTGTCCCGGGACTTGGCCGGGTTCAAATCCAGAGTCAGTCTTCATGGCGCCGTTGTCGATCCTGGTGCACAGGAGTAGTAATAGAGGGATGCGGGGGGGTGGTTATCCCAAAAAAAAAATAGGAATGTGGGTTTAGTTCTTTCTGTATTACCTAAAGGTGTAGGCAGAGATAAATGTCACCCACATTTCGCTCGAGTTTCATGTGCAATACGAATAAAATTTAATTTATTTTCAAAATTAATTATTAAAGTACTTCAACTCAGAATTCAAGATACTGTGAGCTCAGTTTGCTTAAATTTACGCAACGGAACGCAACTTAAATATTAGTGTTTGGAGGTAGTCAGTAATAATTGTGATTAATATTTTTGGACGTCAAATACCTCAGTCCACCCGTGAACATGAAGTCTGAAAAGACTGAAACGTCGGGATCTAAAATCTAAAATAAACCGCGATAAAATCCGTTAAAAAGTAGTTTTATTTCAATTAAAGTACTTATTATAACAAACGCACCCAATATAACGCAATTCTGTCGGCCATTGAACTTAGGTGCGGTATACAGGATGTTGCTAAATAGATCGCTCACAATGCGTCCCGCGGGTAATCGGTTCAGTTCCGCGTTTAGACACGCTCGATAGCAAGTCATAATTGCAACACCTATGTACTTACTTGTTATACAAATTATTACAGCCGGTGTTAAATAATTTTTGTCTAAGGAATATTTTTGATGTTCTGACAGATTTTTCATATATCCGCTGTCGAAATGTCAAAATTTTTCAATATTTTGAAAGTAGTTCTAAGTGACATTGTGTAGAGTTTATGAAAAGATTTTAACTTATAAAACTTTAAAATGAGGTACCTACTAATTCTGAGACTGTATGGTTTATGCGATATTTCCGCAAATTATAGATCAATTTTGATTATTATTTTTTTATAATTAAGATACAGGAAAAATATATTTTCTTCAGTCATAAATAAAATAAGTAGGTAGATAGATACCTTAGATTTTCAAAGTTGGCTCAACAATAAAGATCTCTTACAAATCACAGTAGCTTTCATATGGATTTAGCATAATAATAAAGTATGTAAATATACGCTGCGCGCGCGCACAATTCAATACACTCAGTGTCATGGCGACGCCATGCCAGGCGCACGCACGCGCCGCGATTTGAATACCGATTTTTTTTCTAAGTGTCATTCGAAATAGTATAGTTTTTTGTACCATTTGTGAGTGTAATATTTTATTAATATTGTGATTTAATAAGTGTTATGGAGTTTCGAATGTCATTCTAGTGTTTCATGACTAATAAGTGTCCCGGCTTTGGATGATTGCACTGAGGTTATTGGTACTTTGAGTACTCTATACCCACATCGCTTCAATTAAAAATTCTTTCGCCAAATAAAAAAAAATACTATTTGCCATTTTTAACTAGCAGTTGGTTGTATTATTACTTAATTAAGTGATAAAAAGTTTATTTACAATAAACTTATTTCGATAGTCTTTTGCGATTATCATAAAGTTTATTTATTTTTTTGTTTTTTAATGTGTTAAAATTATTTTATTTTTATTAAATTATTTTGAATAAAAACATTAATAAAATAGCGTAATTAAAACTTTATAAAAACATTATTAATAAACATGTTATCACCCTGTATAAAAATCCTCAAATTTCACATAGAAAAACTAAAAAAATAATTTCATTTAAGTACTACAGTGTAGGTGTAGGTCACATATTGTTAGGTTACACCTGTGTTTTTGATAAAACTAAATAATATTTTAAATTAAATTAGCAGGTACTACTCTAAATGTGGAAAGGATGTAACACATTAATATTATTTTAATCTATTTTTATAAATTCTCCTATATACAGGTTGTCGACACTTGTTATAAAAAATCAACTCAATTTGCTCATGAGAAATTATTTAAATAAGGCTTTACTTGCCTGTTATACTTTTATTACATAAACCTTGACGGGTAACGGGACAGGTTTCCCTGGTCGGTCGCCATTTGCAAATGACGTCACACCGTCTAATTATGTAAACTTTGCAAGGAGAACACGACAGGGTACATATTTTGTACGTCACAAGAAAGAGGCTTGTATAGTGATATACTTAGAAAATCTTAGTTGTTACTCCAAGTTTGGAATAACGCCTTGATCAATGGCGATAGGCTCGCTCTCTATTACATAGCCGGCAAAAAGAGGGTGATTATCACCTCTGCCTACACCTTCGGGTAATACAGTCGTGACGCTTTGTTGTTGTAAAGCAGCAAATCTAGTTTTAATATATCAAATTCTATCAGTGCCTACACACTTAAGATACGCTGGCTTTTTTTTGTTACTTCCTCCAACCTTACGACACGGACGTGGGCACGACTTAGAATCGAACTTTTGTCCGCAATCGCAATTCCCACCCCGTACCACTACGCCAACAGATGTTTAAATTTACATTTAACGCACATAATTATGTCTGTCTTATCTAAACAAGATAAACCGTATGCGCTCTATCAATATCTTAGTCAATGTAATTGTCTATTACCCACATCAAGTAAACGTGCTTGACTTTAAGTTATTTTCCTTGTCTTATCGATCTAGCTGATTCTGAGACAAAATGAACTTAGGTAAAATGAAAAATTAAACAAAAAAAAACATTTTAAAAACATTTAATAAGTTGTAAAAATAGTTATTAAAAATTACATAACCAAGTTGGAAAAACAATAAAATATTTTTATTTAATTTTATAACAAAAAAAACAGAAAAAAACTAAATTCGTAAACATTGCCATGTCAAAAAATTGGTCTAATAAGAATGTCAATGTATTTTATGAAAACATTTCACTCCATTTTTTTTAAATTTTTATACTACTATCCCCTTTAATGTTTGTAAGACATTTTAATTATACTATTCACACGACTTATTTAAAATGCAAAACGTGACAGTTGATCTCACGAACGCATTTAAACCACGCACTTGGAATGTTGCCTTCATTTACATATGACTTGAGGTAGGCCCTATCTAAAGGGACAAAACTACTAAAGGCTGTATCAATTTAAGGGCCCATAGTCACCAGGCTATTATTGTCCACTGCTGGTGATTAGCCTCTTGCGAAAACTCGCTGCTCTCGTCTAATTCATGCTAGCCAACTTGCAATGATCACTCTTTCGTTACGTTTGGAATCTGTGTGCTTGCCAACAGTTGTTAGTTCTGCGGCAAATTATGGCTCATTGCCACTTGAGTTTGCTAATCCAGTGGGCTACGTCGATTGCTCTAGTTCTCTATCATATTTCGTAAACAGTCTTTTAAAGGAAGCAGACAGAAAGATCTGAAGGAGAAATGGAAGAGAGGATAAAAAAAATACGATAAGAAAAACAGAGAGAGTCACTGTAGTATTATTTCTAGTAAATGTAGTAGTTAATTAAATGATAAACGAAAGGAAGCCATAGCAAAACAAAATCGACATAGCACACCGGATTAGCAAGCTAAAAAGGCAGTGTGCTGGCCATATCTGTCGAAGAACGGATAAGTGTTAAGGTAAGCGAGTTCTTGAGTTTATACCGATCTCAGCAAGCGTAACTTAGGACGCCAGATGCGAAAATTTGTTCTCGAGCTTGCGAAATATATTGTGATTTCTTTTACAAGGCAGCTAATTAGTATTTTGCCTGCCAGAGAATATGATAGGCTATTAAGCTTTAGGTTACGATGCCATCGGATTCAATTACTCGTTATGAAAAATAGTTATGTCTAACTTCTTAAAACAAAATGCAACAAACCATTGCGGATCCCCTCAGAATTGTATTTGCAAAAATAATCCTCAAACACAATCTAAAAAAGATATTTTAATACAAAATGCAAACTGTAATATGTACTCTCAAAATCTGCTTTTAAGAGATACGGTTTCTTAACGACAATTTTATTGAGGTCGGCGATCTCTTGCGAATAAAAAATATTCCTCAATTAAGGCTAGGAGATGGCGATTTTGGGATTATTTTTAATGTGGCAACATTTTTAAAATGCACAGGAAACATTAACGTTAAAAATACTTGGGTATTGCCCTATTAAAGGAAATTGTAATTTTTTCGAAAATTTTAAACTTTTCTTACAGATAGAACCACACACAAACCTCTGAATTCAGAAGATAAGTTAAATAAAACAGAGTAAGCAGTGTTACTACGTATAATTAAAGTACTAGTAGATATAGAATTATATTATTAATATCTGGATGACCGAGCTTTGCTCGGTATTTTTTTTTTAAATGACATTTTCTAAAAATGAATCCTAGCGAGATCGATTTATCGCCTCCGAAACCCCCTATATACTAAATTTTATGAAAAACGTTGGAGCCGATTCTGAGATTCCAATTATATATATACAAGAATTGCTCATTTAAAGATATAAGATAAGATTAACGGTGGTTCAAGTATGCCTTTAGCTAGTTTAGACTTACGACAATTTTTTAGACACTATAACTGGTACAGATTATATAAAAACTTTGTTACTAAATATAGACATATTTAAGTGGGACAACCGCTGGGGTAAACGAGTTCTTAAGTGGAGACCACGAATTTGCAAACATAGCGTAGGACGCCCTCAGACTAGGTGGAGTGACGATCTCAGCAGGGCAGCCGGCAAGAACTGGATGAGAAAAAGCCGAGGATGGTGCTCAGTGGCGTACTTTAGGAAAGGCCTATGTCCAGCTATGGACTAAAATAGGCTATTGATGATGATGATGAAGTGGGATTATTTAAAAATTAACCTTTTCTAATTAAAAAAAATCATTGAAAATTACAAACATTTGAATGGTCATGATTCTTGGGAACGGAAATAAAAATTCTGTTTAATCCGTATTTCAGATTAAAAAAATATATTGAACACATTTAAGTCATCTTGATTATTGAGAATCTGTTCTTTTTTGAAGTCATTTAATCTGGGCGACATTATACGCCGACCGTTTAACTCGCGTATCGCCTATCGCCAAGATTCTGATTCCTCAAGCTGCACAGACAGTGATGATGATTCAAGCGATATGGATATTAGTGACGAATAGTCTTACATTACTTTTATCTGTGGTTAAATAGTTCTTTAAAGAGAATTAAATAATGTTTTATGGCTTTGTACCTCAGATGGCGATACGCGAGTTAAACGGTCGGCCTTTAAGTGAATATTATAAAGTGTTATACTTTAAACATCATACCACCCTTTCAGCTAATCGGTTAAATAGGATATACTTCCGACTGAGCGAAGCAGAAAGCGAGATTTCACTTGAAACTGGGCAAAATGTCGTTTGGCACTGAATCGCGCCCTGAATATAAATTCTACTTGTTTTGTATTCAAAACATGGCAACACATCTTAATGTCATTTTTCTGACATTAATTTTGACAGACTTCTTTGTTATTCGTTTAACTGTTTCTTGGAGGAACGATGGCTCAGCGGTATCGGCTTCGCCTTTGAAATAAAAGTCGCGGATTCGATCCCAGCGGTAGCTTAATATCGGTAAAGGTTAGTCTAAGAACAAACTAGTCGGGGACATGTGACATGTAACCGCACTTGACTATCATGTGTGGATTAAGGCCTAAGGTTGGTGGATGTCACAATATGTCCTCGAATGGTTAAACAATTTTCTTCACTGATACTGGCAGTAGCAATAAAATAATTCACACATATGTGTGGGTACGACCGGAAATCGAACCCGCAAGCTTAAATTTCAAAGGCGAGACCAGTACGACTGCGCCACCGCTGCCTACTTTTACCTACTTAGGTAATACACACGATCATCTGGTCCCAAACCAAGTAGACCTGATGTTATGGAAACCAGATAACTGGTACATCCTCTATACTGGTACTTACAACTTTTCTTTTGAAATAAAAAATGATGTGGTGTCGTGGGACACCAGGTAGGAACGAAGTTCCTTCGGCTAATAAAGAAAGAGGGAGAAAGAGAAAGGTATTATACACTACTCGCTTGTGTATGCGACTGTCTTATTTAACGGTTTTATTCTACGCACTTTTTTCCACGGATTTTTTCTTACAGTTTTACTATCACATTTTTTTCAGTTCGGTCGCGCAGCAAAATCCCTATCCCCTCCAAGCCTGCCGTAAGGAACTTCGTTCCAATAATATACACTTATTACATATAATAAATAATTACACTCAGACTCAAGACAAACAGACATATTAATCATACAAATGTCTGTCTCGGGTGGGAATCGAACCCACATTATGCAGCGTGAAAAGCTTTGCTTTGCTTCCACTTTCATTGTGCGAATTGCCAAGTTGTGGAATTCGCTGCCGACATCTATGTTTCCCGATAGCTTTAATCTGCCTGTCTTCAAGTCACGAGTGAATATTTACGGGGTAAGCGCGTTCCATCGTAGACTGAATCATTGCTTCACATCAGGCAAGTTGTGTTCTAGCGAAAGCCTTATAAAGGATAAAAAAATATATTTTAGTATTGTCTTAGATTTACGCGAATATCACACATTGAAATAAAACTACTTTTTAACGGATTTTATCGCGGTTTATTTTAGATCCCGACGTTTCAAATTCTTTTCAGACATCATGTTCACGGGTGGACTGAGGTATTTGACGTCCAAAAATATAAAAGACTTTGAAACGTCGGGATCTAAAATCCTTATCCTTATCCTTACTAATATTATAAATGCAAAAGTAACTCTGTCTGTCTGTGTTGCTTTCACGCCTAAACTACAGAACCGATTAGGATGAAATTGGGTGTGGAGGTAGTTTGAGACCCGAGAAAGGACATAGGATAGTTTTTATCCGACTGCGCAAAAAGAAGGTAATGTTTTGGCGCGATAACCGACATACACGTGGGCGAAGCCGCTGTCGGAAAGCTTGTCTAAAATAAACCGCGATAAAATCCGTTAACAAGTAGGTAGTTTCATTTCAAAATGTATCTTACCAACAACGACCCGTCATGTTAATAGTGATGTGATTCGAACATATGTAAATGCGTTGTCAATATGGTAGTGTGTTATGTTGGCACCACGCCAGCTGAGCTGTCTCATTAATTGATTAAATCAAGTTTAGTGTCAATATTAACAAGTGTTAACAAAGGAAAGAGGCTCTCAAGTTCTCATTATAGTTAACTTGTTGGTTTTGCGGTGTATAGTTGCCTCTAACTGTCCAAATCGCGGATTTAAATTCCTGTCTGAATTTTTATATCTCAGCCTTGCATCTTTACTGTAATTATATACTCAACTGTCTCTGACCCTCGTATTCTTAAACGTCTTATAAGCTCATTATAGCTAAAATAAGTTTAAAATTCGTTTGTTTTTGTCTGTCATCTTGACATTTATACTAGTAAGATAGAGACAAAATCCATTTTAACTAAAGAGTCTTTTAAGATTTTTATGAATAAGACTACATCAATCAGCGACTAGGAGAAGCGGTGGCGCAGCGGTACGGGCCTGGCCTTTGAAAAATAAGGTCGCGGGTTCGAATCCTGGTCGTGCCCACACATCTTGAAGTGAATTGTAACATCACCGCTGCTCAATATCGGTGAAGGAAAACATCGTGAGGAAACCGACATGTCTAAGAACTAATCATTCGAGGACATGTGACATCCACCAACCCGCACTTGGCCAGCGTGTGTGGATTAAGGCCTAAACTCTCTCAACTCATAAGATAGTTGAGAGAAGGCCCGTGCCCAACAGTGGAACACTATAAAGGGTTGAAGTGAATCAGCAACTTGGTATAATGAATTGTGACAGTTAATATTTCGGTTCGACCTGGACAGCCAAAACCCGTGCTGGCGTATTGTGACTGTTTAAAGCGATTATGATTCCGATGAAAGAAAGGGATGCTGTTATACAGTGTTTATATTCGCATCCCTTTCCTTCAACGGAGTCACAATTGCTTTAAACCCTCATAATACGGCTCTTGATTTCAATACGCCTACCGCTGTCTGACCAGCCTGCCTGTCTGTCAGCGGGATGTAATCACGTGAACTGTATTTTTTTTAGTTCTTCGATAGGCTGGCGCTTGACTACAACTTGCCTGATGTTAATCAATGATGTAGTCTACGATGGAACGCGCCAGCCCAGTGTACCGATTCACTCGTGATTATGAATGATTATCGGTGACAAGGTGGCAGTGGAATAAACCTCCATAAGGTTAAAAAAGGAGCAACAATTCCGACCCACCCTCTCTGCATGGTGTCACCAGACATCGCATTGAAACACGGCAAGGCCGCTTGGCGGAGCGACTTTGTCTGGTGGGTGGTCACTAACCACGGCCGAAGCCTGCCACCAGTTGATTGTCACATGATTTGCACCACCCGGGGACCACGTGTGGGGATTCAATTAAAGGTTTACACCCACGCTCGAAGGTGACTCAGCCCCCAAAAACTGTAACAGCAAAATAGTTGCAATTTTAACCTACTGTGTATTTCTATAACTATAAATGATTAAATTTTAACTTTTAATAATTAATAATAATTGAATTATTCTTTAAATAATATAATTATGATTATTTCTAATTTTAATTTATTGATTTTGTTGTGTTTTTTTTTATTTAATGACATTGTATTTTATTTCATTTTATGATCCAATTTGTTGATCGAAATAAATGATTTATTATTATTACTATAACAAAAAATTGTTACGGAACCTTTCGATGTGCATTTAATTCGCATTTGTATTTTTATTACATTTATGCGTTAATTACGCTATTTATTATATCTAAAACAATCACAACCATCTACGATGGAACGCACTTGCCTATTATTAGCGTGATTACGGATGATTTTCAGTAAGAAGGTGGCAGTGGAATAAGGCTTCATATGGTTGAAAACCTTAAAGGAGCAGCATTCCGACTCACTTTGAGAAGGTGAGTGCCATCTGACATCGCGACCATTTCTTTTTGTAATATTGTCTGGTGTATGGTCAATAGCCACGGCCGAAGCGTACCACCAGTTATTTTCGTTTATTGCTAGTAGATCAATTAAAATACATTCCATTATTGTCACCTGATTCGCACTACTCGAGAATTACGAAAAATTGTTTTGTTCGCAAGTAGAACCGCTGAAGCTAGCCGACTAATAAAATAAGGTAGTACGTAGGCGGACCTGCAGTACATTGCTAAATCTATCCAGTCTCTGCAGTCTCTAAAATAAACTTTAAGCACTTCAAAGATGCAATAAATACACGTTAATTTGTATGTTTGTGTAAGACGAGTCTAAAACTGTACGTCTGGATAATGGTATGCAAAAAGACAGAAAATACTAAGTTTAGATTCGAACTGAGATGATGCATTTTATCCGACTACAGCAAAAATAGCAGTTATAATATTTACTACATAAAAATTTACTTCTAAAAACGGGTGGAAGGGACAACCCTCCATAGACTGAGAGTGCTTTCAGCTTCTTAATTAGATTCATCATGGATTATTTTTATAGCTTTTCGGCTATCATCAGAAAGCGTACAACATCCCTGTTGTAGCGGGTGCGGGGCAACTCCAACAGCCTCTTGAAGATAGTAGCAGGGAGGTCGGATGTGGACAGTGCCATTATAAGGCACTGGATCCGCATCCATCTAACAGAGGACACCGCCGATATCCGATATCCTTAAATCGATTTTTTTTAGCAATGTATGTACCTACATATTACTAACATAGTTTGTAAGATCATTGTTACCAACATTATGGATTCCGGTCCGAAATAAATGATTTTTATTTTATTATTATTCTCCACCGAAAATTTAATCATGGTCGTTTTTTTGTGGAAGAAATTTATTGGTTAATTTTGCTTTATTTCAATTTCAAATTACTTTTTTTATGCGCTCAATATGAATGAAAGACAGCAATTATAAAACATCTATCAATGCATGCGTGAAATGGCGCGAGTTCGTTTAGTGGTAAAGACTAAAACCATAGTTGAAAGTACGTTTGCTATTATAGTTTCCCAGAAGTGACGATACATTCCGTATAAGTTATGAAATGAAATGAAAAAATGATGTTTTTTTGAGTCGCGAGTCTACATGAATTTCTTTTCCTACTGTGCAGTGAATGACCGGCAACTACTTGGAAACATTGCCAAAAATCTTAAAAGGCTTTTTCCTTTTTTAAATGAAGTAGGTACTTATATCTATTACATTTTATTTAATGTGTTGTATTAGAGCGACTTAATTCCAAGCGTGTTTATCCGATAGATAGTCTGAAATTTTATAATACGCTTTCTTATCTAACGTAGATTTTACAATTATTTTAAATTTGTTAATATTCATTACATTGAAATAAAACTACTTTTTAACGGATTTTATCGCGGTTTATTTTAGATTTTAGGTCCCGACGTTTAATATTCATTTCCCTAATATTATTTGGAAATTTATTGTAAAAACTACACTGTCCCGTAAAAGAGTTACTGATTTTGGGAAGTGAAACGAATATGATGTGTTACAATATCATTCTTATCTCCAGTATTTAAACCATACGTGTCACTGATTTTTTTTAAATTAACAAAACAAAGCTCTCTTATTGTAAAGTTCCTGAAACACTATCACGTACTGATCATCTTGGCGTCAATATGACTTCAACCCTCAATTTTGGCCCGTACATTGAGTCTAAGGCTCAACTAGCTGCCAAAAAGCTAGGTGTCCTCGCGAAGGTGCGTCAGTACTTCACGCCAAAACAGATGCTTGAGCTATACCAAGCTCAAGTTCGCTCATGCATGGAGTACTGCTCGCATCTTTGGGATGGGTCAGCTAAATACCAACTCGAGGCGTTGGAGTCTATAGAAAGACGAGCCAAGAGGCTTATTGGCAACGAATCATTCGTCAAGGCTAAATTGCAAAGCCTCGAGCATCGCTGCATAGTTGCTAGTCTTTCGGTCTTTTACCGGATACACTTTGGAGAGTGTGCGTTGGAATTACACAATCTTATTCCCCCATCCCCGTTCTTCCATCGAACAAGTAGAGGTACGGCTATGCGCCACCGTTATATGGTGGAAATTCCACGGGTACGCACAAAGCGCTTTGCCTCCACTTTCATCGTGCGAACTGCCAAATTGTGGAACTCGCTGCCGGCATCTATGTTTCCCGATAGCTACAATCTGCCGGTCTTCAAGTCACGAGTGAATCGGTATTTACTGGGTAAGCGCGTTCCATCGTAGACTGCATCATTGCTTCACATCAGGCAAGTTGTGGTCAAGCGCAAGCCTATTTTAAGTTAAAAAAAAAAAAAAAATCAGTTACAGGAGGGCGGTCCCTTCCATCCTGTATACTTAAAAAATCTTATTAGCAGCTCGAAGTTAGGAAATGTGCCCGATGAACGACAATAGTATATTTAGAACCTAAACATAACCAGCTAAATGTTGGTGATATTTGCCTCTGCCTACATCTTATGGTTAAAAATGTTAGCGTTATGTAACGTTACAATAGTAATACATTATGCTGGTGCAACTCGTCCTAATAGCAACAACTTATCAAGCTCTAGGTTATTGCACGCATTTATTGAAACTGATCCCTAAATCTATACGGAACCCTCGCTCGGTGGATTTTAGAGAAATATGGTGACTTTACTGTTTTCTATTACTTTTAGGAGATTCTAAAACATGGATCCTATTCTAACAGACATCTAACATCCACTAACCTGCACTTGGTCAGCGTGTGTGGAATAATGCCGAAACTCTATACTCGTAAGATAGTTGCAAGAAGACCCGTACCCAGCTGTGGGACATTAAAAAGGGTTTACTTAAGTACCTTTAAGGTACCTAACATAATGTACCTCTGAGTTAAGTGGTTAGAGTCTCAGCTTCAAACCCCGAGTTCAAAGCGAAATATTATTATTATTAAAAAATTCGGTGTCAATTTATTATCATTTTTCTTGTAGGTAGTACTTTTTGTTTTTTTTTTGACAAGTGTTTTTTTTTTCAATAGGGTCTTTTCTGTTGAGATTTTTTTTTATGTTTTACATTTTTAACTGTGATTCATATACCTACAGGATGGAGTCGAGACAGCATTAATTATTTTAGTTGGACTTGTCTTCAGAATGACAACAAATGGGATACGCCTTGATTAATATGTTGTTAGTTCTTGGCAGAGGCGAATCTTGATAATAGTATAGATGCGAAATATTTCGCATAAATTTAATCCGAAAACTTTCGCATTAATAAAAAAAAAATATAAATATTGAAATAAAAAAAACAATAATAAAAATAAAATAATAAAGCCTTATATTTCCCGATACTACAGTTTGCATTCTTATTATTCTTACTAACTAGTTTCATAACTTATTTTACATGCAAATACTTAACTTAATGTAATTATTTTTTATGTATGGGAACCCCGTTTTGACAGTTGAAGGCGTTCTCCATGACTTTCCATCTGTCCCGATCCTGGGCTGCCTGTATCCACAGTGGACCAGCGATATTCCTATTTCGTCTTCCCATCGTGTGGTTGGTCAACCCTTTCTTCTTTTTCGAAATGGTCTTTTCCATAGACATATTTTTCTAGTCCAGCTTTGATCCTGAAGTCTTGTTACGTGGCCAGCCCACTAACACATTAGTTTTTTCCTTGCATTGGTCTTATGTTAAGCATGCTTCTCTCCATTCCTTGATAGCCGTTTCATATTTTGATAATGGCACTAGCAGTAAATTTCCAGGTCTAATATCCATAGGTTAGGTGTTGTATGCAAGAAGTCATCACTTTGTATTTAGGTCACTCGTAATTGACAAGACACTTTTAACACCAATGCCAGCACACAACATGTCACTTTAAGTACCTGATACCCAGTTGCTATTGGTAATTTATGTAAATTTGGCATGTTTCTGGAATATCATGCGGACAAAGTCGCAGGCGCAAATGCTTTATCTTTACTAAGTACAGTCTAATTCACAAACTATCTAATGTTAATTTCTGGAAGTAAAACTATGGAAGAAATAGGTCGGAGCTATTTCTCATATATGGTTAGTTACTAACCATATGGAGCCTTATTCTACTGCTGGCTTCCCATCTAAAATCATTCGTAATCACGAGTTAATCGGTATATTGGGCAAGCGTGTTCCATCGTAGACTACATTATTTCGTATCAACAGGCATGTTGTAGTCAAGCGCAAGCCTATTGCAGAATGTTTAATAAAAGAAACATTATTACTCGTCAACAGTGATGTAAAAAGGAGAGTTATGCATTTACTTAATATTAAACCCGGAGCAATTATTGACTTAAATACATAAATGACATCGAAACTCCAATGACCTAATATCTATTCATAATTATTATTACATAGATAAATTAATAAATACCAAAGAAAATAAAATGTGTTATACAAATATTACTGTAATAATAACTAGAAAGTAAAAATAGAAAAACAGAACTAATAAATAAAAATAACTTTTAAGTACCCTTAAAAACAAAATGTGGCGTTTACAGTGTTAAACAAAGTAAACTGTTGTAACAAAGTGTTATAAACAAACTTTTACAAATTTAAGTGTTACATACTAAGTGATAAATCAGTGAGTGTTACAAACAATGAAAATGCATTTACAAACGGATTTGTGTTGCGAGATCTCGTACCAAAGCTGCGAGAAGGTACAGGTCTCGCAGGAGGCTGAGATGTTATATTATGAGCTGATACAAGCTCTCGAGGAAGAGGAAACGGTAAGAGAACAACATAAAAATACTACTTTAATTAACAATTTAAATCAGTTGTGAATTTATGGAGGGGAATAATATTTTATTTACAACTTTACTTTCAATTTGAGACATGTATCACCGTCACAAAACAAGTACCACCACCCACCCATCCGTTACCCAGATTGTTTTGTTTAGAGCGAATCTGATTTTGGTTTAATGGTCAGAAATCCTTGTTTTTTTAGAAATATTATTAGCGTTTTGATAATTTGTTTTGTATGAAACATTGACTGTCAATACGTCATAATTATTCCTTAGGTGAAAGTTATCTGCCTATTGAAATAATTAAGTGTTACAAACTTAAGTGTAACAAACACTTGAGTGTTGTACACACACGAACTATAGTTATGCAATACTTACCTATAGTTCGTGTATGACAGCACTCAAGTGTTGTATATTCCAGTTATTTTGTTTAAATACTTAGCGGATTTTTGTGGAAATTTGTTGGGTCCATAATAAATACTTGTACTAACCCTCGTATCCATAAACGTCTTATAAGCTCATTATAGCTAAAATAGCTTTATAATTCGTTTGTTTTTGTCTGTCACCTTGACATTTATACTAGTGAGAAAGAGACAAAGTCCATTTTAACAAATTTATAAGATTTTTATGAATAAGACCTTTAAGGTTTTGTTTTTTTAACGTCCGACTAAAATGAGGGGTGTCATATGTTCTACACGTGTAACCGTGTCTATGTATCTGTGTATAAGGTAGTTGCCATGTAGCGGTTAAACTGATTGACCGATTTTAATACGGTTTTTTATTTGATAGAAAATTATTAATTTAGTTATTAAATACTCCCTTTGCGATACTTACCTACTCAATATTCATCACAGAGAAAGTCACTGGCAGGTGTTAGTCTAGATAAATTCGACATAATTGTTTATTTAAGAAGTAACTGTTTTCTAAGTAGTCTCAGACTGGATCTCATTTCCATAAAAACTTGTAGAGCTGTTCAAACAACAAAATGATGAAAATTAAACTTTAATTGGTCATTAATTTACCCATCGAGATCAGGGTGACCAACATAATATAGCTTATCTAAATGGCTTTCTTATAGTATCACCCTTTTAAAAATTCAAAATGACTTAAATATACAGTGTATGATTTTTTAGTAAGAGCACGTTAAGCCATCGGTCTTGCACCCATCTCCAGTCATTATTGACTCACTGGTCATGCTTTAAAGGCAATAAAGACTAACCCCCGTATTCATAAACGTCTTATGCTTATTATGTTCAAAATTCGTTTGTCTTTGTATGTCATCTTGACATTTATAGTAAAGAGACAAAGTCCAGTTTAACTAAAAAGTCATATAAGATTTTTATAAATAAGACCATAAGTACCTATATTTGTCGATCATAAAAACCGGTGAAAAAGTCGACCGTGGGCGGAAAGCGTTAAAAGTGCACCTGTGTTTTCGCACAATATTAGCATTATTATATTATGAGACTGGTCAGCTAAGATTAGTCACCGAAGCCTGTATTATCTGTAGATGTAGAATGTGATTAACACATACAAATTAATACCACAGTCCGTAGCGCAATAATATTTTAACGAAATTTTACATCTAATTAAAGTCTATACAATATTTTAAAGTCCCCGAGACTTTCAAGTCTTATGACTTGTCTGACACTCAATAAAATATCGTTCAAAACAAAATGCCTGTAGATTTAACTTACTGCTTTTATTTTTTACTGTGACCCGTCAAATCTCATTAGGAATGCATAATTTTCGTGTCAATGACACCACAAAAAGAATTTGCGTACGTCTACCTCACACGGCTATAGGAATTTGTGATCTGTGGTCAGTAATGGCGGCCATTTTTGTTTTCGATATTTAAAAACCACAATTTGAATTAGGAATAAATAATTACGAAAATAACAGTAGCTAACACGGCAGTGTGAAAGCCAAGTTCAATAAAAAAATGCTGAATTTTTCTTACAATATCTTTAATTATTATCTTCTGACTTCAAAAATAAGGAGGTTATTATTTCGGATATTTATATTTTTTTTGGACAACTCCATACTAGGATTTGCAAAAATATTGACGTGATAACGTCTTTAAAATCGTTTTAGTCAGGTGACATGTTCAGAAACTTGTGTCACACCAAAACCTCACGAGCGCGATCGCAGGTATAACGAGAGAGAGACGGACCGATCTCCCGTCTCATCTCGAGCGCTGCCAGTCATTCCGTGAAACTTGTCACGCGGAATCCTCACGAGCGGAGGCTGGCATAGCGTTCGAGTGAGTGGACCGATCTTCCGTCTCTCTCACTCTAGCGGCAACAATATTAATTCCTTACTTCCCAAAAACTTATATCACCAATAAGACGTTATCACGTAAACATCTCGATTGTAAACCTACTTTACAAACAACCAATTTTTTTTAATTTTTTAAGTTATTTTTTTTGTATTAAAACTATTTACAAGTCCTAAATGAGGATAACTACATTCATCCAAAAAAAACATTTTTGAACTTATAAGTAACCACAACAAAATCGATATTTCGATATAAAGATACGAATCTCACTAATATCCTGTGGTCGTCTGAACAATGGCGCTTGTTCTATAGTGTGGTCAGAATTTATTATATTTATTGAATTAAATATTGCATCATCATAGCTTTGCGGTCAATGTCAATAACACTATAACATAAATTTGCTTTAGTTAATGTATCATTCTGTCACGGTATATGGATTATAAATTTACTTAAAAATGTGCTAACTGAATTATGTGAGAAAAAGCTACAAATCTGCCGTTTTACCTCTCAAGTGAGCTAGCAAAAAAGAAAATTACTTTATAACGGATTGTATCGTGGATTAATTTAGATTTTTAAATTCCAACGTTTTATGTCTTTTCAGACTTGATGGTCACGGGTGGACTGAGGTATTTGACGTCCAAACTTATTAATCAAAATTATTTCTGAAAAGACTAAAACTTCGGCATATAAAAACTAAAAAGAAAATCTAAATTAAACCGCGATAAAATCCGTTATGTTATGACGTATGTAGTTTTATTCCAATGTGTGATATTCGGGTAAATATAAGAAAATACTATAGCAAGAAAGAATTAAAAAAATACGTCGTCAAATACTAAAAGGCAATTCCGTGTAAGTATTCTTTCAAATAAAAACAGAATTTAGCAAATCTGTCCATAATGATGAAGTTATACATAAACGTATTTTTACTTCACCTATCAAATGTATTTAAATTACAACTTCGTTTCTGTTGTACTTATTTCAGTGTAGCTACCATGTACCAAGCGTCAGTATAATGTGCAATAAGGAACTTTAGTCTAAAAAGTATTAAAGACCTCCATATCAAACCTTTTTATATATAATCGCTAACAACATTGATAGCGTGAGGCAAAAACTTTTATCACGGCTTGTCGAATCCGAATTATCAACAGGTCTCACATAAATCTTGAGATATTCGGCGGATATAAATCCTGCTCCCGACAGCGGTTTGACACGATCGCGTTATCGGTTCAGATAATGTAACTAAGCTAATTTTAACCAAATGCTGAGAAGAAAGTTTTTAAAGATGAAATTTATTTGGGTAGACGTGAGGTGTCGAAAATATACTAGTTATTCCTTAAGAAATATATTTTTTGACTCCGAAGGTTTTTTAGGTTTGACGGGTTTCGTATGGGACTAAAGAATAGGCTGAATTTGATGTGGGTTTTTGCATGAAACCTCATCTGTCACAGAAAGTGTCACATTTGACTAAGATACTCACCTTCCATGACAACAAAGCAACATTGGCTAAGAATTTTTACTAGATACTTTATACTGAGAAATGCAAATGATTTCAGGAAATTTTTAAGCTATCAAGCATAATAATACATAGTGCTTTAGTCCAAAATAAACTTGAAGGAAATGCATGTTTGGCACCCTTAAGGGTAAACATTATAACACCTTGAGATTCTCTTACAAATGTATTTGTCCTATTAACTATCTCTATTAGGGCACCCTGTGGTTTACAAAATGATTAAAATTGTAAAATTGTTGTTAATTGTTTTGTACATCGTTACAGGTTAGAAGATCTGTCGATTACTGTGTTTAAAGTATAGCTATTAAAAATCATGTTAATTAATCATGTTTCATAGAAACATGTCCAGCGGTTAGTGCGATTGAGCAACAAAACTTTTAACATGAAGTAGTAAATTAACAGAATAATGACTTGTATCGAATGCAAATCTTCACCTTATATGGATTCAACATAAATTAATGGTTACTTACACCATAATTGACATAACAACAAGATAATTTCAACCAGTTGGCAGTTTTTAAAATATTTTAAGTATACTTTGCATAAGGGTATGAGGTTATTTCTCAGATTATGCAAGTGTACATAAATAAATATTGCATTAATAAAGTAATTAATATAGTTGTTAACATTAAACCTCGATCGTGGGAAAGATAAGGAACGTATAGTTTCATAACTGTTTCGTTTTCAAGAGAAATTGACTATCGTAACGAATGAGAGATAACAAATGTAGTAGTGAATTCGATTCTTGTGTATTGTACATATTTGTAATTTTATTTTCAACCGACTCAACAAAATTCTCACGCGATGGTATTGAAGTATTTTGCTCAACTATTAAGGAGGGTTATTTTTTAATAGCTTGTTTGCGTGTAGGCCCTTGAATGAAGCGGGTGCATTGTAAGTTTGTGTAGGAACTTTTATTCCATAAAACACTCTAGTTTTTGCAAAGTACATTTTCTATTTTAGAAAGACTTGGCGAAATTTTACTTCATTTACAAAAATCACCCACGAAAAAAAAACAGGTGCCGCAATCTCTTTTATTGTTTATCGGTCTAATTAATTGTTGACAGAATCACTGTCAAAGACGGTGGAAGCCAAATATTTTTAAAAAGAGCTGTGTTATAGGCCGACCGTTTAACTCGCGTATCGCCTATCGCCAAGATTCTGACTCCTCAAGCTGCACAGACAGTGATGATGATTCAAGCGATATGGATATTAGTGACGAATAGTCTTACATTACTTTTATCTGTGATTAAATAGTTCTTTATGAGATTTAATAATGTTTTATGACTTTGTACCTCAGATGGCGATACGCGAGTTAAACGGTCGGCCTATAGAAACATTGATCGATACTCAGACGACTATAATACCGACCGTATAAATAATCTTGTTTTAATATTAGTTCTCGTAGATAATATCGCAATAACTGTTAGTGACTCATGTTTTATTATTATAAAGACATTATTATTACTAATTAATTATCTCTACACGATACCTAATAAGTGAAATGTCAAAACATTTCTGTACTCATGACTCAGAGACCACGCATGTATTGTTCTCACTTCACACATTCGAAATTCAAATCTGACGTTTCCTGTCTGACTGTCGACAGAGACAAATAGGCGGCCATCTTATTTTTGACTTAAGATGACAGGTGTGAATAATGGTATTGAGTGATTGTAAAAAGTTGTGACATTTTTATCTAATTAGTTGTTGACTAATGAGGAAAAATAATTTCTTCTTGAGAGGAGACTCGAGTCCACCAGTGGGATACAAAAAGTATTGAAATGAAATGAAAAAAATCCTAAAATAGACTAGTGGTTGACCACAACTTGCCTGATGTGGAGCATTGATGCAGTCTACTATGTAACGCGCTTACCTAGTAAATATCGGTATTTGAATCGGTTCACTCGTAACTTGAAGACCGGCAGAATTCCACAACTTGGCAGTCCGCACAATGAAAGTGGAGGCAAAGCGCTTTGTGCGTACCCGTGTAATTTCCACCATATAACGCGAGCGAAGGTGTGGGCGGAAGCTAGTGTAATCTATGTAAAGCCGAGTTTATACCGTTTTCGCTCGAGGGTATACTGCATAATCTTCAAATGCGATCAATAATGTGAATTGTAACTATCTTAACGGGACTTCAGTGAGTAGTTGATGGCGCAGCGGCATCGGTTTCGCCTTTGAAATATAAGATCACAGCTTCGAGCCCTGGCCCACACATCTTTGCGTAATTTTTTTCACTACCGCTGTTCAATATCGGTTAATGAAGATATCGTGAGGAAACCGGCATGTCTAAGAACTGATCAATCGAGCTCATGTGACATCCACCAACCCGCAATTGGCCAGCGTGTGTGGATTAGAGCTCAAAAACACAAAAAATTAAGGAAGACGGCTCTTGGTCTAAATTCCCACATATTTACTAGGTATAGATAGACCGTTTAACTCGCGTATCGCCTATCGCCAAGATTCTGACTCCTCAAGCTGCACAGACAGTGATGATGATTCAAGCGATATGGATATTAGTGACGAATAGTCTTACTTAACTTTATCTGTAGTTAAATAGTTCTTTAGGAGATTTAATTAATGTTTTATGACTTAGTACATCAGATGGCGATACGCGAGTTAAACGGTCGGCCTATAGAAACAACCCTTTAGGGTCCTTCAGCTGGGCAAGGGTCTTCTCTCAACTATCTTAAGAGTTGAGAGAGTTGAGGTCTATCTACATATACTGGCCAAATTGGAAAAGATATTCGCTAGGATGTCCTCAAATGGTTAGGTTATAGTTCGTAGTTTTACCAGTTTCCACACGATGGTTTTCTTCACCAACATTGAGCAGCAGCGATTTAAGATGTGGGAATGACCGGGGATCGAACCTACGACCTATATTTCGAAGCCGAGGCCGCAACATAATAAACATCTTTCATGGTTTCTTCCAAACATTAAAAACCTTTCTACAAAAAATTTACTGCTAAAACCATACCATACAATTTTATACTCTACACACTACGATATAAGACTCAAATTCCAGTAAGTGATGCTGTAATTTACGTCTATATTTAGACAAGGGTTTCTTAGAAAATCGTTCCCTATTAGGATGGCCATTGTCAATCGTTTGAGCAAATTGCAACCTTATTTGTTGGAGTTTAAAGTTGAGTTTACAATTGTATAAAGATTTTTATAGCCATATGTTACTGTGAGTCACCTTCACGAGATTCTTGTGACCTTAAATTCTGTTTTGAATTTTTTTGCGCTTTACAACTTGTCTGATGTTAAGCAATGATGTAGTCTACAATGGAACGCGCCTGCCCAATGTGAATTCACTCGTGATTACGAATGATTTTCGGTGAAAAGGTGGCAGTCGAATGAGGCTCCATATGGTTAGGAAGGTCTCATGCGTAATACTGCATTTCCAGCTGCAATAGATTATCTAAGTATATCATGTTTTTGCTCGACCCGGGACTCGAACCCGGGACCTTGCGGTTACTAAGCAAAAATGCTTACCAGTAAACCACCAAGGCAGTTTAGGCATCAAATATTTTTTTAACTCAAATATAAAAATTTAATTGCTTACTCCCAACCCAAACGCGTTTTTATTTAACATTTCAAGTTTCTGAATGAAAAATCCCATTAAAATCAGTCCATCTGTTTAGGCGCTACGTAGGTACAAATTTCTAACATAGAAACTCACTTATAGAAACCCCCTTTTGTCGGGTTCTAAAAATGAAGTTGAAAAAAAATGAAACATTCTCCTCAGCCTACACCTTGTTTTTACAGCCGTGAGCTTTATTCCAAAGCTGATATATTACTCTACACATCCCCTTTTCTTGGCTATTGAACATTATTTCCCCAGTTTCATTACACGAAGAAATCCGGTTATATCTCGTTTCATCGAGTTTATACCGGTTATGTCCGGTCGCGACCGGTTTATGATGCCACCCGGGGACGGACTTAACGCTATACTGTAAAGGTCGGGGTTTTTCTAGCCATACCGACATTAATAAATAATACGTATAAACTAAAATAGGTACTAAGTATGTAACCTCTGTGGTAGCGGGTTCAAATCCCGCCAGACCAAAAACAGTGTTGAGACTTGAGACTCTTGTAATTTCTCAACCCTAGTCCTGTTGTCTGTGGTGTGATACCCTTGTGCCTCCAAAACTACGTCAAGCAGTCAGTCTTGCGCTCAGGCTGTCAGCGTTTGTGTTGGTCAGCCCGTCCTACAGGATTATCATATCTTCTATAGGAATCTGATATTGACACAACCGTCGACTTAGATCTTAAACATTTAACATGTAGTTTCCTTTTGCCTTCCAGGCGTAAAAAAACATGTAACATGTTGCAAATCCACTAGATACCTTATAAAGACTGGCTCACACTATGTTTACATGGTAATCTGATTACCTTGCATTCTTGCTAGTTCATTCACACATACATTCCTACCTATACTTATTCACTGCACACAAATTATTACTATAAATTAACCCCTTTCATTCATAAACGTCTTGTAATCTTATAATAGATAAAAAAGTTTTATAATTCGTTTGTGTTTGTCTGTCATCTTCTCATATATACCTACTAGTAAGAAAGAGACAAAAGCCATTTTACCTGTGGAGGCCTTTAAGACTTTTTGTTATTCAAAAAATCATTAGTATTGAATGAAACCTTTTTGGTAACAATTATTTCGATCGTTTCACATAAAAAAAAAAAAAATTAAAAAAAAATTATTCGCATCAAAATCTGTCCATTATTTCAAGTTTACGACGCTGAAAATTTGTACACAGATACACAGACATACAGATACACACTTCAGATTTCTCCTCCTTATTACGTTTGTTGTGTGTCTAAGATGATCCCAAAAACTGACGGATTTCGCGGTTTTACGATTGTATAGAAAAATTCAAGAGATTCCAGGGCCTCGATTCTCGCGTTTTAGACATTTAACTCTAATAGACAAATGTCAAAATTTTTCAGAAAACTAATGAAGTCCTTATTTATTTTCGACATAATAATATGTCTAATAGAGATAAATGTCTAAAACCTGAGTTTCTGGCGCTTTTGACAATTCTTTTTGCCAATTAGCCTTTAATACCACATGTCACAGAATTTATTTTATTTATTTTTATTTTATTTTAGAAGTAATTTTAATTTGAAGCCTAAACTTTTAATATGTACCTGGAGAGGAGAGGAAAGCAATTTACAATTGATTGCACTATACGCTCTGATTTATATAATTTACTCATAGTGACGACTGCGACTCCGGTGTATGGTTAAAACTCGAATGAGTTTATATTACACCTATCTTGTAAACAACTGTTTTTGTACCTACTGTTTTAATAATAAATCGCTGTACCAATGTAACTGATTTTGGTTTTTAAATACTTGTAGAGGTCTTATAAAATTTTTAAAAAGGAAATACGAATTTTTGCGGCGGCAGCTATTCATTAATAAAAGTAGGTAATTTAGAAAATTAATTCGACTTCAAAAAGGGCTCAACAAATCCAATTAAAAGCGTAGGTGTGTGCCTTTCTTAATAGGTTCATACGCCAAGTATTTTTTTGAGGTCGTTACCAGAACAAATAGTTATTCAATATTCATTCACAGATTACATGTTTGTTAAAAATTAAAATTTGGAAAAAAAAATCTTCGCCTCACTTACTAACTAAACAGATTCCCCTAAAAACTTAAAAACAGATGTAACCGGAAATAGTTGTAACAATTAGAGCACAAGGTCACCGCACACAGCGCAGCGTTGAGTCATGTAAGTGAGCTCGAACCTTTATCTAATGGGAGGTCAGTGAACCGAATTATTTGGTTTGAAAATTTCACTTTTTTATTGCACTGCACTTCAAAGTGTAAAAATCCATCCTTATTTCTAGGTATATATAAAATTCTCGTGTCGCAGTGTTTAAAACCAAAATGGCTGGACCGATTTTTACGAAATTTTATATTTACATTCAGTAGGTCTGAGAATCAGTCTTAATCTATTTTTAATACGCCTAAAGAGTGACAAGAGTGGTCCACCGTATTTTTTTATTTTATTTTCGGATATTTTTTTTATGATGTGATCTTAAAAATATAATATCTCGTCGGTGTCCTGCCTTAATATTTGTATATCTACAAGAAATTTATTTTTGTTTCACCCGAGATTCGAACCCAGAACCCGACGGACACGCTTACCATTGGACCAGCTAGACAATGGTTTTGCCATAATATTTATAAAACCCTGCATTGTATAGTAACTTTCACAAAGGGCTGCGTGCGTATAACTATAACAAATCGGTTATCAGTTCGACTCCTGCGCACGTGGTCGTTTGCGCAATACTAGTACCGATTAGGAACTTGGATTGTGAAATAAGGCAATGTGTTTTACTTATATTACTTACCCACCCCTAAATCGCACGGGTGCAGTATTATGTAATAAAATTATGATTAAGAATAAGATTATTGATTTGCGTGAAATATGGTTACAGGTTGTTATGGCGGAGTTGCTTAAATAAGTACAGCATATTAAATACAGCGTATACGGTGTGCAAAATTAATTGAAGTAATAATTAAGTGTAAAAAAAATCTGTTAAGGGACTACGCACATTCAGCTCTATTCAGCGTTTGTCTATAGAAAGCTACGATTTTGTATGGGATGCGTACGCGCCGTTTAGCGATGAACGGCGTCCATTACAAAAACTTTGCATGCTAGATGATTAATAGTAATACAATAAATTTTCACAAAATAATGCATAATGTGAATATTATAACATACATACCCGCGAAATATATAACCCTTTGTGCAGTCGGGTCAAAATATTATGATAATAATAATAATATAATATAGTGTGACATTAACACACACGGTCATCTGATCCCAAACTAAGCAGAGCTTGTACTATGGAAACCAGATAACTGGTAATATACTACATATAATACTTTTCTTTTGTAAATATATACATAAATATAGATAATTACACCCAGACACAAGACAAACAGACATATTTAAACAAATGTTTGTCTCGGGTGGGAATCGAACCCACGACCTGCGGCGTGAAAAGCAAGTATCTTACCGACCACGCCACCGGCCCGATGATCTTATAGTTAGATGTTTCAGACGCAAAATGTATTGTTTGAACTTAATTCAAAATAAGGCTATATTTAGGGAAGACTCGAGTCCTGAGAGAGTGCCCTGATGCGGTCCTCGATAACATATGAGCTACAGTTTGTTTTATGTGACGCCTTATCTCGGGAACAGGACAAAAAATGAGAGAAAACTGGGTTACTTTTTACGATGTTTTTGTAAATATCTCTCTATACTCGTCTCTGCCTATACATATACTATTAAAATACTTCAGTAATGTTGTACTAAATCGATATATTATAGTTTTATTCAATTCGGCCCTAATTAATAGCAATTAACGTTTTGTTTATAATTCTTTTTGCAACAACAACACAAAACCGACTTCAATTGTAGGTAAAATTATTAGTGCAATTGCCCTAAACGCATAATTCTAGGTACCTAAAATTATGCGTGTAGAGCAATTGCACTAATAATTTTGGAAGGCTGCGCGCTTAGCGTAAACAATGACGCTTCTTTCGACATAGCTCAATAACTACTAGTCAGATCTTGATCAAATTTAAATGGGACCACACGGAAGCATTTACTTGCCAACAAAAAAAAGAATCATAGAAAAAGAATCGTATAACAAAGATATTAGGTAACAAACATAAAAAAACATACAGTCGAATTGAGAACCTCCTTCTTTTTGAAGTCGTTTGAAAATGGATATTTTTCTAGCCGACTAGGCGACTGTAAGTCTCGAGCAATAGGTTTGCCAATCGACACTATACTTAAATTTATGTTTGTAACGGAATTTTCGAACGAAATTATTTTTATTTACTGTTTTTTTTTAAACTTTACATTCATTTGAAATTTTGGACAAAATTCAAATTTAAAATTTAATACACAAAATATTACCTTTAGGTACACGTACGTGTGTTTGTGGCGGAATCTTCGAACGCGATTTTACCCATTGCAAAACGTCAGGTTCATTTAAAATTTTGCACACTTGTCTGGCAATACAGTAGTTTAATAAGTTATCTTCAAAACAGTAAAAGACCTAGTTTATTCTAATGGTATTTAAGAGTGTATTTTTTTTAAACCTATTGACAGTAACTAACGCTAGTAAAAGTATGAAAAAACAAAAAGTGTGTCAACGACACTTTTGTTTAGGTTGGAGTAACGAAACGAAATGTAGTCAAAATGACACTAACAGCCAAATCTTCTAAATATACATATCAAAGAAGAAACTGACTGACTGACATATCAACGCAGAGTCCAAACCACTGGGTCTGGAGCCTCCAAATTTGGCACATAGGTTCCATATGGGGTCTAGGGGTGCAATAAGAAAGGATTTTTCAAAACTCACCCTTTGAGGTGGTGAAACGGGGTTCCAAAGTTTGTATGGAGAAACAAGATTAGTGAAATCAATTCCGCGGGTGAAGCCGCGGACGGAAGCTAGTTATCTAATGTACACCAAATATTATCTACACTTACCTAACTTAGGACAATAATTTGTAAACTCCAAGACTAGCAAAACACTGGGTAAACGCGGGTGATAATCTACCATCTACCCGGTCCCCGGTTATCCGGGCCGAAATCTCGTAAAACACACACGATGGCCCCGGGACCTATTCACTTGAATTTTATGTTTGCCTTTTCTGGATTTGATGTTCAGGAGTTAATAAGAATTTATGTAATATATTACTTCAGCGAAAGCAATGTGGACCAAAATATAATCTACAATAATTATAATCTTTGTAGTTATGTTGTGTAGAAATAAGTAGGTTCTGTTACAAAACTATATACCTGCGATTTGTTATTACACATAAATTCTGAGCAAGGAAGTTTCTCAAACAAAATGGGCAAGTCATGGTCATCATCACTGATCATCAACGACTCCAATCTATAATTATAATAATAATATATAAGTTAAAATATTAACAAAAAAAAACGACTTCATGGATATCATTCTCAGAACTAAACCAAACTGAATTGGGACCACACGGGAAGCATCAGCTTTCAATTAAAAAAAAAATATCAAAATCGGATCACCCATTCGAAAGTTCTGAGGTAACAAACATAAAAAAAATACAGTCGAATTGGTAACCTCCTCTTTTTAGAAGTCGGTTAAAAATGAATCACTTATTGTGTCGCTATGCCCAAAACTCGAAAACGGCTGAACGGATTTGGCCAATGCTCTTTTAAGAATATTCGTTGAAGTAAGAGTATAAATAAATAAATATTCTGGGACATTAACACACACGGTCATCTGGTCCCAAGCTAAGCAGAGCTTGTGTGATGGAAACCAGATAACTGGTATATACTATACATTTAATACTTTTCTTTTGTTAATATTTATATACTTATAGTAGTAGTATTTTTCTTCTTTTTTTTTCTTTGATATTAATTCAAGTTACACTTATTGAGTGTGGTGACCGATAAGAAAACAAATTACAACCAATATTACCGATACAGCCAATGCCATCTAGAGGCGAGTTTCTGAACTAAGGAGACAAGCATGATATTTCAAAAAGTCATTAAAAGTTCTGCTATTCATCGATAGATGGCAAAACTAAAAAGTATCACCGCTGTGCCGGTCGGAGTGGGGGTGTTAGGTTATTTTCGTTACGGAATTTCTGGATTCGGTCACCACGCTCAAGGCCCGCGATAGAAGCTATGCAATAGCTTAAAAAAATGAATCTATTCACCTGGTCCACGACATCCCCCGTGAAGAACAGCTGATCCGATGCTTTTTGATGACTTAATGCTTTACTTAAACTTTTTTTAAGACTGCCTGCTCTCTTTTTGCTACACATTGGGGTAATAAAGAGCTCTATGTGATGATAATTTAAGAGTAAGGTATACATTTAAAAGTATACAAATTGAAGTTTAATTCTGTTCAGTTACTGTAGCAATTATTTCATTAGTGAGCTGTCCGTCTCTACCACTAATTACAGACCATTAAATAGTTTGTTTAAGCTTTTAAGTTCTAAATTGCTTTATTTATCTTCAACAATAGTACTTAAGACGAAGTTTAGTAACGTGTGTAACAGCTAACTGTAAATTTTATGTCACAAAACGTATTTTATTCTAAAAGTACTAGAACGTAGCATAGTAGAGATGTATATCTATATATATATTTCATCGACTTTTAAAGAAGAAGTTTAATAATAATAATAATAATTCATTTATTTCGGAATTTCTTCCATAAACGTTAGTAGGTAACATATTTCTTAAGAACTAGTGTTAGTAGGGGAGCCGAAGATGCTAAACGTGTAGTTACTCGAGCGTTGTCGATACTTAGTCGTCTTTAAAGATTAAGTGGTAGTAAAAAAAAGGTTACATCACGTCCACCTCTTCAGCGGTGGGAAGCAGTTTTTCAGTTTTTTTTTAGGTTTCTTTACCTCTCCTGGCATCTTTAAATTATTATCACAAAAAAAAGAATTAACCAAACTAAAGTGGATCCAGGTGATTTGAAAGCATCGTGAATTTGTAGCGCTCACTTTTCCTTGATCCTGGCTCAAATCGCCTGATTTTTGATATATACACTTATCAACATCTAATGTACTCATCATACATTATTCTGACGAATTCGTGTATTTTTGCCTAATAAATATGTCTTAGGAATATTTTGACTGGCTACTGTAAACTCGCGGCCCTATATAAGAAGCTAAGATTTGGTGTAGGTATTCAACTGAGCGCAAGGTGTCCCCTATCTCTTAATTTGACGCGCTTGAGTAAATCCCAAAATCTCCTCTTCGGCTCCCCTACTATAATATCATATAAAAGTATACTGCTTTTCTCAGGCACTCTTCACTTACATGCATAGCTGTCCAGTGCCTGAGAAAAGGGCCATCAAATCTACTGGCTACCGTAGCCAGGATGCTGTTGGTGCTGCCACGTACGCGTCGCCACAGAGATGCTACGCGTTTCCGCATTATAGCGTAAAAATCATGAAAAACATCAGCTTTTACGTTAAATAGTTTAGGTTAGTGTACAGAAAAACCAGTGATGGTTTATGCGACACTGCTAATGCAAAAGTATCTCATTGTATATTTCTTTTATTAAATTAAATAATTATTATTATAAAGTCCTTTATGTTATATGTGGTGGACTTATTTCTAAAAGAACTATTATTATTTAAGTCGGCTTAACAGAAAATTACACCACATAAAGCAAATCAATATCTTTGTTGATGATTATAGCACCCCTCTAATCACAAATATCAACAAAATGTTTGGATGCCTTTTTGTGAGATCAAATTCGGTTTACACACTTTGCAAAGCTCACTCAACACACCTTATAGGCATTGTCACCCTAAGTGACAAATACATCTACAGACAAGCAACCTCATTGACATCAAAAAATTATTATTATTATTATTTATACTATGTCTGGGAGTAATTAATCTTTAGTATTTATGTATTTATCAATTCCTAGTATCCATAATACAAGTAAATATAATTGCTTAATTTGCGACTAGATGGCGCTGTGTGTATGTGTGAAAATATTATATCTGGAAATAACACTTATAGTGGCTTTTCTAAAAACAAATTTTAATTCTACCTACAAAATACCAAAATATATTATTATTGGAACGATGTTCCTTATCGCGCGTTGTGAAAGGGGGCTAGACGGAAAAAATTCTTACGAAAAGTTGTCACGACACTTTTTGCTATAGTAAGCTATTGTAAGCTGTGCGGCGTGCGCATGTTAGCAAAAAAATATTTAAAAAAAAAATTGCAAAAAATATACCTTAGAAAGATAAAACAAAATCATACTTACACATATGAAAAAAAAATGAAAAAAAAAAGCAAAAAGAAAAAAAAATATATTACAATTCCTTCGGAGTGTCCCTTGACACCTCTCAAGTTTTTTTTCTATTACTGATACATAACTAACAATGAAATGTTTTAAAAGTTGGTTGGTTGGTTAAAATAATTTCTTGTTTGTACATAAACAATGACAAATAACCTCTAAACAGTTTTACAACCTCTGTAAATCCTGAAGAATGATGATACAGAAATGTTTCCTAATATTTTGTGAAACTACATTTTATCATATGCAAAGCAAATCCACCCCTATTTGTAATCCTTTGTTAAAGAACATTTCTCGAAGATTCCATTGTGATATATGTCAGCTATGAGTGATATAAATGCTGAGACGACAAAAATAATGTTATATTTTTACCAACTTCAAAAAAAAGAATACTCCATTCAATTCGACTGTTTTTTAGGTTTGTCTAAGAATCGTTAAAAAAAGCGTTATAGTTTACACTAAGCGTCGCGACTAGTAGGCTAATTCACGTAATTAAATAAGTTCAGTTGTAGTGCAGTTGCAGTTAAGTTTCGATCAAAACAGCCCCTTTCGTATTCTCGTAATTTTGACAACCGCTGTCAGATACGCTTGCGTCAAGGTCGCGTCACGCGAGCGCTTTAGACTAGATATGACAGCTAAACATTTTACAAGAACACCATTTTGCACTAAGACGTAAACTTAACTGCAACTGCACCGCAACTTGATTGGCGCGTCAAGAAATTACGTGAATTAGGGCCCTGCTCAAATCATAAGAACAACTGTCCTAAACAAATAATTCTAGGTTTACGTTTTTAGTTAGTTCTGTTTAGATATTTGTTGCAAAAAGAATATTATGATGATTAAATAACGTAATGATGCCACGGCTTACTGTATTCCTGCAGTGATTGGTCTAAGCTGAATATTCAAGTACGCAGGAAATATCACACTATATAGTGGGGGTATCACACTATCAACTGACTTACTCCGGACTTGTGATGAGAAATGAGAAACTTCTTTTATCACAAAAAATACCTACAAAGAGAGGATGGATGATGGACGATTGACGAAAGGTAACTCGGCGGAAGTGAGTGGACTTGCTGGGTGAGGACTCCTTGAGGACGTTCGCTGATCTCATCGGTGATGTCCTTCAAAAGAGACAGACGCGTAGCACTCACAACCTAACTTTCCAACTCCTCCTATTAACTTTCTGATTAAATCCGTGCGGGATCCAAGACAGTTTAGATGTCCATGGACTTGGCTGGGTTCAAATCCCGAGTCGCTTCACGGCATCGCTGTAGATCCTGCACCAGTAGAACTGCTGGAGCACCAGTAGCGGGATTACGGTCGTAAGTAAAGTCCCATTTAAAAAAAACACAACTGGAGCACGTTTGACCAGATGTATGAACATGAGTAAGGCTAAGGAAGTATGCTTAGACCGTAGCAAGTGGCGCTCTATAGCCTCTGCCTACCCCTATGGGAAAAAAGCGTGATTGTATGTAAAACCTGCAAATTACCCCTGAACAAAATATTAAAAACAAATAAAGAACCTTCTCCCTCGTGAAGTCGGTTAGAAATCAAACTGAATTATTTATGGAGTATAAATTTGTTCTCATCCAATTATTCTATAGAATAGACTCATCGTTGTATCGATAGGGGCCGAGTTTGTGGTTAGGAAGTGGCGAGTAACATGATATGCAAGGTTGTGGTGCAAGGCCAGGGCTAACCGGTTTGCGCTGGCTTTTTGTTTCATTTCTTTACTCATCAAATGGGATCTCGGAACAAAATATCAGAGATACCTAAAAACCTTTCTTAATAAAATATATAGAAAGCAAATAACTCCACCCCTAGCCGTACTCCAGCTTCAGCAGCCAGTCTTAAGCTTACTAACAATGTTCGCAGGTGATATTATATGCTCAAGAGTGAACTCAGACACAAGTGTAGTGTCCTCTTTCTTTACTGTCAGAATCCGGTGGTACAGATTAATCGACACAACCGGTGAAAGATTGGGCGCAGGACCAACAGCTTTACGTATTCTCTGAAGCACACGGATATCACAGCACCTTCAAGACCTTTGGTCCAGTGTGGGATTTGATTGAACCATTGCCCATTGCACCTGGTACTGACAATGAAAACGAAGATAGTAGATTTTGATTAATGTGTATTATGTACGAGCCCACTCACCCTAATCCTACAATCCTACTTAGAAAGGCACTTGTTCTACACATGCCTCATCACACCCGTTTCAAAATTATAGCTTCACCAGGCATTTTGATGAAACACGATTGGGTCGTATGAGAGCGTGTCATTTTCTGGTAGATGGCCAGGGATCAAGTGTTCCGTCATCCTGGTGATCAGGGTTCATAATATTAAATAATACGAACGTATGATGTATAAGTCCCTTGGCCCTCAGAGTTACGCAACTGTATGCTAGAAGGTCACCATGGTCCTTGAATGCAAAGTTAGTCTTGTGTGTCTTGGTACAGTGAACTTGTTAAATACTCCTTCAAACCTTTGCCTAAGTTTTTTACTTGTTGTGGTATTTATGATTTTAATTCTCTTGTTACAGCGTGTCCGGACATTCACAACCTCTCTTGACGAGCTTGCTGGTCGAGTCCAGGCAGCTGAAGCAGCGCGCTCATCATGGCGAGGTCCTGGAGACGCCAGAGACGCACGCGCGCAACTCGACGCTGTGTCACGTGCGCGCGCCCAGCTGCCTCCGTTGAGGAGGCTGGCGGATGAACTCCATGGCCAAGCGCAGCAGCTGGCAAGAGATAAGATTCAGCTGCCGGATCATTTGTTAGCCAGGCTAGATGATTTGAATACAAGGTTTGTGATGATTTTATGTTCAAAATATGCACCAAATTAGGCGATGAGAGATTAGTGTTGGCGATTACTAAGCAGACATCTAGCATTCGAATCCCAGCAGGTTCAATTACAGTGAAGAAACAGTAAAGACTTAGAGAAGAATAAAAGAATATGAATTTGAATCCCCTTGCTGGATTAATGCAAGTGGACGTAATAGTCTCAAGCCTTGAAACTGCACAGTCTGCTCTTTCCCAGCAGTGGACGTTAACTGCCTAGGAGGAAGGAGATTCTGGTTTCTGATCCCAACAAGCATATTGTTGCTGTTCTTTTAGCATCAATGATCAATAACAGGGAAAGAAAAAATTTAAAAGAAACGTAGCACTTAACATTTGAGGATATTTTATACACAAGGCTAGCAGGGGATTAAACATAGCTATTGTCTCAACGCTTAAGATAGTTGAGAGACAGTGGAACGTTAATGGGTCGTTACTGAGCTTAATATTCAGAGTACCAGTTACAGCTGTGGAATGTTTCGCGTTTTATCGCATTCTGTTGATTGAAGGAGCTTAAAGCTCTATAAAAGCTGCGGTGGTGGCTGTTAAGTCGTATAATGGCTATCGAGAGAAGATAGGTCACGTAAACGTTCTATAAAGATTCATTGATTAGCAGCTTTGTTTAATGATCGCGCAATCAATTTTAATGCCTGATTGAATTGGTAGTTTCATGGCATTTAATGAGACAAGTTTGCGGTTTTTTTAAACCAATGTGTTTATAAACAAGCATAGGGCTAATCCTGCCAGAGGCATTGTTAGCGCGGTACCGACTCATTGGATCTCTAAAGGTTTAATACTTCTTTTTTGAAGGTCTCTAAAGATATAATCCCCTTAGAAGAGTAACTCAATCTCGCCTTTGCTTTGGACAGGTTTAGTTTCAATTCAACAAACTCGGTTAGTTTCATAGATTCGGTATCTGGGTGCCCTCAATGGTCGACTCAAACAAGGCAGTGATTATCAGATTAATTTAACTGGCCGGTGGCGTGATGGTGACACTTGCTTTTCACTTTCGCAGGTCGTGGGTTAGATTCCCACCCAAAATAGACATTTGTATGTCATGTCTGTTTGTCTTGATCTCTCGATAGCACAATCATTATTTCTACTTACTACAGATCGCTAAGATTAATTTGGATTAAAGCTGAAAGCGTAACGTCTACCGAGCACGTGGTTGCACGGGTACTTCCCGACGACGCAATGGTCCAACATATAGTGCCAGCTCGTCTAAGATGGCCGCTTCACTCGTGCTTGGTGTTCATTCGTTCGTTCACGTTGACATTTTCGAGTGACAGCTGATGTGTTGACAAGCGGATATGCCAACATATTTTTAAGTTTGTATATAAAAAAGAAAAGTAGTATTGTAGTAGGTATATTAACAGATGTCTGGTTTCCATAGTACAAAGCTCTGCATAGTTTGGAATCAGATGGCAGTGTGTGTTAATTACCAAGATATAGTTTAGAATTGATATCGTTAGTCAGGGTATAATAATATGTTACAGGGTATCTGGTTTGATGTCTGGCGGTGAGGAACGTGTCAGACAGCTAGCGGGCGTAGCGCGGGACGGCGGAGCAGGCGCGGCGCAAGGGTTCCTTGCTGGCTCCGTAGAACCGCCCTGGGAGCGCGCTGTCACTCCTGCTAACGTTCCTTACTACATTAAGTAAGTAGTAAGCACACCAACAGTAACTACTCTTATAACTCTCTAATAAAGCAATTTGGCTCAATACCAAATCATAGCGCCCAGGACCTCAATTCTTACGATTTTGACATTTTTGTCGAAAAAAATTATGGCGAATGTCAATTAAAAACTACTGAAATAATAATGATGTTTAATAATTAAAGACTTATGTCTTGATATTCTGAGAAAACGAAATTTAGTTTTCAAGCGACATTCGGCATTCTATTCGACGTATGTCACGCGCGAAATTTGAAAATTATTTATCAATTATCTAAATATATAAAAGAAGAAACTGACTGACTGACATATCAACGCAGAGCCCAAACCGCTGGGTCTGGAGACTCCAAATTTGGCACTTAAGTTCCTTATGGGGTCTAGGGGTGCACTAAGAAAGGATTTTTCAAAACTCACCCTTTAAGCGGGTGAAACGGGGTTCCAAAGTTTGTATGGAGAAACAAGATTAGTGAGATCAATTTCGCGGGCGAAGCCGCGGGCGGAAGCTAGTTATATCATAAATAAATAAGTAAGCGGTTACCCATCCGAAGATGAACTGCAAGATAACTGCAAGTTGTTGCTTGATCCTAATCAGGAAATCTTTAGGTAATTAGTATTATCACTACTTTCCAGTCATGACTTAGAAACGACCCACTGGGACCACCCGAAGATGATTGACTTGATGAACTCGCTCGCTGATTTGAACGAGGTTCGATTCTCAGCCTACAGGACTGCGCTAAAGCTGAGGGCTGTTCAAAAAGCGTTATGCAGTGAGTATATTTAAAAACATTTTTAGACGATACTAGACGATAAAGACGATAAATAAATTATTATTATAATTATAATTATATATATACTATACTATATTATTATTATATTACTATTATTATATAATTATTATATTATATATTAATAAAATGAAACGCGTTTTCCGTTGTCACGACATCACGCGTGAACGGCTGGACCGATTTCGCTAATTCTTTTTTTAAAATATTCCTTTAAGTACGAAGATGGTTCTTACGCAAAGAAAATTAAAAAAAAAAGAAAATATAGAAAGCGAAGAAGTGCCGAAAACCGGTTTAGATAACTATTATTTATTATTGGTTATATTTTTCTTTAAATTGTTTTGTTTTGTTATTTATTATTCTTAATTTTATTTGATTTATGTATAAAATTTTATTTTGTCGGTAATTTACATTTTTGGAACTTGTGTTAATGTAATTGGTTTAATAGAACCGTGTTAACATAAATAAATAAATAAATAAATAAATAATATTCGGTAGGTCTGAGACCCGGTAGATGGCACTGCTTTACCGGGCAGAACGACGTCTGCCGGGTCCGCTAGTTATATATAAAGACATTTCGTAAATTGAAGTAACACAGTAAACAACGTTAATACTGTGACCCCTGTAGCTGTTGTAACAATAACAACAAGCTAAATTATTTAAATAATCAAATACCCGATTGCGGCAACATCTGTTAACTTGATTGAATGGAGAACTGATTTGGCGCGAAAAATCTGAAATATATATTTTTTCATAATTTTGATCCTACCCATTGTCACTCCCATGACTAAGACGAATTTAATGACACCTCTCCAACTCAGATGCGACAATCCGTTTTTGCTCTAGAGCGAGAAAGAAATATACATACATACATACAATCTGGTGCAATCTTGTAAAAATATATTGCTTTTCAAATAAGTAGGTACATCAGTGTTGTGGGTCGCCTCTAGTAGGCACTCACAGCGTTTACTGAACAATGTCCATGTTTGACACTGATAGGTCACATTTACTCTTGGTTTTAATTTTTTTTTCTTTTACATTTGTTTATTTTCTCTTTCTATGTGTTTCTTTTTTTATCACTTATTTTGTGTGTCCTGTCTTTGTCAAATAAATGTTTTTCTTTCTTTCTTTCTTTTATTGCCTCGTTGGTCTACTGGTATGGGTGTTTACTTAGTAACCGCGAGGTTCTGAGTTGAAATTCCGGATCGAGCAAAAATACTTACTTCGAAATATTTATTAATTGTTCAAAGTTTGGGAATGATACCAAATGAATGGCATTAGGCTCGCCCCTATTACGTATGAGAACTAAACTAGCGGGCGAAACGTGGATAATATTTACCTCTTCTTCCTTTTTTTCCTTTATTCTCTCCCTATCTTCGGGTAATACTATAAGGCTTTATTTATTTTTTTGAGGCGCGAATCTACATAAAAATAGTCATAATTTTTCAAAGTAACTAACTTGGTTTTATATCAGAATTATTTATTTAACTGCGCTGTTAGCATATTAGTTACTGACTCTGGCTACTAAGCCGAAGGTCATGGGTTCAATTCCCACCCTGAACCAATCTTTAAGAGTATGATTATTTGTTATTTCGGTGTAATTTATCTATAATATGTATGATCAGTTCCTAGTACCAATAATACAAGCAAATATTTGCTTTATTTAATTTACGACTAGATGGCGCTGTGTGAAAATATAATTATTATCATGGACTTTTCTTTTAAGAGTAACGTAGTATTGTGTCGATAGAATTTAATGCTATATACCTATATTTATATGAACCTTATTGTTACCTTCCAGTGCACATGCTACAACTCCCGGCTGCGTTAGAAGCCTTCGATTGCCACGGACTGAGAGCTCAAAACGACAGACTAATTGATATACCTGATATGATCACTATTCTAACGTCTTTGTACGAGGTAACTATTACTATTTATTTACTAAAATTGTTATTTAATCTTTAAATAGGTACTTACTGTCATCAGTCACATCTACTTCCTTCCCTCTCCCCAAGCGAGCTAGCCTTGATCCCGCGACCAAATAAGCAGAATAACACGTCCAGATAGTAACAATTAACATCTAAGCTATAGGCCGACCGTTTAACTTGCGTATCGCTATCTGAGTTACAAAGTAATGAAACATTAATAAAATCTCATAAAGAACTATTTAACCACAGATAAAAGTAATGTAAGACTATTCGTCACTAATATCCATATCGCTTGAACCATCATCACTGTCCGTGCAGCTTGAGGAGTCAGAATCTTGGCGATAGGCGATACGCGAATTAAACGGTCGGCCTATAGAAATATCGTCAGCATTTGACTGACCTGGGGGCGTAATGGTTAGTGACCTTGACTGCTTAGCCGAAGATCGCGGGTGCGATGCCCACCCGGGACAAATCTTTTTGTAATGCGCATGATTGTTTGTTCTGTCTGGATGTAAAATGTCTAATAAATGTATGTTAAAAAAATATGTATTTGAGTAGTATATCCGTTCCTAGTACCCATAACACAAGCAAATAAAATTGCTCAATTTGAGACTAGATGGCGCTGTGTGTATGTGTGAAAATATTATTATTTCACTGAGTAATTAATACCATGGATATACCATTAATACATGGATGGACTCCAATCTGGCTGATTGATAATATATACGCAATCAAAACCAACAAAGAATTACTTACTACGGCCATCACAAGATTTCCTTTAACACAGAAAGTATCAGATAAGTTTTCCTGACCATTTATACATAATAATAATTTTTTAGGTGATTGCCGCAGAGAACCCGAGCGTTGTGAATGTACCTCTCTGTTTGGATCTATCTATCAACTGGTTGCTCAACGTGTATGACAGTCAGAGGACAGGACAGATTCGCGTGTTGAGCTTCAAAGTGGGGCTTGTACTGCTCTGTAAAGGGCATTTGGAAGAAAAATATAGGTTAGTACCTAGCTAATGTAACGAGGGTTTAGTCCACGATAGTCCAAATGAGAATTGGACCGACTAACAATGTATTGGATCAATTATTATAAATTGGTCCAACTTTGAATTGAACTAACTGCGAATCGAACTAATTACGAATTGGATCAACTGCGAATTAGATCGATTACGAATTGGTAATTATTTTTAACGTTTGATTAATAGCGAATTAAACCAATCCCATCCAAAGAATTTAAGAGGCTTTAGGTCTCAATCCAGACCCTCGTCAAATGCAGGTTGTTGAATGTCATAATTATGTCACTGAAGTTGTATTGTAATATTGGTTTACTTACGGTTTTTTTCGGATCACTCGTTCCATTTAGCTTCAAGAGCTTCTTTTGGTTTAGCAGACTTCCTGTCTTACGATCTTTTACTTAGCCGTTTATATCTTTTTCTTTCAGATATCTTTTCCGACTGATCGCTGATCCGTCATGTCGCGCTGACCAAAGAAAACTGGGACTTTTACTACACGACTGTATACAGGTAACTTGATTTAAATTTATAAATTAACATTTTTAATATTGGACATTTTCACCTTATCCTATATCATAAGGCATAATCCAAGCTTGTAACTAAGCTGCTGGGTTGTTCAGTGAATGCCAAGTGGAAATAAGTGGAATTCAACACAGCACATTGGCCTGCTGAAGGACAGGGGGATTTTAATGGGTTTCCACTCAAGCTGAAGATTTTGGTCTCCATTAAATTTGCCTCAAACGGGAGTACCACATAGTTTTCCACTCTAGTGTGGCTCCAGGCAGTTTATTATAAATATTTTATTACAGGAAGCACTTATAATTAGTACTGCGCCTGATTTCTCATCAACATTAGCCGTCAGTTAGTTCCATAGGACATGGTCTCTTTATCCCATTGTCAATATTAGTTTACTTGCTTTTATTAAGTCACCCTTTTTTATAGGTACCAAGACAATTGGGCGAAGTGGCAGCCTTCGGTGGCTCGAACATAGAACCTTCTGTGAGAAGTTGCTTCGAGCAAGCTTCAGCCGCTACCAAGGAAGGCAGTAAAGGAGGCACCCTGGACAGACAGAAAGCTGGTGAGCACCTTTACTATCTGTGGATGTCACATTATTTAATTAAAATGCCAGATATGTGACGTGACAATTTGCGATTGGTCCTTATGAGAATTTTATTTTGTTGGTCGCATATAAGACAGACTGAGGGAAGCCTTTCCAGCTGTTAAGACGCCTGTTGCCTAAACAGACGGTTAAGTGTCACTTCAGTCACTTGTGACAGCATGGCCTGTCAGTTGACAAACTTACAAGACTAGACGTCTTGTAAGTTTGTCGTCACTTAGATTTCTTGCCTGTGATTCTCATTGTTACATCAGGGGACAATATCTATGAGGTCGGTTGAGTGAGCACGTGGTGTGTGCAAACCAAATTTGTCCGCACTAAAAAGTAATCTATTTCCATCCAAACATTGTGTGAATATTTGTTATTTAGCAGAAATATTGATTAGCTTTCTGTGGTGTTATGTGTACCATCGAGATGCAAAGGTATTGAGGTTTATCTCGTGATTGCGGCCCTATGAACTCGCTGATTTAAATAAAAATCTTCTCCACAGACAAAGAAAAAGACAACAGCGAGTCACCCAAAGACAAGCCGGTGGAACGTGACGCTGAGGGTCAGCTGCAGTACATCGAGGCGTTCCAGTTCCTGCAGTGGCTGCAGAGGGAGCCGCAGTCCATGGTCTGGCTCCCCGTGTTGCAGAGACTTGCTGCTGCTGAGACCGCACGACACCAGGCCAAGTGTAACATCTGTAAGGATTATCCTATCGTTGGATTCAGGTATGTATCGAACGAGATTTTTTATCTCATCATGAGTTGGGCTAGGCAGAAAGCAGAAAACTTTTGTAAAATACAGAAAAATTTAGTTGCGGCTCGAAATTTGGCCTCCCAAGCCAGGCTAGCCAGCGGGGACCGACATTAAACTTCAGCAAATGTTAAACCTGCATCTAATATTTTCTGTATATTATAAAAGTTTTTTTTCTCGACCAGGGTATCGAGCCTGGGACTTCGTGGTTATTAAGCGAACACGCTTCCCATTAGACCTGGCTTCAATATTTTTAGCCTAACTCATGAGTAATTCTAATAGACACTGTACGCTGTATGAGAATTTCAAAGCAAAACATACCTTCTTTTCATCATGACAAGGTATATTATTCCACCAGGTATCGCTGTCTGAAGTGCTTCAACTTCGACATGTGCCAGAAGTGTTTCTTCAGCGGACGCAAGGCTAAGAACCACAAACTGACTCACCCAATGCAAGAATATTGTACTGCTGTAAGTATTACACTAGAACTAATATGAACCTCTTTGCGCAGTCGGATAAAAACTATCCCATGTCCTTCCTCGGGTCCAAAACTACCTCCTTATCAAATTTCATTCAAATCGGTACAGTAGTTTTGGTGTGAAAGCGCGACAGATGGAGTTACTTTTGAATTAATAATATTAGTTATAATGACTTCTCTTAAGTATCAGGGTTGTGGATATAACAGATGAATAATATTAGCTGACTGGCCACCACTCCCTTCCCTTTTTAGTGTCCCAAAGTCAAAGTTACTGTGTATTTTTTTCTTTGAGAATATAATTCTACATGAAATAAGTAACAAAAAAAGACATTTTATTGTTATTGTGTTCTGTTAGAGCGACTTTTTCCCAAACAGTTTTCTTTGATTTAGATATCTATATTATATAGTCCAAAATTTTATAATAATCTTTACTACATAGTGTGGAGTTTACAACTGTTTTAAATTTGTTTTCTTTTATCTTTATTTTTAAAAGGGACTTTTTTTCCCAGCGTCTGCCAGTCCCATGGTATCCTAAACAATTATCTATCAACAAAAATGGGCTTGATATTAAACAATTTTTTTGCATCACCTCTAGTTGGTTGAGACAAAATTTCATACACATTCCATCGTTATAATATAATGTAGGTTTTGAAGAACTCTGCATTGTTCACAATGTAGAGAATTGATTAGCTTCATCATAAAAGAAAATTCTACATGGAATGTAACCAGATTAATGTTTAAGAGCAGTAACAGACAATTTTCGTTTATGTTAGAATTCATGAACCAGGGCACTAGAAGTGGCTAAATTTGTAAATTGTTATGTCTTTAATGTTACTGGGAAGTTTACTGTAGAAAGATTGCCTCATAAAGAGTTACTCATTTTGTGAAGACGTGTATGATGTGATATTTAATCCATTGCTGGGCACGGGTTTTCTTTTAACTATCCTACGAGTTTACTAACTATAGCATGGTATCCACTGCACCATTGAGGCAAAGCAAGAAAATTTTATGTGTTTTCTTTTGCAGACAACTTCAGGTGAAGACGTACGTGACTTTACTCGTGCATTGCGCAATAAGTTCAAGTCGGCGAGATACTTTAAGAAACATCCCAGAGTTGGGTACCTCCCGGTGCAGACTGTGCTTGAAGGTAATTTTTTTAAGACATTTATATTATTACATTGATTAGGGGGTCACTTTAGAGTGAACAATTTCCGTCAAATTTGAAGAAACAATGTCCTTGTAGTATCGAACAGTTCTGTTTATTTAAACGGGTTAAGTAAATTTCTTTTAATATATAAATAAATAAAACAAGCAAAAGATTCCATCACTTCACTTTCACTTTTTTTCTTTGAGACTTCTCATAACTATCTTAAGATAGTTGAGAGAGTTTAGGCCTTAATCCACACACACTGACCAAGTGCGGGTTGGTGGATGTCACATGTCCTCGAATGATTAGTTCTTAGACATGCTAGTTTCCTTACGATGTTTTCCTTCACCGATATTGAGCAGCGGAGATGAATCAATCACACAGAGATGTGAGGGCACGACCGGGATTCGAACCCGCGACCTTATTTTTCCAAGGCGAGGACAGTGCCACAGCTACCACTGCTTTAAAAAGAAAATAACTTTACAATATACCCTTGCGTGTTCACCCTGTAACCCACACCGTGTCGTACAGGCGACGCGCTGGAGTCCCCCGCGCCGTCCCCGTCGCACGGGGCCCCGGGGGGTGCGGGGGCGGGGGGCCCGGGGGCGCACGACATGCACTCCCGGCTGGAGCTGTACGCGGCGCGGCTCGCGCAGGTGGAGCTGGGGGCCGCGCAGGGAGACACGCCCGACAGGTAACTAACAACTCTTATATTTTCGCACATACGCACAGCCAGTACCAATAATAATAATAATTATTATTATTATTGTAGTACCTTTTTAGTAACAAATATCTTAAAAATTATTGGATGGAAATGGATGCCTTTTGTAAGATCAAATTGGTTTGCACACACCGCGTGCTTATTCAACCGACTTCATAGACATTGTCCCATGTCGTAAAAAAAGACAATCACAGACAAGCAATACTTAAATAAACAAAATCATCCCAACTAATTAAAGTTGTTTTTTGACTTTTTATAACAAACTTAATAATAAACTCAATGTTTTTCAAACAATGCAATAGTTTCTCTCTCAACTCGATCGATTGATTTCGTTGGTTTATCATCCCCGTACCATGACATCGATAACGCGTCTTGTAAAATAAACTGAAGGAATTATAACTTTAAATTCTTGTTATAATCATAATAGTAATAACCATTTATTTCAGGCTATAAGGCCCATATAAAATATAACACTATAAACAAATACAATATTAAATATTATCTAATCTAAATAGTATAAATACAATATAAAATATTTTACTTTTTCCACGCTGCATCGTTAAAAAAAGAATAGATTTTAAGTTAACTGGTATAATATTCTAGGGAGTCAATAGTATATCCAGTTGTAGGCAACACTGTATAGACATGAGACAGGACTTGACCGGGTTCAAATCCCGAGTCTCTTCACTGACAAGAGTAGAAGTGACACTGGCTTACAAGAGTAGAAGTGACAAGATTGCGGTGGCGGATTAAATCCCAAAAAATTCATAAAATTGGTGTTAAAGTAGAGTACGTTTCCAGTGACGAGGAGCACGCGCTGATCGCGCAGTACTGCGCGTCGCTGAACGGTGGCGCCGAGGGGGACGCGCCGCGCTCGCCCGTGCACGTCGTGTCCGGGATACATCGCGAGCAGCGACACGAGCTCGAGGCCATGATACGGTACTACATTCTTCATTGTATCTTACTATAGGTTTGCGCTTGCACCCTTCTTGTCTGTTGTTTGTAATGATCGACAGTGGGATACGCTTACCCATTAAATACCGATACACCCGTGACTTGAAGATAGGTAGATTATATCTAGCAGGAAACAGAAATGCCGGCAGTGAATTTTTCAACTGGCAGTTTGTACAATAAAAGTGGATGCAAAGCGCGTTGTGCGAATTTCTCTGTGTATAAGTGTCGCATAACCGTGACTTAACTTGGTCCCTAGACAGATTAAGTATACAGATTAAGTATATAGAAGCGATAGCGAAAGATAAAAAAAAAGTCTAAATCTAAATTTAAAAAAAAAATCTACTGTACATTTTTTCAATCTTTCATTAAGGTTGAGCTTTGTCAGGGCTTTGTGAGATAGGGGAATAAGATTAACGCACACTCTCCGAAATGTAACAAATAGAAGACTGGAAGGCTAACAACCCTACGACGATGCTCAAGGCTTTGCAAATCAGCTTTAACGAGAGATTCATAATGTCAATAGAACTTTTGAGAGTGGTATTACGTTACGAGAGGCTTTAACCGCGATAGCCTTTTATACGGTTCTTGAGCTAAAAAGACGTATAAGGTCGTATGTCTAAGTTTGTGATTATGTCTCTATGCTACAGAGAGTTGGAAGAAGAGAACGCAAGTCTTCAAGCAGAGTACGAGCGTTTGAAAGCGAAGCAGACGCCTGGATCCACTCCAGAGGAACAGCATAGTGCTGGAGACAATAGGAACGCGCCCGTTGATCAGGTAACTAATAATATTCTGTACTTAGTTAAGGTTAATTTGCTTTTTGTATTCCCTTGCTCTTAGTCTACATTATGTAAGAAAGGGTACTTTTATATTTAATTTTAGACGATATAACAAATAAAAACACTTGGAAATATGTATATCTAATACAAAATTAAAACAGTTTTGCGTAGCTGGGAATACAGTTTTGTTTACGAAATTTAGCGATAATAACATTTATGTGTTTATAGATGTTTAATCTATAAAGTCACTATAACGTGAACAATAGCTTTACAAAATATTTTACTATCCTTGATGTCGCGTTAAAAAAAACTTCTCGGTATAAGTACCTACCTACCGCCTTTGTAAATGAAAACAATAAAACAGTCATTGAAATTGATAACGATGGTGTATTGACTATATTAATAACGATGGTGTATTGACTAAGTACCTACGTGGTGTTTCCAGGACATGATGGCGGAGGCTCGGCTGCTGCGGCAGCACAAGGGGCGGCTGGAGGCACGCATGCACATCCTGGAGGAACACAACCGACAGCTCGAGGCACAGCTACAGCGACTGCGCACACTGCTCGACGAGGTACTACAATACTACGAACTTTCTAATCAAGATACTTACACAACTTTAAATATATGTCGGAGGTTACGTTACTAATTTGGTACATTTGAATAATTGTGACTCATTTGGTACATTTCAGCCTGCTCAAGGATCTCCTCCAGCTCGCACTGGCACTCTGCAGACCAGGTCCGTCACAGCGTCACAACTCGCCACCGATTCTCCTGCCAAAATGCATAACGGATTGTACCACGAGTCACAAACGAGTAAGTATTCTTCAGAAAAGATCTTTAGATAGCATTTGATAATGTTCACAGATGTAAAACTGTTAAAATTAGATATATTTACATAGGAAGATACATGAAATAATAAAGGTGACCTAGTTTATTCAAGTTACAAAAATAATGTCCTTCTCTTTTTGTCAAGAACTAGAAAGATAGGTGTCCGTCAGGGTTTGATAATAGTTCCTTTAATTGACAAATAAATAACATTTATTTAAATATCTTCATATTTGTTACCAAGGTTCCCCAATAGTCTTAACTCTATAGATTTCAATCTATTTATCTCCTGGCCTGTACAGGCCCGTATAGAAGGTCTTTATATACATAATAAAATATAGAGGATCGCAATCGCCTTCCTGGCAGTACAGTAGTGTCTGGTACAGACGGCGCGCGCTGGGAGCGCTGCGAGCGGCCGCCGCCGCCGCCGCACGCGCCGCTCGCCGTGCACTCGCTCATGCACTGCGCAGGTGGACACATACCTTATGCAACGTAACACCACGTCAGAGAATTAAATTAACGAGAAACTAATTAATCCGTGAATTTAAAAAAATGCTTAGTATTAAAATAAATTAAGTGTGTTTGCTATTCAAGAAAATGATAAAGTCTGTTTCGTAGATGCGATTTTAGCGTTTAATAAAATCATGTTCTTGAAATAAATTTAAATTCTCTGACTACATGAGAGTTGTTGTTTCAATTAGAAGCGTTTTGTTTGTTTGTTTTACAGCTTCTTAAACATAAATTATAGTTTTTATAATAATTTGGGTTTCTTCCGTTTTTTTGTTTTGTTGTGCTGATTTTGCTAGGTTTCTTTTATTTTCAGTCTTAGCCTTCGTTGTCGCATGGTTTTCAATTGCATGTTTCTTTGTAAAGATAAAATATTAATATTGATGTGTTTTCGTTTTCTGCCTACCCTACAGGACGTATACCTTGAGGTAATATTGAAAGATTAATCTTGTTCTGAATTAAAATATATATCCAGTTCGGTGTTTATTTGATCAGATTCGTCGTCGGGGGCGTCAATTTTGACGCGAGTATTAGTATCAGTCGAAGTAACTTCCATATCGTTATCACCTTTCACATCGGCGACAGCATTGGCGTCGCCATAAATATCGGCGTTTGTGGCTTTGTGTTTAGAATCTAACATTATTTTGAAGAAAAAGAACAAGGAAGTCATTCGTCTCCACTTAGGTACTTTGTCTTAATTTTGTTTATTTTTTTACAGATGACCTTGGCCGCGCCGTCGAAGAGTTAGTATCCGTTATGACGGAGGACCAGCAACAAACATCGAATTCGCCTCCACAATACACAAACGGGAAGCCCCCCACCAAAGAGTAAAACATCGAGATGTCAACGTGATTGGTGCTGCCCACTGACGTACTATATACTAACCTAATATTTGATCTAGCAATACTGTCGAAAAATATATTCCATGTTTTTTAAATGTACAAACTTTCTACTAATTTTCGACTCATCACTAACAATGCACATGCTATTCCTACCTTATTATACAAGGGCTCTAACATTCCACATTATTTCTTAATAATAACGGCTTCTTGGGGAAAGATATGAGTAGGGGCCTGTAGGAACCAGCTATATGGAACTAACGCCAATGTAAACCATTCTTAGTTCGCTGTAGCGTAAAGTTCAATTTCGTAAAACGATTGTCGTATGCAACGCTTATTGTATTAATAAGGGCATGCCATTGTTGCAGTACGTATCGTGATTGAGTCGCATTCTTTTTTAGTAGGGCAACTCTAACAGATTTTCTACTATTCTTGTTTTTCCCCTTAACCTTAGTGTTGCTAGATCAAAAAAAAATCAACGAAAAAGACACTGTAACGAGCATTTATATAATAATATTATCATATTTTGATTAACAAACGAATCGTACCAAATTTGTGGATACTTGATATTTTAATCGTTTAAGTACATATCTTGTTAGTACAATTTCATTGTATATCATATCACTTCTTGTATACTTCCATATCATTTATACTGTGTAAAATACATGCGTTTTATATAAAACGAGGCGACGAGATCACCTCTGTAAATGGTGATCGATATTAAGTTAAATTCACATTGTGGCAACTTAAAACCTCAGAAAAATATCCTATCCAAGACATTTTAAAACATTTCAAAATGATAAACGTTGACGCAGTGTAAATTTAACCTTATTTACAATAGCTCAAGCGGTTTGACCACACTTCTATCTTAAATACTTATTCATTTTACTACGATTTTATAAAATATAACTACTACTACAATAGTAGAAATTCTGAAGTGTGGTCATACTGAGCGCTAAAGCTAAAAGCTTTAATAGGATCACAATTAGCTTTAAAACCACAAACTGTGACATATTTTCATAGCAGAACGCAATAAGACGGACGTGAAACATTTCGCCGAAACGACAGGGCCTAAGTTTTAGTTGACGTAGATAGAACTATCAGATTTTCAAAAAATGTATGCCATTAACGTTACATAATGGCCGTAGATAAAAGGATTCGTTAACTTTGCGTAGTATTTAGATGTAGCCAAATATCAGGCATGTTATTTATGCATGTTTGTATGTTATACATTAATCAAGTTATCAAAATGTATCGTTAGATCATGGAATAATCGAAGTGCTTCTTTACAGTAGTGCAGTTACCTTTCTTCCACACTTAACAACGCATTGATTATTCATTTTGATGATACGATTAGTCGATTTGAATGATCGCGTTTGTACTAGATTGTTGGATAGTAGGAACTCTAGTAGAAACTAAAATATGTATCCAAACTTTTTCACTATTACAAAAGGCGTGATGACACGATTTCTATTAGGCTATTGAGGTTGCGACGATTTTTATGTCGTACGTTATAATTATTGTGAACATTTTTAATGCTGGCAATAACAAGTGACAGATTAGTGTTGCCATATCCCAAAAATATTGCGATAATTATACCAATTTCGATTTGTACCGTCTGTCATGTAAGCTGCCTACCTTTTTAGATAAGGATATATTGGAGAGACTTTTATACGATCGTTAAATAATCCTGTTAAAGCTAAACTACATTAAGACTTCTGATCTAACCATATCATGGTTTATTTTAATTATTTTAAGTCGCTAAGGTGTGGTAATTTCGGCAAGCTAGCATTTTTGATCCTGGCAATACCAAAATTCGCCTTACCAAACGACGTTTACTTAAATTTCTTTATAATTTCGCTAATATAGTAATTTAAGAAAAAGCACAATCTTTATTAATACATGTAACGAAAATAGACATAAAATTTATACTAATATATTGTTAATAATATTATTTTTTGTTTATTATATAATGGTATGTAGAGTGGTAGTTTTCTGTTTACAAAATTTAATTATTTTAATGTTGGCAACATTATGAGACGTATACTTCCGCATTTATTTGTATATTTTACTGTGTTTATAATGTTTTAGAAGTTAATAAACACGAATAAACATTCAACATAGAATATCTTTTTTTTATTTAGTACCCTAGTACATAAAATATAAGGTATTAAAAATATTGCAAATCATTTAAATTGTACTTTTAGAAGAGTTTGTACTGAATTATAATTTCTAACTTGATAACATAATTTACCTTTAATTTTTTATTTTATTTTAGCAACATGCGATTTTCTGTAACCGTTCTTACAAACTATTGACAAACAAAATGCTATTTCTGTGTACAATTTTATTTAACAAACATTATAATATTAGAGAAAACTTAATACACAATTACCTTAGAATAATGTTAGATGAAATTCGCACCATTATGATAACTACATTCTGCCCACAACTTTCTGCATAATAATACCTACCTAATTAGCATTATCCAAGATAAAAAATTCTGGGATACTTCTATGCAGACGTGTAATTTTGCACATGGTGTCAGTAGTTATTGAGCAAGGGTAACAAACAATATTAACAAATTTCCATCTTTAATTATTAATTTGTTTATAAATATTAATACATTAAGCAGCATTTCACTAAGCCAAATGTAATGAAAGGCTTGAGAATATGTATAAATTTGCACAGTTAGTTGATGACTAAGTTATTTTCCGGCCAATCTATATATATAAAAATGAAACCCGTTTTCCGTTGTCACGACATCACGCGTGAACGGCTGGACCGATTTCGCTAATTCTTTTTTTAAAATATTCCTTTAAGTACGAGGATCTTACGCAGAGAAAAATTTAAAAAAAGAAAATTTAGAAAGCGAAGAAGTGCCGGAAACCGGGTTAGATACCTATTATTTATTATTAGTTATATTCAGTAGGTCTGAGACCCGGTAGATGGCACTGCTTTACCGGGCAGAACGACGTCTGCCGGGTCCGCTAGTAATTATTATAATAACACAACCATCCACACTATATGTAGTTAATGAAATAAAATGCATTGATAAACAGTAACAAACTAAATAAAATAATATTTTGGATATACATTCAAAAAACTACAAGTTAGCTCCTTTCTAAGTTCATATGATTACACAAATTTTTTTCTCATGTCTATAGCATATAATACAGTGAAACTTGGTTAAGTGGGACCTGGATAAGTAAGAAACCTCCATAACTGAAACTCATGCTGAGGTCCCCACACTTTGGCACTGAATTACCTCTGTTAGTAAGACGAAGTAAGCCTCTATATCTGGGACTTGTTCTTTCGATTTGTCATCATAGTTACCTCTATAACTGAGACAGCGAGTAAATTTTAAATGCATAAACCTCTGTAACTGAGATAACATTGTTTTGTTTGTTTACTCATTCTTATTCTACCCACAGTAATTTTGAGCCTCAATGACTTTCAGTTTTACCTCTATAAATGAGACAGATATTTATTAATACCTGGATATCTGAGACACTGGGTAAATGGAATACCTCTATAAGTGAAACGACATTTCAGGTCCCTTGTTGTCTCACTTAACCAGGTTTCACTGCATTGTTAAAAGGCACAGGATATACATTCAGTTTCATTAGTTTAGGAACAGTACTTTAAATATAAAATATTTACTCTTAAAACGAGTTTTTGTGTAATAATGGTGAAGAAAGTTCGCAGAAAATTTCAAATGACGGTTTCAAATTAGGTTGAGTGGCGATCTCTGCACGATAACTGGTAATAGTTAGAGATAAGTAGCTGCGAATCTTGCTCAGTGGCATGCTTTAGCAGAGGCCTAAAGTAAGTACATAAATGCAGTGAATTACAATAGGCTGATACTAACTACTTTACAGAAATATAACTACACAAAAAGCAACATACAGTTGAACTGGGAACTTCTCCTTTTTAAATCAGTTCAAACAGGGATAGCGAATCTTAACCACCCACAAAAAAGAGGGGTGTGACATTTGCCTCTCTATGTGCACACTTCTGAAAAGAATTATAAGTCTATGCTTACTTTAAAAGATATCAGGATTTCTGCATTTGCCAAAATATAATTCGAAGATAATATTCACATTTGACCTAGATAGATAAGATAATATTTTGCGATAGACGAAAAGCGGAAATTATACATTAAACCTATCTAATAAATGCCATACAGAAACATGTGATTTATGTAGATAGTCCAAAATATTATCAATGCAAAATCATATTGTAACAGCAGTAATGAAAATTGAAAAAATAAAATGTAAAATACATGTTCATGTGGCTTTGAAACCCTGAAAGTTGTCTCTGGTCGACTCTGGTGTTGCTAGAATTCAGAAACCAGTGACCATTTACATTACGTGGAATCATAAGCTTGTTTTCTAACTTCACTAGTGTCAAAGTCTGAGAGTTAGTAATTCCAGAATTGCTTGGAGGAACTTGGAAACGCAGTTTGAAATACAGATTACAAAGTAATATTTGGTCAAACTAAATTAAATAAGCAAGTTTTACAAACAAGTGTATATATAATTTGTAAGCTACTTAGCTTAATTACTGTGAGAAATATAATATAACTGTGTTATTACTGATAGAATATGTGAAATTGAGTTTTCATTTTGATCAAACAATATGTTAAATAGGATTACTAATTGTATGGGAACAAGGTCAAGATAAATTATGTTCTGTTTTAATTAGCATTCATTTGAAAGCATATGACATGTCAACAAAACAAAAGATTATCCCTTATGCCAATGAGGCAGGTTCATAATAGCACTTTTAGTTAATTTTTCTTTATGAGGAATCAATAATTTTATCACAATTTTAAACAACTATATTTCATTTTCAGTCATTAATAACACAATTTTTTTAAATAATAATTCTAGCTGCTTAATCATACTTTCACAGTGGAGTTAGTATTGCTATCTAGTCCATTAACAGGAGTAGCTATGTCAGTTCTAGGTCTTCGGAACAGTAAGACGTGAGGTTCTGGGTTATGTACCATGAAGTGCAGCCAACCAGGACTCTGCTGGACACCAAGGTTGCGCCACTCAGTCTCTGTCATAAGGTGGGATTTAGGCACTAAGCGAGCTATGTCGGGTGGCAGGATTACATGCCTATAATAAAAAAAAACGTTTTTTTAAGTAAACATGACCATTTTAGTTTTATTTTTAGTGAAAAGTGGTATGTAACCTCGTATTTAAGATTTAATTAATAAATTTATAACAGAAATAGGCAAAATATATGTAAATAGTTGAAAAATATGGATGATAGTCTCATAATACATTCAGCATTTTTCTTACTTTATTCACATTAAAGAGACTTTAGTTTAGATTAGTGTATGTAGCTATTATATAGCTATGTTCATATTGAGGATATTAATACAAAAAAAAATACAGTTTTAATATTAAATAATGAAGAAATACAAGGGAATAAACAAACCTGTACTCGTAGACGTCATCAGTATATCTCTCCGAGTATTGTATCTGATCTACAGGCATAGTAGTTGGTACAGCTAGCACTAACTACAATTTATGTATTCAATTATAATAATTATATAGTAAGGCACGAAAACTCGATAAAAATCACTTTTTTTTTCAAGGCAGAAAAATGTAATAAATTCGGCGGACCAACTGATTTTCACTGACATTGACTTTGACACCTATCTAAACATTTAACTTTGGCAATTGGCGTTGACAGTAGTGTAGTAGTGATTGCCAAAAATATTAAAAAAACGCTCAGATGCATAGCATCTTCATTAAGTTTGTGGATTATACCTTTCAACCGTCGAAGTTAAATAAATTAAAAATCGTTATTATATTTATTTCTAATTTGACTTTCTTCGATTTTAAAAATAATACAAGATAATTTCCTCCTATAAAACCGTCTTTTTCTGTAGTCTATCCCAACTTAGTGGTGTAGAACTCCTTCAACATTTTCTACTCTTCTCGGCATTGGACTCCATTGGAGCCGTCGCGCGTCGCGGCGGCGCGGCGACTTTCTTCACGTCCATACTAAATATTTTATTGAATTTCATAACCTACACGGACACAGTCGCCACAGTCAACCACCACCCGGGGCCGATCGGATATTTGCCGCCCTCCATCACGTTGAAAAATGACAAAAACATTGAATCGTAAAGTTCGCAATCCTAACACGAGCACCTACCTAGATGAAACCGCGAGCGCAGCGAGTGCGAAATTTTTCGATATCGTCGAAAGCGACGTTTTCGCAGGTGTGTCTAGCGACGGGACGACACCTGCGAAACACCTCCACCGCCTTTTATGAAGACGTCACTTAGTTCCTGTATAATTAGTTGTTATTCCTCTAAATTAACACCATGCAGAAAATTTCGAAATTTATCAGTCAGTGAATACTTTACAAAGGAGTCTATAATAATAGACAAATGCTTTCCCTTTTTATATATACCTGTACACAAAGCATTTTATCGAGCAGTTTTACTTTTTCTATATAGAAAAACAGAAGTTATTACCTACAATAAAGTATTGAGTAAGTTTTATACCTTCGTTAACTTAAGTACATGAGTTTATTTCATAGATTTCGTAACATCTACCTCTCTGCATTGTATTTATTAGTTAGGTCTACAGTCAAACTAAGCGAATTGTCTTGCGCAATGGGAAGTGGAGGACATCACAGTAACCGGTGATATTATCCAATCACTGCGACCCCGACTGGTAGCAATTTAATTGAACTAAGTATTACTCGTACAGTAGGGTTACCATAACGGATTGATTTTGCATATTTTCCTATACCTACATCCATACCGTTGCCTGCAAACGAGGTCTGTTCACGAGCAAACCGCAAACAACGTCCTCAATTTCGACTGCTACTTTAGAGATGAGAGAGGTATACAAGAGGAAGAATTCGACATAAATATTTTCTGGAACACTTTTGTCGGACCATGGCATGGCCGATTTTAGTTAATTTTGCGACTGAAGCGCTTTCTACGAAAATTGCAATGCAGACGATTCCTAGAATTGATGGAACTTCCACGGCAAAATAATCTTTCTTATCTGGAAGCTTTGAATTCTCCCTGGTGGTTCCACATCCGCCTTGAATGATGATATAAAACTTAGAGGGCAGTAATGCATAAATATTCAGCATAATCTCCGAATGTACGGGGCCTTGCGGTACTAAATTGGTTAATAGTTGATTGTATCCTGTATACTAAATTGATAGTGGCTTACGTGTCTACTAGTCTTCAGTTTGACTCGGAAGTCTGTGCCAGGAGGTTTATAGTTTGTTAGGAAAAGTGGAGAACCATGACCGAAATTACGCTCGATTTTCTTCAGAATCTACTGAAAGATGAATATCCAGATGTAACCATACAGCATTTTGAGGTATTTTTGATCATCAGGAATTTTAATAAACCACTTCTTTTCAATAATTAAATGCGGTATAGCAATTGTAATAATTTCCCTTCCATTTTTAAAACGCCAGATATATTTTCAGGGCGCTCCAGGATCAAAACGTGGCGACAACTATACATCAATGCTGTACAGAATTTCCTTAACTGGTATTCAAAGAAAGGAGGAGCCTGATGGCTCCAGCATAACAGAAGATCCTTGGCAAAGCTCTATTATCTACAAATGTCTCCCGGAAAACATATTACGCCGAGAAGCCTTCAAAAGCGACGAGTTGTTCTGCAACGAAGTCGCTTTCTACAACATTATATGGCCAGCTTTGACGAGCTTTCAGAAGCAGTGGAGTATTCCTAACCCATTTAAGTCGATACCTAAATGTTATTTAGCACAGAATGACTGTGTGGTCCTCAAAGACTTGAAGGGAGAGGGTTATGTGATGCCTGATCGAAGACAAGGGTTAACTGTGGAGCAATGTTACTTCGTGATGAAGAATCTGTCGCAGTTCCATGCGTTGTCTTTGGCGATGAAATACCATAATCCGGAAGGGTTTTACGAGCTGCTTAATGTCAAAGATGGAATTACGGAAGGTAAAGAATGTAAACCTATAGAATATACCTTTCTTGAAAAATTTCTTTGATAAGCAAAAACTGATATCAGAAAGGCATTTTTTACATTTAGTAGTTTTTAGTATTATTGTGGTTTTATTGTACTGAGTTGAACCATGACCCTAGATCTTGAAACCCTAAACATTGTGACTTGTGTTCAGGATTACCAGTGCCTATAGTAAGCCACTAGAGCCAAATAAATTATAATAGACCAAACATTCATCTACTTTAATTATTCTTTGCCAACAGTACTTTTCGTTGAAGAAAACATGGAGTACTACAGACCATATTATCGTGAAGCGACTCGTAATGCTATAGCAATGGTTGAACATGAGCTATCTGATGACAAAGACAAAGAGGTATACCTGGAGAAGTTCCGAGAATTCTGCAAAGAAGAGACCTTCTTCCACATGATGTTGGAGCTCGTGACTCCAACTGAACCGCTGGCAGTCATCTGCCATGGTGATTGCTGGACTAATAACTTTCTTTTCCGGTGTGTTGATGGGGATATCGTAGACGTAAGTAGTACTTTCAGCATTATCAGGTGTTTGTAATCTTATGAGGATAAAAGTATGAGGTACAAACACCACCTGAAACAGCGGTTGCCAGCTTGTTCTACGTATGTATATTTTTTTCCTTGCTGGCAAATAATCTCGAATAACGACCTTACTTAAATCACGGTCGTCTGTAATGTCTAGGTAAAAAGGGCCCTAAACTTGGAATAACAGCTTGAGTCGTCTGGCTCTATGATCAGACCTCTGTTTTAGATAGGCATCTCCTGGTCTTCTTAGTAGAAATGGTACAAAGTGAAGATTTATAGATACACAGAGAGCAAGATAATGCTATAGATTCAGCTTGATGTTATTGTTTTAAATGTTGGTCTCCATTGTATTGGATGTTAATGATGATGAAGATCGTAACGTTACCATATCTTTCACATATTTCAGATGTATCTACTGGACTTCCAACTAGTTCGCTACGCGTCTCCAGCGCTGGACCTAGTATACATGATGTACCTCTGCCTCGATCGGGAGCAGAGGACTGAGCACCTTACTTCCTTGCTAGAATATTATACAGACGAGCTACATAGAAGATTGGTGCTGATGAGTGATGAAGGATCACTGTTCAGAACTTCACTAAGCCGTGATACTTTGTTCGATATGTAAGTTTACTGCTGTTTGATCAGAACCAAATTTTTTGTTGTCTACTTTCTACTTTAACGAGGTTTGGTTGGTAATCCAAGTTGCTACAGGCAGGACTTGAGCCCTGAATTGTACCCTCTCAAATTTTCAATCAGCATTCAGCTGGTTACAGATGATATTGGTTCTCTTGTGAAGTTTGCCTTAGGAAAGTGTAGCTCTGTTTCGCAGAGAATCGTTGTCAGACCGTTTCACAAACTACGTTCTAATGTTAGATAATACTATATGTTCTTACAGTTAGCGAAAAACGACATGACTCATCGCATTGCATCAGATCATGATCAGACATTCGACCAGAAAGGCATCAATTTACGCCAATCCTATCGCTCTCGGTCTCGGTCCGTTTTTTTTCGGTGCGACCGGACGTTTTTTTTTAAAGTTGGTACAGTTGGCGAAACCATCGTTTAAAATAAAGTTTCTTGACTCCCAGAATTATTGAAACTCAAGGTCGAAACGATAACTTAAACCACATTAATAATTGTTGTGGTTGAGTAGTTTATAATACCATTGTGCAATAGTAGAATAAGTAGGGATAGAATTAAAAAAAAATCGATTTAGTGTCCAAAAATTCCTTGATCCTGCAGATATGAATTTGTTGGCCGCTGTCGCAAATTTTCCCAATTTGCAATTTATGTAAGTAAACACCGGACATTTTTCCCATCTCTAGTGACGCAGAGGCATGAATGTATGATTGATATTTTTTTTGTATTTTCTTAAATTTACACTACCATGAAGTCTGAAAAGACTGAAACGTCCGGGATGTAAAATTCTAAATTAAACCGCGAAAAAGTCCGTTAATTTAAGTAGTTTTATTTCAATGTATTTTTTTTGTTAATTGGTACCTAATTATTCATGTTTTCATGATTTTAGGTTGCAGAAAGAGTTCAAGCGTAGTAGTCGATTTGGACTAGGAGTTGCTCTGGACATGTACCCAATAATGACGTGTGACAGCGATGAGGCACCCAACTTATACCAGCATGAGGTAAAAAGCGAATTAATTTCATGGTAGCCCATTTGTATGGCTAAGTACTTACAGGATTATTATTTATTCCGCCACGTCTTTTAATATCTTTTTAACTAAATACTCTGACTAATTCACCTTCCTTACAAAAATTATGAAAATCAGAGTCGGTCCATCCATTCAGGGAGCTATAAATAATGCCATTCCAACCCTTGCGAGGGTTCTAAAGTAGTCTTTGTGCAATTCCAAACATTTGTCTATGCTCTAAAAAAAAATATTTGATTTCACCTGAAGTTATTGCGTGTAAGAGAACATACACATAAACATTCATTCATACAAGCTTTTGCGTTATCTGTGAACTTTTTTGTTATCTGTGTCGCTATTTCAGGGTGGCCGTGCGCAATAACGACGCGCGCCTATTTGAAATATGATGTATTTATAATTAGTATGGGAGCTGTTTATAAAACTTATATCTTGAAATGTAACAAACTAGCATTGATGTAGAATGAATTGTAGGTGTTTGTTTGTTTTCATAATTAACTAGCGGACCCCGCAGACGTCGTCCTGCCCGGTAAAGCAGTGCCACCTGCCGGGTCCGAAAACAGAATACGACCTATAAGATTTCATAAAAATCGGTCAAGCTGTTTCGGAGGAGTTTTTAAAATTTTTCTATGCGTAAAAACCATCCTCGTACTGAAGGAATATTATAAAAAAAGAATTGGCGAAATCAGTTTAGCCGTTCTCGACTAACAATAGCTCAAAGGTTCGAAACAAAAAACGCGTGAAGAAAACTGAGGTGGGGTTTGAATTTTGAACGATCCGTCGTCGTCGCCTTTGTGTGTGTGCGTTTAACAGATTGTGATTTTTTGCTATCCTTGTTCCTTTCTTATTACTTTGTGCGAGTAAGAGCAGGAAAGATGTAACTAGCGTGGGTCGACATCACGCTCCAGGAGCACACAGACGAAGAGAATGTATGTGTTTACACTTCCACACAAAAACTACTTGACCGAATTTGGTGAAATTTTGCACAGAGATAGATTATAGTTAAAAGCAACACATAGACTACTTTTACCTATTTTATCTATTTAATACCTAGCGGGTAAAGCCGCGGGCTGTACTTAATGTAATAATATAATCAATTTATCTAACAGGATAGTGAGGACACTGCATCCTCAGCGCAACCAGTGTTTACATCTAATGCCATCTGTCGGAGGAAGATGACGGAGTTAGTTATAGAGCTGGTGGATGAGGGAATATTGTAACTAATAATTTATAAAGTAGGTAATGTGTATTGTTGATCTAGGTGCATGATTGTGTTCCCGCCATGTGCAGAACTGTCGTGCCATTGTTTTCTCTATACTCAATTATTTATTGCATTCCATAATGTGTACATAGATCAATAACGTTTCTATAAAAACCTAGACTCACTATCAGCTTCGAAAAATGTCTTCACTCAAAGAGCACCCAATTGAATGTTTGGGTGATCTTTTGATAAAGTACTAGTGCTCTTTTAAAAAATGCAACAATCACTTAAATTAAGACGCTTAAAAAGTACGGAATTTATTGTTTTCTGTACTTATGTATTAATATTTTATTCAGAACAGGAAGACGTTTTAATTTTTAGTAGTAAGTAGGTACTATTCTCTTAGGAAGTCTGCTATGGACGTTTATGTATGTTTCTCTCTACTCTATTTCGGCAGTTTATTTACGGGTGAGACCTACATTCTGCAAGAAATCGTGAGAGTTGTGAAAATAAATAGGTATATAAGAATATAAGTTGGTAAAGATGGGTGTAGCTTTGATTGGCTTTTGCCAGCAACCTTCACCAGTGACACGATCCACAGATTGAAAAACACTAATATCTTAAATATTTATTTTTATGAGGTTTACTTATTATTGCACCCATGTAAAGTAGGGGTAGGTTGTGTGTAATAAAACAATGTTTGTCGTAGAGTACATTGTCAGATTTATTGTAATTTTAAGTTAATAAACACGTACCTACAATATGTTGTGTTAATTTATAAAATTATTTGTTCCATTATAATTATTTGTGACAAGTGTCCTTTGAATAAGATCTATTTCATATAATCAGATCAATAATTGTCTTTGACTGCTATAATTGTTATAATGTTTATTTTGAAATAGACTTGGCGATATTGTTTGCAATTTTACGATATTAAAGTTTAAGCAATCAGAATCAAAAAAAAAAAATAGTTCCCGCCAAACAAACAAAATACTGTCTCTGGTACCGTACTTACTTAATCTATGGTACCTACTTTACTGATTTCTTTTTAAATACTACTTTATCAACTTTTGACGTGAGACTTGAAAAAAAGGAGTTTCACATTTAGATTCACTTTATTTTTTTTGCAAATAATGTCACCAAGTTTGTAAATAACTTCTTACCTAACAATTTACTTTAACTCGTGGGTAGAATAATTTTTGAACAAGAAATGCATTCTTTTGAGTCTGTGCACTTATTATAAAAATCTGCGCTGCCAAATATAATGCCGTCTCTTTTACACCTACTCGTATCGAGTAGGTTGAATAAGGATGGCGAATGTGAAATATTAAATTAGTAGATATAGTTAGAATGCACACGTTTTATAAAAAAAAAATACAAAAACTTATGCAAAAATTATTGTAATTTACCTCTTTATATGCCCATAAATAATATATGGTAATTTATATGATACCCGTACTTTATCGTGGCACAATAAATTCAATAATTAGATTCTAAATAAAAAGTAATTATAGGTTAGCCGAACGATTCTACAAAACACCCTTTTTTACTATTATAGGAAAAGTATGTAAGCTGACTGAGAATAGGTTCTCCATTTTTTCTCGTTTTTTAAAGACATTTAAAATGACACAAATCATTTGACATTTCATATTCAATATTCTCCAACAATCCTTAGAACATTTAACACAGGAACTGATAAGCGCACGCGTTCCTCTCCGAGGTACATGAACAGTCTGTACATGATATGTATTTTTGCGGATTACTTAACACAATGGGCCAGAAGGGCCTTTATTGGTTCACCGGACTTTTTCGGTGAGCCGTCCGAGGACCCATCGAAATAATCAAGTACTTATTATGACAACTGTTATAAGAGCTCCCCGTGTGGGGACGGCTCGGACGTTACCGGACAGGCTGTGCAATTAAGTACTAGAAGATGCGTATAACATATTTTGTGTTAAATGTTCTAAAACAAATAATAGGTATCAAAAATATCTACCTGTCTACCATCACGTAAAAATGCGTCTTTTAACTTTACATTTGTTGGCAAAGTCACTGTCAAGTGTCAAAGATGGTGGACGTCAAAAACATTTTTAAAATGTCTAATGGTAGTTCAGCTATCCATTTATTAGTGAAGGGAATCGTGTCGTTTTATTTCTACTATACTACTTAATGGTGAAGGAAAATATCTGAGGGAAATCGGCATGTCTTCGAACTAAACATTCAAATACCTGCTTCATTTGGTTCATTCATCTTGCTTGCTCTTTCTCATGTTTTTACATTGTTAAGAGAAGACCCCACGCCCAGCAGTGGGATTGTAATACAAATAAAAATGTACGGGTTTACGTATATATAAATACTTAATTGAAACAGATCTAAATAGCATTAAAATTAGAGACTAAAATAATCAGTCATTGAAAACTTCAGATTTTTTTCGTTGAGATTCTAGCGCCTAATTATATCTGAAATTTCCAATAAATTACTGTTATTATCTTAAAATTATATAAACACCTGCCAGACTTGAAGGTGATAGTATAGAAACTGACTTCCCAACCGTTCTATCACCCTCAAGTTTCCAACCGCGTGGCTTAGCCCACCTCTATGTCACCTGCCAGACGGTTGGATATTGACGTTCTAATCACTTTATCACCCATTCCAACCGCGTAGCTATTGACTTCTACTAATGAATTTGGCTATGCTACTGTAAACCAAAGTTACGTTTTACGGTCGGTTCAACCGTGTGACAGGTGCTTAAGGTACATAAATTATTTTACAGTCCAACTCAATAAGATAAAGTAAAGGTACATACAGACAGACTGCTACTAAAAATTAGCTACTTACTAGCATGCTCGAGCGATAATCGCAATAATATTAGCATGCTAAAGTTGCTAATAATGAGTATACTTTTTAGTTTTGCTTGGAATATATTGCACAGATATTTAAAATTTCCTTGACATACACAACTTATACACTGCCGACATGCCATTTATATCTAATAATAAAAAAAGGAAATTATAAATGTGATATTTAGATATTTTAGATCATTTCTAATAAACGTAAATCCTGTTAATTACAATTTTAATAATGAATGAAAGTTTATTTAAGCGCAAAGTACCCATAATCTTATTGAATTGCACTTTAAATTAATAATACATAACTATTACAAGGCACTGGAATATTTTTTTTTAATTTGTCATAAAAATCTTAATATTATTTATTTTTCGCACTGGTAAATACTGGTAATTTTTGTCTTTGATTTAGCACCATAATACTATGGATACTGTAAGGTGCAGCCACACTTATCGAAACGAACAAGATTTATTACTTTATATTCACCTCGGTTTGTACGTGTTCAATAAGCGATAAACTATATTAATCGTAAAAAACTAATTCCGATTTGATAAGTGTGAAATCTCCCTAACGTTTTCTATCACCAGGTTACTTAACACTGGCCCTTAGAATTTGCTGCACAGAAACTCCTACTTTCCCCTTCGAAGCCTGAGTAGGTCTCATAAACCCTGACGTAGTCTTACTTCCAGGTGTAGTTTTAACCGGAGGCCTAGCTGTCCCAACGGAACTGCCACTTGACGAAGATCTAGAAGCCGGCATTCTTGATACCGGTTTGACTGGTTTTGGAACCGGTTTCGGTGTGACAGGAGCTCGTTTGACTGTTGCTACCGAAGCAGCACTATTTAGTGAACTCCTGGAACTTCTTAATGAAGCTCTAGATGTTGACCTCTCGACTCGTAGAGAACCAGCTCTTTTGGGTACAGTGCGTTTAGGGTCTATTGGGGTACGAGGAGGGGTTCTTGATTCTTTGGTTGAAATCTTCTTTGGAACAGTTGGGGATTTAGAGATTTTGGGTACAGGAGACTCGCATTCTACATTACAACCTGATGAGGCACCTTGAGAAGCGCTCTCTGAATTTAGACTTTGAGTTTCTTCAAATCCTTCATCGTTTAATTCATGCTCACTTTTAACCTTTGACATTCTTGGAGATGTTGTTCGTTCTGGTTGCCTCTCTGGTCTGCTGTGAAGAGATTTTCTATACCCATCCCTTGACCAGACTCCTGTAGGAGAGTTTGCTGGAGATTTTAATTCCCTTATAGCTTTTTGGACGTCCTCTTGATTAATAGAAGTCTGTCGCCTCATTCGGTATGGCTTAGTTTCTTTGGTCGGTTTATCTGTGCTTTGGTGCTTTAGTCTATCCTGCCAGCGTTTTAGTCTATCTTCTTTTTCATCCTTTGTCAGTTCTATGGGCTTTGCTACTTCTGGCGTTTCAATTTTATATGAAGCCTGGACTTCTAATTTTGAAGGTCTAATGACTTGAGTTTCTGCTACTAGTTCGGATGGTTCAGGCTTCTTTTCGTCTTCTGGTGAACTAGAATCTGTATTCCTTTTATATCTTCTCGTTCTTCTTGCAGCTGAAAATCTATCAAATTGTCCATCTCCTAGTATTTCCTGGCAAAGTTCTTTCATCTCTACTGTAGATTTGTCTATTCTTGGTGTCGATGGTTGGAATTTTCTGCATGGCTCTCTTTCAGGTGGAGGGCTAAACGTAGAAGTGAATTTTCTTTGAACTGGAGGCGTTTCTATATTGTCAGAGTCTATTTCTACTCTATCAGATTTTACTGGTCGATCTGGTGTTACTGCTCTTTCTATTCTGAGCTTTGCTAGTCTTTCGGAGGAGTCTGGTCTATCAATATTTTTATTCCTGTCATTGGTAACCCTGATGTCGGGGAGTTTCTTTTCTTCGGTGATAGATATCAAAGGAGGTGTTTCGATCTGCTGACGTGACCGTTGTCTTCGAAGCCTTCTCATTTCTTCATTTTCTTCAGTTTTTCTCCACGGTACACGCGGGCTGTCTTTTGTTTGTGGTTGGACATCTAGAAAAATAATTTAGAACTTACACATTGAAATTTAAAGCCAAATGATTATGTCCCATGTAACAATCATGGATTACTTGATTATATATAGACGCTTAACACGAAAGGAAAAAAATGTGGTAGCACATGGGGACAAATAAAAGAATTTCAATTGGAATTAAGCGGTTCGGTCAAGCAGATTTCCAACACAGAAGGTTACCGCCTATAAACCTTGACAGCTTCTATACGAAGAGTCCTTTAGGTTTCACAAGCTTATTCAGGTGTAGCAGATATATAAGGTGGTTACCTTCGACAGTCTCGAGCGCCTTGACGACATCGGTGTCGTGCAGCACGGCGGGGCGCCACTCCGCGCGACCCTCCGCCAGCGGCTCCAGGCACACTGAACTCTCTGCAATATATCATTAATATTAGAACATAGAACACAGAATAGCAAACTGCAAATTCCTTCACGCGGGGCGATATAGATGTTTATCGTTCTTTTATAATATTTATGGTACCTACTACTGTATCAAGAAGTAATGTTTCTACGGGATTTTGCGAGACAGTCCCGTCATTTTCTAACTAGTTAAATATTTTGGTGTTCTATGCGGAATTACAGAACGACTGGTGGATTTACTTCAACCCTTATTAGTGTCCCACTGCTGAGTCTTTTCTAAAGTATCTTACGAGTTGAGAAAGTTTAGGCCTTAATCCACACACGCCGGCCAAGTGCGGGTTGGTGGATGTCATATATCTTCAAATGATTAGTTTCCTTCGCTGGTCAATACCGCAATAGCGTCGCCGTCAATAACAGCGACGATGAAATTATTTACATTTTTTGTGAATTGTGTGTAGGCACTACCGGGAATCGAACCCGCGACTTACATTTTTAAGGCGAGGCTCATACCACAGCGCCACGCTTTTCTCTTCGCCACTAATTCTATTATTTTTTGGAATACCGGAAGAAAGCTGAATATTTACCGGAGTCGTTTTCCGAGGAGCGCAAGTCGTGTGTGCGGAGCGCGCGCGGGGCGGCGCGGCGCGCGCGGGGCCGCGCCTCGTCCGGGCTGCTGGCGCGGAGCCACGACTCGATCTTCTGCCGCCACTCTCTGGGGAACACAGAAACATACCATCAGATTGTTTCTAGAACCCTGCTGGATGAACGCCTCTACTAATTCACGATCAGCTGGAACTGTAACCCAGTTCTTGATAGACAAAATCCTAAGAAAATCCTTCCTTTGCAAAATCAGTTTCAATAAGTTTTTAAGTACCTATCGAGCCTTCGGTCGATGTGTAATATTGGCGTAAATTTACGAAAATGCTATGTGAACCCCTTGGTATTTCACAGCTAAATTTAGGCTTTAATCCATACGATTTGGCCAAGTACTGGTTGATAGATGTTATAACTTACCGAATGTTTATTTCTATATTCATCGCTTCAAATCAGGCAGTTGTGGTCTTTTAAACCTTTTAGTAAATAAGTTACGTACTTGGGTTTAGCATGCGCAGGCGCAGGGTCGGGGTCGGGGGAGGGCGGTGCGGGCGCAGTAGCTGCTGCAGCACTCTGAGGGAGCGCGGCGCGGACACGTGACCCGCCACGTGACCAGGAACGATCTGACAAACAATTATTATTTATTAATATATAGTTAGTTAGACATTCGGTTACTTCTCGCAACCACACATGATCCACATGATCCCTGACCGATGCTACATGCATGAGCTGTACCCACTTCGGCCGTAAGTAGTCACCATCCGCCAGGTAAAGACATATCTTGGGGTGATCGTTGCTCCATCTACCCCAAATTCACCCTCCCTCAACAACAGAATTAATCATTGAGTGGAGCACCCTTAAAGAGTAACACACTTACCTAGACTGCCCCAAGCACTCCTCTCTCGCAGATCATTAGCAGCAGGTGAGGAATGCCTCAGGAATTCTAGCAAACCTTCTTCATCATCTCCAGGACTCGCTCTACTTCTCCGACGAAGACTGCCTGTGGGTGTTACATCTGAAAATCCAGAATGACTTGGTGTTTAATTCTGCTGGACCCAGAATTATAATCTAGTATTACTGAAAAACTTTTTTATTTAATTTTAGTTCCAAGGATTTTTACTTAGTTTTCTTCTATCGAGAATATTCATGTGTCATTCGAATCACACGAGACGGTCTTTTAGAAGATGTCTACGTAAACCAAGCGCAGCAAAGAACTTATCAGTACCTTCGCGTTGCCTTAGCTATGACCTGGGTCCCTAGACAGAGTAACAAATCGAAATGACATTCTCTGGACAATCTTATGTCAATCTCATACATTTTGGACTTTTCGATCTTTCGTAATCGCTTCGCTATGATGTCGGTCGTGGACATTCTACTCTGCTTACAATATATACATAAATGCGAGCGTATGAGACCTGTTTGACTTCTTTTAATAAATTCACAAAAAGGGGTTGTGTTTTCTAAGGGTTATTCCTACACCATATCAAAGAATAGAGGAGACATTAAAAAAAAATTACCCGGCGAAGGTGAGGGGTCGTGCGGCTTCCTCAGAGATCTCCTCCCGAGTCCGTTCCTGATGTCCAGCAGCAGAGACTCCATCAGCGACTCGCACTCCGACACCGGTGTACTGCACACGCTGCTGCTGCCTGAATATGAGCACAGCATTTCTTAACACCAACCAAGTTATTAGAGACAGAAGCAAGTCAAAATGGGGGGGTATCTATCTTTTTGCGCGCGAATCTGGTACAAGTTTTAGCGCCTTTTTGTACGACAGCTGAAGTGATAGAATAGTTCTTAGCTTGGTTTAACTGATATGCAACGGGGTTATTAAGTTTGTAATTGAGAGTTAATAAATAAAGAAGTACAAACCAGTCTTGAGCCTGGTGCTGGCAGCGTCTCTCGCGCGCCTCCTGGCGGCCGCCTGCAGCTCGTGCGCACGACGACGCTCGTTGTCCGACACAGCGGCTCGGAACTTTTGGCAGAACCACACGAACACCTATCCACAAAAATAGGTTTTTAGGTTGTACTAGGCTGCTAACTGATGACTTCTTGAGGTGCCACTGCAGGTGGTGGATACCAGAAGGTTTCATTCACCTCAAACCTTTTTAGTGTCCCATTATTGGGCACGGATCTTCTCTCAACTATCCTACGGATTTAGATAATTTAGGCCTAAATCCACACACGCTGGCCAAGTGCGGGCTGGTGGATGTCACATGGCCTCATATTCTTAGTTCTTAGAAATTACCGATTTCGTCCTTACAAATTTAATTTACGTCGGAGAAGTTATTAGTCCGGGAGCAGACTTGACAGCGAGGCGGCAGCGCGTCGTGACGTCACCCTTTGACAGAGTGCCTGAGGTTCGCACGGTAGAGTGGGGACTGTCGCTACACGAACTGTCTCTAGTTCTCTATAGACATCCGTGCGATCAACATCGGGCTAGGAACTGTCTTACCACTCATTGTTATTATTTTTAAATTTTGTTTGTTGCTCGTAACCCCACCCACTCAATAAGTTTTCTGGCTAGGACTATCTCTTTGATCGGTCCCCTGTACCGATATATAGAATTTATGTAGTATTTTTTTGGATCCGGCAATAATATCTCCAACGGACAACTTGAATTTAAATCGCTACATGAAAAAGTGACTTGTTTTACATAAGTTGACTGTAGGTGATATTTAACGTGGTTCTCTGTTTTTTTCATGCCTATTTGCTACAAGATAATATTTAAGTATGTGTCAACCGACCCTCTTTTTTCTTAGTGAGTAAACTCATTAAGAAAAAAGAGGAAAACGTAGTCACCAGTACATAATTAAGATTAACGTTTACCTTGAAGCACTCTTCAAGTTTGAACGACACAGGGTCCTCACAGAAGAACTCAGCCAACTGCTTCCTGATGCTTTCCACTTCTTCCATATCTTTGTTCAGAGCTGATACTTCTTGTTCCGCTACCTGTGAACACCATCAATTTTAGATTGATAAATATTTGTATAACGTCTGACTGCTCCGAGACCAAGACTAATAAAAAAAATTTCACATTGCCGTTTAATCTAAATTTGTGGATAACACAAGTCCTAGAATAGTACGAGATAAACAAACACAAAGACCAAGCTATGAAAGAAGAACTGAATTTTGTACCTAGACCCATTCATGTAACTTTTTTGCAGTAGAATCTGAACTATAAACATTTAAAAACCTGTAAAAAGTCTCCCATTTGTTCTTTGATGTCCTGCTGCGTGTTCTGCAGTATATCCTTCTTGAGGAGCGCCGTCCTATGCTGTAGCGTCTTGATCTCATTGTGGATCTGTTCCACGCTCGCCTTTGCAGCTTCCTCCAACACTCGAGTGTCATCCGCGAAGTGGATTAGCTCTTTGTTCTTTCGTTCAGCTTGCTAGAAAAATAATTACAAGTTCAAGAGAAATGGGTAGATGGATGATCGTCTCTTCCATCCAAAATGTAGAAATAAAGTTTGTGTGTAGTTATTGCCTCATTTAATTGACAGAATACTAAACTTGGTAACAGAAAAGTATTTTTTGGGATGCTTCTAGCATTTAATGACTGGAAATTTGAAGACTGTTTTTTTAAAAGAAATTGAGTCAAAGTTTTAGGTTTTTAGAAGTATCCAATCATTATAATAGTTTGATTAGAATAATTAGTAAACTAGTAACATTTTTGTTGCTAGCAGATTTTGGAATATCTAGTAGGTTGTGCTACACTTTTTCAGACATACCATAGCCACATAATGCATGAGGGTCATCCCTGGCTTGTTGGCACGGATGTCAGGCAGCTTCTGTAGTGAGGACAGTTTGACCCCAGCCGCTCCCCCCGCGTATCCCCCCGCGTTTAAGAAGTTACCCGCTATTAGGGCTATGTAGAGTACCTCCTGGAAATTAAGTATTTATTTTAAGCATTTCTGTGGAAGGCACTTTAGAAGAGTCGGTGGCTAAACCTGGATGACCATTGAAATCAACATAAAAACAGATGGTTAAACATGGGTGAAGCCTACATCTCCTGCATCTTCGAGGTTTATTACAGGTGTAATGTTTGTATACCTGTAGAGCTCTAGAAGACATCAAATCGTCTCCAGCGACTAGAATAGCGTTGATAGCACTCTCCAGGTACCCCGTGGTAGAGCCCCATTCTTCTTTGAGCAGCATGCACTCAATGCGAAGCTTGTAACTGTAAAGACAAGAACAAACAATTAATAATTCACATCTTTCCCTTTTATGTTTCTTTGCAAAGAATAATTTCGTCAGACAGCTCTATGGTGGAATAGAAAATGTACAACAGTAAAAGTTTTTTTATAAGTAGTAAAATGAGGATAGTGGTTTTCGTGGATAGATGTTACTCTTAAGCAAACATTACATGATAACATAATCTACACGAAAGACCATCTTAAAGATGATGATGATGACTGATGTTAAAGGAATTTGGTTAGAAAAGTCCTGCTTCAAGCAGTTAGTGCCTGATAGGTGATGGACTCACCCTATTACAATATTGTATTAGGTACGAGTTTGTAGGTATTAGCGTACAGGAGATATTAACCAGATCTCCCAGCTGACTGCCTGAGTATATACAGACACCCTCATTCTTTCAACTCTCTCAACTCATAATATAGTTGAGGGAAGACCCGTCCAGCAGTGGGACACTAAAATGGTTGACGTGAGATTAGGAGTTCGTAGATTAGGGTATTTGGGCTTACTTGGGAAGCTGTATAAGCTGCAACAAGAATTTCTCGGCAGTTCCCAGCTTGGTAACGTCTCCGGAGAAAGCCTTCAACATCTCACATTCATCAATCTCCGGCAATATTTTGAGTAGACCTCTCAACTTTTCTGTTCCAATATCATCGTGAGATCCTTCGCGGATTAACTGGATTATGTCTTCGTTGGAGCTGGAAGTAGATCAAGGAATCAGAACTTCTGCCTGACTGACATTCTAGCACAATGAAGAATGGATAAGCAGACCATTGTATGTATTGTGAGACTGATGAGTACTTTTTATACTAGCAAGTCGGTCAACCTGATGATACTCTATTATGGTTGCTTGCAACTCCAGAGGTGTCATTCGTGCGTTACCCAGCTTTTAGATGTCGACGGGTCTGGCAACCTTACAACCAGGAACACAACAACCAAAACATTGCGAGTATTCTATAAGATGAAAGTAACTTCGAAGAGAATTGCCGTGCCTTATTTCCCTCAGGATTTCTACAGGTGCAATTGTTCATCCAGATTGAAAAATTGTATCAAAATCTCACCTCCGAAACTGCTTTAAGAAGATATTGACATTGAGACTCCGCTTTCCATCCAGCAGAGTGATCTCCGAAGACTCTTTCCTCGGCTTCCGCTCCCCTGAGCTGTCGCAGATGGGACTTCTACCTAGCCTAGGTGATGAACCGGCTGATCCTGTTGGCTGAATCTGGAAGTAGACTCTTTCTATATTAAGTAGTTTAAATTATGGATTTATGGATCATAACACGTCACCAAAACTTAGATATATTAGTATTTTTGATGTTCTTTCAATTTATGAGGATAGGACGAAGCCATGGCAAGTGTTCTGAATATTAAATCTAGTCTGCCTGATTTTATGCCTGATTAGTGAGACTTAGAATGCAACACAAATACAGGAACAGGATGCTTTGTGGCACAAAGTACGTTATTGGTTCCAGCTGGGTACTAACCTGTTGACAGAAGAGTCCCTCGATCTCACTCCAATCCAGCTCAGCTTTTGGGGAATGTTTGTGACTTGACGCTACTAATGACCAGATATTGTTTTGTCCAATAACCTGAAACGATGAAGAAGATAAAGATATCAGTCTATTTCTTCAATTTATTATTATGAAGAACATTTTGATACAGTTTTCAGATGTTAAGAAGTAGTGAAATTGAAAAATTTCGTACAAAACTGGACAGAGTCTTCATTGTAATCCAATTACTGATTTATGGACTTACCTTATTGTTAGGAATCTTATTCCAATTGATAGTTTTCATCTTTGTCTTGGGTATTGGTGTTTCCTGCTGCGGCAACTTGATATCAGGTGCTGGAGGGGTGGGGGGAGAGCGGGACGGAGGAGCTGGGGGCGGTGGAGGACCGAAGGCTGGGGGAGGTGGGGGACCGAATGCTGGAGGAGGGGGAGGACAGGATACTGGTGGGGCTGGTGGAGGTGGGATTGGTGGTACTGAAAAAGAAAACCATAATTTAGACTATAACCAGGACTATCTAGCTATAGATAGGGTAGAAAAAGCTTTTCTCATGGATTCTCGAAAATCATTCAATTTTATGGCCCAGGGCTTGAGTCCAGATTCTCTTGCTTATCAAATTTCTTGCTGTATTATCTCCATTTCCAGACATATAAAGTAATGTACCTGGGCAAGGCACCATTGCTGGTGGTGGCGGCGGTGGGGGCGGTGACAGCGCGCGTTGTAGACTCTGCTTCCTCCCTCCACCAGAGATGTCACGATGTTGACACGTGCAACCCACCTTTGCCTGTAGATACAAGCATCAAGTTCTTATAAATTGGTATAAGTTCTTTTGGACCCTATGCGTGTCTGACGTCCAATGGCGATTAAAAAACCAACTTGAGATGCCAAATAAAGGTCGTGTGCCAAGGTTAAAAAAAGTTAAAGCAATTTATTAGAAACTCTGTATCTCACTTACAACATTTCGAACAAGATATATACTTTTATAGTAAGTAACTACACAGTTTCATCCTCTTTCTCTGAAAAATAGTCAGTTTCTAGATTGCCATCTGATGTTTCTGAAGAGAGATGCTGGTCATTTTTAATACACAATGAACCCAGATTCTAGAAAAATATATAAACTTCAAATTCATTTAGTTACCTGAACGCTTGGAGCTCTCAATAACTTGGCCGCATCTTCTCTGCTCTCTAGGAGAGTTGCTCTATGGACCAGTGTCTCTGCTGTGTCCCAGACGATATCACTTACTGGCTCTTTAGGGTCTATCCGCAGCAAGTGCTGGAGGATACTCAGGAATGGAATCTCTTGAGGAGTATCAGCCACCTGGCAAAAGTTTGAGCATATTATTTGACTGAAATATGAACGAATACCACAAGCAGTCTATTACCTTTTATTAACCTTTCCTCTAATTTCTTCAGCTATTAGGTAGTCAGAGGTTAATTTGAATTAAATGAAATTTCGCTAAAAAGTCAATAAACACCACCAGAGAAGTAGGTAACTTCAAATATCTTCCATTATAAACAAACTCAAGATCTTTGACTTCGACCTGAGGATCAATTTCATGATCTTAAAACTAGAAACTGTCTGGTTCTGTGGTAGAAGTAGAAGATTTCACCTGTTTAAGTATAGCATAGAAGACGTCCAGATGTGAGTTGAGGTTGATACCCCCAGGACCCTGGGCCTCATCACTCTCTCGCTGCTCCTCGAATACATCTAGCTGCACGCCTAGGTCAGGGTGGCTGGCTGCTTCATGTCTGAACAATTAAGAACCATCTTTTATTCCTTAATGTCGATATTTTTGAATGGAAAACTGGATCCCCGACTCCACTCACGTTGTAATATTAGCAGCCTTGTCGATCACTGATTTGAACGACAAATAAGTTCATAGCAGAGATTAAAATCAATTAATTGCTTAACTAACTTAAACCCCTCGATAATTTCAACAGTTTGGTATAATACCTACCTATTTATACTTAAATATGCTATCTTTACTCGTATCAGTAGGCTTTTGAAATAAAACTACTTTATAACGATTTTATCGCGGTATATTTTAGATTTTAGAACTTGAAACGTCGGGATCTAAAATCTAAAATATACCGCTAAAAAAATCCGCTTAAAATCTAAGACATTACTATGTAAACCAGTAGGCTCTTTCTCTCTCTTTAATGATACGTTGGTTATTACTGGCTTAGTAGTTTTGGTTTTTAAAACTGTTTTTTACAACTTCTGCTGCCTTATTATGTGTTCAAAGCAATTGCGTTTCCCTTGAAAGAAAGTGTTGCGGTTATACAATGCGTCTTTGATCTCTAAGCCTAATACTTTAAAAAAATGGACCTGATTTCAATACCTAGAATATTTCTAGCCTTATTAACATTATTATAAGCCTAAAACAGAACAAAAAAGGCGAAAAATGTATCAAAACTAATTGCATCCGAAGCATTCGATATAACCAAGATAACTAATATTAACTTTTACCAATTCTAACTTGACTGTAGTTTAGTCACTTAGCTCACATAATGATAGTGAGATTATTCACGGATACAACCCATATTTGGAGAGGTCCAGTCGACACCTACGCATGTTTTTGTCCGTTTTACAACAGACAGTCCAATGTACTCTATTAACAACATTGTTAATTTAAACTGCTTTATTTGTACCGTGTTTTTTAATGTGTCAGCTTCAATCATCCAAGACTGCAGTCTAGGATTCAACGAAAGGAATTGTGGGTTCTTTTATATGAAATCGTTCAAAAGTTCAAATTCATGAAATCAATTCATCATTATGTGGTCTGACAAAATCATAAAAAACTCGACGATTAATGATATGAACAGCTAAACGCCTGGCCACTTCATGATATGTTACAATCAAATATCATTGACCTGAAAGTACCTAAAATATTTACACTAGTTGCCTTTAAGGGGCGTCCATAAATTACGTGAGGTGTTAAGGGGGGGAGGGGGTCGTGTCAAATCTCATCTAATCTTACGTTGGAGAGAGGGGGGGTCTCGGCAAATATCACGCAATTTTTTTTCTGATTGAAACAAAAAAAATATATTTTATTTTGGCATTAAAAGCACGAAGCAAATTTGTTTTTTTTTTTCTTTTTAAAATAACAATCTAACGCGTTTACTTATGAAACTCGCATTTTGAAAAATCTCACGTGAGATTGGGATGGGGGAGGGGATTGAATAAAATCTCACGTCATCTCACCAGGTGGGGGGGGGCAGAATATTAAAAAAAACACCTCAAGTAATTTATGGACGCCCCCTTAAACCGCGCATTAATCAGTGCGATTACTGTATTATATTTATGGAGCAATATAGCAGCGGACAATTTATTGTTATACAGCTGAAAACGTTGAGTCAATCGAAGATAAAACTTAGTTAAATGGTTAAATGCGACACGGTAAATACTCAAATTTTACTGAAATCCTTCAAAAAACGAGCAAAATGGGCATATTATTAAACGTTTACAATTTAACGATTTGGTCAATTTCAGTTGGCCACTTTATGAAGTATATCCATTTCATGAACTAAACACACTATGAATTATTTAGTTCTCCGATCTATTAAAGCCATAGACACATTTAATAATGACATAAGGATGTAGACAAATCTAATTGGTAATGTTCTGCTGGACTTTATAAAAACCACAGCCCAAAAACTAGTAAAAGAAAAATCAAAAATAAACCAAACTAAAACAAAGAAACGGAGTTAATTTCCGTTGGGGCGGTTCTTTCAAATATTTATTATTATGCTACTGTTTTACCATTCCGGTAAAAAAACAACCAATCAAGATCTCGGAAATAAAAAAAAACAGCGGGAGATTTTTTGTTTCACCGCAAAATGATAAAGCTTATTCGATTGACAGACATCGATAAAAAATGTGTCGATTTATCGCAAACGTATCTAATCTTAGATTATTCGATAAAAACAACTAACCAATTAGTTTGAAATAAGCAAAATGACTTGTGACTTTGGGTAATAAATCAAATGAGGACTTTTATAGCGATTGGACCGTTTGTCGAGTGTAAAGACCTTGTATTATGTCTGTTTTCGTCAAAAATAAGTAATAATAATAATAATATAGTGGGACATTAACACACACGGTCATCTGATCCCAAACTAAGCAGAGCTTGTACTATGGAAACCAGATAACTGGTAATATACTACATATAATACTTTTCTTTTGTAAATATATACTTAAATATAGATAATTACACCCAGACACAAGACAAACAGACAAGAAGAACAGAACAGTAAGAAGCTACTTACTATATATTTTAAATCAGCACTTTCCAAAGAAAGCACCTATAGGACGCACTGGACTCTTTGGAGAATAATAGGCAAGTGAAACCTGAAGAATTGAACTTCTTTAACAGAATTATCTAAGTTCAGTCCAACCCTTATAGATTTCATCATTCCACCCGCCTTTTTCCCATTTCTATTGGGGTTGTCTCCCAGTCTAACCTGATGCGGCTAGCTACCAGAATTTCATGAGTATCGTATGTATGTATGTGTATGTTATGTGTATGTACGAGCGACTGCCATCAGACCTCGAAACCCGTAGGGAACCAGTAGCCGAGATGTCAGGTGTCAGATTATATTAGACTTCTGACTACATGTAATGATTGTCATATATGTTCTAACGATTGCCAACCCTTATAGATTTGACTTTTATAAACTCAGAAATGTCACAAATTCACAAGTTTATCCCTTTCAGTTGTTCAGTCTGGTGGATCCTAAATTCGTAAGTTTTTAAAAGGTAAGTAGTTTATATTTTACTAGCCTAACACTTAAAGGGGCCTCGCAGCAAGATCGACAACATTACATTGTGTGCCATCTGCCGTTTTTGGATTTCTATTCCATATTTCTCGGATCTATGGAGTTCTTGATCTTTAAAAGATATGTATGGGACTAAAGCCAAAACTTTGATATCTAAAATACAATTTTTATTTAGATGCCAGTCTGCCATCATGCTCCAACATCCTAAAAAGGCCTACTGATTTTTAGTAGTGTTTTTGAGTAGGTATTTACCACGGTATCAACTGCACGGTAGGAAAAGAAATTAGACGATTTTATGTGAAATTTCTCTCCAAAAAACTCATTTAATATTCATTTTAATTTATTTCACCGTATCTATCAATATTAAGACAATTTGCATTGTGTTGTTGGACTATATTTAGAAGAATTTACTTTCAAATAATGATTTCAACGAATAAATTGTAAGAATGGACATTCCAAATTCAAATTTAATATACCTAATATTAAATATAAAAAAAAATGAAACCATTTTTACCCATATTGCGGTAGTTGTTATGAAAACGATAAGTGGCCATTTTATACCATCCGCCATATTGAATTCAAAATGGCGGCATTTATAACATAGTGTACTGTCTTCAGAACTAAACCCGTATGCAAAATTTCAACTCAATACCATTAGTGGAAGTGGGAGAAATATTGATTGCAAGATTACAGGATATAAATAATTAAACACGTGAAGTTTAATAACAGCTTTTAAAAACATTATTTTATGATAACCACACATTCCACTCAGCGGGAAGTGAGTAAAAAATATTCAAATTTATGCTTCTATTTATGGTAGTATAATAAAATGATGACAGTTGACACTAACATACAGAATGACTGGACCGTTTTGCACACTGCTCTAGCGATTAATACATATGATGCAATTACTTTTGTGTTAGTCACAACACTGTTGGCTGTTATGGATTTAATTTCTTTTAAATATTCATACAGGTGCGATATTACATCGACTTACTTACTTACTTTAGTTAAAATGGGCTTTGTCTCTTTCTTACTAGTATAAATGTCAAGATGACAAACAAAGACAAACGAATTACACAAGTATTTTAACTATAATGGGCAAGACGTATATGAATACGGGGGTAAGTGTTTAAAGATTGTGATTCCGTTGAAAGAAAGAGATGCGAATATACGTATTCTTTAACCGCGTATTCTATAGAGCAGCGGTGGCACAGTGGTACGGGCCTCGCCTTAGAAAAATAAGGTCGCGGCTTCGAAGCCTGGTCGTGCCCACACACCTTTGTGTAAATTGTTTCATCTCCGCTGCTCAACATCGGTGAAGGAAAACATCGTGAGGAAACCGGTATGTCTAAGAACTAATCATTCGAGGACATGTGACATCCACCAACCCGCACTTGGCCAGCGTGTGTGTATTAGGGCCTAAACTTTTTCAACCCGTAAGATAGTCGAGAGAAGACCCGTGCCTAGCAGTGGGGCACTAAAAAGGTTTGTAGTGAACAAAATTCTGTTATTACCTTAAATTGTTCAACGTTGGCAGTAAACCAAGACCTGGAAAAAAATAATCATTGTCAGTTGAGTTTTAATCAGGTTAAGGTAGTTTTCTAGACTTAAATACTGCAGACATTTCAAGTTAACACACTAGAAACTAGCGCTATAGGCCGACCGTTTAACTCGCGTATCGTTTATCGCTAAGAATCTGACTCTTCAAGCTGCACAGACAGTGATGATGATTCAAGCGATATGGATATTAGTGACGAACAGTCTTACATTACTTTTATCTGTGGTTAAATAGTTCTTTATGAAATTTAATTAATGTTTTATGACTTTATACCTCAGATGGCGATACGCGAGTTAAACGGTCGGCCTATAATTGCCCCTTTGCTTCTAATAATAATCTATGTTTTAATTATTTATCAATAACAATTTGCATTGTGTTTGATGTCCAACATACAGAATAAAATTAATACGAGTATTAGGTAATATAAATTATAAAAAATAAACAATAATATGCAACAATATATACCTAGATAAAAATGATTACTGAAATAATAATTAATAATTAATAATTAATTTATAATAATAATGTTACATCATGACTTTTATCAAGATTTAAGCATAGAATTATTCATAGCACTGATGCCCATAGTATCTACCTGAAGGTGTAGGCAAAGGATCAGCCTCACTTCGCCAGCTACTTCAAAGTTAAGATTTTCAAGTACAGGAGTATAAAACTCTTTTTTCCTTGACCCGGAAACCGATCCCGGGACGAACAAGCTTACTATTGGACTACAGAGGCGTAGAATGATTCAGAACTTTAACCCTACTTACCAATGAACTCATTCCTCACTCGGATCCTGTCAGGTAACCTTGGCGCCGAGATGATGAGGCAGTTGATGAACGCCATCAACGCGGTTTTGTAGTCCGTGGTGGAGGCATTCTTCAGCTCTTCTACCACCACGCTCAGGCGGTACCGCTCGCATTTCAACGACTGCAAAGAAAAAGAAATCTTGTAGAACAGAAGGAAGGGGGTGGGGGGGGGGGGTTAATTATGCAATATTTACTTCTATCAAAAATGGAGCATTGTCTGATTTACAAAATACGCTACGGTTGACTACAACTTGCCTGATGTTAAGCAATGATGTAGTCTACGATGGGACGCGCCTGTCCAATATTCACTCATGATTACAATGATTATCGGTAGGAAGATGGCAGTCGAATGAGGCTCCATATGGTTAGAAACCTATAGAAGCAACGGCACACAGCAAGGCCGCTTGGCGGTGCGGCTTTGTCTGGTGGGTGGTCACCAACCACGGCTTAAGTCCAGTAAACATAAGTACCAGTTGATTGATTGTCACCTGATTTGCACCACCCGGGGATAAGGTGTGGGGATCAGATAAAAGGTGCACTCCCACGGACGAAGGTGACTCAGTTCATAGTCTTTAGGAGAAGTAACTAAGTAGAATATCTTACCTTATATCGCTCTAGCGTGTCCACGGCTCTTGCATACCCGTCTGCGTTATACACGCACAGCGCCGACAACAGCTCAAATACCTGCAATTACACGTACATGGTGAATTTCCTCAAAGAGTAACTTAGTGCATATTCAATACTATCTGCGCCCAAACATTTATTGTAGATTCCCAAACAAGTCTGACATTTGTGTGATGAATACGTCTGTTTGTCTTGAGTCTGGATGTAATTATATATCTATATTTAAGTATGCACATGTTTACAAAAGGAAAGTATTACAATAATATGTACCTAGTAGGTATATTACTAGTTATCTGATTTCTTTAGTACAAGCTCTGTTTAGTTTGGGACCAGATGACCGTGTGTGTTAATGTCCCACTATAATATTATTATTTAACTTAAGTACTTTAAAAAGGTCAACACGGGGCCTATCTTTCCAGAAGTAAAATAAACAGTTAGTGTCGCTCAGTATTTTTTCAATAACTGAGTAACTAAATACAAGTAGGCTAGTTCTAGCGGTCTAGTTCGACTGTGATTCCGTTGAAAGAAAGAAATGCAGATATACGCTTTGTAAAACCGCATCCCTCTCTTTCAACGGGATTACAATTGCTTTAAACTCTCATAATACGGTACCAGGACTGGGCATTAACACCATTTTAGTATATCATAATACAAGTAAATATTGCAGGAAAAAATATCATTTGGCGCCCAACTGACTACCTAGCGCCTAGAACAGGCCTTAGGCCTCCATTGGACGTACGTTTGTTGATTGTATGAACGACGCGGACGCAAGTGGAGGAACGCATTCACTCAATATTGGGGCAGCTGGCCTTAAGATAGAACATGCTCCTCCTGTTAAACGAGCGGAGCTCCTTAAGCAGTATGATAAATACAATTTACAAATTGTACCTAACTACATTATAACAGTGTTTAACTTACCTGTTTCTTGACAGGCGCCGCGGGCGACGTGAGCGCCGCGGCGAGTTTGCCCGTGTACTCGGCATGTTCCACTATATAGTCCAGCCCCACACGGCTCTCCATGCCAGAACTGTCAACAAACAAAACAAAAACTTAAAGGCTTTTGAAGGTTTTAGACTAAAAACTTTACGTAGGCGCGAATAATCAGGTAAGAAGACGGTATTTCAATAAAATAACTACGGCAAATATCACTTCACCCCAATCTCTTGATAGCACAATCATAAATTCTACCAGTTAATTACAGATCGTTAAGATTACGTTGGATAAAATCGTAACGTTCACCGAGTACGTCATTGCATCTGCACTTCCCAACGACACAACAGTGCAATACACAGTGTCAGCCATTCTAAGATGGCCGTTTCACCCGTGCTCGGTGTGCATTCGTTCGTTCATATTGTCATTTTTGAGTGACAGCTGACTATAAAGACGGACGCGATGACAGTATAAAATGACAGCTGATGCATTGAGAAGTAGATGTGCCAACAAACTCAATGTTCTGATGAACCACAACAGCTACAAGCAGTATAGTTGGACCTGCGGAAGAGGGATGCAGATATACAGTATGTAGAGCAACTTCTGTTACATAACAACTGCTATAATAATACCTACTTACTTTACGGTGTCCTAGTACGGCTGTTAAGGACTACCATTGAATTGAAGAAGTTCTCGAATGGAGACGAAGGAATGATAAACGATTTTTTTTTATTCTGAGATAGGCTGGCGCTTGTCTACAACTTACCTGATGCTAAGCAATGATGTAGGCTTCGATGGAACGCGCCAGCCCAGTATACCGATTCACTCATGTTTACGAATTATTTTCGGTGAGAAGGTGGCAGTGGAATGAGCATCCATATGATTAGAAACCTTAAAGGAGCAACAATTCCGACCACGACCGACGTGGTTCCCGGGTGGTGCAAATCAGGTGACAATCAACTGATGGTAGGCTTCGGCTGTGGTTAGTGACCACCCACCAGACAAAACCGCACCGCCAAGGGGCGTTGTCGTGTTCCAGTGCGTAACACCATGAAGTGAGGGTGGGTCGGAGTTGCTCCTTTAAGGTTTCTAACCTTAAAAAAGCTCATTCCACTGCCACCTATGGAAGGATAAAAAAAGAAAGTTCTTAGTTATGAAAATAATAATTATTTTGCAACAAAAACACAAAACCGACTTCAAACGTATGCACCTAGAATTACGCGTTTAGGACAATTGCTTTTATAATTTTGTCAAGCCGCAGGCGCTTAGCGTAAACAATGACGCTTCTTCCGAAAGATCTCAAAAACTACTAATCAGATCTTGATCAATCTGAAAAGGGACTACACGAGAAGCACCAGCTTCAAACAAAATTAGAATCATAGAAATCAGTTCACGTACTTCTAACAAATATAATTAGGTACCTAAAATAAAAAAGAACACACAGTCTAATTGTGAAACTCCTTTGACTGTTGAAAATAGGCACTTATGCACACGAACCGTGAAACATAGCAGTATTTAAATGTACATAATTATGTAGGACTTTCTCACGGTTATTTGATGCTATAATTTTATATTAATTAACTTATTAAAAAACCGTTAACAACATAAGTACCTGATTACAAATTTTATTAGTTTTAAAAATGCGAGCAAGTTTTACCTAAACGATAATATGTTTTGACAAATTATTTTGTTGATTATCGAAAATACTTAACGAAAAGAACTTATCAAATAAAATTAAACTATATTCTAATACCTATGTATTGGTTTGATCATTATTTTTTGAATACGAACCGACTTCAAAAATACTGTTGTTCTAAGAAAAAAGGGCACATTTGTCATTTTTTCGTAACTGAGTTATTTATATCATCGGTATCAATATCTATTACTCATTCCAACTATGTTAATGACTTATTTAACAAAAATAATTCACATGTGCCCTTTTACTTTACAACGGCAGAACAATTCAAAACCCGCAACTGTTTTGTATAAAATTTGAATGGGGTTATCTAGAATGATCCTTTAAAACAACAAGAGTTATTAAAATCGATCTATAATTGGCGGAATTACATAAACATACATACAAAAAAACAAACCCACAGTCGAATTAGGGACCTCCTTCGTTTTAAAGTTGGTTGAGAAGAATACGAAGAAGCAATTAATGGATTGTTGGTTGACATTTGGTCACAGACTAAACAGAACAGTCGTAGAGCATTTAAGACGGGAGGTGTTATACGCAGCTTCATCTACACATCAAACCATTTTTTTTTACATTTTTTATAGCTTGATGTGTGTACACACGGCTAAAATTACTGAGTGACAATAACTGTTTATTTTACGGCTGGAAAGATAGGCCCCGTATTGAGCTTATAGTTACTATGGAAAGCAGATAACTGGTAATATACTACATACATAATACTTTTCTTTTGTAAATATAGATACCTAATTACAGCCAAACTCAAGACAAATAGACGTATTCTTAACACAAATGTCTGACTTGTGTGGGAATCGAATCCACAATAAATGGTTGGGCGCCGATAGTATTGAATATGCATTAAGTTACTCTTTGAGAAGATTCACCATGACGTGTAATTGCAGGTATTTGACCTCTTGTTTTACGGAAATCCAATACAACGCAAGATCGGCTTATACTGGAGATGTTTAGCTTAATGTGTAGTCGTGTGTACTAAACGCACAGCACACATGTAAAAGTTGAAGCGTCTTTACAAATGCACACGTAAATAAAAGCTACACACAAACACGAAACATGAACAGATTATGCATACAATCCGTTCATGTGTCGGCAGAGGGGAACGCGCGTAATACTGTTCCGTGTTTAATTTTCTAAGTGAACAGTAAACAGTTTTTCTAATAATAATAATTATATTGGTTAATAGTTCAACCGACCAACACCCACGCGTGGCCTTGAGTAGGTCTTGTCTTCAGCTACTAGCCACAAAAACCTGCGTAGGCGCCGACAATTAATTTTAATGCGATCGTTACTAAACGTATTAATCTTTCTGGCTTACTTGTTATGTTGTGAAGCCTGTTTGGAGTTGCACAGATTTGATATTTTTAGACTTTTATCTGCCACGATGGTGCAGTGGTGGGTGTGTTCTTATTAACCGCAAGGTCCGGCTTCGATTTTCGGCTCGAACGAAAAAACTTTTTCAATATACTTAAAAAATCTTAGTTGGAGCTCGAAGTTTTAAAATGTGCTTGATGAACGGCAATAGGCTTGACCCCTATTACGTACAAGACAAGCAGCCTTGCCGTGTTCCGGTGCGATGTCTGGTGACACCATATAAGAGGGTGGGGTGGGTCGAAATTGTTGCTCCTTTATGGTTTCTAACCATAACCACTGCAAATTTCTTACCAATAATCATTCGCAATCACGAGTGAATCGGTATATTGGGCAGGCGTGTTCCATCGTAGACTGCAACATTGCTTAACATCAGGCATGTTGTAGTCAAGCGCATTTCAATATCAGAATAAAAATTAAGAGGTTAAGCGAACTACTTACCCCCTTTTTTGCAAGGTTAAAAACGCGTTACACAATCTACCCACCCACATCGTGCGCACTCTACTTGCGACTATTCTTTCACGCGCACTTTTCCTCCCTACAAATTATTCTTCGACCTATCCTATCTCTGTCATCTCTCCCCATTTGGGGCGTGCTTATTTTGTGTTGTGTCGAGGTGGTATGGGGGACTCGCGTACCTCCGCTTCTCCGAGTGAGAATCAGAAGATTTTAACCACTAAAAACACCTTGGCGTACTCTGTTGCCAGTTTGGACAACTTGGCACCCGCGAAAGCATTCTCCAGGATGTAATCTACTTACCCCTGGATCAAATAATTTTAGTTAAAAATAGTTTCATAATTTAATTTCCAATTTCTGACAGTGGGTGAGTGAAGTCTAGCCATGTTGTATTTTCTTGGATTTAAGCGAATATCACACATTGAAATAAAACTACTTTGTGACGGATTTTATGGCGGTATATTTTAAATTTTAGATCCCGATGTTTCAAAGGCTTTTCAGTCAAACTCCATGGTCACGGATGGACTGAGGTATTTGACGTCCAAAAATATTAATCACAATTATTACTGACTATCTACAAACTTTATTATTTAAGTTGCGTTCCGATCTAAGCAAACTGAGCTCACAGTATCTTAAATTCTGAGTTGATTTTGCTTGGGTTTTGGTACAAGTAAATTAAGCGTTGGGTCCCAAGCTGGTGGTATATTCCAATCATTTCCTCTGCTAAAAGAAACAACAACAAAACCATATTTTCAACATATAATTGCACAGAAGAATTATAAAACTGTCCAACACCCACATTATTATTATTATTATTACCAACTCTATTATTTGTCACCCAGATATACCATCTAGCATTCAATTATATTAAACTGGGCACATTTCAATAACGACTATCATTTATAATAGTTATAATATTTTGAAACGGCTCCTGTTTAATGATGTCGCTCGAGGTAATATCACGTTCAATATCTTAGCGATCTGTGGATTATGAAATTGTAAATTTTGTTCTTGGGTGGTAAAATAGTTTCATTTCTAACTAGCGACCTGCCCCAGCTTCGCACGGGTGCAATGTACTTATAAACCTTCCTCTGGAATCACTCTATTTATTAAAAAAAACCGCATCAAAATCCGTTGCGTAGTTTTAAAGATCTAAGCATACATAGGGACATAGGGACAGAAAAAGCGACTTTGTTTTATACTATGTAGTGATTATAATAAATTTGTACTACTACCGCCTGTAGCACAGGTTAATATAACCTTGTTTAAGCAATTAACAGCTCGGTAGTCGAGCGGTGTAAGCCGTCCGATTAGGCTATACTGTGCCCGGGAGGTCGCGGGTTCGATGCCTTCCGGACAATATTTGAGTAATATCAAAAATTTTTTTCGGTGTCTGGTTGGTTAAGGGACTACCCTCCGTCCTGGTTGTCACTTAACACATCTATGACAATCGTTACATGTAGTCAGCAGTCAATATAATCTGACGCCTGGTTTAACCATCTCGGCTACTAGTTCCCTACGGGTTTCGAGGTCTGATGGTAGTCGCTCGTAAAATTCTGGTAGATCCGCATCAGGTCAGACTGGGAGGAGACCCCAATAGAATGGGAAAAAGGCAAGGTGAATGATGATGAAGATAGGAAATTAACAGCTATACCTATAAGATATTATTTTAGATTTAATTTTGTATGGAGCTTTGCCCTAATTCACGTAATTTCTTGACGCGATCAAGTTGCGATGCAGTTGCGATTAAGTTACGGTGCAGTTGCAATTAAGTTTTCGTCTTAGTGCAAAATGGTATGCTTATAATTATTTAGCTGTCATATCTAATCTAAAGCATTTCAACGTGACGCGAACTTGACGCGAGCGTATCTGACAGCGGTTGTCAAAATTACGAGAGTACGAAAAGCGCTGTGCAGAGAAATCTGTACATCCATTTAGGCGCTAGGCCACAAACTTGTACATGGACATACTTATCAAACTTTTAACACCCGTTTTTTCGTTTAGGGTTAAACTTAACAATAACATAGTATTGTCTTAGATTTATTTACTCAAATATCACACATTGAAATAAAAAAAAAACAAACAACAACAACAACTGAAATGAAAATTAAAAAAAAGTACAGATTTTTTTTTATCCTATATATAATAGATTTGCGCTTGACCACAACTTGCTTGACAGATCTGGTATTGCACGCGTTCCCCCCGGCCGAGGTACATGAACAGTTTGTATGCATAACCTTGTTTTTTATTCTTCGATAGGCTGACGTTTGACTACAACTTGCCTGATGTTAAGCAATGATGTAGTCTACGATGGTACGCGCCAGCCCAATGTACCGATTCACTCGTGATTACGAATGAAAAAAACTGTTCTTTGCTGTGTGTTTTGTGTAGCTTTTTTTTACTTGTGGGCTGTACGTTGTCACCCAAAACCTGGCTGATACAATTTAGCACTAGAAGTTGCGTATAACATGCAACTCCCGTGTCAAATGCTCTAAGGGGTTAAAAATAGCTCAACCAAATAATTTACGTTACTTAATCGAGTTATCAATCGAGATTAAGTGGTAGCACCTCGTTAATATGCCAAGGTGGACGGCGGCATGATGATCCGCGCGAGTGTTGCACGAGCATGCGCCCGCGCACCGCGCGCCTATCACTGTTGTAACTGTTGTACTGATGGGAAGCGATAAGTTGCGTTTAGTTGCTGACCTTCAAATACTTTGAATGACTTTGACATTACCAGCTGGCACCCTTCTTTCCTATCCTATCTTCCTTACCTTCATTACATAGAGTTACGTTTCATGTTAACGCATTTTTTTTAGCTAAGAACCACTTATATGAATAACACCACTAACTAACTAACTAAATACTGTCACCTTCTCACTGATAATCATTCGTAATCACGAGTGAATCGGTACACTGGGTTGGCGCGTTCCATCGTAGACTACATCATTAAGCAAGGCTAAGTTAAAAGAAAGAAAAAAAAGAACAAAAAAAAGCTTTCGAATCAAATACGACGGGCCGGTGGCGTGGTCGGTAAGATACTTGCTTTTCACGCCGCAGGTCGTGGGTTCGATTCCCACACGAGACAAACATCAGTGATAAACATTTGTGTTTGTGTCGAGTCTGGGTGTAAATAATATCTATTATAAGTATTTATTTACAAAAGAAAAGTATTATATGTATTGTTAGAACTGAATGAAAATACTGAGTGGCAGCACTGCAGCGGGCCTATATAAGAAGGAGCGCTCGCCATATTCGTTCAGTTTTTCGTTAGCCATCGTAGCGTGCGGAAGCTCTGTCCGAACTCGTGTCGATTTTGTCAGTTATTTTAAATTGTTAATTATTTGCTAAAATTGATTGTTAATAATTTCTTTTTTAAATTGGCCAGCCGGCCAATAAATTCTTTTTAAAAAATCAATTGTTGTTTCTATTTATAATATCAGAAGTGGGATTCGAAGGCTGAAAAGCCGTTGATGCCACGTCTGGTTTTGTAAAGGAATCGTAGTTTCCCTTAGCCTGGTTCAGTTGGTTGAAGTTCGGACGGAGTTCAGCTACGCGATGTCTGGCAACGCTCAGCGTGGTAGACGTAGAACCACCCGCCGCGAGCAGAACTCTTCTCCAAACCCGCTGGAAGAGATTATCAGACGATTGCGCGCGCTGGAGGAACGGTCACGCGCGCCCGCGGAAACGCGAACTACTTTGACGGCCGACGCCGACCCCGGCCATGCCGTTGCTCTGCCTGACCCGACGCCACCGGCATCGGTGCCAGCCACGGTGTCAGAGGCACAGACTCCGCCACGTGAGCTCGTGGCCGCAGAAATGACGCCGCCGCCGTCGTGGACGTCACGCACCAGCAACGATGGATCAACTCAACCCGAGGACTTGGTGACACATGCTACAGAGCGTCTTTTAACCGCCATCAACCGTGCACAGGTCAGATCCAGCCATTATTTTGTCTCAGATTTTGATCCGAATGTTCATGACTTCGACACGTGGTGTACTGAAGTAGAAAAAGCCCGTAGTTTAAACCATTGGGACGACGGGGAGTGCCTTGCTCGTATCGGACATTGTTTAAAAGGGGAAGCTCGCACCTGGCTTAGCCAATGGACAAGTAATATTAGAACATGGTCAAATTTCAAACTAGAATTGAAGTCGTTATGCCCACGGTCTGTCGATGTCGCGAACATTCTATATGACGTAATGCGGACAGAGTCTGATAAATACTCCACATACGCTGAGTATGCTCGTAAATCTCTTTTAAAGTTACGTATAGTTAAAGGACTTGGCGACGAGCTGCTGACTGCTATTATTATACGTGGAATAACAGATCCACAGATTCGTGCTATGGCCACAAATGCTAAACTATCTTCTGATTCTATCGTGGAGTTTTTATCAAGCTTCGTTAAACCTGCAAACGCTAATAACTATACTAGGAAATTACATTCGAATGCTCCAAATCGATTAAATAAACCTTTTAATTACAATCCGTTAAAGCGTCAACACGATTCTAAAGATTTAAAAACTATAAAAATTAAATGTTATCAGTGCAATCAATTTGGCCATAAGTCCGCTAATTGTTATAAACGGCCTAATAATATAACTCCAACTAGCCCCAGCAATAACGAACAAGCAATCGCGTTACCCTCAACATCTCGAGCTGATACTTTAAAATGCACGTTTTGCAAAAAAATAGGTCATTCCGAGAACAATTGTTTTGCAAAAGAACGCACTATGTCACGAAATAAAAGTGGTGTTAATTTTTGCCGCGAACCTGCGGGTAGTTATAAGAATCGCGATGTGACAACTGCCGTGATTGCAGGGATACCGTTAGATGTATTAATAGATAGCGGCTCGTGTGTCTCATTAATGTCGACAAATTTAGTAAAATATTTCCCATGTCAAATAAAACCCACTACTCAATTATTATGCGGCCTAGGCGGTACGGAGGTCAAATCACACGCTTTTGTTACATTACCCGTTGAGTTTAGCGACATAACTTTAGAAACTGACTTTTACATAGTAGACGGTAATCATTTAAACGTACCCGTAATTATCGGTACCGACGTATTAAATAGGGATGGTGTTGCTTACGTTAGGACCAGTGGTAGCCAACGCATAGTGCATAGTGAGAAAATCGCGAATAGTGTTAGGCAAGTAAATTTAGTATCATTATCGGATCAGGTTAATACACCTGTTACTGGATTTAATAGGGAACGATTATTAGCTATCCTTGACAAGTATTCGGAATTCTTTTTAAGTGGTACCGCGACCACAACTGTGAAAGATAGTGAGATGCATATTAAGCTAACAACTAATGTCCCCGTGTATTATAGGCCCTATAAATTATCCCATGACGAAAAGTTAAAAGTCCGGTCCATAATTCGAGATTTGCTCGATAAGGGTATTATTCGTGAGTCCGATTCGGAGTATGCCAGCCCGATCTTACTCGTAAAAAAGAAAGACGGTTCTGATAGAATGGTGGTAGACTATCGCGCCCTTAATCGAATCACAGTTAAGACCAGACACCCTCTACCTTTAATTAACGACTACATAGATAGGTTAGGTAATGCGCGCTGGTTCAGTGCACTAGATATGGTTTCTGGTTTTCACCAACTCAGGGTGGCTGAGGAGTCCATTCACAAGACAGCATTTGTAACCCCTGAAGGCCACTACGAATACTGTAAAATGCCCTATGGCCTAGCGAATGCCCCTATCGTCTATCAGAAAACTATATCCAAAACACTTAAATCTTTCATTGATGCTGGACAGGTCCTGGTATACATTGATGACGTACTGTTACTGACCGACGGACTAGACGAAAACCTCGCCCTATTGGAATCTGTCATAAAAACACTAACAGAAGCAGGTTTTTCCATTAATTTAAAGAAATGCACTTTTTTAACTAACGAAATTGAATATCTAGGTAGGATTATAAGCAATGGTCAGGTCAGGCCGAGTACTTATAAAATAGACGCGTTAGTTAAGTCACCGCGACCGAGTAATGTCAAACAGGTTCGTCAATTCCTTGGCTTGGCGGGATATTTTAGAAGGTACATCCCCAACTATGCAATTAAAACTGCACACATTGCAGCTTTAACTAAAAAGTGTGTGACCTTTAACTGGAGTAGTGAACATGAAAAAGCGCGTCAAGAGATAATTTCTCATTTAACTAACGAACCAGTTTTGGCAATATTCGATCCGGAACTACCAACTGAGTTGCACACTGATGCGAGTGCTATAGGTTATGGAGGAATCGTCATGCAAATACATAAGGACGGCCGGAGACGTGTAGTTGCCTATTTTAGCAAGCTGACCGTTGGCGCGGAATCCAAGTACCACAGCTATGAGCTGGAGACCCTCGCGGTAGTAAAGTCACTACAACATTTTAGACAATACCTAATTGGTAAACCTTTTAAAATTATCACGGATTGTAATGCTTTAAAGATGACCCAACGTAAGAAGGATCTCCAGCCCAGAGTTGCTAGGTGGTGGATATACATGCAAGATTTCGATTTTACGTTAGAATACCGTAAAGGCTGTCTTATGTCACACGTAGACTATTTAAGTAGGAATCCGGTCAATGCTATTAATGTCGTCCAAAAACCACAAAACTGGGCTCAGGTGGCGCAGGCAGGTGACGAGGAGACCTTAACGTTGCTTGAAAAATTAAATAACGGCCAGTTAGATAACACGCGTTATGTAAAACGTAACGACCTTTTGTATTATAAGTATGACGTCACGGGTGAGCAAGCGCGATTCCTATGTTATGTACCCAAGGCATTTCGGTTAAGTTTGCTACGCGTTTTCCACGATGAGCATGAACATATCGGTATAGACAAGACTGTTGATCTGATCCTGCGGCACTTTTGGTTTCCCGGTCTTAGACGCTTTGTATCGAAATACGTCACCCACTGCGTAGTATGCATCGCGCATAAGCAAGTCCCTCGCGCACCCTTACAGCCAATATCTTCGTGGCAGAAAGCTCCAGTACCATTTGACACGATACACGTCGATGTGCTCGGACCCTTAAGAGAATGTGACGGTCACAAACATGTACTTATCATAGTTGACGCGTATACAAAATACTGTTTGTTGCACGCCATCTCAAAACAAGACTGTAGTGAATTGAAGCGCGTAATGACTCAAGTGATTTCACTTTTTGGCACCTTCCAACGATTAGTGTGCGATAGGAGCCGTATGTTCGACAACAATGAGTTTATTAACTGGATTACAAATTTCGGAGTCGAGGTGCATTTTATCACTCCTGAAATGCATCAGGAAAACGGCCAAGTGGAACGATATTGCCGTACTGTTCTAAACATGATAAGGGTTGAAGTAAATTATAATGAAAACGATTGGTCAAAAATATTGTGGAAATTACAACTAGTTCTAAATGTCACCAAACATAAGACTACACAATACTCTGCATTAAATCTGCTTATCGGCACTGATACTACTACGCCGTTAATAAATGCATTAATTAAGGACATTACTTATGAAGGTTCTAATCCAAATCGAGATGCGATTCGCGAGATAAGACGGCAACGCGCGGAAGGACTTATTCGCGAAAACAAGGACCGCCAGGACTCTTATGTAAATAAAAATAGGAAACCGCCAAAAAAGTTTAATATTAATGACTTGGTTTACGTGATCAAGAACTCTCAGAGCACAGGGAAGCTGGATAGCGGTATGAGAGGTCCCTACAAAGTCATCAAGCTTCTTCCTAATGACAGATATGAGCTTCAACTACTAGCAGGTGCTTATGGGAAGACCAGTCAGGCAGCTGCTGGATATATGGTGTTGTGGAGAGGTGAATGGACACCTGAAACCTGTGCTGCATTCTTCGAAGGTATTTATAAAACTCCGATGTCTATGTATAGGACTTTATTAGCTTGCATTTTCTGTTTTGCATTCCCCGGTTAAGTTATGTACCAAACTAGCATATTCTATTGTCGTTGGATATGTAAAATGTTGTGTGTTCAGAGGAAAAGACCCGCGTAAATCCTGGGTGCGCGTGGTATTGGGTTGACCCTGACACTGTTGGGAAGGTATCGGGGTGAGTCAGTAGCGCCGCTGACAACAGACCTGTTTAAATCCGACCCTAACTATAGGTATCTGGGTTGACCTACAAGAGACTGATGTAAATCCTGTGCGCACATGTATATGTGCGGGGTATTCGGTTGCGTAGGAACAGACCTGTATAAAGCCTATGTGATTTGAACGATTGACTGACTGGTACATGATGTGATCGCTTAATTTATAAAAACTCTGGAAAACGTTGGTAAGTACGCCTACTTAAAATGTGTTTATATTCGCAGGGAGCGATGAGCAGCAAGATACGCCGCACGTGGAGGGAGTTGCCGGTCCATCTGCAAGTTCCTGCTAAGGGCTTCGAGGACGTAGCCCCGTCAGGAAAAGGCCGTGTTAGAACTGAATGAAAATACTGAGTGGCAGCACTGCAGCGGGCCTATATAAGAAGGAGCGCTCGCCATATTCGTTCAGTTTTTCGTTAGCCATCGTAGCGTGCGGAAGCTCTGTCCGAACTCGTGTCGATTTTGTCAGTTATTTTAAATTGTTAATTATTTGCTAAAATTGATTGTTAATAATTTCTTTTTTAAATTGGCCAGCCGGCCAATAAATTCTTTTTAAAAAATCAATTGTTGTTTCTATTTATAATAGTATAGTATATACCAGTTATCTGGTTTCCATAACACAAGCTCTGCTTAGCTTGGGACTAGATGACCGTGTGTGTTAATGTCCCAGAATATTTATTTTATTTAAATTAGTCATTACTTTAAGGCGCTACGTATCAAAAAACATGTACACTTATGCACGGAAAAACTTAACACCAGTCTTTTTGTAGTTGGATAAAAATTCAAGAATTCGATTAGTTTAAGGTGTCACTGACTCTGGCAGAGCCACCATCAGGGATTTTCATTTTGAAAACACAAAAAAATTGTCGCTAATTAGTCGAAATTTGTCGCCAAATATCAGAATTTGTCGGTCACTGGTTCAAAAGATATAAGGGTTTATAGGTGGCCGATCTGGAGAGAGTCTCCCCAGCAGGGCCACATTTATATCTCAAAAACTAGGGCACCTAGCAAATATCTCTTTTCTCCCATAATTTGTCGCCAATTAGTCGGAATCAGTCGCCAAATATCAGAGTTTGTCGGTCACTGGTTCAAAAGATACAAGGGTTTATAGGTGGCCGATCTGGAGAGAGTCTCCCCAGCAGGGCCACATTTATATCTCAAAAACTAGGACACCTAGCGAAGATGTGTTTTCTCCCATATTTTGTCGCCAATTAGTCGCAATTTGTCGCCAAGTCACAGATTTAATCGGATCTTAGTTTAGGAGATATAATGAGTTCAATTAGTAAGGTATAGTCCAAGAGCTAGGTCGAAGAGTTCACGAAAAATACCAAGAAAAAAATATTTCTATTAATATGTGTAATATACTTCTAGTTTTATCGGTCTAAAGTCTTTAGAAATGTCCGAGAGAGATAAATTCTCAATTTAATTCATGTTTTTATGTTTTAAATTACTAGGTTAGAGTGGCTTAAACTTCTTTGAAAACATTAAACCTTGCTCTTGGTCTATTTGGTGAAAGATGTACAGTCGCATGCAACTGTTTTACCACTTTACAATGTTAAGCTCTAATTAACTTTAGAATAATAAATAAATGTCGTACCTTTAGTAAAATGTTTAAAATACTTAAACGTTGAAAAAGTATTGTCAATTGTAATCAAATTTTATTATATAAAAATGAATTTCCATAAAGTTCGTTTGATGTGTGTTGTGTTGGTGTGTATTTTGAGGTGATTGCGAGTGTTGTGTTGTGGGTATGGACGGGTTGAGTTTTTATTTTATCTTAATTGAGGTTAGAATAATAAAACTTCTGTTGTCGAAATATAAAATGATTTATTACCTTAAAATTATTGTACTTTCAGAAAATGTTACAAATAGGTATTTGTAACATTTATAAGTAGGTACTTATTAAATATTATTAACAGATACAGTTTGTGACTTTGGATGTTAGGGGTAATCTCCGGTAAAACTGATCCGATTTTGAATTTTTTTTCACTTTTAGTCTAGGCTAATAACATTATGACCGATAATTTATTTAATTCGAAACAAACATTCCTCCATAAGACGTCATAGATACTGTCTAGAAACTACATAAAGTATTTTGTACTCGCTTGTACCACTGTATGGGGAAATTGAATTCTTTAATATCTTTTTAATTACACACCGACTAAATCTGTAACTTTGCGACAAATTGCGACTAATTGGCGACAAAATATGGGAGAAAACACATCTTCGCTAGGTGTCCTAGTTTTTGAGATATAAATGTGGCCCTGCTGGGGAGACTCTCTCCAGATCGGCCACCTATAAACCCTTGTATCTTTTGAACCAGTGACCGACAAACTCTGATATTTGGCGACTGATTCCGACTAATTGGCGACAAATTATGGGAGAAAAGAGATATTTGCTAGGTGCCCTAGTTTTTGAGATATAAATGTGGCCCTGCTGGGGAGACTCTCTCCAGATCGGCCACCTATAAACCCTTATATCTTTTGAACCAGTGACCGACAAATTCTGATATTTGGCGACAAATTTCGACTAATTAGCGACAATTTTTTTGTGTTTTCAAAATGAAAATCCCTGATGGTGGCTCTGCCAGAGTCAGTGACACTAGTTTAAGAGACAGTATCAGTAGGTACCTACCTGAAGTGGTTAAAGACAATAGGGTACAGTTAATTTTAACTGAGTCTAGTTTTCTATGTTTTTATATCACTTTCACTACTTTTCGCCGCCGTCGCCCTCCACCAACCCGCACTTGGCCTGCGTGTGTGGATTAAGACCTAAACTCTCTCAACTCGTAAGATAGTTAAGAGAAGACCCGTGACCAACAGTGGGACACTAAAAAGGACTGAAGTGAAGTAACTATAGCCGACCGTTTAACTCGCGTATCGCCTATCGCCAAGATTCTGACTCTTCGAGCTGCACACACAGTGATGATGATTCAAGCGATATGGATATTAGTAACGAATAGTCTTACATTACTTTTATCTGTGGTTAAATAGTTCTTTATGAGATTTGATTAATGTTTTATGACTTTGTACCTCAGATGGCGATACGCGAGTTAAATGGTCGGCCTATAAACTTCGTAGTACAATCATCATTGCTATGCATATTATGTAGGTACCTATAAACCACTTCTGCTTATCACATTAGTATGTAAGAAGCGTTAGGTGATTATGTCAGTTCGTAGAAGTGCATATTAAGTATATGGTTATCTAGCTTCTTGAAATCTGACAGTAAGTACTTTGAGTTATGTCTAGAACTTAGGTCTGGGTGTCTAAACAGATTACACAGCAGAGCGTTAACGAACTATCGTAAAGAACAAAATGTTTGGGATTGTTATAATATTGTCACTTGACATTTAGAAGGTAAATAACTGGTGGTAGGTTTCGGCCGTGGTTAGTGACCACCCACCAGACAAAGCCGCACCGCCAAGCGGCCTTGCCGTGTTCCGGTGCGATGTCTGGTGACACCATTTAAGAGGGTGGGTTGGAATTGTTGCTCCTTTGTTTTCTAACCATAAGGAGCATCATTCCACTGACACCTTCTCACCGATATTTATACGTAACCACGAATGAATCGGTATAGTGGGCAGGCGCGTCCCATCGTAGACTACATCATTGCTTAACATCAAGCAAGTTGTAGTCAAGCGTAGGCCTATTTCAGGATAAAAAAAGTGAATGTCGGTTAATGATGCGATATCATTATCCGACCTTACATTTCTAAGGCGAGGCTCGTACCGCTGCGTCTGCGCAATCGGTAATTTAAAAAAATCTCGCAGAAGTCCGGGCCACGCCTTAGAAGTATAAGGTCGCAGGTTAAATTCCCGGTCGAGTTCACACATCTTTGTGTGATTTGTTTCATCTCCTCTGCTCAATATCGGTGAAGGGAAACATTAAGAAGAAACCCAGCATGTCTAGGACTCCCGCACTTGGCCAGCGTGTGTGGATTAAGACCCAAACTCTTTTAACTCGTAAAATAGTTGAGAGGAGACCCGTGAGGCCGTGACCAGCCCGATAAGTGAATTAAAGAATCTCAATTTGAGTCCTCCTAACTATTAGGATAAAAATTAGCCAAGTGAAAGATCTATGAACCCTTTATCATATTTTTTTATTTGTTATTGGTGGAACCCCGTTTCACCCTTTTAAAGGGTGAGTTTTGAAAAATCCTTTCTTAGTGCACCCCTAGACCCCATAAGGAACCTATGTGCCAAATTTGGAGTCTCCAGACCCAGCGGTTTGGGCTCTGCGTTGATATGTCAGTCAGTCAGTTTCTTCTTTTATATATTTAGATAGATTAATTAAATTAAATTACCTAATTCTACTTGCTATGGTAATTAATCAAAGGACATCATTCAAGTCTCGAACATTTTGTACCCAAAAATGAAAGTGCCGGCCAGAAAAAAAAAATACTAGATTCTTAGGCGAAATAATGTCCTGAAGATTTTTTACTATTACAAGAATCGTCTACAATTAACCCCCAGGCTGCTATTTGACTTTGAAAATACAAAAAATAATTCTTTTCCTACACTGTTTGGAGCATCACATCACGCTTAAAAGTTGACAAACAACCTAGCTGAGTAGCTACCCGCTATTGTGTTATCTCGCACGGCCGCACCCCGGCCCCTTCACCACGTACCCCCTCCTCCCCGTGTCCGTACGGCGAACGCAAGCAAGGACAATGCACAAGTTACAAGTTAGTTATCCATGCGCATGCGCATCCATGGTAGGTAGTAAAAAATAACAACAAAAAGATTGGGGGAATCTTTTATAATTATTTAATATACATGTTTTTACATTTCAGTAGACCTTATTATAACACTTTCTAACCCTATTGCGGGTGGACTTAAATGAGGTTCGTGTCTTGCGAAGCTCATATACCATACCAAACACATTGTGTGAGAGCAGCAACCGACGGTTCGCTTGCCTACATTGCAAGTACAATAATAATGTCCTATGGCTTCCCGACCACTTAATCTTGTATTCCAGCCAATGTATACATAATATGTTCTGGCTCTCACATGGCGAGACTGAATTCTTCCCCTTATTATTATTACATTTTCACCCAACTCTCTGGCATGATCAGTGAGAAGTCCGCTTCCGATTTCAATAATAAACTCTCCATTTGGGTGTAAATGTTCGCCGTAGTAGCTCCTCGCTTATTTTATCTGGTATATGCCAAGACTAAATAGCACCAAGTCTTCTTCCGTTAGCCTCGGGAAGTCATTTAATTCTGGCACATCTGCTGATAGTGAACGAAATTGTACTCGCCTTCTATTATAATTATGTCTTATGACTATATCTGCCAATATGTTTGTAAGAGTCAATCTTTCGTTAATTATATTTAAAAATGTCTGTGCATGTATATTATCATCTATTAACCTGTGATAGGCATTTATTAAAGCGGCAGCTATTTTGAAGAACTCAAACATATAGTATAACGTTCGGTTTATATATATGTTTCTCAGAAGCCGAAAGTCTCGTTTAAAACGTCCGTTCACCACCTCAACAACCCATCGGCAAATAGTGATTAAACGGGATTTGTTTGCCTGGTCTGTAGTGAGTTGTGTTTCATTTGGATGTTTGCTTTCTGGCATATGTACTGAGTAACCATGTTGTTGCATGGGTACAACCGAGTCTCTGAAACCGCGGTCCAAAATAAAAACATCACCATTTCTGTAGAACCAATGAAAAACGCCATCGCCACTGTCTTCTTCATTGTCTATAACACTATTCATTACTTGAGCATCTGATGTAGTGGCAGCATGAGGTCCAGACACTTCTATTATATGTCCGTCACAACACACAAATAAGAATGGTTTTAAGAGTAGGCTGAGCCTGAAAGGTAAAATAAACGTGTGAGACGAATTACATTCAGAATTCGTTCTAAAAACTTGAACAGAGACGAATATGGACTACTTCTACACAATAAACTGAGACTACTGTACATAATTATTATAAGAGAGCGACATACTCTTGTGAAACAGAAACAATAACCCTACAACAAAACGTATGGTACATCATAAATACATACCTGCTGCTCCAATATTTCTTGAATAACAATCTGCGCTATTTCAATGTGCTGCTCCTCTCGGGAAGCCCAAGTGTATCCCCTTCTATTCACAACAGATTCATGACACCATGTACACAGTAATTCCGCCATAATAATAACAGCAAAATAAAAGCACAAGTAAACTGAATAGTAGCCGTCCGATGTAACATAAGTCGCATGGATAACTAACTTGTCCTTACTTGCGTTCGCCGTGCGGACACGGGGAGGAGGGGATACGCGGTGAAGGGGCCGGGGTGCGGCCGTGCGAGATAACACAATAGCAGGTAGCTATTTAGCTAGGTTGTTTGTCAACTTTTAAGCGTAATGTTGTTACGACTAAGCGTAAAGGAAATGATAAATAATTAAAATATGATTTATAGGTTCAAATCTATATTAAATTTAACAAAAATAGCAAAAAAAAAAAGAATGAGTAAGTTAGTGGGTCCTTGCCCTAATAGTCTAATATTGCACTGACACAGAAAATCTCACTCCCCTTATTTATGTAAGTCCAGTAGATCACAATCCACTAAGCAAGTCGTAGAGCGTGGCCTCCACGACACGACTAGCCGACGACTCGACTCGTCGGCGGTCCGACGAGTGTTCAGATGGCAGCGGCGACTCAGAGGAGCGACATCAACCGTCGATTTAGAAGGGTGAATATAAACCCTGGAATCAGTACGGGTGGACATTAAGTTAGATGTCCGATTTCACACCGTGACTGCAACATGGCGACCGAAGTGATAGGTGTGAGATGAAATATTCTGTTTAGTTTAAGTAGCAAGTAGCGATCTAAGATGATGCAGTCACGGTTTAGCACTAGCGGAAGGGCTCACATTATTAAATTAAATCTAAAATTCACTATTATATACTCGTATTATGTACGTAATGTAATTTACAATATTGTGCTATTGTATTCTTGGAAAGCGATAGTTAACAGTTATACATAGGTAGAAAGCATTGAAAATATAATTACTAGGCGTAGTTTGGCAAAGCTCTAACAGTTATGTACCTACTAGTTCTACTTTCTACGTTTTAATATGTATAATATTAAATGCACAACTTACCCAATATCATGGGGTTACAACTCACTTACACAGTTTATAATAATGATGTTTTAAAAACTATACTTAGTAGTAATTATACTACGATTTAAATAACAGTTTAGATTTTTCTCTAGCAGTAACGACAGAAACTCGTTACGTTTTAAGTGACTCGCCGCATCGTTCACAATCTCCAAAAAGTGGGTACTCCGCGCGCGTCTTCGCACCACGGCCGTACTTCACCGCCCAAGTGAATTAATCATGCGCGGTCAGTGGCGACGACAGCGTTCAACACTAGCCTAACTATGTATAGAATAATAAAAGGTTAAAAAAAGCATTAGGTTCAATTTGTATAAAATAGTTTTATGTTGACGTTTGTTTCGGATAATACTTATATGTATGATTATTAATTTATTTATTTTGAAGTTGATAAATTTATTATGTAACAATGTGATGCTCCAAACATTGTAAGAAAAGAATTATTTTTTGTATTTTCAAAGTGAAATAGCAGCCTGGGGGTTAATTGTAGACGATTCTTGTAATAGTAAAAAATCTTCAGGACATTATTTCGCCTAAGAATCTAGTATTTTTTTTTTCTGGCCGGCACTTTCATTTTTGGGTACGAAATGAATGATGTCCTTTGACCTTTACCTTGTTATTTTTCCTGATACATATTACGAATGCGTCACATGCCAATCGTTATCGTAATAAACTTTATCGATTTATCAATCGGACACGCCTCTACTAAGAAATGTCATTCTTCGGACGGTAACTGTCATCATTGGCTTGAATACTAATGAAATGTTTTTAGGAATATACTAGTGGCCCGCTCCAGCTTCGCACGGGTAGATATCGGTATTAATAATAATATAATAATAATAATATAGTGGGACATTAACACACACGGTCATCTCATGCCAAACTAAGCAGAGCTTGTACTATGGAAACCAGATAACGGGTAATATACTACATATAATACTTTTCTTTTGTAAATAAATACTTAAATATAGATAATTACACCCAGAAACAAGACAAACAGACATATTCAAACAAATGTTTGTCTCGGGTGGGAATCGAACCCACGACCTGTAGCGTGAAAAGCAAGTATCTTACCGACCACGCCACGCACCGGCCTGTAATGAAACTAACCCGTAACTTTTACCACCGTTGTATGGTGGAAATTCCACGGGTACGCACAAAGCGCTTTGTCTCCACTTTCATTGTGCGAACTGCCAAATTATGGAATTCGCTGCCGGCATCTATGTTTCCCGATAGCTATAATCTAGTGGTCTTCAAGTCAAGAATGAATCGGTATTTACTGGGTAAGCGCGTTCCATCGTAGACTGTTTTAAGATAAAAAAACTTCTTCGGCCTGTCTCTGGTACCTATTTGAACAAAATTTATAATCATCATACATTTTATCACACTCTTGGCTTACTTCCCATGCTTAGAACACTCGATCAAGTCTGCTATGGGAAAACAAATAATCAAAACCATTAGTTTAATAGCTATGGTGCCGCAATAACCCACAGATAGCCACCCAGATAAAAGTTAGGTATCTACTTAAGTAATGGTCCCGGTAGTGTCACTTGTGATACCCGTAACCCCCTGGCACAAATGCGCTAGGAAACACCCGGGAGATTTTTGTTGGTACCCTTTGGGAGTCTCACATACGAGCGACGTTCAAAGACGTCGTGTCGTGTCGCAATATCGTTCTCTTCAGATATTTCGTAGCCAAACTCTCTATCGTTTTTAGTGGAAGTGCATATTATTTGTGCAGAAAGACGGCGCCGTCTCCGAGCCTATCTGAGCTGACCAGAGATGAGTGGTGTCCTGCCATTTATTATTCTGCTTAACCCCAGAGCCATCGATTTTAAGTGTACTGTAGCATAGTAAACACTTTACACAGACAAATAGAAAATACATCGAGTAAATCAAGCCAAGTCACTTTGCCGTGTTCCGGTGCTATGTCTAGTGACACCATGCAGAGAGGGTGGGTCGGAATTGTTGCTCCTTAAGGTTTCTAACCATATGGAGGCTCATTCCACTGCCACTTTCTCAGCGATAATCATTCCTAATCACGAGTGAATCAGTATACTATATAGGCTGGTGCGTTCCATCGTAGACTACATCATTCCTTAACATCAAGTTGTAGTCAAGCTCCAGCCTATCGCAGAATAAAAAAAACAATTATTTAAACTTAATTTTAAACAAAAAAAACATAATTACGAATCTTCATGACACTTGACAGAAATATCCGGGTCGTGACATTGACATCTATCATGGCATTTAGTAACTTTCAGCATCTCTTCTTCAATAGGTGTTTATTTAATAATGCAATACAGATTCGAATCTGAACAAGCTCTTGACCAACATTGCAAAGGTGGCGTTTACACAATAGCTAAGAAATATGACACTTATAATGACTTTGAGTAGGTACCATAAGGATTTGTTTCATCACCCACGGTGAACGAGAAGGGAAAAACTGAAGAGAGTCCCGTTTGCTTGATACACAGTCATGATCATAATTCCTCTTGCTTTTTTTAATTTTTATAGTTTTATTTCAATGTGTGATATTCGCGTAAATTTAAGAAAATACTAAACAAAGAATAGCTTATTAACTAGTATCTAATTACTGATCAAGAATCCCAGTCGTGCCCACACATCTTTGTGTCAATTGTTTCATCGCCGCTGCTCAATATCGGTGAAGGAAAACATCGTGAGGAAACCGGCATGTCTAAGAACTAATCATTCGGGGACAAGTGACATCCACCAACCCGCACTTGGCCGGCGTGTGTGGATTAAGGCCTAAACTCTCATAACTAGTAAGATAGATGAAAGAAGACCCGTGCCCAGCAGTGGGACACTAAAAAGGGTTGAAGTGAAGTGAAGTGAAGTGAATCTTCTTTTAAACTCAACTGAATAGCAGAGCTGGATCTCAAGTGGTACTAAGTAAGTGGTAAAACAATTTTGTCAGAAGTTCAACATCCCACGCTCTAACCTTGCGCCGGGGTACGCTTGTGATAGTAAAATAGAGTTTATATTTATAACTGCAATTACTTTTGAACAGACAGAAGATTTACAAGTACTAACCGTGCGCGATAAGTTGAGACACACCTGGCACGCAACGCTCCGCCACCGCGCGTTGGCTACCCCTGCAACATCCCCTCAAGGTTCTGTGTTGTAATGTAGGCAACGCCATTTTTATTAACATCTTAGTCTCGCACTGGCTTACGCCACGTAACGACAATGTGTTTAAAGTTTAATTTATATAAAGATAGGCAATTTATTTAAGCCAGAAACACAAGTTCAACTTAGTCCAGGCTCATAAGGCGTGCTTTATACCTCATTATGCTATTTTACACTGTTCCTTATGTGGTATTATGTTTCATATGAAAAGGAAGAGGTTTGATTCCTCATCTTGAGATGTATTGATAAAACAAACAACTAGAATTGAACCAACAGTGGATTTGAACTTTATTCACACGGTTACGTCCAATTAAAGGTAATAAAACTCTTATAAAAACCAATTTACCCAAACATCAAAGTTCTCTTTCAACCGGAAAATCACCAATCATTGGTAATTCAGTTTTCATTGCGAACAAAAAGTTGATTAGAGTGATTTTATAAAACTATTTGTGTGTAGGAGTTGTTTGTCAAGGTAAGGCGACTTATAAAGCCCGCCACACACTCTTCAGTAAATCGACGGCGGCGGCATTAACAATGAGAATCACAGATAAGCAATCTGAGTGACGTTGACGTCTTGTAAATTTGACAACTGACAGGACTTATGCTATCACAAGTGACTGGAGTGACACCTAACTGTTTGTTTAGGCAACAGCTTGCCACGTTTATAGGTTACGCGCTGCGACAAGTAAGCTACTATACTTAAAACTACACGATTATCTGTCGTCACGACATAGTGCGAACGCAACCTTAATAAAATATTAATATTTCTCCTTAGAGATACCGCCTATTTTACTTACGTATTTTAGGTATATTTTATCCATTTGTAAAATTATGCAGTCACCATGTTTAACGAAGTCATTAATAGGTACACGGAAACGATAATGTGTAATTACATCCCAAAATCCTTTTCAAGTTTTGAGATATTAATTAAACATTTTTCACATTTAAAAACTTTGCATGGTGACAGTACTTTTAACATACTAACAAGCGGTGGCGATTATAGCCATCTAATGTTAGAAGGGGCGATTTTAGACACTTACGTCTTAAGGGGTAAGATATAAGGGGCGAAGTGAGCACCACCAACCAAACGTGCGAGTGTGGTAATATCCTTATTAACTAACTACTGCTTGATACAATAATAATGTTTAGTTACGTAACTTATCAATTGATATGCACAGAATGATGTATTTTGTAATCTAGATAATCTGCAACTGTTTGAGATTCTACACGAGATTCTACACCTGCGTATTACAAAAGACACAGTAAATAGATTGAGCAGAGAGACAACTCTATATTTTTGGTAAACCCCGAAAATCGTTTTAAATTGAATTCCTTCGCTCGTCATAGAAAAAAAATATTTTAAAAATATTTATTTAAAGTTAATTTTATTTGACATTATAATATTGAAGTCGTATTATAAATACTATTATTGATAGGTGACATTTAGTGTCATCCATATCGATCCAACTTTGTTTCGGACAAAAAATAAATAAATGTCGTGTTAATAAAAACGTGGTAAGTTAATATAATTGTGCTTTAATTAAATTACACGTTCCGTATAAAGTAATACCTGTTGGTTATTTTTGTCCGAAAATATCATGCCATTTATGTGAAGTTGTGTTGTGTCCTCGCCATATTTGGTGAGGACGGCCACTGGACGCCCTTACAGCAGCATTGACTCTATATGATCTTGTCAACTGATTGTACATTTAATAAAACTATCTGCAATATTCAAGCAAACTTGCGAAATAATTAATTTAAAAAAAATAGGTAATAAATAAAATAATGTATAATAATATCAATGTTTAATGTTTGGCAACTTAAACATTAACGTTTGGAGGTAGTCAGTAATAATTGTGATTAATATTTTTGGACGTCAAATACCTCAGTCCACCCGTGAACATGAAGCCTGAAAAGACTTTGAAACGTCGGGATATAATCTAAAATAAACCGCGATAGAATCCGTTAAAAAGTAGTTTTATTTCAATGTGTGATATTCGCGTAAATCTAAGACAATACTTGTATATTTTTTTGTTTTAAGAGGGTGGGTCGGAATTTTAGCTTCTTTATGGTTTCTAACCTTAAGGAGCCCTATTCCACTGCCACCTTCCCACCGAAAATCATTCGTAATCACGAGTGAATCGGTATATTGGGCGGGCGCGGGGTAGACTACATCATTGCTTAAAATTAGGCAATTAGTAGTACACAAGCATATTACAGATTAAAAAGAAATAATAAAAATCAAGGATAGGTTATAATAAAAATATATTTAGCCCGTCAGCATAAAAAAAATATTTGACGTATTTTTAAACGGCCGAAATCCCAACTTCGACCCATCATTAACATTTTCTAAGCATATAAAAATATTTTTGCTGGACCAGGAAATCGAAACCTATCAGTTAACCTAACCAGGAAACCTATCGGTTCTGAAGCGAACACGCTTACCAAAGGACAAAGGCGTCTACTCTAATAATTAAGATAAGTAAAATAACATTAGTAAATACAAACGTAGCTATATTTCTCGTATCTAAAAACAAAGAATGGTCATTGACCAGACATCAGTCATCCGCGTGTGGGTAGAAATTGATACTTTAACTATCTAGTTAGTAATATTGTTTCTAAGTGAGATTTCCTGTTAAATGCAACTATGTAATTTTGTTGAGATTTACTACGAGATTTCTTGAGTTTATGCCCTATGAACGGCAACATGCTCGACCCCTATTAAGTATGGGGCCTATACATAGCCGGGGAATTCACCTCTGCCTACACACTCGGGTAATACTAGGTATGTATGTCTTATTTGACTTACGTAAGTAACATACTTATGGAACATCGCGGGATATAAAATCTAAAATCAACTGCGATAACATTTGTATATATAAAAATCAATTGCTGTTCGTTAGTCTCGCTAAAACTCGAGAACGGCTGAACGGATTTATCTTATCTTGGCCATGAAATGTTCGTGGAGGTCTAGGTTATAAAGTAGTCTTTTTAACAAGAGCAGCGGTGACGCAGCGGTACGGGCCTTGCCTTTGAAAATAAGGTAGAGGGTTTGCTCCCCGGACTGCCTACACATCTTTGTGTGAATTACTTATAATACTATTCAATTACTAATTACTATAATTGACAGAAGACCCGTGCCCAGCAGTGGGACACTAAAAAGGGTTAAAGTTATTTCTATATGTGATATTCGCGAAGATTTATAAAAATATTACATAACTAAGTCATGATCAACTAACATGCTGCGATAGGCTAGCGCTTGACTACAACTTGCCTGATGTTAAGCAATGATGTAGTCTGCGATGGAACGCGCCAGCCCAGTATACCGATTCACTCGTGATTACGAATGATTATCGGTGAGAAGGTGGCAGTGGAATGAGCCTCCTTAAGGTTAGTAACCTTAAAGGAACAACAATACCGACCCACCCTCTCTGCATGGTGTCACCAGACATCGCACCGGAACACGGCAAGGCCGCTTGGCGTTGCGGCTTTGTCTGGTGAGTGGTCACTAACCACGGCCGAAGCCTACCACCAGTTGATCGTCACTTGATTTGCACCACCCGGGGACCACGAGTGGGGATTCAATTAAAGGTGACCCACGGACGAAGGTGACTCAGCCCCCAAAAATATTGGAATATCGATGCGATACGATTTCTGACTCCAATCAGACATATCTGATATGAGATATATTTATCTCATGCCTAATATAATAAATTAAAATAATAATAATAATAATTTTAATTTGTTTGCTGTAATTTTTTGGTATTATACTATTTTTTTTTTTTAGATTCATCACAAACCGACATGTCCATCACACAAATGTTTGTCTCGAGTGGGAATCGAACCCTCGACCTGTGGCGAGAAATGCAAGTATCTTACCGACCACGCCACGCACCGGCCTGTAATGAAACTAACCCGTAACTTTTACCACCGTTTTAAGGTGGAAATTCCACGGGTACGCACAAAGCGTTTTGTCTCCACTTTCATTGTGCGAACTGACAAATTCTCGAATTCGCTGCCGGCACCTATGTTTCCCGATAGCTATAATCTGCCGGTCTTCAAATCACGGTATTTACTGGGTAAGCGCGTTCCATCGTAGACTGTTTTAAGATAAAAAAACTTTTATAATATTATTAAACGTTATTATTTTTCTTATAGTAACAATAAGTGTCAAAAAATATTTGTTTACCTCTGCTTATAGGTACTTCTGTAAACATAGACATATAAAATACTGCCCTTGTAAACAAAACCTACTTCCATAGCATCTGGTCAAGACCTTGAGCTGTTATATAACGAGTTATTATTGACAGCCTGTGAGGCTTGTTTATTATCTTGTTTGGTTTCATAAACCCTGTTATAACTGCTATGCACAGTTATCTTTATAGTTAATACTATATTTAATACTATATTATGACTATTAACAAGTAACTGAAAATTAAGTTCTTCGACGGGCCGGTGGCGTGGTCGGTAAGATACTTGCTTTTCACGCCGCAGGTCGTGGGTTCGATTCCCACTCGATATCTTTATTTAAGTATATATTTACAATTTTATTAATTATTGATACCTGACTAAATTCTCAAATATAAATAGGTATATGAATTTTTCATTATAATGTCAAATGCATACTTTTAAAATCCCTACTAATATTATAAATGCGAAAGTAACTAAGTCTGTCTGTCTGTTACGTTTTCCCGCTTAAACTACTGAACCAATTTGAATGAAATTGAGTATGGAGGTAGTTTGAGACCCGAGAAAGGACATAGGATAGTTTTTATCCGACTGCGCAAAAAGAAGGTAATGTTTTGGCGCGATAACCGACATACACGCGGGCGAAGCCGCTGTCGGAAAGCTAGTAATAAATAAAACGTTCGACTAAAAAATCCCGTCTCAAACTGTACCCGGAGCAAAAGTGCCCATCACTGCATTTCCTCTTTGAATAGCGATGGCAAGCCTTTGCAAATGATTTTCCCCCAGTAAACAAATAAAGGTACCTATTATACAGTTTGAATAATAATAATATTTATTTCAGATCATAGATCCATAGTGCAACAGTTATTATTTTATTGAAAGGATGATCTATGAGACGACATCCGTACATTATTTGGCTATCCAGCCTGTTCGCCACAGTACTGACAAGGCTGTTCGAGCTGTCAGGCACTCGCCACATCAGGGAAGCAATTCTGGATGGTTAGATTGCATAAAAATCTGGTAGACCTGATTGAGCGAACATCCCTGACAGCTTGGCAGCCCCAACATCACCCTTGTCGATGCATCGACCGCGAGGACCGCGGCGCGTGGCCGAGGTTCGACGCTGCGCCTCAAAAATATTCTGCGTAGAAGCGCCACCCACGACACTTGTTGTTTTTATATTGTATTTTCCACTAGTACACTCCACTTTCGTTTAATTTAAGATCTCTAGTAGGTACCTATCACAGTCGTAGGACCTAAATAGGACAAAGATAACCTGAAGGCGCTGTTGTTTTTAGTTATGATGACTTTCAAAATGGACGGAAGTACACAAACACTATTAACATCTAATCTGTGAGTCGTGTGACGCATCTTGTAATCAATCGAAATGTTTGTATGTCCGGTGACTGACAACTATGGGTTTGTCATAGACTGAGGAGTATGTAGACAGGATATCTCAAAACGACCAATACGCAGTTTGACCAACTCATTCCAAGACAACCTGTACTGATTAGCTTGGGACCAGAAGACCGTGTGTTAATGTGTCAGAATATTTATTTTTTATTATTATTATATATATGGTGCGTTTTCGATCGGAGGCACCGGTTGATCCGATACGGTGACCGCGCGCTCTCCGCCCTCTATCTCGAAAACGGTTCAACGTATAAAAAAAAATTTAAACAGAATTTGTAGAGAATTTTGTATTCTACAATATTGATAATAAATACAAATAGAAAAAACCCATAGGAAATGAAATACTTACAAAAACAGTGCAAAAAATCTATTTTTGTGATCTTTGACCTTGAAATTTAATAGTTGCGCACACACTATCATATGTAGGTTTTGAGGCAACTTTTAGGGTGTCAATATACAAGTATTTACAAACTTACAGCTAGGTATCTCGGAATCCGAGATAAACTTACTATATGACCAGACTAATACTAAAAAATGTACAACACAAAAAAATCTAATTTATCTTTACTAAGTCATAAATAAAGTCTAGATCTATAGTTAAACAAAAAGTTTTTTCACAAAGTCACATCTACATGTTTTTAGTCTATGGGATAATGACAGATTCTTAAGTATCTATGGTCTCAACGGTTTATTGTTTGAAGTGGCATATCATTGACACCCGATCTAGGGTTGTCACTTGTCACTTTAGAAAAAAAAGTATCAAGTTTATAACTAAAATGAAAATGATCTCACTTTTTGTGTGGGTATTATGAAAGCTCAAGTTTCAGTTAGGATATTGAACTAAAAAGAATTGATTACATGTACACAGCACTATATTATCTGTGCATGTACCATCCCGTATTTTAATTGTTGCGCCACTCAACGTCATATTAATTTTGGTAAGGTCGTGCGGGTTGTCTGTTTAAATTCATGCGTTTTATATTACACTTCACAAAGTTTGTACGCCACAAAGTGTCTCAACAAATTTATTTGTTATTATATGAATGAAATGAATGTATGAATGAATGAATGAATGAATGACTGAATGAAATGAATGAATGATGAGTAATTATATCATCGGAATCAGTATCTTTTACTGACTCCGATTATTTTAAAAACTTCGTTACGAAATAAAGTGTCAGATGTGCCCTTTTTTATTTTGATGGCAGTATGCGCAAAATTATAACCACATGATCGCAGCTGGAATCGTCCCTTTTGCTTCAACCAATAGAAAGTGATTGGTAAAAAAGAGACAATAATCTTTATTTCAATTCGCATTTCACGTCACTTTTTAAATATTTAGCGTCCACCGTCTTTGACAGTGCTTCTGCTAACGTAAATATTAAAAGAACAGTGCAATAACAAAAAAAAAATACGGTGGTGGGCCGAAAAGATGCTTGTCTCAATAATTAGGTAGGTATTTCAAAATTGTAATAAGTGACAATATAAAGACAATAGGACCCAATTTTTAGGTTAACAGCAATAAGAAAAGCTGTATTTTTATGTTGTTTAATGTTATTATGACTACGAATTGTACAATAAAAGTTTTTGTAGCAATTAGTTGACGAGTTCCGGTCGACTACCGACGGTAGCGATCGCTGCGAAAGTCAAAGCCCTCAAAAGTGGGCAGGTTTAGACTTCGTCGATAGTTCATAATGTTGAATATAACATAGCATCAAACCTGTACTACTCAAAGGTGTAGGCAGAGGTGAATATTACCCACCTTTCTAAGTTTTTAGAAAAGGTATTTTGTTCGACCTAGGAATCGCACCCGGGACCTGGCGGTTATTAAACAAACACGCTTGGACCACCATAAAGGCAACGAGGACATGAAATATGAATATTAACTATATAACAATAGTACATAATTCACCCTTACTTAATAAGCAAGAGAAGGTATACTTAAAATGGTTTTGTGTGGGATATTTATTTTATTCACACAAAAAATCGTTTATAATCATTTAACAAAACTTTACGCACATAGTATCTTCAAAGCTCTCATATAGAGTTCAAGATAGCTTAATCCAAAGGGTAACGCCCTCACACAACCCTTTGACTCAGTCCTACCGGAAGTCCCTACTTGATACGACCGGACACTAAACGTTATACTACTGATTAATATGCTCTGTGGCATTATTGTCTCGCTGCATTTATGTGCACTGTGGTGTTGTGTTCTTATTTGAAGGACAGTCACCTCAACTCATTAAGTTTTTTAAATTCGATTTGATTTTTGAAACGTAATTAAGAATTCGAATCCCGGGTGAAGTAAAAAGTGTAATTAAACTTTTCGAATACAAGAAAGCTTTTGAACTAGTACCAAAAAAATTAAAGTAATAATTTTGAAAGGTGTTTAGTATTGACACTGATTGTACCTACTGTCATCGCACCGGCCGTGTCAGCTGTACGCTCGCTAAGGTCACTGACCGCAAATTTTACGTTACGCCCTTTCATTGATATTATTACGAATAGATCATCCATAATCTGGGAGGGAATCCAAGGGAATCGGTGCAGCGGGACTCGAAGCAGCGGTGGCGCAGAGGTACGGACCTCGCCTTAGAAAAATAAGGTCGCGAGTTCGATTCCCGGTCGTGCTCACACGTCTTTGTGTGAATTGTTTTATCTCAATACTCAATATCAGTGAAGGAGAACATCGTATGAAAACCGGCATTTCTAATAGCTAATCTTTCAAGGACATAATATGACATCCACTATTTCGCACTTGGCCAGCGTGTGTGGATTAAGGCCTAAACTTTCTCAACTCTTAAAACAGTTGAGAGAAGACTCGTACCCAGAAGTGGGAAACTAAAAAGGTTGAGGTGAAGGGAATCGAACCCGTGACCTCGGCGATACAAAAAACAACATTCGACTACGTATTCGACCCAACATGTGGCACTATAAAAACATGTAATGAATCTTAATAAATGCGTATTTTGTCGGCCATATTGCAAGGAAGCGCACGCGCACCTTATATGGAAGATAAATGCTAGATCCTTGGTATAATGATTAGTTCTATATGTTCTACTAGATCGTGTTACTTTATAATTTACATAATACACTTTATGTATTCGAATTTAGGCTTGCGCTTGACCACAATCTGCCTAATTTTGGCGATGATGCGTACTACGGTAGAACGCGCTTACCCAGTACCTATACATTATGGATTTGCTCGTGATTACGGAAGGTGTAAGTGGATAGAGGGTCTCTAATGGTTGACCACGTTGAAATCATAAGGACTATTTCGACCGACCCTTTTAAATGGTGCCATTGCCTCTTCGCTCGGCGGTCTGGTGGGTGGTCACTAACCACAGCGAAAGCCTACTATTATTTACTCATAATAAACTACTTTTAAATGCTCTAAGACCTGGCTTCCTAACCTGGAGGTTATTATCCCCGAGGGGTTAAATATCTAGCGCCTACTAGTTTTGTACTAAAAATAATTTTTTTTATGTGTTTTTATGTTTAATAAAGTCTAGTTTGAGCAGTGTTGGCGCAGCGGTACGTTCTTCGCCTTAGAAATATAAGGTCGCATGTTCGATTCCCAGTCGTGCCGACACATCTTTGTGGGAAATGTTGCACCGCCGCTGCTCAGTGTAGGTGAAGGAAAACATTGTGAGGAAATCGGCATATTTAAGAACTAATCATTCAAAGACATGTGACATCCACCAACCCGCATTTGGCTAGCGTGTGTTAATTAAGGCCTAAACTCTCTCAAATCGTAAGACAGTGGAGAGAAGACCCATGCCCAGCTATGGGACACTAAAATGGGTTGAAATGTTGTGTATATTTAGACTGATAAGTTATTATTAATAAATAATAAATAAATATTCTGGGACATTAACACACACTGTCATCTGGTCCCAAGCTTAGCAGAGCTTGTGTTATGAAAACCAGATAACTGGTATATACTATACTTAAAATACTTTTCTTTTGTAAATATATACTTATAATACATATTTACACCCAGACTCGACACAAACACAAATGTTCATCACTAATGTTCATCTCGGGCGGGAATCGAACCCACGACCTCCGGCGTGAAAAGCAAGTATCTTACCGACCACGCCACCGGTCTGTCAAAATATTAGAGTTATGTTGAGTCACTTACAATTATCTGATGTTGGATATCATGAGGAAACCTGTAACAAGTAAACATGCATTATTAATCCACACGTTGATTAACTTTACCGACTTCTAAATAGGAGGTATAAACAGACAAAATCTGACGACATTGTTATCGGTCACAGTTTTTTTTTTTAGTTTGGATCGAATTAACGTCACACGTCAAGTCTGACAGTGACGCGGCGAGTGAATGAAGACAGCTAAGTGAAGTTTATGCATAAATCTGTTGGACTTCATGCGAGTTAGACGTCCGCTGACAAATTTTAATCAAGAGACTTACTTGAGACGCCGCGGTATGTAGAGTGGTCGTGTGAGCGGCTATCTCACCTTTACTTTGATTTGTTTTTTTTTTTTATTTTATATGGGACTTAACCCACCACCGCAATCCCGCTATTACTACTCCTGTAATTCAGGATCGGCACCGGCGCCGTGAAGAGACTCGAGATTTGAAACCGGCCAAGACCCAGGACACCTAACCTATTTTGGATCCCGCATGAATTTAATCAGAAAGATAATAGGAGTTGGAAAGTTACATTGTCCACTTCCCTCCAGGCAAAACGGGAGATATTTGGGGGCTCAGTCACCTTCGTCCGTGGGTGTACACCTTTAATTGAATCCACATCCACACGTGGTCCCCGGGTGGTGCAAATCAGGTGACAATCAACTGGTGGTAGGCTTCGGCCGCGGTTAGTGACCACCCACCAGACAAAGTCGCTTCGCCAAGCGGCCTTGGCGTGTTCCAGTGCGATTTCTGGTGACACCATAAAAAGAGGGTGGGTCGGAATTGTTGTCCTTAAAGGTTTTTAACCATATGGAGGCTCATTCAACTGCCACCTTCTCACCGATAATCATTCTTTTTTTTTGTTTCAAAGGGTACTTTCTAGGTGGTTAAGCGCGTTTTAAACATTTAATTCCGTTTTTATTAAAGCTGTTATAGTATAAAAATAACATACTTTTATCCGCAATGATATAATAACATTTTTAATACCGAGTACGATGAGGATATGACCACATCTATGTAACCACACAACCGTTATCACTCGCTACTGGCCGTTTGATGTCGCCGCTAACATAACACTATCAGTTAAGCGTAGCACTCACTGTGATTTTATCAACAAATCCAGGAAAAGTTTTTAACCTAACCTGACTTAACTTTCAGAAAATAAACAGCTTTAGTATTGTCTTAGATTTACGCAAATATCACACAGAATGATCCGCGAAGCTATTGAAATTAAAAAACATCCTAATTTTAACAGAGAAAATGGTTGGAATATACCACCAGCTTGGGACCCAGTGCTAAATTTACCTACTTGTACCAAAACCCAAGCAAAATCAACTCAGAATTCAAAACACTGTGAGCTCAGTTTGCTTAAATCAGAACGCAACTTAAATATTAATGTTTGAAGGTAGTCAGTAATAATTGTGATTAATATTTTTGGACGTCAAATATCTCAGTCCACCCGCGAACATGAAGTCTGAAAAGACTTTGAAACGTCGGGATCTAAAATTTAAAATAAACCGCGATAATATCCGTTAAAAAGTAGTTTTATTTCAACTTTAGCTTTGTTTTAATCAAACATTACGTATCTCTGTGTCTGGAAAAATGTGATGTTTGTATCGTTTGTATCTGGCGATGCCTGGCGTTGGTTTAGCCAGATCGTGTGGACTGCCACTATATCCGGCACTGCTATGGCAGACATGTCTTATGTAGTGCTGGGTAGAGCGACGTTCATTTTATTACTTACATTATTATTCTTATTTATTTTTTCATTATTAATTTTAAATTGTATGGGTTCATTGTTACATGAAATAAATGAATTTCAATTTTTAACATTTTTGTATCTCTTCACTTCACCCCTTTTTATTGTCCCACGGCTGAGCACGGGTCTACTCTTAACTATCATACGAGTTAAGAGAGTTTTGGCCTTAATCTACGCACGCTGGCCAAGTGCGGGTTGGTGGATGTCACATATATATGTCCTCGAATGATTGATTAGTTCTTAGACATGCCGCTTTCCTCACGATGTTTTGCTTCACTGATATTGAATTGTTTCATCGCTGATGCTAGGAGGTAAGTGGTCACTAACCACAATGAACGGTAATAGACATCTTAAGTTATAATAACTAAATAAAGCTTTGTGGTTTATCTATTATAAGTATATATTTACAAAAGAAAAGTATTATATGTATAGTATATACCAGTTATCTGGTTTCCATAACACAAGCTCTGCTTAGCTTGGGACCAGATGACCGTGTGTGTTAATGTCCCAGAATATTTATTTATTTTATTTATTTATTTGTTTAGTTGCAGTTACACCTTCGGGTAATACAAGAGTGACGTCACATTTATCTGTACACAGCGTTCCCACATGATGTTTGATGTCGGCGCTCGCGCACGATTATCAGTTCAGCGTAGCGCCTACTGATTTTATCAACACAAACACAAATAGGGTAACCTACGTGATGCGTGGATAAGGTGAAATTTATATTATCACCTTGTTCTAAATGCAAAATCTTCTATATAACTAGCTGCTGCAGCGAACTTCGTACCGCGTATTTCTTACCTTAAAGGGGTTAGTGATAGAAGTCTGAAAATTTAGGTTTGTATGTATTTTTTAATGCTATATAATAAAATTATCAAAGAAATATAAAAAAAGATTTGGGGTCACATCAACACCCATCAATCAGAGGTTTGAAAAATAGATAGCCGATTCTCAGACTTACAGCATATTCATTAAAAATTTCATAAGAATCGGTCGTGCCGTTTCGGAGGAGTACTATGTACCGATGTACCAATTCATTCATGATAACAAATGACTTTCGGTGAGAAGGTGGCAGTGAAATGAGGCTCCTTAAGGTTGAAACCATAAAGGAGCAACAATTCCGACCCACCCTCTTAAATGGTGTCACCAGACATCGCACCGGAACACGGCAAGAAAAATTAAAGCCTACTGAGTTTTTGGCAGTGTTTCTCAGTAGTTGCCAGTCATTCACTGCACGGTAGGAAAAGAAATTGCAATATTTTTTTGTAGACTCGCGTCTCAAAAAAAAATAAAGCTATATTTTCATTTCATTTCATAAAATAACACGAATAAGTATCATCATCATTTCCTTCACCTTTTTCCCATTTGTATTGGGGTCGGCTCCCAGTCTAACCTGATGCGGCTAGCTACCAGAATTATACGAGCGACTGCCATTAGACCTCGAAACCCGTAGGGAACCAGTAGCAGAGATGGTTAGACCAGGTGTCAGATTATATTGGCTACTGACTACATGCAACGATTGTTATAGATGTGTTAAATGACAACCGGGACCGACGGCTTAACGTGCTCTATGAGACACGGAGAAAAAAAATAAGTATGCCTTTCAATAGTTATGTGTGTACTATTCCTAACAATAATTATGTAGTTTCTAGTTTAACTACTAGGTAGAGATAAATACAAATCGATCACCAATTAGCATTTTATATACCTTATCAAGTCATAACTTGCTCATATATCACTCAATGGTTTTATAATATCACAGATTAAACAGCTCCATTTTTGGTGTGGCGGTTTTTTTCTACTGGGAAGTTGCTTGCAATATCTAACTACTTAAGAAACAAATTAAAATCATTACTTTAACAGAAGAGAAGCTAAAGACCCTCGACAGCGACGAAGCAAAAGACGACCTCGGTAGTCGAGCGGTGTAAGCCGTCCGATTGGGCCATACTGTGCCCGGGAGGTCGCCCCGGACAATATTTGTGTAACAACAAAAATTTGTTTCGGTGTCTGGTTGGTTGAGGGACTACCCTCCGTGCCTCGGAGAGGTGAAGCCATCGGTCCCGGTTATCATTTAACACATCTATGACAATCGTTGCATGTAGTCAGAAGCAATTATAATTTGACACCTGGTCTAATCATCTCGGCTACTGGTTCCCTACGGATTTTGAGGTCTGATGGCAGTGGCTTGTATAATTCTGGTAGCTAGCCGCATCAGGTTAGACTGGGAGCCGACCACAATAGAAATGGGAAAAGGCAAGGGGAATGATGATGAGAAGATAAGCTTAAGATAAATAATAACAATAATAACGTTCTTTTTTCCTCAAAAAGGTACAGTTAGGTAATATAACAAAGTTACAGGCAGATTCTTGAATACCTTTATGACAGCTGGAGTCTATACTGGGTGCGGGACCTGTGTGACAGATCTCTAGGCTCTCACCCTAACGTCACAATGTAGCCTGCACTTACGTCATAACAATAATTACAAAAAAAAACTACGAACTAGGTATAGAAGAGAGGAAAAGAAAAATATTTTAAAATAGACTGCATAATAGGCTGTGAGCAGAGCGATGGTACAGCGATATCGTACTCGGACTTGAAAGGCCGCGCGTTCGAACCTAGTGATGAACTCACGTCTTTGTACCGCGGGTCTTCTCACAACAAAACTCGATAGAGTTTTAGCTTGATCGGTTCTACGAGCGATGCTCGATGTGGCCTGCCCACTGCCACTTTAACTTGCTCACTTTGATCGAATGTCGAATGTCAATGACTGCATCTGATTTGCGGATCTGCGCAAAGAAACTCCGAGCATAGTTCTGTCCAATGCCTTGAAAGTCCACGTTTTGGTCTTAAGTCATCACTGGCAACATACCTATCTACTTAAGATTTGTGAGATTCTACCACAAAAAAGATTCCAAACGTGCAGTCTTATCGTTAACTTATTTAAAAACAAACTATTTAAGTTAACAAGTAAATAAGTTAGTTATTGTTATGCTGAGTGACCCTGGATCTCGGTTTTGACCCAGTTTATAAGTTGTAAGTTTGTAACATATGCTTATGATGTACTAAATATGTCTGTACGTGTTCCATACTTATACATATGTACATTTGTATGATTAATGACTGTTGACATTGGTAATGCTAGAAAATCATTTGGTCGATGTTTTGCTCGTGGTGAGTGATTTATTTAGGAATGTTTAGTCTTGTACTCTTGTTGGTTTAATGGTGTAGTTTCCCACGAACAGTGAAGTCTAAAATTCGAATCACAGGTAGGATCACAAGCGCTAATATCCAATTAGTGTCTGATGATTAGCAAAATAGCTTGGCTTCACATAAATATGGGAGCCTAAATTACCTCTATCCACTTCGAAATACAGACTTTTCTTAAAGCACCTCTTTAGATACACTGCCTAGTTATTCTTATACAGCTCTTACCATCTTACAAGGTTTGTATTAATTGTATGCAGCACCTAACATACTTCGTGCCGGGATATTAATCGAACCACTGAATCTAGCTAGAAGGATTCCAAAACACTCGCCAAAACCAGTCTGCGACACTGCGACGCGACGTCCACGCCGTGCACCCGGCGTGTGCAGCGGTGCGTCCTACAAGACCCTCCAATGGTGGTACCCGAGTGTCGGCTCTCAGAAGCCGAGGGCGCTGATGCTTCTGCAGCGACTCTGTAATTGTCATACCTCCGCAACTGTGGGCGTCCCTAAAGACGTCATTCTCTACGCTGACAGGAGGAACTACTTAGTATTTAATATTAGGAACTAGATATAGTTTAGCACGATAAGAAGACCATCACGATGTCTGCGGCCTCTCTCAGACAGCGTGAAGGCTGCGTTTTGTTTATAGGGCTGTCCGAAAATCACTGAAAAATGTCAAACTAATCTGATTTTTCCTAAATTACGTTACGAATGCTTTTTACTAATAGGCCATCCGGAAAACATGGAAAATGGCCTGATAATTTAATAGATATAAAAATGAAAAATGCCTACTGAGTTTTATTGGCAGTGTTTCTCAGTAGTTGCCAGTCATTTACTGCACGGTAGGAAAAGAAATTGGACTATTTTTAAGTAGACTCGCGTCTCAATAAAAATAAAGCGTATTTTCATTTGAATTAGTGTTGGGGTTAGCATTTTTGCTTCATAGTTTCTGCTATTGCAAGAGGTCTTGGCTTAGTAGAATGATCTTAAAAGGGCTTGATTTTTTACCCTCTGACAAAAACGAGGCGTGTTATAAACTTGTCGAGGGGTATATACTTATGTAATGAACCGACCTGAAATTTTCTTTACGTCGCTGAATCATGTCATTTTAAGTGTTATGGGCCATTTACACCAGGACAATACTTAGGACAGTAAGACAAGACAAATAGCTACTAAAAAATAAACTGGATCGAATTCCTCAACCAGTTGTCTTCGCAATGTTGATAATGTGACACGATGTTTTATGTTTTGGCTTGCTGTACTATCCTGGCTATTGTTCTCTTGTTAATGATCCATTATTGTTGTTGTGTGACAACCCTACTGACCATTACATCTACAATGTCATTTAGCGTCGTCTGACCATGTGCTACGCTATTACTATTGAAATATTGTACCATTTTAAATATTGTTTGTGGATTCATTTTGTGTACAGTGGGGCAACACTTCCTTCATGAAAAATCGTGTTGCGTTACATAATTTTATTTAAATCATAATATTTTACTGTTTCCTCTTTGAAACGTCACATTTCAAAGCTAAATGTCAATGAGTTTCTTCTTTACGATCTTTCTATATCTTTGCTTACAACTTTGTTTGACAATTAAAGTAGATTTCCAAAAGAAAGTTTGCGTTTCATAACTAAAAAAAAAACAATTAAAAACAGGTGACAATCAACTGGTGGTAGGCTTCGGCCGTGGTTAGTGACCACCCACCAGACAAAGCCGCACCGCCAAGCGGCCTTGCCGTGTTCCGGTGCGATGTCTGGTGACACCATGCAGAGAGGGTGGGTCGGAGTTGTTGCTCCTTTATGGTTTCTAACCATATGGAGGCTCATTCCACTGCTACCTTCTCACCGATAATCATTCGTAATCACGAGTGAATCGGTATACTAAGCTGGCGCGTTCCATCGTATACTACATCATTGTTTAACATCAGGCAAGTTGTAGTCAAGCGCCAGCCTATCGCAGAATAAACAATAAAAAATACCATTAAAAAGTAATGATTTTTAAAAATAATGAAATGTTAACTAATAATAAATGATTGATTGGGGACTTATTCAGTGCATACCAAATGTGTAAATCCTTATCACAAGAAAATGCATTGATAACAGGTTATCAGATAAGAGGTCATTGAACCTGGTTACATTAACTATCTCTGGTGAAAGTTATGTAATTAGTAAAGAATTTAAGTGGAGTAATTAAAGATAAGCAGTCAGGTCAGTGTGAAGCAACATAATATTCACGCTACTTACAACCGGAGATAGGGAGAGGTAAATATCATAATATCAAGTGATTCGACCCGCAAATGCTAAATTGTCGAAAAACTATACTTAATCTATATCTATATATAAAAAACTAGCGGCCGCCCGCGACTTCGTCCGCGTGGATTCCTTTTTTTGCAATAAAAGGTAGCCTATGTTCTTTCTCAGGGTCTAAAGATTATCTGTGCCAAGTTTCATCAAAATCGGTTGAGAGGTTTAAGCGGGAAAGCGTAACAGACAGACAGAGTTACTTTCGCATTTATAATATTAGTAGGGATGAATCCCTACTTCCCTTGGTCACGTCATCACGCCTGATTAGGAATGATTATCGGTGAGAAGGTGCCAGTGGAATGAGCATCCATATGGTTTGAAACCTTAAAGGAGCAACAATCCGGACCCATCCTCTCTGCACGGTGTCAACATACATCGCACTGGAACACGGCAAGACCGTTTGGCGGTGCAGTTTTGTCTGCTGGGTGGTCACTAACCACAGACGAAGCTTACCACCAGTTGATTGTCACCTGATTTGCACCACCCGGGGACCACGTCACTCACTTCAACCCTTTTTTTGTCCCGCTGCTGGGCACTGGTCTTCTCAACTGTCTTACGAGTTGACTGAGTTAAGGCCTTAATCTACACACGCAGGCCAAGTGCGGGTTGGTGGATGTCACAAATCCTTAAATATACCGGTTTCCTGACGATGTTTAACTCACACAAATACGTGTAAGCACGACCCTGGGTCGAATTGGCGGCCTTATATTTCAAAGTAGATGTTGATTCCGCTGCGCCACCGCTGCTCACACTTCAACCCTTTTTAGTGTCCCACTGTTGGGCACGGCTATTCTCTCAACTATCTTATGAGTTGAGAGAGTTTAGGCCTTAATCCACACATGCTGGCCAAGTGGGGTTTGGTGTCCACCGCTGCTCAATGCTCATGTATATCGTAAGGCAATGGTAAGGGAGTAGAAAATCATGCTATAACCACCTTGCGTGTGAAGTCGCGGGCGACAGCTAGTGTAACCATAAACAATACCATAAAGTTATGACTTTATGACGTATCAAGTCTATAAAGGGCACAATAGCAATGAAACTACCGACCTCTATGCCCACATGATAATATAAAACAAACGATATTTGCACACAATTAACAGAACCATAGACAGAGAGACACAATACATACATAAATACATAAATATTATATCTGTATTTATCGACGTCTGCATGTGTTATACTTATAAACCTTCCTCTGGAATCACTCTATCTATTAAAAAAAACCGCATCAAAATCCGTTGCGTAGTTTTAAAGATCTAAGCATACATAGGGACATAGGGACAGAAAAAGCGACTTTGTTTTATACTAGGTATGTAGGGATGATCCCGACGTTTCAAAGTCTTTTCAGACAAATATTTTCACCAAATATTGTATTTATCTATAGATATAATATATTTTATATGAGTCTTGTGGTCTGAAATAAATAGTAATTATTATTATTATTACCACAGATAATATAATACTATACTAGTACAAAAATATTGCTTTCTTTTCCGGAGGTTTCTTAATCCCTGTTATATGTAGCAGAGTAAACAGAGTCGTAGTAAGTAAACTTCCTGTTAACTTAACCTCAGATACACAAGACAAAGCAGTTAGCTGTGTAAACTGCGCATGAGTGTTTATAGATACCGGCGCACGCACCTGATTTTATACTAAAATAATAATTGTTAAAATAATCTGTATTATTTGTTATAGTCTGTCTTCAAGTCACGAGTGAATCGGTATTTAATGGATACGCGAGTTCCATCTAGACTACATCATTGCTTAACGTTAGGCAAGTTGTTGATTTAACTGGTGGTAGGCTAGACCGTGGTTAGTGACCACCCACCAGACAAAGCCGCACCGCCAAGCGGCCTTACCGCGCCTTAGATTGGGTCGGAATTAATTTACAATGACGAGTGAATCGGTGTATTGAACAGGCGCGTTCCATCGTAGATGATATCATTGCTTAAAATTAGGCAAGTTATAGTCAAGAGCTTGTCTATTTAGAAATGAAAAAATAGCTAATTTTGAATGGTTCGATAACTTCATATCCTTGAACGAACCAATTTAAATTAGCTTGTGGTATAATATGTAGTGATACGACATGACTTATGCGCTGGAGCCTGTCTATGCTGTGTCTAGTATACACGGCTGCACATCAAGGTATACAATTCCAGTATAAGCTGACCTCTGGTACGGAAATCGACGTTGCAAAACTATTTCAGATTAAAAAAAGATTCTAGACAAGCGTAAGCCAAAATTTTCTCCGATGGTGAGATGTCGTGAGATTTAATTCAACCCCATCCCCAAATCTCACGTGATATTTTTCAAAATGTGAGTTTCTTACGTAAACGCGTTGGATTGTTATTGTAAAAAGAAAAAAACAAATTCGCTTCGTGCTTTGAATGCCAAAATAGTATAATTTTTTTTTTGTTCAATCAGAAAAAAATTGCGTGATATTTGCCTAGACCGCCCCTCTCCCCAACGTAAGATTAGATGAGATTTGACTCGACCCCCTCCCCCCCTTAAACACCACGTAATTTATGGACGCCCCCTTTCTTAAACGCAGCAATTATTTAACTGCGACAGTTAAATTGTAACATAACAATTACAGTTAATAGTAATTACGTCTTTGTACCGTGTCACAGTTAACGTTAGCTACTGTATGACTAATAACAAAGAAAGGAACAATACTAGGTGCGCCCCTTTTCTATTACACTAAATGCAATGTAATGCGTTTTTAAATCGTACGTGTAAGCCCTTATGTCATAGGGTTGGTGAAAGTTGCATTTAGTATCTAGGTAATGTATTTTGAATTATTTATGAATGGTAATTTTACGAAGTGCTTGTTGAATTTACTATACCTATATGTTAAAATTCTCTTCCCCATAAAGTAGGTACTCGATCACTTTTTTTTAATTTATTTCATAAGAAAATCCAACAACTATGTAACAAACTGAAAAATACTTAATTAAACTACAGTAAGCTTATAGATTTTCATGAAAAGCAGTTGAGTAACTTTATTAATTTTTCAGAACACTAGCAAACAATACGAAAAACCAGTTATAGTCAAAAATAACCAAAAATAAATCTATAAATATAAAAATCAATGCCATTCATGCAATGCAATGCAAAAACGGGCTTACCTATTCAAACCAAATGTTTAGGCATTGTTCGGACTATTTAGTAGATGGTTTATGTGAAGTTTGCACAAAATCGGTTGAGCGGTTCTTTGTTTTTCATATTTTTTGTAAATTGTTGAGTGGGCTGAAGATACCCGGGCGAAATGGAGCGGGCTGCTAGTTATTTATAAAAATTAAGGTTTAGCCTGTTCCTTGCAGTACTGCTTTTAATAGTATGGATCAAATAGAAGCTCTTTACAAATGTTGTTAAAATCCTTGCTCGCCCGCTAAAGGTATGAGTTCTGCTTGTGGATAGAAGATGAAGAAGGTGCCAAGAAGGGTAGATTATAACGTAAGGATCTAGACTAAAATAAATTCTATAGGCCGACCGTTTAACTCGCGTATCGCCATCTGAGGTACTAAGTCATAAAACATTAATTAAATCTCATATAGAACTATTTAACCACAGATAAAAGTAATGTAAGACTATTCGGCACTAATATCCATATCTCTTGAATCATCATCACTGTCTGTGCAGCTTGAGGAGTCAGAATCTTGGCTAGGCGATACGCGACTTAGGGACTTTCTTTGAGTGAAAACATACTTTTCAGATCTGTTAATCACACTGAATTTAAGTATAAACTCAAATAACTACGGCACAAATCCTATGACATAATATTGAACAGCGGGGAAGCGCGCCGGGTGAAGGGTCAATTCGATCTACTTATTACTAACTTATTGACCTTAAAAATGTAAATTTATGTACTGCATACTACTACCCTAGGTATTAATTTTAATTTATACTGTGCAAATTTTGTTAATTATTTAAATTTTAAGTTATTGCCTGTTTTAAAGTAGCTAACTAATATTTTATTCATAATCTAAACTTTATCGAAGTTGTTGAATCAAGAAAAATTACAAATTTCACAACGAATTTATAGCAGCTTTTACTGTTTTTTTTTCAATAAATTTATTAAAAAAAGAATACTGTTCATCGTCTAACTAATATGATAAAATTATAGTATTGTCTTAGATTTGCTGTGAATAAGAAATATTAGTAGATATTAATTGAGCGTGGCAACCCTAACTTAAAGGCGTGACACACGTCACTCACTTCCTGTGAATAGTTCAATACATTGTTATTCTTATCGTGGTCACTGATGGTCACTGATTGTATAAATGTGGTCACATTGTGGTCACTAGCACACCGTGTATGTAGCTATGGCGTCGTTTACTCTATTTCCTTAATACAGCCGTATTCTGACTTTAGCCATTCTGAGCTGACTAACCAAATACAGGTATACCCGTTAATTTACACCAAATATTAGATACATGGCAGCGGTGAAGCGTCGTCTTTGAAATATCAGGTCGCAGGTTCGATCCCCAGTCATATCGGTGAAGGAAGACATCGTGAGGAAAACAGCATGTCTAAGAACTAATCATTCCAGCACATGTGACATCCACCAAACCGCGCTTGGCCAGCGTGTATGGAATAAGGCCTAACCACTCTCAACTCGTAAGATAGGTGAGAAAAGATCCGCGCCCATCAGTGGGACACTAAAAAGGGTTGAATAAAAAGAAACAATGAATTTTCGGTGAGGTGGTGGCAATAGAACGAGGCTCCACATGGTTAGTAACCATAAAAGAGCAACAATTCCGACCTACCCCTTTAAATTGTTTTACCAGACATCGCACCGGAACACGGTAAGGCCGGCTTTGTCTGGTGGGTGGTCACTAATTACAGCCGAGGCTTACCATCAGTTATTACCCTGATATTAGTTGTTACTAGTTATTTGTGTTTATTGTCACCTGATTTGCACCACCCGGGGACTACGTGGGATTCAAATCAAAGGTGCACTGCACTCCCACCAACGAAGGTGACTCAGTACAAAAAATTACTCCTATTATCTTTCAGATTAAATTCATGCGGGATCCAAGACAGTTTAGGTGTCCCGGGACTTGGACCGGTTCAAATCCCGAGACTCTTCACTGCTGTGCTGGTGATCCTGGTGCACAGGAGTAACAGGCCGTATCATTATTATTAAGTATAAAAAAATGTACTCCACTCTACATTAGTATGTTCAAGACACATCTCAAATCTGATTAAGTAACATCTACGCGTCTAATGATCTCAAGTTGAGCTCAAATATTTGAGATCACTCCAAATATTATAACGAGTGACTTTCACTTCTAATAGTTAAGTGACAACAGGTAAATTCCGTTTCAATATTCAAATGTCAAGTGCGCTCCGTTTGTTGGTTTGGTTCCGTATATGATCGAAATCGTAAATACCTCAATACCGATAATAAAATTGGTAGAAGAATTTGTTTGTTGGGTAATTAAACGTGCTAATCTTTGGAAATAACCATCGCATTTGAAAATTTCTTTCAATATTATATAGCTATTCGTATCAGCTTCGCCTTTCCTTTCCCATGGTTAGTGACCACCCACCAGACAAAGCAACACCGCCAAGCGGCTTACCCGTGTTCCGATGTTAGTCTGGTGACACCATTTAAGAAGGTGGGTCGGGATTGTAGCTCGTTTATGGTTTCTAACCATATGGAGCCTTATTCCACTGCCACCTTCTAACCGAAAATCATTCGATATCGCGAGTGAATCGGTATATTGGGTGAGCGCGTCCCATTGCAGACTAGATCATCACTTAACATCAGGCAAGCTGTAGTCAGGCGTTGTTTTAAAATAAAAAAAAACGAAGTTACCTCGCCTCCCCCAACACTGGCAGGAACAATTTAGAACTAGATTGCGTATAACACCTCCCGTGTTAAATTCTCTAAGGAAACAAGTTTTACTTACTGAACCCTAAACATCGATAGGACCGTGAGAATTTCCAAACACTATGGATTGGTCAATAGTTTAGTAACATATAGGTAATTATGTAAACGGTTTCAATTGTTCAACTATATGAGAATATATTTATCATCCCTACTTTTAATATTATAGTTGCGAAAGTAACTCTGTCTGTCTGTTACGCTTTCCCGTTTAAACTACTGAACCGATTTGGATGAAATTGGGTATGGAGGTATTTTGAGACCCGAGAAAGGACATAAGATAGTTTTTATCCGACAGCCCAAAAAGAAGGTATGTTTTGGCGCGATAACCGACATACACGTGGGCGAAGCCGCTGTCGGAAAGCTAGTAAACTATAGGTATAAGTCGGGCCAGTGGCGTAGTCGCGCAGGTCGTGGGTTCGATTCCCACCCAAGACAGACATTTGTGTGATGAATATGTCTGTTTGTCTTGAGTCTGGGTGTAATTATCTATATTTGAGTATGTATTTACAAAAGAAAAGTATTTTAGGTAATATATTACCAGTTATCTGGTTTCCATAGTACAAGCTCTGCTTAGTTTGGGATCAGACGACTGTGTGTGTTAATGTCCCACTATATTATTATCATCATTATTAATAACTAGTTTCTCCTGTAAGCCAGGATCGACAGCGGCGCCGTGAAGAGACTCGGGATGTGAACCCGGCCAAGTCCCGGGACACCTTACAAGCTGAGACAGTTAAGGCCTTAATCCACACACGCTAGCTTAGTGCGAGTTTTGGTTGTCACATGACATCGAATAATTAGTTCTTAGACGCATGTCTAAGTTGTCGGTTTCCCCACAACGTTTCCTTTACCGATATTGAGCAGCGGCGATGAAAAAATTCATACAAAGATATATGGGCAAGACCGAGGATCGAACCCACGACCTTATAATTTAATTTCCTCTGCGCCACTGCTGCCATGAATTACAACGTCCACTAAATTTAAATTATCTCCATATCAGTTTGTGGTCACATTCAATCTGACCACAAACGAAAGGTCTTCTACCCAAAAAATAAAACCCATGACCTTGCAATAGTCAGCTTTCAAACGTCACCATAAAAGTTAAAATAACACACCATATTAGGATTAGATAGAACCGATGTTCGCCGATTTTTAAAACGGACGTTTAATCATCTTAATCGCTAGTTTTTCTACACACAACATCGTTAGCGTGAATTTTTCTTTGTCTTTGAATAACTTAAAAAAAATATGGTCCTCGATGCTAAAAATTGGCGCCAAAAATCTTAAATATTATCCCCCGTATTCATAAATGTATTTTAAGTTCATTATTATAGCTAAAACAGGTTTATAGTTCGTTTGTCTTTGTCTGTCATGTTGATATTTACACTACTGAGCCTAAAGCCTACTGAGTTTTTTGGCAGTGTTTCTCAGTAGGTAGTTGCCAGTCATTCACTGCACGATAGGAAAAGAAATTGGACTATTTTTATGTAGACTCGCGTCTCAAAAAAAATAAAGCTTATTTTGATTTGATTTGATTTGATTTGACTAGTAAGAAAGAGACAAAGTCCATTTTAACTAAAGAGTCTTATTTTTTTATAATGCCGTATGCTTTTATAATAATGTACGCAGTATCACTCTCACGACAAAACAAATTTTATGTTACCTCTCAAGCTCAGATACAGCTCCTCCTAGCCGTTTAGGCTCCAAAACGTACCAAAGAAGTATACATACACACATACATACACTTCAAAAAACCTTACCTTCTGGCACAGTCAAGTAAAACCTCTTTGGGGTGCAGTCGGGTAAAAATATAGATAAGATATATAAATATAAATCAGGTCGTATAACGATAGATTAAAACTCGGTGAACTCAAACCGTATACTTGTTCTTTGATTTGAAGATAACTCTCTTTTGGTGTTGGGCTATTATTTGATACCAAAAATATGTGTTTGAATGATATATAATGATAAGTGCATCAGTATCTATAATAATATACCTACATAAGTGTATGTACAGTCACGAGCATAAATATATTAATAAGGACTTTTTCCGCCAGAGACAATCAAAAATATTGCACATGTGCTTTTTTGTGTGATTAAAGATTACGGCGATATGTCCAAGCGAAATCTCTACACTCTTCTAACTCTAGTCATCTTGCATATATATTTTTATTATTATATTTTGACGGGCCGGTGCCGTGGTCGGTAAGATACTTACTTTTCACGCCGCAGCTAGTGGGTTCGATTCCCACCCGAGACAAACATTTGTTTAAATATGTCTGTTTGTCTTGTGTTTGAGTGTAATTATCTATATTTAAGTATGTATTTACAAAAGAAAAGTATCATATGTAGTATATTACCAGTTATCTGGTTTCCATAGTACAAGCTCTGCTTAGTTTGGGATCAGATGACCGTGTGTGTTAATGTCCCATGTTTTTTTTTAATTTTAATATCTGTAGTTGGGTTTCGTTTTCATATGACAATCTTATGTTTATTACATTATTTCTTCACCCTACAAACAACTATTAAGTATTGTTTTACTTAAAATATGCTCATAATTTCAAAACATTAACATCTAATTAACATAGACCCCTACAACCGAACAATTACAAATATACACTTAAAACGCGGTAGTTCTACTTATACTGGACACACCACCAATGTACAAGACCCCTCAAAGTATTCGTAGAACTAATACTTCTGTTTTAAGTAAAGGGTCAGATAATACTGGTTTTCCATCTTTTGTTTTGATTCCTAGAGATGTTCTGTATAAATTATATCGGTATGCTATTCTTAAAGAATTTACAACGTTGAACTGGTAGACAAGCGGATAATAGTTTGGTCAGCTACAAAGGTTTATTAACAGATACATTACCAAATATCTCTTAAATAAGAGGCGGGATGAAAAAAAAAATAATCTTCTCATTAGTATGTTACAATGAACAGTCATAAGACATAAGTGTCTCATATTCATATTTTTTTTCACTTCGACAATTTTTAGTCTCCCTCTGCTGGGCACGGGTCTTCTATCAACTATCTTATGAGTTGAGAGAGTTTAGGCCTTAATCCACACACGCTGGCCAAGTGCGGGTTGGTAGATGTCACATGTCCTCGAACGATTAGTTCTTACACATGCCGGTTTCCTCACGATGTTTTCCTTCACCGATGTTGAGCAGCGGAGAAGAAACAATTCACACAAAGATGTGTGGGCACGACCAGGATTATTCATATTAAGATATGGAAACTGTTTTTCTTAAAATGCTTCATAAAATTGAACCTGTTAATAAACTTTTGTAGCTGACTGTACAAAATAAAGTTGAAATAAAGTGAATTTTTAGAGTCAAACTTTATAGTGACAAAATTTTAATCATGACGTATGACATAAATTTTAATCAATTTTTTAAATCACTTATTTCAGTGTAGTGGGACGCTGTGTTTAGCGAAGCTATATGCTGTTTCCTGTATCAGGTTGTCTCCAAGATAGACCTCGATAAGTTGGTAAGTTTAGTTCGGGATTTTGATTAATTTAGAGAAATGTTAGATGTTATGCGTCTAAGATGTGTTAAGGATGTGTAGTATAAGAGAATAGTGCCACTAGAAGTCACGAAGTTACGATACTTGTCTTCCTGATTATTCATACACACTTCATATTATATTGGTAATTGTGAATCTGTTTCAAAAAGACAATCACTACATAGTATAAAACAAAGTCGCTTTTTCTGTCCCTATGTCCTTATGTATGCTTAGATCTTTAAAACTACGCAACGGATTTTGATGCGGTTATTTTTAATAGATAGAGTGATCCCAGAGGAAGGTTTATAGTATAACAAATCGCACCCGTGCGAAGCTGGGGCGGGTCGCTAGTAATTTATAAAGCAAAGGTGCAATATGAGAATAAATATTAATAACTAGCAAACCCGACGAACTCCGTTTCGCCACCAGATGGCTTCTTTTTTTTGTAACATTTTCCCACTTTTCTGTTGAAAATTTTCCTGAATTTTCTTTGCTATAAACCTCACGGAGCCCGAGACCTTTCCAACGAATGCAAAACCGTAAAAATCGGTTCGTGCGTTCCGGAGTTATAGCGTCAGGAAGGAAAACCCGACTTATTTTTATATAGTAGATAATATCATTTTTATACATTAATATTTAAAAATAATAACATCGATTTTAAATTGTTTTCATTTTATTTTACATTTTATATCTTTTATTTTTTTAATGGTTTTTTTTTCTGTTTTGTTTTATTTTATTTTAAATTCAAATTCGAATAGAAATTTCTATTTTTCACATAAAACAGGGTACAAAAAGGTGTTAAGTGCAGTTAAGTCTTCGCTCGACTATCACACGAGTTAGTTGAGTTTAGGCTTTAATAATAATTCACACACGCTGGCCAAGTGCGGGTTGGTGGATTAATTTAATTTACTTACTATAAACATATGCCGGCTGCTAACTGATAAGCTGATAACGATAAGGTGATACCAAACGACCTTACATGATAACGGCGATGACGAAATTGATTGTTTTACCTAATTATTAAAGAATATTAAATCGAAATCTCCATCTAAATTATGTGTTGAAGACACCTTCGTCCGTGGGTGTAAACCTTTAATTAAATCCCCACACGTGGTCCCCGGGTGGTGCAAATCAGGTGACAATCAATTGGTGATAGGCTTTGGCTCGTGGTTAGTGACCACCCACCAGACAAAGCCGCACCGCCAAGCGGCCTTGCCGTGTTCCGGTGCGATGTCTGGACCCTCTTTGCATGTTGGTGACACCATGCAAAGAGGGTGGGTCGGAATTGTTGCTCCTGTATGGTTTCTAACCTTAAAGAGGCTCATTCCACTGCCACCTTCTCACCGATAATCATTCGTAATCACGAGTGAATTTGTAATTCTGTAATAGGCTTGCGCTTGACCACCACTTGCCTGTTGTTGAGCAATGATGTAGCCTACGATGAATCGCGCTTACCCAGGAAATATCGAATCACTCGTGACTTGAAGACAGGCAGATTATAGCCATCGGGAAACAGAAATGCCGGTAGCGAATTCCACAACTTGGCAGTTCGCACAATAGAAATGGAAGCAAAGCGTTTTGTGCGTACCCGTGGAAGTTCCACCATAAGTGGACGGCGCACAGCTATGTGATATTCCCCAACTAAATATAATAATAATAAATAATTTAAATTAAAATACTAAAATAGTCCCTACTAATATTATTATAAATGCGAAAGTAACTCTGTCTGTCTGTTACGCTTTCACGCCTTAACTAATGAACCGATTTGGATGAAATTGGGTATGGAGGTAGTTTGAGACCCGAGAAAGGACATAGGATAGTTTTTATCCGACTGCGCAATAAGGAGGTAATGTTTTGGCGCGATAACCGACATACACTCGAGCGAAGCAGATGTCGGAAAGCTAGTAATAAATAAATAAAATAATAACAATCTTTAATATTCTAATTATATTATTATCTCAAACTTTAGCATCCAGAATAAAAAATATATCTAGTAGCACGTGTCTCTCTATGAGTAAATACGATTCTAAGGACACAGAACCCATGGATATGACTATTTGCTATACCTTGGCCTACTAATGTTGTGCAAATACATTTGCGTATTATTTGTTTAAACAAAACAGTTACAGCTGTTTCTTACAACCTACATAGTTAATAATAAAACTTGACATTATTGTAGTGTCGTAAAATATAAAATTTATTATGAAATGAAATAATAATAATAATAATATAGTAGGACATTAACACATACGGTCATCCGATCACAAACTAAGCAGAGCTTGTACTATGGAAACCAGATAACTGGTAATATACTACATATAATACTTTTTTTTTGTAAATATATACTTAAATATAGATAATTACACCCAGACACAAGACAAACAGACATATTTAATTTTAAACAAATGTTTGTCTCGAGTGGGAATCGAACCCACGAGCTGCGGCGTGAAAAGCAAGTATCTTACCGACCTCGCCACCGGCCCGCCAAAAAATAAAAGCAAACATCAGTGTCACTTTTCGTTGTAATTTTATAACTCAAAAACGGGCTTACCTATTCAAACCAAATGTTTAGGCATTGTTCGGACTATTTAGTAGATGGTTTATGTGAAGTTTGCACAAAATCTGTTGAGCGGTTCTTTATTTATCACATTTTTTGTAAATTGTTGCGTGGGCTGAAGCTACCCGGGCGAAGCTGGGGCGAGCCGCTAGTTTATTATGAAATGAAATAAAAATATTCTTTATTTTTTCTTGAGACGCCAGTCTTTATAAAAATAGTCCAATTTCTTTTCTTACCGTGCAGTGAATGACTGGTAACTACTTAGAAACACTGACAAAAAACTCAGTACGGCTTTTTTTATTTTTTAAATGAATTAGTAGGTACAGTCAGCAACAAAATCTTATCCGGTACTATAGCAAATGCAAATGGACTTTGTAACTTTCTTACTAGTATAAATGTCAAGGCGACAAACAGAGAAAAACGAATTACAAACATATTTTAAGTATAATGAGCTTATAAGACGTTTATAATTATGGGAATAAAAATGTTGGATACGGAATAAAAAAACGTTCATTCATACATGCATTCATTCATTCATTCGAACCCGATGTGGCATATCGGTTTGCAGGGTTTTAATAATCTTTAAATATAAAAATGAAACCCGTTTTCCGTTGTCACGACATCACGCGTGAACGGCTGGACCGATTTTGCTAATTCTTTTTTTAAAATATTCCTTTAAGTACGAGGATGGTTCTTACGCAGAGAAAAATTAAGAAAAAGAAAATTTAGAAAGCGACGAAGTGCCGAAAACCGGTTTAGATACCTATTATTTATTATTGGTTAAATTCGGTAGGTCTGAGACTCGGTAGATGGCACTGCTTTACCGGGCAGAACCAAGTTTGCCGGGTCCGCTAGTAAGTAATAATAATAATTATTCATTTATTTCGGAATTTCTTCCATAAACTTGTTAGTAGGTAACATATTTCTTAAGAACTAGTGTTAGTAGGTACATAATCCTACTAATATTATAAATGCGAAAGTAAGTGTGTGTGTGAAGGATTGTTACCACGTATCTCCATAACCGCTCAACCAATGTTAATGAACTTTGAAACGTAGGTAGTATATACCCTAGAATAGGACATAGGCTAATAATATTTCCAAAAATCATCGCCTAAGAGGGTTAAATAGAGGGGTGAAGTTTGTATGCAACTTTTTACTCCTTGGTCCTATTAATTTAAAATTCGGTACACATAAACCTTAAGACAAATAATGAGATACGGGTTTTTTATTTTTCCATAATTACCCCCATGGGGTGTGGAAAATGAGTTTTAATGGTAAAAATTAAAGTTTCTCTGGATCTGCAATGTCTCAAGTCCGATTCACTCCAAATTCGGCACACATAAACCCTAAAAGAAATCGTGAAACACGTCTTTTTTATTTTTCCAAAACTACCCCCAGGAAGAGTGTAAAATGAGTTTTTTTGGAAATACTAAATATTGCAGAACTGTTTAGTCCTTAGTCCGATTCACTTCAAATTGGGTATACATAAAGCTTAAAACAAATATTGAGACACGTGTTTTTTATTTTTCCATTTTTTTTATTTTTACCCTAATACTACGCGGGAGAAGCCTGCGAAATTATTCTGAGTGCGATTTTCTTCGAAGTTGATATCAATACTCTTTCGTGCTTTTGATTTAAATTACTCTTTACTTTGACACAATGACATGTTTGATAACTCAATGCGATGATTAGAATTCGAAATTTAAATTTTATTTCTTCTTATAGGTATGGTCTAAGAGCCGTAGTATTTTTTAAGAAACACCTATTGATTTATAGATATACCTATGGGGCTTGCCGATTTCAAAATGTTGCTTACACTCCTACACTACTGAACTAATTTTGTATGGAGATAGTTAGAGACCCGCTAAAGTATAGTTTTATACGACTGCGAAAAAAGGGATTAATGATCTAGCGCGATAACCGACATCAGCGGGCGAAGCCGCGGGCGGAAAACTAGTATCACATAAAAGTATACTGCCTTTCTCAGGCACTCTTCAACTTACATGCATAGCTGTCCAGTGCCTGAGAAAAGGGCCATCAAATCTACCGGCTACAGTAGCCAGGATGCTGTTGGTGCTGTCTTTTAGTAAGTACAGTACTTAAGTACTGTTTATAGATATAAATTAATCGATTGTCAAAGTTAAGCAACGTTACCGCGGTCAGATCTTGGCTGGGGGTCCAGTAGCCATGTTGGGTAACCACGGGTCAAGGAAAGGTGATGGTTATTTAGCGTAATGTTTTTTTTTGACTGACCATGATTACTATCGAAATTATCGATAACCTAGCTAAGAGTCATCTATACTATAGTTATCTAATAAAAAAACTGCATCAAATTGGTCGCACCGTTTAAGCGCTACGTTGCACAAATTTGTACACAGACATAATAGACACAATACTGATAAACGCGTCATATTAAAACCTAACACCACTTTGTGATGGAATAAAATACGTTTTCATTTAAACATTGAAATAAAACTACCTTTTAACGGATTTTATCGCGGTTTATTTTAGATTTTAGATCCCGACGTTTCAAAGTCTTTTCAGACTTCATGTTCACGGGTGGACTGAGGTATTTGACGTCCAAAAATATATCTGTTAAAAAGTTGTTTTATTTCAATGTGTGATATTCGCGTAAATATAGAGAATATGAAAACTTAATATAGAGAAAGTTAGTATGTTCACAGATTACTCGATAATTCCTAAACCAATTTGGAAAGTAATTATTGTATTTCAAAGGATATACTTTCTAGGTTATTAAAATGTTATCGAAATCGGACACCTTCGTCCGAGGGAGTGCGCCTTTTATGTGAGTGAATCCCTAAACGTGGTCCCCGGGTGGTGTAAATCAGGTGACAATTAACTGTTAATTAACTGGTGGTAGACTTCGGTTAAGATTAGTGACTACTCACCAGACAAAGCCGCACAGCCAAGCGTCCTTGCCGTGTTCCGGTGCGATTTCTGGTGACACCATTGAAGAAAATCAGTCGGAATTGTAGCTCCTTTATGGTTTGTAACCATATGGGGCAACATTCCACTGCCACCCTCTCACCGAGAAGTCTAACGAAAAGTCGAAGTCTAAGAAAAAGTGTAACGGGTTTTGAATAAGTAATCTGAATGGTTACATAAATTTATGTCGGTTTGAACCCGATTTTATTAATCAAGGCGAACACGCCGTACACTAAGTAATAGAGGTAAATAAACGGTAGGTAAGCAACACTCCCCTCCCCTTATTGATAAACGTATTTTAAGCTCATTATAGCTAAAATAGGTTTATAATTCGTTGTTCTCTCTCTGTCGTCTTGACATTAATACTAGTAAGAAAGAGACAAAGGCCATCTTAACCAAAGTGTCTTATAGTTTTTTTTTATGAATAAGACCGAATGTCTTTATCCAAACGGTGAACGAACAAAATAATAACCAACTAAATTGACTTAATCAATGAACAATACGGATGGCAAAATTGTGCGTTACAAAATTAAGGTCACTTAAACGCATATTAAATTGATTTGACTCACACATTCCTGTTGGTGCACCCGGTTACACTTGTGGTATAACTAGTATATTATATCTACATCTATCTATTGCAAAGATTAGTAAATTAAACAGATTCGATATCGAATAGTAGGAAGAAACAAATAATATTATAACTAATACGGTTTTGGGTTTTAGCATATATAATTTATTAATACGTCATAGTAATCTTAAATCGCACAAGCAAAGTTTCACCGCCGATACACTTATAACATAAGTTTCCAACAAGAATAATTGGAGACCGCGGATGACGGGCATCACACCCCGCGCGGCCGAATGATCTTCCCTTTTCACTAGAAGCCCACTATCCTCCAGTCTACACAGATTTAAATTAACGAGATATTATAGAAGACGTGTTTTAGAAGGTTCTTTGTTGTTTATAAATGTTTTTATTTAAATAAATCTAAATTACCTACGGCTAAGTATTATCTATCAATAGTCCTTTCTGCTAAAATATTAATCTATGTTTATATTTAGCTTTTAATCGTATGAGCAACCAGAACATTCTGTATGACGAATCATATTCCAGCTCATAATCCTGCCCAAGTGGACGAGAGTGGTTATTTTCGTCTCATCTTATCATGTTCATACACTTAAAACTATTGATTTGGTTGTTTAGATATTGGTAGTTACGATTCACTTTAGGTGCAATACGAAATTATGGTGTTCAACATTTGTGCTATATGGATGTGTTCAAAAGACAACTGCAATCTCTAATGACCCGACAAACTGGGAGAAGCAAGCCTCAAACCGTTCTACTTGGCGCTCCACTATCCGTAATACGATTAAATCTTTTGAAGAAAGACGTTTGAAATTACTCGATGATAAGCGCCAAGGAGGTACCCAAACCCTCATTTAAAACTCTCAAGGGCAACTGTATTGTAACACCTGCGCTCAGGTATTTCCTACCAAGTTTGACGTAGGCGGATAAAAACTATTCTGTATCCTTCCCGTCTCACACTATTTCCGAACCAAATTTTAACTAAATCGATGCAGTGGTTTAGGCGTGAAATCACGACAAACAGACAAAGTTACTGCGCCATACAGGGCGGGGGAATACATAAAGGATTTCCCCCCGGTTACAAAAAAAGGCACATTCCCTCAAGGCCTCGATTCGGAGGAATTTTATGAAGCCTTATCAAGTTTTTAAGATTAGAATTCTAGAATTAGTTTATTTATTTTAAAATTTTATGTAAATAAGAAATAATCTTATTGTTATTATTAATAAATATATTTTTTTAAGAAGAAGTTATGAGATATACCTATTAACTTCTGCTAAGGCGTTAATGAATAGTAACAGAATCGCAAGACTTGAGTGTAACCAACATCCCGGCCTAGTTATAATAACCTATATTTTGTTACAGGATGTGGTCACTTGTAACATATTCAGGGGCTATTCACCGCGGCTATAAATTTAGGTCAGTTTTTTCATTAAATTTACAGTAATCCTGACTCATCTATTAGTTTGTAACTGTTTGTAGTACTTATAAAGTGCCTTATATATTTTAATAAGGTCTCCAGTGGGTTCGCATATGTAGTCCCTGATACACTCCTTTAGGAGGTGAATTTTGAACAATCCGTTCTTATTCCACCCCTAGATAACATATACCTATGTAGTATTGTCTTAGATTTACGCGAATAATTAATAAAGAAAATTAATTATAATTAATTTATGAAGTCTGAAAAGACTTTGAAACGTCGGGATCTAAAATCTAAAATAAACCGCGATAAAATCCGTTAAAAAGTAGTTTTATTTCAATATACCTATGTGCTAAATTTGGAGTCTCTAGGTCTAGACCCAGCGGTTTGGGCTGTTCATTGATATGTCTGTCAGTCAGACAGTTTCTCCTTTTTTAGACTGAAAGTAAAATTTATGTTCCAGTACTTTAAGAGAGTGTGTATTTCGTTTCATCATTGGTCATCGTCAATCATTATAGAACCTCATCATCATTCAAGTATATCTAAAAGTTCGATTGTAAGATTTATTGTGTTTAGAAAAACCTATTTTATTTCGTTTTATGAAAAAATCCGTAGTTTTTGTGGATATAACTCAATTCTAATTTATGGTTTTAATGGAATGGAATTTATAAATAAAACTAGCAAACCCGGCGAGCTCCGTTTCGCCACCAGATGGCTTCGTTTTATGTAACATTTTCCCGCTTCTCTGTTGAATTTTTTCCTGAATTTTCTTTGCTATAAACCTCACGGAGCTCAAGACCTTTCCAACGAATGCAAAACCGTGGAAATCGGTTCATGCGTTCTGGAGTTATAGCGTCAGGAAGGAAAACCCGACTTATTTTTATATAGTAGATTAGTAACTATTTATATATTTAAAAATAAATACACCTAATAGGCTAAACTTAATGATAACATTATATTAAATCTGTAATGTAAAAAAAAATAATGTACAAATAAATAATTTGAAATTAAATGATATTATATAATCAATTTCAAACTATTTATTTTACATAACCTATTTAATTAAAATACAAATAATACGCATATAATACATAACACACTTACCAATTTAAAATTTTAATATCGTTTATTTCGCACTCATTGCAACCTATAAAATGTAAATGTTAATTTTCCCACACTTAACACTCCGCGAAACAATTTATACAAAACTAAACACTCGAACTTTTTTTGTGGGTTATGGTTTGGTGGGACACTCAATCTAAAAGACACAGAGATACAGTCTCTGACAACCGAAGAATTAAAAAAAAAATACGCACAAAGAAAGAAGACCTCTTTTAAAAAAAATAACAAAAACGACACGTTATTTTATCCATGTCACAAAACATACTGAATATAATTAGGCTAAGTAAGCTTGCGCCAGCGCATGTGGTGCAAGACCTATATTACAATGTCAAATAATCAGTAGGTAAGTTTAGTAAGTCGCAGACAAGTGCGAAAATTACCGCAAGGTCAGCTGTTGATAAAAATATCTCATCTTAACTGTAAAAACAAATACGTTATATTGGAACAATAATGACAAAAAGAAAGTATTTCTAACCGACATTGAAAATAAGGAGGGTCCTTATTCAGGCAAACTCCTTTATAAAATACTAGCTTTCCGAAAGCGGCTTTGCCCGCGGGTATGTCGGTTACCGCGCCAAAACATTACCTTCTTGCGCAATCGGATAAAAACTATCCTATGTCCTTTCTCGGGTCTCAAACTACCTCCATACCCAATTTCATGAAAATCGGTTCAGTAGTTTAGGCGTGAAAGCGTAACAGACAGACAGACAGAGTTACTTTCGCATTTATAATATTAGTAAGGATTTTACAAGTCCTGCTTACTCTACGGCAATCTATTTTATTATGTTGTTACATCCGCCTTTAATCCTCTATTGAGTTGTGTTCAACTGTTCATTCATAAAAATCTAACATCCTTGACGCATCCAATAAAAATTGTACACACGACTAGATACACATCAACTGATCTCGCATTGTATAGGATTTCCGTACAACGAGAGGTCAGCTTATATTGCAAATGAATAACTTGATGTGTAGCCGTGCGTACCTTTCACTTCAACCCGTTTTAGTGTCCCACAGCTGGGCACGGGTCTTCTCTCAACTATCTTATGAGTTGAGAGAGTTTAGGCCTTAATCCACACACGCTGGCCAAGTGCGGGTTGGTGGATGTCACATGTCCTCGAATGATTAGTTCTTAGACATGCCGTTTTCCTCACGATGTTTTCCTTCGCCGATATTGAGCAGCGGAGATGAAACAATTCACACAAAGATGTGTCGGCACGACCAGGATTCGAACCCGCGACTTTTTTATTTAGCATAAAAAAGTAACCCGCTAAAAATAATACCCTCAACAAAAAGGAGCATGTTTTTATGTCATTCATTATATTCAATATTGTTTGCTTCAAACACTAGCGGTCCATTGTCTTACATTTATGAATTCATTTATTTTGACGTGTACTTTTACACGTGTACAAACTTACACAAGTTTGTGGCATTTTTGGGGTTTTAATTTTATTGGACTGATTTGGTTGGTTACGGGTTAAAAGTTAAGCCATCGATAAATTCTTAGCTAGCCTAAATTTTTACTCCCAACAAAAGAGAGAAGATTATCAAAATTGACTTGTGTATCTGTGTACAAGTTTGTTTGCATAGCACCTAAACAGTACCGGTTCGGTTTTCCAAAAGCCAAAGGAATAATCTCGTCAATTATTATTACACACTAACCGTCACACTAAAATCGTAATAGACTCTTTAGTTAAAATTAACTTAGTCTCTTTCTTACTAGTATACATGTTAAGATGACAGACAAAGACAAACGAATTATAAATCTATTTTAGCTTTAATGAGCTTAAAATACTCTTATAAATACGGGGGTAAGCCTCTAATGCATTATTAAATAATAGACAATTTAAATGAGTAATTAGAATTATTATGATAAATCTACCTCCTTATTGTTTGTACTACATATTTATAGATTTTTGTACTAATTTTAAAAACTACATTACAATTTTTAAAATTAGGATTCTAGTCGTTATTTTTTTAAAATAAATAGTGACTTTTTATACCCCCCTCTGTTTGTAGAGCTTTAAAAAGATGGACCTACTGGTATTAATGACACATCAGGTGCTACAACGATGATTCAATGTTGTGGTGTCTCAGTTTAATCGCATACTTTTCCATGTTAGGTGATTTACGCATACATCCCATATAAAGAATGTGATCGTATCTACCGGACGTAAGTTCTTTTATTATAGGTACTTGCCTTACATATTATGTCTTGCTAAAAGATCATAGATTAAACAGTTTTGTGTGTTTTACCGTTTTTATATAAATTAGAAAAGATATGTTGTGTTCTAACGCCCACGGTGAGTAAAAGCGCTTAATTCTATGTCGTGGCAATTTATCAAAACCATAAAATGTGATGAAGAGGTAAATTTATTTATTTATATGCTGAATATTATAAAAATAATCATAATATAACTGTGAATGATAGATTGAGGAATGAATAGTATATAATGTATAGTATATAAGTATTGTAATTTCTCAGTAAGTGATTTATGTTAAATCTTTTGAGAAAATAAATGTCTTAAACCATAAATAATTAGAGAACGCTGTGGTCTGAAAGATGTAGTGACAAAGGTGGAGAAAATCATGGTTAGGTGGTTTGGTCATGTGGAGAGGATGGATGATAGACGATTAACTGAAGGTACATTACACAGCGGTGAGTGGAACTTTACTTAGGTAGATAGGTAGCTATATACTTTTCTACATAGATCACTTTTTCATGCAATTTTACATAATTAATTATGTGTGATTTCATATTTTGTGCTGGCGACACTTTTTCTTGGATTTTGGTATGAATTTAATCGCCAGTCCCCTATTCTTATTTGTGGAGGTGACTGGAGGATCGGGTGGTAGTGACCCTCTAGTGGAAAGGGAAGATCTTGCAGCCGCGGTACTCCCTCCGGCTGTTCTTGTCGGGAAGTTATGATGCTAATCGTCGGTGAAACTTTGCTTGTGCGATTCAGGATTGCTATGACGTCATGTCTCTTGAGTGGCGTTAGGTATGTGACGCCACAAGACGCTTAATATTTCCAAATGCGATTTAGATTGCACGGTAATTTTGTTTTTTTCTTAAACTCCCAACTTAATCGCTGATTGGTGGTTATCAGATGACGCAATACTTTCGGCCAATAAGGTCGTGAGTTAAGAGCGAAGATTTGATTGGTTGTTATCTATATTAGTCGGTTTAAACTTTGATAAACTGCAAGCATGTCCGGCAAACCATTATCCAATTGATCTGGTGTCCAAACGCACATAAATATCAATAAAATTGATAGGGCATAGGACAGCCCTTTCTATGGGAACCGATCTTAACAAGTAGAATAGATGAATTATAGGCTATTTTAACCGACTGCAAATTGAAGCAAGCATTGTTATGAGGATTATGTGCTGAAATGAAATGAAAATATGCTTTATTTTTTGTGACAATTCCTTTTCCTACCGTGCAGTGAATGACTGGCAACTACTGAGAAAAGCTGTCAAAAAAACTCAATAAGATTTTCTTTAATGAAGTACTTATATCTATTACATTTTGTTTGTTTATTGTGTTGAATTAGAGCGACTTAATTCCAAGCGTTTGTATCCGTTACATAGTCTGAAATTTTATAATACGCTTTCTCGATTGTAATAGTGTGATACATAGTTTAGTTTTATTAGATTTTTAACACTATTTAGTTATATTGACGGGCCGGTGGCGTGGTCGGTATGATACTTACTTTTCACGCCGCATGTCGTGGGTTCGATTCCCACCCGAGACAAACATTTGTTTAAAATATGTCTGTTTGTCTTGTGTCTGGGTGTAATTATCTATATTTAAGTATATATTTACAAAAGAAAAGTATTATATGTAGTATATTACCAGTTATCTGGTTTCCATAGTACAAGCTTTGCTTAGTTTGGGATCAGATGACCGTGTGTGTTTATGTCCCACTATACTATTATTATTATTGTTTTCTGAAATAAATGACTCATGACTTATTCAAATGTTATGTATTCAGTTTTTCTACCAACAGTACCAATTAATTATCGAATTCAGGATCAAACAAGGTTGCATGCAGTTTAACGCCAAACCGTACTCTTGAAGTCGCATAAAGACTGCATCATCGTCATTATCAACCTGGGGAATTCTACAGCTGGGCATAGGCCTCCCGTTTAGAACGCCACAGCGATGGGTTGCGGTTGTGGGCCATTAGCATCCATGGGCTTCTCACAATTTTAACAAAGTCATCAGTCTAATGTTGCGGGTCTGGCGGTGCGGGAAACAAACTTAGATCCAGAAATGTGTGACTTAGAAAAATATTCAGTGAATAATAAGCTCAAAATAACTAAAAGACAGTAACAAATTTATTAATCACTTTAGTCCCTAAGTACATTCTGAGAATTTATCAAATACAGAGCCATTATTATTTGGACGGGTCGGTGGTGTGGTCGGTAAGATACCTACTTACTTTTCACGCCCCATGTCGTGGGTTCGATTCCCACCCGAGACAAACATTTGTTTAAAATATGTCTGTTTGTCTTGTGTCTGCATGTAATTATATCTATTAAGTATATATTTACAAAAGAAAAGTATTATATGTAGTAGGTATATTACCAGTTATCTGGTTTCCATAGTACAAGCTCTGCTTAGTTTGGGATCAGATGACCGCGTGTGTTCATGTCCCACTATATTATTATTATTATTTTAAATTATTTAGAAAACTTTCTTATTAGTACTTTTGAATACTACACAAGCATGCGAAAATACAGATATAGGTTATTTTTAAGGTATCGAGATATAATTTTCTTTTTTTTTTAATAAAATTGAAATTTGGTAGTTGCGCAAAAATCTGAAAATGGCAGAACCGTTCGCTGATTTTGGTATTGAATTAGATAGAAGTCTCATCTTCATCATCAGACGCAGAGGACGGAGACGGAGAGGCCTATCTCTCCTAAAGCACACTATTGAGCACGATCTGCGTCTTCTCTCATCCAGTTCTTGCCGGTCGCCCTGCTGAGATCGTCACTCCACCTAGTCTGAGGGCGTCCTACGCTACGTTTGTGAATTCGTGGTCTCACATTAATATTTTTGGACATGAACATGAAGTCTGAAAAGACTTTGAAAACTAGAATAAACCGTGATAAAATCCGTTAAAAAGTAGTTTTATTTCAGTTCGATTTTTTTTTTCAAAAAGCTATTATAATTCAATAAAGTTACAGTTTTAAGTGACACAGATTGAATTATTATTGTGAGATTGCGATCGACACTCAAGAGTAGGTAAGCTAAGGTGACGCCGACGGTGTTGCCCGAGCGCTTCCGAAAATACCCGAAGTTTTTTTTTTCTATCTTAATTTAACGTCCGCCACCCATTCAGAGATCCTGAGACACTTTGTTGTTTTTTTTTGTTTGTTTAAATGTTTTTACTAATATGTTAGTTGACTGGGCACGGAATGTACCTAATCGGCGTAGGAATGTGGAAATTAGGATAGGCAGTGGTTGTTTTATTTCGAACTAGCTTTGTGTAGAGTTCACGGATGGCATTTTGATCGGCATGTTAAATCGATTTTTATATTTTAGTATTTTAATTACCAATAGATTCTAGGTACGCTGATATTTACGCAAACGATATTATGCATTCAATTAAAATTACACATTCTTTTTAAATTGTTTCATGTAAATCAGGAAAATAAAAAAAAAGAACTTATCTTTGTTTTTACTAGAAATTTGCATACGTGGTACATATACTATTCTGCCAAACTGCATAACAGCCTGCAATCTACCTGCAGTCCTGCACCTAACGTTCCGGTGCATTAAAGTGTTTGATTACTATGACTGTATAATTATGTAGAAGCGGTAGGAAAAATAAGGTCGCTGGTTTGAATCCTCGTCGTGCCCACACATCTTTGTGTGAATTGTTTAATCTCCGCTGCTCAATATCGGTGAAGGAAAACATCGCCAGGAAACCGGCATGTCTAAGAACTAATCATTCAAGGACATGTGACATCCACCAACCCGCACTTGGCCAGCGTGTGTGGATTTAGGCCTAAACTCTCTCAACTCGTGACCCGTGACCCAAAGACCCGTGCACAGCAAGGACACTAAAAAGGGTTGAAGTGAAATGAAGTGAAGTGATTATGACTGAAGCAGAAGTGGGATTAGACTGGCCATGATTGGCCATTATAATATAGAATAATAATCACTTTATTACTGACAAGATCCATACAAAATTGAAATCTAAATATTATCTTAAAGGTATAGTTTTGATAACGTAACGTAGGACGCCCTCAGACTAGGTGGAGTGACGATCTTAGCAAGGGGGCTGGTAAGAGCTGGATAAGAGTAGCTGCGAAACGTGCTCAGCGGCGTGCTTTAGGAGAGGCCTATGTCCAGTGGACTAGGATAGGCTGATGGTGATGATGATGCCCAGGTTCTAGGGCCTAGGTTGCCAGGTAAAGCGGTGTGCAGATGCGAATCAATGATTATAAAAGTAATGACTAAATCTAGGAAATACCGCGACTTAAAGTCACTTAATGAACCGGCTGTATAAATATTAATTAGGTACTAAATGTACGTATTTATTTATAAGCTAAAAATGCGTAGTATTATTTAAATTTTTAATTGTGCGAACTGCTAAGTTGTGGAATTCGCTGCCGGCATCTCTGTTTCCCGATAGCTATAATCTGCCGGTCTTCAAGTCACGAGTGTATCGGTATTTACTGGGTAAACGCGTTTCATCGACTGCATCATTGCTTAGCAACAGGCAAGTTGTGGTCAAGCGCAAGCCTATTACAGAATAAATAAAAGATGAAATAGGTTTTATAATTCATTTGTCTTTTACTGTGTTGACATTATACTAGTAACAAAGAGACAAAATACATCTTTAATATAAAAATGAATCGCAAAATGTGTTGGTAAGCGCATAACTCGAGAACGGCTGAACCGATTTCGCTAATTCTTTTTTTAGAATATTCCTTAAAGAACGAGAATAGTTACGCAGAGAAAAATTAAAAAAAACTGCTTGACCGATTTTTATAAAATCTGTTGGTCGTATTCTGTTTTCGGACCCGGCAGGTGGCACCGCTTTTACCGGGCAGGACGACGTCTGCGGGGTCCACTAGTTTTAAATAGAGAGGCTTATAGTTTTTTTATAACTAAGACCGGAAAACATTATACCAGCATAGCGTGTCGCATTCAATTGTTACAAAAGGGTGAAACACCCCTAGCTATAGACAAGCGACATTACATTTTTATTGCTCAGCACTGGATGGTACTAAGTTGTGAGTCATAGAAAAATATTGACCAAATACCTAGAGAGAGAGAGAGAGAAAGAAAACCAATTATTTGACAGAGACAAGACACACAGAAAAAAAAAACAAATGAAAAAATAAAAATTATTTTTAATCCTGAAATAGGCCTGCGCTTGACTACGACTTGCCTGTTGTTAAACAATGATGTAGTCTACGATGGGACGTGCCTGCCCACTATACCGATTCATTCGTAACACACACACCCCGCTCTTAACCCTATTACACCCTAAGCTCCATCGTCTACTTACTATTGTTAATGATAACAATTAGACTATCCCACCATACTACTAATAAAGTCGACCTCCCATTTCTACTAATAAACTTAACTACCGGTAGTTAACACGACAGTCGTCAGTTTACGACACGGTAACGACATAAAACTCGGTTACAATCATGGTACACTAAATGTGTGAACAGTCCTTCCCGACAGAATTTCTAACTATCTAAACTGGATAGGTGCGAGTTATGTTAAAGTTAGAAGGTTCTGTTTAAAAACCATCGCTACTTATACATTTTCCTGTAACTTATATTTATCTAGCAACCGCCCTACACGGTTTCGCTGTCATAGTACTTATTGGGATAAAAAGTACTATAAGTGTCAATCCAGACCATAATCATCTCTGTGCCAAATTTCATCCTGTAGTGTATTTAAGCTACTTTATATTATTTAATATGTATGCTCCATAATAATGTTGTCTCATGTTAATGCTTACTAAGCAGTATGAACATTATTATGTACTGTTTCTAGTGAAATATATTGCTCTATCACCATGGGAGCCGAGCAGAGTACCTACTTGTTTTATTTAATTCGTACCTCCAAACATGTCGATCCAAATCCGATCAATTAGTTTTAGAGTGAAAGAGTAGATAACAAACATACATTTATAGCATTTTGTTTATTCTGCAATGAGCTAAGGATGTGACATCCTACATAAGAAATCGATTTATAATTAATCGATTGTTTTCTTAGTATAAAAAATCGATTAATAAATAATCGATTTGAATCGATCGATTATTTTTTCACATCCCTACAATGAGCTTGCGCTTGGCTACAACTTGCCTGGTGTTAAGCAATGTTGTAGTCTACGATGGGACGCGCCTGCCCAGTACACCGATTCATTCGATGGCTACGAATGAATTTCGGTAAGAAGGTGGCAGTGGAATGATGCTCCTATAGTTAGAAACCATATAGGAGCAACAATCTCGACCCTCCCTCTCCGCATGGTGTCACCAGACATCGCACCGGAACACGGCGCGGCGAGGCCGCTTGGCGGCGCGGCTTTGTCTAGTGGGTGGCCAATAACCACGAACTAGCCACAACTTGCCTGATGTTAAGCAACGATTTAGGTGTCCAAGTAATTATAACGAACTCCTTGAACGACGTCGAATCTCTAGTTAAGCGTAAATGGTTAGTCCCAATTTAACTATAGTCAAAATGACGTCACTTTAGCGCCGTGAAATCCTTCAACACTACACACCCTTCAAATAAACTGAACCTAAGTCATATAGGCTTTGAAGGCAATGATCCGATCTATGTTGCTAAAAAACCTGACTCCACATGCAAGGACACTGTTCTATCATGCTCGTGAGCTGAAAAAATGTAATAAAATAAAATACTGTTGGATATCAGATGGGAAGATTTTAATTAAGAAAGAAGATGGGGAGGCGTCTACAGTCCTGAAATCATTATCACAACTAGATCAATTCAAAGATTGACTATCCCTTGCTAGGTGTATTGATCTCAACGGCTATTATTTTTATTTTTATTGCATGCTTAGATTTTTTCTCAATATATTTTACATAGTTGTTAGATTGATGATGATAACACAGCCTGCTTTACGACTAACTGTACTATGTGATACTACTGAAAGCATGCTTGTGTTATTTTATTTCTTGCTACTTTACGTGAAATCCAGAAAGGTATTCTATATGCAAACATTTACATATTTTTCATGCATCTCGCAGTACAAAAAATATCATACTCGTGCATTAAACACCCTATTTACAAAACCGCACACTGAATACACTACACATACTTACATACTTACATTGTTTATGTCTATTTATAACATGCTTTATATCTATCCTTTAGTTCTCTGTCTCAAAAATAATGGTGATGTAGCAACTCACAGAGTAATTTATAATATTATATATAAAATTCGATAATTTTTTTGATATAAACCAAAATCTTGACCAGTTATCTGTATCTGAAAATCATATCTGTAGGCCTGAAGATTGTAAAAAGTATTTAATTGATCCTGATGATCATCTTAAAATTATTACACAAAATATTAGGTCCATAAATTGTAATATTCATAGTTTTATGACGCTATTATGTAGAATTGATATTGATTGTGACATAATTGTGTTGACGGAATGTTGGCTTAAAAACAATGCGCCTATACCCTCTTTAAATTTATACAGAACACACCATACTACGAAGCATAAAAATCAAAACGATGGTATAGTTGTATATCTGAAAGACCATATAGACTATTCAATTTCTGAGATTGAGATAATGGACGGAACTTGTTTGGTGATAAAAATAGGAATAGACTTAGCAATTATCTGTATCTATCGTTCGCCTTCTTACAGTAACAAGACAAATTTTCTGATTTCTTTGGATTCACTTTTAAACTCGTTATCTTCTTACAAAAATATTGCTCTTCTTGGTGATATCAATATTGATATCGGACAAACTCTAAACGATACCCAGGCTGCGGAGTATTTAAATATATCTGCTTCTCATGGCTTACTGCCTGCGCACACGTATCCTACACGAGGACCGAACTGTTTAGACCATGTTGTACTTAAATCAAATTATCAGGCGATAACCCTAATTCTTGATTCTTCAGTAACAGATCACAATAGTGTTATACTCTGCTTAAGGCATAAAAATCGTTTTAAAGACAGTAGCCAATCCGTTATTAGTAAAATTAACTATGAAAGTCTAGATCAAGATATGGAAAGTCTTAATTTTGAAGAAATATATGAACTTACTGATGCAAATCAAGCTACAAATAAATTAGTCAATACCCTCATGAGTACTATTAAAGCCAACTCGTCAAATGTTAAAATACCGAAACGCAAACACATATTAAAACCCTGGATCACACCTGGCTTACTTCGCTGCATGCGTAACCGTGATAGACTGCATAAAAAGACTGTCCTAAACCCCAACAACGATATATTAAGATTAACGTATGTCAGATACAGAAATTTCTGCCACAAGATATTAAAAAAAGTTAAAAGAGAGTATGATAGAGGAGAGCTTGCTAAAGCCGGTTCAGATAACAAGCGAATTTGGCAAATTATAAAAAGAGTATCGAATTGCGTGAAAGCTAAAACCAATATAAGTAAATTGCTAGACTGTGCTTCGTCACCAGAGTTTTCGGTAAATAAAATTAATAAATACTTTGTTAGTATTGGAAAAGATCTTGCGGATAAAATAGAACCCCCACAATTTTTATTACAGAGTTGCATAAACGATTCGGTTAACACTTCTTGTGATTCGTTTGTGGTTTTTCCCACTGACTTTGACGAAGTTGAAACAATCTTACTTACTCTAAGATCAGACTGTGCTGTCGGATGGGACAATATTTCTACAGCTCTGCTCAAACGATATAAAATCAAACTAGTACCCGTCCTTACATATATATTTAATCTTTGCATTGACTCTGGTACCTTTCCCACTTGCTTCAAAAAGTCTCTAATACATCCAATACACAAGAGTGGGAGTGAAGATTGTGTCTCAAATTATCGTCCTATAGCGGTCTTGTCTATTTTATCAAAAATATTAGAGCGAATAATAAATAATCGTCTAATTAAATTTCTAGAAGGAAAAAACTTACTTTCTCCCAATCAGTACGGTTTCAGAAGGAATATGTCGACTTCTAAAGCAGTTTTAGACCTAACTAACCATATAGTCAGGAACATAGACAGTAAGAAAAAAGTGTTGACAATATTTTTGGACCTTGCTAAGGCATTCGACACAGTCTCCATTCCCCTATTGGTTCGGAAGTTGGAAAAAATTGGTGTTAGAGGTCAATCATTAAATATTTTTAGTGACTATCTTAGCAACAGAACACAAAGTGTTAAAATTAATAATTTTATAAGTAACGAACTACCTGTGATCTATGGCGTTCCCCAGGGCAGCGTGCTCGGACCGACGCTGTTCCTTGTGTATATAAATGACCTCTGCAATTTAAATTTAAGTGATACCAAGATAACGGCGTTCGCAGACGATACGACTCTTACGTTCATAGGTGACACATGGTCCGGAGTGTTTAATAAGGCTCAATACGGCTTTAATGTCGTTAAAGCATGGCTTGCTGGTAATTCATTGACCCTTAACATTGATAAAACCAATTTCTTGACCTTTTCATTTCGTCAAACTACACAACCTCCAACATCACTATCACTAATTGCGCATTCATGCTCTATGTCGCCCAATCAAATCTGCGATTGCCCAAAGGTTGCTCGGGTAACCACCACCAAATACCTAGGCGTAATGTTAGACAATAATCTTTCTTTTGCTCCACATATTGAAATTCTTCAAAAGAGAATCAGAAAATTAATATACATATTTAAAACACTCAGACACATAGCTGAACCCCGAATTCTTAAGCAAGTTTATTATTCTCTATGTCAATCAGTTTTAAACTATTGCATATCATCATGGGGTGGTGCGCCTAAAACTCAGCTTCTTAAACTGGAACGAGCACAGAGGGCCGTTCTAAAAGTAGCAACCTTTAAAAAATACACATACCCAACCACAGAACTTTACAAATTTTGCCAAGTGTTGACGGTACGACAGCTTTTTATATTGGATAACCTACTTATTCAACACGCCCAGACTCCGTACCATAAATTTAATAAAAGACGTAAGGAGAATATTTGTAACATCAAAAAAAGCAACTTTAAACATTCCAAAAGATTTAACTACTTCTTAGCTCCTATCCTATACAACAAGGTAAATAAAAACTGTCCTATCTTTCATCTCTCTAATTGTTCTTGTAAAAAACACGTCATTAAGTGGCTACTAAGCTTAACGTACCCAGAGACAGAAAATCTCCTAGACTGTATGATATAGATATCCTTAATCATTTACAACCACACACACACACGCACGCACGCACGCACGCACGCACGCACGCACGCACGCACGCACGCACGCACGCACGCACACACACACACACACACACACACACACACACACACACACACACACACACACACACACACACACACACACACACACACACACACACACACACACACACACACACACACACACACACACACACACACACACACTTGCGTTTGCATATAGATAGTAATAAAGTAAATTTATATAGAATCTAAATATTTTAACTATGTACCTATTCTTTTTTTCATTAGTTCCCTTTGTTTTACCAGATTTTATTATAATATAAAGTGAATAATATTTAAGTATCCTTGGGGAAAGGGACTGTCATCTTTATCACAGGTTACTCTGTAATCTAGCTAAGATGACAGTTGCAATCCTTACTGTGACCATAAAACTCCTTAATATTATAATCAACATACAGAAAATTGTTATCATAAGTTTTGTAACTGAGTGTATCAATAAACTATTATGTATTATGTATGTATGTACTTTTGAAGATTACCCTTGTCATCCTATAACTGAACCTTATGATGGTGCAACAGTAAATTGTCAAATTCTCTGGTCATTGGTAAGGTTGCAGTCAAACTGAATTTTGACTGTATAGATAACTAATCTCGGTACAATCCATCCTTATCCGTCTAGTGTGAATTCTCTTAGCTATCATAATTATAATTATAATCATTTAAAATAAAATAAAATAAGCCTTTATTACTGTTATAGTTCATAATAATAAATTACTTTGTAAATATGGGTAGGTACATTAATATTAAGTAATAATAAGTAATAATAGTAATAAATAAATAAATAAAATGAATATTCCGGGACATTACCACACACGGTCATCTGGTCCCAAGCTAAGCAGAGCTTGTGTTATGGAAACCAGATAACTGGTATAAACTATACATATAATACTTTTCTTTTGTAAATATATACTTACAATAGATATTTACACCCAGACTCGACACAAACACAAATGTTCATCACAAATGTTTGTCTCGGGTGGAAATCGAACCCACGACCTGCGGCGTGAAAAGCAAGTATCTTACCGACCACGCCACCGGCCCGTCAATTAATTTGTTGTTATAATAATTATAGATAATTGCTTCTCTATATTTTGCCTTCCATTGCATGAAAATAAAAACTACCTACTGAGTTTTAATTTTTTTTACTAAAAAAATTACAATATAGATACGGGAAAATATCTTGAGATGATGATGATGATGATGAAGGAAACTATGAACCTGGATCGCACCCGAACCCTTTAAAACAGTCCGCAATACTGCTGCTAGTTAGTGGTTAAATTATATTTTTCAAAAATGTTAGTTCAATAGTGTCAATCGTGAGGGTGACATTCAATTTTTGCCTTACAACTTTTAGAAGTCAGATAAAAATAGTAACAGTATCCCAGTATGCCTTTCCTATAACAATGTGTGACAAATCTGACATGTGCGCGCGCGCCGGTCACTTCGTTCTAAGAAACTCGTGCGCATTTAGAACACTCGCGTTAATGACGCCGCATTCGACACGTTGATTAATTTGTTTGACTTCATTGAGAGATGTTTCTCAGTAATTTGATTCGGTTCATTGTTTATTTTAAATGGAAAATACCATATGTTTTATTTTGGTATTTAAATTTATAAACGTAGGGTGTAATTTTAGACGAGGTACGTTTTTAGTTGGTGGGTTTTAAATATGTAACTAATTAAATTCCTACCACAGAGGTCATTTCTTTATATCTGCTTAATAACGTTGAAAATAACATCAAAACTTTTGAAGTCTATGGGATAGAGGATTGGAGCGTAGGTACATAATATAAAAATATGACAGGAAATCCACCATCTTGGACCGAAATGGTCAACAATTTGACATTTTAAAAATAGTTGAATAAAAAAATAATAATGAAAATTAACAAAAATGCGCTTATCTTATTGCTGTTCAAATATAATTAGACATTTTTTATATTTAAGCACTAACATAAAAACTTATTAACTTCCAATGTTGATAATGAGATTATAATTTGACAGTGTAAATTCTTAATACTACTTAATTAATCTATAGATATAGTAACTGAATGTACTTGTTTCCATGCACGGCTTAGCGCGGACAATTAACTACCCACTCTTAATTATATATAATTTTATTTAAAATTACGTTCTGACATAATGTAAATTGTTTAAGAATAAATGAAATGAAAAAACCGGTGTCATATGTCCGTGTATCCGTGTACAAGTTTGTGGCATCCCTGGCGCGTAACTATACTTAGATAAAGCTATTTATAGTATTGTCTTAGATTTACGCGAATATCACACATTGATATAAAACTACTTTTTAACGGATTTTATCGCGGTTTATTTTAGATATTAGATCCTGACGTTTCAAAGTCTGTTCAAATCTAAAATAAACCGCGATAAAATCCGTTAAAAAGTAGTTTTATTTCAATAAAGCTATATAAATAACTTTTCTACACATTTTAAAATAATTATGTTATCTGAGGTTTGATATTTTGTGCTGAGCACCGGCCACCAGTGCTGTTAAGTACTAACTGCTGTGCTTTTTGACAAATAACAAAGCTTTTCGCAATACATATAGCTACACATCAAGCTATTTATAACCAATATAAGCTAACCTTTCGTTGTAAGGAAATACTATACAATGCTAGATCAACTTATACTGGAAATCAAATAAACAGCAGGTATTGTTTTGCGGATGACCTAACCCAATCGGCCGGAAGGGCCTCTATTGGTTCACCGGACTTTTTCGGTGAGCCGTCCGAAGACGGTCGAACCGATCAAGTACTGTGACAACTGCCATGAGGGCTCCCCATGTGGAGACGATCCTCGGCTCAGGACGTTGCCGGACACTCTAGTTTCAGGGGATTGGGGGGCATTTCGCGTTCGCGCGGTCCGGTCCTGATCGAAACCGTAATCGACTGGGGGCTAAACAGTAGGTAGGTACTAGATAACCTTCCTAAGTATTGAACTCCTTTACCGTAGCGAGAGCCTCAAGTAAAACATTGCTAAGTGGCTTCTAATAAGACGGCCCATCTTTTTAATTCTTAGAACGTAAAGTTTATAGTTATCTTACGTATTAAATGACAGATATCATCACTACAATAGATAGAATATAGCATATCATAACCATACTCATAAAACTTATCATCACTCAGCAAGCCTCGCTAATTATGCAAAGGAAATATTACAGCGAGCTGTTAGATGCGTTATTAATTTTTATAACTAACTAGCGGACCCCGCAGACGTCGTCCTGCCCGGTAAAGCAGTGCCACCTACCGGGTCCGAAAATAAATTACGACCGATTCTCAGACCTATCTAATATAGATATCAGATTCCATAAAAATCGGTCTAGCAGTTGAGGAGGTATCTTTTTTTTAATTTTTCTCTGTGTAAGAACCATCCTCGTACTTACCTACTTCAAGGAATATTCTAAAATTAGAATCAACGAAATCGGTCCAGCTGTTCATGCGTGATGGCGTGACCAAGGGAAGTAGGGATTCATTTTAGATATAGATTGTAATGAACTTTTAAACTTTTTTACTTTTTTTTTTGTCCACCCGTGACCATGAAGTCTGAAAAGACTTTGAAACGTCGGGATTTAAAATATAAAATATACCGCGATTAAATCCGTTAAAGAGTAGTTTTATTTCAATGTGTGACATTTGCGTAAATCTAAAAAAAAATACTATTTGAACTTTTGTATTGAGTTAGATAAGATCGGTAGAAAAATTGGCCGTGTGCGAGCAGCGTTAGGAGAAGACTAGCGACTTCCACTCCAGCTCGTACCTGGTGCTTAAGTAAGCTATTGCTGTTCAACACGGCATACATCCAGCGTTATTGCACCTTTGCACCTCAATAAAGAATGCCTTTATTTCATAGTTTAGGTACTTCATTTATATATTCTGTAATAGGCTTGCGCTTAACCAAACTTGCTTGTTATTAAGCAATGATGCAGTCTATAAAACGCGCTTACCCAGTAAATACCGATTCACTCGTGACTTGAAGACAGGCTGATTACAGCTATCGGGAAACAGATGCCAGTAGCGAAGACGTAGTCCACTTAATCAAATGCATTCCAGCACTAGACTGCTGACTCGTAGGTGCTCTTCGTGGTCAAAAATGTGAAAACTAATTTTAATCCACGAAGAGGACCTGACAAAAATTTTGATAGGTGCTCTTCGTGGATTAGGCCAGGTGCTCTTCGCTCAGGTGCTTTTCGGCTGGGTGCTCTGAGTGGACTACGTCGTAGCGAATTCCACAACTTGGCAGTTCGCACAATAAAAATTGAAGCAAAAGCGTTAAACTTTTAAACTCGTTTTAAGAGTTAAAAATATATAATTCAAAGAACGATCTTCAAATACCATAGACGCAATAGATAACTCCTACCTAATACTGTAACACCACCATAAAAGATAATGACATATCAACATTATAAACACAACACACTGCTCACACTTCCCACATTCCATACTAAAAATAATATTCAATCGGGTTCTAATCCTTCAAAGCAACAAAGTGTATTTATTGACGTAGGTCGGGATTATTAAAACATTCAGATCTCAAAAAAAAATCATTTCAACTTTTATTTGTAAACTAGCGGCCGCCCGCGGCTTCGTCTGCGTGGATTTCGGGTTTTTTCGCAATAAAAGGTAGCCTATGTTCTTTCTCGGGGTCTAAAGATTGTCTGTGCCAAGTTTCATCAAAATCGGTTGAGAGGTTTAAGCGGGAAAGCGTAACAGACAGAGAGACAGAGTTACTTTATAATATTAGTAGGGATTAGTAGGGATAGGGTTGCGCTTGACTACAACCTGCCTGATGTGAACAACGGTCGAAGGTCGCGTTTAGAGAAGCGCAGCGGTGCAGTTTATAATAAAACTTAAAACATTTCCCTGCACGACGAACCGCTTGGGTCAGCTGAATGGAGTCGTTAGGTCATAAGCAGAGGTCGGAGTAGGTAGATTTTATATACTTGCGTCAAGATATTATAATATGGACATGTCATTTTATTCATAATGTGCGGAAAGTACCTGAAAATTTTCCGGCATTGGAATTATGGAATAAAATAAAATAAAAAGCATCAACAAAATTGGCTAACAAAATCGTTTACTATATAAATGATTGATTGAATTCAATGAACAATTATTTTTAATTAAACAAAAAGATAAATAAATTATTTTGAATCCTCATCGGATACAATTTCCATATTTTGGCTTTCAACGTTAATACAATTAAAATAAATAATCATAATTTTTTCAATATTTTCTAATTTTAAAGTATTCCTTTTGACGTCTTTTGAATTGTGTCTAAATTGTGGTATTTTGGAGTCATATCCATGTTATTCTCTACGTTTGACGTCAACGACGAGAAATCAATCTACCTACTCAGACCTTTAGTTATAAGTTAACTATAACCTAAAAAAACAATGGTTGGAATTCAAGATTACTATAAATAGGCATTGTTATGAGTTATTACTCAGCTTGTGATTCTTAGAACCAGTATAAGTAATATGCTTTCGTGTAGGTGTTCGTCCGTTACTCATAACTTAGGCATAACTTAAACATTGAAATATATCAGTAACTACTAAATTACAAGCTCTTTAACTTACAAAATTTTATCCTAGTTTTTATACTACAATGATGCAGTCAATTATGAAACGCGATGGACTTCAACTTCAACCGTTTTCAGTATCCCACAGCTGGGCACGGGTCTTTTGTCAACTATCTTGCTATTTAATAAAGTTTAGGCCTTAATCCACACACGCTGGCCAAGTGCGGGTTGGTATATGTCACATGTCCTCGATGATTCGTTTTTAGATATTGCGGTTTCCTCACGATGTTTTCCTTCATCGGAATTCATAAAGGGCAGCGGCGATGAAAAAAATGTGACTGGGTATCGAACCCGCGACCTTATATTTCAAAGGCGAGGGTGATACCGCTGCCTTATCCACCGCTGCTCGAATTCTTATACTATACCTTACCTAATTAAGAGACCTTACGAACTTCTTAAGAACTGAAACCAGCAATTTTCCCATAAAACATCGAATCATTGTATATTGAATCGAATTAATAATAACATAGTTGCTGACACCAACCTTGACCTACTGAATATGCGTGTGCGCAGGAAAACTATAGTTATTAAAGATTTATCGGTTATGACGTCATATGGCGCCTGTTGACGCCTACTAATTTAATATTTAATTTTATTTATCCTTAAAGTCTTAAAGGGAGAACAATTAGATTAATTTACCCCACTTAAATCTGGGATGTTAAAAATTCTATGAACTATTTTAAAATTTTGACTAAGTACATAACATAAATGGGTTTTGTCCGTCAGTTTTAAAATATATAACACGTTTTTTCCATTTTTATTCGTGGAAAAGTTTATTTTAATCAAGTGGTCGTTTTACATACATAAATTAATAAAAAACACTTAAATTTAGTTAATTACAATTTTACCCGAACTTATAAAATAAGAACGTAAGAATAACAATAATTATCAGGCAAGTTGTAGTCAAGCGCCAGCCTATCGCAGAATAAAACATAAAATAAAAAAATTGTACAAATAGGGCCTAGGAAGAAAAAAAAATTAAGACATCTCAAATGACGTCACGCTTGGTAAGTTTTATACCTCTGTATGACGTAGCGTACTCCCACTCCATAACTTCAATGCGTTATATCTTAATATTGCTTAATTTCAATGATAAAGCAAAAAATATGTGTCTAACAATTTTTTATAATCTTACTAACAGACTAATTAAAATACGATTTTCATCCCTTGTCCTCATCTATTGTACCCTTCGAACACGCCTGTTTCTAGTGTGGCATCACATCCCTAACGCCACTCAAGAGACATGACGTCATAGCAATCCTGAATCGCACAAGCAAAGTTTCACCGACGATTAGCATATATACTACTTCCCGACAAGAACAGTCGGTGCCCCCCGATCCCCTAAAAAACTAGAGAGTCCGGCAACGTCCTGAGCCGAGGTTCGTTCCCACATGGGAAGCCCTCATGGCAGTTGCCACAGTACTTAATCGGTTCGACTGTCCTCGGACGGCTCACCGAAAAAGTCCGGTGAACCAATAGAGGCCCTTCCGGCCGATTGGGTTAGGTCATCAGCAAAAAAAAAGAACAGTCAGAGGGAGTAGAACTCGCCCCGTTGGAAGATCTTGCCTTATCACTGGAGGGTCACTACCACCCGATCCTCCAGTCACCCCTACACTACATATTATTCAACCGATCCGTAACTCTTGTGTATTTAACCACTAAACCATCGTGTAGTAACCACCTGTATCAAATAATGCACATAATAATAGGATTCAACTAAGGTCGAATCGCAGCAATGACCCGTTTGTCCTTATACAGAACTTACAACACCTTAATGTTCCCACAACATATGTCTGTGAAGGCTACAGCCTCTGCTGGGCTCCAGATGGTTACTATTAAGTACTAAAATGTACCTTCAGTCCATCAAATCTAAGAAGTACCGTTTGACAGTTCTAAACGTAGTACATTTAGAATTTTATTTTTTGTATGAAAATTGTTTATGTTATGTTAAAATAAAAATAGCTTCATAATTCAATTATTTTACAGGAAAGCTAATAAAAATAGTGTGAATTACGCCTCTATAAAGCTAATTTAATAGAAAACTGAAAATTTGATGGACTGTAAGTACTACTTACTGACTCGCCAGTGCCTGAATTCACGTAATTTCTTGACGCGTCGATCAAGTTGCAATTAAGTCGTCTTAGTGCAAAATGGTCTAAAGCGCTCGCGTGACGCGAACTTGACGCGAGCGTATCTGACAGCGGTTGTCGAGATTTAAACTATACTAATAAACCTGTGCGCAAATAAAGTTAAATATCAAAACATCTGAACTCTCAACCGATAACCACTCAATCATGATCAACCAATGACATTGGCAAAGACAGTAATGGCGACTGTCAATTTGTTGGAAAGTTACTTGTGGTTCAAATTGTAAGCGAAAGCGGGAGTTTTGTCGGAGTTCTGTGGGTTTGATTATTCAAAATATTATTCTCTCGTGTTGAGAAAAGTTATTGAAAATTAAACCTAATGCTAGTATTTTTGTTATGTATCCGTAAGATTTTACATTAAATTGTTTCCTAAATTATTTCACTAGATGGCGCTGCGGAGATTCCATACAAAATTGCTTCTGCATGAACAATTTCCAATCAGTACGATTGATAATATAATAGATCATTTCAACGCTTTTTAGTGTCCCACAGCTGGGCACAGGTTTTTTTTACGAGTTGAGAGAGTTTAAGTTTTTAACCATACACGCTAGCCAAGTGCGGGTTGGTGGATGTCACACGTCCTCAAATGATTAGTTCTTAGAAATGCCGGTTTTTACGATGTTATCCTTCATCGATTTTGAGCAGCGGGGAGTAACAATTCACACAACGATGTGTGCCCACACGCACTGACTGGGAATCGAGCACGCGACTTTATATTTAAGGCGAGGCCCGTACCGCTGCGCCAGCGATACTCATGCTCATACAATGTAATCGATACATGGTAAATAGCCAAAAGTACAAAACTAAATTAACAGCCTGAAAGCCTATTTTATTTCACATCTCAAAATAAGATATAAATTGATTCACTATCTTTTCTTTATAAATAAATGAATTGATAAAAGTAACGTTGTTTGTAATGCTACAACTCGAGAATGACTAAACCGATTTGGCTAATTTTGGTCTTAAAGTATTTTGAAAAGTTTAAAAGGTGAGAAATACGCGGCATAAAGCTTGCTTGCTGAAAATTATCATCATAATAATATGACACATAGCCGGCGATGTTAGGTCCCATACGTAATATGGGGCGAGCCTATTGCCGTTCGTCAGGCACGATTCCGACTTCGGACTACAACTAAGATTCTCCAAGTATAAAAAAGTAAGTATTTGTTTAAACCCGCGACCTCGCGATTATCAAGCAAACACGCTTTCCACTGAACCACAGAGATAGTAACAGAAACACGCTTCAGCTTATGAATTACGATTTCATTTTATTTGATAGTCTTAACATGAATTGCACAATTCAATCAACCAGATCGAAGTCTAATTGATTTCAAACGCGTCGAACGTTTAGCTAATGTTTCTATAATTAACTTTGTTTTTTAATTTGTTTTAGTGTAGATTCAATTTCGCGACATAAAAAGATGTTTTCACACTTACTAGATAGGGGAAATGTGTACAAAATGACATACCCTCCCGTTGTTTTTCATAAAACAAACACTTACAATATTTTGTAATCACCTTTACTTATTTGGCTATCAAAATACTTAAACATTGAAACTAAAAAATATATTAACCTTACGAGATCAGTAGAAGTTCATTTTGTTCATACAGTATTGGTAAAATGACAAAGTATGGACAAAATGACATACATGAAAATAAATAAAAATTAGACACAATATAATCCAATGTGTCATTATACCCCAATATATCATTTTGTACATAGTTCCCCTGCCTTTTCTAACTTAATCTTGTAAGCACTTGAACTAATGATATTCAAAAATTAGAACTTATATCGAAAACTATCTAACTAAAGAATTATCTTTGGTGTCGAATAACAAAGTTCTACATACGAGTGGGTCAAAGGGCCAGTGGTATGTTAATGGTCAATAGAAAACATTATGTGGGCCACACGTGGGCGTTATGGGTCACCAATGGGTTATAGTGGTCATAGATATCTGATTATTTCCATAACCCAACCCATAAATGAAGAATTTATCGGTTAAAGTACTTTTATTATTAAAGTAGCGGTTGAGAAGCGGTGTCGGCTTCGGATTTGAAATATAAGTATAGTATTATAATATGTATAGTATATACCAGTTATCGGGTTTCTATAACACAAGCTCTGCTTAGCTTGGGACCAGACGACCGTGTGTGTTAATGTCCCATTAAATTTATTTATTTTAATTATTTTTTATTTATTATAAGTCTAAGATTCCGTCTCAGCTCGGGCCCACAAAGTAATAAGTTAATTTTTTCATCGCCGCTGCTCAATAATACCGGTGAAGAAAAACATCGTAAGGAAACCGTTAGAGAATTAAGGCTGCAATTACCATCTACTATAAAAATAGAACCCACATTGTTGTAAGAAATTACATCTATTTCTATGTAGGTATGCTTACATGTATTAGTTTATTCTTAGCCAAAATATTAGTTTCGACCTATATTTAATCTGTTTTACATTGTATTGTCTTAGATTTACGCGAATATCACACATTGAAATAAAAAAGACACTGTGAGCTCAGTTTGCTTAAATCGGAACGCAACTTAAATATTAATGTTTGAAGGTAGTCAGTAATAATTGTGATTAATATTTTTGGACGTCAAATATCTCAGTCCACCCGTGAACATGAAGTCTGAAAAGACTTTGAAACGTCGGGATCTAAAATCTAAAATAAACCGCGATAAAATCCGTTAAAAAGTAGTTTTATTTCAATGTTTTACATTGTGTCAAATTAAGCTTGTTAAACAATTTACACAAACACTTTTGGGCACGACCAGATTTTGTTAAGGCGAAGTCCGTATCGCTGAAGGATAACACCGTAAGGAAACCGGCATGTCTCAGAACTAATAAATTCGAGTATGTTTAACATCCACCAATTCGCACTTGGCCAGCGTGTGTGGATTAAGGCATAATCGCTGTCAACTCGTAAGATAGTTGAGAGAAGACCCGTGCCCAGCTGAGGGACACGTACGTAAGGTTCTGCTCAATAAAGCAGAGCCTTACGTACGGGCCTCGCCTTAGAAAAATAAGATCGCGGGATCGAATCCTGGTCGTGCCCACACATCTTTGTGTGAATTGTTTAACAAGCTTAATTTGAAACAATGTTAAACAGATTAAATATAGGTCGGAACTAATATTTTGGCTAAGAATAAACTAATACAACTAAGTATACTTAGAAATATATGTAATTTGCTACAACAATGTGAGTTATATTATAGTACTAGCGGCCCGTCCCAGCTTTGCCCGGGTAGCTTCAGCCCACTCAACAATTTCCATAAAATGTGATAACCATAGCAGCGCCATCTATTGATTACTTACTCAACCCAGTCGAAAGGTATCGACATCTGTTAGAATCATTTGGAGTTAACAGATAATTGTGACTGTCAAATAATAACAGACAAATAATTAGCAATAAATTAAAATTGCGACTATAATTTGAGATTTAAACTATCCTATCTCTCAAGTTGAATCGAACTGCACATGGTGTGCGAATTTTATTATAATCGGTTAAGTGGTTTAGGAGTCCATTGAGGACAAACATTGTGACACGAGATTTATATATATTAAGAAGAAGATATGGTAATGACGGACTAAACTCTCTCAGCTCTCAAGATAATTAAAAGAAGATCTGGTGAGTAAGATACTTGCTTTTCACGTCGCAGGTCGTGGGTTCGATTCCCACCCGAGACATTAATGATGAACATTCGTGTTTGTGTCCAGTCGGGGTGTAAATATTTATTTTATGTATATGTTTACAAAAGAAAAGTATTATATGTATAGTATATACCAGTTATCTGGTTTCCATAACACAAGCTCTGCTTACCTTGGGACCAGATGACCGTGTGTGTTAATGATCTGTAGTTAAGAGATTTTGACATACGTGCACTACATAAATTATGGGTTTCATTTGACTGACCAGACTATGTATAGTAAACACATGACTTTAAACTATTTTAATTCATATACCATACCTACTTTATATTTCATTTAGGGACTTGAAATTGTTAATCTGCAAATAGTTCTTTATTTATTTTATTTAATATAACAATATTTTGTACTGCTACAACAATGACAGAATATTGAGGAACTCGATTAGATTGTTAAAATCAGTTTGTAACTATTATTCACAAAATAAATGAATTGAATATACCACCAGCTTGGGACCCAGTGCTTAATTTACTTGTACCAAAACCCAAGCAAAATGGACTCAGAATTCAAGACACTGTGAGCTCAGTTTGCTTAAATCGGAACGCAACTTAAATATTAATGTTTGAAGGTAGTCAGTAATAATTGTGATTAATATTTTTGGATGTCAAATACCAAATCAGTCCACCCGTGAACATGAAATCTGAAAAGACTTTGAAACGTCGGGATCTAAAATCTAAAATAAACCGCGATAAAATCCGTTAAAAAGTAGTTTTATTTCGATGACTTGAATTGAGTTATTACGACGTTATCGACCAAAGCACCCATCATCCAGGTGTTTATTGTAAAATTAATTTTATCTACTTACCAAATTCAGTCTCGTCAGGTACCATGGACACTTGTCACTCGCACTTGTCACTCACTTGTTAGTAAATATTCGTGTTTAGTTCACTCTCACATTTCTGTGTCGTTTACTTGAATTTGGTCACTGGATATAAGTTTGAAGAAACCTGTAACAATTAAATTGTGAATTAATTTAATCTAAGCCCAGCGATGTACACTAAGCATGGTGGCGCAGCGGTACGGGCCTCACTTTAGAACTTATGTCGCAGGATCAATTCCCGGTCATGCTTACTTGTCTCAGCCGAAGCTTCGAGGAAGATATTTTATAGAAACTCTGATACTAATCTTAGTTCTCTCTTACTAATATTACACATGCGAACGTTTGTATAGATATGGATGCCTGCTTTCAAGCAAAAACTACTGGACCGATTGGGATGAAATTTGTCACAGAGATAGACAATGGTTTGGACACTTAAACTACTTTATATCCATATACTACGCAAGCGAAACCGCTGGCGGAAGCTAAATAAAATACTTAATTATATTTTCTTAAATATACGCGAAAATCACAGATTGAAATAACACTACTATTTAAAATTCAAATACCTCAGTCCCCCGTGACCATGAAGTCTAAAAAGACTGAAACGTCGGGATGTAGAATCTAAATAAACCGCGATACAATTCGTTACACAGTAGTTTCATATCATTAAACTAATGAAATAAGCAATAATAAAGTAGGTCGACTTATTATTGTCTTAGATTTACGCGAATATCACACATTGAAATAAAAATACTTTTTAACGGATTTTATCGCGGTTTATTTTAGATTTTATATCCCGACGTTTCAAAATCTTTTCAGATTTCATGTTCACGGGTGGACTGAGGTATTTGACGTCCAAAAATATTAATCACAATTATTACTGACTACCTACAAACATTATTATTTAAGTTGCGTTCCGATTTAAGCAGACTGAGCTCACTGTGTCTTGAATTCTGAGTTGATTTTGCTTGGGTTACCAAAACCCAAGCACGTATTTTTGGACGTCAAATACCTCAGTCCACACGTGAACATGAAGTCTGAAAAGACTTTGAAACGTCGGGATCTAAAATCTAAAATAGACCGCGATAAAATCCGTTAAAAAGTAGTTTTATTTCAATTAATGTAGATATGTTAAAATCTAACTTAAACTGATCCTTTGTTCTCTCTTCAGACTACACAATGACTAAGTATATCCTTATCAAATCTGATGCTATTTATATCGAGAGCGGCGTCGCACAATCAATGATCTTTGGCCGAGCTTTATGCAAATGTTGCTAAGTAATTTACTTTAAATTCTCGTTGTAGTAACTATGAATACTAATTAAGTTTTAATCTATACTAATATTGTAAAGAGTTCGTATGTTTGTTTGTTTGAACGCGCTAATCTCAGAAACTACTGGTCCGATTTGAAAAATTCTTGCACTGTTAGATAGCTTATTTGTTGAGGAAGGCTATAGGCTACTTTTCACACCACTGCTGATAAAGCAAAAAATAAAATAAAACAAACTTATTGAAATAAAACTGACAACTGTACACCGGAGTTATGTGGAATTTTATTTAGAATCTACATTCTACATCCTATCGTTTCTGTCTTTTTAGACTTCATGGTCATGGGGGGACTGAGGGGTTTGTATCACTACATAGTATAAAACAAAGTCGCTTTTTCTGTCCCTATGTATGCTTAGATCTTTAAAACTACGCAACGGATTTTGATTCGGTTTTTTTAATAGATAGAGTGATTCCAGAGAAAGGTTGAAAGTATAACACATTGCACCCGTGCGAAGCTGGAGCGGGTCGCTAGTTCAATATAAAGTACTGACGTAACGCACTCCCACTCTATAACTCTAATCTATTTAACCGTTTTCCGTTGTCACGACATCACGCGTGAACGGCTGGACCGATTTCGCTAATTCTTTTTTAAAAATATTCCTTTAAGTACAAGAAAAATTAAAAAAAAAGAAAATTCAGAAAGCGAAGAAGTGCCGAAAACCGATTTAGATACCTATTATTTATTATTGGTTATATTCGGTAGGTCTGAGACCCGGTAGATGGCACTGCTTTACCGGGCAGAACGACGTCTGCCGGGTCCGCTGGTGCGTTATATTTAATATTGTTGCATTTCAATGATAAGAGCAAACAATACGTGTGTGTTGGATTCCCAACTTGTCTAATGTTTACCTAATGGCTTTAAAGTAGGTAATGGTTAAAGCTGTTACCTACCGTGAAAGTAATCTCTTCATTTAGCCTTCAATGAGCAATTTGATTGCAATATAATGCGTAATTTATAAAATTATTCATAGAACACAAGTTACTTAATACCTTAACTTATAAAATATATAGTAACTATTATAGAAGTCTCTCTTTAAAACTTTTAGGTGCTATATAATTATATTGATGGATATTAATTATTCGACGGGCCCGTGGCGTGGTCGGTAAGATACTTGCTTTTCACGCCGCAGGTCGTGGGTTCGATTCCCACCCGAGACAAACATTAGTGATGAACATTTGTGTTTGTGTCGAGTCTGGGTGTAAATATCTATTATCTTAATATATATAAATCTCGTGTCACAATGTTTGTCCTCAATGGACTCCTAAACCACTTAACCGATTATAATAAAATTCGCACACTATGTGCAGTTCGATCCAACTTGAGAGATAGGATAGTTTAAATCTCAAATTATAGTCGCAATTTTAATTTATTGCTAATTTTTTGTCTGTTATTATTTGACAGTCACAATTATCTGTTAACTCCTAATGATTCTAACAGATGTCGATACCTTTCGACTGGGTTGAGTAAGTAATCAATAGATGGCGCTGTTATGGTTATCACATTTTATGGAAATTGTTGAGTGGGCTAAAGCTACCCGGGCGAAGCTGGGACGGGCCGCTAGTAAGTATATATTTACAAAAGAAAAATATTATATGTATAGTATATACCAGTTATCTGGTTTCCATAACACAAGCTCTGCTTAGCTTGGGACCAGATGACCGTGTGTGTTAATGTCCCAGAATATTTATTATTATTTTATTCATTGACCAATTCGTAGGACGCCCCAGACTAGGTGGAGTGACGATCTCAGCAGGGCGGCCGGCAAGAACTGGATGAGAAAAGCCGCGGATCGTGCTCAGTAGCGCACTTTGGGAGAGACTAGAATAGGCTGACGATGATGATGGTGATGATGATGACCAATTCCTAAAGGGAAGCCGGTGGGAACCATGTTATATGGACTCTTCGCCACTACTAGAAACGTCAATTTTTATTTTAACTATTTTTTTCTATTTATTTACGTAAATTAAATAACCTAGTTGTTCTTGTGTTCGTCGCGAACAGCGAATCGATTGTTTCTCTAGATCTGTAGGTTTGCGAAAAGTTAGATTTTCTCTTAGCGATTCTAGTAGATTTCAAAGTGATATTCTCAAATAGGCTAACTGAAATTTTTCCACATATTACGGCAGTTGGGTGCGCTCTTGCCCACGCGCAGCCTTGTGTATTCCGTCGAGCTCTACCAATATAATCCATAATATGTTTTTAAATTTTTTATTCTGATATAAGCTTGCGCTTACTAGAACTTACATGATGTTAAGCAATGATATAATGAATAGCAATTATGTCCCCCATATAAGTTTCCTCCTTACCTCTACCCTCCATAGTTTAAAGGTACCCCCGTATTCATTAACATCAATGAGCTCATTATAGCTAAAATAGGTTAATAATTCGTTTGTCTTTGTCTGTCATCTTGATATTTATACTAGTAAGAGAGAGACAAAGTCCATTTTAACTAAGTTTTAATAGCCTTATACCTTTTTTATGATTATGTCAGTTCGATAACAGTGTCGTAGTCATGTTTACTTAAGGCTAAATAATAAATCATTGTCTTCGGTGTTTAATTTAACATGATTGGTTAATTAACTTTTATTTATTGACCAATCAATTCGGTACTAACTCAAAAAGTTACAGTTGCTAGTCTTTCGGTCTTTTATCGGATACACTTCGGAGGGCGTGCGTTGGAATTACACAATCTTATTCCCCCATCCCCGTTCTTCTATCGTACAAGTAGAGGTACGGCTATGCGCCACCGTTATATGGTGGAAATTCAACGGGCACGCACAAAGCTCTTTGCTGCCACTTTTATTGTGCGAACTGCCAAGTTGTGGAATTCGTTGCCGGCATTTTTTGTTTCCCGATAGCTGTACTCTACTTGTCTTCAAGTTAAGATTGGATCGGTATTTTTTAGGTAAGCGCGTTCTATCGTAGTCTGTAACATTGCTTCACATCATGCAAGTTGTGGTCAAACATAGATTCGGGAAGCAACGAATTCCACGACTTGGCAGTTCGCACAGTAAAAGTGGAATCAAAACGCTTTGTGCGTGCCCGTGGGATTTCCACTATAACGGTTTGTTTACCCATCTTTGTTTTCCGATAGCTATAATCAAAATAATATAAATGTTTAAGACACAGTGGAATTTTTATTTACTGGGTAAGCGCGTTTCATCGTAGACTACATTATTAATAACAGGCAAGTTGTGGTCCATCGCAAGCCTATTATAGGATTAAAAACAGTTATTGCCTCTGCCTACACTTGCAAACATTGATGTTATCACAACCTAAGGTCGAGAGAACCTCGGCCGGTTAGTCATTAGTCGTCATGGTCGAACACCATATAGGAACTACTACGTAATGATATATAGGATTTTCAACTTTATGATAATAGCATAGAGTGGATTTTACTTTGTAAAATTAAGGAGGTTTGCAGAAGAATTGTTGAATAATATATTCAATAATATACCTAACCATCACGCTTTAAACTTAAAGGAGAGGTAGAGGTGAATTTTGTCTACTTTCTCAATGATCCTAAATCTACCTAATTATCTATTTATCTATCTAATTACGCCAGAACGTCTAAATAAATGTTGTCACAGAGAGTTATACGGGCCGGTGGTGTGGTCGGTAAGATACTTGCTTTTCACGCCGCAGGTCGTGGGTTCGCTTCCCACCCGAGGCAAACATTAGTGATGAACATTTGTGTTTGTGTCGAGTCTGGGTGTAAATATATATTATATGTATTCTCTATTTTTCCTTAGGATGCATATTATATCAACAAATATGGCCGCCTCGTGACCAGAGACTATATTTTTAGGGTAGGGCCACCATGATTGAATACATTGAATGATTTGTTAAAAGAATGACTGAATTGATTTCTAATCATTCAATATGCGGAACCAAGAAGCTTTACATTAATAAAACACTGGAATATAATAATACAGTCGTATCTCAAATAAATTGTTGAAGACTGGAAATATTATAAATGTTTAAAAAATATGAAAATATGAAAAAAGCAAGCCATACGTTTCAACGACTTCTTTGATGTTTTCCTCTTTTTCTGGCCAATTACCAAAATCAAGGGGTCAAACAAGAGTTTGACCCCTCACCTTGATTTGTTAATTTTTTTATTAATCAATAATCTGATAGTGAATCTGAGCAGGTTAATGCGGATGCGGGATGACTCTGTGTTAGTTAGGGAGGGAGGAGTCATGTGGTTATAAAAAATTAAAGCGCAAGCGCATCGAAGTTATTTGTTGGAAATAACGAAAATAAAAGCGAAAGTTGGAAACAGCGTACAAATGCATCGCGAGCGGAGCGAGCCCAAAAAGTTTGTTGGTAGTAATACTGTAAAACAAAGGATAGGTAAATTACAGTGCGATTTTCGGCGCGAATCGAATTGACAGCGGAAATTTAGTTCATTAATGAAAACGCGAGCAAAGTAAGTGCGAAATGTTTCTTTGGTAAAACGAAAAATAAAAACAAAAGTCTTAATAGTGCGAGAAAAGCGAGCCAAAAACTATCGTTAGCAAAAAAGAAAATGGTAAATAAAATAAATAAATGAAAAAGCAAGCGAAACGAGCACTGAATATTTCGTTGGTGATAACGAAAATTGAATACTGGTGAACCACCTGACAATCAAATAATTTACAAATAAAGAATTTGATTTGATTTGATTTGAATCATATACTATTAAGATTATTTTTAAACTTTTCTCGCTGGTATTAATGAAAATAACAGACGACAAACGACAATGGTACACAGACAACAATGGTAAACTTACTTCTACTAAAATTATTTGGTTTGTCGCGGGCCGCAGAAATATCGACTGCGGGCCGTACTTTGACGACCGCTGCTCTAGATGAATACCTTACCATGCCTTACCATGTATTAAACTGTTAAGGACAAGATCTTTTAAAATAGGCAGAGCTGTTTTTTTTTCAAACTTCATAGTAAATTTGAAATCTTGCCTAGATTTATATCTTGCCATATATACTTAAATTACCCATTTTGGTGTAAACGTTCTCAAGTAATGGCGTGACCAAGGGAAGTACAGATTGATTTTATTTAAATGATCGTTTAGAACATTTTAATGAGTGACGATACGATGCAACTAATTATATTTAATATGCAGTCAATTTCATACAGCGTCAGTTACATGGTTAAAAAACAAAATTTTCATATTTATAGAAGACAGTGTGTTATCCACTAATAAAATAATTTAAGACAATACTTTACATTAAAGTACAATCTAAATATCACATTTTCATTTGACTGGATATCATTCACTCTGTTCTTCCTAAATCTATGGTTATCGAATCCATAAAAATCTATGTCTCTAATTTAAAAAATATAAAAATGTCAAACAGGCCGTGTCCTTGCATAACCTGTGGTCATGAATTTTGGAATGTGTTTAGAATTTTATCAATAATTCGTATTTGACTGGTTGATTTAAAACATTTTTCAATTAATTTCATAGTTAAAGTGTTTACTCAATGGATTAAGACATTTTTAAGTCGATACATAGCGTGGTTGATTGATAAAATCGTGTTATTCTAAAGTGATACGAAAACCGAAGCTTTGTTTATCTTTTTGGCACGGTAAGGAAAAACGAAGTATAGATATTTACAAAAGAAAAGTATTATATGTATAGTATATACCAGTTATTTGGTTTCCATATCACAAGCTATGCTTAGCTTGGGACCAGATGACCGTGTGTGTTAATGTCTTAGAATATTTATTTATTAATTTATTTATACCTCACTAGCTGGCCGTCCGCATTTTATAACTTGCCCAGCTGTGGGATTAAAGTAGCCTATACCCTTCTTCAGTAAATGGGCTATTTATCACTGTAAGAATTTTCCAAATCGAACCAGATATATAAAAAAATGAACCTACTTAAATGTTTTAATAATTCCTCAAAAACTGCTCAACTGATTTTGATAAATTTTGGAATGGAACCAACTAGAAAATATACGTACTGGAAAATATAAATAAGTAATAAAATCGATCTATATTTGGCGGAATAATCGCGTACGCATAACTAATTGTACCAAATAAATAAATAAATAAATGCATATAGACCAATAGAGAACAGAGTAGAGCAGCGTTTGCGCAGCGTTTGCCTCGCCTTATAAATATAAGGTCGCGGGTTCGATTCTACCGTGCCCACTGCATTGTTACATCTCCGCTGCTCAATATTGGTAAAGGAAAACATCGCATCGTGAGGAAACCGACATGTCTAAGAACTAATCACTCAAGGACATGTGACATCGACCAACCCGCACATGGCCAGCGTGTGTGGATTGAGGATTAAACTCTCTCAACTCGTAAGATAGTTGAGAGAAGACCCATGCACAGCAGTAGGACACTAAAAAGGATTGCAGTGAGTGTGGGGAAAAGAGAATCACCCTATTTTTTTTTATTCTGTTATAGGTTGGCGCTTGACTACAACTTGCCTGATGTTAAGAAATGATGTAGTCTACGATGGATCGCGCCAGCCTAGTATACCGATTCACTCGTGATTACGAATGATTATCGGTGAGAAGGTGACAGTGGAATGGTATGGCCTCCATATGGTTTGAAACCTTAAAGGAGCAACAATTCCGACCCACCCTCTCTTTATGGTGTCACCAGACATCACACCGGAACACGGCAAGGTCGCTTGGCGGAGCAGCTTTGTCTGGTGAGTGGTTACTAACCACGGCCGAAGCCTACCACCAGTTGACTGTCACCTGATTTGCACCACCCGGGGACCACGTGTGGGGATTCAATTAAAGGTATACACCCACCCAGGTGACTCAGCCCCCAAAACTTTTTGAAGTCGCTAGTCGGTTGAAAATTCGACAAAATCCTAATCAATATTCTAAACGAACATAGTTCAAGCCGATGTGCCTTATTAGGTATCTAATTTAATGCTATTGTTAACTGAAAATATCTATTAGACTTGTCGACAGTTACTCAGGAACCACTTTCACTATGTAAAGCAACTTTTTTTGTCAAATCTTTGCAAGCAACACATTTTGAAAGTCGTAAAGTGAAATATTATTAAAACACTTATTAAAACTGACATGCTCGTCATTCTTACTAAATGTATGTAATTTTTTTAATAGATTCACGCTTTGTTACTTGCTTGGTGTTATTTGTTAAGTGATGGTGTGGTCTACGATGAAACTGTCACTTCAACTCTTTTTAGTGTCCCACAACTGGGTACAGGCCGGTGGCGTGGTCGGTAAGATACTTGCTTTTCACACCGCAGGCCGTGGGTTCGATTCCCACCCGAGACAAACATTAGTGATGAACATTTGTGTTTGTGTCGAATCTGGGTGTAAATATCTATTATATGTATATATTTACAAAAGAAAAGTATTATATGTATAGTATATACCAGTTATCTGGTTTGCATAACACAAGCTCTGCTTAGCTTGGGACCAGATGACCGTGTGTGTTAATGTCCCAGAATATTTTTTTTAATATATTTCTTACGAAAAACTACTTCTAGTTAATTTAAATAAATAAAAAATACAGGTTCATCTATGAGGGAAAATGCCCGAAAAACCAAGTTGAAATACTAAAAATATGATTAACCGAATTGATAATTTCCTCCATTTTGAAGCCAGTTAAAAAAAGAACGCATTGTTTGACCCAGCAATACGCTTATGTTTTTTACATTAAACACAACAGCTAATTTAAATTACCTAGACATAATAATATTATTTTCAACTTAAACAGTTAAAATAAATATCATTTCAACCGTAAGCCATTTTCATTCGTTCTGTTCCACGATAACGGTTAAGAGATTAGCATCATTAAATTGTATGTGACAGTTGAATTGCCGCCATATTTGATCCAGGAAATGGCCATCACGTCAAAATAGATACAGTTATGGCGCGAAATTAGGTGAACCCGTGATCATAACAGAACTATGGGGATTTAAAAAATTGTGAAATCTTTTTAATGGTTGTACGTGTATTCCAAAAATTTTGAAGTTTTATTTCGTGATTTATTTATTAGTAAGTAAATAGTAGGTAAGCATATAAAGTAAACTATCTTATTAAATATGTATGTAGCTTAAAATAAAATAAGTAGGTACCTAACTAATTAATAATTATGTTTTTCATAAAAGATTTTCCCAAAAACACTGTAATCTTGCAAAACATAATTAAATCCTATTCAAATGTCAATTTCTAGGTACTTAGGCAAAAAAAAAATTTCGCTTAGCACCTAGTAAGCGAATTTTTTTTTTGTATTTTTATCTATTTATCAGTCGCAATCCATCAATGTCATTATTATACACTAGTTATATTACTGTTCGCAAAAACTTACACTGTTATTTGTTTAGTTATTTTGAACGCACCAACCATAGATACTAAAATTAAAAAGTTAAAAGTCTGAGTCAAACTCAGAATAAAGCAAGAATGCTACCGAAATTCGTCCATAAAACTTTAAAGATCAAAGCAAAATGCCATAAACTTAATGCTATGGCGCCAATTTGATACAAGTTATACATACTAACGTTTTAAAATCCTTAAGAAGTTTAATTTTATGTTTATTCTTCCCTTGAGTTGTATTAATGTTATTTTATAGAAAACTAGCTTCCAACCTCGGCTTCGTACGCGTGATATTACGATAAAAATTAGCCAAGTGTGTATCTTTAAGAACCCTTTATCATATTTTTTATTTGTTATTGGTTCTAAAATCAGATCGTGTTTGTTTCTTTTAAAACCTTACTAACTTTTTCAGAAGTCGGTTAAAAACTGAACGCCCCTCCACTAAACGTGACTATAAAGTCACATTTAGTAGAGGGAAGTTCAGTTTTTAATGTGTGTGAAACGAAATACCACATTTCTCCACTTTAAGGGTTGAATTTTGAAAAATCCTTTATTAGTGCACCCCTAGACTCCATAAGGAACCTATGTGTCAAATTTGGAGTCTCCAGACCCAGCGGTTTGGGCTCTGCGTTGATATGTCAGTCAGTCAGTCAGTCAGTCAATCAGTCAGTTTCTTCTTTTATATATTTAAAGAAGATTAGAAAACGTATGTTGACTTATACCATAGAGCATTTAAAACGGGAGGCGTTAACTTTTAGTGCTGAATTGTTGTAGCCAGCTTTTAGGAGAGGTGAGGTAACTACGTGCAGCACAAACACAAAACATGAACAGTATATGCATACAAACTGTTCATGTACCTACCTCGGTAGAGGGAAACGCGCGCAATTCTAATTCCGTGTTGAATTTGATTAGACATAACTTCGATTCGAGTGCGATTAGGTCACCCAAAGGCAAAACACGCACTTAGTACTATTTTTTAAATCGACGTACATGAACTTACTTATTTTTCAACTGATTTCAAAAACGAGGGGCTGAGTGACCTTCGTCCGTGGATGTACACCTTTAGTTGAATCCCCACACGTGGTCCCCGGTGGTGCAAATCAGGTGACAATCAACTGGTGGTAGTGACCACCCACCAGACAAAGCCGCTCCGCCAAGCGGCCTTGCAGTGTTCCGGTGCGATGTCTGGTGACACCATAAAGAGAGGGTGGGTCGGAATTGTTGTCCTTTAATGTTTCTAACCATATGGAGGCTCATTCCACTGCCACCTCACCGATAAACATTCGTAATCACGAGTGAATCGGTATAATAGGCTGGCGCGTTCCATCGTAGACTACATCATTGCCTATCGCAGAATAAATAAAAAAAACGAGGAAGTTCTCAATTCGACTGTGAAATATTTCTTGAAGGTATTTAAGTGACGCTATAATTCCACCAAATTTAGACCGATTTGAATGAAATGTTTCAAGGTACATATATACTCACCAGGTGGTCCTGTTAATATTTTATCAAAATCAGTTCAACCATCTATTATATTTATATGAAACCCGTTTTCCGTTGTCACGACATCACGTGTGAACGGCTGGACCGATTTCGCTAATTCTTTTTTTAAATATTCTTTTAAGTACGAGGATGGTTCTTACGCAGAGAAAAATTAAAAAAAAAAGATAATTTAGAAAGCGAAGAAGAGCCGAAAACCGGTTTAGATACCTATTATTTATTATTGGTTATATTCGGTAGGTCTGAGACCCGGTAGATGGCACTGTTTTACCAGGCAGAACGACGTCAGCCAGGTCCACTAGTAGATACATAAGAATGTTTCTATGGTTCAACGGTGTTTGAGTTTATGTTGAAACATTATAGTTTATAAGTATTTTTTAAAACCTGTTATTTTTAATTTTTGTTTAAACTGTGACCGTAAAACGGAGAAATTTAAACCCAAAAAGTGGGTAAGCACTATCATCTATAGTTTTATAGACTAGTATTTGATTTCAATGCGATAAAAAACAACAAAAAATACGATTTCAAATGTCATTGGGACCATTTTGACATAAGCTCCATTTAAACAAAAAAAAATTCTGTTCGCACCCGAACCACAGAGTAGCAAACCAGCCGCCCTTTGTGGAGGATTTTTAATGATCTGTGGTCCGAACATACATAAAAAATAAACATTGGAATTGTTTTTTTGAAGATAGTGTTAGTAGTAGTGGTTAGAGACCTTGACTGTTACGTCGAAGGTCGTGGGTTCGATTCCCACCCAGGACAAATCTTTGTGTGATGAGTGTATTTACAAAAAATGTATTTAAGTATTATATTCGTTCCTAGTAGGTACCCATAACACTAGCAATTATAATTGCTTAATTTAGGGCCTAGATGGCGCTGTGTATGCCTGAATATATTATTATTATTATAATAATTAGTTCTCTCTCAATAGTTGTATCAGAAAATATTACTAAGCATGTATTATTTATTGGTAGTTAAAGTGAAATAATTTGAGAATAGCGCGCCATCTTTGATCTATTTTACGACAAGGAAGTAAGCGACCGTATTTTTTTTTTGTTTCTTATACTTTTCCGGCTTTTCATCGGTTCTATATTTAGTCGGAATTTTAACAAGGTGTGAATTCTCGATGAGTATTTATAAACTGTTTACAAATTATGTTTTATTCTATTGAGATTTAATAGTTTTCTTTTAAGTTAAAGCAATTATTTTTTGATAAACTATTGAAGGTATGTCAAGTTTGAATAATTAAAAAATAAGGTACAAAATAATACTTATTTATTTACAACATAAAGATACAATTGGAGAAGAAAAAGGACTTAACTGAATAACAATCTTAACACAGGGGGCTGAGTCACCTTCGTCCGTAGGTGTATACCTTTAATTGAATTCCCACACGTGGTCCCCGGATGGTGCAAATAAGGTTACAATTAACTAGTAGTAGGTTTCGGCCGTGGTTAGTGACCACCCATCAGACAAAGCCGGACCGCCAAGCGGCCTTGCCGTGTTCCGGTGCAATGTATGGTGGCACCATGCAGAGAGGGTGGGTCAGAATTGTTGCTCCTTTAAGAGTACTAACCTTAAGGAGGCTCATTCCACTGCCACCTTCTCACCGATAATCATTCGTAATCACGAGTGAATCGGTATACTGGGTTGGCGCGTTCCATCGTAGACTACATCAGGCAAGTTGTAATCAAGCGCCAGCCTATCACAGAATAAAAAAACTGACCACTGAAATCGAATACCAAAGGCACTCCCATCATTAAAAGCTATTAATGCAATAAAAACATTCTGATTTCATTTTCCATTTCACCGGAAGATGTCAAGTTTAATTTAACGATTAACACCCGTGTTAGTTACATCTTGATTATCTGAGAAAGTGATAAGTTTTACTTTCTTTAACAAACATTAGGTATGTATGATAAGTTTATTTGAGCAGCGGTGGCGGCTCTCGCCTTAGAAATATAAGGTGCGGGTTCGATTCTACCTGCCGCAGAACCGACAGCCGTTGGGGTGAACGAGTTCTTGAGTGGAGACCACGGATTGACAAACGTAGCGTAGGACGCCCTCAGACTAGGTGGAGTGACGATCTTTGCAAGGTGGCTGGTAAGAGCTGGATGAGAGTAGCCGCGGATCGTACTCAGTGGCGTGCTTTAGAAGAGGCCTATGTCCAGCAGTAGACTAGGCTGATGATGATAATGATGATGGGTTCGATTCACAGTCGTACCCACACATGTTTGTGTGAATTGTTACATCGCCGCTACACAATATTGGTGAAGGAAAACGTCGTGAGGAAACCGGCAAGTCTAACGACTAATCATTCTAGGACATGCGACATCCACCAACCCGCGCTTGGCCAGCGTGTGTGGATTAAGGCCTAAACTCTCTTAATTCGTAAGATAGTTGAGAGAAGACCCGTACCCAGCAGTGGAACACTAAATAGGGTTGAAATTAATGTATGATAAGAGTTTCACGCCTGTAGTACCCAAAGGGTAGGCAGAGGTAAATATCACCCAATGTCCTGTTGCTGTGCTGGGGCACAATTCCAAACTTCGAGCTATAGCTAAGATTCTTAACGACCTCATGGACATTGTCCCTTGATGTAACAATGACAACCACAGACAAGCAACCTGAGTGACGTTGGCTTCTTGTAAATTTGACAACTAACAGACCATAAACTATCAAAAGTGACTGAAGTGACACCTAACCGTCTGTTTAGGCAACAGCTTGCTACGTTTATATGTAACACGCTGCGACATATCCTACTAATATGATTTAGTTTATTATAGATTTTATACTAGCTTTCCGACAGCGGCTTCGCCCGCGTGTATGTACATTACCTTCTTTTCGCGCAGTCGGATAAAAACTATCCTATATCCTTTCTCGGGTCTCAAACTACCTCCATACCCAATTTCATCCAAATCGGTTCAGTAGTTTAAGCGGGAAAGCGTAACAGACAGACAGACAGAGTTACTTTCGCATTTATAATATTAGTAGGGAGTAGGGATTAATAGGAAAATACCAGACTTAAGCCTGTTAACCCAAAAACTATATCCGACTCAAAAACCTCTTTCAATGAATAATTCATTGAGCCCTATAAGAATTAAGAACATCCAATAACACGATAGAATTGCAAAGTCTGGTTAAGAAGGTAACGCTGTTCTATTGAGTGTTGTTTTAAATTAGTCGGGTTGTAGAGACAAGTTCTCTAACCGTGTTCTTAGATGTAGGGTCATGTTTTCTCGGCCGGTTTACAATTATATGTGTAGACCTTTATTTATTGTTTACCTGTTCCAATATTGTATAATATTGTATTTTCTTAGATTTACACGAATGTCATATTTGAGATTTGATAAAACACAGGCAGGTACTTGTCAAAGAAAACCGGTTCCTGCCAAGAATGATCCGCGAGGCTATTGAAATTAAAAAACATTCTAATTTTAACAGAGAAAATGGTTGGAATATACCACCAGCTTGGGACCTAGTGCTTAATTTACTTGTACGAAAACCCAAGCAAAACCCACTCAGAATACACTGTGAGCTTAAATCGGAACGCAACTTAAATAATATTGTTTGTAGGTAATAGTAATAATTGTGGTTAATATTTTTGGACGTCAAATATCTCAGTCCACCCGTGACTGTCTGAACAGTCTTTGAAACGTCGAGATTTCAAATCTAAAATATACCGCGATAAAATCCGATATAGAGTAATTTATTTTTAGTACATAGTATTTTTTTTTCTTTTTTTATTTTGACCGGAGCGGTTACAGTCACATTCACAGAGTTCATAAATTGCAATTAACAGTTGACATTAAATAGAGAGGTGATGCCCCTTTATTAGAAACCAATTTATACATCACTTCAAACCTTTAGTATCCCACTTCTGGGCACGGATCTTCTCTCAGCACGCTGGCGAAGTGCGGGTTGGTGGATTTCACATATCCTCGAATGATTAGTTCTTACACATTCTGGTTTCCTCACGATGTTTTCCTTCACCGATATTGAGCAACGGAGATGAAACAATTCACACAAAGATGCGTGGGACCAGGATAAAAAATAACACAAAAAAACCTATTAAATTCCAACACCTGTTTATGGAATATAATTCATTAAACTTGTCATTACTTAACAACTATTATCTCTGTAATATTTTTTATCAAAACGACGCCTGCGCACTATCAAAATCTATAGTCCGTTGATCTTATTATCATAGTTGTGTGGCAAACGATTACAGCTGCGATTTATAGTTCTAAGAAAAATAATTACAACATTGATAATGTCAATCGGCCTTAATCAATATGATATTAAAATTTGTTTATACATAACCAGCTTTCCGCCGACAAATTAATCACATTTATTTATTTAATACTTAATTATTACGGTACAAGAACCAATAACAATCATTATTTATGTCATATTTAAAATCTACAAAAATATACATTAAACAAATAATAATAATATAGTGGGACATTAACACACACGGCCATCTGATCCCAAACTAAGTAGAAACCAGGAAACCAGATAACTGATAATATACTACATAATAATTTTCTTTTGTAAATACATAAATACAGTTTTTGCTACCAAGTTGTGGAATTCGTTGCCGGCATCTCTGTCTCCCGATAGCTATAATCTGTCTTCAAGTCAGGAGTGAATCGGTTTTTACTGAATAAGGGTGTTCCATCGTAGACTGTATCATTGCTTCACATCAGGCAAGTTGTGGTCAAACGCAAGCATTTTTAAAACGACCCGCCACAGATGTGCAGAATTGCGAAATATGACCGCCAAAGACGAGTGGTTAACACACTAGGATAGGCTTTTTATCGGTGTCAAAGTTCAACAAGAAAAAAGAAAAAAAAACAATTGTATAAATACTAGCTTCCACCCGCGGCTTCGCCCGCGTGGTGTTAGGATAAAAATTAGCCAAGTGACAGATCTATAAGAACCCTTTATCATATTTTTTTATTTGTTATTGGTGGAACCCCGTTTCACCCCCTTAAAGGGTGAGTTTTGAAAAATCCTCTCTTAATGCACTCCTAGACTCCGTAAGGAACCTATGTGCCGGAGTCTCCAGACCCAGCGGTTTGAGTTCTGCGTTGATATGTCAGTCAGTCAGTTTCTTCTTTTATATATTTAGATGATGACTATAGTAAACGTGAAAGCGCGGTGGCGCAGCGGTGTCAGCCTCGCCTTAGAAAAATAAGGTCGCGGGTTCGAATCCTGGTCGTGCCCATACGTTTGTAAATTGTTTCATCTCCACTGCTCAATATCGGTGAAGGAAACCGGAATGTCTAAGAACTAATCATTCGAGGACATGTGACATCCACCAGCGCGCACTTGGCCAGCGTGTGTGGATTAAGGCCTAAACTCTCTCAACTCGTAAGATACGAGTAGTTAGGTGACGACCCGTGCCCAGCTGTGGGACTCTAAAAAGGGTCGAAGTGTAAGAAGCGTGAAAGACTAACTAACTTATGTTGAAAACTCGATTGTGTAATGAGCTTCTAAATAAGCTTTAAAACGAACTTGAAACCAAAAGTTGAACTTGTAACTTGTATTGTGACGTCACCACAATGGCGGTTTCAATGTCAGGCAGTACGTAGGAGGGACATCAATCTTAATTTTTTCCTATATTTTGTATTGAAACTTTAAATGTTTAAGCTTAAAGCTCGTTAGCTTTTCTGTTTCACTGATGATAATTCTAGTTTTAGGGCCCCCTATGGTGAGCACCGGGGGCGCAGCGGTACGAACCTCGCCTTAGATTTACAAGGTCGCGGGTTCGATTCCCAGTTTTGCTTACACATTTTTGTGTGAATTGTTTCATTGCTGTGCCTCAATATCGGTGAAAGAAAACATCGTGAGGAAACCGGCATGTCTAAGAACTAATAATTCGAGGACACGTGACATCCACCATCCCGCACTTGGCCAGAGTGTGTGGGTTAAAAGGTCTAAACACTCTCAACCCGTAAGATAGTTGAGAGAAGAACCGTGTCCAGCGGTGGGACACTATCAAGGGTAATTAACTGGTGATAGGCATCGGCCGTGGTTAGTGACCACCCACCAGCCAAAGCTGCACCGCCAAACGGCCCTGCCGTGTTCCGGTGCGATGTCTGGTGACAACATTTAAGAGGTAGGTAGGTCGGAATTTTTTGCTCCTTTATGGATTCTAACCATAAGGAGCCTCATTCTGTTGCCACCTCCCCGCTGAAATTCATTTGTAATCACGAGTGAATAAGTATATTGGACGAGCGCGTCCCATTGTAGACTACATCATTGCTTAACTTTAGGCATGTTGTAGTCAAGCGCAGGCCTATTTCATAATAAAAAAAAGACTTGCTGAATAGTTAATTAACCCTCTCAATGCCGTCGTCAGATTATTCTGACAAATATCATTTAAACTCCGCCGCATCTCTGATAATAAAACAACATTTATTTTTACAAATTCTGCTTCAAAGAAAGTACTTGGGCCTGAATTTTAATTGTCGTTAAAAATATGTGGAAACTTTAATTGATAAATTTATGATTTAAAAAGTTAAACGTTATAAAATATCACCTGAGTGTAACTTCTCTTAACCATTGAAATAAAATTACTTTTTAACGGATTTAATCGCGGTTTTTTTTTAGATTTTAGATCCCGACGTTTCAAATTCTTTTCAGACTTCATATTCACGGGTGGGCTGAGGTATTTGACGTTCAAAAATATTAATCACAATTATTACTGACTACCTTCAAACATTAATATTTAAGTTGCGTTCCGATTTAAGCAAACTGAGCTCACAGTCTTGAATTCTGAGTTGATCGGAACGCAACTTAAATATTAATGTTTGATGGTAGTTTTAATAATTGTGATTATTATTTTTGGACGTCAAATACCTCAGTCCACCCGTGAACATGAAGTCTGAAAGACTTTGAAACGTCGGGATTTAAAATTTAAAATAAACCGCGATAAAATCCGTTAAAAAGTAGTTTTATTTCAATGTGTGATATTCGCGTAAATCTAAAACAATATTTCTCTTAACCATCTAAAGAGTTAAAAGAGTTTAGACTTTAATCCATACACGCAGGCCAAGCTTAGGTTGGCAGATGTCACATATCATCGAGTGGTTAGTTCTTAGACATTCAGGTTTCCTCATGATGTTTTCCTTCACCGATGTTGAGCAGCGGCGATGACATAATTCAACACAAAGACAAATTGACACGTCCAAAAATCGAATCACTGAACTGCATTTAAAAGCGGAGATTGAAACTGCTGCGCCAGCACTGCTCTTAATTAAATAAAAGAAAACGTTCTAGATAAATTAGGTTCTTGTATGCATAAAGAGATATAACTGCAGACAGTTGGTTTTCTCAATTATTACTAAATAAATATTAATTACATTGTCTGGGAATCCAATTGAATCAGTTATGAGATCGTTACAAATTAATTTAAGAGCATTTTAAGAGACATTTTCATAATACCCTATTTGTTTTTATTGACCTTTTGTTTATACTAATTATGCAATTTAATTAAAATAATTCATATTTAAAACAAGTTAGTCTTTTAAATTGGGTTACTAGGGTAAGTTTCAGTATATTCTATTCAAAATGACTTTTGGGGACTGAGTCACCTTCGTCCGTGGGAGTGCACCTTTTATCTGAATTCCCATACGTGGTCCCCGGGTGGTGCAAAGCAGGTGACAATCAACTAGTAATTATGTTTACTGGTATTCGGTGGTAGGGTTCGGCCGTGGTTAGTGACCACCCATCAGACAAAGCCGCACCGCCAAACGGCCTTGCCGTGTTCCGGTGCGATGTCTTGTGACACCATTTAAGAGGGTGGGTCGAAATTTTTGCTCTTTTATGCTTTTAACCTTAAGGAGCCTCATTTCACTGCCACCTTCTCACCGAAAGTCATTCGTAATCACGGACGAATCGGTGCATTGGGCTGGCGCGTCCCATCGTAGACTACATCAGGTAAGTTGCAGTCAAGCGCCAGCCTATTCAAGAATTAAAAAAAAATTGTTGTCATTTTTAAGTTTCCTTGTATCAAATCCAGTCTTTTTACGGCGTCGTCTTTGCTAATAAAAATATGGATTGGAGGTTGTTCAATTTACAATTTAGAGGTATTAAATTTAATGTTGCCAAGCAGAATAACCCAGTATGTGGTTTCTATAACTCACCTTATATTTCATTTCATGTTTCATGTCAAACTAATTTAAAGGTTTATTTTGAATTCTAGCAAAAGGGGTACTTTTAGAGGAGTTATTTTGTTGATGGAGTACAAAATGAAGAATACTTTTGCTAAGACATCTTGACAATCAGACTTTTTATAAGACTTAATTAAATCCTACTAAAACCTTATAGATGTTTTTCTTTAACTAAATAGATGGTATGTTATTTGCCAACAATATTGCTCAATTTATTATAACGTTATTATTATTAACTATAATATTATTCTCCAATAATAATAAATAGTAATAAAACAGTCACATAAATTCTTATTAATCCTTGTTAAGTCAAATCATAATTTTCATTTTCCATACCTGTTTGGCACGGGTCAATGTCTTTATTCTGTTGATAGAGCCTTTATAGACATTATCCAATTTAAATTTAAGTAACGTTACATATAAAATCTAAAAGTTATGTATATATACTCTATAAGTAGGCACCTATTTAATAGTTACTCTTATAGACAAATAAAAAAATCAGATATCTACAATTGTAATTGCTTTTTACCCTCGACGTAAAAAGGTGTGTAAGTTTAACGCGTGTATGTGTAAAAGTTTGTTGCTACGTAGCGATCAAACATGAACCCATTTTGAAGCAGTTTTTTAATCGCTAACTGAAGTGACAGAAATGGTTTTTAGTAAAAAAAACAGCCGTTGGAGGTTAATTTTTTAAATTCAGATTTATAGATGTGAGTGCTTTACGAACTGATTGAGATTTAATGCCTAAAAACGCTTCTAAAATTTAATTCGATACACAGATTGATTACCGATCTGGATTTACTTGTACGGAATTTTTATCACAGTTGTGACACCATGATCTGTCATTTTTGATGTTTTACTAAAACAAAGTGAGAGACTGATGATTATACTATTTCATATCTATAATTTTATTGCCTGCTTATGATTTTTTTTTAATTTAGTTCCTAGATGAATTACAAATGTGTATTAATTTTTTTTTACTGAACTTTAGGAAGTTCCAACTTAAATTAATAGGAAACTAAGTAGCAAACAAATTTGATTAAGACCTGAAATTACTAATCCACCTAGTTTCACACATTAAGTGTATTTAAACCTGAAATATCAAAGTACCAACAATTTGTTTAAATATTTAACACAAAGGTAATTGTAACTGCGAAGATTCTCATGACTCACAAAAACTAAAGATTTATAATCATTCCGTAATTAAATCTTAGCATTGAATATAATCTGAACAAAAAATAAAAACACAGAAAAACATTGCTGTTACTGTACTTGTTGATAGCTTTAGTTAAGATAAATATTATTCTTAATACGAATCAATTATGGTAAGCAACGAATTATTAATAATTAATTATTATTTGATAAATGTAACATCAACTTCGATATCATTATCACAATATTACTAACTTCAACACGCGCGAAAACAGATGAAGGACCATAAATATATTTTATTTCCAAAAAAGCTTGATTCTGGTCAAACCTTGCCAGATGTTAGTTAAACAGTTAAAAATTCTACGATATAACTCGCTTATTGAGTAAATACTGATTCGATAGTGACTTAAAAATAGACAGATAGCTATCAGGAAACAGTGATGCTGATTCGCATTTCCAAAAAAGTTATTCAATGAAAATATTGCAAATTTTATCAGGTTATTAGGTTCTGGGCTATGCATATTTGTATCTTATAAATATTTAACGACAAGTAGGCCGCCAAGGTAAACAAATCTCGTCAAAAGCCTAATATATGCACGCCTTGAAGCAACATTATCTACGCCAACAACAGATTTGCGTCGCCAACCGTTAAATTCAAAACATAAAAACAACGTCAAACAAAATCTTACATAATAATAACAAAAAATATAATAACTTGCGTACTTAAATCAGTTGTGTTTATATTCCATTCAAAGTTTCGTATTGTAAGCACTGCACTCGCGATATATTCGTTTAGGAACGAAACGTGCTCACGCGTCGAGCATTGACAGCGCACTGAGTTCTAAGCGTCCTTCGAACCGCGACTTTCACTCCAAATGATAATTCTATAACGCTACTATATTCAATTGTCTCTGAATCTTTGTTAAACAAAACAAAAACTAGAGTTTTTAAATTGTCAGGTTTATTTCTGTGGTCCTTTGTTAAGGGTGCGGTGTGGCTTGCATAACGTTACGTTTGTTTTGTTTAGTTTTCCTTGGCTGAAGATTTTATCTTGATCTTCAAGAGGCCAATTACTGTCATGTTTTAAGCCACAGGCTTTCCTTTAGAAAACTTTACACAGTTACTTATTTTTAAAAATAAGTTATAAACAATTTTTCTTTCATTTTTTTTTAATATAGTGTTCGCGGATGTATTATATTTTCTGGATTTTCGGCGGGACTTGTAAAGAAAAACGCACAAATTTACTGATATCGTCTGGTCATTGTCAGATCAATTTGACAGTGGCATTGAAAGTGTTAAGTTTTGAGGTGCTCTATCACGGTAAGAAACAAACATTTTTTTTTTGTATATTTTTTTATGTAAGTATTTTTTTATGGCTTGCTAAACCTGTTATGTGCATTTTAAAATCTTTTTAGGTTAACATTAAAACTGTTTTATTTAATAATAATAATAATAATAAAAATTTATTTGTCTCAATATGGGTATACAAGGTCTCATTAACAATCAGTAGCTAGCCATATTCTGCCAAGTAATTGGCGTACAAATGTTTTAGGTTATGTCATTAATTTTATGCTAAAAGTTATAATGTCAAAGAACAAATAGGTAAGAACATTAATAAGATATAAATAATTACAATTCTTTCGCTTCTAGAAACTCTGTTACACTATAAAAACAGTTTTCTAATAATAATTTAAATAGTTTATTTTTAAACATATTTAATGAACTATTTTCTTTAAAACTATTTGGTAATTTGTTATATATATGTATCGCCATGCAAAATACATTTTTACTAAATACTTTGACTCTCTGTTTAGGTATTAATAATTTGTGAACATGTCGACCTGGCCTAACCACTACATCATTGTGCTTATCGAAAAGATGTGGATGTTTTCGGACAAAAATACAAATTTCATATATATATAGACTAGGTAGTGGTAGTATATTAAGTTGTTTGAAATACGGTTTACAGCTGTCTGTTTGTTGTAGTCCACATATTGCTCGAATACATTTTTTTTGTATGATAAATGCTCTGTTTGCATCTACCGAGTTACCCCATATTATAAGAGCATACCTCAGTTTTGAGGAGACATAGCCATGATATGCATTTAATGCGGTTTTTAAATTCGACACTTGTCTTAAACGGTACAACGCGTAGATGAATCTGTCTAAACTAATGCAAAGATTTGCAATGTGTTCTTTCCAATTGCAATGCTTATCGATCACGACTCCTAGAAAAGTTGTAGCGTCTACCTCATCTACACTATTATTATTATAATTAATATTAAGTGGAATAGGTTCGCTATTGTAGGTCTGATATTGTATCATTTTCGTTTTTTTTATGTTAATTTGTAAATTATTGCAGTCTAGCCAGTCGATAATTTTTTTTAATGCCATGTTTGTCTTGAGCTCGATATTGTTTTTATTTTCAGCTTTATCCTCTATAATTAAAGTAATGTCATCAGCGTATAAAATACAGTTATGTTCAGTCACGTTAGGTAAGTCATTTATGTATAATAGAAAGAGAAGTGGGCCGAGAATACTCCCCTGCGGAACTCCGGAATGGTTCATTAATTTAAATTCTGATCTTACAGAAGTAAGATACTTTCCAGACCTGCAGCATATTTCTACACATTGCAACCGATTTTCTAGGTAGTTTTTGAGCCAATCTAATGCTTTTCCCCGAATACCATATTTTTCAAGTTTGTTTAATAATAATTTGTGATTTACAAAATCAAAGGCCTTGGACATATCTAAAAATATTGATACAATTTTATTTTTTTTATTAAGATTTTCAGTAATTATTTTACTTAGTTTAAAACATGCTAAGGTAGTCGAATATTTCCTCCTGAACCCATGTTGCTCAGGTTTTAGAATATTATTTTTTTCCAAGAATCCGTAGATTCTCTCGTACATTACTCTTTCAAATATTTTTGATAGTGTGGGAATTAAAGTGATAGGTCTATAATTATTCATATCCCTTTTATTACCCTTCTTGTGTAGAGGTTTAACCACTGATAGTTTTAATCTAGATGGAAAAAGTCGAAAGTAACTAGTTAAAGACAATAAAAATGTCAAAAAAGTTTAATCTAATAGAAAAAAGGAAAAATAAAAAACGCTTAACAATTAATAATTATTACGCTTTGCAATTACATGACAAGTTGTGGTCAAGCGCAAGCCTATTTTAGGATTTAAAAAAACATTCTTTTTCTATTTTTCTTTTTAATTTTTATTTTTTTGCTCTTTTTAATTTTTATAACTTCTTTTTGTGATTTTTATGGACTTTGAAACCTCGGGATATAAAATCAAAATTAAACCGCGATAAAATCCGTTATGAAGTAGTTTTATTTCACTGTGTGTTATGATATTCGAGTAAATAAAATAGTATAAGTTAAAACAAAACTCAAAATTCTCAATTCAATTGAATGTTTTTTTGTAGGTATGTATGTTGAGTAATAATTCCTCCAATTATAGATCAATTTTGATCATTTTTTTTTAAGATTCATAGGGTAAACTTTCCTCGTCCCATTTAATTTTAATCAAAATCGGTTGAACGTGTTTCGAGATATTGTTAAAACGTTATGACAAGAAATTCACTTCAACCCCTTTTTTGTATTCCACTGCTGGGCTCGAGTCTTCTCTCAAGCATGTTACGAGTTGAGAGAGTTTAAGTCTTAATCCACACACGCTGGCCAAGTGCGGGTTGGTGGATGTAACATGTCCTCGAATGATTAGTTCTTAGATATGCCGGTTTCCTCACGATGTTTTCCTACACCGATATTAAGCAGCGGCGATGTAACAATCCACACAAAGATGTGTGGGCACGACCGGGAATCGAACCCGCGACCTTAAGGCGAGACTAAAGCTAATGTCATAATATAAATACTTGTTTTAAAATTTTAATATACTGAATAATAATATATTTCTCTCGCATCAAATAGGTACCTACTTGCTATGACCTTTAAGCATAGTATATTATATTTATTCAGCTGTAGGTACCGCACGTGGAAAATAATACGCGTTTCAACTAAATTATAAATTAACTAGATGCCCCAGCGAACTTCGTACCGCGTATTACTAATAAAAACAAATTTGGTCCAAAAATTAAAAAATAAATTTAAGGGTGAACAACCATTATCACTTAGGGGTATGAAAAATAGATAGTAGCCGATTCTCAGACCTACTGAATTCGCATATAAAATTTGGTAAAAATCAGTAAAGCCGTTTCGGAGGGGTACGGTAACAAACATTGTGACATGGAAATTTTATACATTAGACTAGCTTCCGTCCGCGGCTTCGCCCGCAAAATTGATCTCACTAATCTTGTTTCTCCATACAAACTTTGGAACCCCGTTTCACCCCCTTAAAGGGTGAGTTTTGAAAAATCCTTTCTTAGTGCACCCCTAGACCCCATAAGGAACCTATGTGCTAAATTTGGAGTCTCCAGACCCAGCGGTTTGGGCTCTGCGTTGATATGTCACTCAGTCAGTTTCTTCTTTTATATATTTAGATTTGTCTACAGTAATCTTGACCCTCGGTGCTTCGGTGCGGTTGTCATATCATCTACGAGAATCGTTAAAGGTAAGTAGTCAGAAGCCTAATATAATCTGACACCAATAAGCTAATTCACGTAATTTCTTGACGGGCCGATCAAGTTGCGATGCAGCTGCATTGAATTTACGTCACACTAGCAAACCCGGCGAACTCCGTTTCGCCACCAGATGGCTTCGTTTTATGTAACATTTTCCCGCTTTTATTTAGAAACTTTTCCTGAATTTTCTTTGCTATAAACCTCACGGAGCCCAAGACCTTTCCAACGAATGCAAAACCGTGGAAATCGATTAGTGCGTTCTGGAGTTATATCGTCAGGAAGGAAAACCCGACTTATTTTTATATAGTAGATCACTAAATGGTATTCTAGTAATTGTCATATAAGTAACACATATGCTAAAACACTCGCGTGACGCGAACTTGACGCGAGCGTATCTGACAGCGGTTGTCAAAATGGCGAGAATACGAAAAGGGCTGTTGATCGAAACTTAGCTGCAACTTAACTGCAACATATCTTATTTAATAACGTGAGTTAGCCTACTGGTCTTACTATCTCTGCTACTGGTTCCCTACGGGTTTCGAGGTCTGATAGCAGTCGCTCGTATAATTCTGGTAGCTAGCCGCATCAGGTTAGACTGGGAGCCGACCACAATAGAAATGTGTAAAGGCAAGGGAAATGATAATTTAATATAGTGAGACATTAACACACACGGCCATCTGATCCTAAACTAAGCTGAGCTTGTACTGTGGAAACCGGATATCTGGTAATATACATACATACTATACTTTTCTTTTGTAAATACATGCTTACTCACTTCAACCCTTTATATTGTCCCACAGCTGGGCACGGGTATTCTGTCAACTATCTTATGAGTTGAGAGAATTTTTAGGCCTTAATCCACACACGCTGGCCAAGTGCGGGTTGGTGGATGTCACATGTCCTCGGATAATATGTGTGGGCACGAACAGGAATCGAATCCGAAAAGTGAAGTTAGTGAATAACAGATATCAAGGCATGAGGAAGGCAAAAACAATAATAATACAAAATATTAAAGTCAAGGTGTTTTATTTATGTAGTCGAGAAAAATCTTACTTTTCCCAAAAACGGTAAAATGTCATGAACGGTGACGGTTGATACAAGTATATTTTACACCATACGATCTTTAGTGTCACGATTGTTAGGTCTCCGATTGCTCGTATCACACTGTAACCTTCGTCCTCTTTAAAAGGTTTTGTAATAATAGCAAAGCGCTTATAGTATCCGCTTGTCCGTTTGTCTGCCTCCAATTATAGGCCGACCGTTTAACTCGCGTATCGCCATCTGAAGTACAAAGTCATAAAACATTAATTAAATCTCGTAAAGAACTATTTAACCACAGATAAAAGTAATGTAAGACTATTCGTCACTAATATCCGTATCGCTTGAATCATCATCACTGTCTGTGCAGCTTGAGGAGTCAGAATTTTGGCGATAGGCGATACGCGAGTTAAAAGGTCTGCCTATAAGCGCTTAGACTATTGGTATTATAATACTGTTACGGATGTTATCAAAACAAAGTTAGTATGTACTACTTATTATGTTATACTAGTTTTCCGCCCGCGGCTTCGCCCGCGGATGTCGGTTATCGCGCTAGACCATTAGTACCTTTTTTCGCAGTCGGATAAAACTATACTTTAGCGGGTCTCTAACTATCTCCATACAAAATTAGTTCAGTAGTGTAGCAACATTTTGAAATCGGCAAGCCCCCATAAGTATATCCATAAATCAATAGGTGTTTCTTAAAAAAAAAACTACGGCTCTTAGACCATACCTATAAGAAGAAATAAAATTTAAATTTCGAATTCTAATCATCGCATTCAAACATGTCATTGTGTCAAAATAAAGAGTACCTAATTTAAATCAAAAGCACGAAAGAGTATTGATATCAACTTCGAAGAAAATCGCACTCAGAATAATTTCGCAGGCTTCTCCCGCGTAGTATTAGGGTAAAAATAAAAAAAAAATGGACAAATAAAAAACACGTGTCTCATTATTTGTTTTAAGCTTTATGTATACCCAATTTGAAGTGAATCGGACCAAGGACTAAACAGTTCTGCAATATTTAGTATTTCCAAAAAAACTCATTTTACACTTTTCCTGGGGGTAGTTTTGGAAAAATAAAAAACATGTATTTCATGATTTCTTTTAGGGTTTATGTGTACCGAATTTGGAGTGAATCGGACTTGAGACTAAGCAGATCCAGAGAAACTTTAATTTTTACCATTAAAATTCATTTTCCACACCCCATGGGGGTAATTATGGAAAAATAAAAAACCCGTATCTCATTATTTGTCTTAAGGTTTATGTGTACCGAATTTTAAATGAATAGGACCAAGGAATAAAAAGTTGCATACAAAATTCACCCCTCTATTTAACTCTCTTAGGGGATGATTTTTGGAAATATTACTAGCCTATGTCCGATTCTAGGGTATACACTACCTACATTTCAAATTTCAATAAAATCGGTTAAGCGGTTATGGAGATACGCGGTAACAAACCTTCACACACACACACACACTTACTTTCGCATTTATAATATTAGTAAGAAGATAAGATAAGATAAGATAAGATAAGAATAAGATAAGATAAGATAAGATAAGATAAGATAAGATAAGATAAGATAAGATGGTCATAAAGTTAAATTGTGAAATTGATCCTCCGCCCGGCGCGCTTCCCCGCGATGTTCAGATTTATTATGTCACAGGGCGAGGGCTCGCGTGTATTTGTGTCGCGTTAATTTGAGTTTATCACTAAGTTCAGAGTACTTCAGACCTAAACATCATGTTTTCATTTAAAGAAAGTCCTAAGTGTAGAGTTTGATTGAGTACCTACTGTATGAGGAAGAGAGCACCAAATTCACGCAACGTATCTGCCGTAGAACGAACAACCGCTGGAGTAAATGAGTTCTAGAGTGGAGACCACGCATTGGCAAACGTAGCGTAGGACGCCCTCAGCTAGGTGGAGTGACGACCTCAGCAGGGCGGCCAGCAAGAACTGGATGAGAGAAGCCGTGGATCGTTCTCAGTGATGTACTTTAAAGAGAGGTCTAAAATAAACTGATGATGATAATATCTTTCTACTGATGATGAGCACCAGTTATGGGTACAGTTTAACTAGTAACTTGAATTAACTATTACGCTACTATCTCTAACATCGTGTTTGATACCGCTACGCTATGTAGAGACGCGGAATAGACCATGAACCACACGTAAAACGTGGCACACTGGCCCGAAAACGCATGGATGAATTAGGATTGGATCACAATATCGCTTGAATACAGCGTAAAATGACTTTTTTTATTCTTGGATAGGCTGAAGCAATGATGGAGTCCACGATGGAACGCGCCAGCCGGTTATCGGTGAGAAGGTGGCAGTAGAATGAGCCTCTTTAAGGTTAGAAACCTTAAAGGAGCAACAATTCCGACCCACCCTCTGTGCATGGTGTCACCAGACATCACACCGGAATATGGCAAGGCCGGTTGGCGGTGTGTGACTCTGTAAATAGCCGCGGTTATGGACAAGCTGTGGGAGGGAGAATACCTAGACTAGTATTAAGGGCAGGCATATAAGTTCTTACAGGGTCGAAGTGGTCCATATTTACCAGACCTAGATACGGCAAGATGGGCCACCCATTCTCATTATTAAGCTGAGTGGATTGATTGAATTCAGACCTATACCCAACCGTGAATTGCATCAAAGTGTGACACGGTTAAATCAGGTTAATCTAGCATCTGATGAATCTTTAAAGCCTAGGTCAATAGAATACCTTTAAAACGTCTCTCAACGTTGATTTGATTAACCTAATCCCCTCAATTCTTGTAACGGGAAGAAGTCCATTTTGAAATCTAGGCCAGGTTTGTTTATTGTTAGCAAGTATTGGTTGGAATTATCTAGCAGTTTTTTCTTCTAGAAAGCTTTTTTATCCTGCAATAGGCTGACACTTGACTACAACTTACCTAATGTTAAGCAATGATGTAGTCAACGATGGAACGCGCTAGCCTAGTATACCGATTCACTCCTGATTACGAATGATTATCGGTGAGAAGGTGGCAGTGAAAGCCTCAATATGGTTGGAAACCTTAAAGGAGCAAAAATCCGACCTACCCTCAGTGCATGGTGTCACCAGAAATCGCACCGGAACCGCCGTTTGGCTGTGTGGCTCTGTCTGGTGGGTGGTCACTAACCACGGCCGAAGTCTACCACCAGTTGATTGTCATCTGATTTGCACCACCCGGTGACCACGGGGTGTTTCAATTAAAGGTTTACACCCACGGACGAAGGTGACTCAACCCCCAAAGCTGATGTTAAGTTTCTATTTCTTCTAATAGTGAGAGAGCTCACTGTAGCCTTTATACACTGTTTTAACAGAAAACAAGTATGCAGCTAGCCGAACCAATTTGCCTCCTAGAGTCTAATTTTTTTCTCCTATAATAGGCTTGCACTTGACCACAACTTGCCTGATGTTAAGTCATGATGTAGTCTACGATAGAACGCGCTTATCCAGTAAATACCGATTCACTCGTGACTTGAAGACAGGCAGATTATAGCTATCGGGAAACATAGATATACATAGCCTACAAAGGGAAAAAAAGTAAAAAAACGTGGAAGCAAAGTACTTTGTGCGTACCCGTGGAATTTCCACCTTATAACTGTGGCACATAGCCGTACCTCTACTTGTCCAATGAAAGAACGGGGATGGGGGGAAAAAATTGTAGAATTCCGTAATTGTATCAGATAAAAGACCGAAAGACTAAGCGGCGATGCCCGAGGCTTTGCAATTTAGCCTTGACGAGGGATTCGTTGCCAACCGAATTCGACCACTTAGTCGCCTTTGTGGTTTTCAGAAGCGGGATGCAAACAGCAGCAGTCGAGATGAGGTGTGGTTTCATTGTTACATTATTAATTATTAATTTTCGTAAGTACTACCACCGCCTATCTTGACTATTTACCCCGACAATAGGCTTGCCCCCTTTAACGTATGAGACCTAAAAATATGGCCGGTGAAAAATGTCCTCATCATCATTACCATCAACATTTTGGTACACTGTTGGACATAGGTCTCTCCTAAATTACGCCACTGAGCACGATCCGCGGCTTTTCTTATCCAGTTCTTGCCGGCTGCCCTGCTGAGTTCGTCACTTCACCTAGTCAGAGGGCGTCCTACGCTGCGTTTGCCAATTCGTGGTCTCCACTCAAGAACTCGTTTACCCCAGCGGTTGTCAGTTCTGCGGCAAATATGACCAGCCTACTGCCACTTCAGCTTACTTCTGCCAATATCTTCGGGTAATACAGACGTGAGCGCTATAATACTATGTTATATGGCTGTATATATGAATGGTCTTTTTATAAAAATCTTTTAGGACTCTTTAGTTAAAATGGACTTTGTTTCTTTCTAACTAGTATACATGTCAAGACAACACACAAAAACAAACGCATTATAAACATATTTTAGCTATAATGAGCATATATAATGTTTATGAATACGGGGGTTAGACTTTAATTTCACTACCGGATGTCTAATTAAATAAAGAGAGAATGGGGAAGAAGGCGTAAGCAATACAACCTTATAACAATGAACCATTTCACAAAGAACTTTGTTACGGAAATCTCTGATTGAAATCGGCATAAACTTAACACTAGTTACAACGCACGGCCTTGTACGTATCCGTTAATTGCGCATTCATTAAGATGTGTAGTGAATTGTCAATTCGTAATATATGCTGTGCTATGCTAATTATGTGCTTATAAAACAGCTCGTGGAATAAAACCTTGTTAATTGGCGTGATTCCAGGGCATGATAATCAAAATTATATTTAGTCTGTCAGTCAGGTTTTTTTTATGGGTCTAGTTCATAATATCGAAAGTCACTACATCGATGGTCGCTGTATCGAAAACGTTCCATCGACGGGCTAAGGTATCGACAGTATCCCACACGCTATATCGACAGTACTCCATATCGAAAGTCACTATATCGATGGTCGCTGTATCGAAAACGTTCCATCGACGGGCTAAGGTATCGACAGTATCCCACACGCTATATCGACAGTACTCCATATCGAAAGTCACTACATCGATGGTCGCTGTATCGAAAACGTTCCATCGACGGGCTAAGGTATCGACAGTATCCCACACGCTATATCGACAGTACTCCATATCGAAAGTCACTATATCGATGGTCGCTGTATCGAAAACGTTCCATCGACGGGCTAAGGTATCGACAGTATCCCACACGCTATATCGACAGTACTCCATATCGAAAGTCACTATATCGATGGTCGCTGTATCGAAAACGTTCCATCGACGGGCTAAGGTATCGACAGTATCCCACACGCTATATCGACAGTACTCCATATCGAAAGTCACTACATCGATGGTCGCTGTATCGAAAACGTTCCATGTATCGAAACAGCGACCATCGATGTAGTGACTTTGTATATTTGAACTAGACCCATTTTTATGGGACGTGATGTTTTATTATAAGTAACCAAAGGGGTTTTAAAATAAGGGCATTTAAAATCGCTTAATGAGCTATAATAGGAGTAAAGAATAAAGTGATGTTAGAGAGAACCAGATTTATCGACGTAGCCCACCGTATTAGTAAGCTGAAGTGGCAGCAGATATCATATCTGTTGCAGAACCAACAACCGTTGGGGTAATCGAGCTCTTGAGTAGATATCATCGGTAGATATAGCGTAGGACGCCCTCAGACTAGGTGGTGTGACGATCTCTGCAAGGTGGCTGGTAAGAGTTGGATGAGAGTAGCCGCGGATCGTGCTCAGTGGCGTGCTTTAGGAGAGGCCTATGTCCAGCTGTGGAATGAAACAGGCTAAATGATTGATAATGGAGGGTACATTAGTACCCTCGATAAGTAGAGAACTTTTCACCCCTCTTTTAAGTTTGTTGTGAATTGAAAGTAACAAATATAAAGACCACAGGTAATAATAATACTTACGAATTACAAGCGTCCGCCCACAGCTTTTGCCCGCGTGGTTTTAGGATATAAAGTACCCTATGTCCTTTCTCAGGCTCTCGTCTATCTCTGTACCAAATTTCATTTAAATCGGTTCTGTATTTTAGGCGTGAATTTGCATTTTCAATATTTAGTAGGTACGGATTACTGTTCGAAGTAATTTTTATTTTGGGGGTTGAGTCACTTTTGTCTGTGGGTGTAAACCTTGAATTGAATCCCCACACGTGGTCTCCGGGTGGTGCAAATCAGGTGACAATCAACTGGTGGTACCTAGGCTTCGGCCGTGGTTATTGACCACCCACCAGACAAAGCCGCACCGCCAAGCGGCCTTGCCGTGTTCCGGTGCGAAGTCTGGTGACACCATGCAGAGAGGGTGGGTCGGAATTGTTGCTCCTTTAAGGTTTCTAACCTTAAGGAGGCTCATTCCACTGTCACCTTCACACCGATAATCATTCGTAATCAAATGAGTGAGTGAATCGGTACACTGGGCTGGCGCGTTCCATCGTAGACTACATGATTGCTTAATATCAGGCAAGTTGTAGTCAAGCGCCAGCCTATCGAAGAATAAAAAAAAATTAAGTATGACTAAATGGTAATTTTATGTCGCAATACTCGTACAAGTAGGTATAACAGTAAATTAATCGTGTTGTTTAAGTGTCTTCCGATTGTTGTAAGGTTTTATAAGGTTAACGATCTTTTGCGTAAAAATAATGTTAAGGACATCATACATGCGCTTTTAATACCGACCGTTTAACTCGCGTATCGCCTATCGCCAAGATTCTGATTCCTCAAGCTGCACAGACAGTGATGATGATTCAAGCGATATAATATTAGTGACGAATAGTCTTACATTACTTTTATCTGTGGTCAAATAGTTCTTTAACAGATTTTGTACCTATTTGATGGCGATACGCGATTTAAACGGTCGGCCTATAGCACGAAGTTGTTTCTTGACCGATATTATACATTAGCACAAAGATGGGCTGACGACTGGGGGTAGAAACTGAGATAATTTTCTAGAAAAAAATGGGTTTGAAATGAAAAATGAAAGCAGCACAATGCAATAAATTATAATAATTTAATAATATTGTAGGTACGTTAATTAAAATTAATTTTCTGTACACTAACACAAATAACGAAAAGATCCAACAATAATTCTTAGTCTAAATAAATAGATAATTATTTACATTATAGTTACTTATTTTAATAAAATTAATATTTACTAGTAGTAACCTTTTTACTGCCACACACAAACAACAAAGGAACTAGATATGCCTTAAACTAAAAGCAGTTCACTTAGTCCAGAGTTGAGATCAGTTATCATACTACTAAATTCTGATTACAGATGAGCCCCCTAATAATCAACAGACTTCAAAAAAGGTTCTCAATTCGATTGTATGTTTTTTTGCATCTATGGTACGCTCTATTTCTCTATTTATACATCGATTTTGATAATTCTAAGGGTGTTCTTTCCTTGTGGTTCTATGTAATTTTTATTAAAATGTGTTGAGCGGGTTTTGTATTATTTTTAAAGCATTTAAGTCGACTCGTATTTTTTTAAATGCTATTGGTTATTTGGTTTTGAAATCAACTTTACATGCGAAATTAGTAGAAAAGTGGCAGTTGAGAACAAAATGAGGCGATCTTCACTTGTTTCACAGTAATTTAAACGAATTTTAACTGTATGCTTAAGTAACAAAAGTCGAATTTCAATAAATGTCGATTCTATACTCTCTTTTAATGTGTCTTCGTGTCGCAAGTGTGGCAGTTATTTAATTATATTAATCTATTTACTAAAAATACTAACTTTAGGTTTATTTATTTTAAAGCAGTCTGACCAGGTTTAATTTTAACAACTTCCGGATGGTTAGGATCACCGTTCCCTCTAACAATGTACACCGTTTTTCGATCATCTGATACTCTTGGTTTTTTCACATAAAAATTGTGTTCATAGTCATATTCATAATCATCTAAATTTGCTGGTGTACTTACTGTATTATCATCGTTTATAAAATCATTAGTAAAATATTGAGGGTTTTCATTTCTTATACTATAATCTATACTAGGTCTGTCAACTGTTTGTTCAGGAAATCTCATTTTCTTACCACCTCTTACACTATCCGTAGTTCGATCTACATTATTTGTCTCATATTTATTAGTAACCTCATCGGGGAATAGCCATTTTGTTCCGCCTCTGCCTTTACGTTTAACAAATTTGTTGTCATCTTCGGAAGATTTTATATTAACTATAGGTTTATTTTGAATCCTAGGTTCACTGGTTCCTTCGCTATCCTTTGTATTTCTATAGGAACTGTGACCTCGGTATACTGTTGGAGCATAATCAGATTGGCTGCTATCTGAATCTGGAATATCTACAGAAATACTTTTCTTATTTTCAGAATCCGAAGTTCCAGAATTCGTCTTCTTTAATTCAGGATCAGGTTTTTTCCCGGCATTGGAGTTTCTATAACCAGAAACTCCAGGCTTTTTGTATCTATTTTGGGTGGTACCAGATAAGTGATTATAAAATTGTTCCAGATTTTGTTGTTGTTGAACGGAGTCTGGTTGTCCAAAGAATCGGAAGAAGCCTCCATTGTGGTTGTTGAGGTAGTTGACTAATTTTTCAGGGTCATTTGGACAGTTGGGGTAAGCGTAGCGGCAGATAGCGGGGTTGCCCTTGGATGTTACCCCAAGAACAGCTGCCCGACCAAATAGAAAGAGAGGGGATGTTGTGTTAACATCATTGTACGCTTGTAATATCCTGAAAAAAATTATAAATATTTAGTCACCAACGACATCAACCTTTCTGTCATCACCTTTTTGAAGGGAAATATTGGCTAAGCCAAATGTGTAAAAAGTTTTTTTAAATCTATAATAGACTTGCGCTTGACTACAATTTGCCTGTTGTTAATTGATGATGTGGTCTACGATAGAACGCGATTACCCAGTAAATATTAATTTATTCATGACTCCAAGACAGGCAGATAGCTATTGGGAAACAGAGTGACTAAAACCAAGCAGGCTGTAGTTACAATATTCTCTTAATTATTTAGGTAGTTAAAAGGCGAAATAAGACCGGAGCCCTACAGAGAAGCACTAAGAGATCTTACTATAACATTAGTAAAGGTTTTCTTAGAATAAAAGTTAATGGTCTTTAGTAAGTACTTACGTTAGCAAAGGCTGAAGACTAGACATAGCCTTCATCAGTGTTGGTGACGAGGCAGCTCTTCCGCCTGCCACTTCACAGAGAAGACGTGGCACACATTGCTGGTCATCAAATATAGCGATCGACTTCAGAGCATCAGATATCGCGTTTACTGCTCGCTGGGGTATAGATGTCGGTCGTCGAGATGTAACTGGAAAGTAAATGGGTTATAGAATATTTATTTGTTCAGCATTAGATAACTTCAGTTTAATGATCTATGAAGGAGGATATTATTTACAAATATTTTTTTCGGCTAACTAGTTAGATTTTGAAATAAAGTTCGTTCGGTAAGGATCCGCCACAATTTAGGTATAACATAGCGTATAGATTTCAAAATCATGAGCTTCTTAATGCGTGGCGCTATTCCTGTGACACTAGCTAACAGGAGTAAGTAATAATGACGGGACTAAATAAAAAAAATATACAAAGACGCTGAATCGACAATAACGACTATCTATGCGTGACAAGAAGATAATATGAAAGACGGAGATAATTTTACTGGTGCTGCACGCAGAATCGCACGAGGCCTTAGACCGATAGTTGACTAGAATAATCTAATAATGATATTGGCGTAATATTTTGATTTGTATTACAATTTCACTAGAAAGGTAACTATAAGACTTTGATGAGGCACTATGATATTTTATTTAACTACTTACATAAATAAGCACATAAAATACCTTCAGCAAGAATCATAAAATTATCCCGGTTGAATTCACGGATCGAAACTAGTTAAACTATATAGGTATTTGATTGATCAAATAATCAATAATCGCTTGAACCTAATGTAATCTCGTTCGGTCAGTTAAACCTCTCACTTGTATTGTAAAGCCGTCGGCCGCGACCTCACAGTTCAAAAGCGTGAGCTGTGAGAGCTTACCTACCTCTAATTGTCAAAGGGCTTCACGAACGAAAAGTTTAAAAAGTAGATGCAAAACAGGTTTTGGTAAGTTGACAAGTTAAAGACTATCTTAAGACCCAACGTAAAATGGCCGATGTTTTGAATTTTTCTAATGCTTTCCATTCAAACTTTGCTTCAACAGTAAAAATAATTACACTCACTTTGTATTATCTATTAACTGTATTTAGACTAGTACTTACCAAAAGGCACTCTTTGCGATGCTGGTACTCTTGAGCTGCCAGTCCTTGTAGGATACCTCCCAGGCAGTGAATACGGGCCATGTGGACCCACTGGGTACCTATTAGGAGAATACCCTGCTGCGGAATAACTCGGATAATATCCCGGATAGTCAAAGACCGATTGTTTAGTCACATGACCTCCAACAGGAATAGGGTAGACTGTTTCTGGGTATCTAGATGGAGATTCAGGTTCAGGAGTTGGGTAAGTTGGAGGCTTAGGGCTCCCAGGGAAAGTTGGATACCAGTCATCGTACCCTGGATGTAACATCCCAGGGATTGGAGGTACTGGTGGCAGAGGGTAAATGGGATATGAATAAGTCACCATGGGGTATCCAGGCATGGGATATCCGGGAAACCCTGGGCTTGGACTGGTTGGATAGACAGCATAACCAGGGTAAGGCCCGGGGTATTTCGGGTTCGGTAAATCATCACCCTCGGTTTGGAATTTTCTGTAACGAGCCGATCTTTTTGGTTCTTTTCCTTTTGATGTTTCTTCTTTGTCATCTTCTATAATAACTTCTTCAGTATTATTGGTTTTGCCATCTAAATTTTCTCCAGATACTGAATTATTGTCAGTTTCATCATCATAAGCTTCGATGTCCTCTTTAAAGCTTTTATCGGAAGTTTCTCCAGCGAATACAAATTTTCCGTCATTGTAATAATGATTACTTTCATATTTAGTTGGTTTTTCATTCTCAGTTTTAGTGTCTACTGTGTTTTTATTATTATTTACACTTTCAAAATCGTTCGCTGTATTTACAAGTCTATTACTACCAGATTTATCATCAGGGTCTAAAGATATATCAGATAATGCTGTTTTATTATCATCTCGGTTGTTATTAGGTTTGTTCCCTTCGACTTTGGTTAACTGTGTCGGCGGTTGGGGTTCGAGTTTAGTGCTTGTTTCTTCTAGTAGATGATCTGGTTGATCTCCAGCTGCTATTTGTCCATATTTTGGTAGACGAGGCCCAATGGCTACATTACTGTAATAATTAAAAAGCAATTAAGAATAACTAAGGATACAGCATAAAACCATTGATTATAAAGGAGATACCCATTATGCAATTGAAGCCCATGGTTGCATAGCCCATAATGCATTTACTTAAAAATATTACTCGGAACTTTCTATGTCCAATACATTCGTAAAAAATACCAAAAGAATACTACATACCTACAAACCTACAAGAAGGATGACGACAAGGTTTTGAAAATCGTATTTTTATTAGTCCGTCAGTATGAATATTAAAAAATGTTAGAAACGTATTATTTGTTTTATCATTTGACGGGCCGGTGGTATGGTCGGTAAGATACTCGTACTTGCTTTTCACGCCGCATTATAAGTAGTATATTACCAGTTATCTGGTTTCCATAGTACAAGCTTTGCTTAGTTTGGGATCAGATGACCGTGTGTGTTAATGTCCCACAATATTATTATTACATTATTATCATAGTATTGTCTTAGATTTACGCGAATATCACACATTGAAATAAAACTACTTTTTAACGGATTTTATCGCGGTTTATTTTAGATTTTAGATCCCGACGTTAATAATAATAATGTTAATGTTATATTAATGTTTGAAGGTAGTCAGTAATAATTGTGATTAATATTTTTGGACGTCAAATATCTCAGTCCACCCGTGAACATGAAGTCTGAAAAGACTTTGAAACGTCGGGATCTAAAATCTAAAATAAACCGCGATAAAATCCGTTAAAAAGTAGTTTTATTTCAATACATTATTATCATTGAAATTAAACAATAATATAATACTTAAAACGCATCAAAGGTGTAAATCTTACCTAAGCGTCACGTCACTCAAAATTTCGAAGTAGTTAATATTAGTATTAAATTTTCTGTAATTGGACGTAGAGCAATAATCATATATCACACAGAAAAATAAAAATACTGGTCTAATATTTTTTAATTTATCCATCAGAGGGAAAAAACAAAACAAAAAATGGTCATCATCCCTAATACTGTGACTAGTACACTGTAGGAATTTCGTGGAATAAATCAATCTCTCTGGTTCGATAGCCTAATGGTAAGGGTATTATCCTAGCGAAATTCCTGATCAAAAGAAAATTTCTATTAAAGAGAAATCTTAGTAACTACTCGAAGTTGTAAAATGTACCGGATGACCTGAACATAGCCAACGAAATATAGGTGATAGATATTCACCCCATCTTTCCACCTTCGAGTACTACACGGCTCTTTTGCAGGGTTTTAATTAAACTTCACTTCAACCCTTTTTAGTGTCCCACTGCTGGGCACGGGTCTTCTCTAAACTATCTTACTAAGTGAGAAAGTATAGGCCTTAATCCACACACGCTGGCCAAGTGCGGGTTGGTGGATGTCACATGTCCTCGAATGATTAGTTCTTAGACATGCCGGTTTCCTCACGATGTTTTCCTTCACCGATATTGAGCAGTGACGATGAAACAATTCACACAAAGATGTGTGGGCACGACTGGGATTCGAACCCGCGACCTTATATTTCTAAGGCGAGGCCCGTACCACTAATTAAACTTACGTGTTAGTAACTCCAGGATCATAAGGCACGACTGAGTTGAACTTGTCATTCTGCTCAATAGCACCAACAGTCTCCCCTGAACACGTGTAGGTAGTCAGAGCGACCACAATTAGCACCACTGTGGGGACGGTCACGAGACATATTTTCATTGTGAGGATCCTGGAATTAAAAAAGTTAAATGTGATACACAAAGAAAAAAAATGACCAGTCTATCACAGATGAATACAGCCCGCTTACAGACAGAAGGGCGGGCAGTAGTAAACTCTACGTAAGTTGACAAATTAAAGACTATCTTAAAACTCTAGGTAAAATGAGCAATGTTATTTAAAAAAACGACGGGTTGCACTCCGGGAGTGCCGGCAGAAGTGAAAACTTTATTATTAACGTTGAGCATGTTTGATATTTTGGAATGGTTAGGGAATAATTTTGCACCAATTGCTTTATCAGTATAAAAGTACTATCATTTATGTGGTAGAATACAATATTCATTTATTGCGCTATCGTACACAAACATGACAATTTATATTACGTCATCCGTCTTACGCTTTTTCGATCAGGTCACGTGTCCTGACGCGAGTTTAAGATTTTATACCCATTACAGAAAAAGTGCTCAACGCCGCTAAAGAAGTTTTCACTTCAAAAAAAAATGACCAGCAAAGTGCGAGTCTACCACAGATTAATACACCGCTGACAGACAAAAGAGTAGGCAGTAGTAGTATGGAATGAAATAAAGTTTGGAACCCTAAAACATGTAAACTGTGAGGGGTTCATCGCAAAATCGATACTATGTAAAAGCATAGGTTTAAAATAACATAAAATTAATAGTTACTAGGTGAGGTATTAATTAAATGGTTAATTAGTGGATATTGTAGTTATTATTATAAACTGAACGAATAGATATAGATAAAGATTTATTTGATTATGAAGAACTTAAAACTATACATGAACTAGGGCTACGAATGATTATTTATGAAACAATAAATCAACTATAGCTCTCTTCTAAACACGTGATAGTTTTATTTTAAGTCACTGACGGCCTTTATCCGAAACCAAATTTAAGCAAAGTCAAAGTCCTTTAATAATCAAAGACTAAGCTTAAATATTTTAACATTTTAATATTTATAAGAAATGCAACTGAAGGAGACGACCCAACGAATATCGCCAGATATGTTAAAATAGTTGTAGAAAAAAATAACTGAAATCATTTGTAGCCACCAGTTAATAATTTATTGTTAGTATTGTTATTAATAAAACAGGTTACAATACAAATCTTGTTAATGCAATATAATACGAGTTACATTCGTATAACAAACCAAGTTTTTACTTATATTTAATTCCACTCTTAATATTTAGTAGATAGTTTCTGCAAGAAGTGGATACTTTCAATCGTAAATATCATAACAATCAAAGCTGAAACATAGCCAGAAATTAGTAATACTAATAATGTTGGCTAAGCGTGATGTAAATACATTATTTTTAACTAAAACCCTAAGCCATAGTATATTGCACTAGTAGAAGTTTATGTAGCAAGTAATGAATCATCAATTTGATGTGAAGTTTTCATCAGGCGTTTTAAAACATAACTCTTTTTTTAAAGCGCCCCCATGACTATTTCAAGGTCAAACTAAACGCCTAAAGCACGCGATTTAAGTTTTAATTGTAAATTTATTCAGTTGCTAGGCATTGGTCGCACAAACATTGACAAAATGTTATTTTCTTTTCGTGTTTATTGTTATTTGTGCAACATAATAGCTAATATTAAAACGGAAGAAACACAAACATTTGAAATCCCTTGTATGAAGAATATAAAAAAATTTGCTAGTTTAAGCCCTTGTGATATTGGCGAATTCGGCTGGATTATCTCCTCCTACTCGTAACATACGTCATGCACAGTTTACAGAGTATCCGCGGCCGGTGAAACAGGCCGTAAAGGCGTGGACACGCATTGTTATTTTAGTTATGTTACGTAATACTCAACTATTTAAGGCATTTTTAAATCATTATGACTTTTTTACATTGAACATTAAGATATTCTGACGTTACATAAGCATTTTACATATATGACTACTGTATTCGGTAACCCAAACTGTCTATTTTAACTTTATCGTTTAAAATAAATCTATTTAAAGGTTTTTATTACATTTGTAGCCCTAATGTCATGTTTTTTATTTGAATTTTAATAATTTTGTACCTTGCGGAAGCAGGAGTCGCACAAGGGTCCCACCTTGGACTATTGCTTTTCTCTTTCTTCATAATTGTCATTGCAAATCAGATCAAACACTAAACCTTTCCAGACAACCTTGAAATAATTCAACATTAATTCCCAACTTTACTTACTTACACGAAAATTGTTGGCAACCAAAAACAAAGCTTAACATTATAGCATGAAAAATAAGCATTTTATACTGTACAGGACTTATTATATTGAATAGAAATTATGAAATAAATTGTGATGCTAAATTCAATTAAAATGTATTGGTAAAAAATCAAGTTTAAAATCAAATATTAATGGTATTTTAAATGTGCTCGTAATTTAAAAAATAACCTTAACTTTGTGGTTAAAAGGATGAAACCATAAAACTGCTAGTCGCTTAAATGTCCGTCTGCTGAATCCCAGGCTTTATACTCAACCAACAGTTTTAATCAAATAGTCGATGGTTTTTAAGACTGACTCTGAAATTAAGAGATTCTAATGTATAATGAATGCGACAGTGTTGAAACAAAATTACTACGTTTATTGCCCAACTTATTTATGTTTAAATATAAATGAATCCCTATTATTCCCCTTGGTCACGCCATCACTAGTGAACGGCTGGACCGATTTCGCTAATTCTTTTTTTAGTTGAAGTACGAGGATGGTTAACATAGTATTGTCTTAGATTTACGCGAATATCACACATTGAAATAAAACTACTTTTTAACGGATAAAATAAACCGCGATAAAATCCGTTAAAAAGTAGTTTTATTTCAATACGAGGATGGTTCTTACGCAGAGAAAAATTAAAAAAGAAAACAATCTCCTCCGAGACTGCTTGACCGACTTTTATGGAATCTTATAAGTATCTATACACGATAGGTCTGAGAATCGGTCGTAATCTATTTTCGGACCCGGTAGGTGGCACTGCTTTACCGGGCATGACGACGTCTGCGGGGTCCGCTAGTAGTTATAATTATTATCGACTACATACAAGCATTATAATATTTATATTACGTTCCGATTTAAGCAATCTAAGCTCACAGTGTCTTGAACGCTGAATAATTTTTTCTTGGGTTTTGGTACAAATTTTAATATATTAAGCACTGGGTTCCAAACCATTTTCTCTGTTGAAATTAAGATGTTTTCAAATTTCAATAGACTCGTATATTATAAATTATACTACTTTTATACATTTTATCCAGCATCTAAAAACTAATCTTCCGAGGACATGTGACATCCACCAACCTGCACTTGGCCAGCGGGTGATAATTAACGCCTAAACTCTCATAATTCATAAGATAGTTGAGAGAAGACCCGTGCCCAGCAGTCGGACAACAAAAAGGGTTGAAATTATACATCATATCATAGATCATCATTATCGTAAGAGTTACTATAATGAAGAGGAATTTTATTTATTTCTACTTATCTTTTTACCTGTACCTTTTTTTGTATCTTTCCAACATTTGATACGTTGTTGGGACAACATTTTTTTTAATTCTTCGATAGGCTGGCGCTTGATGTTACCTGATGTTAAGCAATGATATAGTCTACGATGGAACGCGCTAGTCCAGTGTACCGATTCACTCGTGATAACAAATGATTATCGGTGAAAAGGTGGCAGTGGAATGAATCTCCTTAAGGTTAGAAACCATAAAGGAGCAACATGTCGACGACCCTCTCTGCATGGTGTCACCAGACATTGCACCGGAACACGGCAAGACGGCTTGGCGGTGCGGCTTTGTCTGGTGGGTGGTCACTAACCACGGCCGCAGCCTAACACTAGGTGATTGTCACCTGATTTGCACAACCCGAGGACCACGTGTGGGGATTCAATTAAAGGTTTACACCCACGGACGAAGTTGACTCAGCCCCCAAAATCAAAATCTGTTAAAAGTTGTTTTTTTTAAACTAAATCTCTGGCGACGTTCTTCTATGCTTATTAATTAATATTATAGAATATAGATAGTACAAATTATTGCAACAGCGTACTGTAAAACGTAGTACATTTAGAAGTTTATTTTTTGTATGAAAATTGTTTATGTTATGTTAAAATAAAAATAGCTTCATAATTAAATTATTTTACAGGAAAACTAATAAAAACAGTGTGAATTACGCCTCTATAAAGCTAATTTAATAGAAAACAGTGAAACGTCAAACGGTACTTCTTAGATTTAATGGTCTGTAATGTTTACTACAAACATTTTTTCAATGCAACTTAATGCTTTTATGGATTAAATTATTAAATAGATTAATTTAATGCTAAAAGGCTAATAATACATGTTTTTACAACATAAAGATACAAATGTTAAAATAACTTTTTTTTGTTTCTAACACATAATGGACTTAAAAATTGTTTGAAGGACTCAGTTTTTACTTACGAACTTATTCATAAAAATCTTATAAGCCTCTTTAGTTGAAATGGACTTTGTCTCTTTCTTTATCGTTTATATGTCAAGATGACAGACGAAGACAAACGAATTATAAACCTATTTTAGCTGTAATGAGCTTATAAGACGTTTATGAATACGGAAGTTAGTATGTATTTAATTTCTCTTTGTAATTGACCGTTATAAGCAAAGGGCATATAAATAAACGCTTGCTATATGTATAAACTATTTTCTGGAAACTGTTTTGGATCATTTACGCGAATATTAAACATTGAGATGAAACTATTTTATAACGGATTTTATCGCGGTTTAATTTACATTTCAAATCCTGACGTTTCAAAGTCTTTGCAGACTTCATGAAGTCTAAAACAAAGTAAAAATTGGCGGTTTTATCAATAAAATGGACTTTGTCTCTTTCTTGCTATTATACTGAAATGTCAATATGACATATTTTCAAAACAATGAAAAACAATTTACCATGCAATTTTATCTCATTTTTTTACATTTGGATCTTTATGTTTTAAATAAATGTATTATAATTACATTTTAGCATTAAATTAAAAATAAACCGCGATAAAATCTCTTAAAAAATAGTTCGGTATTGTGCGTTAATTTACTTATATCTTTTATTTTATTCTTCAATAGGCTGGCGCTTGATTACAACTTGCCTGATGTCAAGCAATGATGTAGTCTCCGATAGAACGCGATGTTTGTTCCCCAAATAAAATAAGTGAAAGATTCAAGTCAAAGAACTTTCACCTTAGATATATTTTAAGTAGATTTGGATACAAACAATTGTATTTAAATATTTGTTTACTTTAGCTATCTACATACATAATGTTATTAGGTAATGTTTTATTAAGCGGCACTTTTAATTACTCGCACGGAATTATTACACACTTTCGCTAAATTATATTTAAGAATAATAAGTACATAAATGCCTCACTGTGTGCATTACCAGTGGGTAATGCGCAAGATTCGACTCCCGGACCGAGCAGAATTATAAGTATTATTTTTATCTGTAAGTGCCTATACAACTTAAACGTAGAATCAAGTTTATAAAATGTGGTGTTTCCCAGTCCTACTTTCTGTACCATCCACCGACCAGATGTAGGTAACTAAAGACACCGCATGTACCTACCTACTTACGACCATATTCATAAAAAAGTTATAAAACTAGTTAAAATGGATTTTGTCTCTTTATTACTAGCATAAATGTCAAGATGACAGAAAATGTCAAAAGAAATATAAACCTATTTGAGCTATAAAGAGCTTAAAATACATTTATCAATATGGGGGTTAATCTATAAAAGGGTTATCGTATTCGACTTTTTTTTTATTTTTTATTATATTATATTATTAATTAATTATTTATTAAATTAATTAATAATTATAATTATTAATTAAATAAATTATTTTTCCTCTAAAAAAAAAATACAAAGATACTATACCTGCAAAAACCACTTACTTAACAAACGGATAAAAATATTACTTCTAAAAATGAAATAATATTTTATTTACACTATTTTTATCTTTAACAAGTATTACAACAAGCAATAACAATTATTTGTACTTACTTCAATTAAATAAACACTAATAGGTGCGCACACGCACTCGGATTGTTCTTAACTAAATATGATCGAAATTAAGAAAAAATCTCTCTTCACCTACGCTCTTTCCGCTTACGTGGTTAGATCCTTTCTAAACAAAATATTAAATAATAAGTTACGTTATATATTTACTTCAACAAGACAATAATATAATAAAAATAAAGATTTTTAGTTTGTTTGTTTCAACTCTTTTTTTTATATTCATTTTGGGGCGGAATTATCGATCGTCCGTGGTAATGCACCTTCAATCTGAATAAGGCCGAGAACATGACGATTTTTTGTCAAATAGGTTAATTAAAAATATTTGACAAGTATTATTATTTTTTTTGTGTCACTTAAATATAAATCTCGAATGACGTCACACCTACGTAACTACGCACTCTCACTCCATAACTTCAATGCGTTATAATTTAATATTGTTTCATTTCATTGATAAAGCAAAAAATACGTTTTTTATAATCTTACTGACGGACGATTTTTTTTTAAATCTCATTTATTTATTGGGACTTTGTTCTCATAGAACATGTCAGTCCCGTAAGGATGACGGACGAATTAAAATACGCTATTTCATACCTTGTCATCACTATTTCTACACGTAGTCCCGTATCCCCGCCCGGTTTGATTAAGCTTGTTTGGATGGAGTTCGTCAATCACATTTTTCTTAAGTGTTGAGCAATAGATGACTTAACCATTCGGCCTATTAGACATTCGATGAATTGTTATCCATAAAATATAATTCAGTGAAACGTTGAAATAAAACTACTTTTTAACGGATTTTATCGCGGTTTATTTTAGATTTTAGATCCCGACGTTTCAAAGTCTTTTCAGACTTCATGTTCACGGGTGGACTGAGGTATTTGACGTCCAAAAATATTAATCACAATTATTACTGAAAATGTATAAAGCACCCGTTTTGCGCAAGCACATTTCAGCTTTGAAAAAAAGAAACTGCATTAAAATCGGAATAAGGATGGACCGGTTGTACACAGACACAACATAGTTACACACGTCATACAGATACATAGTTACACACGTCAAATTTATATCACCCTGTATCGTCGAAGGGTTTAATAAATTGAAAGTAAAAAGCAAGCTGTTATTTAAATGCGCCAAGTCCGCCATATTGGATTTAATAGTCACTATATTTTTGGAGTTATTCTCAGCAAGGCAAAAAAAAATTGTAGGAATCAAAAATTATTAGACCGCCATCTTGACTGTACCGCCATGTTGAATTAAGAATGACATCATACAGCTAACCATGCATTGTCATTCAAATTTAACGTGTGTACAAAATTACAGCTCATTTGCTTGAAGGTATATGCTTCAAAATTGAGTTTTTTTATTTATTTAAAGAAACTCCACAAATTTACAACCCCTGACAGGCAATTTCTTAAAATTATATGATATAATTAGCCTGTCACATAATCCCACTACAAGCAATGAGTTGCAAGCAGTTACGAGCACTTGAGCAGCGTATTAACTCTCTCAGCTTGAAAATAGTTGAGAGAAGACCCGTGCCCACCGGTGGGACATTAAAAAAAGGGTTGATGTGAATGAGTTGTAAGATTCCACCCAAACTAAAATACATTGCAGGTTACTTAAAATCTTGTAAAATGGTATACAGCTCGGACGAAGCCGGGGTATTCGCAGTAGATATCTAAAGAAACAAAATTTATAAAAATATGAATGATTACGCAAAGGTGTAACTTTTATAGTGGCATAGATGTGCGCTCGCGATTCTAATTCTGTACATAAATAAACAACTAACTAATACAATTAATTATATATACAGGGTGTTTAAAGATGGAGATGATAACTAACTTTACAGTCAAGTTATGATGAGTTATGACGGTGGTTCCTGACATTAATATGTGAAGAAATTTGCAAACATGAATAAATTTATTATTTTAATAGTTTTTACTAGCTTCGGACCGTGGCCTCACCCGCATGGTACTTTTTCAAAGTCCTCTATCATTTACACTGCACCTATATTAAAATTTGTCATATTTATTTATTATACAGTACTAGCTATCCGCCGCGGCTTCGCCCGCATGGCGTACATTTTATATTATGCCCAGCTATGGGACAAAAAGTAGCCTAAAGTCTTCCTCAATAAATGGGTTATCTTATAGTGCAATATTTTATCCTTATCATACCAGTCGTCCCTAAAATTAGCACGTTTAAACAAACAAACTCTTGAGCTTTATAATTTTAGTAGATATCAGTCGCGAAGGGTGGAAGTCTGAAAAAGGGAAGCAGGAGCAAAAAAGTTCTTACATAGGAAAATAACATCTCTTCACTACCGTCACCGATCGTTCTTACACTTGATGCTATACTTTTTCATTTCTATTTAAAACTTTAAGGCTTTACATAACATATTATTAAGTACGTGTAATATTGACCATTTCCTAAAGGGAAGCCGATGGGAATCGGTTTGTATGGACTCTTCGCCACTGGTAGGTATAGATAACATCACAATACCGTTCTTGGGAACGAATCTATCACTAGTTACTCCAGTTTACGCTATTCCAGCCTTACACTTAGGAAGTAGGTTGGGTTCAAAACCCGCTAGGGGATTTGAAACCTGACGTTTCTTTCACCGTGTCGCTATCGATCTCGAACAGATTTAATTGTGAAATTGATAGATATTTAAACACATTAATACATAATAAAATAAGTAATAAACATAGAAAAACTGGGTAATAATATCATAATCATCATTCCCCCTTGCCTTTTTCCTATTTCTATTGTGGTCGGCTCCCAGTCTAACCTGATGCGGCTAGCTACCAGAATTATACGATCGACTGCCATCAGACCTCGAAACCCGTAGGGAACCAGTAGCCGAGATGGTTAGACCAGTTGTCAGATTATATTGGCTTCTGACTACATGTAACTATTGTCTTTCACCAACGACTTGACGTGCTCTCCGAGGCACAGAGGGTAGTCCCTCAATAAACCAGACACCAAAACAAATATTGTCCGGGGCGGGAATCGAACCCGCAACCTCCCGGACACAGTATAGCCTGATCGGATGGCTTACACCGCTCGACTACCGAGGTCGTCAAACTGAGTAATAATATAAGTAATGAAAAATTTAATAAAGCCAATAATAACACGAGTATGTTTATTAATTTCTTCTCCCGCGTCGGACCACAGTGCATGTCATAAAGAGAGGATTTTTTGCTGAATTGTCAGAAGGCTGTAGTAACGAATTCAGTGGTGTGATATTCTTTACACGAGAGCAGGTTTATAGGCCGACCGTTTAACTCGCGTATCGCCATCTGAGGTACAAAGTCATAAAACATTAATTAAATCTCTTAAAGAACTATTTAATCACAGATAAAAGTAATGTAAGACTATTCGTCACTAATATCCATATCGCTTGAATCATCATCACTGTCTGTGCAACTTGAGGAGTCATAATCTTGGCGATAGGCGATACGCGAGTTAAACGGTCGGCTTATAGCTGTCGGTGCTGTCGTTCCTACACTTCATCTCAGGGAAAATCAATCTCGGGCGCCTAGACTGAACGATGTAGCGAAGAAATAACAATTATGTAGTACTTATACATTACTTGAAGGTGTAGGCAGAGGTGAAAATCAGACACTTTTCGACGGCTATGTTTAGGTCTCTTACGTAATAAGGGGCGAATGCCATTCTTCGGACAAAACTCCAAACTACAAGCTGTCATTACGATTTTATAAGTACATCAGAAATATTTTATGCTCAACCCAGGAATCGAACCTCGAGGTAATTAAGAACACGCTTTCCACTGGCACAGATAATATAATACTATACTACTGGACTACTAAGACATGTACTGACGTCGAATTGATAACCTCGCTTTTGAAGTCGGTATAAAACACCAAGTATTGTGTAAACCCGTGGGCTGGTACAACCATATTGGGAATCTGTTGAGATCAGCTTTTTAGAAATCTGTTACTTTTTGGTACAAATTGACACCAATATAAATAAATAGGTACCTATAGCAAGATCCTTTTCACCGACTTATAGAAAGGAGGTAAAAGAAAAAAAAATTGGTTGCCTGTAAAGTCGGTATACGGGCGAAAGTTTTACGTGACAACGACTTTGAGTGGTAAAATAATTTTAATGTGAATATTCATTCGTATAGTAGGAAGAAGGATGAAATAATAGTAACAATTTAAAACATTTATTTATACAAAGAATTATATTTAAAACATTAATTTATACAAAGAATCTCGCTCTTAGGCGGGCTAACTGTGCTCGAGTGGAAGGGACGCGTGCCTTTCACTTTTTATGTCTGTCTCTCTCGCTCTTAGGCGGGCTAACCATGCCCGAGTGGAAGGGACGCGTGCCTCTCACTCGCTCTCATTGTGAGCGCATAACGTGAGCGGAGCGTAACGCAGTTTCTTGAAGTGTCACCCGGCAAACCAATTTATAAGACGTTGTCACGTCAAAACCTAATATTATAACGCTTAAGATTCTCAGGGATGTATAGTATAGTGGGACATTAACACACACGGTCATCTGATCCCAAACTAAGCAGAGCTGGTACTATGGAAACCAGATAACTGATAATATACTACATATAACAGTTTTCTTTTGTAAATACATACATAAATATAGATAATTACACCCAGACACAAGACACACAGACTTAGTTAAACAAATGTTTGTCTCGGGTGGGTATCGAACCCACGACCTGCGCCGTGAAAAGCAAATATCTTACCGACCACGCCACCGGCCCGTCAGATTACGGTCCGATTGAAAAATTCTTGTACTGTAAGCAGCGGTACGGGCTTCGCCTTTAAAATTTTTGTCGCTGGTGCGATTCCCGGTCGTCTTTGTGTAATTGTTTTATCGCCGCTGCTCAATATCGGTGAAGGAAAACATCGTGAGGAAACCGGCATATCTAAGAACAAATCATTCGAGGACATATGACATCCACCAATCGCACTTGGCCAGCGTGTGTGGATTAAGGCCTACTCTTTCAATTCTTAATATAGTTGAGAGAAGACCTATGCCCAGCTGTGGGACACTAAAAAGAGTTGAAGTGAATGTTATTATGTCCTCTAAACTTTTATCAAAATATTATGTATGATGTAACTGACTTGGTGGTGCAGTGGTTAGTGACCCTGACTGCTAAGCAGAAGGTCGTGGGTTCGATTCCCAACCAAGAAAATCTTAGTGTGATGAGCACGATTTTTTGTTCTGTGTCTGGGACCTGGGTATAATTGATCTATAACTAGCGGCCCGCCCCAGCTTCGTCCGGGTAGCTTCAGCCCACTCAACAAGTTACAAAAAATGTGATAAATAAAGAACCGCTCAATCGATTTTGTGCAAACTTCACATAAACCATCTACTAAATAGCCCGAACAATGCCTAAACATTTGGTTTGAATAGGTTCCCTTTCGAGCAGCGGTGGCGCAGCGGTACGGGCCTCGCCTTAGAAAAATAAGGTCGCGGGTTCGAATCATGGTCGTGCCCACACATCTTTGTGTGAATTGTTTCACCTTCCCTGCTCAATATCGGTGAAGGAAAACATCGTGAGGAAACCGGCATGTCTAGGAACTAATCATTCGAGGACATGTGACATCCACCAACCCGCATTTGGCCAACGTGTGTGGATTAAGGCCTAAACTCTCTCAACTCATAAGATAGTTGAAAGAAGACCCGTGCCCAGCAGTGGGATACTTAAAAGGGTTGAAGTGAGGTTCCCTTTACATAAGCAAATATGATTGCTTAATTTGGTGCTAGATGGCGCTGTGTGTATGTGCGAAAATATTGTTCCTAATTATTATGAAATTAATTCAGATCCGGTCAGTCAATCAATTTCACAACAGTACAAATTTAAAACTTGTTGCTAAAATCGAGATAGATTCACCTTGACCTTGTGTTGCATCATTAATCCGGTTAACAATGAGATATCGACTAACTAGAGTTACAACACTATTGACATATCGACAGCTGTAGCACCTCACTATGATTGACGTGTGCCGAGCAAATTGTTATCTACTTATCAGGTTATTATTAACTGGCTTAACGTTAAAAAGAGGTTGTCGTTTATATAGAATAACTTTAGTAATGACCCAATACGGGCCGGTGGCGTGGTCGATAAGTTACTTGATTTTCACGCCGCAGGTCGTGGGTTCGATTCCCACCCGAAACAAACATTAGTGATGAACATTTGTGTATGTGTCGAGTCTGGGTGTAAATATCTATTATAAGTATATATTTACAAAAGAAAAGTATTATACATATCTGTAGTATATACCAGTTATCTGGTTTCCATAACACAAGCTCTGCTTAGCTTGGGACCAGATAACCATGTGTTAATGTCCCAGAATATTTAATACGACAATTTTTTTAACCTATTTATGAACTATTTCATCTCAGATTTCAAATAAAAAAACCGCGTCAAATCAGTACAACTGTTTAGGCGCTACGGGGCAATAAACTTGCACACAGATACACAGAACTCTCAACTATCTTACGAGGCGCTGTGGTACGGACCTCGCCTTAGAAATTTGAGGTCGCGGGTTTGATTCGTGGTCGTAACTTTTGACGAAATAGGAGTGATACGATGATTGCGTACCTTACTTCAAAAGTCTTCGGATTTTAACACTTCCTTCCCTTTATATTTACGAAGTCGTCATATTTACAAGAGATAATTTACATTTATTTGAAAACTTAAATAGTACACGACATAACCATAAAATTAGACACAAACCACATAAAAAATCTATTTATAGTAAAAACTTTTTAGGCATGGCGCCATCTATATACAATAAACTACCTAAATCCATGCTAGACATCACAAACAAGAAGTTGTTTAAAAAACGATTATTTGAATTGTTAGTAGAAAAAACATATTATAAGGTAAATGATTATTTAATTGATAAACTGTAATCCGTGGTATTATTATTGGATAAACTTATAATAATTGAATTTAATTATATTGACCATACTGAATAATTGACATATCATATTTATAATTGGACATATTTTTAAAATGTATAATTTATAATATTAATTTTTTTTTTCCTCGTATAATTATGTTGTAATTTTTTTAATAACTTTTATAATTTGCATGCCATGGACGGCAAAATATGGAGAACCACAAATCTTTAATTATTATAACAACTTTATAAATGTACCTACCCATATTTGCAAAGTAATAAATGATTATGATTATGATTATTATGATTATGATAAGTTTCACGCGTGTATAAGCACCTAAACAAATGGACCGATATTGATGTGATTTTTTAATTTAAAATATAATAATAATAATATAGTGGGACATCAACACACGGTCATTTGATACCAAACTAAGCAGAGCTTTAACTATGGAAACCAGATAACTGGTAATATACTACTTATAATACTTTTCTTTTGTAAATATATACTTCAATATAGATAATTACACCCAGACACAAGACAAACAGACATATTTAAACAAATGTTTGTCTCGGGTGGGAATCAAACCCACGACCTGCGGCGTGAAAAGCAAGTATCTTACCGACCACGCCACCGGCCCGCCAAATATGCGTCGGTGGTAATTAAATTTTTAATTTATTGTTAACCAATTGAAGCTGTATTTTGTCTCTTTCTCTCCTAATAAAATAGTGAAGCATTTTTAATTGATCCTTGACCAAGTAAAAAAGATCATTGTTATGGGAGAAACCCAAATTATGACCTTTTGATCCGAAACAGATTAAATCAAACCGGTTTGTATGTTCATAAAAACTTTGATTAAAATGCTAACACCGACCAGATACCTATAGACGGCGCAAAGTTCTCGACAAACTTATTAACCGAATTCTAAAGCGGAGGTTCTATTTCCGACTTTATGTGTTTTTATACACACACACACACACACTTCAACCCTTTTTAGTGTCCCACTGTTGGGCACGGGTCTTCTTTCAACTATCTTACGAGTTTAGGCCTTAATCCACACACGCTGGCCAAGTGCGGGTTGGTGGATGTCACATGTCCTCGAATGATTAGTTCTAAGACATGCCGGTTTCCTCACGATGTTTTCCTTCACCGATATTGAGCAGCGGTAATGAAACAATTCACACAAAGATGTGTGGGCGCGATTGGGATTTGAACCCCCGACCTTATATTTCAAAGGTGAGGCTCGTACCGCTCGTGGCTTGATGTATAGCCGTGTGTACTAATGATTACATTGACGGGTTAAAGGGAGAATGAAGATATACAGATAAAGATATTTAAAAGATTTGAAGAAAGTGGCGTCTAAAAGGTATCTAGTCGGTGAAGGCTAGGCTTCTCATAATTAAATATTCTGAATTTTGCTCAACGTGTTTTAGTATCTACCTATCTATACTACCTTTGCATACAGGAAAAAACGGTCAAGAGCGAGTGAAAATCGCTGGGTGAGGGTTCCGTTTAATACCAGGGGAGCTGGTAAATCAATTTACTTAAAATTAAAGTAAACTAAAGAAATTCCTTGGCTTTAAATGACTCAAGAGTTTCGTCTGACTGAGTGCATAAGAGTAATTAATTACTTATACTACAAATTACCAAATTTTATTGTTTTTAATGACTAATTTTATTGAGTAATCTTATTTAGTATGTATAAATCTATATTAGTACTAGCTGCCCCAGCGAACTTCGTACCGCGCAAAATTGTGAATCTAAACCATTCCCAGATCCCCTTGAACACACACAAAAAATTTCATCAAAATCGGTCCAGTCGTTTAGGAGGAGTTCAGTCACATACACACGCACACAAGAAATATATATATTAAGATATTTAAAAATCAATTAGTGTTCATAAGTCTCGCTAAAACTCGAGAAAGACTGAACGGATTTATCTTATCTTGGTCTTCGTAGAGGTTGTAGAGGTCTAGGGAAGGTTTGAAAGGTGAGAAAAAAATATTTTTTAGAAAATTATAGGTCTTTTATTTATAGATTGAGGCAGTACGAAGTTTGCCGGTTCAGCTAGTATGTATATAAAAATGAATCCCTAATTCCCTTGGTCACGCCATCAAGCGTGAACGGCTGGACCGATTTCACATTTTTTTTTAATATTCCTTTTAGTACGAGGATGGTTCTTACGCAGAGAAAATAAAAAAAAACTGTTTCCTGCGAAACGGCTTGACCGATTTTTATGGAATCTAATATCTATATTCGATAGATCTGAGAATTTTCGGACCCGGTAGGTGGTACTGCTTTATAGGGCAGGACGACGTCTGCGGGGTCCCCTAGTACTTAATAAATTTGTATGCCTATGAGGCTGATCACAGCATAAGCTTATTATATTACAAAACCTATGTACCTTTGACCTGTGTATCACAAATAAACTGATTTGATTTGATTTGATTCACTTTAGCCCTTTTTAGTATCCCACTGCTGGTCACGGGTCTTCTCTCAACTATCTTACGAGTAGAGAGAGTAAAGGCCTTAATACACACGCTGGCCAAGTGCTGGTTGATGGATGTCACATGTCCTCTAATGATGAGTTTTCAGACATACCGGTTTCCTCACGATGTTTTCCTCATCAGGGCTAATAATAAAAATAATAATAAACAACAGTATTCATTGTGCAGCGATGGTTTAGCGGTATGGGCCTCGTCCTTGAAATATAAGGTCGCGGGTTCGATCCCCGGTCTTGCCTTTACAACTTTTTGTTAATGGTTTCATCGCCGCTGCTCAATATCAGTGAAGGAAAACATCGTAAGGAAACCTTTAAAGTAATTATTCGAAGACATGCGACATCCACCGTCCCGCACTTGGTCAGTGTGTGTAGATTATCTAAACTCTCTGAATTAGTAAGGTGGTTGAAAAAGACCAAGCCCAGCAGTGGGAATTGAACAAGAGTTTCGTTTTTAACTTTTGGAGTACGGAACCCTTTTTTTTTTTTTTTTTTTTTTACGATGGAGAATGCATGACGCATACCCCGCCTTATTTCAGAGGACGAGGCGGGGTTATGTAGGACTAGTTTAAGGCCGCAGCCACCCCTTAAGCGCAGGCCGAAGGCGACCTGCGCAGGGCCCTACCCACTAAACTCCACCGACTCCAGCATCCACGCTCGGCGGGAACACGGGATCCATAAAGACACAACCGCGAACCCGCCAGTGGGAGCCCACCGAAGCAGGCTCCTACGTGTTGTTACGTCCCAGGAGAGTTTCTGGGACTCTTCGACGGCGGACCAGTGCAATGCAGAGAGCGAATTCCTCAATTCAACTCCCCGCTGGTCACATCGAGGTGGGGTGGATCAGCGGGCGAGGGCCCGCTGCCTCCTGCCTCTCCGTCTCCTGCGGCACGGGGCGGAGAGGACATCGTCCTCCCTCGCCCGCTCCGCCGCCTCCTTCTGTGACATAACTGAGTCGCAGAAAGAGGCCACCGCCTCCCAGGACCCCTCACTCTCGAGCATCTTATGTACGATGCTCGTGAGGGAGAGGTCCGGCCCTACTACGGACACTAGAGTGCGTCGCTCAGAGGACCAGGCGGGGCATACCTCGAGGGTATGCCAGGACGTGTCCTCCGAAGCGCCGCACTCATGGCAGACAGGAGTCGGCTCCCTACCGATCCGCCACAGGTACTTACCGAAGCAACCATGCCCGGTCAGCACCTGCGACAGACGATAAGTCACCGACCCATGTCGCCGGTCCGCCCAGCGATCCAGAACGGGGCGGAATGCTTCCACGGTACGCAAGAGCGTACCGGAGCCCGTCACCCGTTCTAGATCGCCGGCCCACCTAACCAGCAGGTCGTTCCGCGCCGCGCGCGCTTCCCACTGTCGCCCCACCATAGGCATCTGCCTCCCGGCTTCCGGCTCCCTAACACTGCGGCGGTACCTTTCCGCAAGCACTTCCGCCTCCAACTCCCACGGGGGGGTGCCAGCAATCATACAGGCCGCTGTCCGGGACACAGTCCGGTATCCCCGTATTGCCCTCAACGCTACGGCCCGCTGCGGCTTTCGCAGTGAGACCTTGGCCCTCACGTCGAGGGCATCCGCCCAGACCGGTGCCCCGTACAGCGCCATGCTGCGCACCACCCCCGCATACAACCGACGGCAGGGCGCGCTGGGCCCGCCGATGTTCGGCATAAGCCGACCCAGCGCGTCTGCCGTCCTAATCAATTTCGGTTCTAATCGGCGGAAGTGCTCGCCGAATTTCCAGCGGGGGTTGAGCAGAAGCCCCAAGTACTTCATATGGGGCTTTAACTCAACCCGTACTCCCGCTACTCGTACCGCCGCACCTAGGAGTACGGAACCCTAAAAATACACGAGTTTCTTAGATGCGGTTTGTTTTAAGGAAAGTCACATGTATAATATAGGAAAATAAGAACTGGCCTTGCGATCTTCAATGTTAGCTATGTCGCAGTCCAAGCTACAATTCATACATCACATAAAATGGCCAGAAATATTAACAATATATAGCACACTTTAAAATAGTGAGTGACACTGTTTTTGACAGTGACATTTTGATCAGTGCCTTCGTGTGACAGGCAAGATGACTGAATTATTATTTTAGTCTCACTCTCACATCACTTCAACCCTTACACGGTTCTTCTCTCAACTATCTTTCGAGTTGAGCGAGTTTAAGCCTTAACCTTAATTCACACACGCTAGCCAAGTGCTAGGGATGTCACATTATTTCTTAGACATGCCAGTCTCCTCACGATGTTTTCGACTATCGTTTAGAGATAAGTAGAAAGAAATAAGACTATACTTGTATCACTTGGGTCACACTTAGTTGTACAGTGAAAACGCCCGGTTAGAGCGACTTAATTCCAAGCGATAGGTGAATGTCACAAATGTCACAATCAAAAGTTTAAAAAGAGCGGTGCTGTTCATTGATCTCATGATGTGCTAGAGAAGAAGCTATATCAAGCTGTGATATCATGATACGGTTGGTTTTAGTCCAGCCCCCGGACGTTAAAAATAAGACAACTCCTAGGCCCTTATTTTCCCTAGGCGAACAAAGACTTTTTTAATATACTCAGAGAAACGACGGGCCGGTGGCGTGGTCGGTAAGATACTTGCTTTTCACGCCCCAGGTCGTGGGTTCGATTCCCACCCGAGACAAACATTAGTGATGAAAATTTCTGTTTGTGTCGAGTCTGGGTGTAAATATCTATTATAAGTATATATTTACAAAAGAAAAGTATTTTATGTATAGTATAAACCAATTAGCTGATTTCCATAACACAAGCTCGGCTTAGCTTAGGACCAGATGACCGTGTGTGTTAAAATCCCATAATATTTATTTTTTTAATAATAATAATAACATTATTTCAAGTTTTAAAATTATATTCATATTTGTTAATAAACTAAATCTAAGGGGTTAGTCTTAATCTATTCTATTGGTTATTTTTATTTGTATCTACGTATATATCTACTTCCAGTCAAGCCTGCTTGCAACAAATACTAAATTCCCACTATTACTGCAACACAGATCTTTATTCGTTCATAGTTAGTGTAGCTGTCATTTTGACTACACATTGTATTGGTTGTTTGTTATTTTTAGTGTTTGTAGTAAAAATATTGAAAATATTATTATTGTGTGTAGTAATATACTAACTTAAGTTATTCAGGTAAATATCTATTAAATAAAATTTCCATGTCACAATGTTAGTTACCGTACTCCTCGGAAACGGCTTTACCGATTTTTACCAAATTTTATATGCGTATTCAGTAAGTCTGAGAATCGGCTACTATCTATTTTTCATATCACTAAGTGATAAGGGTTGTTCACCCTTAATTTTTTTATTTTATTTTTGGACGAATTTTTTTGTTTTTGTTGAAACCATAATGGAGCAATAATTCCGACCCACCTTTTTAAATAGTGTCACAAGACATCGCCTCGACTTTTAACATATTTTATAAAAAAAAATATTGAGGTGAATTAAAATAAAAATATTATTTTTAAAACTAAGATTAATATTTAAAATTATATTAAAATAATGAAACAAAAGACTGAAATAAAATAATTAGAGCATAATTATAATCATAAAACTAATGACTTACTAACCTAGCCTAACTTTTATTATAAATATTATTATATTATATATATTTTATCTTATCGTCTGTTATATTATCTTTGTATTGTCACTACTTTGCTAGAATAATCCATTGTAAAATTATCTGTGACGCCTTGATGAACGTTATGGAAATAAAAAACATTGTTTAAACCTTGTTACACTGGGGAGCAAAGAAATTGACCCAGCTTTTACATTTAAAATCACATTCAATTAAAAGCTTTCAGTCTTAGAACATTTAACAGGGAAGTTTTATACGCAATTTCTAGTACTAAATTGTTTCTGCCCGTTTCTCTGGAAGGGTAGGTAATCACCTAATCACATACCTACAGCTTATGCTGGAGATGTACAGCTTGATGTGTATACGGCCGCGCTACGAACGATCAACGTATCTACTGCTCGGATCAATATCAAATAGCAGATTTTATTAAAACAATTTCTCAAAAAACTTTATATGGGAAAATGACCATAGCTCACAACAATGAAACAAAATGCCGCACGAAATCCTGTACATTTATAACTCACTGCAACAATCCTGCAATACTACCAAAAAATATGCACACAGTCAAACTCAATGAATGACCTGATTAAAAATAAATGCAGGGGGATTCACTAATTTTCTAAGATAGAAGATATGAAATATTTGAACATTGATTCGATTTTTTTGTCCGCCATTGTATACCTACTACTATAAAAAAAGACTGCATGAAACAAAAGGTTTACCAAAAAAATGTCTGCGTAATCTATGTAGGTAAGCAATTTTTGCGTTAAGTCCTTATACATACGGAAACTGAATTTAATTATCAAAATTAAAATACTGGTTTTACTGGCAACACCTAACCAAAATAATATGTATATATTCGTAAATTATCTGAGTGCCTTCAAAACCACACTGAATACAAAGTAACTGACTGCTATACGCCGACCGTTTAACTCGCGTATCGCCTATCGCAAAGATTCTGACTCCTCAAGCTGCACAGACAGTGATGATGATTCAAGCGATATGGATATTAGTGACGAATAGTCTTACATTACTTTTATCTGTGGTTAAATAGTTCTTTTAGAGATTTAATTAATGTTTTATGACTTTGTACTTCAGATGGCGATACGCGAGTTACACGGTCGGCCTATAACATACGTAACACGCCTCTTTGTTGAATTTTAACTGTTACTCGATGTGATCTGTCTAGAATAGGTACTCGTATCTCTCGTATACTCGCAAAAATTACTTGTAAAACCTAAAACTAATAACTACTATGGAAGAAAGACAACAAAATACATGGTCCCTAACATATACAATAAAATAGATGAAATAAGATTAGATGAAAGTAAAATACAAAGTGATATAAATAAATTAAAAAATATACTGTCTATACAGCAATTTATAGCTATAGGAAAAATCACTTTAAATTGATTTCTATATATTTTGTTTAAAAACACGTGTGTAGGTATAATTTGATTTGCATTAATTTATCTAAGCGTTACTTACCAACAAACTGTTTTACAGTTTGGCAAGAGGAATATGGGGGCTGAGTCGCCTTCGTCCGTGGGCGTAGTAGACCTTTAATTGAATCCCCACACGTGGTCCCCGGTTGGTGCAAATCAGGTGACAATCAACTGGTGGTAGGCTTCGGCCGTGGTTAGAGATCACCCACTAGACAAAGCCGCACCGCCAAGCGGCCTTGCGGTGTTCCGGTGCGATGTCTGGTGACACCATGCAGTGAAGGTGGGTCGGAATTGTTGCTCCTCCTTAAAGAGACTCATTCCACTGCCACCTTCTCACCGATAATCATTGGTAATCACGAGTGAATCGATATACTGGGCTGGCGCGATCCATCACAGACTCCATCACAGACTACATCAGGCAAGTTGTAGTCAAGCGCCAGCCTATCGAAGAATAGAAAAAAATTATAAATGTAACATTTTACCATTTTATTTGGTTAAATTAAAAATAACTAGTTATTAATAAAAATCACTAAGAAAGTAAACCCTGAACCCTATATTCTTTTAAGTCTCCTGAAATAGACGTCCCCAAGGATTATTGCAAACACAACCAGTACCTAATGTAAAATAAAAACATTAAATTGCTCCAAATATTTTGACAGGCGTTAGTTAAAAACAAAACTAATGACTTACTAACCTAGCCTAACTTTTATTATAATTATTATTTTATTATACATATATATTTTATCTTATCTTCTTCTCCTGTATTTATAAACGTCTTATATGCTCATTATAGCTAAAATAGGTTTATAATTCGTTTGTCTTTGTCTGTCATCTTGACGTTTATACTAGTAAGAAAGAAACAAAGTTCATTTTAAATACAGAGTCTTCTAAGATTTTTAATAATAAGTAGTTTAAGTTGGCCAAGTGCCGACTAAGCGCGTGCAAGACAAAAAAATTAAAAAAAAATTGTTGTGCTTTCCAATCTTATAATTTCCCGAATATTTCTCCTTTCAACAATTATAACGTTATCCATACGATATGAGTATTTCGAAACGCCCGGTTAAACAAACTTGAACCTTCATTGTGATAAGTCCAAAGCCCTGCACGTTCTGTAAATAAATAACATTGCATACTTTTAAATTGATTGCATTGTTTATTACTTATCTACAATAAATAATATTCCGTGGGACATCACACTTTTTATTAAATAATAATAATAATATAGTGCGACATTAACACACACGGCCATCTGATCCCAAACTAAGCAAAGCTTGTACTATGGAAACCAGATAACTGGTTATATACTACATATAATATTTTCCTTTTGTAAATACATATTTAAATATAGATAATTACACCCAGACACGAGACAAACAAACATGTGATGAACAAAAATGATGAACATAACATACATTGTCGGGCTGTCATGGTCATGAACAATATGAGAAGATGTCTGTTTGTCATGAGTCTGGATGTAATTATCTATATACTAGCTGACCCGGCAGATTTCGTACTGCCTCAATCGACTGCTATTTTTAGGGTGTTCCCGGCAATTATTCGAAGTTTTCTCATCTTTTAAACCTTCCCTAGACCTCAACGAACATTTCAAGACCATTTTAAGATAAATCCGTTCAGCCGTTCTCGAGTTTTAGCGAGATTAACGAACAGCAATTGATTTTTATATATATAGATAATAAGTTTGTACTTATTTTCAAAAGAAAAGTAGTACATAGTATTGAAATTGTTCCACTGCCACCTTCTCACCGGAAATCATTTGTAGTTACGAGTGAATTGGTATAGTGGGCAGACGCGTTCCATCGTAGACTACATCATTGCTTAACCTTAGGAAAGTTGCTTGCGTGTGTGTATTACGTAGGGCCTAAACTCTCTCAACTATTTAGATAGTTATAGACCCGTGACCAGCAGTGCAACAGTGCAACACTTTTATACATGTATCACTTAACCTATTCTCAGACCTACTAAATACACACATAAAATATCATTAGATTCGATCAAGCCGTTTTGGAGGAGTTTTGTTACAAACACTTTGATACGAGATTTTTTTATGTCAGATATTATTACTTTATAAGGAAGTGTGAGCAGCGGTGGCGCAGTGGTACGAGCCTCGCCTTAGAAATATAAGGTCGCGGGTTCGAACCCCAGTCGTGCCCACACATCTTTGTGTGAATTGTTTCATCGCCGCTGCTCAATATCTGTGAAGGAAAACATCGTGAGGAAACCGGCATGTCTAAGAATTAATCATTCTAGGACATGTGACATCCACCTACCCGCACTTGGCCAGCGTGTGTGGATTAAGGTCTAAACTCTCTCAACTAGTAAGATAGTTGAGAGAAGACCCGTGCCCAGTAGTGGGACACTAAAAAGGGTTGAAGTGAAAGAAGTGTGATATCCCACGGACTATAACGCAATGTTAATAAAGAGTGCCGATCAAGGGTAACAAATGACCCCACTGTGCCTACTGAGAGTTCACCTTGTCAAATACCTTGTAACTTTTTAAATAAATGTTTTGTTTTAAAATCAAATAAGAAAACTGACAATAAAAACAAATGATTGAAGGTTACACTGGCGCCGGCGCATGTTAACTCTATGAAAAAAAGTGCTTACGCAACGAAAATTCTTAACTTTTTAAACACAACGGAAATGAAACGAAACTAGTTTGTAATGGATTTTATCGCGGTTTTATTTAGTTTTTTTTTTTATATTCCGAAGTTTCAGTCTTTTCAGACTTCATGGTCACTGGTGGAGTTTTATTTCAATTTGTGATATTCGCGTAAATATAAGACAATACAACAGAAATGCTTGCCTATATAGAACTAGCTGCCCCAGCGAACTTCGTACCGCGTATTATTACTGATGTAATACGTATGTATTTTTAATGCTACATTACACAAAAATAAAAACAAAAAATTTCGTCCAAAATTTAAAAAAACTTTAAGGGTGAACAACTCTTACCACTTAGGGGTATGAAAAATAGATAGTAGCCGATTCTCAGACCTACTGAATACGCATATAAAATTTGGTAAAAATCGGTAAAGTCGTTTCGCAGGAGTTCGATTACGCACACCTTGACACAAGAATTTTATATAATAGAAGATGTATGTATTCACAAATATGTACTTATTAAACACAAGCAAATGTAATTGCTTCATTTGGACGACGTCTGCGGGGTCCGCTAGTACTTACTACTAATTACACCTAGACCAACAATCAAGCTCATCACACAAAGATTTCTCTGGGTGAGAATAGAACCTCCGGCCTCCGGCTTAGCAGTCAGGGTGTGTCATCACTATGCTAACAAGCCAGTCTGAGTGGCTATTCTCATAACTTCCTTCCAACCGATTCTCCCAAATATATTTCGCGCGGTTTTTTTTACAAGAAATATAATTATCTCGAGGAAAACCATATTAAAATCTTGTGTACATTGCAGATATGCATAAACCAAGGTAGGTTACTAATAAAATGATAATTTCACTGAATAATACTTAAAGAGATTAAATTAATGATGGTTAGTAGCAATGGTTCTCAAACTTTTTTACACGCCTTTATTAGCTTCACGTTCATGTTTGTAACAGAATCTTCGAATGCAATTTTTACCCACTCCAAAACGTCAGATTCATTTGAAATTTAGCACACTTGTAAAGTACTGATGACAATACAATAGCTTAAAGTTCAACATTAAGAAAATCTAAAAAAGAACATTTTTACTTAAAAACATTTTAAATAAATCAAAGTTAACTATTTACTACTTTCTTGAAAACCAGTTTATGTACAAATTACTTTACTTCATTCCTTTTTAGATCCCCACAGTTGGGCATGGTCTTCTCTCAAATATTTTAACTATTGAACGAATTTAGACCTTATTGCGCACACGTTGGCCAATTGCACCTGATTACTTCTTAGACGTACCGGTTTCCTCACGATATTATCGTTCGCTTATTGAGTAGCGGCAATGAAACAATTCACACAAAGATGTGTGGGCACGACTGCCCACCAGACACAGGGGGAGAAATAGCTAGGTAAGGCGGTGCAGTAATGCGCGCCAAAATAGTAAATTGCCAATAATAAATTCATTTATAAGGATATATTCTTTTTTATTGTTAAGACGTGTGAACCTACGCCTATAGAACATTTCTGCATTCATTTTTTTTGTTTATTCATCTGCTTATTTTTTATATCAAATTCTTAACTTTATATGACGTTTGCTCGCAATCATTATTTTGCGGTTACTGAACTTTAGAGTCTGGTGGGCAGACGACTGGGGATCGATTCCGCACCCTATGTTTCAAAGGCGAGGCCGAATGCCGAAATGTATTATAAACAAAAAAAAAGAAAAATATAAATTAATATAATACTTATAACCTACTTAAAAGAAACAGGTATATGTTTCAAACTTATTTTATCAATTCGGCGGCGCCCGTATTAGATTGGCATTACGAGTATGTTAGGGTCAAAGAAACTAGTTCACGGCGCCGGCGCAAGCGTCAAGCACTATCAGCCCACCTTTTCATGCGAACGCTCTTTTACTACTGGACCGATTGAACCGCCAACACTGCACGCAATAATCTTCCCACTTATTTATAAATAAATCAATAAAGCTGAGAATAGCTAACATTACACAGCTTGTCCGTTTTTTTGCTATGACAATTTGAAATTACTTAACTTACTCTTCGTATACGTTTATAAATATGGGGGCTAATGGTCAATGTTTAAATTCTGTATTCCTTTACATCATACACCTAAGTCTACATAATATCCGAATTTCTGATACTCCTGTATAATTATGCCCTGCGTAAAATCGATCTTTGAATGTTTATTGTGAGCCTACTTAAATTTTCTAATATTTTATTTTTACTTCATTTTTTATAAATTGATATCACCCCAATTTTTTATAATATTACTGTTGATGAGGGGGACATTATCAACATATTAAGAAACACTGGTCCAAGGTATGTCAGTAAGGTCTGTAAGTATGCTAACTAATGTTTTGATTGCAGATGGAGTCGACGGGCAACAGCCAAGCATTAAGGACGTTATTCAAGTTATTAAAATACAGTTATAAAAACCAGATATAATTTTAATGAACATAATTTATAAATTGAGCATAATTTATGAACACTATAATATTATAAATTAAGTTGTGGAAGTGATAAAATCTAAATAAATGATACAATTAAGTGGAAACAAAAATATGAAAATAAAAGAAGTGATTTTTTAAATTAAATTGATCGATGAAGGTTGTGATATTACATTATAAAATAAATATGCCTACAATGTGCTTGAATGAATTGAGTTAGTATTCCTGTAGAGAGAGATTAGAAAGAGACAAGGTACTTCAGCATTTAATGGATAAGTAAACTTAAATATTCAAAATGGTGTTAAAAATAACAAAGTTGGTGACAAATAATAACCAAAAAGAAGACAATTTCGCCAAACTTCTTGGTGAATTTGGCAAATGGCAGTTACTGATCTTCGGGACAGTGTCTTTAGTAAAACTCAGTTCGGGATGGGTTCAAATGGCAATTTTATTCCTTACACCTAGCTTGAGTTATAGATGTGTTAATTTACCGAATTCTACTGAAGAAATATTGAATGCAACCTGTTATAAAGATTGTGAAGAATATGAGTACGATGCTACGCCTTTTGACAACACTATAATTTCGGAATGGGACTTGATCTGTGATAGGAAGTGGCTCGCTAGTTTGACACAGATGGTTCTTCAATTGGGTATCCTGATTGGGAGTATTGTGTCCGGATTTTTTTCTGACAGGTTAGTAAGATGTTGAAATGATGAATGACTGGTTTATACAGGTATCTATCCATTAAAACCTACAAACATGTAAAGACAATCTTTTGGTTGGAGGATTATTATTTTCTCTTCTGTGATAACCAGATACTGATAGAATTTGCTTACAGATAGTTCATTAATATGCAAATATTTAGTAACTAGTTAACATTTAGATAAGTAACATTTACTATTAACAAGTGGCGATATAAGCTAACCTGTTTGTTAGTCAATATATAGTTCATGATCTCACATAAAAACTCCAAATTTTGTTTTTGTTTGGTCAATAAGTAATGGCAAATTGGTTCCAAGTTTTATAGGCCTTTGACCGCATGGGATTCAGAACCGGTTTATACATCAATATTGTAATCTACTTATAACAACCAGTTTAGGGTGGGATACATTTAATAATAATAATATTACAGTGGGACATTAACACACACGGTCACCTGACCCCAAACTAAGCAGAGCTTGTACTATGGTAATCAGATAACTGGTAATATACTACATATAATACTTTTCTTTTGTAAATACATACTTAAATATATATATATATATATATACACAGACTCAAGACAAACAGACATGTTCATCACACAAATGTCTGACTTGGGTGGGAATCAAACCCAAGACCAGTATCTTACCAACCACGCCACCGGACCGTCAAAGCATAGCATTGTTTCGCATAATTTTATAATACTTTTATTATAATATTTTAGCATAATGATAACTTAGGCATGCCTAACATTTAAACTAATTAAGTAATTATGATGATTATCAATTTTGCATCTTGCATCTTCTGTCTGTGCCTATGTATGCTTAAGTCTTTAAAACTACGCAACCGATTTTCATGCGGTTTTTTTAGTAGATAGAGTGATTTATCAGGAAAGTTTATGTGTATAATAATAGCATGCATAATAGACAGAAAGACTGATGACTAATGTCGTAAATTGACGCATTTTTTGCGCTTACATTGCAAACGCTGGCTAAACCCTACGAGATACATATATCAAAATTATGTACTATAGTATTGCACACCTTAAAAAGGTCAACAAAAAAGTCCGCGGTGGTATATGTCTATCTCTTAGGGATAACCCGCAATAACCATTTTTTTATCTTTTACTTTCAACTAAAAGTAATGGCTTATTTACGAAGCGATTTTAAGCAAAACTGAATTAATCCTTATCCAATTAAGTATCATAAGTACTTTACGAATTCAATATAGATGGATCTGGCCGTTTACGGCATATAATTGAGATGAATATTTCCGAAGATATTACAGATTTAAAATGCAGGGACACAGCGGTGCGGCGGTAACGGCCCGACCACGCGCGGCGCGTGCTATTTGTCTTGTCTAATAACAAAAAAGGCTGTAAACGTTGCTTATAACTTTTATAAACACATTCTGTAAATATACCTTATTATATTTAGTATCAGTATTGTACCCGGGCGAAGCCGGGGCGGTTCGCAAGTAAATAATATTAGTGCATAATTATCTTTCAGGCGATAAGTGTTTAAAATAATATTGAGTCGCATAAAAGTTATAAAGTATATTATTTCTGAGACAATAAAGTAATTTTGTTTTTATGGTAGTTAGTAAACGTTTGTTTATCGATAAGTTATCGGGAGCAAGGAGCAAGACCGACGATTAACTCGCTCACTTCGTAAAAAGTTGCGTTACACAGGCACACAGCCAAATTTCTGACTAGTGCGTGAGGTACCTACTTGATCGGTCTGATCCGTTTTATGGCTCGCCGAAAAATTCCGATGAACCTTAAGCCTCTCGCAAATATTGTATAAATTTTCCGCATAAAAAATTAAGAAATCTAATCTAATTATCTTTATTATATAATTTCTTGACATGCCGACCAAGTTACGGTTCAGTTGCAATCGCGTTTCAATTAAGTTTACGTCTTTGTGCAAAATGGTATTCTTGTAATTGTCATATATTTAACATAAACGCCCGCGTCCCGCGAACTTGACGCAAGCGTACCTATCTGACAGCGTTTGTCAAAATTACGAGAGTACGGAAAGGGCTGTTTTGATCGAAACTTAACTGCAACTGCACTGCAACTGAACTCATTTAATTACGTGAATTACTTAACCTAATTTGATTTTTATCGTTCTAGGAAGATTCGATATGCACCTTAGCATGTTAGTACTCTTATCTACTTAAGTACTACTTTATTTGTCTCCAAATTTTTACATCTCGAGGCAAATTGATAAGATTATCTTTTGCGAAACACACGTTTTTATCAACTTCCGTCAATATTGCTATAGATAAATCCCTAAATATTATGATATGATATTATTATATGATATTAGATAATATCCAAGTATACCTACGTATTATGTAAGAAATATCAATGTCAATGGAACGGGCCGCGTATTAGCCGGGCGTGTGAGACGCTACTTCTAGGCTAATTCACGTAATTTCTTGACGCGCGGATCGAGTTGCGTGCGGTGCAGTTGCAATTAAGTGTACGTCTTAGTGCAAAATGGTATTCTTGTAATTATTTAGCTGTCATATCTAGGATAAAGCGCTCGCAGCAGTTGTCAAAACTACGAGAATACTGAAAGGGCTGTTTTGATTAAAACTTAACTGCAACTGCACTACAACTGAATTTATTTAATTACGTGAATTAGCCCTTTACCTACGTCTCCACTGAACTGAATTAGCATTTTCTAATGCTAACCCGCGTTAACAAATGCTGTTCTAATACGTCACAAAGGGTAACGATACGATTTTATCTAAATTTTATTTAAACAGTGAGTAGTTTGTTTCTGGCGGAGTGGCTCAAAGGACTCTAGCGCTTTAGACATTATCTCTAATAGACATTATGCGATAAATGGCGATTTGTTTTGTTTTTCAATGACATCCGCCATTTTGTTCGACATTAGCGCGCTTTAGACATTTATCTCTAGTAGACAAATGTCGAAAAATGGCGGACATCATTGAAAAACAAAAGAAATCGCCATTTTTGTTAGACATATGTCTACTAGAGATATTTATCTCTAGTAGACATATGTATGGTAGACATACGGTCAGGGCCCCAATTCTGGCGCTTTAGACATTTGTCTAAAGCGCCAGAATTGGGGCCCTGACCGTGAACATATATTTTAATTTAAGGTATTTTACTGGAACAGTAGGTTAAGGTGCGTTCCTTTAGCCGCGAACATGTTTTTTTAACTGGACTACAATCTAGACATAGTAAAAAGAGAGGGGATATCTTCATTCAAACGCATCGCGCGCAGCTTGTATGTGTGCGCAATAGCACATATAAAAGTAGTATAATAGGTTGAAATGAAACAATTTTATAACGGATTATATCGCGGTTTATTATAGATTTTAGATCTCGACGTTTCAAAGTCTTTTCAGATATCATGGTCACGGGTGGACCGAAGTTTGCTTGTTTTTTTAATACTTTTTTTTCATTTCACTCTTTCATTCCTTCAAGACCGACCAACGCGGGCATTTTGTAACACATAATTTTAACTCTGTACCGGTCGAGATTTCTTACATTCAAATTATTGTAAAACAGTAATAAAGGCATATTTTCAACATTAAAAAGGCATTATTTGGCACCGACCCTAACAATTACCTATCATTGTAATCCTATTAATGTTTTTACGTGCGCTAGTGTAGCGTTTAAGAATACCAATCCAGTAGTTCTCGAATCCAATCCTAATTTCGATACGAACGAGAGTCAACAGTAGGCCTTCTGGACATCGAACTTGACCCCGCAACATACAAACCTAGTCAACGTTTTACTACAGTATGTACAACAATATGTATGTATATAACCTAGGTATATAGATAACGAACTAGGTTAATTATACTCAAACGCAAATTCTTTTATAAATAGGTAACTAAACTGGGTTAACAAGGTCCTATAATTAATTCAAATATAAACTATATTTAATACTTAGCAGGGACGTGACATGCTTCTTAATTTTTTTTTCTAACAATCGATTTTTTCGCAATAATCGATTTGTTTTTAAAGTTCAAAACTTAATGGTGTTTTCAGTTTTAATCTTATATATTGAAATAAAACTACTTTTTAACGGATTTTATTGCGGTTTATTTTAGATTTTTTACATAATTATTAGACGGTGGCGTGGTCGGTAAGATACTTGCTTTTCACGCCGCAGGTCGTGGGTTCGATTCCCACCCCAGACAAACACTAGTGATGAACATTTGTGTTTGTGTCGAGTCTAGGTGTAAATATCTATTATAAGTATATATTTACAAAAGAAAAGTATTATATGTATAGTATATAGCAGTTATCTGGTTTCCATAACACAAGCTCTGCTTAGCTTGGGACCAGATGACCGTGTGTGTTAATGTCCCAGAATATTTATTTATTAATTTATATTTATTGTTGTGAAAAATCGATTATTGTTTTGTAAAAAGATCTATCAATACAATCGATTTCTACTAAAAAATATTTTTTTAACAATCGTTTAATTTACTTACTTAATCCATTTTACTTAGGTACGGTTTTACCAATCACACAGTAACGTTATCTACAACAGTATGGTTACTGGGCTCTGTCCTTGAAATATTTCGTAAATAGAACCCAAAGTTAGAAACCGTGTTTTTAATAAAACTGTTTTGCATTACAACAAAACAGAAAATTATGTGAGAAAGAAAACACACAGCGTTTAGTGAAGAAGCAATTGAGAACATTCCTATAAATATAGAAAACTTAAAGACAAGAAGTAGCAATTTACTTATCTCTATCTTAGTTACAAACTTAACCTAGTTTACTACGGAACCCGTAAAATTGTAGGTGATGTTCACCACTGCCTACACTTTCGAGTAACGATGTGGACGCTGCATTTAAAAATATTTTATTTCAGATACGTACATTCTTTTCATTTCAGATACGGCCGCAAAAACACATTCCTTGTAGCCACATTTTTCCTAATACTCCTTGGTTTAGCTGTACCATTCTCCCCCAACTATACCACCTTCACAGTCCTCCGGTTCTTCCTGGGATTCGCGACAGCTGGCACCATGGTGGTGTCCTTTGTGATCGTTATGGAGTCCGTGGGACCTAGGTACAGAGAGGTCGCTGGGTGCTTGTACCAGATCCCGTTTATAGTGGGTAAGTGGGTACCTACATTTGATCAAATTCGAGCTGTCTCGTAGGATATTAAATTCTCAATATAAATTTACGTCCTTAAAAAAAACCGACACTATACTAGAAATAACCATGATTTTATAGCGCATCAGGGTCTTCACAAAATCAGTACAGCAACTCTTTTATGGGGCAATATAGACGTTTTTAAAATAAACTTCCCGGTAATATTAACAACACCGATGTCATTAAATAAATTTAAAACAACTTGATAGAACAAACCATAAGTTATCTGAACAATATCGGGACTTAAAGGTAATATCTTATTGTAAATCTGTAAAATCTTTGATTTGTGAGATATTCTCCACCCCAAATTGCGACTTATGTAGGTAACCATTCAAAACAGAGAAAATCACAAAGAAACATTAGCGGTATCGATTGAAATTGCACTCAAAAGTGGAAAATAATATAAGGTAGATCTGATCATTTAAGTCTGTACTAAATAGACTACCTTCTTAGGATGAAAATAAACATTTGTGGAATATAGCGTCAACTTTGGATGTCGGTTTATTTTACTTTAAACAATTATTATAGACTATACTAACTATGATAACTATAATTTGCTTAAATACCGTTTCAAATGATTGTGATATCAATTGGAACATAATTATCAAACCGGTTAAGCAGTATTAAACTACCTAGGTATTATTATTACAAGTATTAACTGCGTTAGTTTATTGATTAGACTCCTGCGCATATGTATTTTTAAACCTAAATTAATGAACCGAATCGGTTCAGGTTCAGATACAAACAAACATTAGTTTATTTCTATGCAATGGATATAGAAGAAAAGGATGTTTTACAAAGCACACTCACGCTTGTAGTGACTGGAGGTGTAAGCGGAGCTAAATATCCCCCATTTTGTAGGCCCAGTTTCATATTAAGGAGGAAATCTTGTAATTAAAACCAAGTTAAGCACATTTATCGTCAACGTATCAAAAACTTGTATTAAAATATTTGGAACTTACAGATAATAACTTACAGGTTTAGATGCAATAGATAAGATAGGTAAAGCTAAGTTAATTCAGTTTGAATTCGAGGTCGACCTATAAAACATGGTTATCGGTTCAACCCTTATTAGTGTCCCACAGCAAGGCACGGGTCTTCTCTAAACTATCTTATGAGTTAAGAGAGTTTAGGCCTTAATCCACACACATTGGCCAAGTGCGGGTTGGTGGATGTCACATGTCCTCAAATGATTAGTTCTTAGACATGCCGGTTTCCTCACGTTGTATACCTTCACAGATATTGAGCATCGGAGATGAAACAATTCACACAAAGATGAGTGGGCACGACCAGGATTCGACCCCGCGATCTTATTTTTCTAAGGCGAGGCCCGTACCGCTGCGCCACCGCTGCTCAAAAAAACAAGATAAACAGCAATAGCCCCCCCCCCCCCCCCCCTTATATTGGGGACTTAAACAGCCGACGAAATGTAGGTGATATTCAACTCTGCCCACACCTTCTAGTAATATAGGCATGAGAGCTATAAAAGATAAATATTCACGTAGATATAAGAAAATACTTGGCTTGAATTCATACAAGCCTTACCGTATTCCAGGTCATATGACTCTGCCCCTGTTCGCGTACTTCTTCAGGAGTTGGGACAAATACCTACTGGCTGTGGGGATACCACCACTGATCTATTTGGGGTATTTTTTCGTGCTGACTGAGAGTCCAAGGTGGCTGGTGGGCGTTGGGAGGGTGAAAGAAGCTACACGGATTGTTACCAAGGCTGCGGCTATGTAAGTAATTCATGGTTCGTTGATATTTTTGGATTATCTGAACTATCGGGGGAGTTAGAGGAGTTTAGGCCTTAACCAACTGCTGGCTGGTTAAGACAGCGTGTTTCGCCGATAGAAATAAACAGATTCACACCAATGAATGAGTCATCATCAGCCTGGAGACGTTTGCCATTGGACAGTGGACATAGTTCTCCCCTATAGAATGCCACAGCGAGCGGTTGCTGGCCGTTAGCATCCATCGGCTTCCCGCAATTTTAACAATGTCATCAGTCCACTTTCTAGCGGGACGGCCGTCGCTACGGCAACCATTGTGTGGTCTTCTAGTGGTGGTTCTACGAGCGATGTGCCCTATCCCCTGTTACTTCAACTTGCTCACTATGATCGCTATGTCGGTGACTTAAATTCTTCTGATATGAATGAGTTAATGTAATGAAATCAAGCCCTCTGATTTTTTAAGAAAATACCTATAGGTATAAGGTGTAAACACCTTACTGTGAAACCTTTACCACCGCTTTTACCGTATCTCTTAACCTTGTGTCTCATGGTCTACCTACTTTTTTCAGCAACGGTCTACCAACATCCAAAATAGAGGAAACCCTGAACCAAATCTCTGAAGAGATCCGCTCAAAAGAAACACCCAAGCTGAACTACACAGCCTTACTCGGTTCCTCCCTATGGCTGAAGACCATATGCTCCTGTGCTATGTGGCTGATAGCCGGCCTCACATTCTTCGGGTTCAACCAGTACATCAGTCAGACCAGTCCTGATCCTTTTATCAGTGTCACATTAGCAGGAGCTATACAGGTAAGAGAAAATTATCATTATCGGTTTTATCAGAAATGAATAAAATCGTTTTAGGACTAAACTTTCCCCCACACCACCGCCTCTTCTACTCTTGCCAGTATAGACAGTGCCACATGAAGAGGCTCGGGTTTTTGAAACTCAAACAAATCCCAGGACACAATATACGGCTTACATATGTCACTATTGCTATGGATACTAGCAAGGACTTGTACACTATTAAAGCAAATTCCTGTAGTGAAATACCACTAGCTTTTAGCCTTTCTCGGTGGGGTTGCTGACACCGGGCACTCACTTTATATCAGCTGCTTTATATTTTTGTAATATTCATGACATCTTGATATTATTTTTTGATATTATAAAAGAAGAAACTGACTGACTGACATATTAACGCACAGCCCAAACTACTGGATTCCCTTCAAATTTGAAAACCATGGAGCACGGAGTGCGGAGGGAGAATACTTGAGGCTTATAGTATGAAAGGGTATAGTACAAAAGATCCCACTGGGTTGAAGTGCTCTGTGTCTACCAGCTCCAAGGGTTGTGACATGTGTATTTTTTATTGCAGATCCCCTCAACATTAGTGTCCATCTGGTTGATCAAGCGCTACGGCCGCAAATACACCACCTCCGCATTCTTCGCCCTCGGAGGTCTCTGCATTATCCTCCTATACTTCGTCCCCAAGACCTTCGCCTACACTTTAACCTTAGGAACTTTGGGAGTCAGCTTCTCCTCTATAGTCACCATAACTATATACATTTATACTTCCGAATTATACCCAACAGTGATCAGAAACATGGGTATGGGAGCGTGTTCTACATGCATGAGAATTGGGTCTATGGTAGCACCGTTTATTTCTAACTTGGAGGTGCTGCCATGGCTACCAACAGCGATATTTGGGATAGCCCCGATGGCTGCTGGGCTAATTTGTTTGTTATTACCTGAGACTAAAGGAAGGAAGTTGCCTGACAGCATGGATGATTTAAATAGAGTGTGATAGGATATTTAAGAAATAAGATAAGTAGATACTGACTATAGGCATGCAAGGCTCAGATACACCAGGAGACAAAAGAAGCGAAATGTTGCGCAAAATAGCCTTAAACAATGGAGACATTGTTGACTCACTTTCAGAGCTAGGACCAGCAATATGTCCAGGAGTTAACAAAAATTACGTTTTATGAAAATATTTTATACTCTGCCTCGGCCTATTGTCCCTGCAGCAACCATTAGATATTTTTTTATTAAATAACAATAAAGTGTGCCAGGTCATATTAATGTTGTGGGACACTGCGCCACGTTACGGGAACAATGTTGCGCGTTGTGTTGCAGAGCAAAATGTCTCTTAGTTCATCTGTGGCTTTATTTTTTGGAAAGTATTAACAATAAATTGATTGTGACCATTGATATTGATAATAACGTTCATAATCCTTTTGTTTTTTTTTCATAACTTTGACCTTTTTGTGACATTGTAGAGAAAACAAGATTATAAAATTATGATAATGGTGACCTTGATTTTTTTTAAGAATATCAAGAAATAAGTATACGTTAAGAAATGTGATATAATATAAAATAATGTAGTCTAATTTTGTGATACTATAGATTTAAGGCAGCTTATAATAAATTATAATTAAAAATTAAAAATTTAATTAAACCCTCGACCTTTTAAAGGAAGCAAACCACATCAAAATCAGTGTATCCACATAAAGCTACGATTCTAGAAACTTGTAAAGACAGGTACTAGTATAGGTACAGGTACAGATATACCTAGGTACCTTATTTCCGTCGCAGGTTAAAAATACTTACAATAAATTACTCTTTATTTTATTTGTAATTTTATTTATAAGTTTCTAAGATTTAGAAATTTGACGACCTCAGTAGTCGAGTTGCTGTCTGAATTGATTTTGTCTGGCGAGTTCGATTCCCGCCCCGTGTTTCGGTGTCTGGTTGTTGGAGGAACTAAACTTTAAGCCGTTAGTTCGGTTGTCATTTAAAATATCTATGACAATCGCTTAATCAAAAGCCTAATATAATCTGAAACCTGGTCTTACAATCTCGGCTACTGGGTCCCTCCGGATTTCGAGGTCTGATGGCAGTTGCTCGAATTCAAAAAACACGAAGAGTACACGAAAGCGACTTGGTTGTTATAAAAGAGCCCAGTTTCCTTCCCATGAAATGGCGAATGGGACGCATCCAAAAACTATATTCTGGATCCAACGGCACCGCAAGAGTTGTATATGTCTACACCACTAAGGGCATCATACTCAGAGCTGTGCATAATCTCTGTCTATTGCATACTACAGATTCTACAAAAGATGTTCGGGCCAAATCCCGCCTGATGATTTTAAATAGCAACGCACATCTCCGTGTGCAAGGTCGCGCGATTGACGAAGAGGCGCTGTCCGTCAGACATTACGCAGTGAAACTCCGTATTCTCAACAGTAATTTTCATACATTTATTTACTTATTTAAAAACTAATAATTCGTAATAAACCAATGTAGTACATACTTACAAAGTTTCTTCGATTATCTAAGAAGAAGACCGACACGGTGGTGGTGGAGTTGGGCACCAATCTGTAAACCATTTGAATGGAATAGTTACTTATAATCTACCTTAAGTCGCTTAATTTACTTGTACCATAACCTAAGCAAAAACAACTCAGAATTCAAGACGCTATGAGCTCAGTTTGCTTAAATCGGAACGCAACTTACTTAATAAGTTTGTATCACAATTATCGCAGATTAAAAAAAAACGGAATTTCTTAATTTTTGAAACCACGAAACAGCCAACTTTGTTTAGAAACTATTTTGTATGTGCACATTTAATTTTAGATACGTCAAATCAAATTGCATTTAACAGTTGCTTGTGTGTACCTGTAATAATGTATAAATTTAAATATCAACATATCCAGATTACAATATTCTCATAACATCCTACCCATCAGGTGTCCCAAAGCCTCCTCATGCGGTTTTTATAAGTTTTTACAAGAACTAACATTACCTCGAGGAAAATCAGAGTTAAATTTTGCCACAGATAATATAATACTAAGTATTGATCTTGCGCACATTACAGATATGCATAACCTCAGGTAGATAACTAATAAAATGATAAATCTCACGGAATGAAACATACAAAGATTAAATTAATGATTGATTGACGGGATGAGTATTGAGCATAGGATTGATTGAGCAGCTGTGCCGTAGCGGTATTGGCCTCTCCTGTGAAATACAAGGTTTCGGGTTCGATTCTCAGTCGTGCCCAGTGTTAATTGTTCTCAGTATCGTAATTGTTAACAGTCTCAATATCGGTGAAGGAAAACATCGTGAGGAAACCGGCATGTCTAAGAACTAATCATTTGAAGACATGTGACATCTTCCAACCCGCACTTGGTCAGCGTGTGTGGATTAATTAACTCGTAAAATAGTTAAGAGAAGACCCGTGCCTAACAGTGGGACACTAAAAAAAGGTTGAATTGAGTGAGGGAATCGATCCCAGGACCTTACATTTCAAAGGCAAGGCCGATTTTGCTACGCCACCGCTGCTTTTAAAATAAGTAATAAAATACCTAAATCCATTTCTAAATGTTTATTGTGATCTAAAGCGACGCAATTAAAATTATTCATTATAAGTATTATAGTAGACTAGCGACCCGCCCCCGCTTCGCACGGCTGCAATGTGTTACACTTATAAACCTTCCTCTGGAATCACTCTATCTATTAAAATACTGCATCTAAATCCGTTGTGTAGTTTTAAAGATCTAAGCATACATAGGGACATAGGGACAGAAAAAGCGACTTTGTTTTATACTATGTAGTGATTTTACGTTAGAATTAAATTAAATTAAACTTCGTTTATTTCAGACTTTCTCAAGTCCTTAAAGTGATAGTAACTTTTAAAAAAACTTATAAACCATTCTTAATAAAAATTATTATTCTTATAAAACTCTTTCAGAAACAGAGAGTTGTAGGTAGTTCCCCGCTACAGTCTTCAGAATACTGTTGGGACTGTGTCTCACTTCTCTCAATAATGTACTTTCTTACGTATTACTTCTCGCAAGAAACCCTTCAGTTTGATGTTTTACGTACATCTCCTACGCACTGTAAACTTCTAACCTATTTTTTATTTTACATACTTTATTTATTTATTCTCTTTACTTAATTAAAGGAATTTACGCGCAGCGTATGCCAGTCCCATCGTATCCTAAACGATTACAATGCAATGCACTATCAATTAATAATTAAAAAATTATCTTACTACAAATATGAGACATAAAGAAAAAAACCTTTGTAACACGCTCTTTTGTATTTGTAATTGGACTGTATTCTGTTTTGTGTGCCAAATAAATAAATTAATAAAGTTGAACAGAGTTTGGTGTGACAACAATTTATGAAACGTGCCTTTATATCGACTTTGTTCAAATTTAAGTCTCCTATTAACTTATTTCTACTTTCTTCAAACTGGACACATTCCATCATTGTATGGTGTAAATCATGAACCACGTTACATTGCTCACAATTGGGAGAGTTGGTCAACTTCATCATAAAGGCATTTTATTTTTTTATAAAAGGTACAACATTACCCCTAAATATAGTGTTGACGTAGAGACGTTATCAACAATTTAAGAAACACTGGCCCGAGGTATACATCTGTAAGTTAGTTAGATAACTGATGTTCTGATTGCAGATTGAATCGACGGGCAATAGTCAAGCAATAAAGACGTTAGTAAAATAGAGTTTTAAAAACAATAAATAAATTAAATAATTTCAATAATAATTTAAATAAATAAAGTATTGTAAATAATAAAATCTAAATGACAGTAAAACAATTGATTGAAAACAAAAATATGAACATAAAATTACTGAAATAAAACAGTTTTTACCTAAACTTTGTTGCGGTTTATTTTAGGTATTATTTACATTTTTTTTATATTCACGTTAATTTAGGAATATGCTATGTTATTTTTCTTATTTTATTTTCATATTTTTGTTTCCACTCAATTGTTTCACTGAATTTAGTATTTTTAATATTTTTTTAAATTAAATTGATTATTGGAGGTTATGATGATAAATTAACATAAAACACATTTGCAAACTATGTAAATAATCTAAATAAATTGAGAATTTTATTCCTGTAAAGAGAGATTACAAAGAGAGAAGAGAGTACTCCAGTATTTAAAGTAAAGAAAACTTAAATATACAAGATGGTGTTAAAAATATCGAAACAGGAGACAAATAATAACCAAAAAGAAGATAATTTCGTCAAACTTCTTGGTGAATTTGGCAAATGGCAGTTACTGATCTTCGGGACAGTGTCCTTAGTAAAACTCGCTTCGGGATGGGTTCAAATGGCGATTTTATTCCTGACACCTAGCTTGAATTATAGATGTGTTAATTTACCGAATTCTACTGAAGAAATATTGATTTCTACATGTTACAAAGAGTGTGAAGAATATGAGTACGATGCTACGCCTTTTGACAACACTATAGTTTCGGAATGGGACTTGATCTGTGATAGGAAGTGGCTCGCTAGTTTGACACAGATGGTTCTTCAATTTGGTATCCTGATCGGGAGTATTGTGTCCGGATTTTTTTCTGACAGGTTAGTACCGGACTATAAGAATCAGGAATGGCCCGAATCCGATAAAAACGGCTTCGGAACCCGTATTAAATCAGACTATCGAAAAATCATTTTCACCATCTCTTACCTGATCCAGAATATAACCCGGATGAATGTTTTTCGGGTTCTGGTGATTCCGGATGCTGTCCAAGCCTTTAATGTTCTTTTTTACTACGCTTTTACAAGCTTGGGTTGTATGTATGTATGTATCTTTGAGCATAATTGTCACCAATTTTCAGATGTTTGAATAATTTGAAACTTTGCACAAGTATCAAGGACCGATGACAATGCAATAATTGAAAAAAAAAATAATAAACAACAAAACTGTTGCAAAAAAAATCTTAGTAAGACAAGAGTTTATTTAATAAACTAGAAAATTAAAAAAAAAGCTCAATTCGAATAATTCAGATTTTTTTTAAAAACATTGACAATTTTGAATTAAGTATATTATTATTATGAAAATTATTCTTTAACAATCAATGTAATCAATAGCCCGTCGGGACTTTACGTGCATGTGAATGAGCAGGTCTGGATTCGATTCCGACACACACCGATTATTATTTTTTTCTTATTAACTCCCAAGAAATTAATAATTTAACATACCTAAAAAAAATTGAAAATTTTATAGTAACTGAAATTTTGTAAAATTGAAAAGTAAAGAAAAAATGAATCATAAATTATAGTTTAAAAACTCTCCTAATATTTGAAAAAAATACAAATAAAAAAAATAAAAAAAAAGAGCCAAAAACCAAGATAAGTAAATTTTTACCATCTGTCAAGTGTCAAGTCCCTCTACAAGATGCGGGTGTTTATAAAATTGACTGTGAGTGTGGACTCTCATATATAGGACAAACAAAAAGAAGTATAGGGACCCGCGTAAAAGAACACATAGCTGACGTAAAACATCAACGCTCGACGAAATCTGCAGTGTGTGAACATACTCAAAAAGGCCCCAACCATTACCTGAGATTTGATAAAACACAGGTCCTTGTCAAAGAAAACCGGTTCCTACCAAGAATGATCCGCGAAGCTATTGAAATTAAAAAACATCCTAATTTTAACAGAAAAACTGGTTGGAATATACCACCAGCTTGGGACCCAGTGCTTAATTTACTTGTACCAAAACCCAAGCAAAATCAACTCAGAATTCAAGACACTGTGAGCTCAGTTTGCTTAAATCGGAACGCAACTTAAATATTAATTGTTTGAAGGTAGTCAGTAATAATTGTGTTTAATATTTTTGGACGTCAAATACCTCAGTCCACCCGTGAACATGAAGTCTGAAAAGACTGAAACGTCGGGATCTAAATTCTAAAATAAATCGCGATAAAATCCGTCAAAAAGTAGTTTTATTTCAATGTGTGATATTCGCGTAAATCTATGACAATACTAATTGAAATTTTGTTATAAGCTTATTTTGAAGTAATTAGTTATGATTAATTGCTCGATCTTCTACGACTAAAATACTCGTATAAACTCTTTGATTGGCTATAAAAGCGTGGGTTTTAGTTTTTTTAAACTATAATTTTTATTCCTACTGTTTTATAAAGGACATAAATATCTACAAAAAAATCCGTGCTACTATGTAGGTACCTAAATATTACAGTTACGTCGCAATAACTACTTTTTCAACTTGTCTTTCAACTTTGGGAGTCTCACATACCCCTGTATGTAAGACTCCAAAAGGTACCCACTAAACCCTCCCTGGTGTTTCGCAGAGCATTTATACGAAGGGGTCGCGGGAATTACCCAATATCTACCCGTGCGAAACCGAGGCGAGCCACCCTAATATACTTTGGCATAATGAGTTAGGCATAAAATTTAAACTCAGAGCTGTGATGACTATTAATTTTGCATAAATAGAATTAGGCATATTTATTAAGCATAATTATATTTCTAGCGATAATTATGGAATGACATTGAGTCGCATAAAAGTTATAAATAGCATAAACTTTTACATATTTCACCGAAACAATTATTTAAGTGAAATATGTAAAAGTAAGGAGTTTTGTGTATGTACTTAAATAATAATTATGCTAAATTATGCTTTCAAATAGTAGGCATATGCGGTTTAACTTCGTTAAGCGTTGTATTACATAGGCACACAACTCCTCATTAGTCAAGAATTTGATCGGTAATCCGTTATTTTTTGGCTCGCTGAAAAATTCCGGTGAACCTAAAGTCCCTCGCGAAGATTGAATTACTTTTACCGCAAAAAAATAAAGTGACATCTACTTCGAATATAAATCACACCGATAATCCGATTATCGATCTAGGAACATTTGAGATGCGCTATAAGATCTAAATAATACGCTTATCTACATATCAAGTACTTTAGTTGTCTCTAAATTTTTATATCTCGAGGATTAAGATTATTTTTTGCATAACAAACAATTTTATCAACTTCCATCAATAATACAGATAAATATCTGAATATTATTATGTTTTGATATTATGACATTAGATAATATTGTTATCTAAGAATACATAAGTAAGAAATGTCAAAGTCATTGGAACAGGCCGCGAAACAGAAAATATGTACCCCTTTCCCGTGGACGCATATTGCTTCCGTTTGAGGGGTTCTGCCGCACACTGGTCCGGATTTGAAAAAAGTGGGACATTCGAGATATCAGGTTTTAAAAATTATCATGGGGTAGTACTAATATAGTAGAACAATAGTTGTTATTAACATTTTTTATTTAAATGTATCCTTCATACTTTAAAAAAATGTTGAAGAAAAAAATGTATGGAAGACAAACTTGTTTTTTATTTTTTTCGAAACTGTTGAGAGCTGTAGAGGTCTAACCTGTAAGGTCCTTTAAAACTTAATATCCTTTACCTAAATCTATTAAAATGTTCTGCGGTTAGGCGCGGCTTTGACCCTGAGAGGGTTTCGAAGTTAGGAAAAAATAACTATTTTTTTCCTACACTATCTCTTAAATATGTATAGTATTTCTTACGTATTTGATACTAGTAGGTCTGTAATAATGTGTGGATGATATTTCGGGTTGAGCTTTATCGATTATATTTATTTTGAAATAATCCAATGTTACAGAACGATACCAAAAATAGTGTTTAGTGGGAGCGTAGAAAACAAAACAAATGAGTCATCGCTAATACTTGGCTCTGATTGGCCGGTTGCACGCGGTGCTTACATCGGATCGTACTACTTGGGCCTTGGGCTACCTACTTTGAGTACAAATAGAGGATTTTTTTGTTTAACTTGTCTATTGGTTCGACCGTCCTCTGACGGCTCACCGAAAAAGTCCGGTGAACCAATAGAGGCCCTTCCGGCTAATTGGGTTAGGTCATCAGCAAAAAAAAGTTTAACTTGTCATGCGTTATTCAGCTGCGTTACTTGAAACATCTGAAGACAAATTAAGAAAAAAAGATCAATAATGGCTGCTTTTGTTACTAATTTGGACTTGCACGTGTTTCTGCGAGAGGAAAATTTAAAAGACATAAGCCGTTTATATCAAGCTATCGTTAGCAAAATACCAACGGAGCTATCGCACGAAGATTCAAAGATGATTATGGATTTTTCAAGAAGTTTTGTTAGCAACTAGACATCAAAAACCTTTCATAAAGAGGCACACTGACTGGCTACAATCTCATTTAAAATGGCTTCCGTAAATCAGTCAATTTGGAAGAGTTATTTTGTCCTCATGAAGAAAGCGTTGATGAAAATATTAATGTTGATACCGCGATGGCATCTATACAGCCAAGTACATCAATTTCACATACTAAAGAAAGAAAGGCCTTTAGTGATTTGAGCAATAAGCAGAAGAGAAGGCGTTCTGGGTCCTTGATTGACGATCATTCAGAAGAGGAGCTTATTTTTGCTTTGATTACAAAATTGAAGACTAATGGAAAAAGCGAATTGGCCCGCATTATTGACCATCTTCAGAAGAATCCCCACAGTGTGAATGCTGTCAAGGATGTTTTATTTGGCAAATATCAGGCATCAACTGTCAATGAAGATCAAGCGCTGGCTCTCACAACTTCACTTCATTTATCCAAATGGCATTGTTTAACTGCTAATCTTGACTCAGTACTACCTTCATATTACAAGTTATTAGCTGCAAAGAGATGCTATCCGCCAGTAACAGATTTAACTATAACAGAGAATCGTGCCAAGATAAATTTGCAAGCTCTTTTGGATTTGACGGAGAACAAGATGATGAGTATTCCTACTACTGCAATGGACCCTTTAAACTGCAATTTGAAACTGATCAGCAAATGGGGCTTTGATGGGTCTTCTTCACAAAGCAATTATAAACCAAAGGGTATGAGTGATGACTTCGACGAATCATCAGTATTTATGACTAGTCTTGTACCTTTTGTTGTGATTTAGTTATTTGGGAAAATCCTAACTCTTCATCTGCGCATTATTGTAGGCCTATCAAGTTTGAATTTACGAAGGAATATTCAAATCACATGAAGCAAGAAGAAGCTGCCACGAAAGAAGGAATAAGGAACTTGCATCCTTCTAAGTGTGGAGAATTCAAGATAAGCCACGAATTACCTATACATGACAATGGTGGATGGCAAAGTGGTTACAGTTGTTTTGGATACACCTTCAGTTGCAACTTGCAATATATGCCTTTCAAAACCAAGTGAGATGAATAATTTGGAACTAATATTCTCAAAATCACGATGAATAATTTTCAAATATAATGTAATAATTGTTACTGAATAAATAAACTGATTACTGAATTTTTTGTCTCTTTCTATAAATTGGATTTTTTTTTAAATCGTTATAGTTCAACCCGAAATATCATCCACACATTATTACAGACCTACTAGTATCAAATACGTAAGAAATACTATACATATTTAAAAGATAGTGTAGGAAAAATATAGTTATTTTTTCCTAACTTCGAAACCCTCTCAGGGTCAAAGCCGCACCTAACCGCAGAACATTTTAATAGATTTAGGTAAAGGATATTAAGTTTTAAAGGACCTTACAGGTTAGACCTCTACAGCTCTCAACAGTTTCGAAAAAAATAAAAAACAAGTTTGTCTTCCATACATTTTTTTCTTCAACATTTTTTTAAAGTATGATGGATACATTTAAATAAAAAATGTTAATAACAACTATTGTTCTACTATATTAGTACTACCCCATGATAATTTTTAAAACCCGATATCTCGAATGTCCCACTTTTTTCAAATCCGGACCAGTGTGTGCCGCCTCCGCGGTCGCACCAGCCACTCTGGAGGTGCCCTGGAAGTGAGATGGGGCATCTTAACTAAACATGTTGCATCCCACATCAATGACCTCCTAGAACTTTAAGCATTAACCTCATTTCGTCGAGCTTTTACTATCGTCTCGTGAAATACCGTTCGAATCGAGGATGGCCGACGCGGTCTCGGTGGTAAAAGCCCGTCGGATGACGTCGTTTATGGAGAAATGGCGCGACATAAGTCCCGCGCTACAGCGACAGGACAATTCGTGGTGTCCGAAGCGGTTCATTCCCATTCCAGAATGGCATGGGTGCAAATAAATACTTGACGATTATTCATGGAATATCACGTTAAAGAACCCTTTAGAATTCAAAGACTTAATTTATTAACATTATTTAGTTTTATCATATACATCTGTTAGAGACACTTGTAATTTAGCATGGTAGTAAGTACACACAGCTACACAGCATGCTATACAAATCCAGTATATTCTGACCTCTCGTTTTACAGAAATCTTATACAATACGAGATCAGCTTATACTGGAAATGTATAGCTCGATATGTAACCTTGTGTACGAAGTAATAATTAATCTTTTCAGATACGGCCGCAAAAATACATTCCTAGTCGCCACATTATTCCTAATACTCCTTGGTTTAGCTGTACCATTCTCCCCCAACTATACCACCTTCACAGTCCTCCGGTTCTTCCTGGGAGCCGCGACAGGAGGCACCATGGTGGTGTCGTTTGTGATCGTTATGGAGTCCGTGGGACCTAGGTACAGAGAGATCGCTGGGTGCTTGTACCAGATCCCGTTTATAATAGGTAAGTGGGTACATTTTATCAAATATCAACTGTCTTATAGAATACTAGCTTCCACCCGCGGCTTTGCCCGCGAAATTGATCTCACTAATCTTGTTTCTCCATACAAACTTTGGAACCCCGTTTCACCCCCTTAAAGGGTGAGTTTTGAAAAATCCTTTCTTAGTGCACCCCTAGACCCCATAAGGAACCTATGTGCCAAATTTGGAGTCTTCAGACCCAGCGGTTTGGGCTCTGCGTTGATATGTCAGTCAGTCAGTCAGTTTCTTCTTTTATATATTTAGACTAAAGATGGCCAAAAAGTGCGAGTGAGACATATTTTATGGTAGAATGAGATAGGAAATTTTACTTCAATACAACCAGCTTTGAGATCGCGAAAATTGAGACGAGGTGAATTGTTTACTTGCTTAAAGACTCAGATGATGACTTAAAACAAGTAAAGTAAAAAACACTATAAAATAAAACATAAATATTTAAACTAAATGAGAGTTGAGAGGGCACTCCATGAAACTGCAGAAGATAATATGTAAAAATAATCCTAGTAGACACTTCATAAATAACAGAGTCCAAGACACCTGGAACTGTCTACCTGAGCAAATTGTGGCAGCAGAAACTACCAACCAATTTAAGAACCGACTTGACTCTTACAGTAAAAAAAGGGAAGCAAATTAACAGTCTAACGTAGTAAACAGAACAAAGAAAGAGACCAGATACAGGCGAATATAAGTTGTTCACAACTGCTTGTCTGTTTAATAATAATAATAGTAATAAAATACCCAAAAGCGGAGGTAGAGATCAGTGGCACCCTTTGTGCCAGTTGCATAATAGAAGAAGTCTTTTTTACGGAGGAAAATACATAACGCACCCCTCGCCCCGTATGAGCATAGCGCAAGGTATGCGTGTACAAACGCTGTTTATGCTAATAAAGTTATCTCATCTTATCTAATCTAATATTCTGTGACATTAACACCCACGAACATCTGATCCCAAACTAATCAGAGCTTATTGGAAACCAGATAACTGATAACATACGTATACATATTTATATACCACTTTTCTTTTAAAAATACATAACTAGGTACTTATAATAGATAATTACACCTGCCACCTTATGAGCCTGAAAAATAGAGGTATAATAATAATAATAATCACTCATTTTATTACTGACAAGGTCCATACAAAATTTAAATCTAAAATAATATCTTAAAGGTATAGCTGTTTATATAGATGCAACACGTACTAATTGGTCGTCCTTGGCTAGTTTCAACCTAGGCCACTAAATAAATGAAAATTATTCACGTAATATAAAAAACTACTCTGGTAAAATGTTATCTACCTCTGCCTACAACTTACCATATTCCAGGTCACATGACGCTGCCCCTGTTTGCGTACTTCTTCAGGAGTTGGGACAAATACCTTCTGGCTGTGGGGATACCAACTTTGATCTATTTGGGGTATTTCTTCGTGCTGACTGAGAGTCCAAGGTGGCTGGTGAGCGTTGGGAGGGTGAAAGAAGCCGCCAGAATTGTTACCAAGGCTGCGGTTATGTAAGTCATTCATGATTCAATGATATTTTTGGATTCACTCACTGTTTTAAGAGTTGGAAGAATTTAGGCCTTAATTCACATACTGGCCGGGATTTCGGCCTGCATTCTGGTGTCCTTGATGTAATCCTTCGCCGATAGAAATTTAAACAGATACACACAAATGAATGAATAAATGAATTAAAATCAAGCTGTCTACATTTCATGAAAATAGACCCACCAAAATCCTCCTATAAGCCTATAAGCCATCAAGATCGACAGCCGCATACTTGAAAAGCCCCAAGAGTGGAACACCTTCACTTTCAAAACTAGTACCGAATCCAGTAATCTTAGCAATGTCTAAACGGTCTACATACTCTTTCCAGGAACGGCCTACCAACATCCAAAATAGAGGAATCCCTGAACCAAATGTCTGAAGAGATCTGCTCAAAAGAAACACCCAAGCTGAACTACACAACCTTACTCAGTTCCTCCCTATGGCTGAAGACCATATGCTCCTGTGCTATGTGGCTGATAGCCGGCCTCACATTCTTCGGGTTCAACCAGTACATCAGTCAGACCAGTCCTGATCCTTTTATCAGTGTCACATTAGCAGGAGCTATACAGGTATAGTAATCACATTCATCCTATTCTACTTAACACGTCCACTGCAGTTCTTTAATTACATAATAAAACAGTGGTTCAAAAAAAGCAAAAAATTATGAAATTAAAAAAAAACAGTCAGCAAAGTAAATAGTAAAAATGGTATTAAGCAGTGGTGATGAAACAATTTACATAAGAATGTGTTGGGCATGACAGGGATTCGAAATTACGAACCCGTAACATTTATTTTAAAGATGAGGACGATACTCAATACTCAATACTCAATACTTTATTGCGTTCCACAATGTTAATTAAATAAGGTGTTCGGTATAACAATTTTAGTATCAATTGTGAACCCTGTCGGGCACAGCAATATGCAGAAGAGAGGAGGAAGGTCGCATAAAATAATAATAATAATAATTAGTTCTTTAGTTAATTTCCTTATGCAAGATTGTTTGTATGAGTAGATAGATAGTGTGTACTTTATATGTAGTTACTTATTAGATATATTAAATTAGAATAAAATTAATTAAATCATAAATTGAATTATCTATTAATATAATAACCAAATTTATATTGCATGTCTAGATGAATTTATTAAATTATGTATTATTATATTAACTAATTTTATATTGCATGTCAAGATATTTTTATTAGATACGTTTTATTATATTAACTAATGTTATTTTTCATGTCAAGATATATTTATTAAATAAATGTATTAGTGTATTAATTAATTTTATATTGCATGTCATGGTATTTTTATTAAATTATGTATATTATATTAACTAATATATTGCATGTCAAGTTATTTTTATGTTGCTTTAAATATATTTATCATCAAAATACTCATTTATGCTATAATATGACTTGCTCATAAGAAAGTTTTTTAATTTATGCTTAAAACTAATAAATTTGGTATCATTTTTGAGATCCTCAGGTAGCTTATTATATATTTTTATTGACATGACTAGGGTACTAGACGAATACATTTTAAGTCGTGAAGTTGGGAAGTTAAGTCTATTTTTGTGGCGCAGTGTGTACCTTGTTTGAGTATCACCTCTTTTACTGTATAGGTCCGGATGTTCACGCACGAATTTACAAAGCTCTAAAATGTAAATGCTGGGTAAAGTAAGAATTTGTAACTCTTGGAAGTGGTGTCTACAACTTTCTTCCTGGTCTATGTTTGTTAATATTCTAATTAATTTTTTCTGTAATATAAATAATGTAGGTGCATCAGTACTGTTACCCCATAAGATGATGCCATACCTCAGCCATGCATAAGCATACGCATAGTATGTGGCTAGTGCTGTTTTCATGTCTGTGGTTTTTTTTAATTACGCGTAAGGCATATGAAAATTTAGATAATTTTGCTCTTATTTTATCTATATATGCGATTTCCAATTTATATATGAGTCTATTTCAACTCCTAATATTGTAGCTTGATTGACAACTTCTATCGGAATATTATTGTAACTAAAGTTTACATTTAGTGGTGTCTTTTGTCGTGGGTAAAATGTAATTATTTTTGTTTTATTGAAGTTAATTTCTAAGTTGTGTGATGTCATCCAGTTTGTTGTGTCGTCAAGTAGTAATTGTAATTTGTCATTTAAATTAATGTTATTGTCGCATGGAATTATTATTGAAATGTCATCTGCGAATAAGATAGATGGTTCGATACCACTGTGCTGCCGTTGTTCTTACTATAACTAGGTGTTTTTTATTCCAGATCCCCTCAACCATAGTGTCCATCTGGCTGATCAAGCGCTACGGCCGGAAATACATTTCCTCCGCATTCTTCACCCTCGCAGGTCTCTGCATTATCCTCCTATACTTCGTCCCCCAAACGTTCGCTTACACCTTAACCATAGGAACATTGGGGGTCAGCTTCTCCTCCATAGTCATCATAACTATATACATTTATAGTTCAGAATTATACCCAACAGTGATCAGAAACATGGGTATGGGAGCGTGTTCTACATGCATGAGAATTGGGTCTATGGTAGCACCGTTTATTTCTAACTTGGAGGTGCTGCCATGGCTACCGACAGCGATATTTGGGATAGCTCCGATGGCTGCTGGGCTAATTTGTTTGTTATTACCTGAAACTAAAGGTAAGAAGTTGCCTGACAGCATGGATGATTTAAATAACGTAGGATAGGATATTTAAGAAATTAGATAAGTACTATAGGCAGGTAAGGGTCAGATACGCTAGGAGACACAAGGGGCGACATATTGCGCAACATAGTCCTAAACAATGGAGTCGTTGATGTGTTGACTTGACTCACTTTGTGTCCAGGGATTTGAAAAATTGCTTTTTAATACATCGTCAACGGTGTTTTTTATAACAAAATACTTACAATAATTAGCTTCTAAATGAGTAATATGTTATAGGAATAACCTATAACATATTACTAACCTATAACGTATAATAACTCATCTAAAGGCTCACTAGAAATGATTTTACGTATATATATTCTAATCCAGAAATCGGAGTAGGTAGAGCTATTTTGTGTACTTGCCATATGTAAGAATAATGTGGATATCCCAGGATTTGCTTTTTAAGTAGAAAAAAAAATAAAAAGCTATTTACGCCTTAGGGAGTAATGTAAGAATATACTTTTTCTCCGAAAGGTAAATACATTAACCGGTTTAGGGATAAGTGGTAATATTAATTATAATGATTAAAATCCCAGAGTATCAACCGAAATCTCGTAGAATATCAATTTTAACATCAATGTTTGCGGTCAATGAACCTAAATAGCTCTACCTACTCCGATCAGTGCTAATTACCTACCCGCGTTTTTGCGACATTCTAGGGATTTTGCGACAGTTCAAACTATAAAATAACCCTGCGATGTGTTGCGGAGCAAAATGTCTTTTAGTTTATCTGTGACTTTATTATTTGAAAGTAGTTAATATTTGTTTGTGACCTTTGATTTATTTATTTATTTGGACAACCAGTAGTTATTACATTATTTAAATCTAAATGAACAATAACTAACATAATAATTAAATACATAACATTTTGAGGAGCCACAGCATGATATTGACCATAACCTCTAAAATCCTTGAAATATGGCTATTTTATAACGGTTTTTATCGCGGTTTATTTAAAAGTAGCTTCCGCCCGCGGCTCCGACCGCGAAAATTATCTCACTAATCTTGTTTCTCCATACAAACTTTGGAACCCCGTTTTACCTCCTTTCTTAGTGCACCCCTAGACCCCATAAGGAACCTATGTGCCAAATTTAGAGTCTCCAGACCCAGTGGTTTGGGCTCTGCGTTGATATGTCAGTCAGTCAGTTAGTTCTTTTATTATTTAAAATTTAAAATCCCGACGTTTCAATGTCTTTTCAGACTTCATGTTCACGGGTGGAAAAAAATTGCATCAAAAATAAACCGCAATAAAATCCGTTATCTAATAGTTTTATTTCAATGTGCGATATTCGCGTAAATATAAGATAATACTCTAAAATCCTTTTATTTTTTTGATACTCTTGACCTTTCCGTAACATTGTGGAGAAAACAAGATAGTAATATTATAATAATAATGACTTTGACCTTAAAAATCAAAGAAATAAGTTTATAATAAGTAAAGAAATATAAAATTATTGAGTTATGTATTTTTTTTGAGATACCTACTGTTAGATTGAAGGCAGCTTATCTATTATTAATTATATATTACAAATTCCATTAATCCACATGCAAGTTGGAAACTGTGTCGTTCAATTCAACTCATAAATAAAGCAAAATACATCAAAATCAGTCTCTTCATTCAGCGCTAAGCTACAAATTTGTACAGAGACAGGTAGGTACTTACTGGTACAAGTACAGATACAGATACACACGTGAATATAGTAGGTAGCAAAAATATATAAAACAATATTAGTTGGTAAACTTTTTTTAATTACTATTTTAATAAATTATTTTTTTCTTTGATTTGTTATTTTATTTTTTAGTTTCTCTCACTCATTTCAACGCTTTTAGTGTCCCACTGCTGGGCACGGGTCTCTTTTCTCAACTATCTTATCAGTTGAGGGAGTTCAGGCCTTAATCCACACACGCTGGCCAAGTGCAGATTGGTGGATGTCACATGTCCTTGAATGATTAGTTCTTAGACATGCGGATTTCCTCAAGATGTACCTATATAACTATACTAGCAGCCCCAGCGAACTTCGTACCGCGCAAAATTGTGAATCTAAACCATTCCCAGATCCCCTTGAACACACACAAAAAATTTCATCAAAATCGGTCCAGTCGTTTGAGAGAAGTTCAGTGACATACACACTCACAGAAGAATTATATATATAAAGATAAAATATATCATGATAATGAAGATATATATATCTTCTGCATATATAAAAAATCAATTGCTGTTCGTTAGTCTCGCTATATCTCGAGGACGGGTGGAAGGACAGTTTAAATAGTGAGAAATACGCGGTATGAAGTTCTCAGAAAATAAATAAACTTGATAAATAAGGATAACTTATAAATTCTTGATATATCGTTCAGTCAGTAACATTTGACAATTTAAGATTCTTTCGCAATAATGTTCATCCGACAGTCGACTTTTCGTTAATCGAACATATGACTCTCGAAATAAAAATACGGACCTGTTTCCGTGTCTAGTTGGTTGAGGGACTAAACGCTAAGCCGTCGGTCCCGGACAATAGTTTATAGTAGATATAATCTTACACCTGGGTGCAGTTGCAGTCTTAGTGCAAGATGATCTTCTTGTAATGTTTAGCTGTCATATCTAGTATAAAACGGTCGCGTGACACGAACTTCAAAACGACGCGAAATTTTGTTTCAAATTTCAAAATAATCACTTTTATAGTTATTCCAGAGTAATAAAGTCGGAAGTTCTAAGAACTGTAATATGCATTTTCATTCATTCATCAGTACTTAGACTAACTCTATTGACTAGAATTATAAATGAAAAAATAATATGGATGTTAAAAAAATCAAAATACAGATAGATATTATTATATTATATTAGATATGTTATAGAGTACGTCAGCTAGCGCCCCTCGCTCCCAACGCATACGGTGACTTCGCTGCAGTCTTTAAGTAGTAGTTGCCTCTTAAACTGAAAAAAAAAAGATGTAAATATATTCGACTGGCTTGTGGCGTGGTGGTTACTCACCCTGACTGCTAAGCCGAAGGTCATGGGTTCTGTTTTCACCCAGGACAAATAATTGAGTGACGATCATGTTTGTTAGGTGTCGGGGTGTAAAATATCTATTTTATAATATGTAGAAAATACCTATATAGTATATCCGTTCCTAGTACCCATCACTTGAACCCTTTTTAGTGTCCCATCGCTGGACACGAGTCTTCTCTCAACTATATTACGAGTTGAGAGAGTTTTAGCCTTAATCCACACACGCTTGCCATGTGTGGGTTGGCAGATATCACATGTCCTCGAAAGATCAGTTTTAGGCATGCCGGTTTCCTCACGATGTTTTCATTCATATCTAGCAGCCACGATGAAACAATTCACACAAAGATATGTGAACAAGACCGGCGTTTGAGACCTGAACTATATTTCAAAGGTGAAGTCCATACTGGAATTCTTATTAACTCAACCCATTTTACAAGTGGTAAATAACTTACTCTGACGAAGCCCTAATCCCCATGAGGACCATGGTCTCCTCCGAACACTGTCCTCTTAAGAATGTGTCGTAATCACTACAGCGACGTGCCAAGAACTGGTCACTGTTGAGAGACTCCGCCCAGAACGCCCAGGACCGCCAGTGGCTGCAGAAATCTGGAAATTAACAATCACAGACGTTAGACGCTATAGAGAAATCATCGACTGCTAGACATAATTTAGAATATCATTAAAATATCTATTAGGATAGGGAGGCAATCAAGATAGTTGAGAGAAGACCCGTGCCCAGCAATGGGCCACTAAAAAGGTTAGTGAATTGGGCTTTATTCCAAACTTCGAGCTGCTACTAACATTCTCTAAGTACATAAATTAGAAAAGTATTTTTGCTTGACTAGGGACCTCGCGGTTATAAAGCGAATATGCTTTGCACTGGATCACCGAGGTATTTTCGTAGATACTGAACAGAGACGTACCATTCTCATTAGCCATTCATAGCCAAGATTGGGGACTAAGTCACCTTCGTCTGTGGGAGTGCACCTTTATCTGAATCTCCACACGTGGTCCTCGGTTGGTGCAAATCAGGTGACAATCAACTGGTATTTATGTTTACTAGTAATTAACTGGTAGTAGGTTCCTGCCGTGGTTAGTGACTACCAACCAAACAAAACTGCCAAGCGGCCTTGCCGTGTTCCGGTGCGCTATCTGGTGACACCATTTAAGAGGATGGGTCGGAATTGTTGCTCCTACACTATTTCTAATGTCATGGAGCTTCATTCCACTGCCATCATCTCACAGAAAATCATTCGTAATTACGAGTGAATCGGTATAGTGGACAGGCGCGTCCCATCGTAAATTACATCATTGCTTATGATCATGTCGAAAAAAGGGTCTAAAACGAAGACTAATGTATGGCGCACGTATTATAAGTGTAACGTGTAAATTTTTGCAAATATATCTTCACCAACCTTCAGAGGTAAGAGGTATAGTAGCGGAGACACAGCCAGGCTGCTTCGCCTGTCCGCCATTCGGCCAGAAGTCCACATGAGCAGTCTCTGTAGGAGTTCCGAAGCCTCCTCCATCAGTGTGGACCACGTCTACGAAGTCTGCGTCAGATTTGGACATGTGGTGAGCGGTGACCAGAGGTGGGTAGAAGGCAGGGTATGCTGGGTCCAAGCCTGTTAACCTGGGAATAATAGAGTCAATAAATAATTTGGTGCAGACTCACCTTCGTCCGAGTGCTTCTGCTATCTGAATCCCCTCACGTTGTCCCTGGGTGGTGCAAATCAGGTGACAATCAACTGGCAATTGAGTTTATTGGTAATTTACTGGTGGTAGGCTTCAGCCGTGGTTTGTTACCACCCACCAGACAAAACCGCACCTCCGAGCAGCCTAGATAGTATGATTATTGGGTTATAACAAACCAACATCTAGGCTTTGATAAATACCTGAGTATTCTCATTCCTCTGGATGAAAGGTATCGGGCAGAATACGCCAGCAAATGACATCCCATCGAATGTCCCACTAGGTGTAGCTTACTGATGGGCAGCCCTCGTTTCACGAGCTTATGTATGGCCTTACCTACACGTTCTCCTGCCTGTAACATAAAATATATTACTTACTTAATTATATACTATATTATACTATGTCATACAGAGCGGTGGTGCAACGGTATCAGCCTCGCCTTTGAAATATAACGTCACGGGTTCGATGCCTGATCGTGTCCACACATCTTTTTGTGAATTATTTCATCACCATTGCTCAATATCGGTGAAGGGAAACATCGTGAGGAAACCGGCATGACTGGCCAGCGTGTGTGGATTAGGCCCAAACTCTATCAACTTGTAAGATAGTTACTAGATACTTGACGTTTCTTTGAAGGATAAAGTCCGCAGTAAAGTTATCCGACAAAGAATTGAAGTTATTGACATAGCGCAAAGGATTAGCAAGCTGAAGGGGTACTGGGCTGGCCATATCTGTCGAAGAACTGATAGCCGCTGGGGAAAGCGAGTTCTTGAGAGGAGACCGCGTGTTGGCAAACGTAGTGTAGGACGCCCTCCAGTTAGGTGGAGTGAAGATCTACGTATGATAGCCGGTAATAGCTATATGCGACAAGCCGAGTACAGGGTGAAATGACTCTTATTGGGAGAGTAGTTAGGCTGATAATGGTGATGATTTTACCGCCGCTCCACTTGCGCATAATGTCTTATTCTTATTCTTTATTGTACACAAAACACTTACATGTACAATTATAAATAGGTAATTATAAACAACAATGTACACAGGCGAGCTTAATTCAAATATGAATTTTCTACCAGCAAACCTCTAGAAGAGAAAACTTGTAGAATGGGTAGAAGTGCACAACAAATAACTTTAAATAGGTACATACATATACCTACATACTAACATTACATACAGTGCATACTTATTTCATGGTAAATGCCTAAATTTCTCTGGTTTTAAACGTATTTTGTTTCATCAAAATCATTTCAGTGGTTCTGCCGTGATGTGGCCATAATCACATAGACAGCTAAATTCAAATTTATAATATACAAGCGGACACCGCAGACGTCATCCTGCCGGATAAAGCAGTGCCACCTACCGGGTCCGAAAATATTACGAAAGAATCTCAGACCTACCGAATACAGATATAAGATTTCATAAAAATCGGTCAAGCCGTTTCGGTGGAGTTTGGTTTTTTAAATTTTTACCTCGTACCTACTTCAAGGAATATTCTAAAAAAAGAATTAGTGATTTCGGTTCAGCCGTTCTCGAGTTTTGCGATTAGCAACACATTTTACATTCATTTTTATTATACTTGTATTTATAGATTTTATTACCATTTTCTTATCTTGAATTTTTTATTTTTTATTATGGTTGCTTTTGCCTTGTGATAAGCGTTGGTGATTACGATGGAAGAGACTTACCATTGGCACAGTAAGAGACACTAGTAGGTAGTTCCCAAACGCCAGTTTAGACCAATCCAGCAACAATACATTGTGGTCCCCACGTTTTATGTACGCATCCACCACTGTACTTACACTGTCATCACTTGACAGCTCTACGTAACTGAAAATATATAAATCATAAAAATTATATAAATTTACCCCCGTATTCATAAACGTCTTAGCACATTATAGCTAAAATAGGCTTAAAATTCGTTCGTTTTGGTCTGTCATCTTGACATTTATACTAAGTAAGAAAGAGACAAAATCCATTTTAACTACTAAAGAGTCAAAATTTTTATGAATAAGACCGTAAAAATTTAATAACCCGCGACGAGTATTGTTCAGCTCAGCTAACCATCACTTCAGCTTTCGAATAAAACACATCAAAATCGGTCCATCCGTTATGCGCTTTATGGAAACAAACTTGTACACAGACACTCAGACACACAAACATGTTTTAAACATGTAATTTGTAACACCTCTCTTTTCGTCGGGGTTAACTTGTGTAGTGAATACTGTTCTCAAAAACTGCAAACCCGATTTTAATATGGTCTTGAGTATATACTTTTACCGTCTTATTTATAAAAACCTTATAGACTCTTTAGTTAATGGACTTCGTCTCTTTCTTACTAGTACAAATGTCAAGATGACAGACAAAGACAAACGAACTATAAACCTATTTTAGCTATACTAAACTTTTAAGACGTTTATGAATACGGGGGTTAGGTTTTAAGCTTTTTTAAATAATGTGCAGTCTTTTTAACCGGCATAACAAAGGAGAAGATTGTCTTTTCAAAAGTTGATGTATTCATATGTATTCTTACCCATGCGCGTATAAGACTGTGGGCTTCGTGACGTCATAATCTGTGTTGTTCAATAAAGATTTCACTTTACTTATTTTGTAAGATTTTGATGAGTTTGATCTGAAATAAATGATAAAGAAGAAAATTAAAATAAAACTTGGTAAATTCAATAAAGACGTTATTGACATTATGTCCTGAGAATTTGGACTTCAGACAGAGTCTGCAGCAGGATAACTTTTTAAACAGTTCGCAATTTTTTTTTTGGTTCTATGTCAGTAATAGAGCATTTCCATTAATACGTTTCTTTATTTTTTTAATTCGACCTAAAATCAGCAAATTATGATCGATCTATTCATAATAATATCGATGAAAGCGCGCGATGTAATATTATCGGTCAGTGACCTTAGCGAGTGCACAGCTGATACGGCGGTGGGTGACAAATCAGTGTTAATAGTAAACATATTTTTTTGTACACACGGCTTACACACCAAGCTATAAAAATTCAGTATAAGCTGACCTCTAGTTGTATGGAAATTCTATACAATGCCAGATCAGCTTATACTGGAAATATACAGATGGATGTGTAGCCGTGTGTACTGACGGAGTAATATTAAAATACCTACATGTTTTTTAAAATTTGTGTAGGTTTAGTTTCTCAAGTTTGCAAAAGGTGCAAGTTCGTAGCCGACTGCAGACAGGAGCAAGCAGCAGACAACGCGTAGTAGAGCCTACTGTAGTAGAGTCGAAGGGACATGACAGGATGAGTCGGAGACAACAATAATTATTATTATTAATAATTATTGATTGAATCTCTCACAATTTTCAATGTATGTACACAGTATTCAGCTTAACATATGGGGTTAGTATAAAAATTGTGGGAGACTGATGCTTAAACGGGGCGTAAACCTTTATTTCAGATCATTAGGTAAGCTATGAGGTTAGACTCTTTTTATTGGAAAGAACAATTTAAGGAAAGGAGAAAAAAAAAAAAATACAATTACACATTGAAATTTTCTAATGTGTAATTATAAAATAAATGTCATTAAAAATTTTGTACCCAAGCAAAGCCGGGGCGGGTCACTAGTAGTGGTATAAATACAGATTTACCTGAATAGATTTAATATAGACCATTATCTACTTTACACACAATTACTACACATTATGTATTCAGAAGCTAAACAGTGAATTACCTAATTATTTACTATTAGCTACAATTGTGAACAAACAATACTGCTTACGGTAATCATATGACATTTTGAAAATAGCCTGAAGTCTAGAAACAGAACACTTCACATATAGACACTACAATTTGTCTTACTTTTATTTTTTATTTACTTTTTGTAAAATGTCATTTTTCCGTTTAGTCGACTAAACGGAAAAATGACATATTACAAAATTTTGGAACAATGATAACTGATGAAATTGATAGAATGATACTTGTCTTGACAGATAATTACAAATTTAGTAAAATAATATTAACTAAAAAAGTAAAATAAAAAATATTAATTTAAATTTATCATTTATATTTATTTATTATCCTCTATTTTGTTTCAGTAAAATTTCAGTTAAAATCTTTTTCGACTATAGAGGCATATAATTTTTTGTTATATAAATAAGAGGGTTAAACTTGCTTCATCTTAGAAATCACATAAGTTACTAATATTTCCTAAACAGCTATAAAGGAAGTCTAAAACCGAATAGTCATGTTTTGGAGCAGAGTTCTTAGCATCGCTTTTGAAATATAAGGTCGCGGGTTCGATTCCCAGTCGTACAAACACTTTCATCGTTGTGTGGATTGTTTCATCGCCACTGCTGAATATCGGTGAAGGAAAACATCGTGAGGAAACCGGCATGTCTAAGAACTAATCATTCGAGTACATGTGTCATCCACCAACTCGCACTTGGTCAGCGTGTGTGGATTAAGGCATAAACTCTCTCAACTTATAAGATTGTTGAGACCCATGGAGACCCGTGTGCAGTAGTGAGACACTAAATTGGGTTGAGGTGAACTCATGTTCATGACAAAAAAACTGAGGAATATCTTGACGATTAAAAAAAGTCGGACGTAAAAGTTTAACGTTTTTTTAATAGGTTTGACTGCTAACAAAGCCTTGCTATGTGATGTAGAGATCATAATTGTGGTACCATTGAATATTTTATTGAAACTTACCTGTAATGCCGTATGATTATGTCTTCCACCGTCACACCGCTGGCGGTTGCTGAAAATAAGGCCAAGTTTAACATGTTATTTAGCTTTTTACCCGACTGCGCCAGAAGGAGGGTTATGTTTTACGAGTGTGGGTGTTTATTTTTTTGGCACGCTCTAGAACCTAAAGGGCACTTAAAAATTAAAGAACTCGCGTATCGCCTATCGCCAAGATTCTGACTCCTCAAGCTGCACAGACAGTGATGATGATTCAAGCGATATGGATATTAGTGACGAATAGTCTTACATTACTTTTATCTGTGGTTAAATAGTTATTTCAGAGATTAAATTAATGTTTTATGACTTTGTACTTCAGATGGCGATACGCGAGTTAAACGGTCGGCCTATAGTTTACGGTCGACATTCACCATTTCTTTCGACTGTCGCGTTATAGATAACTGTCCAAAACGCGAAAATCTGCTGCCACTCGTAGCGGTTTTATTGTTACTCTGTGACTCTGAGTAATATACACAGCACATCACCCTTTGTGCACTTAGCTTTACTATGCCTACCATTTCTACTTAAATTACAGTGCATTAATCTAACCTGATTTTCTTTAACAACGCTTCCGCGATCACTTGTATACCAGTATTCATTTTAAAGTATACAAACGGCTACACATTAATATATACATATCTAGTATTCGCTGACCTCTCGTTGTACAGAAATCTTAAACAATCCGAGATCAGCTTATACTGGTAATGTATAGTTTGATGTGCAGTCATACATATTGTAAATTTTTCTAAAAATAAGTGTATAAATAAGTAAACTATTTGTGAAGAGATTTTTGTGATATTTTTGGATTTAAGGTTAGTGGAACAAATATTTTTATTAATTTTGACTTTGCGCTTACGTAGTGTTTAAATAGCAGTAGCGAAGAGTAGAAATTTGAAAAAGGGAAGACGGAGCAAAAAGACATCTAATTCTTTTGTAGGGAAATGAAAGAGATGGTACTATGAAATCGTAAACCGGTTCAAAGCAAGTTTTCGGGAAAGATATCGAATATCACACATTGACTACTTTGTAACGGATTTTATCGCGGTTTATTTTTTAGATTTTAGATCCCGACGTTTCAAAGTCTTTTCATACTTCATGTTCACGGGTGGTCTGAGGTATTTGACGTCCAAAAATATTAATCACAATTATTACTGACTACCTACAAACATTATTATTTAAGTTGCGTTCCGATTTAAGCAAACTGAGCCTGTGAGCTCAGTTTGCCTAAATCGGAACGCAACTTGTCTGTGTCTTGAATTCTGAGTTGATTTTGCTTGGGTTTTGGTACAAGTAAATTAAGCACTGGGTCCCAAGCTGGTGGTATATTCCAACCATTTTCTCTGTTAAAATTAGAATGTTTTTTAATTTCAATAGTATCGCGGATCATTTTTGGTATGTGAAAAAAAAAGGTAAGTTTGTGTAAAATGTAAAATTATATGTAAACTTACGTGCAAGGCCTCGCACTATCTGACGGAAGCTGGTGGCTGATAAAGGCAGCTTGGCTTCTCTTTGACCCTCACAACAGATCACAACTGAAATTATATCATAAACAACATAGCAATTTAGTAGTAAAGTAATTAAATCTTGTGTTGACCCAAAGGTGAAGGCAGAGATTCGATTCAATAAAACTATAGTAGGTACATTAACCACTAACGATCGCTCGAAAAAAATGTGTTTTATAGTGTTAACTTGACATCTGTTATGACCTAAAACTTGCACATTAAACTCATTAATTAATAAGTATCTATATGATTGTTCTATAAATTATTTCAACCGCCTATAAACCCAATATCAATTCCGACTACAATGTGTCGCGCGCTTTCTCCAAAGAATGCCTTCAAGAAGCCATAAGAGCCAATCAATCACTCCGTTCTGAATGAATGAGCAAATGTTAGTAGATCTCGCTCGTCATATTGGCTGTCGCTACTCTCGCGCCACCAACGTCATCCAATGTTGCCAACAATAGGCAGAGTGATATTTAAAGTTAAGTTAGTTTAAAATAACATCACAAAAAGAATAAAAAAATATTTTTTATTACTGTATCAAACATATAAGTAAGAGTTAATAATGGAGCAGCGGTGGCGCAGAGGTACGGGCGTCGCCTTAGAAAAATAAGGTCGCGGGTTCGAATCCTGATCGTGCCCACACATCTTTGTGTGAATTGTTTCATTGCCGCTGCTCAATATCGGTGATGGAAAACATCGTGAGGAAACCGGCATGTCCAAGAACTGATCATTCGAGGACATGTGACATCCACCAACCCGCACTTGGCCAGCGTGTGTGGATTAAAGCCTAAACTCTCTCAACTCATAAGATAGTTGAGAGAAGACCCGTGACCAGCAGTGCGACACTAAAAAGGGTTGAAATGAAGTAATAATAATAATAGATAGTAGTAATAAAAAACTCAAGATAAAACATATGTACAATATTATTAAGTACTAGCGGACCCCGCACACGTTGTCCTGCCCGGTAAAGCAGTGCCACCTACCGGGTCCGAAAATAAATTACGACCGATTCTCAGACCTATCGAACATAGATATAAGATTCCATAAAAATCGGTCAAGCCGTTTCGGAGAATTCTTTTTAATTTTTTCTCTGTAAAAACCATCCTCATACTTCAAGGAATATTCTAAAAAAAATAATTAGCGAAATCGGTCCAGCCTTTCACGCGTGATGGCGTGACCAAGGGAAATTCATTTTTATATATAACTAGCGGCCCGCCCCAGCTTCACCCGGGTAGCTTCAGCCCACTCAACAATTTACAAAAAATGTGATAAATAAAGAACCGCTCAACCGATTTTGTGCAAACTTCACATATACCATCTACTAAATAGTCCGAACAAAGCCTAAACATTTGGTTTGAATAGGTAAGCCCGTTTATGAGTTATAAAATTACAACGAAAAGTGGCATTGATTTTTATTTAAATAGATAGATTAATAATGAAGAACAAGAATTACTACATAGTATAAAACAAAGTCGCTTTTTCTGTCCCTATGTCCCTATGTATGCTTAGATCTATAAAACTACGCAACGGATTTTGATGCGGCATTTTTTAATAGATAGAGTGATTCCAGAGGAAGGTTTATAAGTATAACACATTGCACCCGTGCGAAGCTGGGGCGGGTCGCTAGTAATATAATAAAATAATAATTAAATGAACAATAAAATGATTGTAAAAATTGACAATCAAAAAAGTATTACAAAAGTGTCGTATAGGTTACCACATTAAAATAGTGCTAGTTGCACGACTTATTTAAAAAAAAGGGATACCTTCCTTAAAAAACTCCATCTAAATACCACAGATAATAAAATACTATGTACTACAGGCAGACACGGAAAGCGTGTTGTTTACTGTTAGATAGGGAAGTTGCTTCACAGTCAAGGTAGACTTACTAAATAAATCTAAAAAAAATCATGAGTTAGCATAATTTATAATGTTAGCTACAGACGGGAGGATAAGTGGCGGTATCCTTGTACTCTATGGTCAACATTCACTATCCGAGCCATGGTCAATGTAATGAGTAATCTGATTATTATAAACAACGTCATATCATAATTTATACTTAAGTACTACTTAGTTGTTAGTCGCGAAGTTTTACTGGTCTGGTGGCATAGTAGTTAGTGACCCTGACTGCTAAGCCGAAGGTCATGGGTTCGATTCCCACCCAGGAAAAATCTTTGTGATGAGCACCAGTGTTTGTTTTGTGTCTGGATGTAATTTATCTTATGTAAGTATGTATTTACAAAAAAAAAAATTAAGTATTATATCAGTTTCTAGTACTCATAACACAAGCAAATATAATTGCTCAATTTGAGACTAGATCGCGCTGTGTGTATGTGTGAACATATTATTATATTATTATTAAATACTTCAAACCAAGAAATGCGATTTAAAGACAGGGCCTATAAAATCCGAGGCTCCGAGCACATTACGATAGTGGAGCCCCTACAAGCGTCACAACATAACCAGATGAAAATGCACAGTCCCTCTATAGTTTTGATAAAGAATCAAGTGTGAAATCAAAGTAATAATAGTTTGTATAAACCAAAAACTACCAAAATATCAAAAGTCGTAGAACAAAAGTTGTTGCATACATCAGCTATCTACCCCTAAGAGGTTGCTGGTGTTTTTAAAATAACCATGTTTATGTAATTGAAAGAAGATTCATGCACAACACTGGAAGTTATGTTACAAAACCAAAAACAACAATTGACTTTCAATGAGATTAAAATAATAATGTTGGTATAGATGTACAAGGGCATTTTGTTTCAAAATATAGATGAAACAAGAGTGAACGTCGCCATTTCATTGTTTCATTTACACAATCATTAAAAGAAGCAAAACGAAACGAAAACAGTCCACTGAAACATAATTGTTTTGGGACTAAACTCCTGTAAGCCATCGATAGTGATGCACGTAAAGAGGGATCGGGTTTTGAAACACCTTTTTATTTACCAGGGGGAAACCTTTTTGGATGTCCCCGCGCTGTATGGGCGCAGGGCTCTATACTGGTTACTCGAACTAAAACCCCCTAGTTGTTCCTTCGCGCATCCTAGCCAGAGTGTCACGGGAACCACAAGTGACACAACCATGAAAGTCTCGGGATACCTAAACTATCTTGAATCCTGTACGAATTTATTAAGAATGTCAATAGCGGGAGGAATCAGAAATACTATATAGAGTATACACTCAGCAGAAGAAGAAGACAAGAGGACGGACAAGAACCATTTAGGAATGTAAAATAATCTCTCCTCTATCAGTCAATTTAAGGTGACTAGTCCAGTATCAGCGCAGGAAATATTGTTAGCGCGCTAGATCTTTGTTAAAAGACAAGTATTCTCTATTCCTTCACTATGAGTATACTTATTATAAGTTGTCAATACGAAATAATACGACAAGTTTTCGAATAATAATAATAGTAGGACATTAACACACACGATCAACTGATCCCAAACTAAGCAGAGCTTGTACTAGGAAATCGGATAACTGGTAATCTATGTATATAAAAATCAATGCCACTTTTCGTTGTAATTTTATAACTCAAAAACGGGCTTACCTATTCAAACCAAATGTTTAGGCATTGTTCGGACTATTTAGTAGATGGTTTATGTGAAGTTTGCACAAAATCGGTTGAGCGGTTCTTTTGTTATCACTTTTTTTGTAAATTGTTGAGTGGGCTGAAGCTACCCGGGCGAAGCTGGGGCGGGCCGCTAGTATAGTATATATAATAGTTTTCTTTTGTAAATACATACTTAAATATAGATTATTACACCCAGACTCAACAGAAACAGACATGTTCATCAGACAAGACATCATGTCTGACTTGGGTGGGAATCGAACCCTGCGGCGTGAAAAGCCGTTACCGACCACGCCTCCAGCCCAGCAAAAGAACTAGAATAGAATAGCTACATGAACCTGTCAAGTTAAAATGTCATCTACAAATTATTTTATGTATTCTATAATTATCCAATCCATTTTATTTTATTTCTAGCATATCTCTTTTTAATTACCGTTCTTATCGGAAAATAATTATTTGAAAACGCAGTTTCACAGGTGCTGAATTCAATGATCTGATGAGATCGAACACAGAACCGTACTCATCAAAGCACTGCTGTTTTACACACCTAACTTCCTGATTAAGGAGTAAATAGTTAAACAAATGCTAAGAAATCAAAAAGTTCCAACAAACTGGTTGGCCTGGCGCGGATTTAGAACAATGGAGGTCAACTGGAGATGATATTCGCTCCAATTTTACATTGAGATACTATATTATTTAGCTGTTTCAATGAATAAATAAATAAATATATTCTGGGACATTAACACACACGATCATCTGGTCCCAAGCTAAGCAGAGCTTGTGTTATGGAAACCAGTTAACTAGTATATACTATACATATAATACTTTTTCTTGTAAATACACATATAAATAAAAATTTACACCCAGAATCGATACAAACTCAAATGTTCATCACTAATGTTTGTCTCGGGTGGAAATTGAACACACGACCTGCGGCGTGAAAAGCAAGTCTTACCGACCACACCACCGGCCCGTCATAAAGCAATGTGCAAAGGAAACGCAATTGAAAAAATTGCGTTTCCTTAACGAGTAAGTTAGCTAGGTAAGGCCTAGTGAGCCCTAATAATCAGATTTTGATGAAATTTGGCACACAGATAAGATTGCCTGATGTAACGTACAAAACATGAATATTCTTAATAAATCATGGGTCAATCGAATAGAGGTAAAGTCCAGCTATAGTTTTTGGTCTTTGGATGTATATTGAGCAGCGGGTGGCGCAGCGGTACGGACCTCGCCTTTAAAAAATAAGGTGGTGGGTTCGAATCCACATATATTTTTTTTCATTATTTTCATCTCCGTTGCTCAATACCCGTGAAGAAAAACATCGTGCTGAAACCACGGCATGTCTGAAAACTAATCATTCGAGGACATGTGACATCCACCAACCGGCACTTGGCTAGCGTGTGATTAAGGCCTGAACTCTCTCAACTCATAAGATAGTTGAGAGAAGTCCCGTGCCCAGCAATAAGACACTAAAAAGGTTAGTGGATGTGTACTAAGAGAAATGCAGAATAAATTTCATGGGGTAATTTCATAGTAATTCTAGTTTCACTCTGCGTTTTATCTCATAGTCTAATTAATCAAATGTTAGTACTTACCTATAGAAAACAACACAATAACGCGCTTCATAGCAAAAACAATACCATAATAATACCATAAATAAATTATTATTATAACAAAGTATTATGTAATAAAAATTATATCTAGTGATGAACCTTCACGCTTGCACACTCTCGTGGTTATGAGCAGACTAGGGTCTCGGTCAATGCAAACGTACACACAAGCTTTACATATTGACCTTCAGACAAATTTATGTATTATGTAATAAATATTAATTAATTATGTAACGAGTTCTTGAATCAAGACTGACGCAGCAATCGTAGGAGGTGGAAATAGGAATGATGGGTTTATGGCGAAAAAGGAAACGATGCACTTTTGTTAACAAGATTTATTATGAATGTTCGCACAGTTACAAAGGACGGAAAAATGCAAGGAGGCCACAGTTAAGTATATCCATAGGCAAGCAAAGGGAAACCACAAAAAAAAACTAATACAGACACACTAGTGACAAGACGTTTTGATATGACAGTTGTCAATGTCACTGTCTAAAAATGACTACGTTTTCATTGTTTAGTTGAAAAAAAATGGCGTCTTAGAACGTCGCAGTTTTTTAGTTTTTTACTACTAATCTTTAAAAACTTATATACTTATTTTAACTTGACACTGGCAAAATTGCGGAATAATTTCTGCAGAGGCCATAATTAAAAGAAGAAGAAGATTGTTTAGTTAAATACTTTATACAATTCAGGTTCTCTTAGTAGTCTGTGATACAATTTCTAACAGCCTTCAGATTAGATGAAGAGACGATCTCTACTAGGTAGTGTGATTTTTATCCTATAATAGGCTTGCGCTTGACTATAACTCACCTAATTTTAAGCAATGATGTAGTTAACGATGGGACGCGCCCGCCTAATATACCGATTCACTCGTGATTACGAATGATTTCATTGAGGTAGCCGGGGAATGAGGATCCATGTAATGTGAATCACATCAACCCTTTTTAGTGTCCCACAGAGTTTAGGCATTAATCCACAAACGCTGGCTGTACTGGTTGATGGGTGACACATATCTTTGAATGATTAGTTCTTAGACATACCGGTTTCCTAATAATGTTTTCCTTCGCCGATATTGAGTATCAGCGATGTAACAGTTCACACAAACAATATGTAGGCACGAGCGGGGATCAAACCCGCGATTTTATATTTTAAAGACATGCCGAAACCGCTGCGCCACCGCTGCTCTATCGATGAATATCACCACAGATAATATATGTCTCCCACATTTCACAAGGTCTCATACGTAATAAAGGGCGAACCTATGACCGTTCATCGGGCACACAAGGTATAAAAAAATATTTTATTATTTATTTTAACTAGTTCGTCAGCAAAATTTACTACAATGTGTCACATTTATAACCTTATAAAGATGTTGAAACAAAATATTAATTAGTATTGTCTTGGATTTACGCGAATATCACACATTGAAATAAAACTAACTAACTACTCTTTTTATTTCAAAATATTAATTATTATAAGAAACATAAAATTATCATCTTAATTAATCGTCTATACCTAGGTATAATCTTCTTTAATATAAAAATGAATCGCAAAATGTGTTGGTAGCGCATAACACGAGAACGGCTGAACCAATTTCGCTAATTCTTTTTTTAGAATCTTCCTTGAAGAACGAAGATGGTTCTTACGCAAGTAAAAAAATAAAAACACCACCTCCTCAGAAACTGCTTGACCGATTCGATAGGTCTGAGAATCGGTCGTAATCTATTTTCGGACCCGGTAGGTAGCACTGCTTTACCGGGCAGGACGACGCACAGTGGTCTGAAAATCGAGCTCCCCTTTCATAGAAAGTCAATGTGGGATATTCATAAAACTAAAATATGGAACGTCTCAGGTATACATTCCTTTAATGCATATTTTAGTATGAATGATTTTAGTTACTCCGCGCCTGAGAAAAAAAATATTTAGTATTTTTTTGTATGGGAGAAATTACATAAAGTACATTTTCTTGCGACTGAATGAAACTGAAAGGCTGGTACTCATACGAGCTATTGCCGCTCTTAAGGCGATTACGTTGACATACCACTCGTGTACCTTTAGGTGCCGCTTCACACGTAGGATTTTTTTGAAATTTCGAATTTTCGGCATTGAATATTTTAAGTATGTGACGCATTTAAATTAGGTTGGTAAGGAATTTGGAATTAAATATTTATAATAAATACGCACCTAATATTATAATAATTGTTATAATAGATTCAATTACTTTAACTCAAAATATAAGTTAACTTTAGAAATTCGTTTTTTGCGAATACTAATTAGGGCACTGCAACTAATATCTGCCTTATTTTAACAAATAACTTTTTACAATAGTAACCTCATTAGCTAAGAGGGTGTTAATGATTTTTACTATACCTAATGATAACAGAGGTTCGTTATCATTATCAATTACGGGAATCACTTATTACTTTACTAATAGTTCAGTTTTATTACGTGTTAATTTGTACCGACCCTTAATGAGGGTCGGTGAGAGAGTTATACATAAATAGAATGTTTGGCATGGACTCTGTCAGTAACGTTTAGCACTTGTGCGCGTAAACTTTAATTTTTCTGTTCTTTCAATTTTTCTATTGCAATGGAAGGTTTTGGTACCAATCTTGATATTTTCATGTTTGTGGCCAACAACACTTCTTTCTCAGATCCCAATGTGTTGTTTGATGTGTTTGTGAATAGTATTGATTTGTCAGAAAATGAAAAGAGAGACTTGAAACAATTCTGCCAAACTTATGTGTGTGCATTGAAAAGGAAATGGATCTCATGTAATCGTACACGACATACTTTCATTAAAAAGTACGAAGCATGGCTCCAAGAAGACATCAAATGGCCTGAAGTCATCAAGGAAAAGATGACTTCCTCAGTAACGATAGATCAGTCACAGTGTTCCAGTTCAGAATTTCCCGTAAACGAAGGTGCATCAACATCCGCACAACCACAGACTTGTAGTGTTGGAACCTCAACATCTCTTGGAAACCAAAGAAAGGAGTTTTCGGTGTTAAGCCCGTTACAGAAGAAAAGGAGAGTAGAAGAGCTTTTAAATCATCCATCGGAAAGTCTTGCTTATGCAACTGGCTTGAAGGCGCAAAATAAAGATGTAGCAGACATAATAAAATTAGTCACAGAGAATCCCGAAGAGGCTACAAAGATAAAAGATATACTTAAAACTAAAAAAAATGTGCCCATATATTCTGCTGATAAAGCTTTAGGTATTTTGACTTCGTTGAAGCTGTCGAAGTGGCAGTATACTACTTTGAGAGCTTGTGCAAAGGAAGAAGGAATCCCACTATATCCTTCATACACAACTGTCCTAGAAGCGAAAAAGGACTGTTACCCACCTAAGGATAGCATAGACATTTCTGAAAATGGGGCACGAGTTAAACTTCAAGCAATTTTGGATAAAACTGTGTCAAGACTTGGAAAATATCTACGTTTGCCCTCTACTTTAGATGGCAAGGAGTTAACACTTCTGTGTAAGTGGGGCTTTGATGGTTCTTCAGGGCAGAGTTTGTATAAGCAAAGCATGGTGGAGGAAGATGATTCCAGCGTCTTCATGTGTTCTTTTGTACCTATAAGATTAGATTGTGATGAAGAAAATGTATGGGAGAATCCAAAACCGTCTTCGACAATGTTTTGCAGGCCTCTTTTTTTCAAGTTTGCAAGTGAAAACAAATTAGACATCAAGAGAGAACAAGCCACGATTGAAGCTGAAATTGCTACACTGGTGCCTTCTATAATGGGAAATCATACAGTTAAAGTTAAAATGCTCATGACTATGATAGATGGTAAAATAGTTTCTAAATTATCAGAAACATCAACCCAAACTTGTGACATATGTAAAGCAACCCCATCTGAAATGAATAAATTACATGTGATCTCAGAGTAAGTTTTGAATACTTTTATAATTTTCTTGGCTGATAATCATGAATACCTATTTTTAAATATATTATTTATTTGTTTTCCAGAAAACCAGTGTCAACGGAAATATACCAATATGGTTTGTCTACTCTCCATGCTTGGATTAGGTGTATGGAATGTTTGCTTCACATTTCCTACAGACTTGATTTCAAAACATGGCAAGCTAGGGATGCAGACAGCAAAGAGTTATTGAAGGCAAGAAAGCAAATCATCCAGCAGAAGTTTCGTGATGAAATGGGCCTCTTAGTAGATATCGTCAAACAAGGTGAGTCTTGAAGTGCAACGAGTTGATTTGAATGATTTTGAGAACGTTACTTACCAAATACGTTGTTTCTGCTCAAAATGGTGAAGTTTTTGGTTTTTGTTTCAGGTGCAGGCACTACAAATGATGGCAATACAGCCCGAAAATTTTTTAGTGATCCTGTAAAAACGGCAGCCATCACTGGATTAGATTCCACTATAATCCATAGATTTGCCACAATTCTAGGAGTGATAGCATGTGGGGAGCCCGTTAATGTTGAAGCGTTTGCAAATTTTGCGCGCCTTACTGCAGAAAGATATGTGGAACACTATGGTTGGTATTATATGCCGTCAAGTGTTCACAAACTTTTACTGCATGGTGCTGAAATTATCAGGCATTTCAACATTACCCCCATTGGCAAATTATCAGAAGAGGCATCGGAAGCCAGGAATAAAGACTTCAAAAAAATCCGAGAACATCATTCGCGGAAGTTTTGTCGTAGAGCAACAAATGAAGATATTTTTAATGGACTCCTTGTATCGTCAGATCCGTACCTATCCAGCATAAGACCTGTACACAGAAAGTCAATCAGAACAGCTGTCTCTGATGACATGAAAACACTTCTCATTAATGAAGACAATACAAGTGTGGACAAAGAAAATATTGAGTTTGTTGATGTTAGTGTCGCAATGCTGGATTCAGAATTAGAAGATTTTGATGATAATTGTTAATGCGTATTTTATACATATCGACGTTATTATTATTTTTATTTATTTTAATGTTAAGACTAGATAAATAAGAATTTTTGGTATTAAACAAGCAAAGAGAATATAGACGTATTTTGAAGAATGTAAGTAAATACTAACCAAATGAAGCTTTTTGTATTCTTTGATTCAGTTTTTTTCTAGTTATAGATGTTATTATTATTTTATGTTCTAATACTAGAGAAATAACGATTTTCAGTACTAAACAAACAAAGGCTAGGGTTTAGACGTAAGTATTTTGAGGAATGTACATACTAGCCAAATGAAGTTTTCTAAATTATTCGATTAAATTTAAAAATAAATAAATTAGTTTTAGCTGTTTAACTGTTATAATATTTAAACACTTGTTTTACAATTGATTGTACAGTTTTTAATCGTATTAAATTTTCAAATATGAAAAAAATGTTAAATAAGTGTTTTATTCCTTCTTTAAATAGCGTGACTTTATGGTCGTTGCTTTCCTGTTATGAGGTGATTCTACTCATAAAAACAAACAACTTTTTTATGGAAACCACCTTGAAATGACGGAAAAGAAAACAACTGTTTCATACATTACGGCCAAGCAGGTATCGAACTTTAGTTTGAAACAGCAGACATTTTTACGCGATTTAGAGATTGTTTCCATAAAAAAAATTGTTGTTTTCATAAGGAATTCGCAGGAAAACAACAACCCCAAAGGCATAACAAAAAATATTCAATACCGAAAATTCGAAATTTCAAAAAAATCCTACGTGTGAAGCGGCACCTAAAGGTACACGAGTGGTATGTCAACGTAATCGCCTTAAGAGCGGCAATAGCTCGTATGAGTACCAGCCTTTCAGTTTCATTCAGTCGCAAGAAAATGTACTTTATGTAATTTCTCCCATACAAAAAAATACTAAATATTTTTTTTCTCAGGCGCGGAGTAACTAAAATCATTCATACTAAAATATGCATTAAAGGAATGTATACCTGAGACGTTCCATATTTTAGTTTTATGAATATCCCACATTGACTTTCTACGAAAGGGGAGCTCGATTTTCAGACCACTGTGCGACGTCTGCGAGGTCCTCTAGTATATATATAAAAATGAATCCCTTGGTCACGCCATCATGAGTGAACGGCTAGATCGATTTCGCTAATTCTTTTTTTAGTTTCCTTGATATACGAGGATGGTTCTTACGCAAAGAAAAATAAAAAAAACCCAGACGGCTTGACCGATTTTTATGGAATCTTACAAGTATCTATATTAAATCCTATCCTATCCTATCCTATCCTACTAATATTATAAATGCGAAAGTAAGTGTGTGTGTGTGTGTGAAGGTTTGTTACCGCGTATCTCCATAACCGCTCAACCGATTTTATGGAAATTTGAAATGTAGATAGTGTATACCCTAGAATCGGACATAGGCTAATAATATTTTCAAAAATCATCCCCTAAGAGGGTTATTTAGGGGAGTGAAGTTTGTATGCAACTTTTTATTCCTTGGTCCTATTTATTTAAAATTCGGTACACATAAACCTTAAGAGAAATAATGAGATACGGGTTTTTTATTTTTCCATAATTATCCCCATGAGGTGTGGAAAATGAATTTTATTGGTAAAAATTAAAGTTTCTCTGGATCCGTATAGTCTCAAGCCCGATTCACTCCAAATTTGGCACACATATACCTTAAAAGAAATCATGAAACACGTATTTTTTATTTTTCCAAAACTACCCCCAGGGGGAGTGTAAAATGAGCTTTTTTGGAAAAATTAAATATTGCAGAACTGTTTAGTCCTTGGTCCGATTCACTTCAAATTTGGTATAAATATAGCTTAAAACAAATAATGAAACACGTGTTTTTTATTTTTCCATTTTTTTTATCTTTATCCTACGCGAGTGAAGCCTGAGAAATTATTCTGAGGGAGATTTTCTTTGAAGTTGATATCAATACTCCTTCGTTCTTTTTAGCTAAATTACTTTTTATTTTGACACAATGACGTTTGATATCTCAGTCCGATTATTAGAATTCGAAATTTAAATTTTATTTGTTCTTGGATATTAAATGAAAAACTTACAATATGGTCTAAGAGCCGTAGTATTTTTTAAGAAACCCCTATAGATTTATGGATATGCCTATGGAGGCTTGCCGATTTCAAAATGTTACTTACACGCCTACACTACTGAACTAATTTTGTATGGAGATAGTTCGAGAACCGGGAAAAGATAGTTTTATCCGACTGCGAAAAAGAGATTAATGGTTTAGCGCGATAACCGACATCCGCGGGCGAAGCCGCGGGCGGAAAACTAGTATTATTATAATATTAATCTTATTATTATAGGTCTGAGAATCGGTCGTAATTTATTTTCGGACCCGGTAGGTGGCACTGCTTTACCGGGCAGGACGACGTCTGCGGGGTCCGCTAGTACTTAATAATATTGTATTAACCAGATATTAATAATAACTGTAGTTTTTTGTTGGATAACCTCATTGCGGATTAGTAGTAAAAAACTGATACAACTTCAGCGGTCTTGTACGGTCATTACATTAAAACTATCATTAAATAAGTATACCTACAAGCTTTTAAAGGATTAGTTGTAAAAAAAAACTAAAAAATCTGCGACGTTCTAAGACGCCATTCTTTACTAGGCTCATAACAAATATTAGCAAAGCACAAAGATTTGTAGACACTATTGATGTTGGACTGTTTATCGAATCAACATAGTTATGTCAATGTCGTGCGTGAGAAAATTGTACCATCAAAGGCGTTACCTATTATTTGTTAGCAGAGCTAGGTTGGTCATGGATAGACAGTGAAAGAAATTGGGTCAACTAAAACATTAAAAGTAAACGACGCCGGGCGCTGGCGCATCTATTCATACATAAGTGGGTATATAAAAATAAAATAAAATAAATAAATATTCTGGGACATCTGGTCCCAAGCTAAGCAGAGCTTGTGTTATGGAAACCAGATAACTGGTATATACTTTAAGTACATATAATACTTTTCTTTTGTAAATATATATCTACTTATAATAGATATTTACACCCAGACTCGACACAAACACAAATGCTCATCACTAATGTTTGTCTCGGGTGGGAATCGAACCCACGACCTGCGGCGTGAAAAGCAAGTATCTTACCGACCACGCCACCGACCCGTCAACACAGATACAGTTCTGCCATTAGTTAACTTGCTACTATTGTCACTTAAGTATAGCTTTGCACAAGCTCACGGCTTCGAGTATACTAACATTATTATACCTTTGACGATATTATAACTTCTATCTACTCACCTATTAGAAGCAGCGATGGTGCAGCGGAATGGGCCTAGCCTTAGCAATATATGGTCGCAGGTTTGATCCAAGTCGTGCCCACACATCTTTGAGTGGATTGTTTCATCACCGCTCCTCAATATCAGTGAAGTAAAACACTGTGAGGAAACCAGGGTGTCTACGAACTAATTATTCAAGGACATTAAGTGTCATCCACGAACCCGCTCTAGGCCACCGTGTGTGGATTAAGGCCTAAATTCTGTCAACTCGTAAAATTAACTCTGTGCTAAATTTCATCCAATTCCGTCGAGCAGTTTTCCGTGAAAGAGTAACAAACACCCATACATTCTTAGTAGGATGTTGGTTTCCCCGCGGTGATTTTCTTAATATAGTAAAGAGATATTTTAAAGATGTTCACAATTTATAATCTAGCATTGTATTATGTATTCATAACAAGATGCAACTGGTCAATTTTCTTATTGTTTAAATTTACAAAGCGAAACAAAGTAAGTTATTCATCAAATTCAAGGTAAATCTTTGAGTAAACATAGTGATTTAATATAGTAGATGGAGATAAAGATGTTTTTATTTAAGGTGAACTGCCAGCGGGGTTTAAGGTAAACTGCGACGAGGTTTTAGGTTGAGTCCCAAGTCAAGCAAAGATAAAGATTAAATTAAAATAAAAAGCCTTGTGTTTTTTGAAAAACTACTAAAACAGCACCCACACTAAAACTTATCTAAATAGAAACCAAATATAATCAAAAGTTCCATCCACCATCTCTTTGACGGGCCGGTGGCGTGGTCGGTAAGATACTTGCTTTTATACGCCGCGCTGCAGGTCGTGGGTTCGATTCCCACACAAGTCAGATATTTGTGTGATGAACACGTCTGTTTGTCTTGTGTCTGGGTGTAATTATCTATATTTATGTATATATTTACAAAAGAAAAGCATTATATCTAGTATATTACCAGTTATCTGGTTTCCATAGTACAAGCAAAGACCCGTCCTAAGCCTTCCTTTATGTACCTACAAAGCTGAAGTGATAATAATAACAATGTACTTAATATAGTGGGACATTAACACACACGGTCATTTGATCCCAAACTAAGCAGATAACTGGTAATATACTACTAATACTTTTCTTTTGTAAATACATACTTAAATATAGATAATTACACCCAGACACAAGACAAACGGACGTGTTCATCACATGTTTGACTTGGGTGGGAATCGAACCCACTATCTACTACTACTACTCTACTATCTTACAGACCACGCCACCACCGGCCCGTCTCATGTACCACCTTAACTATCCCTTCATTAACATGGCTTCTTGGCTCTGTTTAAAACAATCGAGTTTAGTACTCGGTCCTACCATTTGATATTTTATGTATCAGCACTTCATGTGGAAGTCTAGACTGAGACTAGGTCTAGAAATAAAACAATATACCTAAATTAATACAAACATTCATTTTATTTAAGATAATACAGGAATGTTTACATTATTTAAATTTATTTAATTAACAACAATTATTATAACTACATACTTATAAGATTGAATGCTTTGGAATCATACAGAGAAATACATAACGACGACCTCGGTAGATAATTATCAATTTTTGCATACTCAAAGATATTATAACTATAGTCCATCAAATCTAAGAGGTACCGTTTGACGTATCACTGTTTTCTATTAAATTAGCTTCATAGAGGCGTAATTCACACAATTTTTATTAGCTTTCCTGTAAAATAAATGAATTGTGAAGCTATTTTTATTTTAACATAACATAAACAATTTTCATACAAAAAATTAAATTCTAAATGTACTACGTCTAGAACTGTCAAACGATACTTCTTAGATTTGATGGACTTTATACATTATTTTTAAGATCTTAAACTGTACACACATTCATTGCAAATAAAGAATTTGATTTGCTTTGCTTTGGTAGTCGAGCGGTGTAAGCTATCGGACCCCGGACAATATTTGTGTAACAACAAAAATTTGTTTCAGTGCCTGGTTGGTTCAGAGACTACCCTCCGTGCTTGAGACAGCACGTTAAACCGTCGCGTCGGTCCCGGTTGTCATTTAACACATCTAGTCAAAAGTCTAATATAATCAGACACCTGGTTTAACCATCTCTGCTACTGGTTCCCTACAGGTTTCGAGGTCTGATGGCAGTCGCTCGTATAATTCTGGTAGCTAGCCGCATCAGGTTAGACTGGGAGTCGACCACAATAGAAATGGGAAAAAGGCAAGGGGAATGATGATGATAAGAGAAATACGAGTATACATAACTTTGGTTAACTTTTATAGGCTGTGAATGTGTGTGCAGAGGTGAAAATCAGCCAAATTTCGCTGGCGACGTTAAAGTTCCATGCGTAATAGGGGGTGAGCCTATTGCGTTATCGGGCACAATTCCAAACTTCGAGCTGCAACTAATATTCTTTAGGTATTATGCGTTTCAATTAAGAGTAGGACTGGAAATCCGCCATCTTGGACCGGTATGTGCACCAAATTCACATTTTTAGTACGGTCGGCAAAAATGTTTGTTCGATATAATAATCACATCAAGATGACCAAACTGCATTATATCTTGTCAAGTAAGATTGGACATTTCGAGTCGAATATTTAGGCACGAACATATTTTTTTAACTTCCGACGAAAAAAGCGATGTCATAAGTTAAAAAGTATGTTTATATCCATGTATAATGTATTTGTGTATTGGCGTCGGGCGGCGCGTTTTGCGATTTCATCGTTCATTGCGTATTTGCTTTAGAAGTGTCTTAAGACAAGTGAACGCGACTGGGCAATGAACTACAAAGTCGCCAGTCGCACCGCCCGACGCAGTGTCCCGTGGCCATTGCTTAATTAACATGATCTACATTATTATCCATACATACACAATATAATGTATCTATATTTTTTTAAGAGTATTTCATATTCAACGTAACTACATCAGAAATAGCTGTAGCGATTTAGATATTTTTGTGGTTACATACGTTTTTTACTTACATAAAGTGATAAACAGAGGTCGGAGTAGGTAAATTGATTTTATATACTTGCGTCAAGATATTATAATATGGACATGTCATTTTATCCATAATGTGCGGAAAGTACCGGAAAATGTTCCGGGATTGGAATTATGGAATAAAAAGCATACAACAAAATGATTGATTGAATTCAGTGAACAATTATTTTTAATTAAACAAAAAGATAAATAAATTATTTTTAATCCTCTTCGGATACAATTTCCATATTTTGGCTTTCAACGTTAATAAGTTAATAATAACGTTAATACAATTAAAATAAATAATCATAATTTTTTTTATATTTTCTAATTTTAAAGTATTCCTTTTGACGTCTTTTGAATTGTGTCTAAATTGTAGTATTTTGGAGTCATATCCATGTTATTCTCTACGTTTGACGTCAACGACGAGAAATCAATCTACCTACTCCGACCTCTGGTGATAAATTAAAATGCTACAAGAAATTATTAATATTTTCTTAGATTTACGCGAATATCACACATTGAAATAAAACTACTTTCTAACGGATTTTTTTAAACATGAAACCTGAAAAATCTAAAATTCAAAACATACCGCGATAAAACTCGCATGACTCGCGCACTGCGCACCCTTAATCTATTATCCGGTTAATCCTTACTAATATTATAAATGCGAAAGTAACTCTGTCTGTCTGTGTTGCTTTCACGCCTAAACTACTGAACCGATTTGGATGAAATTGGGTATGGAGGTAGTTTGAGACCCGAGAAAGGACATAGGATAGTTTTTAACCGACTGCGCAAAAAGAAGGTAATGTTTTGGCGCGACAACCGACATACACGCGGGGAAGCCGCTGTCGGAAAGCTAGTTAGACATATTTTACTGTACTCTGAGTGAGTTTACTAAAATAGCATTGCACAGAGTTTGTTACAATACCTACCTAGTTTATTTTAAAATATTTGCAACAATATCGCATTGAGTCATCCTGTAATGATATTTGTTTTGTAGATAAATAAATAAATAAATAAAATCCGTTATAAAGTAGAAAAGTATTATTCTACTAAAATTATACAAATTATAAAACATATTCTATTTTTTTAAATATCACTATGGTATTTACACAAAGAGAAACTAAAATTATTATATTATTCTAAAATTATTCTAAGTATATTAAAAGCAGCTGAACATAGCTTAACGCCTGCACCACCCGAAGTCGTAGGCAGAGGTGAACAACACCCATCGTCTATTATGTTTATATCTCATAATACGTAATAAGAGGCGAGCCTATTGCCACCGGGCACCGTTCCAAACTTCGAGCTGCAACTAAGATTCTCTAAGTATATTAGAAAAGTCTTTTTGCTCGACCCGGGAATCGAAAGAATCTGAATATATTTATTTACAGAAATATTTAAGTATTATCCAAATACAAACTATTTTGGAAGTTTAAGCTTTATTTAGTTGTCATTAATAATATTAACTTCATCATAAGAACATTTTATGGGTTACGTATGCCATTTTGAAAAAAAAACTTATTAATACCCACCGACTATATACCTACTAGACACCGGTTAATTCAAATTATGTATAAAACTGTAATCGTCATAAGTTAACGGGTTATCTGAGATTATAGATGATAGATAGCTTTTGGTGACTCACTCATCTTCGTCAAAAGCTGTGCACGTTTCATCTGAATCCCCACACGTGTTCCCCGGGTGGTGTAAATCATCATCAAACATCAACTGGTAATTAACTGGTGGTAGGCTTTGGCCGTGGTTAGTGACCACCCACCAGACAAAGACGCATCGCCAAGCGGGCTTTGCTATTCCGATGCAATGTCTGGTGACACCATTTAAGATGGTAGGTGAAAATTGTTGCTCTTTTATGGTTTGTAACCATATGGGGCCTCATTCCACTGCCACCTTCTCACCGAAAATCATTCGTAATCACGAGTGAATCGGTATATGGGCAGGCGCGTCCCATCGTAGTCTATCTCATTGTTTAACATCAGGCAAATTATAGTCAAGAGCTTGTCTAGAAATGAAAAAAATAGCTAACTTTAATTGGTTCGCTAACTACTTGTCCTTGAACGAACCAATCAAAATTAGCTTATGGTATGATATGTAGTGATACGACAAGACTTATGCGCTGGAGCCTGTCTATGCTGTGTCTAGTACACACGGCTGCACATCAAGGTATACAAATTCAGTATTTTGACGAGCCGGTGGTGGCGTGGTCGGTAAGATACTTGCTTTTCACGCCGCAGGTCGTGAGTTCGATTCCCACACAAGTCAGACATTTGTGTGATGAACACGTCTGTTTGTCTTGTGTCTGGGTGTAATTATCTATATTAAAGTATATATTTACAAAAGAAAAGTATTATAAGTAGTATATGACCAGTTATCTGGTTTCCATAGTACAAGCTCTGTTTAGTTTGGGATCAGATGACCGTGTGTGTATAATGTCCCTGTATATTAATATATTATTATTATTATAAGCTGACCCCTCGTTGTACGGAAATCCTATACAATGCGAGGTCAACTTATTATGGAATTCTATAGCTTGATGTGTAGCCGTGTATACGTATATTGTCAGTGTTTATACTCAACCAAAAAATTTATTGTCAACTAGTGGGCCGAAGAGAGCAAACATTCCGAAATAGTGGTAATGATGATCTGGTAATGATAGGAATTCATCATTACCAGATCATCATTACCACTATTTCTATTATACCACTATTTTTTTGGTTTTTATTTTTAATTATTGAATCACTATTTAATAATAGGGGGACAGTAATAATCTTTGTATTTGGTCACAAGCCATAATTACATATGTGACATCAGATCCATAGAAATAACGTCAAAATTCTATATACAGTAAATAAATCCACAGATAGAATGTTGAAATCAGAAATAGAATGGTCGCCTCATGATTTTTGTAAATTTGTTAAATATAATTCATTAGTATTACGTTCAGTTCGCTTCCAGTCATCAAACATTTCACGCATTCTCATTTATCAAGTACTTTTAGTTAACTTTGGACAATACAGTTATTTTCAAGTTCATCAAGTGTTTATCATTACATATCAAGATTTAGGGAACCCCGAATTCCTACAATAACAATACCTTCAAGGTGTCGGGTAAGAACGAAATGAGTGTAAGAAGGTCATATTAAATGACTTGCAATAATTTTTCATTACCATCTACTTATATTTAGTATACTCGGTCTTCTCGGTCTACTTCAAGTCAACATCCTCGCCCAACAGGTCTTCGCATTCTTTTTCCCACTGCTTATCATCTCCCGCTTTTTCAGCGACTACTTCATATTCATTTAACTCTGCTTCTAACTCTTTCTCCCATTGCTCTGGAATTGGAGTAAAATCGTTAAAATCTGATAAACAGGAAAACTTTTTAATCAGTGCGCAAATGTTTTAGTGGTTCAGTAATAGAACACATTTCCATTAATAGTTCAATATGTTTTTTTAATTATTTATTCGACCTACAATCAGAAAATTATGGTCATCTTATTCTTAGTAATATCAATGAAAGCGCAAGGCGTAATATTAGCGGTCAGTGACCATAGCGAGGGCACAGCTGATACTGTACTTCGTTTTTTAGTACTAACTTGATTAAAAATTTGTTTATGTTTATTTTATCATAGTTTGCGCACTGGTTAAAAGGTTTCCCGTATAAAAAAAATCTCGTTAGGTACCATACATTTGCACCGCACAACAAAATGTGTCCCGAGCATGTGTCCTTTTCTACTCAGCCCTGAGTAATAGAGATAATGTTTGTCGCATGTTTTCTTGCATGTTTAACACGCACCGGTGCAAACCAGGAGCTAGTTACACCATATCTAATTCAAAAACTGCTGGACTTATTCAAATACGTCTCCACTCCAATTATTCACGGAATAAATTTTATGGAATAAAATTCAACGGTCCACCTTGTCTAGTGTTGTAGTATTTACTCTACATGGAGTAAATCCAAAAATCTACAGTATATTAGGCAAACCTTAGTATTTTCTTTACCAGTGTAATTTAGTAAGTAAGCTTGATACCTACCTTATTTCTAAATTACCTTTATTTAATCACCTAACCTCGTGTTCCTACAATTTGACTAACGACCAATCGTTCAATAACCAAATTACTTTTATTCGAGGAAATTTATACCTCGGGTGGAAATGATTGTGATTATAAATACGAAATAGACTTCATTATTTTTTAATATTATCGGTTCAGCTGTTTTGTAGAATAAGTTATACTAATAATACAAATCTATATTACAAATAATAACACCAATAATATTTTAGAATAATATAATTATTTCAATTTATAATAACTAACTATAAATGCCGATTTTTCATTTTTATCTAAACGCTGTGATTTAGTAAACATTGTTGAAAAGTAAAATACTGTCTTTGGGGTAATATGTAAAGCTGCTAGGTAAACATATTAGATTAGGCCACAGAATCAAGGGTAATAGCAGGCTGGGGTATTTGGACATAAGGACATAGGACAGAGTGAGACAAGGCCCTGTATATTATTCACAGAGCGTATGGAAAAGAAAATGTATTTTAATATGCCAGGGAACTGGGTACGTTCCCGACTACGTGACCCGTTTAAGGGAGAGAGGTCAGAGAACATGACACTCAGCCATAGAAATGGAATCCCCCTCCCCCCTCATTAGATTTTTGTTACGTAGTTAAGATTTTCTTCATAACATTTAATTTACTAGTAATCACGGAAAACACGCCGTATTGATTAAGAAAAATATGAGTCAAATTATTTTAATTTGTTGCACTTTCTGACAGCGAAATGATTAAAAAAATTATACTTGAAAATACTACGTAAAAAACTTTAAGAGGGGTCTTATCGAGAACTCTTAAAAATTAGGTCACATAGAATGGGTACGCCCACTTAACAATTTTAATACACCTTGTATCATTGGAAAGGGACAATACCGAATGGCAGGGTAAATTCAAATGTCAGGACATACAAATTGGGTTAATTTGGATAGGAATTTAACACACATTTAGCCAAAATTATTTAGTTCGATTGGACTATGATTATAAATATGAACACCAATTAATATTATAATCACGATATATATTATTGCTCAAAGTCTATTTATAAAAGGTTTGATGTTTGTCTATTTTCCATTTCCGTTCTTACCCCTTACCTACTTCTATAGGGTTTCCCATAGTATTCCATACTTCTAAGTGTTATACCTATGTTTTAAAAGAAGAATACATACATATGTATTTGCTTGTATTATACGTTTTATAAGTAGATTAAAACAATTATATGCATAGGTTCGCTGTGTAAATTAGAAAACAAAAAGATTTTAATGAATAATAATGATACTTATGTACCGTTGTAGTAATTAAGTACATTTTAAATTTATTTAACAATATTTCATAATTTTTCCTCCCCCAAAACTTCAATATTTTGACTTTCACACGCCACATTTTATTAAACTATGATTAGAGATATGATCAAGTTTATATACTGTTATCGTATTAGCCGGCATGACTCCATAGTTTTAAAATCATTACCATCCTATCTTACCCCAAACGTACGGTAATGACGAAATATAAACCATCAAACCTTTTACATGTTAACTACCAACAAACCCCGGGTAACAGAGGTACTAGGCCTGTGTCTCAGCGTTCAACTATCATATAAGGTACTCCTATTATTTCTACACAAATTTATAACATTGGATTACTCATATTAACATACGACCTAAATCTAAATGTAAATCATTACAAAAACAAATCGGGAAGTATTGTGTTGTCAGTGAGAACAGATTTACACCCAAATTTAATAGCTCCTGATTATTTTTAAGTAACTTTCTAGAAGAGTTGTCAAATTCGCTTAAAGATTTATCAGCAACTGTTAAAGTTAGGATTAAACGTTTCTTAGGAAGGTAGATGGCAGTTAAATTGATTTATAATTGACTGTCACTCATTAGAGATATGTCACTGATGCGGGGTGTATAGAGGTTCAAACTGACATACAAGCACACTCAGCAACATTTAAAGGAAACTTATGGGCATAGACTATCGTACTTAGACATGCACCTGCAAACCTGTAACTATTGTGTGAAAATCGTAATGAATCGCAAGGGTATTGGCATCTTAAAGGGTAAGTTAATATATAACTTTGTTACCCAATCTATTTAAGGGCATAAGTGAAGGTAATGACAATTTGTTAAGTGGACCTTGAATACATATGAATATATCACCATCCCTATGAATGATTTAAGAAGACATTCAAACGTTTCTGAGTGTGGATTGGAAAATAAGTTCGCACATACCAATTTATATGATGAAAAGACGGATTTTTTTGTAAACGGGTGTGGTAATTAGCGAGCCTTGGATAAAAATTCGGAACAAGGACTTTTGATATGCTGACAACACAAATGTATGTACAAAAGAATTGAGTTTCAACATTGCTACAGCAAGTCCATGACAAAATAATCGAGCGAGACCAAAAACCAACTTTGAGAAATGTAACACATACACAAGCGAAAATAGATCATAATGCGAATAAAATAAGAAATAAAATACAAGTAGCAATGTTAAAACCTGAACATTTAATACTTAGTTAGTCTACTGAGCTGAATTTAATGAACTATGTGTATTATATGCTATATAAACCTTATATTACTTAGACATATATAACATGTAAGACATTAAAATAGGTTCCATTGAGAATTTTTTTTTCTTTTCTTGACAAGTACAATACTTAAAATGGTCTTTACGTCGATAGCAATAAGGACAGTGGATTAAAATTTAGTCCTAACACATTGCATAACACTCTTGCAATTTTAACTTGTATTAAGCTATTGAAGTACAGACCAAAGTGCTACCAGTGACAACAGATTAAACAGAGAAATGGTTATATATATATACAATTATAGTCCTTATATGAAGGACAGAGAAGCTATATTGTCATATAACATTCAATACGTTTATACATACGACACACGAGATAACAACAAGAATGAAAGTGATATATCTTTAAACATACAAATAAAACGCGAACAGCGATAAAATTTCTAAGTTATATAACGCTTGAGGAAAATTATACGATTTATATATATTTTATATATATTATTTATAAATAATGTGTGAGGAATAACAGTGATGCGCGCTTGACACAATAATGCCAAACTGTCAAGCTTTTTTCACATCAAAAATATCAACAAATCATGTAAAATATGATATATTATTATAGAGTTATTTGATATAAAACCAATATATCTAGAATATGTGCGTTCTATTTCTAGGTGTTATGGCATTATTTTATCAAGTTCAAACAATTAGAGAGCTCATAGCGAAGTATAGTATTTTGACGAAAGCATCATTACCAACCTGTTCTACACATTATTCAAGTAATACAAAAAAATTACTTGTAAGCTACTTTATTAATACTTTTATGTCTATTCATTTAATTTTTAATAAAGAATCCACTAAATAAACTTAAGTTGACAATCAAACTTAGGTGATGGTAATGAGGCGACTATAGATACCATTTTGATAAAGACGAAAAAATTAACTTAAATTAGCTACATCATAATATGGGTGACATACAAAGTTGAATAATATTTAGAACAGTGTTACAGTGAAGTGGTAGTCCCTCGGGTGTCCGTGCGTCGTTTAAGCTGCATTCCAACAGAAAATTAGTTAATTAACACTGTATTTCAAGAAGCATGACGATTAATTTTTTTTTTTTTATTAAGCGTCAAGTGAATTTTCAATAACCTCAATAAGTGCGTGTTAACGCACGTATTTCCATTGTGTCCTTTAAAATAACTTATTCAAAATGAAACTGAAATATATGTAGATAATTAAGTAACTTAAAACTAATTCCAACTTCAATCATAAAAAGTCAATCAAAGTCAATGGTGACTCAATGTCAATGCACTTTATTACAAAATGGCAGTTATTGTTATTATAGAAAAATAACTTTGTAAAATATGAGACTTAAACTATGAGCTTCGAAACTAAAATAAATAATGTATTAGAAACTGGTTTTGAAATATGTTGATAATGGTGTATTGACTATAATGACAAGATAACTTGGTTTACCCATTATTATTTTTGATAATGTAGAGAGTTGGCTATAATTTTTCACGTGACTAGGCTAGCCTACATCTTGGTCAAAGTATTAGCATTGCCATACAACGTGGCAATGCTGGCAGCCTTCTGGGCACATTCCCCCAAGGCCTCGATTCAGAGTAATTTTATGACGCCTTATCTAGTTTTTAAGATAAAATTTTAGAATTAGTTCATTTATTTTGTTATATTTTATGTAAATAAACTTTTTGAATGAAATCATAACTTTTACCAGATTTTAAAAATGAAGCATTTCAAAGTTTTCATAAACTTCATTTAAACAGGAAACACAAAAATATAATATTCTGTGTACAATAATTTTGTACACAGTAAAAAAAATATGGTGCGTCCGTAGCGTAAACAAACATATATTGTAGACAAGAAAAAACATGCAATGCAAATATATTCCTCAAAGTTGGTTTTCAAATTTTGTATAAAATCTAAATATTTTGTCAATATTATTTCCCTGACTGCCGAACTGAAATGTTTGATTCTTGGAAGTATATTTACTATAGACTTCAAAGAATCAACAAATAATTATAAAATGACGGAGTGTGGCAGGTAATGATAAATCATAATGATGGCGTAAAATAAAACTAAATAATAGGGCAATGTGTGTTAAATAAATAAAAAAAACATAGGTACTTTTACTATAAGAATCGCTTCACCTTGTCAGCATAATTACAAATTTTAAGAGAAGAAAAATAACGCTTTTCCATTTTACTATAGCGATAGTAATGATAAACATAAAAACAAATTTTGTGAAATATTAGCAAATACTCGTATGTACTAATTATTTCTTCTAAGAATTTTAGACAATCATAATAGCTATTATATTAGTGTTATGGCCGAAAATTGCGTCATATGATTTAAATAATTATTACAAGTAAATAGAGGATTTTAAAGCCGAAAGATTTTAGTTTATTAAATAATCTCATAACTTCAAGTCTTACCATCTTCGTTCTCTCTATCGACTTTCAACGACTTTATTCGTTCCTTGACGTCATCTATTGACTCTTGTGACGACTTTTCACTAGCTATAAAAGTTTCTGAAGGCGATTTGTCATCTAAGTCGAAAGGAAACAAAACAAAAATGTGATAAAATGAAATAACGAAAAAACAGGATAAAATGAAAATGTGTATGTTTTGACAGATGATCGTCTATCGGGTGAGTGCAAGAATGATGGTTCATTACCTTGCCTGATTACAACTTTACTATGCACACTATCTAGTTAAATTAACTACTCTTTCAGCGCCACTAGCTGCAACTTTATGTAATTAAAATTATTATGATTTATCCAGCCGATTGCGGTTACGGTGACCACTTCGACTCCTAGTCATTACGGCGCTGATGCGCTGATATGGTTTATATAGCCAATTTTTTTCTTATACTAAATTTAACATTAATATAATTGTGCTGAATAAACGCGTGTTGCCTGGTTTTTTAGATTATCACGTTTATTGTCAAGCTAAGCTTTACGCTGCTTCATTCTGGACGTTGTGCTCCCATTTGACGGACCCGTAGCGTGGTCGGTAAGGTAGGTACTTTCTTTTCACGCCGCAGGTCGTGGATTCGATTCCCACCCAAGTCAGACATTTGTGTGATAAACACATCTGTTTGTCTATAGTCTGGGTGTAATTATCTATATTTAAGTGTACAAAAGAAAATAATACTTTATATTATTGTTATTAATTCTTTCCACGTCGATGTCTCGATATTTAAAAAAATAGTTAATAGTTTAAGTATAGCGTATTATAGTCGACAGCAAGCATAGTAAACTCGTAATGCAGGTAGAGGCGATGTCTGATGTAATTTACCATGTTTTCATTTAATTATATATATATAATCTGTTCGTTCAGTTAATGATGACCACGTTTCAAATCAACACTTAAAGATTATGAGTGCTGACCGTTAATGACACGATCCATCGCCTGTAGTTGCAACTTTGTTTCATCTGTCTTCAAGTTACGAATGAATCGATATTTACAGGATAGGCGCATTCTATCGTAGACCACATAATTGCTTAACAACAGGCAATTCTCATCAAGCTCAAGCCTATCATAGAATTTAAGGAAACCCAGCATTTCGTTATAACTTTAACTGAACGAACGGACTGTAAATATTGTCTATACAGTGTGTATTCTAGAATAGGGGTAATATTAAAAATGGAGGCTCTATTTGTCACTAGTAATTAAATTATTATGGTTCAAACTAATTAAAATCAATACTTTTTGATTTTTCTAATACACTTAGTCGTAAATTCCATTGCAATAGTACCGCTCACCTCGATCAATTAAGTTCATTCATTCGCTCCTGTACCACGACATTGACAACGTTAGCGACAATATCGTTTTGCAATAAATACACTGATAAGTAAGATAACTTTAAACTGCATGGGTTTTGGTTAATTGGAATCTCTTCAGAAAATATGTTATTACTCAAACTGTTGCTGTTTTTAATATTATCACCGGTTCTAGCCCACACATTGTATAAATAATTTGTAATAGGTAACAAAAAGAAGTTGGACGGTTAATATGTAAGGTGCCTCATACCCTGGGAGTCGGCGCTGGCCTGGCGGCTGTCCTCGGCTTCAGCCTCGTTGGCTTGGCAGATCAACGATAGACGGTAGAAGTAGTTCCGCCAAAAGTTCTCCTCTGTGATCCTGGAACGCAGAAACAACAGATTTTCACGCCGCAGGTCGTGGGTTCGATTCCACCCAAATCAGACATTAAATTTGTGTTATGAACACGTCTGTTTGTCTTGAGTCTGGGTGTAATTATCTACTTAAGTATGTATTTACAAAAGAAAAATATTACATGTAGTATATTACCAGTTATCTGGTTTCCATAGTAATTATACTGCGATAGGCTGGCACTTGAATCCAACTTGCCTGATGTTAAGCAATGATGTAGTGTACGATGGAACGCGCCAGCCTAGTATACCGATTCACTTGTGATTACGAATGATTATCGGTAGGTATTATTAGATTCCGACGTTTCAAAGTGTAAGTTTTAGACTGCATGTTAATTAATCAATTGTTTTTGGTTTTAGTGATAGGTAAACTCACACTTTTAGATTAGTAACATCGGATTAGTAAGCTGAAGTGTAGTGAACGAGTTCTTGAGTGGAGACCACGGATTGGCAAACGTAGCGTAGGACACCCTCAGACTAGGTGGAGTGACGATCTTTGCAAGGTGGCCGGTAGGAGCTGGATGAGAGTAGCCGCAGATCGTGCTCAGTGGCATGCTTTAGGAGAGGCCTATGTCCAGCTGTGGTGTAGGATAGGCTGATGATGTAATGAAACTCACACTTTTGGCACTAGATCGAAACGCATTTTCTCCAAGTTGGGGTCTTCGCCCATGATCGCGACGGCTACAGGATACATCTTGTCATAGTCGAAATCATACTGCACGCCAGCGGGGGGCGCGCGGACAAAGTTCCGTCGGTCCTGTAATATTGAACATACTGATAAATAAAGACAATTGACTTAGACTGTGTCAATAGTCTTGCAATCACATTCTGTACATTCTCTACAAATAATCTGGGGCGGTATAATTGTACTAATCTTATTACATGTTGTTCTAATTATTTTGCCGTAATTATTACTGGAACTAGCTGTAATAGGTCCCATTAGATTACGTTACCCGTCGTACTTAGTCTATTTTGACGAAACAATTTAAACCACAAACTAATATTTCGCACACAATTTTGCCTGCCATATGATGTTGGCTGACTAAACTGACTTCAGCTTCAAAAACATAATATGTATTAAACTACAGACGTAGAACCTCAGAATGATTATATTATTTGCAAGAAATTATTTGGACAGAAATAAGTTTAGCAGAGTGTCATTACCATCCACTCTAAAACAATGGATGGTAATGAGTCAGGACTTTTTTTGCGGATGACCTAACCCAATCGGCCGGAAGGGCCTTTATTGGTTCACCGTACTTTTTCATTGAGCCGTACGAGGACGGTCGAACCGATATGAGTCAGGATTACAAAATACAGAATTTTATACCGCTACTTACAGTGGAGAGCGAGAGACACTCTTCCTTGAGAGCGGCTTCGTTGGGGGCGCCGACCCAGGGCGGTACAGCGGCGGCACTACCGCGCCCCTCCTGCCCCTTGATGAAAGCATCCTGCTCGCGGTTGAATTCCCCCAAAATGCTCTGCAACAAATTATTATCTGTTTATTATGATGTCGTAAAGACACTCTACCTATAGGCCGACCGTTTAACCGGCGGCGTATCGCCATCTGAGGTACAAAGTCATAAAACATTAATTAAATCTCTTAAAGAACTATTTAATCACAGATAAAAGTAATGTAAGACTATTCGTGACTAATATCCATATCGCTTAAATCATCATCACTGTCTGTGCAGCTTGAGGAGTCAGAATCTTGGCGACAGGCGATACGCGAGTTAAACGGTCGGCATATAGTCTAAGATCACTCCAATATGAGGTTATGATGATCTTAGCGAGGCGGCTGGTAATCGCTGGATGAGAATAGCCGTGGCGTGCTATAGGAGAGGTATATGACCAGCAGTATTTTTTATACAACACGCACACACCACAGACCTTTCGCCCGTGCCGTTATTTAAACTTATAGTCTCTTGCTGTCCTTTTTTAATTGTTAATAATTACCAAGCTAGTGGGCTCCCTTTTGTTGTTGAGAGCCTCTTTTCCCGGGGGGAAATCCTTTATAGAGCCCTGAGTGTATAAATAATAATAAATAAATTTTATTCAAATCAAGTAGTCATTGTACACATTCATCCTACTAATCCTATCCTACTAATCCTACTAATATTATAAATGCGAAAGTAAGTGTGTGTGTGTGTGTGTGTGAAGGTTTGTTACCACGTATCTCCATAACAGCTCAACTAATGTTAATGAAATTTGAAACGTAGGTAGTGTATACGCTAGAATAGGACATAGGCTAATAATATTTTCAAAAATCATCCCCTAAGAGGGTTAAATAGAGGGGTGAAGTTTGTATGCAACTTTTTATTCCTTGGTCCTATTCATCTAAAATTCGGTACACATAAACCTTGAGACAAATAATGAGATACGGGTTTTTTATTTTTCCATAATTACCCCATGGGGTGTGAAAAATGAATTTAATTGGTAAAAATTAAAGTTTCTCTGGATCTGTATTGTCTCAAGTCCGATTCACTCCAAATTTGGCCCACATAAACCCTAAAAGAAATTATGAAACACGTGTTTTTTATTTTTCCAAAACTACCCCCAGGTCGGGTGTGAAATACGCTTTTTTGGAAATACTAAATATTCCATAACTGATTATTCCTTGGTCCGATTTAACTCAAATTCGGTATAAATAAAGCTTAAAACAAATAATGAAACACGTGTCTTTTATTTTTTCAATATTTTTTATTTTTATCATAATGCTAAGCAGTCGAAGCCTGCGAAATTATTCTGAGTGTGATTTTCTTCAAAGTTGATATCAATACTCCTTCGTGATTTTGGTCTAAATTACTTTTTATTTTGACAAAATGACATGTTTGATAACTCTTTGCGATGAATAGAATTCGAAATTTAAATTTTAGTTACTCTTGGTATTTGAATGAAAAACTTACATTATGGTCTAAGAGCCGTAGTATTTTTTTAAATTCCCTATAGATTTATGGATATGCCTATGGGGGCTTGCCGATTTCAAAATGTTGCATAAACGCCTACACTACTAAACTAATTTTGTATGGATATAGTTCGAGACTCGGGAAAGGATAGTTTTATCCGACTGCGAAAAATGAGATTAATGGTTTAGCACGATAACCGACATCCGCGGGCGAAGCCGCGGGCGGAAAACTATAAATCAATAAAAATAGTTAAATTAGTACAGGTAGAGTGTAAGCATTCCGTAAGGGTAGGGTAGGGGGGATCTCCTTGTGTTGCTCGTGCATTTAACCAGGGAGTTACGGGAACCACAAGTGACACAACCGCGACCATGTTGTTGGGAGCCTGTAAGCTCCTATAGTATATTTGTGTCTATTACTGTCGTTTTTTAAACTTTGAAATCGGTTAACAAAACTTGTATTATTTAGAAGACTTCCCAGAAAATTTCCGACGTCTAGAAAGATTAATGAAGTAATTACCTATAACTAGCTCATTACTTACAAACTAGTAACAAACAAAACCTTTTTCATGTATTGTGGCGATAAATTCCCCAAACATAGCGTGTTTCCCATGTTTAATTTAATTAATTATCTTGCTTTTGCATCTCTGCAATTGAATCTACATTTTCCAAAAATCTATATACAGAATATTTGTTTGACTGTTGGTTTAAAGCAGCGGTGGCGCAGCGGTACGGGCCTCGCCTTAGAAAAATATGGTCGTGGGTTCGTGCCTCCACATCTTTGTGTGAATTGTTTCATCACCGCTGCTCAATATCGGTGAAGGAAAACATCGTGAGGAAACCGGCATGTCTAAGAACTAATCATTCGAGGACATGTGACATCCACCAACCCGCACTTGGCCAGCGTGTGTGGATTAAGGCCTAAACTCTCTCAACTCGTAAAATAGTTGAGAGAAGACCCGTGCCCAGCAGTGAGACACTAAAAAGGGTGAAGTGTGTTGGTTTAAAATCGTATATCCCTGGAACTACTAATACTTTTTAAAAGATGTAGCGTAGCTCTACTGGAGATGTTTCTGGAAGCACGTAACGAAGCCAGGGTCCGTTGATAACTGAAGGGTCGGCAATGAGCAAGCGATATTACCTACACTCGGTCGGTCAATTGTATGAAATTGTAATAGTCAAAAGGGGTATCGGGAAGATACGTATTTTTGATGGGTTAGTTCAAGCTCTTGTCTTTGAAGAAACCAATAAAAATTAGCATGTAAATTAGTATGTTGTCATATAACACATTGATAATCGTTACATGTAGTCAGAAGCCAATATAATATGACACCTGGTCTAACCATCTCGGTTACTGGTTCCCTACTGGTTTCGAGGTCTGATGGCAGTAGCCGCATTAGGTTAGACTGGAAGCCGACCACAATAGAAATGGGAAAACGGCACGGGGAATGAAAATTAATGATGTACATTAGTATGTATGCATGGATGATATGTATCAAGAAATTGAAAAAGGCAAAGAAAGGATACCGTCCCTGAAGCAAAACAGAAGGCGAAAGCTAGGTAGGTTTGTATTTTTGTATAAAAATATTTATTTCCTAGGATATTTAAAATACTAATTACGTTGACAATCGCCTTGATTTAAATAAAGAAACAGTTAAGACATAAGTCATTGAAGCAGTCGGTGAAGACCTAGCAGTATTTGTTTCGTTCTTAGAAACGCAACTTAGTGTCATCGCTTTGAACAAAAAGATTTGTAGCCATAGTTTAAAGAACTCGTTTACACTAACGGTTGTTATGTTAGTAATGCGGGATATATGATCGACATAGCCACTTCACCTTGGATTGATTGGGGGGAGTGAAGATATATGCAAGACTGGTCGAAGCTGGATGAAAATAGCCGCGGAAAAGGACGGACCGTTAGGACCTAGGTATGTCTAACAGTGGACTAAAATAAGTTCATGATGATGTACTTGAAGAACAAGATATAATGTACTTAAATATGCACCGTTACTATAACCACAACTGTCAATAGTTATTTATTCATAAGATTAATTATAACAATGTCAAATAAATAACAAATTAATAATTCAATTACTAATTAAATTTAATTAACAAAATAATACATTATTAAAGGAAGGTTGTAAGATTCAGAAATAAAAACCGTATAAAGAAATGAATAAACTAGTTATAGTGGTTATACCATCATCATCATAGTTATCTTTAAGTCCTTTACTGCACATAGAATAGACCATTCAAAAAGAACGACACTGCAGGAACCACGGCTATTCTCATCTATCTTTTGTCATCCACTTTGCAGTGATCATCATTCCATATTGTCTAAGGGTTTCTTACGCTTTCATACTTAAACAACGGCCAATAAATACAATAAAAATAACTCTAAAATAAAAAATATATTTGTGTTAAGATTATTGACAATATTGGTCGGAATAATGGGATCAAATTATTAAATTATTGTAGTGTCATCAATCCTTGATATACGTGCAAAGTTTCAATTTAATTCGACGTATTGGAGTAAGTGATATACACGTTGAAAAATACGTACAGGGATATCACAGAGAAAGCTAGTGAATGCGTGTTACTTATATATAAAAGATACACTATGAAAACAAAACTCACTAAGCGGAACAAAAACTAGTAACAAAGAAGCAAATTAACATAAGTAACAAAGTAACGGTACATTTCTTACCATTAAAGAAAACACAGAAACTTACGTAGGTACTAAAGTGATTGCTTAATATAAGCCAAGTTTATTGTGTGACAATGTGAACAGATTTCCGTGAATGGTGTAAAATAATGAACAAAACGTTTAAAGTAAAGTACACACAAACGTACGTTAATATTGTAGTGAACTTCATAGAAATAAGACGCGAGTGCGAAATTTTTGTAGCACTGTAACACTTTATACTTATTACGTCTAGCAGTCGTAGTTTTGTCGCTCTGCTTCGAATTAGAAGAGCGTTTCTGTTGACTAATACAACACGAGGCATTATTTATCAACTTTAACAATGGTTTGTTTGATTGCAAGTCTCTGAATCTGGAGCCAATTGTTTGTTGCTTCCAAAGGTACTAAAACCATTTTATAATCGGATATAACGGCTATTTATTAAAAATATATATATCCCGACGATTCCATAGAACGAGGGGGGACAATTAAATATGTCAGATTCGTATAAATATAAGAATAAAAATAATGTGCTCAATATCTTCAGACTAATGATTAAAATTAGATAGGTTTAGTTAAAAACCTTTATGTATATCTAACACATTACTTAGCGATTTGTGTTAATAACCATCATTAAATAAGACTTACATTCAACAAAGTTTAAATCGGAAGTTTATCATTAAAACAAGGAATATTATAAGAGAGTCTAATGTTTTGTAGTTTAAGTATTGTTTTGGTGATAGTGAAGTTGGAACTAATACAAAGAAAAACATTAAGTTTACCCAAGATAATGAATATAAGTAATAACAGTGTAATATAACAGTCGATTATGTTGTTCTAGATGGAGCAACTGTTGTAGGCGGACTACGTACAAGTAACAACGAATTTACTGTGCTTGTGTAAAGTGATTGTTATCTTATGACTAAAATTAATATTAATTACAAAGAAACTATTTAAATAATAACAACTTCATAAATTGAGGATAAAATACCTAAAAATGTTGAAAACAATAAAAATAAGCGACCAAAACGACGTCAAGAAACAAGACCAGGACAAATTAATAAGAGCGATAGGAGAATTTGGAAAATGGCAGTTAATGATAATGTTATTAATTCAAGTGTTAACAAAAACATCAGCTGCGTGGCAGCAATTAGGAATCATATTTCTAGCACCGAAGACAACATTTAAATGTATATCAATGAAGAACACCAGTAATATTGAAGAGTCTAAATGTTATGATGATTGCACAGAGTATGAATATTATACGGAATTTGAGAACACTATTATTTCTCAATGGGGATTAATATGTGACAGAGCTTGGATGTCTAACTTTACTCAAACTGTGACAATGTTTGGTGTTTTGATTGGCAGCATTGTGTTTGGATTTATCGCTGACAGGTAATGTGGGTTTATACTTTGATTATTTAACTTCCTTGCTCTCTCCTTTCTTCTTTAACAATTTAGGGAGTTAAGAGCCTCGTTAGGAAAAATAAACGGAATCCTTAAAGCACCAGTCATGTGTCTGTCTGTCTATTACGGCGTACATTTAACATAAATAAATTATTTTTTCAATATGGAGGCCACTTCTGTCTGGTTAATTTCATAACTATTTAATTGGAACCAGTTGGTACGATTTAGAAAATGACTTTTTAATAGAGGGAGATACTCTATCAACAAAAATTCATCTATTTCATTACAGATATGGCCGACGAATAGCACTTCTAACTGCCTGTTTGCTACAACTAGCAACAACTTTAATTGAATCGTTCTGTCCAACCTACTGGAGTTTTACAGCAGTTCGATTCTTCATCGGCACATCTACAGCTGGAACACTCTTATGCTCTTTTATTCTTATGATGGAAACCATAGGATCTAGTAAAAGAGAACTGGTTTCGTGTCTATGTGCAATCCCTATACCATTCGGGGAAATGGTCATGCCGATATTTGCGTACTACCTAAGGAGTTGGAATAAGTTTTGTTTAGGTATCGCTTTGCCGAATTTGATGTATTTGTCATATTTATTCTTATTACCAGAGTCACCTAAATGGTTAATATCGATGGGAAGACTTGAGGAAGCTAGTGCTATTATGAAACAGGCGGCAAAATGGTGAGTTCATTTGAGATATCTATTTGTATAACAGCTTTTCTTAAAAAATGGAGATCCCATTCTTCTCATCCTTGCTAGTACTCAGTCAAGGATTACACTTAAGTATAAACAAAGCAATGTCATTTGTTACGACAATGCTCTTATTAACTCATGAGGAATTCTGTGTCATATCTCCGAAGTTTATAATCAGATCATGGCAATACCTATATCCATGGGACCAATTTGAAAGTATATTCTTCTGAAGAAAAATAATTTTCAGAATCGGTACACATATCACAACTGACGGAAAAATCAAACTCTTTAAATTTTCATTAACAGTTGATTTCTAGCCGGTCATACCCACAAATATTGTTACTATCGGAATTTTTTGTGTGAGTTCGACTTGCACTTGACCAATATTTACATCATGAATTACCTTTGTTTAACTTTTCCTGACATTAGCAGTTTTTCCTTTCCTTAAGATGAAAATATTGTCATTTTCCAGGAACAACATGCCTTCGGAGAATATGCTCGACGTAGCCAAAAGTATAGAGAGTGAGAACGTCAGCACAACGCAACAAAACAAAGCTACATATTTAGATCTGTTCAAAACGCGGTCTCTACGAATTAACACCTTATGTTCATGTGTTATATGGTTCATTCTTGGGATCAGCTTCTATGGCAGCAACCAGTACATAGGACAGACGAGCTCTAATGTTTTCATTAGCATTTCTGTAGCTGGTGCTTTACAAGTAAGTGTCTTTGCTGTTTTTATATCTGGACCACTTGATACAAGCAGTCACAGAAGTCTACGGACTCTTGTAATACCAGAAGCGTTATTCGCGCGTTGTTGACCTTTTAGATGTCATCAGGTCTGGCTACATTAATCATATTATATATGTCGCAGTAAGATAGATCAAGCCGTAATATAGTTATATCCCTAGGGATATAATTATATACCGTAACATAGTTATACGAAAGCTATTCATTATTATTTGACGGGCCGGTGGCGTGGTCGGTAAGATACTTGCTTTTCACGCCGCAGGTCGTGGGTTCGATTCCCACCCGAGACAAACATTAGTGATGAACATTTGCGTTTGTGTCGAGTCTGGGTGAAAATATCTATTATAAGTATATATTTACAAAAGAAAAGTATTATATGTATAGTTTATACCAGTTATTTGGTTTCCATAACACAAGCTCTGCTTAGCTTGGGACCAGATGACCGTGTGTGTTAATGTCTCAGAATATTTATTTATTTTATTTTATTTTTACTATCTCACTAGGAATATAGTTATAAAACGGTCCAAGTTTAGTGATATACTTATATTACTAGTTTAAGTTTAGTGCTAAGTTGTGTTATAGCTTAGTACTTCCACTTCACAGAATACACGCAGTGTGATAACTTTTGGTTCTAGAATGTTGTTGTATCTTCTCAACCGGGCTACTCTTAAAGCAAAGAATGTCGCTGTGCCCTCTCTTAATTTTTAATACTAATATTATAATGCGAAGATTACTCTGTCTATCTGTCACGCTTCCACGCCAAAACTACTTAACTGATTTGGATGTAATTTGGTATGGAGTTAGTTTGAGACCCGGAGAAGGACATAGGATAGTTTTAGCACAACCGACATGCGCGCGGGTGGAGCCGCGGTCGGAAAGCTAGTTCTTAATATTCTTAAATAAAGCAAGAATCTTTGTAAAATATTTGGAGTTAAACCATACCATTTCATTCTTTTGAACAGAATACGTTATTTTTCATAGATGTCAAAAAATATTTGAATATTTTCTATGCGAATCTTAGGAACAATGAACCTATAACAATCTATTATTGTAGCCACAACCATAAATCATGGTTTAGTTATATGGACATAATTGAGCAAATTGTTACTGTTATGGTAAATTGTATATTCATTCGTGTTCATTGTTTTATTTTTAAAGTATGGTAAATGTGTTCGCTAAATAACTGCAAGATTCCGGGTCGAGCAAAAGGATTCTAATTCAGAAAAATCTTTATAGCAGCTCGAAATTGAAAAGAATGAACACCAAAACGCTCGCCGCCTTACATATAAGACCTGGGCTTTTTCCTGTGCTTTAAACATTTATCTCTAATAGACATATGGCGAATTTCAATTTAAAACTAATGAAATCAAAGTCAAAAGCGCGAAAATCGGGATCCAAAACATAGCCGTCTCCTACCGCCGTGCCTCTTTGGGGTTTTTCTCTTCAACCCCCGAAAATTTTACGTTGGGGAGAAGTTAAACCCAAATGTGACTTGATTTTGTATCTTATTTCCTTTTCATTAAACACGTCTTTATATTACCTTTATTCTAGATACCAGGAATCCTTATCGTTGGATTCTTCTGCAAGTACTTCGGCAGACGCAAAAGTCTTATCGGCGTGTTCTTAGTCTGTGCTATCAGCAACGCTTTCTTAGCTGTGACAGAGGCATGGTTTTATATGCAACTGGTGATGGGAGCTATTGGTGTCAGCTGTGCAGCTGGAGCCTTTGGTTCAGTGTAAGTATTAGTATATTCCATTTTCATTTTATTTTCTCCTGTTATAATGAGTCATCACCAAACTTCCAGATTCTTAATTATAGATTAAAGTACATAAGAGGTTACTTGATTTATACTAACATCAACAACTTGTGAAACTTTGACGTTTAATTTTTTTAAGGATATATTTATCACTTTTTACGGTTTCGTATATCAAAAGGTAAAAATGGAACCCTTGCTTGTCTGTCTCTTACAGCGGATTTGCTTCAAAACTTCAGGACCGCTTGAGTTGTTTAGTACACTTATGTAAATCGGTGACCAATAGAGGGGAACTTTTGTTGTTTATTCATTCTACAAAGTAACTACAAGAGAACAGTCAGTTATAATAGTCATATCGTCTTCTCATTTTCCTCAGCGGATATCATCTAAGTGACCTCTCACAACAAGCCTTTGAATTCTTTTTTTATTGTCTTCCAGATACATGTACACAACAGAACTATTCCCCACAGTGACCCGTAACATGGCATTGGGAGCTGCGTCGACTGTCTCAAGAGTCGGTTCAATGTTAGCACCATTTGTAGCTGGACTGAACGTGACAGCTTCATGGCTGCCACCAACAGCATTCGCTATAGCACCATTAATAGCTGCTGTTGCTTGCTATTGCTTGCCAGAGACTAAAGGGAAAACGTTATCAGATCATTTAACTTAATAATCATTTAAGATATTTGGTTTAGTTTTTAGATAAGTTAAATATCATTAGTTTCTCAAATTCCTTTTAATTTTATAAATGAGAAAGTGAATTCATTTGAGGACGTATTATAACCTAACTTAAAGTATGTTTTGAAGAACTAACTCTTACGCCTATTGATTATTTTCATTTAAACTGTTAACCTTTGCATTGGATTATTGATATTCATAATCAACAGCCAATTGAAGCTGTCACCTTTTATTAAGCTTGATAGTTTGATCGAGTTGGACCGCAAGCACTGTTTGTGTGTGACCATGATTGGTGCAACCGGATGAAAATAGCTAGTAACAATTTTTTATTCCAATCTTACACAACGTTTTGTTTTCGTCGTTTATTCGGGCAGTAAGTAGATTTTAATTGAATCAACATTCACGCGGTCAAAGATGGAGACAAAAAGTCAATACATAATAAACAGATGTAAAAAAATGTATGACTTCAATAACATTAACGACGTTATAAATAAATATTGTCTCTCCAAACTTATTTACGGGTCCAGCGAACCGTAAAACAAACTCATAGTAATTTACATCGCAAAATTAATGTTTGTTTTTAAAACACACGTCAAATTATCATGTCATTATAATGAGACATCTAAAAATATGTAAATATACAAGGTCTTCTCACGAGGTTCTAAATATGATTTTATTTCTGTGTAATAATGGATGACACATTTGGAACAACAACTTGAGTAATGTGCCTACCTGAGCATACTACGTATATATCTGTAGGTATCTTACTTTATGTTCCAACTTCTCTACATTGTTCAGTATGATAGGAAAAGACAGCGAAATATTTATAGGTAAATCTTCAAGTAGGTATTTAAAGCTCCTTAATGTAAAGTCTATTTTAGATCAATAAAATTAAAAATTGTACAATACCAATGGTTTTTGTTGAAATTACGTCATAATGGACTGTACAAATTACAAATTAGGTCAAACTTCGTAAGACAATGAGTAATAAAAGTTGAATGACATAAATTATGAGGCGAATCAAACGTTATGAGACGGGCTAGCAAAGAATGGAAGTAAAACTGGGTCACCTTTGAACGCAATTCATCAGAGGAATAATTAAAGCTATACCGTATTATTACTTCGATGTTATTGTATTCGTACACAAAGGAAGTTTTTAACTTCTATATATAAACACAGTAATTAAGTATGGTATTAATTTCATAGAAACTATAAGCTATGCAAAGTTTTCGTTTGTAAAATATTCATGCCAAAATTAATGGGGATTTTTTTCTAAATATAACAGATTAAAGCAGTTGTTAGAGCTGCAGAAGAGGGAGGCAGCTATACAATGTGTAGAGCATCTTCTCTTTCGTAAAATTGCAATAATAATACTTTACGGTGTCATAGTAAGGCAGCAGTTCTAATTTTGGAAGTAAAAACATTTAATATAACTTTCCATAATATTAATAATAGTCAATATTAGTTAAAGAAGACGATGAAGCAGTGAGCACTAATACTCTTACTATCGCTATAAAATTTATGTCCGGTTTAAAGATAACGCTTTAGAAAAATAAACCATGCCATGACATTAAAAATATGTACTTAATTGAAACAGAAATTCTACTCAAAGTAGATCAAAATCAAGCAGAACCAAACTAAAATCATGTTTTACATTAATGAGCGTTCGCTTCGGAACCCGTAACGGATTTCAATCAGGATTCAACAGTAGCCGAGATATAATCGCGTCGAATTGATCCGGTGGCTTTTGTCCTATTTAAAGAGATCATCCATCATGGCGCCTCGGTTGATACAAAAGAGATTGAACTCGTAGATAAGTCGCATTGAACAAGTCGACGCCATAACAATGATTAAATTAATGATCCCTAGTTATTACTAAACTTTTTAAATACTTTCTAGTTTACAAACTAATAATAATGACTGAACGGCTAAAGTAAAATTGATGAGTAAAGGATTCACCAATAGACCAATCTAACAAATTATTGTTATGATAAATAACATTTTTAATTTTTTCACTAAGGTAAATTTATCAAAAGTCATAAAAACATGCTGCTAGCTACATTAGAATTTAAACATTTTTAATGATGACTAATGATCAACAGAAAATAATCCACCCCAAGTGGTGTCTTTATCTTGATGTGGAAAATTAACAAATTCAATAAGTACTCACGGTTTTGTTTTTCTGATATTCCAAGAAGAGCATGGAAAAAGGAACACAAGTTAGAAAACTGGAAAGAAGACATCTTAATGGTTTTACACAGAACACTCAAACAAATCATGCTCATCCCACAAAGACTTGTCCTGGGTGGGAATCGAACCCGTGATCTCCGGCTTAAAGTCACTAACCACTACTAGAAATTGGTTTATAGTTTTCTGTTCCTATCTCCAATCAAATTGGAATTTCTATTATATGTTGAAGAACAATTGCCTCTTTAGTTGTTTCATAGGAATTATTTGGTGAATGTAGAAGTAACCTTCATAAACATTAACGTCCACAATATCACTGTGTAACGTTAGGTTCATTTGTATTCGCAAATGGAGACACATTTTATACCAATCCCTGTATAAAAGAACAAGACTATGTCATTTCGTAGTTTCATATTCATCCAGACTCCACTAGAGCTTTCGACGCAATGTTATATTCATAAGCTCAGGTACAAGCTTTTGTGAAAATTGTCGAGGGGATTTCACGACTGCGTATATCCTAGGTAACGCACAAAACTTTATCTAAATCGAATATCAAATCTAAATATATAAAAGAAGTAACTGACTAATTGATTGCTTGACATATAAACCTACAGCCCAAACCACTGGGTCTAGCTACTCCAAATTTAGAGATGTAGGGGTGAACTAAATTTGTATATTAGGCAGGCGCGTATAGATTACTTCAGTGTTTAATCAGGTAAGTTGTAGTCAAACGCAAGCCTATTTCAGAATAGAAAAAAACTAAAAAGGCTTTTTTAAAACTCAACCACTCAGTTGGGTGAAACGGGGACCATGCGGGCGAAGCCGCGGTTGGAAACCAATGGTTCAATAAGTAGGTGCTTCCATTACTAGCGAAGAAATTCTTAGGATGTATAATGTATACCTACTTTAGTAACAGCTATGTTCAGTTCCCTAAGCGCAATATACAACAGCATAATACAAAGTTTGTTTATTAGCATTAATCTCTCATAGGACAAGTAAGCGCCATTTCACCCAGTTTACGTCGAGTTTTGCGCGTTACCTCTACCACAATACTAATTCAGCAGTTTATATTATGAACTAAATTTAGATTAAAGTTTTAACCAGTGCGTATTAATAGTTTTAGACGAATATTACAAGTATCTAGTACTAAAAAAAATGTTTTTATAGTTCAAGTTTGAAATATTATAAATTAACTAGCTGCCCTGGCAAAGTATCTCTCACCTTTAAACCTTCCTTGGACCTACGAATATTTCAAAACTAATATCAGCCAAATCGGTTCAAACGTTCCCTGGTTTTAACAAAACAAACATAGATACATCAATTCATTTTTATATCTTAGAGATTAATTAATTGACATGTCTGTGAATAATGATTAAAAAAAATTGAGACAAAACTATATAGAACTTATGTGAAACGCGATTACAAAAACGGGGACATTACAAACAAATACCTACACATGATAAGATCTGAATTCCAAACTTTTCTCTCTCAAAGACTACCAACGCAACCAAATATAACTAACTCTTAAAATACATAACATAAACTATTCACACGCAAAGTGCAAACTTGCAACTCTGTACCGGCGGTGTGGCGTGGGCGCGGCCATTTTGTGCAAGCCGCCATTTTGTACCATGCCGCCTTTTTCCGCGTCGTTTTAGTTTATAACTCCAGTTTATATAATACAAAGTATGAAATGTGTTTCCCTAACATTTTATTGCGCTAGTTTCATATTTTAACCGCAAAGATAAATAAAGAATTGCACATTTGAATAATATATAAAATGTTTCTACTTTATACACTTCGTGATTTAAGTGATAGACTATCACGCGACGATGCGTTTTTTTGTAGTTACGCATTATATAAGTGTGTTCATAGTTGAAAACTCCGTTTGAGTGCATCAACGATTTAACTAATCAAATGTTTCTCTATTTCAATCACTTCAACCCTTTTTTAGTGTCCCACTGCTGGGCACGGGTCTTCTCTCAACTATCTTATGAGTTGGGAGAGTTTAGGCCTTAATCCACACACGCTGGCCAAGTGCGGGTTGGTGGATGTCACATGTCCTCGAATGATTAGTTCTTAGACATGCCGGTTTCCTCACGATGTTTTCCTTCACCGATATTGAGCAGCGGAGATGAAACAATTCACACAAAGATGTGTGGGCACGACCAGGATTCGAACCCGCGACTTTATTTTTCTAAGGCGAGGCCCGTATCTCTGCGCCACCGCTGCTCTCTATTCCAATGATGTAATACAATTTTTTATATCTATACACTGCTACACCACCAACTTTTTCCTTTACCGATTTTGACGGGCCGCCGCCGCGTCGGTCGGTGTGGCATGGTTGGTAAGATGCTTGCTTTTCACGCCGCAGATAGTGTGTTCGATTCCCACCCTAGTTTTGTTTGTCTCTAGTCTGGGTGTAATTATCTATTATAAGTATAAATTTACAAAAGAAAAGTAGTAGGTAATATGTATAGTATATACCAGTTATCTGGTTTTTATAACGCAAGCTCTGCTTAGCTTGGGACCAGATGACTGTGTGTTATTATTATTGTTAAAATTAATGAGCAACAGCGATAAAACAATTCACACTTCATGCGTGGACGCACTCAGCTTTGATTATTCACCTGTTGGCTACACCCTTGGGCAGAGGACAGCCGTATTAAAAGATTCATTCAATATCAAGTTCTGTAAGTAATATTTCGTCTTTATAATCTTCTAAATAACAGAGTCAATAGATCACAGTAGACTTCAGTCGCAAATAAAATGGTCACATCACCAGGCAATAAAAACGGTTCTCAATAAAACCGCTGTCATATTACAAGGGTGTGTTTCCATTGAAGCGGAGCGGAGAAGACAATGACATAAGAGCGATGATCAATAACATTGTTTAAAATTCACAGTTCGTCTCGCTATTAGATATAACATAGCTCTTTCTGCCTACCCATTGACTGTTATTACATAATGATAATTACGTAGCATGAGCTACCAAAAAGTAGCAAACACAAAGGTAAAAAAAGTCAAGCTATAGGCCGACCGTTTAACTCGCGTACCGCCATCTGAGGTACAAAGTCATATAACATTAATTAAATCTCTTAAAGAACTATTTAACCACAGATAAAAGTAATGAAAGACTATTCGTCACTAATATCAAAATCGATTGAATCATCATCAATGTCTGTGCAGCTTGAGGAGTCAGAATCTTGGCGATAGGCGATACGCGAGTTAAACGGTCGGCCTATAATAGGAACTCTAGCGATAGTAGACAATGGGCGTAGCCTTAACGAAAAGTCCACCTATTTTAAAGATGTTACTAAAAGTTAATTGAAAGTAACAACTCTAGTATACCACTGCAAGCCACGGATCTTCACACAACTATCTTAAGAGCTTAAACGCACTAGAGGCTGACCGGAATTCAGCTAGTCGCATGCACCTCACCTCTTATACTGAGGTGTACCGCATCAGTGCGTTAAAATCATGCGGTTTTATAATAAAAATTAAAGTACGCCCAGCCGCATACGCATTCCGGTCAACCGGTAGTGCATTCAGGCTCTAAAGATCGTACTGTGGAACAATCTGCGGCTATAAGTCCAGTAGCAAGACAGTTATCCACACACAAGCCATGCACAGTATGAGGGACGTCACATGTCATTATATAATTGTTTTTTTATTTTTTTTTTTCGATGGGCTGGCTCTTAACTACATCTTGCCTGACACTAAGCAATGATGTAGTCTACGATGGAACGCGCCAGCCCGATATACCGATTCACTAGTGATTGCGAATGATTATCGGTGAGAAGGTGGCAGTGGAACGAGCTGTCTTAAGGTTAGAAACCTTAAAGAACCAACAATTCCGACCCACTCTCACTGCACGGTGTCACCTGACATCGCACCGGAACACGGCTTGGCGATGCGGCTTTGTCTGGTCACTAACCACGACCGGAGCCTACCACCAGTTGATTGTCACCTGTTTTGCACCACCCGGGGACCACGTGTGGGGATTCAATTAAAGGCGTCCCACGGACGAAGGTGACTCAGCCCCCTAAATAGTTTTAAGACATGCCGAATAAGTCACAATATTATCCTTCACGAATATTTACTCCCATATAGTGCTCGCAATGACCCGTACAATGGGAACGACCTACGATTTTACTACCTACTATTATCTTAACAGCTCTCGGTTGTGCTGTAAAACGAGGCAATAATCTGTTGGTTATGTGAATTTGTATTGTTACTAGCAACAGTTTTCGACTTCGTCCGTGTGTCGATTCCCGCTAACGTCTAGACACAATTTGGCTTTATGAAATAGAGCGTGAATCACAGGATATTTTATACCCCCTTTTTTGGAAGGAAATCTTTCATAGTTTTATTCACCAAATGGGCATAAGGCTGGGGTTATGTGGGACTGCCAAACGTTACCCAATCCAGCAAAAACCTGAGGCGAAGGCGAGGACGTATGTAAACACCAGCTCCTGTATTCATAAACGTCTTATAAGCTCATTATAGCTAAAATATGTTTATAATTCGTTTGTCTTTGTCTGTCATCTTGACGTTTATACTAGTAAGGAAGAGACGAAGTCCAATTGAACTAGTGAGTCTTATGAATAAGACTGCAGTTATATAAGTAAACGTCTATAAATCTTCACATATTTTTCAACACATCACCTAAACAGCATGCTACATTGCTGTCACGTTACAACACCCCCCTCTAACTACGTTACATCACCCCCCTGGCCAAATTACATCTCTCCCTCGTCACGTTACATTACATGCCGCGTGTTATCCCGCGGGTCTCTGATATATTACGTGGAGATTTGAAACATGTATCTGGTAATATAAGTAAACTTCAGAATGTATTTTTATTGTTGTTTAGAATATATTAACATCTCACTGTTAGGCCTGTTTTTAAGAGAAGATCAAGGTTTGACAACATAGACACTATCAGACTAGGCGTAGTAACAATTTCTGCAAGGTGTCATGCAAGAACTGGATAAGAATAGTAGAAGCGTGCTCAGTAACATCCTTTAGGATTAGCTTAGGTCCAATGTTGGACTGAAATTCGGTGTTGATTATGATAGTGACTGCTATAGGCCGACCGTTTAACTCGCGTATCGCCTATCGCCAAGATTCTGACTCCTCAAGCTGCACTGACAGTGATGATGATTCAAGCGATATGGATATTAGTGTCGACTAGTCTTACATTACTTTTATCTGTGGTTAAATAGTTCTTTATGAGATTTAATTAATGTTTTATGACTTGAATGATACGCGAGTTAAACAGTCGGCCTACAGTACCTAATAACTAGTATCGTAACAGTTGAGACATTATAAGTTGTTGAATTTTTAATGCCTTATCTAATCCTAACTAGTATTTTTTATACTACCAAGTCGAGAAACAAGCATACCTGCTACGGTGTTTAAAGAGATTATGATTCCGTTGAAAGGGATGCGATTATACAATGCGTAGGTATATCCGCATCTCTTTCATTCAACAAAATCAAAATCACTTCAAACACTCATAATACGGCAACAGATGGTAAGCGGTTAGCGTGGCCAATGGACGCTTGATACAACAAAGGCACCACATAGTTAACATGTTAATGAGTACTCAGAACACTCGGGAACGCAACCAAAAGTTATTACATTGTATGTACATATTTTGTAGGGTATACCTCCCAAGCCGAGGTGCTCATAGAGAAAAGAAAATACTTAAGGCATTAGCTCAGTAGCGAGCTTTTTAAACTGAAAGCCAAGAAATAAAAGCTTTCCAGGTAAATTCTTTTACTAAGTGCACTTAGGAAAGTGTAATCAAGGTATTTATTACATCAAGTCAAGAAAAGTAGGATTTAATTTAGCCTTCATAGGTAATGTAATGGATTTAATAAGTAGGTTATTTTAATATTTTTTTTATAATCAGGCGAATATTACACTCAAATGATACGAATATATTGAAATGTTGAGATATAAAATACAAACTAAAACTGTTTCTAGACATGACAAAATCCATTACAAAATTATTTAGCATTAGATTCTGCTACAAAGTTTCAGTGGGAACTGCTTACTATGTAGTTCATACAAATTTATTACGAGTGCTACGAATAAAGTGATGGTAGCCACGACTTTGCTACGAATCTTGTAAATCGTTGCTACGAATTTGCGACAAGTGCTACGAAGAACGTCATCGTAGCTACGAATTTACTACGCGTGGTATGAAATAATGTTTTGCGAATTTCAAACCTACAAGTGCTACGGAGACCGTAATTGTAGCTACGAATTAACTAAGAGTGCTACGAATAATGTTATGATAATACGAATTTCAAATCTGCTACGAGTGCTACGGAGAACGTAATTGTAGCTACGAATTAACTAAGAGTGCTACGAATAATGTTATGATAATACGAATTTCAAATCTGCTACGAGTGCTACGGAGAACGTTATTGTAGCTACGAATTAACTAAGAGTGCTACGAATAATGTTATGATAATACGAATTTCAAATCTGCTACGAGTGCTACGGAGAACGTAATTGTAGCTACGAATTAACTAAGAGTGCTACGAATAATGTTATGATAATACGAATTTCAAATCTGCTACGAGTGCTACGGAGAACGTTATTGTAGCTACGAATTTACTGCGAGTGCTACGAATAATGTTATGATAATTCGAATTTGCAAGGAGTGTTACAGATAAAGACATTGTAGCTACGAATTTGCTACGAGTTGCTACAGATTGCGCTTCGGATGTCGTATGCACAGCTATGAATTTACTACGACCGCTATGAATGACGTCATCACACCATTTAATTAATGCAAGTGCATTTATACGATTTACTACGAGTGCTATGGATGATGACATAGTTTTATAGACAAGCTATGACAACGCGACAATTCGCACCATATATTATAAGCTGTAATCTGTCTGACTCTTAGTGAGCGCGTTCCATTGTAGACCACATCTCCGCTTAAGTTGGTTAAATGCAAGCCTATTGAAGAATAAAATCAGTGAAGTGAAAACGACCGGTGTGCTAGTATGAAAAAAAAAAACAAGTAGCTCTTATTTTTGTTTTAAAAGTAACGCACATAACACAACCCTAATAATTTTATATTAGGATTTACTGGGTAAGCTTGAAGCGTATATCATACGTTGTCGGGTTAATGTGGCCCATTTACCGCTTGCTGCCTGAACTGTTTGTAGACGTATGCCTTTAACTGTTTTATATCTTAAACCGCCAACGAAAAAGAAGGCTGGTACGAGTTGGACAACGGCGGTTTCGGTTCGGTTTTATTTTTGACGGAGGAGCAGGCTCGCCTTTAAAATATGAAATCGCAGGTTCGATCCCCAGTCGTGCCCACACATAGCTCTATATCAGTAAAAGAAAACCAGCATGTCTACGAGCTAATCATAAGAGAACATGCAGATACCATCCCGCACTTGGCCAGCGTGTGAGGATTAAGACCTAAACTCTCTCAACTCTTAAGATAGCTGAAACAAGACTCGTACCTGGTTGAAGTGAAATGAATAAGTTTGACACGTGTATCTGTGTACAAATTTATTTCCACGTACCGCCTTAACGGATGGATCGATTCTTATGTGGTTTAGATGATTCTGAGCTAGGTGCATTGTGTTTAATCAAAAGTTACTTCTTAAATCTGGGGAAGCTATTTTATTAGAGTTGTGCTCGAAGAACGGCTTCATCATCATCATCACCATCATCAGCACGGGGACGTCCACTGCTGGACATAGACCTCCCCTTTAGAACGCTACAGCGATCGGTTGCTGGCTGTTAGCATCTATTGGCTTCCCGCGATTTCAGCAATGTTATCAGTCCATCTTGTGCAGGCCGGGCGACGCTGCGCCGACCATTGCGTGGTCTCCACTCGAGAACCTTTATACCCCAGCGATGTGGCCTACCCTCTGCTACTTCAAGTCGTCCACTTTGATCGCTATGTCGGTGACTTTAATTCTTCAGCGGATTTCCTCATAGCGGATCTTAACGAAGAACGGCTTATGGCCTACTCGTAAATATAGTTCTACTACATTAATATCGCAGTATACTATAACTGGGACACGTCTATTCAAATCTATTCGACATCTAATTATCCAGAGCCCTCAGAGAATTAATTCTGTCCTAACTCCGCTATTGAGTGTAATACGGCTGATATCATATGTCATGGTTATTAACTCTTGTGTCAGAATAATGGCCGATCAATCAACCAGTATAATTTGTTCTAATTGCATGTTACACTATCGAAGACTTGATTATTAATATGACAATATTATGGCTCTCTTTACTAGTATATTAGTCAGGAGCATCTACAAGGTCTTACTTTACCATGTCATAACCCAAATCTGAAAATGTGATAGTTTTTCAGTAAATTAAAACTATTAGGGATCTCTTAGACAATTTATAAATAGGAAACAGCACATGTACACAGGCGACCTTAATTCAAATGTGAATTTTCAACCAAAAATCTGTGTAATGACTGCTCTGAATGAAATGATCTGTGTGCTGAAAATAATTCACGGAGTACTGGAAAGAGTTAAGGTTCTTTTCTGATTAACTGACTTTAACAAACTCAAGGATTACGTAATAACAAATTCATTCACCATTACATTTCCTTAAATCTATTAAAGAGTGTTAGTTATTAACTAAAACCAACAAAATCATCCAAATAAAAATTCATTCATTCATTCATTCATTCATTCATTAATTCTATCCGACAGCTTTGGTTCCACAATAATCTAATTCCCAACCATGTGCTATTCAGATTTAATACAGTGTTCAAATTTCCGGTACAGAATTGTATTAACTATTTCACAAAAGCCACTGCAATGTGTGAAATATAAACCACAATATTTAATTCAATTTCAAGATCTAGCTACATGCTTACATGCTACATAGCATTCCCTCCAGAATTATCAGAATAGGTAATATAGGGGCGAACCTATTGGAGTTAATCGGACATAATGCCAAACATAGCGCATCGAGCCGTTACTAAGTGTTTTTAGTAGTATTAAAGATGTTTATTGCTTGATGGAGAATAACAAATCTCGATGTAATTACACCGACACCTGCTCACTATTGGACCAATGAAGCCTGTTTCAATAAGACCAGAAACCACAAATAACATCATTATCAAAAATAGCAACCGCCACAAGGTTCTTAGTGTTGACACTCCTGAACAATCTTGGATTTCGGAGAAATTTTATCAAGACAAATCAAAAATAAGAGAATAAATAAATAACTAAAGGCAAGTCAGAACTAAATTTGTTACTGAAAAATGGTTGTGCGAAAATCCTATACCAGGCAGTGAGAAACATCAAAATAGGGAAATATATTTGGTCATCTTGGTAATTAATCACTCAAATGAAAATTCAAAATCAGAAAATCAGAATAATTTAAGCATTTCAAATCAAATATTCGAGATATGAGAAAATAGTACAAAAGATGACTATATGCGTGCGCTGTTGAGACCTGGGAGCGGTAGAGGCTTAGTTGTACTGCGCACAAAAAAAAATCACAACAAGTTTCTACCCGCTACGTCGCGTCGTCTCTTTTATTTTTTTTTATTAAATACAGGTTCTTTTTACTGCCGTACCAACAGGTTAACACAACTGAATGTTCAGTTATTCTATGTTATTTTAAAAAGTCCAACATTTTTAACACGAGATTCTCTCTCCATTTGTAAAGTTTTACTCTTCATTATAACAATAAAGTTAACAAAAAAAATAACAATAAAATATAGCAGTAACTCTAATAACTATTAACGAAACAGTATCAAATAACTACATAATCGGAGCGCATCGTCGTTGCGAGACGTAAACCAATACGAGACTAAGATGTTAAAAAATGGCGTTGCCTACAGTACAACACGGGAGCTTGAGAGGAAGTAACAGGGGTAAAGGGCGGAGGGTTGTATTCCAGGCGAGTCTCAACTTATAGCGCACGGGTAGTACGTCACACAGCTGTAATGCCATTGTATAAAAAAGCAATTTAAAAACCTGCGTCAGAAAATGATTAGGCTAAAATTTTACACCACGTTTAACCCAAGCCTTTCTTTAAGTCGTCCTACGCTTGCTATTTTCGATTCAAAAGAGTTAGATCATTAAGGTAATTGGTACCCGAAAATAAATACAGTATACAATGGACGTAAAAAATAAATATTCAAAGATTCTATCGTTCCACACAATTTACGAAAGTATCTACGTTTTGTTGGAAACATCTGAATATATAAAAGGAAAAAATTACCGACTGACTAAATCATCTATCATCGCGCAGGCGTAACTAGGTACTAAAAGGTTTAGCCTAAAATGACATGACCTTTTGGCAATTATAATATTGTCGAGCCGGTTGGCGTGGTCGATAACATACTTGCTTTTGATGAACATGTCTGTTTGTCTTGAGTCTGGGTGTCTCTATATTTAAGTATGGAATTACAAAAGAAAAGTATTATATGCAGTGTATATAATCAGTTATCTGGTTTGTATAGTACAAGCTCTGCTTAGTTTGCGATCAGATGACAGTGTGTGTTAATGTCTCGTGATATTATTATTACACTATTATTATAACGTATCCCATTCTAATAGAAAAGAGAAGTCAAAATTTGTATGTATATATTGCGATATAACTGAACTGAACGCTACAAAGAGGCGCACATGGAAGTTATTCAAATTATAAATAGTAGTGAAAATACTAACAAATTATAGCGTACCAAAAGACAGCATCATAATTTGTGAATAAAACTCTGAAAGGAAAGTAGTGCTAATTAAAAATGCAACGGAGCGAAGTTTTCCAGAAAAGATGAGAACTACTTAAACAGTGAATAGAGTTATGAAGGTAATTATTGCTAGAAATTAAAAGTTAATAACAACTATTAAGAAAAATCAAGAGTTAAATAAGAAATCATTAGTAAGGATATAAAATAAGGGGACTCTTTAATATATTCCGTTTAGACAGAACAAACTTTTGTAATATTAGACATAATTTAATAACAAAGTGAAGCTATTAACGTTTATCTCAAATATAGTATGTAGTAGTTAAAACCCATTTGAAATAGCTAAATTATTCAAATATTAACACAAATTTAAATCAGATTGTAGCTGTGGTAAAGGCAAAATTCTTGTTATGTCTATGTACTAATGTCCTAGATTTATCCATAAATGGGCCATAGTTAAGCGACTTATTATATTTTAAAATAGGCTTGTGGTTCACCACATGTTGCCTCCTATACCCAGTAAATGTCCAATGTGATTTTCACTGAGAAGGTGGAAGTGGAATGAGGATCCACGATAAAATCAAAGAGGCCGACCCACCTATTCAAACGGTGTCAACAGACAGCATATTAAACTTCTAAATCGTGAGTAAGGTTAGAAAACCGTTAACCAGATTATCTTCTAAATAATTTTCTAGAATAAATAAACCTTATCTTTCATGTTAATATAATGAAATAAGCTAAACAAAATTATGTAAGAGTTACCAACGAAAATAATCTGAGGCCTACTTATCTCGAATTTTATGGAAGATCGTAAATTATTTCTGATAACACCAAGGGTGCTTTAAGAGCAGGTGAAATAATTAAAATTTATAATAATTACCTTTAATAAAGATTGCTTGGATCCGAAATGTATGGTGTTACACTTGATTAACAAAATAATTTAGCTTACACTTAAATACAAGAAGTGTAGACAAAGACAGTGAAGCGACATAGTACCCAACACCACTAATAAAGCAAGGAGGCAATGTAGATTATAACAGCTTGCGTCAGTAGGATTTACCCTCGTAACCCCATTCGATCCCTAGCTGGTGGTTAATGAGCTGTAATCAGTGGTGGTTTCCGGACACCAAGAGACACACCTTACCTAACTACATAACTACAAAACAGCCTCAAGTGGCACCAGTGACTTTGCAGGTCACTGAGTACCCGTAATCTTTTATTTTACAAAGTGCTAATTAAGGCGGGTTATGCAATGAAAAATCAAATGGCTAGATTGCTCCGCTTAACGTATTGCTTCGTGGCGACGCCAAAAATCTAAAGCTCATCAATTATGAAAGATTTCAACAACTACCAACTCAGTAAGAAATTTATCGTCACCGCATAAACTATTAACAAACTGCTATTAGCTGTTATTAAACTATTTAAGATATTTTAGCACCGTCATGTTTTACATTCGCGTTATTACTAAACACATTTACGGTATTAAAGAGTGTATCTCGTTTCTTATTGTGTGTTTATTTTTTGTCTTTTTCTCTCTTATATCCACTTTTTTTGACCACCGTATCGAATTAAAGTACATTTCAACACACACTTTTAGCTTGAATAGACTTAGAAGTCATATTAGATTAACTTATTGATGATGGAGATGACAGTTTGAATACACATTCAGTTGAAAACGAAAATGTCTTTAATAATAATGTCATAACAAAAAAGGACATTAAAAGAAGAAGAATTTACATTATTAGTTATGTGACTACTTGATGCGGCTATCAAAACTAATCTGACGACCCATCCAGATCTTCAACTGCAAATACAACTGCATAGACTGCTTACAACAAACACAGCTTACAAAGCCTAGCTAATTAATTAACCAGATGCACTATGCAATGTAACGTACATAACAACAGATACCTATTTCCAGAAGGATCGATACGCGACGCGTGCTGGGAAAGCACGTAGAATATCTCGGCTGGAATTTTACTGCAACTGCTGAACTAGAATTCAGTTTTATATACTGTAAGTTATTTACACACTAAGGATATTTGAAGGAAGACAAAGGTATAACCAATAGAGATATTTTGGAGGAATATACATGGCAATGCGAAGATTGATTTATCATGCTATTGAAATAAAAAATCTCAACAAGAGACACTGTAATTATCATGTTCGATTTACGGATTTTTCTTTATAAATATCATCGATACATTATGCGTAAATTACAACATCATCTACATAAATGTTATAAGAAACATATTTCAAAGAGAAAATTAAAACTTAAGAACAATTAAAGATATCTTAGCAATAAATATTATTATTACCCCAGTTATCGAGATTGAAACATTAGCCAGTAATGTAAAGCCGGCGCCAGCTGACTCCATTTAAATTTGTTTGTTGTTTGCCAACTGGCAAAAGTTGTTAGCAAGATCCATGATAAGAGTTTGTAGTGCCAAACGGGAATAACCCCATTACCATGTTAAAACAGTATTTCAAATATAAATATCACAGATAGCCTTGATAATTTATCAGATTTAATATACAATTTAAGAATTACTCATCTCAAAGATATATTAAGAAAAATGGTTGATCATTTTAAGAGCTTCGCAAAAATCTCTGGAAAAGTTTCGAAAGACCTCCCGTCAATAAGAATATGTAAAACAAACTACTTTTAGCAAACATTTTCCTTGTCTGTTCCGACCACAGAGTTAAGCTTAAGTGGATTATGGCTAGCTGCGCCCTACCAAAATCTATTTCGAAATCCTGCATATTTTTATACATCCACTGAAGCAGTAACATCGTATTAAACGTGTGTTTATTCTTTTGACTCTAAAACGTATTATACATTTCTTTTTTTTGATAGAAAAATAATAGCGTTCCACACTGGTTGACACACTTAAGTATATGACTAGTAATATCACCTTCATCAAAAGCAATTAACCTATTTATGGGAACACAAAGAGTTACTTACACAATTAAATTTATGATAATAGTAGAGATACCATTACTAACTTACCTACTTAATATGTTTTTATAATTTGTTTTGTTTAAAAAATACCTACTAAGTAAGTATTAAGTTATACCATAATTTATGTTATTTAATTTTCTTTTTTAAATTTGTACGCCTTAAACTGTAGAAAGTCTGAAATTTAATCTAAATCCACTTTCATTTCTTTTACTTATAAAGCACAAAAAGTTTATCTTAATAAGGGTCAATGGCCTAAATCTCGGTTTAGATTTCCACAATTTCCTTTCACTCTTTGCACGTGTCCGCGCTATAATATAAAATAGTGTTACAAATATCTTATGTCTTATGCACCCCATTAACACGCTCGAACTGCTAAGCCGTTTTTGTGGGAAATTGTATATGAAAGTGTACCTTTATCAAATCAAATCATTTATTTGCTGGAATATGGTACTTGAGACAGATTTTCAGCAAATACTGCCGTTAATGATATGCAAGTGTCAAAAAGATACATTACTACGTAATTTATGTCAATAATAAGATACATTGTTTTATGAAAATAAATTAATAATAATAGCGAACTAATATAGTTCGCTACCTTTGTTATAACTTATGTACCTATACCTATTTTTTACGAATAAATTTGATTTGATTGATTGATTTGATATTAAACAACATATGTAACTACAAGAAATTGTCATAACATATATGTGCATATTTTTTTAACTTAAAATAGGCTTGCGCTTGACCACAACTTGCCTGATGTGAAGCAATGATGCAGTCTACGATGGACCGCGCTTACCCAGTAAATACCGATTCACTCGTGACTTGAAGACCGGCTGATTGTAGCTATCGGGAAACATAGACGCCGGCAGCGAGTTCCACAATTTGGCAATTCGCACAATGAAAGTGGAAGCAAAGCGCTTTGTGCGTACTCGTGGAATTTCCACCATATAACGGTGGCGCATAGCCGTACCTCTACTTGTCCGATGGAAGAACGGGGATGGGGGAATAAGATTGTGTAATTCCAACGCACACTCTCCGAAGTGTATCCGGTAAAAGACCGACATATAATCTTAACATCAAAAGCTGGAACTATTAATTTCAGTAATGAGAAATCACGAGTGTATTCAAATGAATCCTTACCCAACGAATTCATTATATACAAAGATATAATGGAAATAACATATTCATGCCGCAGAATTACGTAACTGTAGCAAATTGGAATGACAACTATTCTACCCAACAAATCATTGTAATTTCTGTTTAGGGCAGAAACATTTCAGATTTGAATTAATTTTTCTATTAAGATCAATCCTATCAATATCATTCCCTGGAAAGTATTTAGGAAAGATGAATGCAAAATTCTGATGAAATTCGGCTTATGGTTTATATACCCACGCAAAAATTGATAAAAAAGGCATTGAAAATCTAATCTGAAATTAAGACTGACGACGTCGTTGGTAGAAGCTCCTTAGCAAATTATTAATCATGTATCTGAAGACAGAAAAGAATATCTGCTATATTCTTGCAACTCAATTGAGAGACGTAATAAAATTTACCTCAAAAAGATTCTCAAACTCATGAAATTCTTAATCCATAGAGTACCATTGTTTTGCCCTTATTATACTTCAGCATTATTGGTTCTGATTATTTTATCCACGTAGCAAGTGATTAATATTAGAACGTGAAAGAATTGTCCTAAAAGGTTAGCCTCTTTATGGCTTACGTGATGCAATTAATGGAGAAGACTTGTTTGTTCTAATTGAATCAATCTGCCTAGTTGGTCCAGATGTAGGCGTATACGCTACCGAGCAGTAGCCGCAGTATCAGCTTTAATAAAGGTCATTTCATGTTACTTAACTATCCTAGACATAGTGAAATGTGGATGGTATTAACCTCCGCCTCCACATTCAGGTTCGGCGCGAGGCTATAAATGCCATAATTTTAGATTTCATCATGAAGAAAATAGTCTTGGACCAACATAACCCTCGCAATTTACTTTTAGTTGTTATAACGGCAAAAAGCATGATATAGTGAAATTCTCAACTTTATCTATTAAGGTTCAAGAAACACAGCCAACTAAGTCAGATAAATGTACGGACAGCAAAGGATTAACGATAAGAACCATACAAACTTTGAGATAAATTAGGAGACACTACAATGCGTACAGTTCGTATAATTTATTAGGAGAATGAACTCATTATAATAGAAAGCAGTTTAGTAGTGTGAAAATTATATCAAGCCATAATCTAAGTAGAGCAGTTTTTTAAACTAATGACATGTGTCACGAAAAATTAATTGAACTAGATTTAATTTAGAACAATTTAGTAATTCACACGTCAAATTTAAACCACAAAAGCTCTTGTTAAACGCCTTAGTCCAAAAATTCGGTTTACGTAGGTACAATCTAGACATTTTATTAAGATTACTGAAACTTCTGGTATAAACTGATAAAAAGTATTTGAGTCGCTATCTTAATTTGAATTTATATCCAACAATTATTCTTCTTTATTGAACGGAACCTAAAAATACAATGTAGGTAGGTGATCAGCTACTACCTAGGTCTTTCGCTAAAGACGAGAGATTATTTTTAGATCTGAAATGACAACTTTTACCGAACCTAACCCGAAACTTGAAGCGTTTTTCAAACATAATAAACCCACTCGAGCGAACGTCGTCTCTAGAAACCTAGAAATTTTAAACTTTACTTACCTTGTTACAGAAATTTCTGGTAAACTATAAATACGATAGCAACACTTACCTGAAACAAAGAAAACATTCGTTAATAAATACATCGATACAGGAAACGGTGAAAATAAAAATAAGACACAGGCAAGGGAAAATAGCACAGAGGGAGCATATCGCTTTTATTTTCAATGACAATTTTTCATAGTTAACGCCTACGAAAAACTAGGTTAATGAACTAATTCAAACCATCTGAAAAACAACAAAACTGTACTACGCTTATACCTGAAATGAACAACATAAGATATTATGAGAAAATAACAGACATAGGCACCCAAACAACTACTATAGCAATAGCCTCATAGTAAAATAATCCTTTATTAGCATAGTAGCAAACACACCAGTTTAGCTAATACCTCCATTAAAACATATAGTATCCCTAGTAATAAAATTTGTCGTTGGCAACAAAATGTGTCCGAGAACACATAAGATTTTTTATTAGCGCGCTTAAACGAAGCTACTAACACGATTAAGATCCCGCATTTGTAAATTCAGGGGTTAAATGCATTCGTAGCTCAGTCAAAAAGAACGCTCCAATACGACGAATTCTGGTAAACTGCAAGCAAATACGCTTCAAATGCAAGCCCAGCACTAGTGCTATATTGTGGAACACTGAGCCTTATGGTGAGCGCTATGGCAATTCTGGACAAAATAAAGCTTAATATTACTTCTACAATCAACTCTCAGCAGCAAAATCTCTTCAAATATCACTAAAACAAACTGGAAAACGAAAATGATGAATAAAATATCGATGACACTCCATCAAAAAATCGTTTTCCAGGCCCGAAGGACCATAAACCGATCATTTCACGATATTATTATAGACGTAAGCACCCCAAAATTTTGATTAAACGTCAAGAGAAACGGTTGAATTGCCTGAGAATCGATATCTGAATTGTGTTTGAGGTTGGGAATAATAGCTATCTATTTGCCGTACGAGGGAAAACCGTTGGGAAATCATATTACTTTTATTCGTTCGCTAACTTTCATCCTAACATCGGTATCTAATTATACAAAAATCTTTCTTGTTGGTCGCTTTTTCTATTAGTGAGAACTGTTAAAAAACCCATAGATTGGAAAAAAGACAAGAATCTGACAGAGACTGCGGCAGATAAAATCGACGACTTAATTTTATCTACACATTAAGATAGAGATATTTGTGTGACAAACGAGACTGACTATACCTCATACTTTAAGTATTCAAGATGTATAGAAGATTCAAATTTGCTATAGATAGACCGTTTAACTCGCGTATCGCCATCTGAAGTACAAAGTCATAAAATATTAATTAAATCTCTTAAAGAACTATTACACCACAGATAAAAGTAATGTAAGACTATTCGTCACTAATATCCATATCGCTTGAATCATCATCACTGTCTGTGCAGCTTGAGGAGTCAGAATTTTGGCGATAGGCGATACGCGAGATAACGGTCTATCTATAGTAAATCATTCATGCAAAACGATCATGCTTTTAATGGGCGTTCCATCGCTAATGTCATCATGGGTATATGCCTAATTGAAAGAAGAAGTTAAGAGTGGTAGAATATAACTTAAATAAAAATGTTTTAAATGTTCAGCAACTAAACCATAAAATGACAGTTTGCCTGTAAAATATATTCAGAAATACAGAGCTTCCCTTGCCATGACATAATCCTTAAGGACATTAAAGCATACATAAAATGGGACCCTTCATTAATCTTCATTAATACAATGTTGACAGCATCAAAATAAATATACATTTTTATGTGTACACAAATTGAGCTATTAATTACAAAGTTTAATGGGTAATTAAGTTACACCCAGTTTTATTTTAGGATGTGTTTCGTAAAAGTTACTATAGCCTATTTGCATTGCTGGCAGAATTCTGATAGACGACGAGTTGAAATTGGTTACGCCTGCAAGGTTAAAAGTTTTGAAATTCCAAAATTTACTAAACTAATGTACCAATCACGCTTGAACAAATCTCAATCACATTAATGAAACGATACGCCAACGCAACCTATTTTCGTAACATAACTCAATAAAATTTAGAACCCGGAGGCTCGGGTCTAATGGAAAGGAAATCAAATTGCTATTAAGGCATTTCATTAATAAAAGTTACGTCGAGTATGAAAACTGATAAAGGAATATATACCCTTGTATTCATAAACGTCCATAATCTTATTATAGCTAAAATAGATTTATAATTCGTTTGTCTTTGTCTGTCATTTTGACATCTATATTAGTAGGAAAGGGACAATGTCCATTTTAACTAAAGAGTTTCATAAGAAATTATGAATAAGGCCATTAGTATAGAACACATACTTCATCCACATTTCCGGGATAATATGTTATTCTAGGTAATAAATTAACTACAAGTTAACAATTTTTCAAACTTAAGACAGAATTAGATACAAAAAATCTGTTAGATACAAAAAAGCTGTTCAAGCAGATTTGCAAAGGATCTTTTCATGTATGCGCGATGATACAAAAACTACTCAAGGAATTTTCGTTAATTTTTTGGAGAAATTACTTTCACTAATAGACAGAGATTAAATGATTCATTAGGAAGGTTCGTGCGCATAATCCACTTCTGCTATTCATGCAAAGTTTGACTTTTTATTATTACTAGAGATATGAGTTCATCACTTTTTTATTGATCTCAATATAATACCTGAATGACAGGTCATAAAATCCGTGCAATATAAATCGTAGCTTTTCTCACAGATTCATATCCGCTTGTACAAGGGCGGACATTTGAATACTTGGGAGTTAAGCCGGTATGAAAGGGATGATCTGTCATATTACCGAAGACCTTTTGAGCACGGAAGGGTATGTAAATATTGATCATTGTTCGGCATTTTAAGCAGGCAAACTGACAAGTTTCGTTAAAAACGTAGTTCGTGTATTCTTTTTTACTGTATATTATACTAAAAGACGCAAAATTTCAACGGCAAATTCGCTTTTGTTCCTGTTCTTTACTATATTTATAGTTTGGGTTTCTATGATACTGTCAATTATATGACAGCTATTAAAAAAACATGTATAACCTCTATATAAAACTGTATGTAAAATCGAAAAACAGTTATTGTAATTATTACCGAATAAATAAATTACTCTGATTAGCTTTCAATTAATTAGCAATCGCTGGAATATTAATTGCTGGAAACTAACTGTTACTTAACTAATTGCTTCCGAGTAATTAAATTAAAAGGCATTCCTGACCCACTTAAAATAGTTTAAACAATGAAACACCTAATAATGGAAACCACAAACCAATTACCCATGACTGGAATAGAAAACAGTATTTCGAAAACAAAAACTTATCAAAAACCCATTTAACACCTCTGAACAATGAATGTTTTATGCGGAAACTAAACTTGCATCAGACGAAGACGTCTTCCCGACGCCATTCCATTCCAGCCACCATTCCAAGCGAAAATAGTCCTTAACGCTTCACAAATACATGAGAAAATTGTGAAAATTGCTCCACCGGTTTTCAGTCTGGCAGTTCGTTACGTAACCGTCTCGTATTGATCGCTGGCTGCGACTCGCGCACGTCGGAGCTCACCGACCAATCAGGTGAGGCGGTTTAATTTTAATTCGATAGCCGTTTGCGATGCTGCCTTCTGATTTGTCGACTCATTACAAAGCTATGAAGATTTCCTTTCTATCAATGGCACGTGGATTTTCTGCTTTGTGTGTATTTTCGTTAGCTTTAACGTTATCTATGCCATTAGGTACTCTTACATCAGTCTACGGAAGCGGCTTTGAGTAATAAAATCGTAGATTAAGATTATGGTAAAACGTCTAGAAACGACGAAATCTGAGCCTGTCGTCAATCGTAATAACATAGTCAGATTTTATTATATTATTATTATTATCAAATATAGTGACTACTGATACTTATCTTTGACAAAAAACTGCACAGTCAAGAGTGCCAGGATAACATCAGATCACTAGAACATCATTTAAATTGTGGCACTAATATGTTAATAGACTTAAGCCCAAGGATGCAAGCAATGTCACGACATCATTATAGATCAATGACGATGTCACGGACGTGTATCTACTCTATCTAGGTCTAGGCCGTGACCTGTGACAGCGCTATGCATCGATTCATTATTGCCTAGTGCAGCTCATCTTAAAAGCTTTCAAATATAGCATTTAACAAGATCTTTATAGAAATATATTATGGTCATCAAATAGACCCACCTCGGCTTCGCACAAACGCTATATTATACTCATTACGCCTTAATATAATACTCTGCTTACCCCCATGAAAAAAGGCGTGATTTTATGTAAGTTTGTAAACCTACCTTATTTTACTCCCTTGTGATTTGAATTTCCAAAAATTCTTTCGCAGCTACCTTCATCCTAATTATCTACCATACTGACAAACATCTTCCAAAATCAAGTGATTTCCAAGATTTCATGATGAGTTAATGAGCAGTAATGAGTGCCTTTTCTCTTTTATATATTTATGAATGAATTCAAAACGCTGATCCGATGTTCATAATATATAGGCATATTTATATATTCCTTGATAGTTTTGATTCGTGATAGATAGTAGAAAAGGTCTGCTAGGTCATTAACTTAGTAAATTATAATTAGTTTATTTAGGTACAAAACAAGCGCTTGTAAAAAACCAGGATTAATTTAGATTAGTGACACGAACTCCTGTTTAACTAAACGCGATATTAAAAATTAATCACCGCCTTTGACACACATACAGGCCCCACATTACACGCCAAGTTTTTTACGCAGTTAGAATTTATCCAGGTTTTATTTAATAAAACGAGTGAAACAAAATTGTTATGAGTGAAGAGATTAATCACACGCCAAATTACGATGAACCTCAAGTTAAACTTAAACTTAACAGTTCTCAAGTTAAACAAAACAACGACAAAGAAAAGACAACAAAACTAAACTCAAACCACCTTACCGATAAACGAAAAGTAAACGAAGAATATTATTCTAATTTTGACACCCTCAAATGTAGTCACATAAGGGAGAAAACATTTATAAGGCTGTAAGACGAAAGCATTTGACTCCTCACTATTGCTAGAAATGAACACATCAACAACAAAACTATTGACTCTTATAGCCAAATTATGATTGTTCCTTCATTCTATTGTACTAAAGTCAACACTAGAAACTAGCTGATAACACGCGAGAATACCATTTACTGTTATTTTTGGGACTAAACCCATCACTACAATCATATAACCGCTATTCCTAATATTTTATTCCTATTCAAATTATAGATAGACACTAACACTGGTATACGTAGAGGCTTATTTATTTTATTGTTAGTTTTTTAAAATCCCAATTTAATTATAAATTTTAAGAACTAGCAATTCAAAAGAAGACTCAAAAATGGCGTTTTTGAAAAACCGTAATAATTTTTTTTTGTGTCAGTTAAAGAACTAGAAATGAGGAACCTTCTGACTAGATGGAGTCTAAGTTTGCAAATCGACAAGATCTGGATTATGACGGCTACGGTAAAATTAATAAACACGATTAACTTTCCATCTTCCCATTAGATGAAAATTAAAATCACTTGCCAAGAAAAACGAGAATATCTTATATTGAATGTTTGCGTAAAGCCCCAGCGGAATCCCGAGATTTAGATTAGATTGCGTTACACACAGAATTTGTCTATTAAACGGACTTTATGTCCCAACTTGCATCATGGAGTTAAGGGATTTAATGTCTATCTGTTTTGGGAAACATTCGAGGCGGAGTTTTATAGGAAGAGCTCTTCTTTCTCATTTCATTGGTCGTCAAATTAAGAGCGACAAAATACTAACTGTGCGTAGGGAGACTCACCGGTAACTAAGTGCTTCAGGTTATTTTGTCTCTAAGCATGATTTAATATGAAAGTTGACAACGAGGAAGATTGAGGTCAAGAATTAACTATATGAGTCAGATGAAAAAGAAGTTTGTCGTCATGTCGTATAAGGAGGTGGAAAGGATCACAATGGAGAGATAAAAATGGAGAAAATCTCTAAGTAGTATCTGTGGTGTAACTCTGAATAATAGATTGAGGAATGAAGTAATTAGAAAACGCTGTGGTCTGAAAGAAGATGTAATGACAAATGTGGAAAAAAGCATGCTTAGGTTTGGTTTGGTCATATGCGCAGAATGGATAATAGACGATTGACGAAGGTATATACACGGCGGATGAGTGGAAACGCTGGGAGAGAACGCCCTAAGAGGACATTCGCTGATCTCATCGGTGATGTCCTTCAAAACGGACAGGTGCGTGGTACTCACAACCGCAGCATGTGTGAAGCATGTAGTGAGGCTAAGGAAGTATGTTTAGATCGAAGCAAGTGGCGCTTTATAGTCTTTGCCTACCCCCATGAGAAAAGGCGTGATTATATACACTAAAATTCTAATAATCTCTAATCACTCCACCATTGGTTATTACAGGCGAGATGAGTTTGTGTCAATACTAAAATTAATCATATAATCTTTTAATCCTCAACACGCTTAAAGGGCCTTAAAGCTGTTAAAAGCATTATGTAAAGGTAAATCTAAATCGTTTCAACATACAACAGAGAAGCTCATTCATCTCAACCCGCGTGACTCAGCATAATTTAGATTCAAATAGATCTAAGCTCACCGAATTTTAATATACCGTTCGTTACGATTAACTGTAAATTTTAGAACACAATTACACGTGAAACTAATAAACATCTGTTTAAATTTGGAGAACTTAGCAAATTCCAGCCAAACACGCAAATAGTAATTTCCAGAGTATGGCAAAATAAAACCAAAATAAAATACGTGCTTGGAAAATTTTATCGCAATGTAAAAGGTCTTGAAGGAAGTTGTATATCAAATTTATTTTACACTTCTATGGCCACAATTCAATAGAAGCACTTTATCGCATCTATCAATAGGATCCAAATGGACTCTGGAAAGGCAGCCATAGAAAACTAGGCGAATTCACTTTAAACCCGTACCTATAGCATTAGCTTTTTACGAAGAACGTAGTGGCTCCTCTTCACAATCGGCGGTGACGTTGATCGTGTGATCGTCTATGATCGATCATGATGTTAATGCAAACGTTTGTCGAACGGCAACGTAGAAGATAGACATGAAAAATGGACATAGAAAGAAGTTAAGAAAAGTTGGTGATGTTTGACTATAGTATAGAAGGTTTTTAACACTAGTCCGGAGCCAGGAAATTGGTGGTGTGTTACCCCCGTGCCTCGGAGAGCACGTAAAGTCATAGGTCCTGTGCCCGATATTCCCTGGTCGTTTCACTCAATCACCCACTGAACTCAGTGCACTTGTGTTTGCGGAGACACTTGTGCACTTTACTCTTCCGCATACTTGACTAGTCCGCTTAGACGGGCTAAAGTAAAACCGGAAAAGTAGATAAAGAATGGATCTTAATTCATCCTAACTGATTAATGTAAGGTTGTGAATATCCTCGAATATTGGGACTTAACCCACTACCGCAATTCTGTAAATGCTACTCCTGTAAGCCAGGATCAACAGCGACTTCGTGAAGAGACCCAAGACTTGAATCCGGCCAAGTCCCAGGCACTTATAGTGTCTTGGATCCCGCAAGAATTTAATCAGAAATATAATAGGAAGAGTTGGAAAGTTAGATTGTCTGCTTTCTACAGGCAAAACGGGAGACAGCATAGAGAAAAAGAGAGGTTAAAGTTGCCTCATCAAACTTAACTAAGCACCACGGGTAATGTAATCGAAGGGGAGCTATTGGTGCTGCTTCCAGTAATAATTATGCCAAAATCAAATTTATACTTCTTAGATATAAACCACCCAGTTAATAAAGATACATCTATCATAACAGTGTTACACTATTTTAAAGTAGCTATCCAAACTAGACACTTAGTCATGCCAATTTCGTAACTTAAATTCAATTGTAAAACTTTGCAGCCAATTCTGTTAATGCTAACTTAGATAACAAGCTTAACTTTAGAACAACTTAAAATAGCTACTAAAACATTCGAGCGAAAAGACCGAATTGTATTCACGATTTTGAGAAAAACAACTGTACGACAGTTGTTATCAAATGTACTGTAATATAAAAAGTATATTCCTCAGGGAATTGTGGACAAAAGGATTCATATTTATATAATAACTAAGGGAAAAGTTTCAATTGTTATTCTTTCGGAAATTGTCCTAAAACTCCCAAGAGTGAATAGATGGTCACGAAAAACGATTTGAGTAAAATATCTGAGATTGTGATGTGAACAATTTCATAGCTTAAAATGTAGTAAAAGAAAATGTAGGTAAGTCAGGAAAGAAATTGTTGATGGGTATAATGAGGTTGTCTACATGCTATAAAGACACAGGATATATAGCACTATTGTATAAGATGTAAAACGAGTCAAGTCTAATCTGAGAAATATAAATTATTCTGCAAATTGTGTGTGTACCTTAAGAATTGGATCGTAATACATTTTGTTATTAATTACAACGTAGTAAAGGAAATTAAATGCCACAGAACGTTTTGAAGTCGAATATGTTAGTACATGAATACATACAATCTCAACACCGTAAGGGAAACTGTAATGTGTTAGAATGATTTTATTCAATTCGAGGACTTCAGATCTCTGCAAAGGACTGGTTGAGAATCGTAGTCAGTGGCGTGATTTAAATGAGGCCTAGGCTGACGATTTAGATGATAATAAATCAAAACAAAATGATGAAATCATACGAGTCGTCACGATTCGCTGTTATTTCTGACCTCTTCGCTAGTAATTGCTCTAACCACTACCCATTGTACGTTAAAACTAACTTTTTATATCACTTTTGGAGCTCGTTAGTGAGTCCGATAATCGTCTTTTCAACATCACAAAAAAAGGGTTAGCTCACGGTTTATTACAAAAAGTATTAATTAATTTCATCGAATCCTGAGAATTTGATAATTAATTAATCTGTAAGAGTTGAATTACACATTAATAGATCGGTTGTATATTTATTTATTACTTCTATAAGCCTATTGAACAGGTGGTTTTAATTTTTAAAGACAGCGGTATAGAAAAATTGTAGATGCTTTAGTTAGGGTAGGATATTTAATTTAATCAGACTGATTAGAATATTACATAAAATTTCTGTAATGCAAGAATGGCAGAAACAGTTCTAGATGAAGCGGAAAATCTTCGGAGGGTTCATTATACCACTACGACGACAGCTGAAGAAAATATAATTTGAAACTCCAATAAAGACAAGAGAAACGTCTGAAAGAACTCTATTGAGTTCGTCAACAATTTCCTGTCTGTCAAAGGCTCACATAACAAGTATAAGAACAAAAGGACTCTGAAGTAGAATGTTCTCGAACAATCTCAGAATTTCGTAGAAATTGCGAGAATATAAGAAATTGTTACCACTGGAAAGGGCTCTTATTTTACTGTTGGTTTATTTGATATTTGGGCCCCATTGAGGCATTCAACAAGTTGCCGAGTGTTTTATACTGATAACATATTCAAGTTTTTGAATAAAATACGACCGTGTCACGTGAAGTGAATAAATACAAACTAACAATGTCAAAAAATAATCTTCTAACAAAAGGTTACGTCACACATGCCCAGTTGCCCCATTGTTCAGGATGATTTCCTAGGTATAAATGTGAAATTTTGTGAAGTCTGATTTATGGATGTTGATTATTTCTAAACGGGTTTGGATAAAATTTAACACAGAGGCAATTCAGATAATTAAAGAGAATACACATTTCATTTTGGTAACATGGATTGTTTTCGGTCTATAGTGTCCTTACAAGATGTTGTACAACGCGATAACTTTTAAAAATATCTACGATTTGTGTTTTGAGAGCCCTATCAGTCTGTTACTAGTCAACTAACAAGTTACAAGATGATGATCATAAATCTTGCAACGAGACGGCGAACAAATTTGCAAATTCACACAAAACCGAATAAGAAATTTCAAATTTTACATGACTCATGATAAAGATAAATCACAAACTTTAAGGTTTACATTCAAATTTATTTTGACCTTTTACTTTTAGCAATACTCGACGAAATATATTCCAAATCACTCAAAGATTATGTCTATGTATATTTAGCTATCCCTTACGCCAAAATCAATAAGGAAAAAGAATCCAATCATTGAAATCCAATAATCTTAAGGAAGAATTGACTGAATGGAAATACATGTAGGATGTGAGAACGGAACGTTGTGTGGATGTGTAGTAGCAGGTTGAGTGAATGGTTGTCTATGATGAAAGGAGCGAGGAAGAGGAAATATATGAGGGAATGGGAAGGTGAATGAAGGTGTGTGTAAGTGTAACGGCGAGACGACGAAAGACGACGAACGACGTACGCAGCAAAAATAATTATCTTGTGTTGAAAGTGTACATGTTTATCTTTAATACAAGAGTTACTGAGCATTTGCCACTTTTATTTCGCTACACGATCCCACAAACTTGGGGGCTCGACCGGGATCAAAGCGAAAAATAATAAAGTGTGGAAGTGCCAACTGGTACCTACGGCGAAAACAGATGAACAAATATAAATTGATACTTACGAAATCATAGAATAAGACTAGTGAAATAATGATCATGTAGACATCGGTAGACATCGTACTACGTTAAATAAGGTCACAATACCTTTATTTAAGTAGTTTTATGATATAATTTAGACTTTCTTTTCTTCCTGAAAGAATATTAAAGTTTCCGAACAATTATCTGGATTCAGCTCAAACTTATATAAACTAAACTTGCTCTTACCTCGGTCAGACACCAACCCAGAAAGTCCATTGATATTTATGAGCGAACAAAAAGCCCCAGAGTTAAGCAACAAATCACAATTTCAACCAAAGTTTACGCAGTGAAATAGAGCAACAATTTTAGGTCGTTACGTCAAGCTGATACACCTAAACCTGAACTTTGGTAAGGAATTCTAAAATGTAAACGAGACAAAAAACGATGAAGGAAAATTGAGATGCATGATGAATTGATGACAGTCCCATTTTTTTCAATCAAGAAGAATCAGAGCGTAAATAATACCAGAACCATATGTTATTCAAATGTTTCTTCAAACCTGTATCTTTAGTGGATACAAGAGTAAATAAATATATGTACTAGTACACACATACGAGATCCAACACAGAGATAAACAATAGTAGAAAGAACTGACAGTAGCTATAAAGCTTATAAGCCGTTTAGCTCGCGAGAGGGATTAAATTTAAATAGATTCTGGATGCCTGACATTGCCACCTACTTTGAAACATATAAAAACCATTTGGATTGCGTCTAAAACGACTTTCTGTGAATTCGAAAGAACAAACGACCCTTTTTATATAAGCTACAAAGGAATAAAAAGTACCCTTAAATAATTAAAAGAAATGTGAATTAATATCAAAAGAAACCTCGCAAATTGAAGAAACGAGGAAAAGTGAAACAATTAAAATTACGACTTTAGATTATTCCTACATTGTGATAAAAAGGAATTTTTCATTGTTAAGGTTCTAACAACAGATCGTATTAGATACAAAAAATCAGATATCGCATATAAATATTAAGTAAAATCTTGTTTTTATTTGTGATGATGATCACTATGATTCTTATATTTTTAGGGCCTATAGACTATACTATAGTTTACCTACCCAATACTATCCCTGCTGATAGTCATAGGTCATCATCTCCCTCAATGGCGACACAGTAAGGATCTCTATTAGCCACGACCTCTAGTTAATCTGTATCAAACGCAACAAGATTGCCTCCAACTCTTTTTTTTAGTCTGCCACAGTAAGGTTTGCCGTCTTTATAAAATATTAACATCCTCTTAGATTACAACAACATTGCGAAAATCGGTATTTTTAAACATCAGCAGCTTGGTCATATTTAGAAACAAACACCCATATTCATAAACGTATTTTAAGCTCATTATTAGTAAAATAGTTTTATAATTCGTTTTTCTTTGTCTGTCATCTTGACATTTATACCAGTAAGTAAGACAAAGTCTATTTTAACTACAAACTATAATTATAAAACTTCTACCTAGCAAATAAGTATACTCCATCACAATTTATCTCCAAAACTTCGGAAAAATAACAAACATCTTTTGCGAAACGTGACGTATTAGCTCTGCAATGGCCGATCAATAATGTACGGAGAAATGGCATAGAAACTTTTAACGCTTATAAGGAATCACGGGATGAGGCCGGGTTCAAATCCCAAGACTCTACCAGGCCTCGCTGTTGATCCTGGCTTACAGAAGCAGCAGTGGCAGGATTGCGGTGGTGGGTTAAGTAACAAAAAGACTACACTTAGCAGGCACGAAACTAGAGACACAAGTTAAAGGTAAACAGTACGACACACCCTTATCAAACGTAGCGTAAAAACACGAACTGCCCCAAAAATTCAATAAATATTCATTGACCAGCAACAATATTCCGAAGTAATCGAATTGGGAAAGTGAAAAATCAAATCGAGGCTGGGTAAATTACTTTCGGCTCGGAGCGTACTGCAAAATGGGGTTTTATTTAAAGCTGAATATTTATTGTAGCGAAAAAAGTTATGTTAATACTCAAAGGAGAGGTCAAAAGTGGGGTAGAATTTGAACACCAATGTGATACACCTCATTGGAAAGTTTATATAATAAGCTATTGGATTTTAACTAAACACGAATTTTAGAAGCACCCATTTTTGTAAAAAAAAAAACTAAAAAATGTGATAGAAAAACAAAACGCACAATGCCTTTAATTATTCGTTTCCTAAGCAGTATATACCTACGAGTATATTACAATCATATCAATAATTGTATTGTATTAAAGTACTTTTCTCTTGTAATATTATTTAAGCTGCAGTTTAATGTAATTATGACGAAATTTTTTTTATCTTATTAGTGTAATAACAAAACGCGTGGAAAAAAAGATGATTACGTGGAACGGCATGATGTCATTGTCATTGATCAGTTTGATTGACAGCGTTCAGCGTTCTAAATAATTTTAATTTTTTTGGCTGCTCAATTGTCATTTGGCCATGGGGTTGCCAATTGCAATAATCACAAATATTGCAATAAGGATTCCACCTTTCAGTTTTAACTAAAAAAAAAATATGGGAGGGTGTAAAATCATTTTAAATGCACCAACCATTTAGACCGTTGCCGCGTTATCCTATTAATATTATAAACGCGAAAGTTTGTAAGAATGTATGGATGTTTTCTCACGCAAAAACTACTGGACGGAATTAGATTTTTTGGACTTTTAATATTTATATTTATTATAACGGGCAATTTTGAATACTTAAATAAATTAATTAATATTACTAACATAGTTCTGTAAGGCATTGTTACTAACAAATATGGACTTAAGCTGTCTTATTAACGCGCTCACCTTTAATTTAGCTTTACGTTTCGACACGGGTCGCACGCAACGGTACGGGCTTCACCTTTGAAATATAAAGTCGCGGGTTCGATTCCCATTCGTGCCCACACATCTTTGTGTTCTATTCTATTCTATTCTAAAAGGAAGATAGTATTCATTCACTATTACTAAATAAGTGCTATTGCTACTAAGAAAAATGCGACATCGAATTAATCAAGTTTATTGAACAGCTAAGTACGAGACCATACAAATGTGATCATTCGTAGATTAGTGATTGATTGATTAAGACTGCGCAATGCGGAGACGAAGACGAATGGCCGCTTGTTAATCAACGCCCACTGTTGTGTAGAGGTGACTGGAAAATCGGGTGGTAGTGACCCTCCAGTGAAAAGGGAAGATCTTCCAGCCGGGCGTGGTGTAATGCCCGGCGATCGCGGTACTCCCTCCGACTGTTCTTGTCGGGAAGTTGTTTATATGCTAATCGTCGGTGAAACTTTGCTTGTGCGATTCAGGATTGCTATGACGTCATGTCTCTTGAGTGGCGTGAGGTATGTGACGCCACAGTTGCTTGTAAGTCCTTTTTAACCCCCAACCAAAAAGAGGGGTGTTAGGTTTGATGGGTATCACTTAATTCCTTTTTAGTGTCCCACTGTTAGGCACGGGTCTTCTCTCAACTATCTTACGAGTTGAGAGAGGTTAGGCCTTAATTTACACACGCTGGCCACGAGTTAATGACAGTCACATGTCCTCGAATGATTAGGTAGTTCTTATACATGCCGGTTTCCTCACGATGTTTTCCTTCACCGATAGATTGAGCAGCGGCGATGTTACAATTCACAGATGTGTGGGCACGACTGGGAATCGAACCCGCGACCTTATAAATCTGTAGCGAGGGCGGACTGCTGCGCCACGGCTGCTCAATATAAAGATATTTTTTAGTCTAAAATGTTATAAAATAAAAGCTTAACCATAAACTACAATTAGGTTTTAACGCTGTAGTAAAAGATAATTCTCTGAGACCTGCCGACAAACGGTTAATAAATTGCGTTCTAACACTAACCGTTATGAAATATTTCAAATACTGCAATGCGGAATATTATAAATAAAATAAATAAATATTCTGGGACATTAACACACACGTTCATCTAGTCCCAAGCTAAGCAGAGCTTGTGTTATGGAAACCAGATAACTGGTATATACTATACATATAATACTTTTTTTTTATTGTTGCTCCGTTATCCAACAAATATAACTTCAACGAGCAGTAATCTGTTTTGGGGACTGTCACCTTCGTCCGTGGGAGTGCACCTTTTGTCTGAATCTCCACACGTGGTCCCAGGGTGGTGTAAATCAAGTGACAATCAACTGGTAATTATGTTTACTAGTAATTAACTGGTGGCAGGCTTCGGCCGTGGTTAGTGACCACCCATCAGACAAAGCCGCACCACCAAGCGGCCTTGCCGTGTTTCGGTGAGATGTCTGGTGACATTTACCATTTATGAGGGTGGGTCGTAATTGTTGTTCCTTTATGGTTTCAACCTTATGGACCCTCATTTAACTGCCACCTTCTCACCGAAAGTCATTCGGTACATTGTGAATCGTACATTGGGCTGGCGCGTCCCATCGTAGACTACATCATTGCTTAACATCAGGTAAGTTGTAGTCAAGCGCCAGCCTATTTAAGAATAAAAAAAATATGTAGCGATTTATACAGAGCTCGCGTAATCTTACTTTTAAATCAAAATATTTTTCCAAATCATCCTCTAAGGTGGGGTTGCCAACCATCCGGTTTTCCCAGGACATGTCCTTTTTAGGGTGTCCTAAGCTGTCCTGGATAGTTTCTAAGCATTGTCCTAAGTTTTTACTGAGTTCCGTTAAAGACCTAAGTTTTAAAATTGGCGCACCACTTCAGAAAACGATCTCAAATCACTTTCACCGGGCCCTGGTTTTATTGACCTTGTTCTCAGTGCATATAACAATTAGATTTTGCCTTTATATACAAAATACAAAAATACAAAATTTATTTATTTCATGATAAGGTTCAGTAGAAAGTTAGTGACACTGGGCCCCGCACTAGGATACCCTGTGTTGCACGGTCCAGTCTCTTTCGACATAGTGATAGTTAATAGAAATAATAGCATAAAATAAATATTAAAAATTAAACCGTAAAAAAGGAATATAATAATAATCAAACAAAGGAGTGAAGAGGTTATGTGATGTATGTTTTTGGTGTATGGAATTGTGTGTTGTATGATTATGTGTGAGTGTTGTATGAGGGTGTGTGGTGTATAACGGTGTGAGGTGTATATTTTTGTGTGCTGCATGTTGGTTTGTGGTGTATGTTGGTTTGTGGTGTATGTTGGTTTGTGGTGCATGTTCATGTGGGGTTCATGTTGGTGTATATCGTATTTTGGTGTGTGGTACATGTTAGTGTATGTCGTATGTTAGTTTGTGTCGTGTTTTGGTGAGTGTCCCATGTTGGTGTGTGGTGCATGTTGGTGTGTAGTGTAAGATAGTGTAAGACATATATGTATAGTTTTGGCTTTAAACCGAATTGTCCCGGTATTTCTACCTTCAAATCCTGGATTTCAATTATTGGAGATGACAACCCTACCCTAAGGTAAACCGCAAGTCATTTTTAACATTCTCAAATTCTATGCCGTTCTTTACCACCAAAATGCGTTCATAAGTTTGGCACGTACGATACATAAATACATTCAGCATTCGAATCGAATAAATTGAAACCACAGCGGGGATCGTATTGGGGTCCGATTAAACGGGTCACGGTCCAACTCTAAATTTATTGAAATAAAACTACTTTTTAACGGATTTTATCGCGGTTTATTTTAGATTTTTGATCCCGACGTTTCAAAGTCTTTTCAGACTTCATGTTCACGGGTGGACTGAGATATTTGACGTCCAAAAATATTAATCACAATTATTACTGACTACCTTCAAACATTAATATTTAAGTTGCGTTCTGATTTAAGCAAACTGAGCTCACAGTGTCTTGAATTCTGAGTTGATTTTGCTTGGGTTTTGGTACAAGTAAATTAAGCACTGGGTCCCAAGCTGGTGGTATATTCCAACCATTTTCTCTGTTAAAATTAGGATGTTTTTTAATTTCAATAGCTTCGCGGATCATTCTTGGTAGGAACCGGTTTTCTTTGACAAGGACCTGTGTTTTATCAAATCTCAAGTAATGGTTGGGGCCTTTTTGAGTATGTTCACACACTGCAGATTTCGTTGAGCGTTGATGTTTAACATCAGCTATGTGTTCTTTTACGCGGGTCCCTATACTTCTTTTTGTTTGTCCTATATATGAGAGTCCACACTCACAGTCAATTTTATAAACACCCGCATCTTGTAGAGGGACTTGACACTTGACAGATGGTAAAAAGAAAACCGGTTCCTACCAAGAATGATCCGCGAAGCTATTGAAATTAAAAAACATCCTAATTTTAACAGAGAAAATGGTTGGAATATACCACCAGCTTGGGACCCAGTGCTTAATTTACTTGTACCAAAACCCAAGCAAAATCAACTCAGAATTCAAGACACTGTGAGCTCAGTTTGCTTAAATCAGAACGCAACTGAAATATTAATGTTTGAAGGTAGTCAGTAATAATTGTGATTAATATTTTTGGACGTCAAATATCTCAGTCCACCCGTGAACATGAAGTCTGAAAAGACTTTGAAACGTCGGGATCAAAAATCTAAAATAAACCGCGATAAAATCCGTTAAAAAGTAGTTTTATTTCAATGTGTGATATTCGCGTAAATCTAAGACAATACTATCTAAATTTATTTATTGAATTGTAACCCGAACATTCCGTTTACCAAGTGAAACTGAACGGGCCTTTTTTCAAATGCTTGGGATTTTTTCAGACTACACTTACTTTGACAATGGTTGAGGCTATGGTGGCAGGTAAGTTATAAAACTAAAATCTAAATATATAAAAGAAGAAACTGACTGACTGACTGACTGATATATCAACGCAGAGCCCAAACCGCTGGGTCTGGAGACTCCAAATTTGGCACATAGGTTCCTTATGGGGTCTAGGGGTGCACTAAGAAGGGATTTTTCAAAACTCACTCTTTAAGGGGGTGAAACGGGGTTCCAAAGTTTGTATGGAGAAACAAGATTAGTGAGATCAATTTCGCGGGCGAAGCCGCGGGCGGAAGCTAGTTATTCATAAAAATCTTATAACACTCTTTTAGTTAAAATGGAGTCAGTCTCTTTCTTACTAGTATAAATGTCAACATGACAAACAGAGACAAACGAATTAAAAACCTACTTTAGCTATAATGAGTTTATAAGACGTTTATAAATACGGGAGTTAGAAGCTACGTGAATTTCGAAAAGAATATTGAGACACAAAGTCGTAAGTAAAAAGTCCAAAACACGAAATTAAACAAACACCGTTGTAATAGAATTCTGCAGAAATATCTCCGCATTTCGTATCACCTCTGGCGTTTTACAGCGGAATTCCGTCAGTCTGGGTATCTCGCACAAGTTTCTATTTGTAAAATTGTCGGTATCGTGACGACATTCTATATTGTGTGACTGAGCGAAGCAATAAAAGTTTCCTTTGATATCGCAAAGTTCAGATCTGTTCTCTGCAATACTCGTATTACATATGATGGGCTGGTGGTCGGTAAAATACTTGCTTTTCACGGCGCTGGTCGTGGGTTCGATTTCCACCCAAGTCAGACATTTGTGTGATGAACACGTGTTTGTCTTGAGGCTGGGTGTAATTTTCTATATTTAATTACCAATGCGATGTCTGGTGACACAAGTTTTTGCTCTTATACGATTTCTAACCATATGCAGCCTGCATATGGTTAGACATCCGCTGCCACTTCTCACCGAAAATCATTCGTAATCACGAGCGAATCAGTATATTGAGCGAGCGCGTTCCATGATAGACTACATCATTACTTAAGTTGAAGTCAAGCGCAAGCCTAACCTAAATACTTATAGAAGAAACTGACTGACAGACATATCAATGCACAGTCGAAACCACTGGGTTTAGATTTCAAATTTGGCACAAAGGCTAAGGATTTTACAAAATTCACTACCTAAAGGGGTGAAACGGGGAAAATGCGAGCAAAAGCAAGTTCAGAATTTAAAAACAGGTCTGTGGCTACTAAAATTTAGATCTTGTTATAAATACGAAGTAAGAGATAGGTACTTTATCATCAGAGATGTACTTAAGTCACAAAGTCGGAAAAGAGAACACCTAAAAATGGGTGCAAAGGTACAAAGTAGACGAATTACACGCCCTTACGTCACGCCCGCAATATGCTTCGCCCCAATTCGCAAGCTGGCCGCCCGCCAAGCACTCATACAACTGTTTGCAAGCACACACCAAGCTAAACACAAAGTAGGCACTAAGTTTTGCTCAGTCATCATTTTTACTTCATTACGATAGAATATACTGCCCAGTAGGCTAATTCACGTAATTAAATACGTTCAGTTGCAGTTAAGTTGCGATCGAAACAGCCCTTTTCGTACTCTCGTAGTTTTGACAACCGCTGTTAGATACGCTCGCGTCAAGCTAACGTCACCCGAGCGCTTTAGACTATACATGACAGCTAAACAATAAATTTTAAGAATACCATTTGCATTGACGAAAACTTAGTTGCAACTGCACCGCAACTTGATCGGCGCATCAAAGAATTACGTGAATTAGGGCACAGATATGGCAAAAGGCGGTTACGTGCGGAAAGTTGATTTCGTGAAAAATGCAAAAAGGTGGGTGGCTAAAAATGTGCATTTAGCCGCTAAATAGCTTCCGATATCTCGGGAACGAATAAACTTAGAAATATAACTCCATGATGGGTAACTCCATGCGCAATAGTTTAATTAGTATGCTGGTTATAATAACACATTTTCGTAAAAATGACGTTTAGCCGCCTTCTTCCATATCAAGGCAGTATAAACAAGTTGAAAGAAGACCCGTGCCCAGCAGTGGGACACCAAAAAGGGATGAAGTGATAAGTGATGAAGTACTAATAAACAAATAATCCTGATGGAAGAACAAAAACTCCTAATTCGATAAATAAATAAAAATGTTTAAAGGCAAAACCACACAGAGTAACGTAAAAAAATATTTTATACAAAAGTTTAGGTCTTTTATTTATCGATTAAGGCAGTACGAAATCTGCCGGGGCACCGACCGTTTAACTCGCGTATCGCCATCTGAGGTACAAAGTCATAAAACATTAATTAAATCTCTTATAGAACTATTTAACCATAGATAGTGCTATTATAGTAGTTCTGTGAATAGGTTGTAAAGTATATTTCATACTTTTTAGCCCAACACCACAATCCCCCCATCGCTACTCCTGCAAGCCAGGATCGACAACGGCGCAGTAAAGAGACTCGGGATTTGAACCCGACCAAGTCCCGGAACACCTGAACTGTCTTGGATCCCGCATGAATTCAATCAGAAAGATAATAGGAGAGATTGGAAAGTTAAATTGACCACTTCCCTTCAAGATGCTCCAAGCAATCATTCAATCATCTATATATAAAAATCAATGCCACTTTTCGTTGTAATTTTATAACTCATAAACGGGGTTAGTTACCTATTCAAACCAAATGTAGATGGTTTATGTGAAGTTTGCACAAAATCGGTTGAGCGGTTCTTTATTTATCACATTTTTTGTAAATTGTTGAGTGGGCGAAGCTGGGGCGGGCCTCTAGTACTAGCTCCATCGTAGCTCTTGACTAAATGATTCTCTCCTAGGTCGATCAATAGAATGCAAAATAGCCAACTCCCAACTCCATCCAGAGTTTCTCATGAAATAGTCCCGTCTAGTTTGTTCCAAGTTATATGATTGCAAATTTATGTTCGCACTTTGCCAACGTCCTGACATTACCTATTCAAAAGCGCCCCATGGCATAATTAAAAGCTACGAGGGCATTTGAGCATTATTTTAATTTATTGATTTTATTGTACAACTTGCCTGATGTTAAGCAATGATGTACAATGGGAAGCGCCCGCCCGCTTTAATTAAATCAAAGTTTTCTCCAAGACATGTAGTGTCAAGACTTGTCCAGGCTTCAACACCCAGAGTACCATCGCGGATGCCGCTGTCAATTCTGACATACAAAAAAGCTATAGGGAGATTAATATGTTGGATTCACTGCAACCCTTTTTTCGTGTCGCACTGCTGGGCACAGGTCTTTTCTCAACTATCTTACGAGTTGAGAGAGTTTAGACCTTCATCCACACACGCTGGCCAATTGCGGGTTAGTGGATGTCACATGCCCTCGAATGATTAGTTCTTGAACATGCCGGTTTCCTCACCGGTATTGAGCAGCAGAGATACACAAATGTGTCGGCACGACTTGGAATCGAACCCGGAACCTGATACTTCAAAGGCGAGGCCGACACCGCTACGCCACCCCTGCTCGTAAGTTAGGTTAAGATTTAAGTCCCAAAAAATACATTTTCACTCCGTAGATAGTACAATATAGGTGTTTCCGACTTTTATTTTTGGAGTCTTCTAGTAGTATAGTATTATATTATCTGTGCTTCTAGAAATAAACAACTTTCGTGAGCGAATATTTAAACTCATAATTCACCCCTTTTTCCTAAAACAACACCAAACTAAGCTCAATTTAGCTCATTTCACCCATTTCCCAACTTGCACAAAGCACTCAGGCTAAATAAAATATTAGCTGGACTTAATGGGACCGACGATGGTGAGAGGCCAATAAAATGTAATTCTAAGCGGAGCTCAAATGGCTGTATTAATGAGGACATGGGGTACATTCTACCCCTAAGTACGCAATCCACTCATATTAAGTATGCGTTGAGTGTTAGCTATGCTATGCTTTAATAACTTTTTTTTTCTACAGTAATTTTCCAAATAATATTAAAAACCTACGTTATGTAAGAAAGCATATTATAAATTCAGACTATCTAACCGTTAGATAGTCTGAAATGTTATAACTTAATTCCAAGCGTTTTTATCCGTTAGATAAAAACGCTTGGACTTAAGTCGCTCTAATTCAACCACTAAACAAACAAAATGTAACATTATATGTACTTTTTTTAAAATAGAATAAAAAACCTACTGAGTCTTTTGGCTCGGTGACATTGTGAGAATGGGGAAGGATCGCAGCGTATAGAGAGCTGACCTTAGTCAGAGCGCAATGCCTTTGTCGATCTGTAGGTAAATAGAGATATCGCTGGAACGATGTAGTGGAAGCTGTCCTATTGGTCTGCCTTCACTAGATCATACCAGCTATATCTCGGTTTACCTACAGATCGACCAAGGCATTACTCTATGGTAAGCTTAGCTAACAATTGGTGAGAAGATGCCAAGGATCGCAGAAAATGTCGAAAATTTTTACTAGGGGCTAATATATATTTTTGGTCATTGAGTCAACAGAGTAAGTATTTTAAGTAGATATCAGTGAGAAGGTGGCATTATCTTAATTAAGCCGCATTAGTCCCACAGCTGTAGCTTCCTATATCTTCGCTTACAGTGTAATCTAACCTTAAAAAGCTTTTACAAAACGTTACCACTCATACCCTTAAATCTAACCTTTTAAAAGATAATCACGTATTCAGAAAACTTTGTTTGCCCGATCTTGATTCATACATTACAGTTGGGTACTGGCAAAAATACTGTATTTAATGATAAAATACCTCACTTCAACCCTTTTCAGTGTCCCACTGCTGGGCACGGGTCTTCTCTCAACTATCTTATGAGTTGAGAGAGTTTAGGCCTTAATCCGCAAATGCTGGCCAAGGGCGGGTTGGTGGAATGATTAGTTTTTAGACATGCCGCATGCCGGTTTCCTCACGATGTTTTTCTTCACCGATATTGAGCAGCGGAGATGATACAATTCACACAAAGATGTGTGGATCACGACCAGGATTCGAACCCGCGACCTTATTCTGCTCTGACCCCCTCGCCTCGAAGGAAACCAGTCTCGTTGAGTAGGCCTAAGTCGACGGCATTCAGATGGATCCCCTCTTGTGGGCAGTATCTAAATATGACAATCCGATATACTCAAGAAATCATCACCATTCCCTTTGCCTTTTTCCCATTTCTATTGTGGTCGACTCCCAGTCTAACCTGATGCGGCTAGCTACCAGAATTATACGAGCGACTGCCATCAGACCTCGAAACCCGTAGGGAACTAGTAGCCGAGATGGTTAGACCAGGTGTCAGATTATATTGGTTTCTGACTACATGAAACAACTGTCATAGATGTGTTAAATGACAACCGGGACCGACGGCTTAACGTGCTCTCCGAGGCACGAAGGGTAGTCCCTCAACCGACCAGACACCGAAACAAATTTTTGTTGTTACACAAACATAGTCCGGGGCGGGAATCGAACCCGCGACCTACCTGGCACACTATAGCACAATCGGACGGCTTACACCGCTCGACTACCGATATACTCCAGAAATAATAATTTTAATTTAATTCTGAAAACTTTACAAAAATAACTTGAGCGGTGAAATGCAATGACATCACAAAACCAAATAATTAGACCTTAGATACCTTCTACACTGAACACAGTGTTACCACTAAACCGTCATCTGCATCAGGCCTAAAACTAATACTATTTATCTTTCTAGACAGAATCATGCCTCCACTCTGTCTCTCTACAGGTGGGGAAGAGTACATAATCACGTAGGTACTTGATAAATCTATACTAATATTAAAAAGCTGAAGACTTTGTTTGTTTGTTTGAACGCGCTAATCTCAGAAACTACTGGTCCGATTTGAAAAATGATTTCACTGTTTGATAGCCCATTTGTTGAGGACGGCTATAAGCTACTTTTTATCCCACAGCTGGGCATGATATGTAGTTCACGTGGGCGTAGCCGCAGCGGAAAGCTAGTATATTATGTAACGGCTAAAAGTTTCAAATAGCAGCAAAACTAAGAATAGGAATATACCACCAGCTTGGGACCCAGTGCTCAATTTACTTGTACCAAAACCCAAGCAAAATCAACTCAGAATTCAAGACACTGTGAGCTCAGTTTGCTTAAATCGGAACGCAACTTAAATATTAATGTTTGAAGGTAGTCGGAAATAATTGTGATTAATTTTTTTGGACGTCAAATACCTCAGTCCACCCGTGAACATGGAGTCTGAAAAGACTTTGAAACGTCGGTATCTAAAACCTAAAATAAACCGCGGTAAATCCGTTAAAAAGTAGTTTTATTTCAATGTGTGATATTCGCGTAAATCTAAGACAATACTAATAGGATCAAGTGTAAGACCTATGGTGCCGGTATTGAAGAGATATTATTTTCATAAGTAAGAAGTTATTTGCTCCGGCTTCACTTTTTCAGACTTGCATCCATCGCCACTGTTATCTACTGCCCGTTTTGTCTACCTCCATGTTTTCAACATAGAATTACACAAAATTGTACCTTAACTAACTACAATAAAGACTAATTTAGTACTTACGTTTTCTTCGACGGTCTTCTTAATTTTGGCGGTTGTCTCGCTCACTTTAGCTCCAGCCTTATTCACTGCTGAGTAGAGGAAGTTGCCCAGGGACTTGGCACCGGCCACTGCCTTTGTGGTCACTGTTGGACAAGAGGTTTCGTCATCATAATCATCAGACAGGATATAACCACAGCGCATAGACCTCCCCTTAGGCTGACGCCATCTGGCAGCAGAGCTTGTACTACGAAAACCAGATAACTGGTAATATACTACATATAATACTCCTCTTTTGTAAATAGGTACATACTTAAACATAGATAATTACACCCGGACACAAGACAAACAGACATGTTCATCACACAAATGTTTGATTTGGGTGGAAATCTAACCCACGAACTGCGGCGTGAAAAGCAAGTATTTTACCGACCACTTGCTTCAAAGGAACATACATACATATACATCTGAAAACACATTACCACTCCTATACGTCACCCAGTAGCGTAAAAAGCTGCGCTCACGTCGCGTTCATATCGTTTCGTGCACGTAGAACACGCACGCGCGTGAATTCAGCTTTAGATCGCTTTACTTCAAGCTTGCACTCTTTGGTCAACATAGAGAAGCAATATTCTAAAGGCCTTATCAAAAAAGTTATAAGACTCTTTAGTTAAAATGGACTCTGTCTCTTTCTCTAGTATAAATGTCGAGATGACAGACAAAGACAATCAAATTATAAACCTATTTTAGCTATAATGAGCTTAAAATACGTTTATGAATACGGGGGTAGTCTACGGTACGCTCTGAGGGCATAAAACAGGTAGCCTGAGCCGACTATCGGCGCCGCGGCGCTGACATGAACTAGTACTAATTTTGTAGCTTTATAGCTACTATAGGAGGGAAGTAACCTGCGCTGGCAGTCGGCGAAGGCTCCCTGATTCCTTATGTAACCTAACTTTATGTGCCCTAACTATAGAGCAGGAGCCTATAGGTATAAAGAGACAAAAAAATAGAAAATAATATTGAAAATACTAAAGAATAAAATAAATAAATTACTAACATTCATGCATATCAGGCACTTCAATAGCTTCAACTGTAAACATTTTTCTACTCTGCCCACCTGGAAATGTAGCAAATAAACAAATAGCAGAAAATAACATAAATCAACTAAATACGTAAGTATATAAGATTACAAGCATAATAATAAAGTTAAAAAAAGCAAATAAAGACTACTACAAAATAACAGTACAAATACTACAACCTCTGGCTTGGTTTCTGACAAGTTATGTTTGCTAACCTAAAAGCTATAATCCCCAGGTTTTGTATCTAGCCCTTTAACGTCTAGCGTCTATGGGGTTAGTGCCCCAGGGAAAGGGATAATAAATAAAATCTTAGAATTAAAAAGCATTTAAAAACTACTTGACATACCATTGCCAACGCCTCCAGGCTGCTCCTCAGTGGGGGTTCCCCCGGTAGAACCTGGTCTACTGTCGGCGCCACCAGTCGCGCTGCGGCCAATAAACGAACTAATCAACCTACAGTTGTTACGTCACATACTATCCATACAGGGTGTCAGAGATGTTTGTTGCTTAAAGAAATCTGTTTTGGAACAAAGTTCTTTATTATTCTATTCTTTGGCGCAAGGGAGCTAGACAGAGAACAATGTAGCTACGATGAAGATAATTAGTAGGGTACCATACTCCAAAAGGTAACAGAGAACTTACAGAATCACTTCTTTGACAGTCTGTCCATCTGTCATAGTCAAATTGCTCCAAAACCAACGATAAGACATAACCTATTGAGTTGAAATTTGGTAAACTTATGTAAATTGGTGACCTAACTGCCCATTGGACAGAATATCTCACTAATATTATAAAAATGTTCGGATGTTTGTGACACACTTACGCAAAAACTACTGGACGGAACTAGATGAAATTTGGCACAGAGATAAATTATACGCGACCTTTTATTTTAATAAGTACCACTGGGTAAAAGGCTGAAGCGAGCTAGATCAACAAATCTTGTTCAAAGATCCATCAAATTGCAGTATAATACCTAAAATAGATTAAAATTTACCAAAGAACAACTAATAGCACAAACAGACATATTTGAAAAAGTTTACAAATTAATTACACAAGACTATGTCTCACTCGTACACACGGCTACACACCAAGCTATACCTACAAAACCAATATAAGCTGACCTGTCGTACGGAAATCCTCAGTCGATAATGGTTCCGGTCAGGACCGGATCCCCTAAAAAACTAGTGTCGGGCAACGTCCTGAGCCGAGGTTCGTCCCCACATGGGGAGCCCTCATGGCAGTTGGCTCATTATTTGATCGGTTCGACCGTCCTCGGACGGCTCGCCGAGAAAGTCCGGTAAACCAATAGAAGCCCTTCCGGCCGATTGGGTTACGTCATCAGCAAAAAAAAACGGAAATCCTATACAATGCGAGATCAGCATTTATTGTGGGTTCGTGTAGCTTGATGTGTAGCCGAGTGTACATCTGCTATTTCTTTCTAATAGGCAAGATTACTGTGTTAGAAAATAAAAAAAATATTATTCTTTAAATCCATCAATAACATTGGAAGAGTATATTTAAATTTTCAAATAAAAAAATAAACTTAAAAACCGCATCAATGTAAGGTTCATGATGTCATATCTTAATATATATAAATCTCGTGTCACAATGTTTGTCCTCAATGGACTCCTAAACCACTTAACCGATTATAATAAAATATCGCACACCATGTCCAGTTCGATCCAACTTGAGAGATAGGATAGTTTAAATCTCAAATTATAGTCGCAATTTTAATTTATTGCTAATTATTTGTCTGTTATTATTTGACAGTCACAATTATCTGTTAACTCCAAATGATTCTAACAGATGTCGATACCTTTCGACTGGGTTGAGTAAGTAATCAATAGATGGCGCTGCTATGGTTATCACATTTTATGGAAATTGTTGAGTGGGCTGAAGCTACCCGGGCGAAGCTGGGACGGGCCGCTAGTCTCTATAATAATCTTAATATATATAATCTCGTGTCACAATGTTTGTCCTCAATGGACTCCCTAAACCACTTAACCGATTATAATAAAATTCGCACACCATGTGCAGTTCGATCCAACTTGAGAGATAGGATAGTTTAAATCTCAAATTATAGTCGCAATTTTAATTTATTGCTAATTATTTGTCTGTTATTATTTGACAGTCACAATTATCTGTTAACTCCTAATGATTCTAACAGATGTCGATACCTTTCGACTGGGTTGAGTAAGTAATCAATAGATGGCGCTGCTATGGTTATCACATTTTATGGAAATTGTTGAGTGGGCTGAAGCTACCCGGGCGAAGCTGGGATGGGCCGCTAGTAATAATATAAAGGGACATTAACACACACGGCCATCTGATCCCAAACTAAGCAGAGCTTGTACTATGGAAACCAGATAACTGATAGTATACTACTTAAAATACTTTTCTAAATATATACATTAATGTATATAATTACACCCAGACTAAAAACAAACTGACGTGTTCATCACACAAATGTCTGACTTGGGAATCGAACCTAGGACCTGCGGCGTGAAAAACAAGTATCTTACCGACCACGCAACCGGCCCGTCTATAAAACTGTAAATGAAGCATGGCATCTTTTATCATTAATTTTTGATTTTACTTTTTTTTTAATAATGCCTCAGACTTATGAGAACTGGTGTAATGATCATTTTCACTTTATTTCCAATTAACATAAACTTTTATTACGTAAATTTTTACTCTAAAAGAAAAGGAAACCTCCACTTTTTGGCAGCCATATATTAATTTTATTTTCTTCTGGAACTTTATTCTACTAAACAAGCCCTTTCATTTGATACCCATATTAAAGAAGTAGTAATAATTATATTAATACGTAATCCACCATTTCGTAGCAGCGGCCATCTTTGATTTACAATGAGACGGAATGTATTAAATTATACTGTCATCAGAACTAAGGATGCGCATCAATTTCAGATCAATCTGTCAACAGGAAGGGGGTCAATTTCAATTATTAGATTAGACCTAAACACATAAATGAACAGGGCAAGCTAAATAAAAATGTTGAAAAAGGAAAAAACATGTTTGCACTGTCTTTAATTCTTCTACAACTTACAAAAAATGTAATCTTGCCTTTTCATAGTTTTTTTAAGAAATTATAAAGATCTTTGCAAATATCTTCACAAATGTCTGTAGGCGCTCAAAAAATGCACAACAATGAAAAATAAATTATGGGGTTTGAGCAGAATAAATGAGTTTATAAAAAGTTTTTAAGTGCAGCTAAATAACTCGAAATTTGTAACTTTTTTATTATTAATTCTCAAATAAAAATAAATATATCAGAAGAATATGCTAGAAAAATATTTAAATGGGTTTCTTTTTAATTTGATGTTTTTTTTTAATAATTACATGGTAAAATTGTGCTGATAATACATAAGTGTAATGTGCTAAAAGCAATGATTATAAAGCAAAAGCGATATTTGTTCATAGTACAATTTTTATGTGCTGTGAAAGCTTCACTGGTGTTTAAGGCAGAATAAATAATGTAAAATAAATTGTTTCAATCATTTTATTTTGATTGAGTGTATTGTCAGTTAAAATATGCATAGTTGTATAAGAAAGACTTGAATAAGATTTTTTTTATTTCTTTTTAATATACAGATAACATTTTCTTGACATTAGTCAAGAAAATGTTATAAACTTTTGATGTTCAAAGTTAATGTATGAAAAATCTCACAAAACATCAAAATTAATCCTACAAGGATTAAAAAATATCTGGCCATTGGAAAAATATACCCTCAGACATTATTAACTTATAATAAAATATTAACAAATTCTTTAAAAAAAAAACTTCTTTTTTCTTTTTTTCAGTGCCTTAATAAATTTTCACGTACCCAAATCATTCCATTTTTAATGACAACAATTTAAATGAATATAAATTTGATGTTAATACCATCAGTAATTTCAACATCAAATATTTTTTAATAATTTTTACTGACAACAAACCAACCAAAAAATACAAAAGGCCAAATAAACACCACTTTACTCATTACATCCGCCAACCCCTCGTACCTATTATACCTAGAATTGTCATCATCATCCTTTCCCTCAGGCTTAGGCTCAGCCACCTCTGCAGGTTCCACTGGAACAGCTTCAGCTTCTGGTGCTGGTTCATTTTTCCTTAATCCTGGTATTGGGATCCCAGAACCAAGCCACCCAGTCATTTGTGACTTCACATTGGTGATTAAGTCCAGCTTACTACCTCCTTTTGTGGGACTGTGAAAATAAAACTTAAAAATTAATTTATATTTTTTTATTCAATCATTGCATCAAAGCTTTATTGAAGAAGCAGTCTTATTAACCTAGAAATAAGATTCCAATTAGAATTGGAAATCACATTGAAGTGAGCAAGTACTTGACCCAGATTTTATCTTGAGGGTGCAATCAATACCTTTTCAAGAATCCCCTATTTCCCAAATGATATCCTCTAGGGATTGCACAGTAAAACGGGCAATCAATGTATATTTTAGTACTAGATTAATCTACAAACTAATTAATTTAAGCAACATATGGTTAATTTATAATATAATATTATTTAAAATGAGAATGTAAACAATGTTTCGTTACCTCTGTTTTTCGCCTTCAACCGCTGCTTCGGCAATCGCTTCCTTAGTGGGAGTTGGGACTTCTTCATCTTGAGGCTCACCCTTAGCCGCTCCCATCCACGAACTGACCTGATTAGTAAGTCCTGAAAACATTTTCACTGGCACTAGCTATCAAACTACACAACACAATCACACAGCGATTTCACAACGCTACAGTTTCGCACATGACCCGCGACACGGACGGTCTGCTGTATGCGGCTGCAGATAGCGTGATCAGCTGAAAAACTAAATGGAAAACCACAATCGACCAGGGAAAATAGGGAGAATCCACTGCGCATGAAAACTTGCGCTTCTGCGCTATTTACTTAACAGACACTACAACGACACTTGTGGTTTACCAAAATAGCTTTTATGAGAAGACAATACAGTGTAAAATTGCTTATCGACATCCAGCTTCAGTGCCATTTTTTACGTCAAAATGAATGTCTTATTGACAATTTGTGATTTCCATAGATATAGATAAAAAAGGAAACAAGAACAATGAACCTTAGAAATTTTGAAAGGTATAATAATAAATAACATACTCTAATAATTCCTAATCATTTTTGTGCAAACAAAATTAAGTACCTACCAACAATCTAAGTTTTGTGCTCGGTTAAAAATGAATAGACAATCGCCCGTGTGCCACAGTCAAAAGCCTAATCCAGGACCAAAAGCTTGAAATTATAAATAAGTCTGTGGCCAGAATCTATTGTCTTTCCAGCAGACTTGGCAAGACAAAAATGTAACCCCGATTAGAAAGTAGTGATTATAATATGTTTAGTCCATGCTTAATCAAAATGATAAGGGAAAAAGACCGCTATCATCGTGAATTTAAGAAATACAAAAATCCTAGGGATTTTGACACATTTTCAATGCTTAGAGCTAGATGCAAGGAAGAATTAGATAGTTGTTTTAAACAGCTCGTTAATCGTACGGAGGAAAACCTTACCAAGGATATTAAGGCATTCTGGAGATACACCAAATCCAAAAAGGTTACTAATAACTACCCTGACAAGCTTTTTTATGAAGGTCAATCAGTTGAAGGTGGTGCAAACATTGCTAACCTGTTTTCAAGTTTTTTTCAATCGGTTTACAATAAACCAAGCCAGTCACATTATACTCCTACATTCGATCCACATACTTCCACTTTAGCCTGTATCCACATTACCAATGAGGATATAAAATCTCGCATCAAATCAATCGATACAGGAAAAGGCGCGGGCCCTGATGGGATACCCCCTGCTTTCGTCCATCGTTGTGCGGCTGCTCTTATAAAACCTTTAGGCATTATTTTTGAAAAGTCTCTTAGCTCTGGTACTTTCCCGGATTTATGGAAAACTTCAAAAATAGTACCAATTTACAAATCAGGCGACAGGAGATGTGTATCAAATTATAGACCGGTTAGCATTTTGAGCTGTTTTGCTAAAATCTTTGAAGGTTTGGTGTATGAACATTTGTATGCTCACTTTCGAGTAATCCTCAGCCCTAATCAGCACGGATTTGTGAAATCTAGGTCCACTACTACTAACTTGTTATGTTACTCGCATTACTTAAACACAGTCTTTGATCAATCGAGCCAGGTAGATTCGGTCTATACCGATTTTGCAAAGGCATTTGATCGTGTTGATCATTCTATACTTTGTATCAAAGCCGAACATCTAGGACTACACGGCACTCTTCTGCGTTGGCTCAATTCATATTTGCAAAATCGTTCCCAAATAGTAACAATCGGTCGTTATGAATCTACACCGTTTACAGCAGACTCTGGAGTCCCTCAGGGATCAAATTTGGGGCCTCTTCTGTTTTTAATTTTCATAAATGATTTGCTTGATTCATTTAATTCTAATTGCTTGGCATTTGCCGACGACATAAAACTATTTAATAGCATTCAATCTACTACAGATTGCGTTGCACTTCAATCAGATATTAATATTTTAATTGATTGGTGTGCTAAAAATAATATGTCATTAAACACCAATAAATGTCAAGTTATCACATTTTCTAAAAAGAGAAACTTAACAGTCTTTCCATATAAGATATACAACGAGCCATTGGAACATGTTAACGTAGTGCGTGACTTGGGAGTCTGGTATGACTCAAAACTCTCTTTCAGAACACATTGTGAATCAATCTTCTTAAAAGCTAGGAAAACTTTGGGTTTTGTAAATCGAGTCACCAAACCCTTCAAAAAAAGCAACAGCATAATTATTCTGTATATTTCTCTGGTGAGAAGTATTCTAGAATATTGTTCCACTATATGGTCGCCCTGTTATAATAATCACATTAACAGGCTTGAGTCAATACAGAGACGGTTTGTTCGCAGCCTCAGCTATAAATTGGGTCTGGGCAAAATTCTGCTTACATATAATGACAGGCTTGCAAAGTTTAATTTGGATACCCTCCTTTTGAGACGACAGCTTAGTGACCTCTTAACGCTGCATAAAATTTTAAATCATACCCTTGATTCGGACGTTCTGGTAGGCCATGTTTCATTGAGATGTTCACCAAAATCTGACCGTAGACAGCATCTTTTCAATATACCTCTAACTAGGAATAATGTATCTCATAATAGTCCCTTAATTCGAATGTGTAGACAATATAATATTTTATGTATAGACATTGATATCTTTCATCAAAATTTAACGTCATTTTTAAAAAGTATTAAATGTTCAAATAATGTTAGTCTGCTTTTGGCTTTAAAGTAAGTTTATAAGTTGTCAATTTTCGTTGTGTACACCTACCATAATAGTATATTCTTTTTTATTTATTTTTTTAAATAACTAACTAATATGATTATTTGAATGTTGTGCTCGGTTGTCATTGAAATACAAATTTAGTATCATTTGTTATTGTAAAATAATTTAGTATTTGTGTTTTTGTATTTTGTTACCGTGCCAAATAAATAAATAAATAAATAAATATTCTCTCTACGGAGATAGTGATAAAATAGGCACTTAGCAGATCATTAAAATTTTACGCAACACCGCCTGTGCGCCCCATAGCGCTTCAAGCAACTTATCGTGCCCCTGTGCGAAAATGGTTTATAGATCGATAGATCTATATTTAATCTGTCAATCTATAGAGTATGTATTTATTTTTTATTTAATTTTGTCTATGGTTCTAAAGGCCACCAATTTGACATTTCTGATTTGATTCTCAATTTTTGTTTGCAAAGATTTTTTTACAACAATCCTTGCGTTATATTTACCAAATGTAGTATCCTGCTATTCTGTGACGACTTTACATCACCATAAAACCCCGTGAAACTACAAGTGGGTAAGCAAAATTCAAGATGACGGAAACGCGAAGATTACAACTTCACCTTGGAAAATGTATTGAGGATCTGGATAAACTGCACAATGTACCAGATTTGAAGACTAAGAGAGCTACTTTGTAAGTTTCTTTGCTTATTAAAAATAAGAAAATCCTAGTAGAACCGTTGTGGGGTAAATTAATGTTATTTTTCTTGTAGGTTATGTAAAACAGCTCAGAAATTGTTTGAAAGTGCTGAAGAATCTCGTGAAAAGGGCGATGAGGAGTATTCGTATGTGTACTACATGAAGTACCTTCGGGTCATCGCGTACATTAGCAAGGACAAAGAGTATTTGAAGGACAAGTCTTACTTCAACAATATGCTTGGTTCTAAGAACCCAAATAAGGCTATAGATGCTGCTGAAAAGCTTAAGAATAGTCTTATTGAGAGGTAAATGAACATTACTTGCTTTTTCCATATATTATGTAGTTGATTTTTAAGTTCTTTAAAGGCATGAGCTTGAACACAAGTTGCTGTTAAGCAAGATCATTTTGATTTGATTCTCTGAAATGAATCAAATGAAATGACGAAAATCATATCATAATAATATATAATTAAATAATCGAAATCCAAATAATGATACAAGAATAAATTTGATTTGTGTTTGTCAGAGTTTTTACATGACTGTCAAGGAAGTACAATGTTTTTCATGTGTATTTTAAATGTGTGTTTGTAAATTTCTTTATTACCACATATTAATATCTCCCTAACAGCTGAATGAATTGCGACAGTTAATGTATTAGAATTATCCCAATAACCCAAGTGTTCTTAGATAGGTTTTGTTTTAAAAAGCAAAATGGCAGGTTTCCATTCTTAATCGTAGGTCATTAATGATTTTTTAGTGAAACCATTAACCATGTTAGTGATAGCACGACTAACTTGCATAATTTACCTGAAATTGTGCAGTCTTACAATGACCTGTTATATAAAAACAGATTACATCGGCATTAGAGTATGCCTTATTTGAATACCATAAAAAAAATTCTCTGTCACACTGTGCTTCCGCCTACAGCTTCACCCGCATAGCACTTATTGGGATAAAAAGCCTATGTGTTAATCCCAACCATAATCTATCTGCGTGGTAATTTCATCCAATTCCGCCCAGTAGTTTTTGCATTAAAGAGTACCTAGGTATGTAGGTGCTGAAAATAAAGTAATTTGAATTTATATTTTGAATAATTATTATAAGTACAAAGGTAGTTGTACCCACATTTGGGTCTGTGTGTGTGCTGCCTTTCGTCAGTTGGAATATATGTGTAGTTACAATAGCAAACTTTCGCATTTATAGTATTATAAAATAGTAGTAGTGGGATAGTATGACATTTTATAATAAACCTTCATATATAACATGAATTTTATAGTTATTTTCTTCTGGGTAGCAAGTCTGGATTCTCCTTGTAACTATAAATAATAAGTGTGAATGACATTTTACTGTCGTTACCATTTTTATGATGAAATCTGATGCATTTTTACGTGTTTGTATAAATTATCAGTACTATTTTTAGTATCTTAACTTTATCTGTGTTTTGTTTAACTCTATGTGTAGTCTATGAAATAAAGATTTGGCTTAATCTATTATGACCACTGACCTCAATATTATTCTCAGTCTGAAATATTGTAAAATGAGTTACTTTCGTTGAGTTACATCACTACATAGTTAAAACAAAGTCACTTTCTTCTGTCTGTCCCTATCTATGCTTAAATCTTTAAAACTACGCAACCGATTTTCATGAGGTTTTTTTTATCAGATAGAGTGATTCAAGGAGGCTTATGTTTATAATACATGCATAATATAGTAGAGAAACAGGTTCGAAGCCGGGGTGGGTCGTTAGTTATAAGATAAAATCCAAAATTAAGCATTCTGCAGAAGAAATAGATTCACTAACATATGACACTATGGTTCCACAAAAATCCTGACCTGACTAAAAGACATTCCATTGTAAGTAACACATTTATTTTGAATGCCTCACAATTAATAATAATAATTATGTTAGTGGTATCCACTATTTGTGAAGCATTTTTGGCGATATTCCTTCCTTCCTTCTCCATGTGGAGATGTCGTGAAATTGGCCTTAACACTTACTAAAAAAACCTAATTTGCTATTCTATTTCACACAGATTGTGTGAGATTTGATTACACCCCCTCCACACTTTAAACACGTAAATGGATCCTCCCACCCATAACTATGTCCATGTTAAAAAAAGTCCGTGTTTTCAATTGAAGGCATGAGGATATGTTTGTCATGTCAGTAATACTAAAAATTATATACATTTCCTTTAGGTATGCTAAAGAGCAGAAAGCGAAGCGTCTTAATGATATCCAGGCGAACGAGTTGATTAAGCAGAAGATAGAGGAAGGTAGAAAGAAGACAGTGGAAACTACACCTGTTATTGAACCCCCACCAGCTTCCTTTGAGTTGCCAGGCAAGTTATTACCAAAAAACTTTTATCATTTCTGCAGAAAATCATCATAGTTTCTTCTGTTACTGTCTGTCGCAGCTATTTTGTTAAAAAACTACTAGTCTAATTGAGGTAAAATTTGGTGCATTTATGTAAACTGGTGACCCAAAGACATATGTGGTGTGTAGTAAACAAGTAAATGAAGTTTAAAATGTGTGACGTGAAATAAAATAATTTTCAATGGGATACATTTTTTTTTATATTAAATAGACAAAAATTGGTAAAAAAACAAACTGATCCTGTAGAATGAATTGCTCAGACATAGAATTAGATATTGGTCTAAAGAAAGCTGAAGTACCTTTATATTATCTTCCCTTCGCTCTACAGATCCAGATGAAGTGACAATCAAAAGTGAGCAACTGTACACAATCCTTAAGAGCGGCAAGCTGAAGGTAATGATCTTGGATGCGCGGCCCGGCAAGGATTACATCGAGTCTCATATTACCTGCCCGTCGTGCATCAGTGTGCCGGAAGAGTGTATCTCTCCTGGGTAAGTTGCACTCACTCTGCCCGCTACTTCATTCACATGATACACAATTGTAATTAATAATAATAATATTTTCACACATACACACAGCGCCATCTACCCCCAAATTAAGCAATTATATTTGTTTGTGTTATAGGAACTAGGAATGAATATGCTACTCGTACTTAAATAGATTTTTTTGTAAATAAATACATATTATAGATAAACTACACCCAGACACAGAACAAACAATTGTGCTCATCACACAAAGATTTGTTCTGGGTGGTAATAGAACCCACAATCATCGGTTTAGCAGTCAGTGTCACTAACTACTACGCCACCAGGCCAGTCGAGTCAATTTAAAGTATAATATCTGGATGACCGAGCTTTGCTTGGTATTTTTTTTTTTAAATGACATTTTCTAGAAATGATTCCTAGCTAGATCGATTTATCGCCTCCGAAACCACCTATATACAAAATTTTATGAAAATCGTTGGAGCCGATTCCGAGATTCCAGATTATATATATATACAAGTATTGCTCATTTAAAGATATAAGATTACTAATCAAATTACCTTTCTAACCCTCAGACAGCATGCAAATAGTTTATGACCCTACAAAATGATTGAAATGATTTTATGAAATACACCAAATCCGCACAGAATATACATTTTAATTTATAAATAGAAACATGTAATGTTTTTCTCTTGCAGCCAATCGGCGAATGTTCTAGAACAGAATCTACCGCTAGCCTCTCGCCCAGTGTGGGCGGAGCGTGCGAGTATGGAGCTAATTGTGATGCTGGACTGGAGCAGTACTGCTGTCATCCCTGGCAAAACGCTGCACCTGCTTAAGACTATACTGCTGAAGGTATACACATCATTCATTACTATCAATATAGAGCGAGTCATGAGTATCATAAAAGGCAAAGAAAAAACCTCCTAATATCCCACGGCAGATTGTGGGTTTTTTTTAGAATCAGACTAAAGACTGGATACTGACTTAAATTATTTTTTACTCAACTGCACAAAAGCAGTAATATTTACTTGTATGTAGAATGATAGTTATCAATGGTTAGATTGGTTAGATTCCCACTTAAGACACAAATTTTATGTGCATGAACATGTCTGTAATTGTGTGTCTGGGTGTAACTATCTACATATATGCCGACCGTTTAACTCGCGTATCGCCTATCGCCAAGATTCTGATTCCTCAAGCTGCACAGACAGTGATGATTCAAGCGATATGGATATTAGTGACGAATAGTCTTACATTACTTTTATCTGTGGTTAAATAGTTCTTTAAGAGATTTAATTAATGTTTTATGACTTTGTACCTCAGATGGCGATACGCGAGTTAAACGGTCGCCCTATACTTAATACTTATTAACTTAAGAAATGTATTATAAGTGGTATATTAGTTACTGGTTTCCTACACAAGCTCTGTTTACTTTGGCATCAGATGTGTTACCAATGCCATCAGATGTGTGTATGTGTGAATAATGTCCTAACATTTATTTTAATTATCAATTTTATGTATTAACGTGGTAATGTTCCGCAGTGGGACGTGAAGGTCCGTTACTCTCGCCCTCCGCTGGCACTGCACGGTGGGTACGAGGACTGGCTGCTCAAGTACCCAGCCTTCACCACCAACCCGCAAGCTGTGCCGCCCAGACAAGACGACTTGATGGACGATATGCTAGGTAAATATATACACAATTATATGTAAGTAGACTACGGGAGACTATGTGAAGATAAAGATGACCTTCTTTGGTACTGTCATTTTTATTTCAGTTTACTCAAAAACCAATTAAGCGGTATCAGTGAGGATAAATGTTTGAAATCACCTGTTTTAGGCAGACAAAGAAACAGGAAAGCATACACTAATTATGCAACAATATGTATATATTAATATTAATAATATTTAACACAACGCTCACCTTTAATTTTGCTTTATTGCCCGTTATGTTAAATATAAATATTAATAATGCAACACGAAAGTTTAAAAGTTTATGTATACCTACATTACATATGCAGTATGTATATGCGAGATATGCATTATGTATACACCAGTTAGGCAGAATATATATTGTTCAATGATGTGTTATGTCTTCAGGAGACATTGAGTACCCGAGCTGGTCGGAGCCCGCAGTCCCGGCACTGTCCCGGCGGCCGGGGGAGCCTACTGTGGACAGGAGCAGCAAGGTAACAGGTTCCTTTTTACCACACATGCTGGTACTTGTATAGTATACCATTAGGGTAAAAAGTAGCCTTATGATATTCCAGACTACAATCTATCTTGGCGCCAAATTTCATCCCAACCCGTCCAGTATTCGTGTAAAAGAGTTACAAACATACATCCACACACTTCTATACAAACTTCTGCATTTCGAAACCGTAATTGGAAAACCAGCCAACTCTGCTTCATGTTCAAATTTCTGTTCATGTTCTGCTATTTTTTTGTGATTTGTGTAGTAATGAGCCATTTATACGAGGCCAGTGAAACAGGACAGCAAGCCTTTAGAAAGCACTGTCTAAATAGAGACAATCAAGCCAGGAATATCCTTACTTAGACGATGCTTTAGTATTGGCTTACTGTCCTGGGTATTGGACTAGTCCAAATGGCCCATTAAGGTCACTGGGCGTAATTTACATGTACGATATTAACACAATCCTTTGCATACATCACTGCCAAAAATGATATTGTCTTATAGAGTCTACAACAATATTATGAAGTATTTTCACCTCTCATAATTTTGCTGTCCATAAATGTGACATCTTTATATATATAATTCTTCTGTGAGTGTGTATGTCACTGAACTTCTCTCAAACGACTGGACCGATTCTGATGAAATTTTTTGTGTGTGTTCAAGGGGATCTGGGAATGGTTTAGATTCACAATTTTGCGCGGTACGAAGTGCGCTGAGGCAGCTTGTATTATTATATATTATTCAAACTACCATCCCAAAACATTGTGGAATAAGCAAATAAGGTATTGAGTATTGAAGTTATGTGCCTCTTGACAAACTTAAACGGAGTTAGGTGGTTGACCAATTAAAGTATTGATATTAATAATAATCGAAGTTATATTACTAACTAGCGGCCCGCCCCAGCTTCGCCCGGGTAGCTTCAGTCCACTCAACAATTTACAAAAAAATGTGATAAACAAAGAACCGCTCAACCGATTTTGTGCAAACTTCACATAAACCATCTACTAAATAGTCCGAACAATGCCTAAACATTTGGTTTGAATAAGGAAGCCCGTTTTTGATTTATAAAATTACAACGAAAAGTGGCATTGATTTTTATATATAAAGATAAGAAAGGATATTAACAGATAAAAATAGAGGGATGTTTGGTTTACATAAGGCTGTTTGACCTACTATACTTGACAGATTATTGATTTATAAGTTTTATAAGATGTATTTTTAATTCGAAAATTACTGTGTATTATTTTCCATATCAATATAAGGTGTTAATTTATTAACCCGTCATACTTTGTAAAAAAAAAACAATTTTGTGCGATTTTAATTTTTGGCAAGAAAAAATAGTCCATCGAGATTCTTCTGCGCCCAGTACTCACGGGTACACATTCTAACGTACAATGCAATGGCACGCGCAATGTCTGGTTCATAGAAGAGTACCGTACGGATAGCATATTTAAACATTTACTTTGAATGCAAATTGTTGCATAAATGTAAGTTTAAAATTATAGTTTATATATAAATTTAAAAATGCTTATTATTTATGGAATATTATTTTAAAGAACCCCTAAAATATTGATGATATAATTAATTAACACCTTGTATATTTACCAAAACCAGATATTTAGAACCAAACCTCACCATCCAATAAGAAGGAATAACTATTGCAGATCACTTGAGGTTTGCATAATCGTTAACAGAGCAGCAAAGAAAAAATCTACAAAAAGCTATAGACCAGTTTTTACCCGCGACTCCGCCTGTTTATGTGTCGTTTATCGCCTAAAAACATTTAACTAATTTTACCCAGTCAGTTAGAGAATAACAGAGAAAATAGTACCTGTCCTTTTAGAAGCACATCACCGATGAGATCAGCGAATATCCTCCTAGGGCGTCCTCTCCCAGCGTTTCCACTCACCTCCGCCGTGTATATGCCTTTCGTCGATCGTTTATCATCCATCCTCTCCAGATAACCAAACCACCTAACCAAATTTTTTTCCACCTTGGTCACAACATCTTCTTTCAGACCACAGCGTTAAATTACTTCATTACTCAATCAATTCAGAGTTACACACAGTCATATATTAGACAAATTCTGTTAGTATTGTCTTAGATCTACGCGAATATCACACATTGAAATAAAACTAGTTTTTAAAGGATTTTATCGCAGTTTATTTTATACTAGCTTTCCGCCCGCGGCTTCGCCCGCGGATGTCGGTTATCGCGCCAAAACATTACCTTCTTTTTGCGCAGTCGGATAAAAACTATCCTATGTCCTTTCTCGGGTCTCAAACTACCTCCATACCCAATTTCATCCAAATCGGTTCAGTAGTTTTTGCGTGAAAGCGTAACAAACAAACTTACATTCGCATTTATAATATTAAAGTAAGTATAGATTTTAGATCCCGACATTTCAAAGTCTTTTCAGACTTCATGTTCACGCGTGGACTGAGGTATTTGACGTCCAAAAATATTAATCACAATTATTACTGACTACCTACAAACATTATTATTTAAGTTGCCTTCCGATTTAAGCAAACTGAGCTCAGTGTCTTGAATTCTCTGTTGAATTTGCTTAGGTTTTGGTACAAGTAAATTAAGCACTGGGTCCCAAGCTGGTGTTACTTATATTCCAACCATTTTCTCTGTTAAAATTAGGATGTTTTTTAATTTTAATAGCTTCGCGGATCATTCTGGTAGGAAAAAGTCTAAAATAAACCGCGATAAAATCCGTTAAAAAGTAGTTTTATTTCAAATTCTGTTAGTACAATATTAATTTCGAATTTTTTGTACATGACTTCCTTTTTTAACGCGAGAATAGATAAACGCAGGCAGAGCTGCGGGTTATTGTGTATTATTAACAAATATAATACATTTTATAGGCAGCGGCAGTGCAAACGTATACAGAACGTGCACGGAACATGCAGTTGATCTTAGAACAACAAGAAAGGATCGCGGATTCGTCTCTCACGCTTGAAATGCAACGAATCGAAGCTGAACAGGTAAATTATATTTATTTCATTAACTAGGCTGGTTAGTGACCATCCACCAGACAAAGCCGCACCGCCAAGCGGCCTTGCAGTGTTCCGGTGCGATGTCTGGTGACACCATATAAAAGTTTGGGTCGGATCTGTTGCTCCTTTATGGTTTCTAACCATATGGAGTCTTATTCTATATTGGTATATTGGGCGGGCGCGTCCCATCGTAGACTACATCTTTGCTTAACATCCGGCAAGTTGTAGTCGAGCGCAAGCCTATTACAGAATAAATAAAATAAATTAGCTTCCGCCAGCAGTTTCGCCCGCGTGGTGTATGATAAAAAATAGCCTGTTATTTTATTCTACAATAGGCTTGCGCATGACCACAATTTGCATAATATGAAGCAATGATGCAGTCTACGATGGTACGCGCTTACCCAGTGAATACCGATTCACTCATGTCTTGAAGACAGGCAGATTATAGCTATCCGAAAAAATAGATAGCGGTAGCGAATTCCACAACTTGGCAGTTCGCACTATAAAAATGGGAGCAAAGCGCTTTGTACGTGCCCGTGGAATTTCCACCATATAACGGTGGCGCATATCCGTACCTCAACTTGTCCGATGAAAGAACGGGGATGGGGGAAATAGATTGTGTAATTCCAACGCACACTCTCCGAAGTGAATCCTATAAAAGACCAAAAGACCTGCCAGTTACAATTCTCAGAAAGATGTGTGGGTTTGACCGGTAATCGAACCTGCGACCATATAAATTTAGAGAGAGGCCAGTACCGCTGCTCGCGCTATGTGTGTACTAGCTTCCGCCCACGGCTCCGCCCGCGTGGTACCTATTGCGACAAAAAGTAGCTTCAGTGTTAATCCAGACCATAAGCTATCTCTGTGGTAAATTTCATCCAAATCCGTCCAGTAGTTTTTGCGTGGAAGATTAACAAACACCCTTACATTCTTACAAACTTTCGTGTTTATAATGTTGGTAGGAATTAATTATTCTTATACTTTATTGTACACAAAACACTTACATAAACAACTAGCAAACCCGGCGAACTCTGTTTCGCCACCAGATGGCTTCTTTCTTTGCTATAAACCTCACGGAGCCCGAGACCTTTCCAACGAATGCGAAACCGTGGAAATCGGTTCGTGCGTTCTGGAGTTATAGCGTCAGGAAGGAAAACCCGACTTATTTTTATATAGTAAACAATTATAAATAGGAAACAACAATGTACACAGGCGAGCTTAACTCAAATATGAATTTTCTACCAGCAAACCTCTAGAAGAGAAAACTTGTGGGATGGGTAGAAGTGCACAACAAATAACTTTATATACATACATATACCTACATACTAACATTACATACTATGTACTTAGATATATTATACAATATATACAAAATAAATATATACTAATCATTTGTCTAATTAGTGTAATTGTGTCTCCAGGACTGGGAGAAGGTTCGTGTCCAGCGTGAATCTGAAGTACAAGAAGAGGTTCGTGCTATGTACCGACTGCGGGAGCACGAGATTATATCACATCTAATGCAACTTGAGAACAAACAGTATGATATGGTGAGTTATTTATATATAGATAAACTTTTTAAGTAATAATATGTTTGTTTAGATAATACTGGTGCCACGTTTTGGGTTTCATAGAGGATTTGATAGAATTATACCATTCGCATGAATTAATCTGTTACGTTGGACGGAAATGAAAATAATAATAATAAAAAATAATAATAATAGTAATAAATAATTAATTGTTTCATTTTGTTACATAGCTCGTATACAATAGTGCTAGGGGCCTCATGTTAAGCAAATACAATGCTTGCGGTATGAGGACCCCCTCTTTCTTAACAATAATAAAACACTAGTGAATACAAATTGTTTAGTAAGTACAATAATACATTTTGTGTGTGTGTGTGTGTGTGTGTGTGTGTGTGTGTGTGTGTGTGTGTGTGTGTGTGTGTGTGTGTGTGTGTGTGTGTGTGTGTGTGTGTGTGTGTGTGTGTGTGTGTGTGTGTGTGTGTGTGTGTGTGTGTGTGTGTGTGTGTGTGTGTGTGTGTGTGTGTGTGTGTGTGTGTGTGTGTGTGTGTGTGTGTGTGTGTGTGTGTGTGTGTGTGTGTGTGTGTGTGTGTGTGTGTGTGTGTGTGTGTGTGTGTGTGTGTGTGTGTGTGTGTGTGTGTGTGTGTGTGTGTGTGTGTGTGTGTGTGTGTGTGTGTGTGTGTGTGTGTGTGTGTGTGTGTGTGTGTGTGTGTGTGTGTGTGTGTGTGTGTGTGTGTGTGTGTGTGTGTGTGTGTGTGTGTGTGTGTGTGTGTGTGTGTGTGTGTGTGTGTGTGTGTGTGTGTGTGTGTGTGTGTGTGTGTGTGTGTGTGTGTGTGTGTGTGTGTGTGTGTGTGTGTGTGTGTGTGTGTGTGTGTGTGTGTGTGTGTGTGTGTGTGTGTGTGTGTGTGGTGTGTGGTGTGTGTGTGTGTGTGTGTGTGTGTGTGTGTGTGTGTCCGAAAGAAACTGAAACGATTTTTTTTAACCGAAACGGAAAAGAACCGCGACGAATGGAATACGCATCAGAAACGAAACGGAAATAAACAAACTGGAGAATTATCTAAAACGAAACGCATTCTAAACAGAAACTGAAATGAAAATGAAACAAGTAAAAATGAGCAATGAAAATGAAATGAAACGTAGACAAACCACCAGACACCGTGTCCGATTAGATTTCAACATTGTAGTTTAATTTGTTAAACGATTTTTTTTTAATACGCATACGATGAACGCATCAAAATCCGTTGTGTAGTTTTAAAGATCTAAGCACACATAGGGACATGGGGACAGAAAAAGCGACTTTGTTTTATACTATGTAGTGAAGTAGGATGATGCGCAAGCGGCGTCAATGACTATTCGGTCGGTGTCAGTGGCTACTGTCATGTGTTCAGATAACAAAACATGTGGTGTTGTCATTAGGAACAAGAGAATCAGAGTCTCCGTGAGCAGCTGGAGGAGTACCAGCGGAGGGAGAGGGAGGAGGCAGAGAAGTTGGCAGACACTATCGCTGCTGCTTCCGAGGATAGTGCCGTTGCTGCTGAAGCCGAAGGTAATATAATAATAATAATAATATAGTGGGACATGACCACACACGGTCATCTGATCCCAAACTAAGCAGAGCTTGTACTATGTAAACCAGATAACTGGTAATATACTACATATAATACTTTTCTTTTGTAAATATATACTTAAATATATATAATTACACCCAGACACAAGACAAACAGACATATTTAAACGTTTGTCTCGGGTGGGAATCGAACCCACGACCTGCGGCGTGAAAAGCTAAACTATATTAGGCTTTTATTAGTTAGCCATTTTATATTTCCATTAAGTAACGTTACATTTTGTGAGCAGCAGTGCCGCATCGGTACGAGCCTCACCTTAGAAATATAAGGTCGCGTGTGCGATTCCCGGTAGTGACCGCACATCTTTGTATAAATAAAGGTGAAGGACAACATCGTGAGGAAACCGGCATGTCTAAGACCTAGTCATTTGAAGATATGTGACATCCACCAACCTGCACTTGACCATCGTGTGTGCATTAAGTCCTAAACTCTCTCAACTCGTAAGATAGTTATGAGATGACCCGTGCCTAGCAGTAGGACACTACAATGGGTTTAAGTGATTGTGTGAATGACTGACGTATTGAAATAAAACTGCGTTATAACGGATTTTATCGCGGTTTATTTTAGATTTTAGATAAACCGCGATAAAATCCGTTAAAAGGTAGTTTTATTTCAATGTGTGATATTCGCTTAAATCTAAGACAATACTATGAATGACTGACATTTAGATGACGCTAAAATTTATAACGCAGCTAAAGGATCGCTAAAGTATGATTAGACAAAAGAAATCTCGCAATAGTACTACCTGACGTAAATATTATTATTATTATACGACGGGCCGGTGGCGTGGTCGGTAAGATACTTGCTTTTCACGCTGCAGGTCGTGGGTTCGATTCCCACCTGAGACAAACATTTGTGATGAACATTTGTGTTTGTGTCGAGTCTGGGTGTAAATATCTATTATATATTTACAAAAAAAATGTATTATATGTATAGTATATACCAGTTATCTGGTTTCCATAACACAAGCTCTGCTTAGCTTGGGACCAGATGACCGTGTGTGTTAATGTCCCAAAATATTATTATTATTATTATTATAGTAAGTCCTACCGGACAATAGATGTCGCTAACAGTCTTAACAATATCATTCACAAGTTTCTTCGCTTGCAAGTACTGAAGGTGATATCGTTTGTCTAGCGGAAAAACAGCGTGAGGCAGTAGGTCGTGAACTAGCAGCTGCTCAAGCTCGTATAGCAGCTGTAGAGAGTCAACGTGAGGAGTTGGACAGAGCCAGGGACGCGCTGGAAGCGGAGCGGAAACGGAAGCTTGCCTCCGCTAGGGAGAAGAGGAAGCCTGTTGTACGAACTGTGAGTATTGTCGATTCACTGTTTTCTCTTCTAGCTATCGAATCCTTCTTATAAAAGACAGCTAAACAGGAAAAATAAATAAAAACATAAATTGACCCATGAGGAAAAAGGGCACATCTCACATTTTGTTTCGTAACTGAGTTATTTGAATACTACGCAGCATTACTAGCACTGTCAGACTCCTGACTTGGAATCGACCTCCGGTCTCGGAGGGGGAGTGATGTGGCGTCACATCCCTAACGCCACTCAAGAGACATGACGTCACAGCAATTCTGAATCGCACAAGCAAAGTTTCACCGACGATTAGCATATATACAACTTCCCGACAAGAACAGTCGAAGGGAGTACAGCGGTAGCCGGGCATCACACCTCGCCCCGCTGGAAGATCTTCTCTTTCCCCTGGAGGGTCACTACCACCCGATCCTCCAGTCACTACCACCCGATTCTCCAGTCACCTCCACACTATCATAGGAATCATTATCTTAATCACTTAGTTACGAAATAAAATGTCGGATGTGCCTTTTTTCCTTGTGACGGCAGTATCAGTGTCAAACATGGACATTGCTCAGTAAATGTTGTTAGTACCTACCATAGCACTGATTTTCAACAATGTCCATATTGGTCTAAGGTTGCCAAAAGACCAAACCTGCCCATATCTGCTGATTTTCTGTCGAAAAAAAAACAAAAATGTATTGAAGTGCCAAAAAACAATTGGACACTGATTGAAAGTTTGGCGTAGTGTATTAGTATCGTATAATATTTGTTTTTTTTTTTGGCAATAAATGAAAAAAAGCTTATGCATGTACACTCAAGAGAATATATTTTAGAAATATAGATTAAATATGTTGGTTGTTTGTGTAGGAGGATGATGAAGATTCGTACATGGGGTCAGCGGATAGTGGAAGTGCTGCTGGACTTAACAGATCTCATTCCTCGCCTAACATTGCTAAGGTAATGAATGAATGAATGAATGAAAAGATGTTTGCTTGGTTTTGTTTTTGGAAATTATAATAAATAGTTCCCAGTAATAGATTTACTCACAAAAAGGGGAATTAAAAATAAAATAGAATAAATAATATTTATCAGGATTCGAACCAGGATGACCTGGTTTCATGACCTCCCAATTTCCCACCATAATGATATTATAGTAGTTTTTCATTGTCTTAAAACACTAATAAAACATTTTTTTTCTAAAAATAAAACCTAGTTAGATCGATTCATCGCCGTCGAAACCCCCTGCATATGAAAATCGTTGGAACAGTGTCCGAGATTAGGATTATTTATTATCTTCTTCTGATATATAAAATTCTCGTGTCAGTGTTGTTGTTTATAAATTGCCCATTATGATAAACTAGCTTCCGCCCACGGCTTCGCTAGCGTGGTACTTATTGTGATAAAAAGTAGCCTATGTGTTAAACCTGTCAACAATCTATTTCTATGCTAAATTACATCGAATTCCGTCTAGCAGTTTTTGCGTGAAAGTATAACAAACTTCCATACATTCTTACAAACTTTCGCGTTTATAATATTAGTAGGATATTAACACACACTAAACTCTGGTGATAATTGCCAGGCGTCTTCTGACGAAGAGGAGTCATGTACTCCATCGTTCGACCGCAACACGAAGCCGACGAAGCACGCACCCTCTACCGAACTGCACCAACGTGACTTCCAGCCTGTCTGGGGAGATGTTGTAAGTACTTTCTATATTTATGTACGTCCATGGTCTTATTTCTGTCCTTTAATAGCCTTGAGCTTGACCGCAACTTGCCTGTTGCTAACCAATGATCTGTAGGTTACTTGACGCGCCGATTAAGTTGCAGTGCAGTTGCAAATACATTCACGTCTTAATGTAAAACGGTAAATTCCTGTAATTGTCATATTTATATCATGAACGCCAAAGCGCTCGCGTGACGCGAACTTGACGCGAGCGTATCTGACAGCGGTTGTCAAAATTACGAGAGTACGAAGAGGTCTGTTTTGATCGAAACTTAACTGCAACTGAACTTATTTAGTTACGTGAATTGGCCTACTGGTCGACAATGGAACGCGTTTATTCAGTAAATACCGATTCGCTCGTGATTTAGAGACATCTACCGGGAAACAAATGCCCGCAGAGAATACGACAACTTGACAGTTCGCACAATAAAAGTACGCATAGAGCGCGTAATAGTGGAATTTCCGCGTATAGCGGTGGCTCATAGCCCTACCTCTACTTCTCCGATGAATGAATGGCTTATCTCAATCCCGTCACCGCTAATCCTGAAAGCCATCAACATCATCAAATCATCAACAGCAAATTAATATTCAGCGAATAATAATATATTCTGGGACATTAACACACATCTGATCCCATACTTAGCAGGGCTTCTGTCATGGAAACCAGATACCTGATATACTATACATTAGAGATGTAACCAATATTCGTATTCGCATATTCATAATATTGGCATTAGCAAGAATCCTAGCGAATATTTTTGACGAATAAAAAAGATCCTATTAATATTATAAATGCGAAAGTAAGTGTGTGTGTGAAGGTTTGTTACCACGTATCTCCATAACCGCTCAATCAATATAAACGAAGTTTGAAACGTAGGTAGTGTATACCCTAGAATAGGACATAGGCTAATAATATTTCCAAAAATCATCCCATAAGAGGGTTAAATAGAGGGGTGAAGTTTGTATGCAACTTTTTATTCCTTGGTCCTATTCATTTAAAATTCGGTACACATAAACCTTAAGACAAATAATGAGATACGGGTTTTTTATTTTTCACTGGAGGGTCACTACCACCCGATTCTCCAGTCACCTCCACAAATAGTAAACAGTCACGTTACATTACAACACATGTAGGTATATGACGTAGTACACGTAGAGTCAAGGCGACGAATCCCCACGCATGCTAATCCTGCCTACCCACACTACACATCTACAAACGTGCTTGTGTTACGCACACAATACTGCGACAATTTAATGATAATTGATTAAGTATTACCGCCCTCGGTTCGCTTTGGGTGATATGTTCTCTAATATATAAAATTCTCGTGTCGACGTGTTTGTAACTAAACTCTTCCGAAACGACTTGACCTACTTTTATGAAATTTTATGTCACAAAAATTTGTCTGGCAGTCAAAGTCACTAACCCTATACCAACAGAACGGTAACATATTAAAACACTTTCCTGTCGACTGTTCTTTTATTTAAAAAATAAACCCTTTATGCCTTTAATAGCTAAAATAGGCTTATAATTCGTTTGTCTTTGTCTTACATCTTGACATTTATACTAGTAAGAAAGAGACAAAGTCCATTTCAATGAAAGAGGTTACAATTTTTTTATGAACAAGGCCATAAGTATTTTCCTTGATTTTTATTACATAACTTGTGTCAGCGAGTGTACACGTACGGTCTTATTCAAAAAATCTTGAAATGAAATAAAAAATGAAATGAAATGAACTTTATTTTTTTTTGGGACGCGAGTCTACATAAAAATAGTCCAATTTATTTTCCTGCCGTGCAGTGAATGACTGGCAACTACTGAGAAACACTGACAAAAAACTCAGTAGGCTTTTTTCTTTTTAAATAAAGTACTTATATCTATTACATTTTGTTTGTTTATTGTGTTGAATTAGAGCGACTTAATTCCAAGCGTTTCTATCTGTTAGATAGTCTGAAATTTTATAATACGCCTTCTTACATAACGTAGATTTTATAATTATTTCAAATTTTTTAATACATAGGAATTTCCCTAATATTATTTGGAAGTCTATTGTAGAAACGTATACACTGCCCCATAAGACTTTTTAGGTAAAATCGACTTTATCTCTTTCTGACTAGTATAAATGTCAAGAAGACGGACAAAGACAAACGAATTATATACTTATTTTAGCTATAATGTGCTTATAAGACGTTTATGAATACGGAGGTAAATATATTTCGCGAGCACGCTTTTACCCCCGTGTACAGACACACGATGTCCCACGTGTTGTAGTTCGGAACGGATTACTTCACAATTCGGTCACGTTATTTTGTACACACACACAGCATCAAGCCTGTATTACCCGTAAGTGCAGGTAGAAGTGAATATCGCCCACTTTTCGCCGATTTGTGTTTAAGTCCAATGCGTAATCGAGTATTTAGTTTTGTTTTGTCCGTTAGATAGATTTTTTTGTTATTCTGCAATAGACTGGCGCTTGACTACAACTTGCCTGATGTTAAACAATGATGTAGTATATGATGGAACGCGCCAGCCTACTCACTATTCACTCGTGATTACGAATAATTATCGGTGAAAAATAAAAAAAATTTGGTAGTTGGAGTTTTTTGGCAGTGTTTCTCAGTAGTTGCCAGTCATTCGCTGCACGGTAGGAAAAGAAATTGGACGATTTTTAAGTAGATTCGCGTCTCAAAAAAAAAATAAAGCATATTTTCGTTTCATTTCATTCTTTATTTTGTTGCAAATTATTCAATGTTAGCAAAATAAAGTTAGTAGGCACTATTCACTATGTTATATAGTCAAAAAGTTAGTAATAGATGAAATTGGCCCTCCGCCTTCCGCCTGGCGCGCTTCCCCGCCATGTTCATATTTATTATGTCACAGGGCGAGAGCACGCGTGTATTTGTGTAGCGTTAATTTGAGTTTATTATTAAAATCAGAGTACTTCAACCATCGTGTTTTCATTAAAAGAGTCCTAAGTGTAGAGTTTGACCGAGTATCCACTGTATGAGGATGAGAATTTTAACAACACATTAAATTAAGCTCCAACCTTATACCCCCATTTGACCTTCAGAATTATATTTTTCACACTCAGAACAAACCCGTCCGTTTTCTTTATGCATTACTTATACGAACTTCAACCTTGACATTTCACAGCTATTTCTACGTTGTTGAAATAAATTCTTATTAATATCTCAATTAACATGCCATGGCAATAGAAAAATGGGGTGATTTAATAAATCTATAGTCCATCAAATCTAAGAAGTACCGTTTGACAGTTCTAAACGTAGTACATGTAGAATTTTATTTTTTGTATGAAAATTGTATAAGTTATGTTAAAATAAAAATAGCTTCATAATTCAATTATTTTACAGGAAAGCTAATGAAAATAGTGTGAATTGCGCCTCTATAAAGCTAATTTAATAGAAATCAGTGACACGTCAAAAACTACTTCTTAAATTTGTTCAATTGTAGAACATTCAGGTGTCAATGGAGGCTAGAAAAAGTATAGAGATTTTTTTCAATCTATAACCACAATAATGCAACTGTTACCAAAGTTAGTCAAGATCGACAGTAGCACGTGTAAATAGCCTTATGGTGTTTGTAATTATTACAAACACCATAAGCCTACCTACTATATTACAATGTAATATATTAGAATTAAAAAAAAACGTTATTCTAAACACCATCTTTATTGTTCCAAAAAAAGCAAGGAACCAGGTTCAAAATAGTACAAATGTCAAGATGACAACCTGACCTAGTGATGTGGGCTGTATTCAGTGTTGAAATATGGCCAAGACGATATACGATCTCGTATGAATAAAGATAAAAAAGATAAGGTCTTTGGGATTTATTATAGGCCGACCGTTTAACTCGCGTATCACCTATCGCCAAGATTCTAACTCATCAAGCTGCACAGACAGTGATGTTGATTCAAACGATATGGATATTAGTGACGAATAGTCTTACATTACTTTTATCTGTGGTTAAATAGTTCTTTAAGAGATTTAATTAATGTTTTATGACTTTGTACCTCAGATGGCGATACGCGAGTCAAACGGTTGGCCTATAGGTAAACTGCTGTAAACTTAACCCTTTTTGTTTGAGGGATGTGAAAAGAGAATATTTAACTAATCAGCTTAGAGAATATATAACTAATTAATGCATTTTTCGATACTTTGTTAACCCGTTTTCCGCCAACTATCATAAAAGGCAACACAGAGGTTGGTATCTAATATGAAGTTTTGGGTGTCATCAGGGTTAATAGTCCCGTAAATAGCAATAGACTCTCCCACGGCACTCCCAAACATACCTCTTTCAAATCTAAACAAGCTAAATGTAGTCAAACAAACGTTCAAAAGCCGCAACGCAAACAACCCAGGCGAACCTTCACTAAATCATAATAATGACAAACAAGTTACCTTTAGACTGTAGATACTAAGCGTCTTTTAGTCTTTTACTAAGTCTTTTAGTATAAAACCATTGTTGTTAAAGTTCAGCTAATTTGACTAAACCTAAATTTTCAAATTTAAAAATTATTGTTTTTCATAATTAAAAAAAACTTACCAATATCAACCATCAGAATTATGACGAAACTATTATTTTCACCTTCTAAATTTTATGGTTGGTACCCAGACACCCCCTTACACCCACACCTGACTATTGTAAGTCACTGTCCATAAAATTGTCTACCTAACTACATACAACATAAGTGCGAATATCACGTGACCGTCCATTCACCCCCTACCACCCACTCACCCTTTACACGCAAACGACTAACCTGCAACAATAGTCTAAACATTTCTTTACTTACGGCATCACGCCTTGTTCGTAAAAAAAAAACAATTTAAAAACAAATCGTATATACCGCCAAATTTAAAATTAGAACACAAGTTTTGTGCAAGTTTTTTTTAGTCTACCATGTTGCGTACTATTTTATCGACATTATTCATGTTTTATTTAATATTTTTGTTAGTTTTAATATTTCCTTTGTCTAGATATACGAAATCTAATCTTTTGTTTGGCAACGACAAGTGAATCAAGAATTATTTAATAGTGCTTAATAAAGAACATACAAATTAGGTACACTTAAAAAACGTGGAAAAAAACAGTTGGCTTAAACAAAAATTATTTAAACCACTCGCGATTTGTGCTGAAAACAATTAAAAGATACTTTAGTACATCATCGACAAAACGTTACGCTGTACCTAACCTACGTGAAGGGGTAGACAGGGTACGATCGCCGTATCACTTTTACGTTCTAAATTCCTAAAATAAATTCTACCTTAAACAGTGTATTTTTTGAGTAATTAAGTGTATTGTGTTAACAAAATAGACAATAATTTGAAAGTGAAGTGAAATAATCAAAATTTTACGTTACGAACAAAGATGTATACCGTTCAATACAACGAACATGGTGCTTAAAGTTAAAGTTAGGTTGAAATATTCGCAGAATCACATCGTCTGGCTGTTTAAACGCGTAAGTAAACAATATTTTTTTCCCCGCGGTATCGCAATTGTTTCGTTTATCGCGCTAAATCTGCTCAACTACTATCGCTTGAGCCATAGTCGTAGAAGCTATCTTTCTGTCGCTTACGAAAAAGTTTTTCCTAATATTTCTTTTTAACTTTCTCAAAAAACTTTTCCACCAGTGCGCAATTTTATTTATTGGTTTTATATCAGTAATAGAACACTTTTTTTGACATAAATTGTGCAAATTATTGACGATCTATGCGTAATACTATCATTGGATGTGCGTGGCGTAAGTTTAGCGGTCATTGACCCTAGCGAGCGCACAGCTGATTATGTGACTAGTGGATGACCGTACCATTAGTATCGATAGTAAACCTCTTTCAATAGCAATCATTATATTTTTAGTTTAGGTGCATTACACCTAAACCTAATTAAAATTTGTTGAAGTTTTTGCACAGAAAGATTTCCTATAAACGAACATAAGAAAAATACGAGGTGTTTGAAATAATACTTGTATTGATATAAAATAGAGATAAAAATACAAATATGTAGTCGCTATGTGTGTAGTCGTCATATAGAGTCGCAGGTGTAAAATGTATGTGAAGTGTTATGATTGGTCGAGTGTATGGCTCGATACCAACAAAATTATAATTGCACCGAATTATGTAAATACTACGGTCGATATTAAGAAAATCTGGCGTCGAAACTCACGAAATTTTATCAAAATCGGAGCAGCTGTTTGCCTGTTAAGCGGTTTGACTTGCGCAGACGCAGGTCGTCACATTTTGCCCATATTGGGCTACTGGAAGCAATAAAATGTGTTACTCCTGATTCAGTATCCTAACAATGTAAGTAAAAGATAAACACACTGTTCGATACCTAAGACTAGTCACGAGCGAAACGGTATTTACTGGGTAAGCGCGTTTCATCGTAGACCACATCATTGCTTAATAACAAATAACAGGCAAAGGCATAACTTAACCCACCACCGCAATCTTGCCCCTGGTACTCCTGTAAGCCAGTTCCGTGAAGAGACTCGGTATTTGACCCCGGCCAAGTCCCGGGACACCTAAACTGAAGTGACCAATCCAGCTTTCCAACTCCTCCTTTTATCTTTCTGATTAAATTCAGATCCAAGATTTAGGTGTGCCAGGACTTTTGTTTTGCTTTTGCTTCAACCCTTTTTGGTGTCTCACTGCTGGGCACGGGTCTTCTCTCAACTATCTTATGAGTTGAGAGTTTAGGCCTTAATCCAAACACGCTGGCTAAGTGTGGGTTGGTGGATGTCACATGTCCTCGAATGATTGGTTCTTAGACATGCCGGTTTCCTCACGATGTTTTCCTTCACCGATATTGAGCAGCGGAGATGAAACAACTCACACAAAGATGTATGCGCACGACCAGGATTCGAACCTGCGACCTTATTTTCAAGGGTTCAAATCGCAAGTCTCTTCACGACGTCGCTCTTGATACTGGCGTCCACGAACAGCAGTGGTGGGTCAAGTAAAAAAAAAAACATTTTCTCGTGAATTCAGTAGGCTTTTAATAGACTGACTGTTTCCTTCCAGGGTCGAGGGTTAACAGGTCTGAAGAACCTGGGCAACACGTGCTACATGAACTCGATCATACAGTGTCTGAACAACACTGCGATCCTCGTCACATACTTCTGCAACGGACAGTACTTGGAACACGTCAACAGGTACTCTTGCATTCCTTTTACTGTAGTAACAATAGCATCTCGCCTGTATTACCCGAGAGTGTAGGCAGAGGGGAATAGTAATCTAAATATATAAAAGAAGAAACTGACTGACTGACTGACTGATTGAAACCGCTGGGTCTGGAGACTCCAAATTTGGCACATAGGTTCCTTATTGGGTTCTAGGGGTGCACTAAGAGAGGATTTTTCAAAACTCACCCTTTTAGGGGGGTGAAATGGGGTTCCAAAGTTTGTATGGAGAAACAAGATTAGGTAGTGAGATCAATTTCGCGGGCGAAGCTGCGGGCGGAAGCTAGTATTTTCATACATGCACAGCGCCATCTAGTCCCAAATTAAGCAATTATATTTGCTTGTGTTATGGGTACTAGGAACGGATACATTACATAAATGCAGTATTTTTATGTAAATACATACATATTATAGATAAAGTAGCCTGGCCCGCCCCAGCTTCACACGGGTAGCTTCAACCCACTCAACAATTTACAAAAAATGTGATAAACAAAGAACCGCTCAACCGATTTTGTGCAAACCTCACATAAACTATCTACTTAATAGTCCGAACAATGCCTAAACATTTGGTTTGAGTAGGTAAGCCCGTTTTAAAAAATAACAATAAAAAAAACTTTTTACATTTGTGTTATACAAACATCTGTTTTCGGTGGGAATCGAACCCACGTTCTGCGGCGTGAAAAGCATGTATCTTACCGACCACGCCACCTGTCATATCACCTCTGCCTATACGCTCGTAACACAGGCGTTAGCGCTATAAGTAATAATGAAGCACGTTTACGGTTCATATGTTCTCAACGTTACTACTAACTAAAGCCTTTGTAATTTATGAGACATTTTAATCTGATTAGTTCAATGGCTAGGCTTACAACTTACTTATAAGTAGGTACCAGTAGCGAAGGGTGGAAATCTGAAATAGGGAAGCCGGAGCAGAAAAGTTCTATAAGAGGGGGTGATTATTACCCAGACCAAATTTAAAATAATTATAAAATCTACGAGTAAGAAAGCGTATTATAAAATTTCAGACTATATAACGGATAAAAACGCTTGGAATTAACTCGCTCTAATTCAACACACTGAACAAACAAAATGTAATAGATAAAAGTACTTCATTTAAAAAAGAAAAAAGTCTACTGAGTTTTTTGTCAGTGTTTCTCAGTAGTTGCCAGTCATTCACTGCACGGTAGGAAAAGAAATTGGACTATATTTATGTAGACTCGCGTCTCAAAAAAATAAAGCATATTTTGGTTTTGATTTTTGATTCAAACCTCAAACAGAAGTAGGTTCGGTGAACGAAGAACTGTAGGTAAAGTGTCAGCATGGTCTTTTATATTAACGTTATGCAAATCGGTAAGTAGTTACACTTAGCCGTCATTGAGGTAGTAACGCCCAGATTACCCAACCTACCCCAGTATTAAACTATTATAGTCCTAGGGGTCGCTCTACTTGGCGTCTCGTAAGTTAGTCTCCTGATTCCCCAGCGGACGTCGATTTCGCACGGGGTCCAGCGATATATAGCGGGAATCCTGTTACGGACCGGGAGATCCGTGACAGGGTTAGTAATAGAAATAATTAAGAACTATGTTTGTATACATCTATTGAATGAAATGAACACATTATTATACCGTAAATAAACACTTTATTTGCGTTTATATTGCAAACGCTGGCTGAACACTACGAGATAGATCAAAATAATGTTCTACAGTGTTGTATACCTTAAGGTCTACAAAAAAGTCTGAGATAGTATATGTCCTGTCTCTTAGGGTATCCCACACAAACCATTTTTTATTTCTTATTTTTTACGAGAATAATTGCTCATTTTCAAAGCGATTTTAAGCAATACAACTGCGAAAATCAACTCGCACATAATATATTCGTTAAGAGATGAAGTAGAGCAGCCTCGAACACTCGAACCCTGTTTATGACATATAATTATTTTTTATATTGTTGCAGGTCACACAGCACACGTGGAGCTATCGCTGAGGAGTTAGCAGCTGTTGTACGCGCGTTATGGTCTGGACAGTATCGATTCATCGCTACAAGAGATCTAAGGGTAAGTACTAAGTAACTATTTTGTTATATATGTCGCAGGAGGCAGATCGGTTGGACTCCTTGAGCATGTAGTTTCATAATAGTTGAAGCAAATAATTACAGATACACTACATCATACCTGTTGGCTTAGTGGTTAGTGACCCTGATTGCTAAGGTTCTATGTCTGGGTGTAAATTATCTACTGTAAGTACGTATTTAAAAAAATATATTTTATGCAGAATATCAGTTCCTAGTACCCATAACACAAGCAAATATAATTGCTTTATTTGAGACTAGATGGCGCTGTGTGTATGTGGAAAAATATTATATTATATTAACTACTTTATTCTAAACTAGCGACCCGCCCCAGCTCCGCACGGGTGCAATGCGTTATACTTATAAACCTTCCTCGGGAATCTATTAAAAAAAATCTCTATCTATTAAAAAAAACCGCATCAAAATCCGTTGAGTAGTTTTAAAGATCTAAGCATACGTAGGGACATAGGGACAGAAAAAGCGACTTTGTTTTATACTATGTAGTGAATACAAACAAGCTAAGAGAAATAAGGTATTCTCAAACTAGATCGAACAGACACGTCCGCTCGGTGCGAGCTCTCAATGAAGAGTGGCTTGCTCGCCCACCGGCCGCATCCAACCATGACTCGTTGCTACGTCACACTTGTGTTGTTGTCGCGCTCTGGTACCGCTATCGTTACCGGATACTAAACTTGCTGTACTTCACGTCGACCCTTTATAGTCTCACTGCTAGGCACGGGTCTTCTCTCGACTATCTTACGAGTTGAGATAATTTTTAGGCCTTAATCCACGCACGCTGGCCAAGTGCGGGTTGGTGGTTGTCACGTGTCCTCGAATGATTAGTTCTTAGACATGTCGGTTTCCTCATGATGTTTTCCGTCACCGATATTGCGCAGCGGCGATGAAACAATTCACACAAAGATGTGGGATTCGAACCCGGGACCTTATATTTCTAAGGCGAGGCTTGTACCGCAGCGCCACCGCTGCTCAAAGCAGTCAATGTTGCTGTACTTATTTTCCGATATATACTTACTACCTCCTTCGTTCAACGATGTATTTTCCTTAGACTTGTATATCTTTTGTAAATACATACTTAAATATAGACTCGATACAAACCGTCATGTTCATCACACAAATGTCTTATTTGACTGGGAATCAAACCCACAACCTGCGGCGTAAAAAGCAAGTATCTTACCGACTACGCCACCGTCCCCGTCAATTATTTAAACCGCAATTTTTGTTATTGTTTAACAGAATGAAGTAGGCAAGCACCAGCGAGCCTTCCGCGGCTGCGAACAGCAAGACTCGCACGAGTTCCTCACCATCCTCATGGACTGGCTGCACCTCGACCTGCAGTTCTCCATACACCTGCCACCGCACAAGGTACATATAACTACCTCGATAGCTTAGTAGATAGGGTATTCACATCTAGCCTTAGGGGGCGTCCATAAATTACGTGAGGTGTTTAAGGGGGGTCGAGTAAAATCTCATCTAATCTTACGTTGGAGAGAGGTCTCGGCAAATATCACGCAATTTAATTTTCTGATTGAAACAAAAAAAAAATACTATTTTGGCATTAAAGCACGAAGCAAATTTGTTTTTTTCTTTTTACAATAACAATCCAACGCGTTTACGTAAGAAACTCACATTTTGAAAAATCTCACGTGAGATTGGGGGATGGGGGAGGGGGTTGAATTAAATCTGACGACATCTCACCAGGGGAGGAGGGAGGGGCAGAAAATTTAAAAAGACACCTCACGTAATTTATGGACGCCCCCTTAGTTGCTGGTTCGAATCCTGTGCCGAACCAAAGTTTGTTAAAACTCCTAATTTCAGTCAGCCACGAACGTTAGTAACCACGAACCGTTAATTTAATTTGAATTGTCGAGCCAAACAAAATTGAGTGCGTTAATCGCTCGTAGTAGTAACTTTTAACCATTCTGGCCTGAAACACAGGTTTAACAAACCTAGATCGGGCAGGCCGTTTAATAATTCTAGCTAATCCCATTTAAACCTGTCGCCATGTTTACTCATTTGAGTCATTTACACTAGTTTTACATAATACTAACACAATAATCATGTTACATTATATTTTCAATATTTTTTTTAATTTTTTATTTGCTCTACATATTTCCAGGACAGCCTACCCCCTTCAGAAAAAGCTTGGCATGAATACACGAAGAGCAAGGAGAGTTTAATTCTCAGACTGTTCTACGGACAGATTAAATCTACAGTGAGGTGTACTGTTTGCGGCAAACAAAGTGTTACATATGAATCGTTCTCAAATCTATCACTTGAGTTACCGGCCAACGCTAATAGGTGTACTTTGAGTGTGAGTATATTTTTCATAATCCATTACCCGAGGGTGTAGGGAGAGGTGGATATCATTAATTTTTCGCCGGCTATGTTGTTCCCATACGTAAGAGAGAACGAACCTTATTGCAGTTCAACGGGTAAATTCCAAACTTCGAGCGGTTATTAAGATTCTCTGTAGGTATATTAGAAAATCCTTAGCTCGACCCGGGAATTAAACCCGCGGTTATTAAGCGAAAACTTACCACTGACTGGACCATCGAGCCGGTTATGTATATTATTTTACTAATTAGACGGGCCGGTTGCGTGGTCGGTAAGATACTTGCTTTTCACGCCGCAGGTCGTGGGTTCGATTCCCACCCGAGACAAACATTAGTGATGAACATTTGTGTTTGTGTCAAGTCTGGGTGTAAATATCTATTTTAAGTATATATTTACAAAAGAAAAGTATTATAAGTATAATATATACCAGTTATCTGGTTTCCATAACACAAACTGCTTAGCTTGGGACCGGATGGCCGTGTGTTTTAATGTCCAAGAATATTTATTTATATAATTACGCCTGTGAATATTATGTATAACAGTACTTTCTATCTCGTTATAGGACTGTCTAAAGCTCTACTTAAACGGTGAAACCATCCCCGGTTGGAACTGCCCCAACTGCAAAGACAAAAGAGACGCTGTCAAGAAGCTGGACATCTCCCGACTGCCTCCAGTGTTGGTGATACACTTCAAACGATTCTACGTAGACCCTAAAGAGTACTCGTGTAACGCTTATAGGAAGAAACAGACTTATATAGACTTCCCTCTAGAAGATTTAGATATGAGGCAGTTTGCGTTGCACTGTCCGGGTAATCCGATGTACAATTTGTATGCGGTGTCTAATCATTATGGGTCTATGGAAGGTGGGCATTACACTGCATATTGCAAGAGCAGTGTTTATGGCAAGTAAGTATATATTATCTTTATTTTATTATTATAAAAAAATTGTTTTTATTATTGACTTCATAACATGAAAAATACAATCATACAATTGACTAGAAAATGGATTAATTGATGTCTGATGACACCGTGCAGAGAGGGTGGGTCGGAATTGTTGCTCCTTTAAGGTTACTAACCTTAAGGAGGCTCATTCCACTGCCACCTTCTCACCGATAATCATTCGTAATCACGAGTGAATCGATATACTGGGTTTGCGCGTTCCATCATAGACTACATCATTGCTTAACATCAGGCAAGTTGTGGTCAAGCGCCAGCCTATCGAAGAATAAAAAAAAACCTAAAAACAATCTCAATATTAACACTTCCTCTGTTAAATTTTCTAAGTAAAAATCTTTGGAAATATCATTCTAACAATGAAATGTGTTACAGATGGTACAAATACGATGACCACGTTGTCACCGAGATCCCATCAAGCGAGGTGAAGTCTAGCGCTGCGTACATTCTGTTCTACACATCGTGTGGGCCCACAAGGCCCTCGTGATCCACCATCAAACGCCGTCTGCAGCCGGCCTAAACACTTCCTGTAACATTGTGAATAATGACTTATGTCAACTCTGCAGTGATGTCGTACAAATATATGCGTTCCGTGTTAAAGTACTCGTTAGGCATTCAAGTATCTATTTGGTGTGAAAGTGAGAGTTCAGTATTACAATACTCGCTGCGTTTATGTCTACTTGTTGGGTACAAAAGTACTTCTTTGCTACAAAATACTTCTTGGGTACAAAAGTACTTGTAGGGTACAAAAGTACTTGTTGGGTACAAAAGTACTTGTAGGGTACAAAAGTACTTGTTGGGTACAAAAGTACTTCTTAGGTACAAAAGTACTTGTAGGGTACAAAAGTACTTGTAGGGTACAAAAGTACTTTTTGGGCACAAAAGTACCTACATGTTGTGTTAAGTGCCCATAGTGCCCAATTAAGTGTCCATTGGCTATATACACCGCATAACTGGGTACTCGTGCTCTTTTAACTTATGTACCACTACTTATTGTCCGACTAAGTTAGTTTTGATTGGATCGTTCAAGGACAAGAACTTGAAGGAGACAATCTAAATATGCTAGCTTCCCTAATATCCCGCCAACTTTTGACAGTTACTTTTATAAAATATTTGAAGAAAGTGGCGTTTAATATGTATCTAGTCGGTGGGTACTCGTGTCTGTTGGGTATAAAAGTACTTGTTCGTTTCTCCAAGTACCTACATATTGGGTAAAAAGTAAGATACTACTGTACTTGTTGGGTTGATAAGTACTTGTCGGGTACAAAAGTACCCCACGTCCTTGGGTATAAAAAAACTTATTAAAAATATTGGTAACTTATTGAACTTTTTGAGTACATGGGTACAAAAGTACTCATTGTGTAAAGGTGAGAATATTTTTTTTTATGTATTAACTAGCTACCCTAGTATTTGTTTAACGTATTGGACTAAAATACTGTGTATATTTTTAAATACTTTTATTTAGTACATAATAGTACCTAAATTTAGTAACTTTGTACTTGAATTAATAGTTGCGAAGTTTTGAACAAACTTCATGAGCCCAAATGTAAATAGGCTTAGCTCTATAAGGTCCTTATGACAGTTAAAATTGTAATCTTAATAAATTATCTATTTATTTAACATAAATCTGTGATTTTGTATGATTGCCTGTAAAATTACGATTGCACGTTTATTCAATTAATTAAGATCAGTGATTCAAGACCCCTGAAGTGCCGAAGGACTGAAGGCACAGACATTCTCAAACATACGAACAGTCCACGCCATAAAAGAAGGCGAAGGCGTTAGGATATGACTCGTATGCTATCGATTGTATGTGCAACTTTTAGGTTTGGTTGCACTTATTAACATAGGGAATGCGGCCTACTGCGACTGCCGACGGTCGACTGCGACCGCGTGCGACTGTACAATGTCACAGCCCGCGCTATTCCTATGCGCAGTACAATATCGTCGGAATGTTTGGGGCCTCCTGCGACTGTGACGCTGCCAATGCGAGGAATACCTGCGACCTCTTTAAGGTTCTTTAACGACACTATGTATATAGTCGTAAATATAAATGACACTAAAAATGTTCGCCGCATCGCTGGGCATAGTCCGTGCATACCGACGAAGAGTTAGAGCTGTCGACATTACGCGAGTGATTGGATTATTGTAATAATAAGAAATGATGTCGTGTCGCATGCAAGAAAGAATGTGATAAAATGAATTAACACGATTTACACGCTACATTTCTTAAGCGTATGTCAATCCAATATATTTTATTATTTTCGATAATCCTTATCGCTATTACAAATAAGTGACTTTGTTTAAGGGGCTATGGTCTAGAACACCATTATACGTGCACTGAAACTTAAGAATGAATCTTGAGCTTTGCAATCTTTGATGAACCTACTTGCTGGAAATATTAGAAAAATATTTTACGTTGAATTTATTTATTGTGATTCACGTTTCGTTTTACGTTAGTTTAATGAGCAGTTTTAGCTTTGTGTGCTCTTGTTATATGTATCTTAATGCCTAAGACAGGCCCCGCTTTTCACCGCTACAACCACAAACGCCGCGCCGCCACCAACTGAAGTATTCGCCGAGTGCTGAGTAAAAAGTGCAAGTTTAGTCGTAACGTTACGACATTTTGCACTTTGACTGTAGCGACTTAAGTTTTGAAATAAGACAATCATAGAAATGACATGCGTACGCGCTCGCGGTATAACCCGTCATGTTTACAACAAGACACACACACAAGACTATAGATTTCATAATGTTATAAATATGAACTCGCTAGACTGTTAACACTGGTACAAACTTTTCAGGTGGTTTTTGTGGTTATCGCGTGTGGCGCGTCTGCGGCCAACCTAAAAATCGAAAAACTGCAAAAGTACAGGCAGCCCTAGCCATGTTTTGTAGGCTAGGCCGCTTAGTAATTTTAGTTTTGACTGGCAAAGTTAAATCAAAGGACTATTTGTCAAATAACGAATCACAGTGCCTAATTGTGTAGAACTGATATAATTTAGAGCCTGTGCCACTCAATGATGTTGGATCCTGATTTGATAAGAAACATAAATTTTTTGTTGAGCCGATGTGTGAACATTGTATATAGCATACATAAAATGGTTTATTGAATAAAAAAATACATACATATAATATGTAAGACAAACTTTATTAAATTCTTTGTTAACATAACAAATATTTCTTTCTTCTTCCCTTCCTAGCTTTCAGGCTTACCCATAGTAGGCAAAATAATAGAATCTTACAAACCTCTCCTCTAAATACTAAAGAGCTTATCCAAGTCTGGGTTAAGCCATCTTAAGGCCAATAGATTATGCTCATCCAGGGTAATTTCACTTTACTGTGATGACAAGCGTGCACTGCTAATAATTGCCATTGAGTAAACTACACATATGTTAAAAACTAATATATGATACACATAAAAGTTATTAAACACCCCTCTTTTTCTCACTTGCACCGTCCTTTACCGATGCAGTTGCCTATTTGGTCTTGGATGATCTGCCTCTGAGCTCATATAAATAATACAGGCATAATAGTAGAAAATTTCTTCACAATTAGTCACTAAAAGTTCTGGATGTGTTCTACGGCCCTCCATTCATAAGCATATTCATGTCAATAACACAATTGTCAAGGTCTTCTTCTTCTTCCATATCGTATGAATCATGGCATTGGTTTGCTAAAACAAAGTTAAAGTTAGCTCCCTACTAATAGTTGTTCTACTGATATTAATGATAGCCAATAATGATGGTAAAATGCATACAAATTCATTATTCTTAGCATGCTAAATGCTAATGTGTTTAATGCGTTTTTTGTTTCTTTAATAAGCTTGCACTTGACTACAACTTGTGTGATGTTACACTATGATGTGGTCGATGATGGAATGTGCCTGCCTATGCATGGATTCACTCATGACTATGAGTGACTTTCAGTGAGGAAGTCTGGCTGAGGTGAGGCTCCATAGAGTGGACCCAGGATAGTGACACCAAACATAGTACTGTCACACGGCAAGGCTGCTTTGCAGTGTGGCTTTGTCTGGTAGGTGGCCACTAACCATGACCGAAGCCCACCACCATTTTAAAGATTCTAAGAAAATCCTTACTGAAAACAGAGTTTGTAACAGAGAGATTCAGTTCTTCATTATTTATGTAATCCATTGATAACGGGAAGTGCTCCTCTGAGTTGCCAGTACTAGTCTGCATCATAGTAACAACTGAAGTTGAAGGTAGGTTGGCCTCATCAGTGGTTGGAGCCTCATCTCGGCATGGACTAGGAGGTACAGACTCCTTACTATGACCAGACTCTTTGAGTAACTGTGTTCGTTTGTTTTCTAGGTGCAGCCTTTCGATCTGGGAAACGAATAAGATAAAAAAGTTAGGTTACATACACAATTTAAAATAACCCAAATACCTGACAGAACAAATGTTTTAATAGGAAATTTTATGAAAATAATTATCAGCACTTGAAGTTTGCCGCCGGTCAGGTTAGGTTAGGTTAGGTTAGGTTAGGTTAGGCGCTTCCACGCCTAAACTACTAAACCGATTTGGATATAATTTGGTATGGATACAGTTTGAGATCCGAGGAAGGACATAGGATAGTTTTTCTCCGACTTTGCAAAAAGAAGATAATAGTTTAGCGAGATAACCGACATACGCGCGACCGGAAAGCTAATTTTAAATAAATGTGTTATCACCTCAGCCTTCATTATCAGATAATGCAAGCGTGATAGTAACAATTACCTGTAAACTGTTTCTTTGCTCCTTAATCTTTTTTAAAGCCTGGATTATCCATTTTTCTTCGGCAAGTAATTGAGCCTCTTGTGCAACCCGCTGCGCTAATTTTGGATAGTAAATTTGCCTGTTCGTCATTTTATGATTCAATTAGGACATTCCAAAATTATCTACATATCAATATTCATGCGTACAAAATACCAACCTACTAAGTACAAAATACCAAATAATACCAATTAATAATACCTAAATTAATTTAATGAATTGCTGAAAACAAACAATCGTAGTGATGTAAAAATCGATTTTTATAAGAATCGATTTTTTTTTAATAATAATCGAACTTTTTATTATCAAAAATGGATTATTAATAAGTCGATTATATTACTTATTCTTATATTTTTTCATGCCTTGTTACCAGTTATCAAAACAAACTTCAAATTTTAATTGGTTTGTTAGTTTGTTTTTTTTAGTTTTCACACTGGCTGTTGTTTTTTTTATTATCGACTATAATAAGTAACTTTATTATAATGTACCAAAAATGCAACTTATCGAATAGTCAGAAAAAAATCATGTAAAATTTATTAAAAATCTTTTTTTTGGTAAATCGATTATTTTTCAAGACAGATTAGAGATGCACAGACTGACGATCCACTACACAATTGCGTTCGCTTATGCGTTTTAAATAACAACTTTTAGTACTAAATTGTATTCCACCAGTTTTTTGGGGAGGCTAGGTTACCACAAACAGTACACTTGTAAAAGTTAAAGTGGCGTCACACGTAAATAACAGCTACACACAAACACAAGACATGAACAGTTTTTGCATACAAACTGTTCTCTACCTTGGCAGAAGGAAACGTGCGTAATATCAATCCGTGCGTGTTATTGCACTGCACAACAAAATATGATACAAGTATAGTCTTATCTCTTTCTACTCATCTCTAAACGATAGAGATAGATAGTGCCTGCATCATGTTTTCTTGTGAATGTTTCGCCAGTGGAAAGTAGGGGTTAAATCTAAGAATATTAATACACTTGAATCACAGACCTCTATTAGAAAGTAGTAAGAAATAGAAGTCAGTGACCTGAATACACTCATAGGAGGTAGCGCTAGGTTGTGATGCTAACTTGCGTTGTTGCAATAGCGATATTTATTTGACCTTGAAAAATAGTCGATAGCGCGTCCTATCGAAACTATCAGATATGTTGCAATACTATAGAGAGTGAAAATTAGGCAACAAAGTGGTCGATATTATCGAGATTTGATACTATCGATAGTTTTGCATCAAAATAGTATCAATAGTTTTGATATAGTACCTGTAGACGTATCGTCGATACTATCGATGGAGCAATACATCGATACTATCGTCACGCGTTCATTCGATAGTATCAATAGTGTTAGTACCAATACTATCGATCGTATCGATACTATCTAACGTAAGCTGAGTCACCTTCGTCCGTGGGTGTACACATTTAATTGAATCCCCACACGTGGTCCCCAAGTGGTGCAAATCAGGTGACAATCAACTGGTGGTAGGCTTCGGCCGTAGTTAGTGACCACCCACCAGACAAAGCCGCACCGCCAAGCGGCCTTGCCGTGTTCCGGTGCGATGTCTGGTGACACCATGCAGAGAGGGCGGGTCGGAGTTGTTGCTCCTTTAAGGTTTCCTTGGAGGCTCATTCCACTGCTACCTTCTCACCGATAATCATTCGTATTCACGAGTGAATCGGTATACTAGGCTGGCGCGTTCCATCGTAGACTACATCATTGCTTAACATCAGGCAAGTTGTAGTCAAGCGCCAGCCTATCGCAGAATAAAAAAAAGCAATAGTATTATTTATTTTTTAGTAATCGATACTGTCAATAATACCGTCCTGGGTCGATAGGACTATCGATAGAGTAACTGATTTTAAAAGCCACGATAGTATCACGCTAATGCAAATCCAATTAAAGTATAAGTACCCTGAGGAACCCTCCATAACCAACTTAATTCCAGAGGTATTTGAAATAAAAAACCTTTTCTTAAAAATGTTTCAAGTATTATTTATGTCATACATGAATATGGAAAAGTAGTAATCCATACTATACATAAAATAGCATATAATTAAAAACATTATGCTTACATCATACAATAGGTAGAAAAATAATATTTTTGTGATAATATTGTATTATTATAGTCTTTTCAAGCTTATGCAGCATTAAGCTTGGAAAGGACTCTTAAGCCAAGAGTCTTTGAAACAGTTTCTATAATAATCTTAGCTAAATCTTTAATGGAACCATGTTGAATCAGGAACTCCATAACTGTATCATAATCCTCCATTTTCAGGCCAGCCAAAAAATCATACACTTTTGTAAACAGGTTTTTAAGTTTGCATTTAACATCTTCCCAAATAGTCTTTAAGGGCACACCTGAAAGAAATAATAAAATAAAATTCAACTAAGCATGGTAAATTACTTGGTATACAGGGTAGAAACTATGACTCCCAGATTATAAGGCAAGCATATTGTTGAAAGTCTTTTGATTCCTTTTTGTTTCTTTATAAATTAAACATGAACTTTAAAAAAAAAGTATCGATACTATTGAAGCGCATCGATAGGTCATCGATAGTTTCGATACTGTCGACTATTTTTATGCAAAACTCGATAGTGCGGATACAATCGATAGCATCGAATCTCAATAATATCTACAGCACTCGCGACACTCAATAATGATATATTGATATTGTATTACCTAATTTTCACTATCGATGGTATTGCAGCATTTCGATAGGACTATTCGCGCTATCGACTATTTTTCAATGTCAACTTTTAATAGCTAAATTATCTCTAATGCAACAACGCAATTTTTGACCCCATTCCCCTCTATTATAAAAAAAAATAAGAACCCCCAAGAAGCGAACCCCCTCCCCCCGTTTAATATTTATTACGTAAGAATCTCAAGAAAAAAAGGCATGGCCACCCACCACCCTAAATCGTCTTACTTATACAAATGAACGGCCCCATTCAATGATTGCATGTATGTGTACTAGACTAGTACTATCGTGATCATTGTGCCTACTGTCACCTGAGAACGAAGGTGTTGTCACTTGCTTGTCAGTTACGCAGATTAGAACGTAGAGACTTTAATTAAACTCTTTGAAGCAGATGAAATCAAGGACAAACGGTGGACAAACGTGCTGTCAATTACGTATAAAAAATTGCAACAACAGCAATAAAAATATACATGCTGTAAAACTTTCAACTTTCCCTATTGAATAGTTCCCGACACCAACAAAAATTATTAATAAATGTTTTCTTAAAATAGGTTTCTGTTGGCGCCTATTTACTATTTAGTACGGAACCCTAATCACAGCAATAAAAAAAGTATTAATGACTTACCAGTGAGTCCAACTCCGCAAGCACCTCCTACTGCCCCACCAACGGCGGCTCCTACTTTACCACCACATTTGTGACCTAAATACCCGCCAGCGAGCGTACATCCTAAAATCAGCAGGATATTACTGCTACTATCATCCATCTCCACGCGGAAATCGAACTTGTCACATATGAACAGAATTAGCTTTTCGATCTTAGTCTTGTCATACGGCAGCGAGCCATTTCGTGGTTGTGATGGCCAATTCGCGGAAAACGAATTCATGTTGAATATTTATTCAATTACTTATTAAGTTTTATCAAAAGATTTTCAATAGTGTCCACGTTGTAGGTGAATGAAAAAATGGCGTACGAGCTGAAATTGAACAGGGGATTTTTAGCCATAGACAAGACATAGACAAACACCGTACCTTTGCGTTTTTTTTATTAAGTTTTTGGCTCTTCTGGCTGTTTGGACCTTATTATGAGCCTCACCTTTGAGTAGTGTTGCAAAGTGTATATCAAAGATATTATTGTTGATTGGTAGTATTTTATATAATAATGAGGCCCGAATTATAAGAATTTGGAATCCCCGGACCTGAAAACAGAAACATAACAGAGTCCGGAAGATAGGAACCCAGAATCGGGCGGAAACTAAAAAGGGCCATGGACCCTGGTTCAATTAGACTTTTAAACAATCATTTGACTTATTCCCGTGTTGAATACAAAGATCAGGGGCTTACCAATTCCGTATTTTACCCGGAAACAACTTTTGTTCTTTTTCCGTTTTTCGGATTTGGGCACTTCGTAAACTGACGACAAGTCGGTTGCGTGGTCGGTAAGATACTTGCTTTTCACACCGTAAGTCAAAGATTCATTTCCCACCCTAGTCAGACATTTGTGTGCTAAACACATCTGTTTGTCTATAGTCTGGGTGTAATTATCTATATTTATGTGTACAAAAGAAAAGTATTTTAAGTAGTATATTTACAGTTATCTGGTTACCATAGTACAAGCCACAGACTACTAATACAAGCTCTGTTCAGCACTTAGTAGTCTGTGCTGTTTAGTTTGGGATCAGATGGCCACCGTGTCTGTAAATGTCCCACTAAGTATATTATATTATTATTATATATTATATGGGCCGCGTGTGGTCGATAGCATCCTAAACTCGGATTTTTTTCAGACGTGGAACTACAACAACAACAACTACAACTTTCCGGAATCTCTGGATGCAAAAAACAGAAAAAGAACATAATTTGCTTCTGGGTAGAATTCGAGATCGAGTGGGCCTGATTCTATGTAAGCAATGCGGGAAAAATTTGAAGAGATTTTATGGGTATGGTTGAATCTGGGCTCGTTAAAGCCCCTTTTTTTCGGGTCCGGAGATTTCGGAAGCGTATAGTCTGGGCCAAAAAGTGACTATAAACATTAGTATCAGCTTAGTCTGTGGACATTAGTCATAGAAAAATACCCTAAAACTAAATTATATAAACACAAAGAAAAATAATCACTACGTTTGTGGGTAGATGGAATCTAGAAGAAAAAAGGAGTGGTAACTAGTATGTTAATAATTGGTTGAATTGTTGTCAGTCATCAATCTACCATTTTTGAAGATCATTGGGTATTAAGTAAACTGTGAATATTTAAAAAAAGTTTCGAAATGGATTCCTCGTATTCAAATTCAAATTCAGATTCAGATTCTGACATTTCTGATATTTCTGGTAACCAATATAACTCTGATTCTGATTATGAAGTTTGTCCGCTGCAAAAATGCGGGCTGCCATTCGATGAAAATTCAATTGAAAAATTGATTTTGTCTCTGTCTGATAAGTTTGATTTCCGTGTGGTGATGAGCGATAGCAGAGTAAAGGGCGCTTTGATGGTGACTACGGGATTAACACTGGCCGGAGGACTGCTAGGTCGTCATTATGGCGGGAAAGTCGGGGCTGCTGTGGGTGGTGCCATTGGAGGTGTTTGCGGCCTTGGGATTGTTGGTGAGTGATATTTTTACTCATCGACTATTTTCAGCTGTATCTTGAAACCTAGCCAATTTCGATCAAGAAGTACCGACCCTTAAAAAACTTTTATCTTTTGGTAGAAAGTAGTTCTCATTTGGAAGGGTGCTAGTAAGTACCTATATTCTTAATTGTATGCACCGCATCAACATTATGATTATTATTGCTATATTGTAGAACTCGGGAACTTCGAAAACGTTTTTTTTATTCCTTGTGATTCTCTACTAATTTAAAAAGTAATAGGTAAATGTATCTGTATTTTATTTAAATACCCTCTTGGTCAACTTTTTCTCTACTGTTTTAATAGGTCAGGCTCTCTACTATTATAGCAGGTCTACCCTGTTTTTAATATACGCATCTTTCACTCATCTAATTTTCGTGGTCATTGTCCACAGCTGTATCTATGAGAAGCATTTGGGATGAAATCAAATCGAAACTAAGCGACCTGTTTGATATTGTCTATGATTATTTAGCTGGATTGGGATTAGATGACTACAAAAATGCGGCAATTTTCCTTAGTAAACATGGCTCTAATACTCAACTGGCTATGATTGTTCTCGAAACTGCATCAAATTTACTTGGAAAGAAAATACTTTCTAGTCTCACCGCTGCATAAATAAAACATTTTGAATCGTGATATTAAATTAAACATAACATAAAGCCAAGAATGTAATGTGAACTGTTAATTTGACATAGACTTAAGATATTTATAATGACTAAAACAATACATGACTTCAAACACACGAATGAAATTGGAACTTTCTAGCTAGATTTTAAAAATCATGTTGATCGTGAAAGACTTGTAAATGATAAATTATTATAATTTTTATTTTATTATGTAAAGTATTATGTAATGTTAAATACCTATGTTATAAATAAATATATTATAATAAATGAATTCAATAAAAGTTTCAATTCAATGCTGTAGTATTTTTATTTTGATAAACATTATAGGTTATTAATAAAATTATATTTGGGAATTAGGGATCATAAAATTATTTCCTTTGAGACATTGTGTTTTAATGACTTTAATAACAGTCTTAGAAAATCGAATTTAACTCTAGTTAAAATGGTCTATGTCTCTTTCTTCTTCTTTTAAGTATGGCCTCTGCAGAAATTATCACGCAATTTTGCCAATGTCAATTTTAAATAAGTATACAAGCTTTTAAAATTTCTTACTAGTATAAATGTCAAGATGACATACAAAGACAAACGAATTATAAACCTATTGTAGTTATCATGAGCTTAAAAGACGTTTATGAATACGGGGGTAAATCATGGTTTGAATGCAAAACTTCCCTAATACTTTACTTTTTGATGCAAATCTAGTTCTTTACACGCATTGATTTCTACTCTTGTACTGTTGTATGTACCTAATTGAAGTGGGTCAGTATAAAAGTTTATGGTATCGTTGCACTTAATCGTTCGATTGATACTGTTTTCCTTATTTAAGTAGAAGTGGTCGAGATAGTTCTTAGCTTTTGATTTTTTAATTTTAAAAACCGGCTTCCACTCACGGCTCTGCCCGCGTGGTAAATTCTTAATAGGATAAAATGTAGCCTATGCGTTAATCCTGACCATAATCTATCTTTGTGGCAGATTTGATCCAATTCCATCCAGTAATTTTTGCGTGAAAGGGTAACAAATAACAAACATACATCCTGACTACCATACATACATACATTTTTTCCGTTTATAATATTATTAGCATGTCGACGTTGGTATAATTTTTACTTAATGTATGGGCAACATTCATAAATTGGTACATGGTAATTGGTAGGTATACAGTTTTCGTTCCACAAGTTTGTTTGTTTATGGTTGTTTGATTGATTGAACTTTGTTTTGGTTGGGCAGGTTGGGGTTTTTATTTTTTCATGTTTGTACGTTATTGTTTGTTGTACGTTGTGTAATTTTATTTCACATTGTTTGTACTGTTGGCAAACGATACAATTTGTTTAAAATGGCGATGCAAATACAACCTTACCCAGGCAGCAATGTAGAATTGATTTATCACCAAGAATGTATCGAAGAAATACTTTTGCAAATCTGTAAGTTTATATTTTCAGTTTTCATAATTTTAATGTATAATAATGCCTAGTTATCTAGTTAATAAATTACAAATTCATCAAATCACGAGTTTATTAGCACCGAAGTCACTGAAAATCTCATCTACAGAGGAAATATTTGTGTTTGTAATAAATAAAATCAAAAATTGCTAAACCGATTCAATAAAATTCTGTCTTTACTAAAATGCTTTAAGATGACGAAGTGACAGGATTTTACTCGGTCATTAATTAAAAATTTGTTAATTTTTTTTATCTTATTAATGTCTTGTGCTAATTTTTAGCGGACATGTTTGATATCCGAATAGAATGGAATGAAGGGAGTATATTCCTAACTAGTGTTATGGCACTAGCGGGGGGCTATTTTGGGGGATACGCTGGAGGCAGGCTTGGGGCAGCTATAGGAGCAGGCATAGGAGGTGCTGCAGGCATTGGAGTCGCCAGTAAGTTTCTGATATTCTGTTTAAGATACTTGCTTTTCACGTCGCAGGTCGTGGGTTAGATTCCCACCCGAGACCAACATTTGTTTAAATATGTCTGTTTGTCTTGTGTCTTGGTGTAATTATCTATTTTTAAGTATATTTTTACAAAAAAAAGTATTATATGTAGTATATTACCAGTTATCTGGTTTCCATAGTACAAGCTCTGCTTTGTTTGGGATCAGATGACCGTGTGTGTTAATGTCCCACTATATTATTATTATAATTACACCTGGACTCGAACTGAACTGAACTGAAGTCGAGACAAACAGATATGTTTATCACACAATGTCTGTCTCGGGTGGGAATAGAATCAAGGACAAGAAGGGTTAAAGTGAATATAATATAAATATAAAGATAGAAAAAAGATAAAAAGATATTTAAATAAAGATAGTTTAATTTAACATAATTTATTTTACAGCTGTTGTCGCCCTTCGTGAAGTATGGCAACAAATAAAAGAAAAAGTCAAAGAAGTTTTCTATATAATTTACAATTACTTGAGGCGCCTGGATCCAATAGACTATGTAAGAGCAGCTCAGATCATAATGAACTGCGTCTCGAGCCGTACAGAATTAGTACTTACTATTATAGAATTTTTAGCACATCAGTTGGGAAAAAGAATATATTCAAATATTACTGATTAATTTTGCTTCATTTTGATTTCCAATTAACGTATTTGACATACGTATACATACGTTAGGCAGTGTATAATAAATGCATTGTCCACTTTACATTTCATTTTAAAAGCTGAAAGGCATTCAGCCAGTTATGAGGAAAAGAATGGCCACTCTTGCGAAAATGTGAATCAAAAAGAATAAAATGTTTGGGATTGATGTATGATTCTTTTTTTATTAATCTGTAATCAGCCTTTTGGGTGTCGCTGTCAAGGGTCTTGAGAGTGCACATCCTTCGACGAGCTGTCTCTTAAGTGACACTGCCTACTGTCTTCAGCTTAAAGCTAATTACATTCTTTTTAGCCGAAATATGATTGTCGTTTGTATTAACTAGCTTTGTAGCAAGCTGAATTTTATGTTGTTGATATATTATTGACACTTGAAATTTCATATACCCATATGAATTTTCAAGTATCAATTATGGGTCTGAGTCTTTAGTGTAGACTATGCAATGGTCGCCGCAGCGTCGGCCGACCTGCCACAAGGTGGACTGATGATATTATTAAAAATTGCGGGAAGCTGATGAATGTTAACAGCCGGTCACCGATCGCTGTAGAGTTCTAATGGGGAGGCCTGAATGTCCCCAGTCCCATACATATTGTTCGCTTTGATCTTCAATTTCGCTATTACAGTATGTATCTGTTTAGGCATACAGATACAAGCGTCAAAGCGCTTTTAGATACTTGTAGAGCAATGAGGCACCAAGATTTGTTTTTGCATATTTGTTGTCATTTCTTTCCAATAATTTTATTTTAAAAGAATGTCGTTTAAACTATGTATTTTATTTATTTATATCATTATTTAATACTTGTTTTAACTGTGTTTTTGGTTAGAAGAGTTAAGGCCATATTCCACCTCACTGGGCAGTTTGATCATAATAATGTTATAAATTTTTGACATATTATTTGCATACACAGCATGACAAATATAATTAAAGATCTTTTAAAGATATTAATATATTGTTAAAATTATATTTTTGTTATTAGATTAGTATTATACAATTGTATTTCATTGTGATGTAAAATAGTAAATAATTTGTAGTATTGATGCTGACAATATTTGTTTAGATGACTTACAAAATATATTTTTTGTATTTTTATTTGTATTTAACATGAGCACACTAGTCAAGACAGTTTAACAACCTAGTCTCAATCAATTTTTGTAACTAGTCATTAACTTTGCCTGCCTAATTAGATATTTTGTTTACAGTGTGCGTATTTTCATAGTTTCTGTTCAGCCAAAGACCGTAAACTGTCTTGTCTGTAGTGTGCGCTGATACTTATACATAATTACGAGTATGTGTCTTAGTTTTTAATCTCCGGTTAACACTAAAATGCACATAAAAATCATGTTGCAAACATTGTCTATCTTTATCACTCAGGAGTGGGTAGAAAGGGACAGACTGTGCTCCTAACTTGTATTGTAGTGCTGTGCATACGCACAGTTACATTCAACAAAATATAATTTTAAGCTCAACGTGATTTTATTTCAAAATTGGAAATTTTAATCACAGTGCTCAATTTGTATTCGTATACTAACTCTGTCCGTCCAAATGTAGAAATTATAATAGTTTAAATTTAATAAGTATATATTGTAAACCACAAAATCAACACCCTTACTAGTAATTTTTTAATAGTTTGAGAGTTAATAAACATTTTGTGAGTGAGATGCGAGTAAGATTGTCAGTGTCCATCAACATAAAAAGCGTTGGCATCTTTTGAGTGTTACCAACTTGCGAGAGTTATCTCAGCTGAGTAAATGGTGACCGTTGTGTGGTTTCATATTCACGCAGCTTCTATGGAAAGTTATTAGCGCATCTCTTTTATTAGCAAAAAATCCTTTTGTCTGTTAATATATACTACTTTACGTTGTATTTCTTCAATGCCTTACACCCCTTTAATAGTCAAGTTTTTGCTAAGAATACTTTAGTTAATAATTTGTTTTCTTACTGACATGTGATTTCAAAGTGTTCTAGAGAAGATAAACCCAAAATATGTTTTATTTCACAGCTTAAGATATTTTTAAGGGGGTTAATTACTAAAGTTTGCGATTAGTAACGTTTAACTATGTAGGTAGCTCAATTTTGAAGTGTTTGTTTTATTGTTTATTACATATCTTGGAAATAAATATTATTGACTGATTTTTGTTTTTTTTTTGTTAGAATGCCCGAAGCGTTTGCACTAAAACACGACCTTGTTTTTTAATTTAAACTAGCTTGCGTGTGGTACGTTTTTCACCCTCTCTGGGGGTGACATTTGAAAAATATTTTCTTAGTGCACCCTTTGACCTTATACGAAACCTATGTGCCTTACCAGCGGTTTGGGCTGTGCGTTAATATGTCAGTCAGTTAGTTTCTTCTTTTATGTTTTGACGTGACAACGTCTTAAATTAGGTTGCGGCTGGGAGGCACTTATGAAAAAGTGTAACGCTCGGTAACGTTACGATGAGTCACCGAACGAGAGAGAGGCCCGCCGAATGCCTTGCGTCTCTCTCCCACTCAACTATGTTTCATCCTTCTTCCTACTATACGAATGAATATTCACATTAAAATTATTTTACCACTCAAAGTCGTTGTCACGTAAAACTTTCGCCCGTATACCGAATTTACAGGCAACCAATTTTTTAGAAGAATCAAGATTATACAAACATTGCAATGCAAACATTATTAATTTGGTTCAGTAGTTTAATACTAAAATTGTAACTTAGGTACCTACACACTATTTTTTTATGAAAAGATTGTTGGAATCAAACACATAAAAACATTTTAATATATTTATTCAGTGCACAAGTTTACAAAGAATAAAGGAACCTCAAGCTATCACATCTAATAAGTCTATGTGCCCTCCAAAGCAGAGTAACGACTTAAAACAAAGTCGTTTACAAAATCATTGCTGTTCACTTTGGTGGAGAATGAGCCTAAGGCAAATGTTAGCTACTTTTTATTTTATTATCACTGCCTGAAGGCCCCTTTCACAAAAACGACAAGTTTTTAGAGTAGAGTGTGTTTCCAAATAGAAATAATAATCCGAGGAGACCATTTTTAAACCTATCAGAGCTACTGCTACTCCTGAAAACCAGGATTTACAGTGGTAAATACGAGGAGCCTTCTACGTTGAAACTTGTTGAAATCTTGTGTATAGTGTCATTGGGCACTATAGACAAGATTTTAACGAATGTGACAGGAATTCTATTCTGTTTGTTCGATTTAGTGGAAACACACCCTAATATGTAACTAGGTACAGTCCGCGAGGTCTAAGCTCAGCCTTGCATTTGTATTAGTTTTACGCAAGGGACAAACAGCAGTATAAACCGGTTTTAACCAAGCAAAGGACGCGTCGCGCCCTAGGCCGACGTCACCTACACTTAAGCAAAGCTTAGCTTAGACCTCGCAGACTACATATCTACACTTTAACAATTCAATTACATATTTTAATAACAAAAGTAAGTATAAATAAATAAGAACACAATGTAAAAACAGTAACAAAACCATATTATTTTGTTGTAAAAATGTAAAACAGGAACCTAAATGAATTTTATACCCTAAAACATCACAACAATAAATTATAAATGCATTATTATTTAACATAAATTTGTTTCAAATACTGTCATAGGTACTTAATCAGGAGGTCTCTGTAGTTAAAACTTAGAAAATTTAACACGGAACTAATATATTCTTCTAACTAGTATTACGTTACATTGAATATGTCTCATTTTAAGTACTATTGCTTTGCGTATGAGAGCTGCACGGTATAATAAAGCAACGGGAAATCTTATTTGTTAATTATTATTACCAAGTTAAGTAATAAAAAAAAGACGGGTTGCACTCCGGGAGTGCCGGCAGAAGTGAAAACTTGATTATTAACATCTTAATCTGCCTAAACAAAACAGTAGGCCCAGGCATACATTTTCGCCGCGCCGTAGAGAGGGGATAGCTGTCTACTCTCCATCCGTCTTACGCTTTTTCGATCAGGTCACGTGTCCTGACACGAGTTTAAGATTTTATACCCATTACAGAAAAAGTGCTCAACGCCGCTAAAGAAGTTTTCACTTCAAAAAAATACTATTTTTATTGACACTATCGCCATCTGTGAGTTTACTCAATAATTGTATATGACGTGTTAAGTTCCAAAACGTGAGAGTTTTCAGTAAAATGTCCGTTAAAAATACCATACCTTTGTTCCAATCGGTTGTCCAAATCGTCTCACGCGTTTTTTATTTAGATACACATCATACTAATCTACAACAAGTACATTTTAATACATTTGGATTTTAAAACATTATGTTAATTTTTTTTTTGTTTTTTTTTTGCGAAAATTTGTGAGATTTTCGTTAAATTACCCGTGATAATTATCTAGAATAAATAAATTAATTTAGTTTTTTATTCCAAATATTTCTAAATGTTATTTCGTATCACATAGTTTTTTTATAATAAGATCCATTTCAATTTTGTACTTAGTATGAACCATAGAGCAAAAATAACGTTGCCGCTATTAGAGGTACACAAGTGTGTATAAACATCTTTTAGGGTAGGTGTAGATAGGATTAACCCCTCCTAGCCATATTTGCGGGTACGGCGGTATGTTTAAGCTGACTAGCTAGGAGAGATATTATTATACTGAAAAGGTGTGTGTGTAAGCACAGATGCACTCTGTATTCCTTTCACTATGACGACTTTATTAAAAATACTTATAATTCATCTTCATGCTCGCTGTAATACGATTAGACAAAGGAAATCATACAAGCGAGCCTTTAGGTTCGTTAAAATATTTACGAATAACGGGGTAACAAATCGGTGGAATGTGCTGACTGCACAGATTTGCTTAATGTGTTCTTCGAAGCTTGGGGATGTCATATCACCATATATTTAATTTCTTAACTTATGATATTAAAAAGGAAGGAGATTAGTTAAGAAATCGCGGGATCCGAACATTCCGAAGTCGCGACCTAAACGGTTAATTATATTTTTGTCAATTATTGATTGTAATTGTAAAGTCTGTCTAAGGAATTTTTGGTCATTTGACAGGACCCCTACTGGTACGGTAACGTATTTATTTTATTGCCTACTGTAACAACGGCCACGTGAGATTTGTTGCTCTATGGTATTAATGTTACTTAAAGCGGCCACTAAAGACAAGACTATGTATCTTCCACCGCACAACTAAACATATTGCTAGGTTTATCCCTTTATAATAGTGATGATAAATTAATGCTAATTCACATAATTTTCGTAACCATGTGAATTAATGAGTTTTCTATAGCAAGCTAACTGAGTTAGCTATGTGAACATCATTTTTGAAAATATGCGAAATTTCTGATATTTTCACTTCATTACGTTCAATCAAGGTCACGTGAAACGGAGAAATATAGTATTCCCGACTTCCTGTGGGTGAGAAAGAGCGCACGTTACCGATCGCGGTCGGTCCATTGTGTTGGTATGTTAAAGAGGTAAGTATTGAGCGTGTGGTGAATTCGCTTCATACTCCACAGAATTTCGCATCTACATTTCATATGCTAAATGCTAATGATGCATTCGCATGCTAACAGTTAGTGAGAGTGCTAATTAATTCATTACTACTTACTATCGTATCGCTGGTTCGCATCGGGAGCCTTTAACGCCTATTCTTTGAATAGGCAGCATGTGCTAAGGCGGTGAAACACGGACACTATACAAGGTGAACCGAAAATCATGCTTTAAATTCTACGGTATTTGTGACATTTGCAATAATATAGTGACGAATCAATTAAAAAAAGGATACGAATAAGAACAAAATATAAATATTATTTTTCAATTTATTTTTTTAGACGACCCTAACTTTTGAACAGATCGCTAAATGTCATTCATTTGTCACATCTTTTATGAGGTCAAAGAGAGTTCATAATACAGTTGATAAGGGTTGCGTGACGTGAAATTTTTGCGAAATCTTAGCACATCAAAAATCGTAAATGCGAAATAATTGCTGACTTCACATAGTCATTACTAATGACCCTGAAGAATGTCTGGTTTCAAGCATAGTATAGACATTCCGGTTCAGGTTGTATATCTTAATTGTGTTTACATTGTTTTGTCTATAGTGCCCGCTTTGACAGTTTTTTTTGTTTAATAATAGGGTTACGCTTGACTACAACTGTTATGCAAATATGGTTCAAAATGCCTATACGCAAGCGAATAATTTTAAACATCAAACTTTTTACTTATCCAATTAAACTTACAATATTTTGTCTTTGTCTTTTACACGTAATCTAACGTGAGTGAAAGAGAGAACATATTATTATTCTATAGGTGGACATATTATACCCTAAACCTTAAAATATAAACCTATACCTACAGCTGTCTTAAAGACAAAAGAAGTATCTGTCATTTTTTTGTAACTGAGTTACACTGTACTATGAACCCGTAAAGTATTATTATATCCGTTGTATGAAAGAGAAGTTGCTCTACACATTGTATAGCGGCATCGCTCTTCCGCAGTGCTAACAACAATACTGCTTTAAGCTGTTGTGGTACGGCGACTGGTGCCTTCAGGAAAACTTTTTAAACACGCAAATTTATTTTGTTGGTTCTGTATCAGTAATTAAAAAATAATCATTACCCATACAATTAGAAATAATTAGTGAAAAAATAAATAAACTGTGAATGATATATAAATGACCGTCGCTCTACCCAGCACTGCATATGACATGTCTGCCACAGCAGTGCCGGATATAGTGGCAGTCCACACGACACGTAATAGAACACGTTTAAATTAATAGTTCTTTAAACAATATTTGAAGGAAGCGGCGTCTTGTAGGTATCTAGTCGGTGCTGTGTTATAAACATTGTCGGTAACAGTAAAAGATATTGATTTCACGGCGGTGGTTAGTGCTAGGCATCTATCCCTTTTGATGGACCGATGAGATCAGCGAATGTCCTCCTAAGGCGTCCTCTCTCAATCGTCTATCATCCATCCTCCCTCCTTTCCACCTTTGTGAAAAACCACTGTATCTTCTTTCGAACCACAGCGTTTTTGTATTACATCATTCCTCAATTTCAACTCAATACTTACTATCATATTTTTAATTATTCAAAAGTTTCTTCTTACTGGTGGTCATCGGATACATGAGGTGGTCTGCTTTTGTGTGATGAATAAAATTACACCGTGTATAGTTACCTTACTGATACTAATAACTATGGAAAACCTATCCCTGTAGGGGTTTACGAGATTATATTGTTAAATGTGCATGTGTTTTAGCCCTTAGTACTTTACTTATCGTTCATGGCGTTTTTGAGTTCCATAGCCAATTTGTAGCCTAGCTCCGGCCGTCGGTCACGTCCTTCTACCATGGCTAACACCTGAAAATAATTATACATAGTGATAGTGACAGATTTGCGAACTTAGAAGTTGCATTTATGTCCTTCACTAGAATAATTTTCCCTTAGAACATTTAACAGGGAAGTGTTATACGCAACTTTTAGTACTAAATTGTTTCTGCAAGTTTTTGGGGTAGGCGAGTGTGCGTATAGCACACTTTTACATGCTCATACAAAATTACGAAAAGTTGAGCGTCTTTACAAATATACAAGTACATGAACAGTTTTTGCAAACAAACTGTTCACGTACCTCGGCAGAGGGGAATATCATCGTGGGCCTAATAGTTCCTGCGTTAAATGTTCTAAGCATTTTCCACCGGAATATTTCTCAGGAATTTTGAAGTGGAAAATTTCAAGGTAGGGGGATATTTTATGGGTTTCATGATCATGACTGGCGCATGCGCAACGGCCTTGAGCAGTACATTATTTATTTTATTAGTTTATTATTTCCTTGTTTTAATTTCATTTTCTAATCTAGATTAGTTAACTGAATTTGGCCAGCCATATCTGCCATAAAGCGACAACAGTTGGGGTAAACGAATTTATAAGTGGAGACCACGATTTGATAAACGTAGCTGAAGACGCCCTCTACTAAAAGTAACAAATATATGTCGAGGTACCTCATCCAAGATCAGAGTTCCAAAATATATGTCGAGATACCTCTTCTAAGAGTTACAGGATAATGTCGTGTACCTCGTTCAGGCTAAGAGTTACAAAATAATGTAAATGTCAAGGTACCTCTTCTAAAGTAACAACATATATTATGTCGTGATACCTCATCCGAGTTGACGATGACCCCGTTGTTGTTGAGAATGGTAGCTTTGGTCTTCTCTATATCTGCCAGATCTACTCCGCGGCTCGCGTCTTCTATCAGAATAGAACGGTACCCAATAGCCAGGGCATCCGCTATTGTTGCACCTAACGCAGAACAAAATATAGTTATTATAAGGCTTACGTGACATTTCCGAAAGGCTGTGTTACGTTTGTTCTTGCGAGTGCACCTCTAGTCTAAATCCGTGCATATGGTTCCCGGGTGGTGCAAAACAGGTGACAATAAACAGATGGTAGGCTTCGCCTGTGGTTACTCACCATCCACTACACCACACCAATTGGCCTTGCTGTGTTCCGATGCGATGTCTGATGACACCATTTAAGAGAGTGGGTCGGCTTGTTGCCTTTTTATGGTTTTCAACCGTATGGAATGTCATTCTACTTTCAACTATTCACAGAAAACATGTGGATCTGTATACCAGGTAACCGCGTTTCATTGTAGAACACATTATTGTTCAGTTTGAAGCCTCAACCGTAAGCCCATTTAAAACAGAAATAAAAAAGATATGCGCATAGATATAAGATTCCACGGGTACGCACACAGCGCTTTGCATCAACTTTTAATGTGCGAACTGCCATGTTGTGGAATTCGCTGCCGACATCTTTTCCCCGATAGCCTTAATCTGCCTGTCTTCAAGCCACAAGTGAATCCATATTTAATGGGTAGGCGCATTCCATTGTAGAATGCTTCATTGCTTCACATCAGGCTAATTAGTGGTCAAGCGCTAGCCTATTATAGAATTTTAAAAAAGTAGTTAACACTCACCAACACAGACATCGTACGCCAACCCGCAGATGTATATATCAGTAGCACCGCGCATACGCAGCTGAGTGCTGAGACTAGTGTCGGTGAGCTTCTTGTTGTCCCAGAACACGCTGTACGAGTCCACGTCGGGGTTTGTGCCTTTGTAGATCTTCACCGCACCGTCTACCACCTGGGACACATCAGGTTAATTAAATACTGGTTTCCATCTACGGCTTCGTCAGCGCAGTTTTACGATGCAAAGTAGCTTACGTGCTATTCCAGACTGTATCTATCTCTGTGCCAAATTTCATCCAATTCCAACTACATATCCACAATATTACTAAAAAAAGAAAGAAATAAAAAACACTTATTTGACACATTGTGTGAATTTGTGTGTGTTCTCATAATTTATTAATAAAAACACACGTAAAAAAAATCGAATAAAACAACAACAAAAAAGTAAACAGTGTGATCCATCAGTGTCAAACGTGGACAATGCTCAGTAAACGCACACATCGGTCCATACAAACATTCGCTTTATAATATAAGTAGAATGGGAAGTGAGATGGGTTTACCTAGTTTGTTTGTTCCCCTAGTTTGTTCGAGAGAGTTCGTTAATACGAAAAAGGTTTACGAATACTATCGTGAACCTATCAAATGCGTTTTCAAATTCATTTTACTCGTTCAAAACGTTCAATAGGAAGCAAAATTATTTAAAAAAAAAACCACCCGACTGCGTCAATATCTGCCATCTTAATTGAATAGATAACTGATTTGGCGCGCAAATCCTACATTTTGTTTAAACTTTGATGTGCCCACTTTCACGACTAAGACAAATCTAATAAAACCTCTCAACCTCAGATGCAACAAGCCGTTTAGGCTCTAGCTAAAGCGTACTAATGAAATAAATTGATAGAATGGGAAAAATAATTTGTAGATATTTTTTGAATTTTAACTTTTATACTTTAAACTATTTTTGTATTGAAAACTCGTACTAGGGGTACTGATGTCATTACCTCGATTATAACCATTACCTTATTCACGACGGAGCGATCTAAATGTTTAGTGTTACGGATGCCTTAGCTACCCAGAAAGAGGTAACCTGCTCTAGCTGGATGTTGAGTTACCTCATTACGCTGTAATGTAACTTTATACGTAACTGCACTTGGTGACATATAAGGTAAATATTTTTGCCACGCAAACGCACGTTTTCGCTAACGCAATCGTGCAGGAAAACTCACAGTAGGATGTCTGGTGTACATATCTTATCAAGAGCAGCTTTAGAAGCACATTAGCAATATATAATGCTGCGAGTTGCACCAGCGTCTCTTGGGTCCACCGCAGCCGAATTAAGCTAAGATAGTTTTGCTTTCAGGCAGGGCTCTGCTAAACCTTGTGCCTATAAGACTTAAGACCCTGAAATTGCATAGTTTCGGAAGATACTAAATTTTATATTAATGGTGATTATATTTTGTTAAGTTAAACTATTCATAAGTGTTGTCACTAACCTTTAGGTAGGTTAGGTAATTAATTTTAAGGCGGTCCCATTAAAATTTTATCAAAATCGGGTGTTGAGTTATTGTTATTATTGTTGAGTCGGTTCGATTTTTTTTAAAGTTATTTTATAACATTTAGTCAATTGGTTAGAAGAAGTTAGGTACAAGTAACTATCATAGAATGTCAAAATAATAAATTGACAACTATATCACCCCTAGTTTCCACTCCAGAAAAGTGTACAAGAAAACACGTTGCAAGCACTATCTATCTCAATCGTTTAGAGATAAGTAGAGAGCGATAAGAATATGCTTGTATCATGTTTTGTTGTGCAACTCAGTGCAAACGACCAGTTACAGTAACAAGTGTTAGCAACACTAAACGATCTATGATAAAATATCAATATTGTTATAGTTTCACGTTGGCAAAAACAACTAATAATATTAATCATATTATTGTTATGACTTCCGGCTAAGTATTGTAAAGTTGCCTGATCGTTTAACAGCGACAACGTTGGACAAAACGGATGTGAGTCCAACGTTGTGCCGGACTTAAGCAGACAGTTGTGTTCCGATCTCCGAAGTGTGCGGACCTCTGGTCGTAGCTAAGCAGCGTTATTGTGAAATACAGTGTTTAAGTGATAATTTAATAGTGTCATGCTTGCTGTGAAGTGTATTTGCATGTAAGTACTTAACATATCGCATTATTACTCGAAATCCTTTTAATTTGTGAACGGAAATATAGACAATTGTGTTGTTTTCTACACATGTTTGATTGTGCTGTACCAACGCGTAGTAATGTGTAAGTTACCTCGACGGCGGAGTTACCTCATCGTACGAGTTATCCCATAGCTAGATGAGTCGTCTCAAAGTACCTTAAGATCGCTATGTAACTCTGCACCCCAGGTATCTTGCACACAGTGTCGCGGCCACAGCCGCTGTTTCATTGGTACCGCGCCCGCGAACACAACTGTATCATGTGCCTTCGCTTTGTCTGCTGACACCTGAAAAGGCGAACGAGAAGTGAATAAATGAAATCAACTTAATAATAATGTAATATAATAATATTTCATTAATATATTCACACATACACACAGCGCCATCTAGTCCCAAATTAGGCAATTATATTTGCTTGCGGTTTAGCGAAAATACTATACAAATTATTTTATTATTAAATATTAAATAACTATATCCAAATTGGGTATAATAATTGGATATAATACTTATTTTTTTTTGTAAATACATACATATTATAGATAAATTACACCCAGACACAGTACAAATAATAGTGCTCGTCACACAAAGTGGGGGCGAGAACCGCGGTCGCTGGAGATCACACCTCGCCGAGAGATGTTCCTTTTACACTGAAGGGTCACAACCACCAGATCCTCCAGTCCCCACAATATTTTCAAAACTAGTTCTAACCCTTAGTTATTACTAACAAAATAACAGTAGGCTAATTCACGTAATTAAATAAGTTCAGTTGCAGTGCAGTTGCAGTTAAGTTTCGATCAAAACGGCCCTTTTCGTACTCTCGTAATTTTGGCAACCGCTGTCAGATACGCTCGCGTCAAGTTCGCGTCACGCGTGCGTTGTAGCGTTCATGTTATTTATATGACAATTACAAGAATAGGTACTATTTTGCTCTAAGACGTAAACTTAATTGCAACATGATTGCAACTGCACCGCAACTTAATTACGTGCAGATATGTTCGTGTGAGTATGAGTATTCTAAACAAAATTTTATGATCTAGGTAAGTAAGATATTGATGGTAAAAGATTTAAGTACAAACCTAAAACCGTAGTTTGTAACAATAAAATACAACCAAGGTCAAGTCCGTCCTTAGGACTTAAAACATTGTATCTTTATAACATTTTTACGATATTTTTATAGGCTCTTGCGTAACTCATGTTTATTTTGATTGACAACCCGAAACACAGGTTCCACCTAGTCCGGGTAACAATTTAATTATTAGCTCAATTTTACTTTCAACTTTTTTATTTTGTTTTTTTTTATTGTATGTAAAATTACGACTTGATTTGAATATATTTTTAATTTTTGTAGCTCCTTTATCGTCGTTGCCGCTGGCTATAACTACAACTAGCGCTATCTAGTGAAGAAAGTACGAGTCAAGGAGCGAGGAACGAACGTTGTCTTTGACATTCAAGCATTCATCTAAATATTATCTTCTTCGAATTTTTGAACGCGGTTGACTTGTACATACTCATCTTGTATCGTGCATTTAAAATTTAACAAACGTATTTTAAAATCGCAAATAATCAAAATCATTGAAAAGGAGTTCCGAAGCCCCCGTTCCTGTCCAATCGTTTTTAGCCGTATGGGCCTCATTCCCCTGCTACTTTCTCACCGAAAATCATTCGTAATCACGAGGGAATCATTGCTAAAGATATCAGGCAAGATGTAAGCGCAATACTATTTCAGATTAAAAAAAAAATCAATAAAGAGAATTAATAAAAAACAGTGGCTGGTATTTTAAATAATTTTTTTCTTAAATTGAGTTAAGAATTATTTCGGTTAGAGCCATAATTCTTCAGGACTCTAGAACTACTATTATTATTACTCACCGGACTGGAGGGGTGTAGCTCCCGCATGTGTACATTGTCAATGAACGACACGTGGTCTGGTGGGTGCCAGTCGAGGGAGTAGAAGATGCAGTCGAAGGTTACAGTGTCGAGGAGGCGGTTGATTGGTTCCACTACCTGCAACAGTAGAACAGAAGGTTAGACATTCACCTTTGAAAAGTCATGTGACACTTGTGTTAACCCTATACTCTTTGTTCTGTTCGATCTTTAGCTATAGTTTCACTATGACCCTGTCTAGGGGCTTGACAACTGCGGAAAATTTATTTATTTTATACTAGCTTCCAAGCACGGCTTCGCCTGCGTGGTACTTATTCTAAAAGTAAAGTCTACGTGTTAGACCATACCAAAATCTATGTCTGTGCGATATTTCACCCAATTCCGTCTAGTAATTTTTGTGTGTAAGAGTAACAAACTTGCATACATTCTTACAAATTTTCGCGTTATAATATTAATAGGATTTATAGTTTTAATCTTCTAAATATATAAAAGAAGCAACTGACTGACTGACATATCAACGCATAGCCCAAACCGCTGGGTCTGGAGACTCTAAATTTAGCACATAGGTACCTTATGGGGTCTAGGGGTGGGGTAAGAAAGGATTTTTCAAAACTCACCCTCTAAAGAGGTGAAACGGGGTTCCAAAGTTTGTATGAAGAAACAAGATTAGTGAGATCAATTTCGCGGGCGAAGCCACGGGCGGAAGCTAGTATTTAATAAAAATACAAAGGCATAAAAAAATTAAAAGTCAAAATCAAGCTAAACATCACTAAAAGTTCTGTATAAGTTGGGACGTCAAATACCTCAGTCCACCCGTGACCATGAAGTCTGAAAAGCCTGAACCTTCGGAATATAAAATGTAAAATATACCGCGATAAAATCCGTTAGAAAGTAGTTTTATTTCAAATTAATTATTGCCTAAAATATTGTACCCTCATTCCTCCGTGTAATGTACCCTATGGTACCAGATAACGAATATATTTCCATGAACCGCCTACACAAATAGCTACAATTTATTTTCTAGAAAAATTTCCAGTTAAGACGAACAATTGAACATCAGCTACTATTTATGGTTATTCAATGTCATCGTTCACAATTTACATGATTATTTTAGTTCTTTTTTACCTAATGTACAGTCGACAACACAAGTTCTAACCAAAAATGCGGTCCTATGTCTGGTGACGCCGTTAACGCTGCCGGATCACGGCTAAAGTTTTATATACACTTAAATAAATAAAATAAATATTCCGGGACATTAACACACACGATCACCTGGTCCCAAGCTAAGCAGAGCTTGTGTTATGGAAACCAGTTAACTGGTATATACTATACATATAATACTTTTCTTTTGTAAATATATGGATACTTATAATAGATATTTACACCCAGACTCGACACAAACACAAATGTTCATCACAAATGTTTGTCTCGGGTGGGAATCGAACCCACGACCTGCGGCGTGAAAAGCAAGCATCTTACCGACCACGCCACCGGCCGGCCCGTCGAAATAAACTACTAATACTTGATGTCAAAGTAAATAAATATTTATTCATAGCGTATAGCCCCCGATCGATGGACCGATTTTGGACCGATGGATGGACCGATTTTGATACGGTTTTTTTAGCTAAAAAGATGACGTGATACAGTTGGTGCTTAACTTAAAAATATGTGTAGGAAGTTATGCGAATTTAAATTTAGAGTTGTAATATTTATTATAACTGTAAATCTTTCCGTCTGGGTGTAGGTAACCATTTATATTTAAGTATGTATTTACAAAAGAACAGTATTACATGTAGTATATTAACAGTTATCTGGTTTCCATAGTACAAGCTCTGCTTAGTTTGGGTTCAGATGGCCGTGTGTGTTAATGTCCCACTATATTATTACAAATATTTTTTCTAGTTATAGAGAGAAATTTAAAGAAAAGACCATATTGTAGACGGTACACACGTTATTGTCTCAAAAGTTATAATAATTAAGTTAATTAATTATAATAATAATAATTAATTATCCTTAAATGGGCTTGCGCTTGCAATACAATGTAGTATACAATGGAACCACTCTTAATTAAGAATGATTTTTATTGAGTGTCACAGTTAAATGTGACTCTTTTACTGGTGGTAGGTTTCGGCCGTGGTTAGTGACCACCCACCTGACAAAGCCGCACCACCAAGCGGCTTTGCCGTGTTCCGGCGCGATGTCTGGTGACACCATGCAGAGAGGGTGGGTCGGAATTATTGGTCCTTTATATTCTTTATATTCCTTTATATTCTGGCTTTCACCGATAATCATTTGTAATCACGAGTGAATGGGTATACTGGGCTGGCGCGTTCTATCGTAGACTACATCGTTGCTTACCATCAGGCAAGTTGTAGTCAAGCGTCAGCCTATCGAAGAATAAAAAAACAAAAAAAGTGTCCATAGAAGTAATTACCTATATCTATTACATTATGTTTGTTATGTGTGTTGAATCAGAGCGACTTATTCGAAGCGTTTTAATCGGTTAGATATTCTGAAATTTTATAATACGTATAATTATTTTAAATTTGGTAATGGTCATTTCCCTAATATTATTTAGAAGTTTATTTTTTATTTAATAAATCACGTTACTTTTATTTTGGGTGGAAACTATCCTATTGTTTCACTCGAAGCAAAGCGAGCGATGCTTTAATAAATGTAAGTCACCTGTATCACAATGAGTATACGTAGGTACTATGACAATGTAATTTATTAAATTATGTATTGATTCACAATAACACAGAGGGCATACAAAGGAAAGTTTGTTACTTAACACAATCATTAATATTATTTAATTTGAATAATGCTGTTTAATTAACTTAATCGGGTTTTCGTGTCAGCATATAAAAAATATTTGTAATACCAAGTTTTGTTTGAAAAATTTTTTGGGAGAGACTTTTAAAAATATCAAGCTAAAAGTATTGGGATTCGAACCAGACTTGTATAGACCAGGCTAAAGAAAATCTACGGGGAGTTGGGTCATAACCTACCCCCCCCCATTTACTTTCTATAGCTACGTGCCTAATATGACCCTTATGTTCATAATTATAGAAATAATATCTGAAAATCTGCAAATAGCACCTGTTATTAACCTATTTATTCATTGCACTCGGAACACTAAAATTTCATCACAATCTTTGGAGCCGTTTTCGAAATTCAATAAACACGACTGGTTCGTTAAATATGATATTAATTATTAACTTGTGGCGTCGCATACCTAACGCCACTCAAGAGACATGACGTCATAGAAATCCTGAATCGCACAAGCTAAGTTTCATTTTTTTTTTGCTGATGACCTAACCCAATTAGCCTGAAGGGCCTCTATTGGTTCACCGGACTTTTTCGGTGAGCCGTCCAAGGACAGTCGAACCGATCAAGTACTGTGGCAACTGCCATGCTAAGTTTCACCGACGATTAGCATTATATACAACTTCCCGACAAGAACAGTGGGAGGGAGTACCGCGGTCGCCGGGCATCACAACTCGTCCGGCTGGAAGATCTTCCCTTTACACTGGAGGGTCACTACCACCCGATCCTCCAGTCACCTCCACAAACTTATAATTTAAAAATAATGTAATTTTAACTTTATTTTAATTATAGTGAAATAAATATTTCGTCTATTTTATAATACTATTTTTAAAATAAAGTTAGAAATAAAAATTATTATTTTAACTTTATTCTTAATTAATTACATTTAGAAATATAATTGAGAAATTATAATAATACCATAATTATGATCAATTAAAATGCATTACTAAAAGAAATAACAATTTATAGAAATTTAAAATTGAGTTATGCAAATTGAAGTGTTGCCGCTTTGTCTGGTGACATCGTTTAAAAGATGGGTCAGAATTGTTGCTCCTTTATGGCCTCCATATGAAGCCTCATTCCACTGCCACTTTCTCACCGAAAGAATCACGTAATTACGAGTGAATCGGTATATTGGACATGCGCGTTCCATCGTAGACTACATCATTGCTTAACATCAGGCAAGTTGTAGTCAAGCTCGAGCCTAATCTATAATATAAAAATGAATCGCAAAATGTGTTGGTAAGCGCATAACTCGAGAACGGCTAAACCGATTTCGCTAATTCTTTTTTAGAATATTCCTTGAAGTACGAGAATGGTTTTTATGCAGAGAAAAATAAAAAAAAAACTCCTCCGAAACAGCTTCACCGATTTTTATAAAATCTTAGGTATAGGTCGTATTCTGTTTACAGATCCGGCCACCTGGCACTGCTTTACCGGGCAGCACGACGTCCGCGGGATCCGCTAGTTCAGAATAAGTAATCACTGGCTGTGACAGTTCAACAATATTTTATCATTTTTGTATATATTTTCAGTAGCTACTAACTGAAAGCTACCTTCGTCCATGGGCCCTTTAGTTTGATTCCTCAAATGTGGTCCCCAGCTATTGTATCAAGTGACAATAAACGGGTACGCTTAAGCCGTGGTTAGTGACCACCCATCAAACGAAGTGTCCCGGTACAATATCTGGTCCTACAATTTCGGAAAAGTTGCCCCTTTATTGATTTCAACCGTATAGAACCTCAATCCATTTCTTTACGACTCCATTTCTCAACTTACTTTTTGCCGAAAATCCCTTGTAATCATGAGACATGGATATGCAGGCCACGCTTAGGTATGGGTTACAACTCCATGTAACCCCGTGTAATAAGTGTATGGCTATTTTCAGATGAGGTTCGTTAGTTTTAAATTTAGGGCAAGTAAGCAGCAAGACGACCTCGGTAGTCGAGCGGTGTAAGCCGTCCGATTGGGTTATACTGTGCCCGGGAGGTCGCGGGTTCGATTCCCGCCCAGGACAATATTTGTGTAACAACAAAAAATTGTTTTGGTGTCTGGTTGGTTGAGGGACTGCCCTCCGTGCCTCGGAGAGCACGTTAAGCCGTCGGTTCCGGTTGTCATTTAACACATCTATGACAATCGTTACATGTAGTCAGAAGCCAATATAATCTGACACCTGGTCTAACCATCTCGGCTACTGGTTGCCTACGGGTTTCGAGGTCTGATGGCAATCGCTCGTATAATTCTGGTAGCTAGCCGCATCAGGTTAGACTGGGAGCCGACCCCAATAGAATTGGGAAAAAGGCAAGGGGAATGATGAAGCAGCAATGAGCCAATGTCAAAAGGTTTTATTTAAGCTGGCTCCCAAAACCCTCGTCAGGTATGTAGCATTAATTTAAGTATACAAAATAGTATAAAAGGTAAAACGGTACAAAAACACAATGCAAGCAATAATGACCCCTATTGTTGTGAAGTATACGCCATTCTATTGAACGACAGTATTTGGGTGCGAAGGTTATGTTTTCAATAGCTATGTTAACAAAATTAAACTTTGCTTTGTGTGAAATTGATGTTTCATTTCGATAAAATTGATCATTTAAATGGAATCAATCTCGTTTAATACAATACTAGTAGCACCATATGCTATGTCACTGGCGTCACAAGAACTATAAAGTGTTGCTGCCATTTGAAAATGCTTGAATTTAATATATTTCCATAAATACAAGCTAATTACAGTAAAGCAAAAGATTTCAGAAAAGCATATAGGTCCCTGTGGTCTACTGAAATTAGTAATCGGTCATAATACACCGATAGATTTCGGCCATGGCGGCCACATAACGTTTGGACACGTCGAAACGAAAGCCGTGAAATGAATGGACCAAATACTGCTACTCCTGGCGTGTAGCGGCCTGTACCTCCATGATGCATCTATGGCGCAATTTGAAAGTAACTCAGTCTTTTCACGCTTAATCTGTTGAACCAAGTCAGATGATACTAAGTATAGTAGGAGATAGTTTGAAAATCCGAGTGCGCTGAGTTGATTGAATTTAAACATTATCCGACTTCGTACTAGGAGACAGAAAGCTAGGTCATCATTTTTTATATCGCTGCAGCACATCTTAAGAAGACCTTGAAAAATTGTTTGCAATGCCTACGCTTGCTGAGTAAATTTAGAATAGACTTCATTTAATAAATATTTTCATCTTCGCCAACAGAAAACATTTCATTCTATGACGCAAGTGCAACGAGTGAATGCATTAAAAATCATAATTCCTAGACACGCAAAAAGTTAACGATAAACGTTCAAACAAACTTTTTGGCTAAAATCCAAATCAATGAAAGTACGAGGGTGCGTTTTTAAGTCCGCGGAATGAGAGGGTTGTGGGGGGGGGATTACACTCATTAGGGTCGTAACGTATTCAGTGACTCATAATTAGTATAAATACGAGGTTTCATTGCAATTAGACAATTAGTCTTTGAGTTATCGTCAATCAAGCAACATAATCGGGAGTGAAAAGTGAAATATGGAAAAAATCGAATATCATGCCGTTATAAAGTTCCTTACCAAGCAAGGAAAAACAGTTGCGACCATAATGAATGAGATGGCATTGGTTTACGGTGACTCTTGTCCAGGAAAAACCATGGTCTACAAGTGGCACAATTTATTTAAACAAGGAAGGGAATCCATTGAAGACGATCCGAGGCCGGGCAGGAGTATCGAGGTGACCACGCCAGAACTTATACAAAAAGTTGAAAAAATTGTACTGGAAGATGCTCGACTAAAGAAGAAACAACTCGCAGAAATGGTTGGAGTATCCGATACAACCATTTTTAAAATTCTTCATGATCATCTTGGCATGACTAAGGTCAGTGCAAGATGGGTGCCAAGAATGCTCACGCCGCCCCAAAAACAACAGCGCGTACAGTGTTCACGTGCATTTTTGAACCTCTGTAATGAAGACAAGGATGATGTATTGAGTCGAATTGTTACTGGAGACGAAACTTGGGTTCATCATTATGAACCTGAGTCGAAACAAGACTCCATGCAGTGGCATAAAAAGGGCGCAGCACCCCCTAAGAAGTTTAAGGTGTCACAGTCAGCTGGGAAAATTATGGCAACGGTCTTTTGGGACTCGGAAGGAATATTATTAATCGACTATAAAGATAAAGGTGTTTCTATAACCGGGGAATACTACGCTTCAATATTAGAGCGACTTAAAGAAGCCATTAAGGAAAAAAAGACGGGGAAAATTGACGAAAGGTGTGTTGCTTTTGCACGACAACGCGCCCGTTCACAAGAGCCGCGTTGCGTTGGCTGCCCTGCATAAGGTGGGCTTCGATATTTTAGAACACCCACCCTACAGCCCAGACCTGGCCCCAAGTGATTATTACCTGTTTCCAAAAATGAAAAAAGAACTACGGGGTAAAAAATTTACCACCGATGATGAAGTCAAGGAGGCAGTTTCGGCGTATTTTGTAGACAAAGAGAAATCTTTTTTTTATGAGGGTATTAATATATTAATTGAAAGATCTGAAAAATGTATTCGTCTTGCAAGTGAATATATTGAAAAGGAAAAATAATTTGGTTTTTTTATTTCCACTCTTTATCCCCCATTCCGCGAATATAAAAACGCCCCCTCGTATGTACTAACCGAAAAAGCGCATTTACTAATGATTTCCTTTCCGCTGTAGCGACCTTGGAGGCAATGCAGTTCCTCACGAGAATGCAACTTTGTTGATAGACAAATAGATAAATAGATTCTACCTCTATTTTTTATAGTCACGAAATACGGTAAAAGGTAACTAATGATCACTTAATAATGATAATAATAATGATGGTAATAATGATCGTCCGTGGGTGTACACCTTTAATTGAATCCTCGCACGTGGTCTCCGGGTGGAACAAATCAGGTGACAATAAACTAGTAGTAGGCTTCGGCCGTGGTTAGTGACCACCCACCAGACAAAGCCGCACCGCCAAGCGGCCTTGCCGTGTTCCGGAGCGATGTCTGGTGACACCATGCAGTGAGGGTGGGTCGGAATTGTTGTTGCTTTAAGGTTTCTAACTATATCGAAGCTCACCGATAATCATTCGTAATCACAAGTGAATCGGTATACTGGGCTGGCGCGTTCCATCGTAGACTAAATCATTGCTTAACATCAGGCAAGTTGTAGTCAAGCGCCAACCTATCGAAGAATAAAAAAAAAACCTTGCGAATCAAGAATATTGCCTAACAGTTTGGGAACATTGCGGAGTCGGTCAAATCAGTAGAGCTACTATCGAAGAAGCGTCATCTCTCAAATATTTTAAAGACGTCAAGCGTTGAAAAGAGCGACATTTTTTCAACTGAAATCAACTGTGAACAGGGGGCTATAGTCAAAATTATGTTTTGCTACTTAGGCGCTTCTGAACTATTGTTGACGTCACAATGGAAAATCTGTCTAAATTCACATACGCCGGAACAAGCTGGGATGTCCTACAATGTATATTCATGCTGGTTTCCAGTTCACATTACCTACATTGTCATCGAGCAGTTGAACCAACGTTGATATATTTAAAGGGATTTCATTCAGATTCGGAGGTTTATGCCTAATCAATTAGGCTGTATTGCTCCATTCTGGATTGCCCCGAGAATATAGCCTGCTTGTGCCAATATTATAAACAATAATAATAATTTAGTGGGACATTAACACACACGGCCATCTGATACTAAACTAAGCAGAACTTGTACTATGGAAACCAGATAACTGGTAATATATTACATATAATACTTTTCTTTTGTAAATACATACTTAAATACAGATATCTACACCCAGACTCAAGACAAGCAGATGTGTTCATCACACAAATCGAACCCACGACCTGCGGCGTGAAATGCAAGTATCTTACCACCCTCTCCACTGACCCGTCAAATCAACGGCATTATCTACTCCATCAGTGACCTATCATGAAGTGCCTAACCTTTAAAAGAAAAACCAATTTCAGAAAACCAAATTCAATATAACCCGTTCATAGCCGTGCCTGGCACAGTGGCTCTATAGCTGATGGTATAATTGCGATCTGCCGCGATAGGTGTTAGTTTGGAGCGGTACAAATTAAGTTTCGCGTTTTTGGCAATTCGTTTTAACAAGCAATTTCGTAAATGATTGTGGGCTATTGCGTAACATTAAGGTGTATTTTAGGAATAATGGGCTTTCGAGGGGTTGTAAATTGATTGATAGGTTGATTGGAGTTTAATATCATTGCCGTACAACACTTTCAGTTCTTCAGAAGCTTAATCTTATCAAATATTTTGGTTATCTAATTTCTTTAGTAATTACACAGTTTTAGACCTGTAAATACACTAAATCCACTTTGTTCTCATAAATTAATCTCCACTATAAGTATTCTTATGGTTTTGAAATAAAACTATGTATAACGGATTTTATCGCGGTTTTAAAGTCTTTTCAGACTTCATGGTCACGGGTAGATTATTCAATGTGTGATATTCGAGTAAATCTAAGAAAATACTATATTCTTATGGTTTTATAATGTACTAGCGGAAGCGACAGGCATTGACCTGAAATATTATCAAGCTAGATACGGACTGCAGCGCCATCCTCCAGACTAATTTGTGAATCTAAACCATCCAAAAAATCATTCAAATCAGTGGCATACACACGTACAGTAGATATAAGTTCCAATTAGATGGTAATTTCCCCGTACTGTGCTATTTTTTCTAAACCATTCACATTTACAAGTAACTTCACCATTTAAGACATTTAAAAAGGTTTTGGAGCTAATTTGGTAAACCTTTAAAGAGGCTTTGGGTATAAAAGGCTTCGTAAGTTTTTTAAAAGGTTTCAGGAAATCGAATCAACTGTTGATAATAATAATAATAATAATAATATAGTGGGACATTAACACACACGGTCATCTAATCCCAAACTAAGCAAAGCTTGTACTATGGAAATGATATAACTGGTAACATACTACATACAATTTTGTAAATACTTAATTAAATATAGATAATTACACCCAGACACAAGACAAACAGACGTGTTCATCACACAAATGTCTGCCTCGGGTGGGAATCTAACCCATAACCTACGGCGGCGTGAAAAGCAAGAAACGTACCGACCACGCCACCGGCCCGTTGTCATTCCAACTTTAGTTTCATTTACCAAAGCAGTTTCGCAAATAGCGAATCGATAAGTATGGTAGCATGTCATGGCTGCGAAACGATATCATTCCCACTGTTCGACTGCAGATAGCATGCAGCACGAGTTATGGCACCATCACCGTTGCGATACAAAAGTGTTAGATGGTGATATTCACGCGATGTTGTTTTGATCTCTCTGATAGTGTCTAACGCTTTTATAACTCGGAAAATATTCTGATTTTCTGTGTCAATTTCAATACTGTAAAAACAGTAATTTTTATTTAATTAAATTAGCCAATAGTAGAACAGGAAAATGGGAAAACAGAATAGTAAATAGGGAAACAGAAAAAAATGCCAGATGACCCTTTTTTTCAGGTACTGCAGATAGTTGCAAAAACTGATTACTACATTTACAGCTACTTTTACGTGGTTAATAGAGTAATGTTGCTTTACAGTCGATTATTTACAGTTTTGGTTACTGTAACATAACATTATCTTCTTTGCAATCCGGGTAAATTCACTCAGAGAACACGTAAATATATCTCACTTACCTCTCTTCCCACTGCTAGGCATCGGTCTTCTCTCAATTATCTTACGAGTTGAGAATTAAGGCCTTAATCCACACACACTTGCCAAGTAAGCGTTGTTGGATGTCACATGTCCTCGAATGGTTAGTTCATAGACATGCCGGTTTCCTCACGATGTTTTCCTTCACCGATATTGAGCACCGGCGATGAAACAATTCACACAAAGATGTGTGGGCACGACTGGGATTCGAACCCGCGACCTTATATTTCTAAGGTGAGGCCCGTACCGCTGCGCCACCGCTGCTCAATATGTCTACTTTGGAGCTAATAAGGTCGAGGGGGCATGTGTTAGTATCGCCTTTTTCAGGAGATTTGTGCGCGAGATTTTTCCTCTGCGACTAAATTTTTTCTGTTAAGGAAACCTAATACACCTCTTTATTTGTCTCAGCATTCGAATACGTGACTTCACCACGAGTCTGGTAAATATTTGAATTTAAATTAATGATGTTTTGAAGTTTCAAGGATATATCTCAATGGGCCTCTAGTGCGAACAATAGATCTCAACCAATGGGATGCGCTTGAGTGACTTATAACAATCACGGGATTGGATATCAATATGTAGAATACCTTTACAAATTACCTATAGGTTATACATCTGTATACATATTTGTTCCTTTTAGCTAGTGCCTAACGCACGGTCACGCGGAACATTTATAAGGGTCCCTATAAATGTTCCGCGTGACCGTGCGTAGCGTGAGCCGATGTAGGACAGCACCTTTATCCTTCGTTAGTCGTTCATTAGCATTGTCATTCTAATTAACTATCTTCTTAAAACCATGTTATATTTCTAATTAAAATTACTGTGTAAAAATATTCTGGGACATTCTGGGACATTAACACACACACGGTCAACCGGTCCCAAGCTAAGCAGAGCTTGTGTTATGGAAACCAGATAAAAAACCTTTTGATTTAGAGTAGGTAATCTTGAAATAATATGATCAAATGGAACTAGAAGTTGATAGAGGCCCAGCATTTATAATAAAATTAGTCTGACTACTTAGTACGTCACCACATTTCTGTGCACCAGGATCGACAACGGCGCCGTGAAGAGATTCGCGGATTTGAACCCGGCCAAGTCCCGGGACACCTAAACTGTCTTGGATCCCGCATGAATTCAGTCAGAAAGATAATAGGAGGAGTTGGAAAGTTACATTTTTTTGCGATTTGTGGCTCTTTTGTATTGAAGGAGTGATTTATATCGTGTCTACATTATTACATCTCAATACTTCCTTGTTTACTGATAACTTTAATGTTCACTGTTGTTGTAATGAAGATAAAATCATTATTATTATGAACTTTGGGGCTTTGAAATGAAACTATTTTATAACGAATTTTATCGCGATTCATTTTAGATTTTAAAAAACATCCTAATTTCAACAGACAAAATAGTAGGAATATACCAACTGCTTGGAATGTGATTAAAAAGTTTGGATGTAAAATACCTCAGTCCACTTTAAAAAAAAAAATTGAAGTTCGGTATTTAAAATCTCGAATAAAGCGCGATAAAATCTGTTATAACATAGTTTTATTTCAATGTGTGTTATTCGCGTAAATTTAAGAAAATACTAACTTAGGGGCTGTCTCCACGAGCAAGAGAATCGCGGCGATAATCTTCGAACTTCGAGTCACGTACCTATTTCTATATACTTTCTGAGAGCCGTCGCGTCGTCTCCACGAGTGTATGGCAATATGATAGTGTCGCCGCGATTCTGTCGCTCGTGGAGACGGTCCCTTAGGCTTTTTTTGTCGAGTTACGACCGATATGTCCTTCAGAACTTTTACGCAAATAAGAGCCGCATATCTATTTGTGTAAAAAATGTACCATTCAGATATATCCAAGGGCTATTGATTTAACAAACTCATTGATTGTCAGTGTGTGCGATTGGATACTAGTTATAGGGCTGTCAGTTTCGCAAATCTATTAATCGACGAACCACACCAACTTTTTTTTAAAAGCATTTATTTAACTTCTCGCAATCAATATTTCACCTACGTCCACTAAAGCTATTGAGATAAAATATTGCATACACGTTTAGTTCTGATGACAATACAAGATTTAATAAATGCCGCCATTTTGAATCAAATATGGCGGACGTTACAAAATGGCGACTTATCGTTTTCATAACAACCCCTACAATATGGTATCAAAAATGGCGGGTCTAGCTCATAATATCGAAAGTCAGTACGAGGTAGCGTACCAACGATTTGGAGTACTGTCGATGTAGCGTACCATCGATTTAGGGTACTGTCGATAATTAGCCCGTCGATGGAACGTTTTCGATACAGCGACCATCGATGTAGTGACTTTCGATATTATGAACTAGAGCCCCCGATAAAAGATATCTTATTATTACTATGGAAACTGAAGGACAATAACACGGATCTTCTCACAACTATCTTAAGGGTTCAAATAGTCAGAGTTTAGGTACGCTTGACTGGCCTGGTGGCGTGGTGGTTAGCGACCTTGACTGCTACGCCGATGGTCGTGGGTTCGATTCCCACCCAGGACAAATCTATGAGCGATGAGCACGATTATTTGTTCTTCTATGTCTGGACGTAATTTATCTATAATATGTATGTATTTACAAAAAAAAAAAATTTTAGTAGTATATCCGTTCTTATTACCCATAACACAAGCAAATATAATAGCTTAATTTGGGACTAGATGGCGCTGAGAGTATATAGGTGAAAATTGGGGGCTGAGTCGCCTTTGTCCGTGGGAGTGCACCTTTTATCTGAATCCGACACGTGGCCCCCGGGTGGCGCAAATCAGGTGACAATCAACTGGTAATTAAGTTTACTTGTAATTAACTGGTGGTAGGCTTCGGCCGTGGTTAGTGACCACCCACGGTTTTGCCGTGTTCCGGTGCTATGTCTGGTGACATCATTTAAGAGGGTGGGTCGAAATTGTTGCTCCTTTATGTTTTCTAACCACATGGAGCAACATTCCACTGCCACCTTCTCACCGAAATTTATTCGTAATCACGAACGAATCGGTATAATGGGCAGGCGCGTCCCATCGTAGACTACATCATTGCTTAACATCAGGCAAGTTGTAGTCAAACGCAGGAATATTTCAGGATAAAGAATATATATTTTTAAAAAAATATATAAATGTTGAAAATCTCCTGAGTACCTTTTTAGTCAGCTTAGAATGGCCGCCGTTGTCGGAAGAACGGCTAGGGGGGTATTATTTGCATTACAAATCCATCTACCCGTGAGTAAACTCTTTATTGAAACTATTTTTTTTTTATAAACGCACGTTGACAACCCTAGTGAGTGTACGTCACGTCAGAATGCTTCTACAAGTGTTAGTTAAAGGAAAAACTGTACACAGTTTTCCCCATTTAATATTATAAATGCGAAAGTGACTCTGTCTGTCTGTCTGTCGCACTTTCAAGCCAAAACTATTAAACCGATTTGGATGAGAATTGGTATGTAGATAGTTTGAGACCCGGGGAAGGACATAGGATAGGTTTTATCCGACTGCGCAAAAAGAGGTTAATAGTTTAGTGCGATAAGGAACATACGCGCGGGAGGAAAGCTAGAACTCAAAAGTATCACTACATAGTATAAAACAAAGTCGCTTTTTCTGTCCCTATCTTTAAAACTACGCAACGGATTTTGATACGGTTTTTTTAATAGAGTGATTCCAGAGGAAGGTTTATAAGTAAAACACATTGCACCCGCGCGAAGCTGGGGCGGGTCGGTAGTATACATATAAAAGAAAGTCGTGTAAGTTACACTAAAACCAGGGGGTTACGGGAGCCACATGTGACACAAATGTGACCATTACTTGAGTAACCTAACATATATCTGTCTGTCTGTGGGCATTATAGTTTAGAAATGGATAATTTTGATGGTTTGTTTTGCCAAGACAGACTTGATCGAGTGTTCTAAGCGTGGAAAGTGTGTGTTAAAATTTATAAATTTAATGTTTTTTTTTGTCAAATACCAATATCTACCCGTGTGAAGCCGGGGCGGGTCGCTAGGTATGAACAAATGACAGTACAATAGGTACCTATGTATTAAGGCCTTAACTGGAAAGACCCGTGCCCAGCAGTGAGTCAGTAAAAAATAATTATTAATATCGGTTCATAACGGGCCGGTGGAGTGGTCGGTAAGATACTTGCTTTTCACGCCGCAGGTCGTGGGTTCGATTTCCACCCGAGACAAACAGTTGTTTAAATATGTCTGTTTGTCTTGTGTCTGGGTGTAATCTATACTAATATTATAAATGCGAATGTAAGTTTGTTTGTTACGCTTTCACGCAAAAACTACAGAACCGATTTGGATGAAATTGGGTATGGAGGTAGTTTGAGACCCGAGAAAGGACATAGGATAGTTTTTATCCGACTGCGCAAAAAGAAGGTAATGTTTTGGCGCGATAACCAACATACACGCGGGCGAAGCTACGAGCGGTAAGCTAGTTATCTATATAGTACATATATATATTTACAAAAGAAAAGTATTATATGTATCTAGTATATTACCAGTTATCTGGTTTCCATAGTACAAGCTCTGCTTAGTTTGGGATCAGATGACCGTGTGTGTTAATGTCTCACTATATTATATTATTATTATTATTAAAACCGACGAAATTATGCGCAATCACACATAAAAAGCACGTAAGTTTCAGGGTTATCCGCGATTTTCCTGGGACTACATCATCAGGTCTTAACATGGTGCCGATGGGACCACTGCAGAAGTCTACTCTTTTAAAAAAAAAGAATTTAAGAAAAGAAAAAAAGAAGAATCGGTTCACAAATGGGGGAATAATCGCTGTACATATACGGCTACACATCGAGCTATACATTTCCAGTATAAGCTGATCTCGCATTGTATAGGATTTCGAACGAGATGTCCGTTTATACTACAGAAAATGTATAGGTTGTTGTGTAGTCGTGTGTACATAATGAAATAAAACAATTTTCGGATTGACGGATCTAAAATCTAAAATAAACCGCGATAAAATCCGTTAAAAAGTAGGTACCTAGTTTTATTTCAATGTGTGATATTCGCGTAAATCTTACACAATACTTCGTGTGTAATAAAAAAACAGTAGAACATGTAACCTTCATCTTTTTTTGGAAGTCGGTTAAAAAGGGTTGAAATGATGTTTGTTTGCCGAATGCTAATTTAATAGCAAATATAAAAAAATCAAAGTTCTTTAAATTATAGAAAATATAAAAACTAAAAAAAAAAATCAAAATTCTATAGATGATTCCGATAACAGTTTTCGCGTACCTATGCTAATGTTGACTGAGGCAAGACACGACATTACTTAACAACAGACAAGCAATATATTATGGTTATAATGTTACCTACGAATTTCCCTTCCGGTGTTTTATAAATTAGTCAGTGGGACATTAGTACCTACTTATTATTTAAGTAGTCTTACAAATGCGTAAGAGAGTCACGTGTGTAGCACTTCTAAGCAGAGTAAAAGAAAGTACATTTTCATCTTGAAGGGGGTCCCTCGCTTCTAAGGAAACCAGTCTCGTTGAGCTGACCTAAGTCGACGTCATTCACATGTACCGCGCCCCTTGTGGGTAGTAAATAGTAAATATTGCAACACAATATACTCAACAATAAGGTATTTGCAGAAACGCCAGATGATCTTGTCGAAGGATTTGTTGAGCTCTATCTCCTGTCATAGATACATATTATTTTTTCTATGCTCCTGTGTAGAGCCTAATGTATTCTATAATTATTTATTTTATGAATATTAATTTCGTGTTTATACAAACATGATTGATTGATAAGAATATTTATATACTAATATAAGAGCCAAAGAAGTCTGAGAATAAAATATTTTAATATCAACTTTTTTTTTATTCAATATACAGTGTGGCGACGACGACCTCATCACAATAACGTAGCCACTATAGTTGCTGTAGGTTTTAAAATAAAAAGAAAATAGATTTCAATAAAAATAAAAAAACTCATTTTTCGAACAAAATATATTTATTTTGTTCGATAAATGAGTTTTTTTTTTCATTATGATTCAATTACGCGACGACTGCGTGCAGAAGGAAGTGCTTTCATCAATGAGTCGCGCGCGCGCCTCTCGTCGGCTTCAAGCAGATATATGTTCATTGCAAAGTAAGAATCCTAAAAAGATGTTTTTTGCAATTATTTTAGAATAGGGTATAGAATACACAGAGTGATCTATTTACATAATTCATAGTAAATACTGAATACATAGTTTTTCTATGCAAAGTGTACGACGAGGCATATACCGCTTATCCTTGCATACCTACATGTCATTTATTACCTGGATATTATAGAGTACCTTCTATTGTAATATATTATCTTGGGATACTGGAAATCACACAGAATAATAACAACCTAGGAAATATAATAATGTGTAATTTAAAATCACATACCTCGCCTCCGTCATGCTGTGCGTTACACTTGCTAATGCTGAGGGTGCCCGAGATGAAGTCGTTCTGCACGTCCACTATCAGGAACGCGCTCACCGGCCGCACGATCTGACACAAAACACGATCATCAACCACCGCTGTCTATAAACTACAACCGAGGCCGACAGCTTTATAATCCGACCGTTTAACTCGCGTATCGCCATCTGAGGTACAAAGTCATAAAACATTAATTAAATCTCATAAAGAACTATTTAACCACAGATAAAAGTAATGTCTATTAAGTAAGACTATTCGTCACTAATATCCATATCGCTTGAATCATCATCACTGTCTGTGCAGCTTGAGGAGTCAGAATCTTGGCGATAGGCGATACGCGAGTTAAACGGTCGGCCTATAGGTAAGAATACTTCAAAACAGATTAAGAACAGAACAGATTTAGTAGTGCTGCCAATAAGATATGAAACAAAAACCAAATTGGCAGATTTTGGGTACTGGTTCATACTGTATTGGTAGAACTAGGCCTTAACCCACCACTGCAATCCCTCCATGCGCCACTTCTACTTTTTTTATCTTAAAATAGGCTTGCGCTTGACCACAACTTGCCTGATGTGAAGCAATGATGCAGACTACGATGGAACGCGCTTACCCAGTAAATACCGATTTACTCGTGACTTAAAGACCGGCAGATTGTAGCTATCTACTCCTGTAAGCTAGGAGCGATAGCGGCGCCGTAAAGAGACTCGGGATTTAAACCCGGCCAAGCGCGTTCCATCGCAGACTGCATCATTACTTCACATCAGCCAAGTTGTGGTCAAGCGCAAGCCTATTTTAGATTAAAAAAAGTTCCGGGACACCTAAAACTGTCTTGGATCCCGCACAAATTTAATCAGATTGATAGTAGGTGGAGCTGGTCCTAGTAATAACTACGGCATAATCGTTTGAATGATTTGTAACAAGATTGGTATAATATACCGCCCCAGATAACGCTTGCAACTGTCGAGCATAATGTCACGTTGATTATCCCGAAGACCACACTCCCGCATATGTGATATGGGGCTGTCCATTAATCACGTGATCTTGTTTTAAACATTTTTTAACACGACAATATTGCCGATATTGATATCGGTGAAGGGAAACATCGTGAGGAAAACCAGAGTGTCTAAGTCGGCAGCGGAGATGAAACAATTCACACAAAGATGGGTGGGCACGACCGGGACTCGAACCTGTGACTTTATATTTCACAGGCGAGGCTCATGTTACTAGCTCACACACTATACTATGTAACTAACTCCCACAACTGCACTCACCACTTTAATCCAGTGATTCCAGCAGAATGTAAACTCTTCTTTGTCAATAAACCCATCATTGTTCTTGTCGAAGACTTGGAAGATATGCCGGGCTCTCTCCTCCGAGAGGGGGTAGATGTGACCCTTATCGTTGCGGAACAGCGCCTTGCAGATCAGACGGAACTCGTCTAGGTTCAATTTCCCATCTCTGGTGAAATGTAAAAATTATAATTCATAACACAAAATTAGAGGCAGCATTCATGCAGCAAGGTAGTGGTAAACGGTCATGAGAACCCCTAGCAAAATATTAATTTTGTACCTCTAAACCATTCATTCATATCCTAGGACCTGAGGGCTGAGTCACCTTCGTCCATGGGAGTGCACCTTTCTTCTGAATCCCAACACGTGGTGCAAATCAGGTGACAGTCAACTGGTCATTATGTTTACTGGTGGTAGGTTTCAGCTGTAGTTAGTGACCAACCACCAGACAAAGCTGCACCGCCAAGCGGCCTTGCTGTATCCCGGTGCGATGTCTAGTGACACCATTTAAGCGGGTGGGTTGGGACTTGGGACTTTTGCTCCTTTGTTGTTTCTAACCATATGGAGCCACATTCCACTGCCAGAAAGTGAAAATCATTCGTAATCCCGAGTGAATCGGTATGTTGAGCAGGCGCGTCTTATCATAGACTGCATCATTGCTTAACATCAGGCAAGTTGTTGTCAAGTGCAAGGATTTTATTATTTCATACTAATAAAAAAAGTCCTCTGGCACAAGCGACGAATCGTGGTATCCGGGCACAGATCTTGCATGTCAGATACAACAGGTTTCTGATAAATATGTATTAAAAAGTAAAACTATGTATCTAGTGATTTTTTTTTAAATTCTATGTAGCTAGATGCGCCTTTGCGCTGTGCAGTTGTTTTATTAACAAAACGCTGCGCTGGTCAAGAGTGCGACTTTGAAACGCAACTACTGCCCCCATACCAAACCAGGTTTGTGAAAAAATAACCGATATTTACATGAATCTATAAAAAAAAATTATAATCGATTTTCTACATATTAAAAATCGACTTTTAACAATTCGATTATTTTACTTACTCTCATTTTTTTTCACGCATTGTTGGATTAAGCCAATACAATGTAGCCAACCAAACTACACATATTAATGGAATTTTTCAAACAGTGTCATCTGAGCGATAAATGAAAAAAAAAGAACCTGTGGTCACTAAACGTAAAAAGTAATGTCACTTGTCAGTCGAAAAATGGCGCCAATATTGTTCCGTAATAAGTTATTATCAATTTGTTTTTCAGTTTTATAACTGGTTGTCTTAGTTATTATCGACAAGATAATTTTATTATTAATAGTAATAATAACCATTTATTGCAGATTACAAGGCCCATATAAAATATAACACTATGAACAAATACAATATTAAATTTCATTTAATTATAAAGTACAATATTCACTTTTTGAATAGTTACAAAAAAAATTGACCAGTCATATATTTTTTAGTATTTCTTTTGCAATTTTGATTATTTATGAATTGATTTTCGTACTAAGGAAAATAATTGATTATTATAAAATTGATTATTTGTTTAGAATACCACATCCCTACCCCGAATGTGCATGCTCCTGCTGTGGTGCTGAAGAAAAGCATGATTTAGAGGATTTGAACCCGCTTTAGGGGAGCCACAGTATTCACAGTATGGATGCTGTTTCAGGTATATACACAACAGCTCCAAATATTTGATTAACGATGTCAGTGATTTTACTAATCTTTTAGTTAATTTATTTAAATTTGATACTGGCAACATTGTGTAATTCTGCAGAAAAATTAAAATACAAACAAATAAATGTTTGTGTAGTGATTCAAAACTTATAAAAAATATAATCTTAAAATTTTAATATTAATAAAAATAAACTAAAACTGTAATAAATCAATATTATATATCAATAAAATATTAATAAATTTCAATTTAAATATGAATTTAACTTAGTATTGTAAACTGTTATTTCAAATTTATAATAATAATAATTAAGTATTGTCTTGGATTTATGCGAATATCACATTGAAATAAAACTACTTTTTAACGGATTTAACGGAAGGGATGAAACATCGGGATCTAAAATATAAAATAAACCGCGATAAAATCCGTTAAAAAGTAATTTAATTTCAATAACATTTTACTTTATTTGCAAAAGAAAAATAGTAGAATAAAAATTAATTTAATTGCTAAATATCATTAAAAAATAAATGCTCCAACAGTCACTTTAGTTTGAGTGATGTATCCATGATATTGTATAATTATTTTCTTACTCATTTTTAAAACATTACAAAGATATTATGCTAAATTTAAAAACACAAGTAACAGTAACATTTTTGCATAATTTATAATGAATTAAACTACAAAGTAAAAAAATCTTACCTACATAGTCATACAAAACCTTTATTAAACTTGCAGTTAAATAACTTTTCGGTAAACTTTTCAGTCAGAATTAACTGAAAAATATTTACGTTTAGCAAACATACCCATCTTTGTCAAATGTCTCGTAGCAGGCGTCCATGTCGCTGCAGGTGAAGTCTTGCAATGGAGAACCGTTGCCAACGACCGACATTGGTAGTTTGATCGAACTGAGTCGCCAGCCATCGCGACAAACGTTTATAAACAAGTCCAACATTACACCAACTGTGACTAACCTAGACCTGTTACGAAAACAATATTTTTAACAAGTTAAATACCTGTAATATTTTTAAATACATTTATATATTGAGATTAAATATTGCTGTAAGTTTTGAGAATAGTTTACCAGTCATAGAGCAGGATTCTAAAAATTAAATAATTGTATAAACTTTTCTTTAAAACAGAATCAATTAGCCACCAAAACACCGAAGTCCATTTTTTGACACTGACACTGTCATGCATACCTATGACATGACAGCACAGACTACTTAGAGAACCTTCTCTAAGTAGTTTGCGCATTGTCATATGCACAAGGAGGTTACTATTAACAAGACTGTGTACCAAAAATTTTTGTTTAGCTAAACTGAGATCTAGTATCTTATTAATAGGGTAGATATTTCATTAAAATCATTTACTAGATAAAAGCGGTCAAAGCGAGAGGGCTCCTGCTGGTAGTGTGTCCTTGTCTAACGTCTTGCCAAATTAACAAATCCTTAATGTTGGTAGAAATGGTAGAAAATGTTATATTTTACTTTTATATGATTTTTGGAAACGGACAGTTCTTAAACGTTAAAACTTATTGAAATATTTAAACAGTTTTATAATTAAATATGAATTCGTTGTATTTTGAAAATATTTCATTAATTCTGTTTCATAGTAGTACTTATTTATTGTTTGGGCTTGGTAATACTAAATGTAAGATGGTGATTGTTCTTTTGGTTGTTTTGTCGACTCAGAGATGGGCGGTGAGTAAATACTGTTTTAGTATTTACTGAGTAAAAAGTAAAAACTGAGTATTTACTCATTTCTACTCAGTATTTACTCTAAAGCATGAGTAAATACTTTTGACAATAGTGGAGTGTCTTTTTGCGAACTGACTGCTATGCCGGAGGTCGGGGGTGCGATTCCCGCCCCGAACAAATCTTTGTGTGATGAGCATGATGGTTTTTTTTTAGGTCTGGGTTAAAATTTATCTATAAATAACGGACCCGGTTGACGTCGTCCTGCCCGGTAAAGCAGTGCCATCTACCGGGTCTCAGACCTACCTAACAACCACCCAAATATAACCACGGCAGTTTAAGTCATGAGTACTAATTGCTTTTCCTTCGGCTTTCCTTCTATAATATCTCGCCCAGTTTTCGGCCGTGACTTTCTCTTTCGGATAACTTCTGTCTTTCTAATTTTCCTTTCCCAATTTCTTATTTTTATCTTTTTTTCTTAAAAAACAATCTCGTACTTCAAGAAATATTCTAAAAACAGAATTAGCGAAAGCAGCCGTTCACACGTGATGGCGTGACCAAGGGAAATAGGGATTCAATTTTATATAAATAGATAGATTAGTGACCGACCAAAAGTTCGGTTTCGGTTGCGGCAAGTTTCGGCAGAAAAATGCAGCTGCTATGCCATTTCCGTTTTCGGCAGAAAAAGTGCTGAAACTGAACGAAAAAGTAAGCAATTTTCTGAGTAGACTGCGTTTTGAAGAGCGTAGTATAGCATACCCTCCAGTTACGTGGAGTGACGATCTGCGAAAGATAATCGGCAAGCCGATAACAGGGTGAAATGAATTGTATTGGTAGAGATCTATGTCCAACCGTGGACTGCAATAGGCCGATGATGATGATGAACCACCAAAACAACTTATACTATGTGTGACCTTCAGTTACTTTGACTTTCTTTTTATCCTAAAATAGGGTTGCGCTTAACCCCAACTTGCCTGATGTGAAACAATGTTGCAGTCTACGATGGAACGCGCTTACCCAGTAAATACCGGTTCACTCGTGATTTGAAAACCGGGAGATCATAGCTATTGGAACACATAGATGCCGGCAGCGGATTCCACAATTTGGCAGTTCGCACAATGTGCGTACCCGTGGAATTTCCACCATATAACGATGGCGCATAGCCGTACCTCTACTTGACCGATGGAAGAACGGGGATGGGGGAATAAGATTGTGTAATTCCAACGCACACTCTCCGAAGTGTATCCGGTAAAAGACCGAAAGACTAGGAACTATGCAGCGATGCTCGAGACTTTTCAATTTAGCCTTGACGAGGGATTCGTTGCCAATAAGCTTCTTGGCTCGCCTTACTATAGACTCTAACGCCTCGTGTTGGTATTTAGCTGACACAACCCAAAGATGCGAGCAGTACATGCATGAACGAACTTGTGCTTCGTATAGCTCGAGCATCTGTTTCGGCCTGAAGTACTGACGCAGCTTCGCGAGGACACCTAGCTTTTTGGCAGCTAGTTGGGCCATGGACTCAATGTACGGGCCAAATGAGGTTCGAAGTCATATTGACGCCAAGAAGCTCAAGGTGGTCTGTAATAGTCACGTATACACCTTGAAAAGTAGGAGCCAATTGAAATGGCCTTTTTTTTAGCAGAGAATAGACACGCCTGAGTTTTAGCAGCATTAAACTTGACTAGATTGGCGTCACCCCAGTCGGAAACAGCTTTAAGAGACAAGTTTAAGCGCTCAACCATGGCCTCTCTAAGGGACTAGATCTCAGCCGTACTGGCAAGTGGACTAGACATATAGCTCTCTACAACTGTGCTATGTTAAAATGTAGTTCATTCCATTTTCTAGCCAGCTTCAGCCACTTCTTTTATTAAAGGGAAATGTCTCTAGCATCTCCTCGCCCTGGACAGACACGGGGGGAGTGGTATTCCTGTTTGTAGCAAGGGTAAGCAAGACCCAGCAAGGTTTCCAGCTCTAAGCAGCTAAACCTGGTTCACCCCCTAAAATCTTTGGCAGTGGGCTAACCCGCCGGCCAGCATCTGAAGCTGCGGAGCGGGACGATGTTTGCCACCCTCTCTTGTTTCCCAGCCATCGCGACCAGTCTATGACGGCCACATCGGTCACTTGGTCAGCGTATGCAGCGCCATGCCCTTCAGCCCCGAACTGGTGGCACTCGGGTGACTTCTCCCGTCCGAGGTGATTTAGGTATCTAATTGCAAAAACTCCCATGCAGTGCCTGTAAGTGCCTGCGTCGTTCATAAGTCGAGGGTCACTTGGAGAGGATGGACCTTGCTCTGCCTCAGCTACCTCGCCTCGCCCTTTTCCGCATACCGCGTAAGGTCTATCTAATTATTTCGGAAAGGTAGGTTTCTAGTTATTAGTATACCTACTATTAGAAAAAGAAAATAATATATTTGTTGCATACTTTAATTATTGTTACTTTGTCATTTTAAAATATTTGCGTGCGTGTGTGTGTGTGTGTGTGTGTGTGTTAAAATTAGATTTACCTACTTTATCAAATCGGTTAATCAGTTGGTCTAATCCAGGACTCTATGATAGTTCAATTAAAATAATTTGCTCTATTTCTATATGTTAGTACCTATGCCTACAGAATCAATAAATCAGAATAGGATCCGTAAGAATAAGCCAAATTCAAAATGGATTTCCAAGTAAACTCACACGAGTGCACTCTACGACTGAGGAACACGAATAAGCATGTCCTTGATGTTTGTTTGATTTTGCCTCTCATTCTATTATTTTCTAACTTCATTAAAAAAAGTGACAGAGAAACTAATAGCAAGTCGCATACCTTCTATTGTTTGATGCAAAACATTATATCCCTTCAATGTAAAACAAAGAAACCTTACCTAAGTAGCCCCTTAGTGTGGTTGGTGATATGGACTTTAGTGTGTTATAATTATTTCATATTTTTGGGTACGAAATTATCAAATTTAAGCAATACCTAGCTAACTTATCTATTTTCAAGCACATTTCCAACTAGGTATTAAGAAAAATTACAAGGAAAAGTTACATTGGTTCGGCATTTGTATGAATTAGCTAAAGAAATTAAATCCTTAGCGGGTCCTATCCTCAATGGGTCGTATTTTCTATGTCAAGCTCCTGGAAAGAACCAATTAATGTGATAAAAAATGAAAAAAGTATTTACTGTCGATTTTTAGTAAATACTCAGTATAAAAGAGTATTTACTCAGTATTTACTCACGTGACAGTATTTACTGAGTCTTTACCCATCTCCGTGCGTCTATTTGCGATTGTGTAAATTTTTAGTCTTAGCAGCTTACCTATCCATCGGAAGGTAAAAGCAACTGTCATATTCTTTAGGGTAACCATTAATTTTGTCGATCAAACAATTTTATACAATCTCGTAGTTAATCAAGTAAAGTATACAAATTTTCTACCATTTCTACCAAACCTTAACGATTTGTTAATCTGGCAAGATGTTAGACAAGAACACACTTTTAGCTAGCAGCTGATTTTATGGAAATATCTACCCTATCTTTAAGAAAATCGATTTCATTTTAGCTAAACAAAATTTTTTGTACTCAGTCTTGTTAGTAGTTATAGGTCTTTGCCCGGTAGACAGTGGACAATTTTAATAATCTGTGGAATAAATCAATAAGGTTCTCTAGGTAGTCTGTGATGGCAATTTTAAGAAAATAAAGATAATCGATTCGTTCGTCTTCGTCAAACATGTGTCAAACGAACGCAAACGAAGAAACGAACGTCAAAATTGATTGAAAATGGTCGCGCGCGGCATCTCGATATTTTTGATTCGAATCTTCTGTTTAGTGTAAATATTTGTTCTAAATTATTCAAATATTGCGTTTTTGACTGAGCAGAGAAGTAATAAGGAAATGTAGTTAGTGTTTTACGATCTTGTTACAAACAACCAAAATAGTATTTCCATCGTAAAGTTGTTTGCTTAAAAATACCGATCCGTCAGCAATGGACGAGATAGAAGAAATATATGTGGTACACGCCACTAGACAGACCCTCAATAATAGGTTCACAAGGCTAGCTAATGCAGCTCGGGGTCGTGTTGCTAATGTCTCTGTGCGGCAGAGGAGACGTGCTTCCATTGGCTCGGGTATACCCCGCAATCACAACTTTGGCAACCAGTTTCTGGTTGAGCAATTAGCGAGGAGGTTGGAGCTCCATGCTAGACGGGTGAGTAACATGCTGAACTATTTCAAAATTATTTTGACGTGACAACGTCTTAAATTAGGTTGCGGCTGGGAGGCACTTATGAAAAAGTGTAACGCTCGGTAACGTTACGATGAGTCACCGAACGAGAGAGAGGCCCGCCGAATGCCTTGCGTCTCTCTCCCACTCAACTATGTTTCATCCTTCTTCCTACTATACGAATGAATATTCACATTAAAATTATTGACGTGACAACGTCTTAAATTAGGTTGCGGCTGGGAGGCACTTATGAAAAAGTGTAACGCTCGGTAACGTTACGATGAGTCACCGAACGAGAGAGAGGCCCGCCGAATGCCTTGCGTCTCTCTCCCACTCAACTATGTTTCATCCTTCTTCCTACTATACGAATGAATATTCACATTAAAATTATTTTACCACTCAAAGTCGTTGTCACGTAAAACTTTCGCCCGTATACCGAATTTACAGGCAACCAATTTTTTATAAAGCGGTAAATGTTGTTTACGCCCTTTTTAACATTTGTGTGATGAACACATTGCACTAGATAAATTGCAAATGTTCCAAAACTCTAAGGTTGACAATATTATGATGAGTGAGCCTTCGCTGTGCAGAATTTCCTGATTTTGATAAGGGGTAGTGTTATTTTTATATCAAAATAACTCTTCTGGTTGATTACTGAAGCCTATATGGACATACTGCACTGCCAGCAGCTCTAATCGGCCATTTACATGACAATTCTGGCATTCGGCAATGGCTTGCTTTTCTTGTCTTTGTTTAAATGGCCCATAATATAATGTCCATCTAAAGGGTGCAGAAAACCTTCTGGATTTCTCCTGATGCTCCATTCTAAAATTGAAAAACCTACATTTATTGCAACAATCCCTTGGTTGATGTTGCTATCAAGAGACTCAAAAACAGTTATCTGGAGCAATTTTTGTGGATGACCTAACCCAATCAGCTGGAAGTCGCTTAACAAGGGCACTTAATGGGTCTTTCTTTCTGGACTTTATTGGTGAGCTGTCCGAAGACAGTCAACCTGATATATCTGGAGTGCTTTTCTCTTCAATTAAGTAGAAAATTCTAAACCCATCTCCAATCAGAATAAGGCTTAAAAGAAGTGTTTATATGAAAAAAAGAAATGAAAAGAATGAAAAAATGTTTATTGAAAAAACAAAATATTACAGAGATATAAATTTTCCGGTGGCCCCAAACTAGGCATGGCCTGTACTATGGGTGCCGGGTATGATTAACAAATATTAAAATTAAAAGAGTTGGTTGTTATCAATGGCTTAAAAATATCATAATCTAGGCGAATTTAATTAATAACAAAACAAAAAGAAGTTACTTAATTACGACAGTTATTTACTATTGTTAGACTATGTGTAGTATATATTTAATATGTGTAGTGTATGTGTCTAATAGAAATATATGAAATGGTATATAAAGCGCTGGCCTTATGGCCCTCAATGCCATACCTCAATAGGTATGACATATTTTTTTGTTTGTCCATCTGATAGGTAAATTAAAAATATTGAACAAGTATTTGTCTTTTTTTGGGTGATTAAAGATTATGTGGATACATTGAAGTGAAATCTTGAATGAAGTTATGCGTGAGTTTTATACCTCTGCATAACTACCGCTTCGCCACTGCTGCTCATTGCTTCATTTGTAGTATTTAATTCCAGGAAGCACTTCGCCAGCGCTTAAATATGGGTCAGGGTGGGCTCCGTCGCTTTGGCAGTGATGGGAACCTGCCAGGACTGAGGAGATCTAACAGTTGCGGCAACCTCAGCCAGCAAAACAGGAACAGACCTTGGAGACAGTCCAATGGGAATCTCAGGTTGTTATCTGTTTGTTATTTTTTATCTGTAAGGTCAAGACTGTTTGTATTTTTTACTTTGGCTGTGTATATAGAGAATAAAAATTAAGTCGGGGCTATGTCTGTTTCTGTCTCAATTACTGAACATGTTTTAGCTATTGATTAGAAATGCCAGTTTTGAATCAGTCAGCTCTGACAAGATGATTGGGAAACCTAGACCTTCTAGGCTATGGTAGAATAGGCACAGCCTGTCAAATCTAAGACGTACCGTTTTACGGTTCTAAACGTAGTACATTTAGAATTTTATTTTTTGTATCAAAATTGTTTATGTTATGGTAAAATAAAAATAGCTTCATAATTCAATTATTTTACAAGAAAGCTAATAAAAATAGTGTGAATTACGCCTCTGTAAAGCTAATTTAATAGAAAACAGTGAAACGTCAAACGGTACTTCTTAGATTTGATGGACTGTACTTACCACCTCATAAATTTAATTTTTGGAGTAAATGACTTCAGTGGATTGGATTATTTTTCTGTATTTTACTAAATATTTTAACTTTATTCTTGTTTGTTCAGCCAGTCATCATTGTTCAGCAATTTGAACAATGCGTGGCGTGCACGCATTCAGCGCGGGTTCCGGCGCCGAGGAGGACAGCGTGGCCGTGGTCGGTAAGTCATCTTCGCTATTAACTTAATATTGGTTTTTCTTATAGTTAAAAATCTCACTACAACCCTTTTTAGTGTCCTGGGCACGGGTCTACTCTCTACTATCTTACGAGTTAATCGCTAGCGAAAGTTTTTTGTCACCGCTTCGTAACAGCTGTGCTCTCGCTAGGGTCACTGACCGCTAATTTTACGCTGCACGCTTTCATAAATATTTTTACGATTAGATCGTGCAAAATTTGCTGATTTTAGCTAATAAAAAAATTAAAAACCTACTTAACAAGTAATTTAAACATTGTACCGTGCAACTGTACATTTATTGCGATGTAGGCAGATAGCGAAATGCACACATTTCTATTCATATTATTACCACCCAGTTCATATTCGGGTCGCGCCATACTAACACCTATCATTAAGGAAGTGGACTCGTCTTATGTATCAAGGAAAATCTCTAGTTTCATTCAGCGATCGTTATCATCATTAAAAGAAGTTACGGTGAAAGCGGTACGTCTTCTTTTTGGTCCTTCGAGCCGGATGATTGTTCATTGTTCAAAATCTCCCGGATACCCTCCTAAACTTGTCCTACGATGATACAGAATAGTTATTATTAGTATTAAAGTGATTAGGTTTCGTTTGGTACTACTAATTACTACCTACTTAGTTTTTATTTCTGAAAAGGTATAAAACGTGTAATTTATTGAAATAAAACTACTTTTTAACGGATTTTATGGCGGTAATCAACTCAGAATTCAAGACATTGTGAGCACAGTTTGCTTAAATCGGAATGCAACTTAAATATTAATGTTTGGAGGTAGTCAGTAATAATTGTGATTAATATTTTTGGACTTCAAATACCTCAGTCCACCCGTGAACATGAAGTCTGAAAAGACTTTGAAACGTCGGAATCTAAAATCTAAAATAAACCGCGATAAAATCCGTTAAAAAGTAGTTTTAATTCAATGTGTGATATTCACGTAAATCTAAGACAATACTATGTGTGATTTATATTTTATTTACTACGTTGCACTTTTGTGATCATTAAAACATTGTTTACCTTTTAAGCCACTTATAACTTCCCCTGTGTTTCAAATGCAATTCGGCGAATGTATTATACTCTACCTATTTTGTAAAATCCTGTATTTTAATAATAATAATAGACACACGGTCATCTGATCCCAAACCAAGCAGAGCTTGTACTATGGAAACCAGATAACTGGTAATATACTACATATAATACTTTTCTTTTGTAAATATATACTTAAATATAGATAATTACACCCAGACACAAGACAAGCAGACATATTTAAACGAATGTTTGTCTCGGGTGGGAATCGAAACCACGACCTGCGGCGTGAAAAGCAAATCTTACCGACCACGCCACCGGACCGATGATGATGATGGCCGGGTCTTTAATATGTTAATTGTAATAATTATCAACTATATGAATAAAGTTTACTTACTAATTGTCATTATTCTAGGGTTAAAAGTTGCCTGGTATTGTGTGTTACAGTGTGCAGAGGCGTGTGGGTGTAATGTCTCGTGGAGCAGCACAGTACCGTGCACAATCACGTCCGCGTGGTCGAGGCACAGGCGCTCAAGGACGAGGCAGAGGCCGCGGCCGAGGTAAACTAACAATCCTTTGATGTCCCAATACTAGACATGGGCCTATTTTTAACTGTCAAGTTGTGTAATTCGGTTTTTGATAATTTTTGTAGTAATATTGAAAGAAAACTATTTTATAACGGATTTCATCGCGGTTTATTTTAGATTTTAGATCCTGATGTTTCAGTCTTTTTAGACTTCATGTATGTATGTATCTTTATTATCAAATTTCACAACAATACAATATTTCGTTGCCCCACGAAACTGATTTCACAGTTTGTGGGTCAGCGGCGTAGCGTAGGTGTCGGCCGCCCGGGGCGGAAGACAATTTTGCCGCCCTCTTATTTAGATATTTCAATTTAATGTATACTATACATTACATAACATACATTTAAATAAAAAAGTTTATCTAAGTTTTACAATCATCTTTATTATACATTGATACATTTTTATAACAGGTACACTCAAGAACGCGTCAACCTATACACTTTGGACTTTGCACCATTCTTATTAACAAACGCATAAGATCGAAACTTGAACTGCGAGTGTATCATGCGCTTTTCAATCGGTCCTTTGTAGTTGCGGTAAAAATATGAAATGGTTCAAATATTTTTATTATTTATTGTGAAATTTTGCCGCCCCCTAAAATGTGCCGCCCGGGGCGGGCCGCCCCACTATGCTACGCCACTGTTGTGGGTACACACATTCAGGTTAAAAATGGTTATAACGTGTGTGGAATTTTAACAAACTATAGGTCAGTATAGGTGTACACTTATCCAGTATTTAAATGGCTAAGTAAGAATTGTTTGTTTTTTTGTTTGGGTGGACTGAAATGACCATTGATCATTGATCAATGAAGTCTGAAAATACTTTGAAACGTCAGGATCTTAAATCTAAAATAAACCTCGACAAAATCCGTTATAAAATAGTTTTATTTCAATAAGTGATATCTGCGTAAGTCTAAGAGAATACTTTTATACTACTACTTAATACTAACTGCCCCAGCAAACTTCATACCACGTATTTCTAAGTTAACCCCTAAGTTTATAGGGTGAACAACCCTTGTCACTTAGGGGTATGAAAAATAGATAGTACCCGATTCTCAGACCTACTGAATACGCATATAAAATTTAGTAAAAATCGGTAAAGCCGTTTCGGAGGAGTAAGGTAACTAACATTGTGACATGGAAATTTTATATAATAGAAGATTATACCTAAACATATTAGTAGTGTAGATATGGGGTACCTGGATCACAGATACAGGAAACCCTTATCTACATTTGATGTGAACTAAACAATCAACCATTCAATCTAAATGAAACTTCTATCTACAGTGAACCAAATAATTATGATTTGTGATTGAGACAGTCAGATTTCAATTTGAATGTATGGGCTTCCTGTAAGCTAATTCACGTAATTTCTTGACGCACCTGTCAAGTTGCGTTGCAGATGCAATTAGGTTTTAGTGCAAAATGGTATTCTTGTAACTGTCATAAATAACCTAAAAGTTAAAGCGCTCGCGTGACGCGAACTTGACGCGAGAGTATTTGACAGCGGTTGTCAAAACTACGAGAGTAAGAAATGGACTGTTTTGATCGAAACTTAAATGCAACTGCAACTGCACTGCAACTGAACTTATTTAGTTACCTGAAATAGCCTATTTGTATTCATACTTTGACGAATATGGGTTTGAGACCAGTTAATGATTTTTGCAATTGATATACCTAATATATTCAAATTGTAAAAAAAAAAATATATGGCATTTGCTTGAACCCCTTTTAATTTCTTAATGCTGGGTACGGGTCTTCCTTAGCATGCCGGTTTTCTCATGATGTTTAACTTTATCCATATTGAGCAGCGGTGATGAAGCAATTCACATAAAGATATGTGGTCACAACTCGAATCGAATCCGCGATCTTATCTAAGGCGAGGCCCATACCGCTGCGCCACAGCTTCTAAAGCTAAACAATATGAAATTGTTGTTTCTCTAGGTCTGACTCGCAGTCAGTCTCAAAACAGGCTACTGCTGTCGAAAGAGGAGCTGGATGCACAACTGGACAATTACATGGCCTGCACCAAGGCTGTCCTCGACCAGCAGTTAGACAACTACATGAAGAACGCTATGGAGTCCGAGTGAATGATACTGTATTGTTAAAAACTATGATTTGTGACTACTAAAAACCATTGTGTGTGTAGATATGTGGTAGAAATAAATAGGAATGAGGAAAAGGTATGAAAAATCATAATTTAATTAATCCGTCAGTAAGATAACAAAAAAAATATGTAAGACACGTATTCCTTGCTTTTTCATTGAAATAATATCACTATCGGTGAAGGAAAACATTGTGAGGAAACCGGCATACCCAAGAACTAATCATTCGAGGATATGTAATATCCATCAACCCGCACTTGCCCAGTGTTTGTGGATTAAGGCCTTCACTTCACTTTGTTCCTTTTTAATGTCCCACTGTTAGGAATGTGTCTTCTTTCAACTTGTCTTACGAGTTGAGAGAAGACTCGTGCCCAACAGTGGGACACTAGAAGGGTTGACGTGAACGTGAAACAATATTAAACATTAAAGTTATGGAGTGGAAGTGAGTTAAGTCATACCCCTGCATAAAACTTACCTAAGTGTGACGTCAATTAAGATTTCGCTTGGACGTATCACCCGTAGTCTTTAGTTTACTCAAAAAAAGAAAAATGCGTGTTCAATATTTATTATCTGTCTGACGGACAAAAAAAAAACATTGTCGTCATTGTTTATGGACATAATTATTTTTTAAATTACCAAAAATATAAAAACTCTTTTCTATTGCAAGATCAGCAAACCGTTCCAATTCTTCTACCGTACACGGCTACACATCAAGCTATACATTTCCAGTATAAATGAATAAATAAATAAAAATAAAATAAAATATCATTTATTTCAGGCAGTGCCCTTAAAAATTGATTACAATGACTAAAAATAAAATAATTTAAAAATAAAATAATTAATTAAAAACAAATGATAAAATTGTGATTGCAATTATAAAATAATGAAAATAATAGAAATAATAATAATAATCCCTACTAATGTTATAAATGCGAAAGTAACTCTGTCTGTCTGTCTGTTACGCTTTACCGCTTAAACTACTGTACCGATTTGGATGAAATTGGGTATGGAGGTAGTTTGAGACCCGAGAAAGGACATAGGATAGTTTTTATCCGACTGCGCAAAAAGAAGGTAATGTTTTGGCGCGATAACCGACATACACGCGGGCGAAGCCGCTGTCGGAAAGCTAGTATATTATAAGCTGATCTCACATGGTATAAGATTTCCGTACAACGAGAGGTCAGCTTGTACTGGTAAAATATAGTTTGATGTGTAGCCGTGTGTAAGTATTGTCTATAGAAAGAAAAAAAAAATAAAAAAAAAAATACGAAAGAAGCGACTAAGCGACTTCGTAATCGGCCGAAAGGGCCTTTATTGGTTCACCGGACTTTTTCGGTGAGCCGTCCGAGGACGGTCGAACCGATCAAGTACCGACAACTGCCATGAAGTCTCCCCATGTGGAGACGAACCTCGGCTCTGGACGTTGTCGGAGATAGTTTTAGGGGGTGTTGACTGGGGTAGTCAATGCTAGTAACAAGATGCATACAAGAGGAGCTATTTGGTACTCGCTACTCCATAGTATACCTGTTACTCTGTAACGAATACATATGGGTAGCTAGTTCTATAGCATGGTAGATTTGTATTAATTAAACCTCACCAAAAAAAAAAATTCGTGTGGCTGTTTTGTCTATACTTATTATTAAGCATTTCTCTAGAAATAAGCCTGGATGCGTAAACCATGTTTCAGAATAACTTTTGAGTCAGTGAATTTCGAATTCGACGAAGTATCGGATCTTAGATTTATTATAGTTATTATACTATGTGACATTAACTAGGCCCCCGGGCACATTAGAACATAGTCCTTCACTAGTTGCTCGCCTCAGCTTCGGTATTAATTATCGTGTAGACGAACATCGTTTAAGGGAGTTAAGTGCAAACCGGTTGCGCCACAACAATAAATACATAATTAGGTATAAAAAAAAATACGTTTAACTTGTCTGTATGTATAGTATAGTCAAAACATATTGACTAATACATACTATACTTGACTGTGTAAGGGTGGACTGGAGTCTAAACTAGGGAAGCCCTGTATTTCAGTCATCACCTACCCCGTGGAATTTTACTACCATCATTCATTCGCTTCGAAAGTGTTAATTAATGGGAATATATAGGCCGTCGTTTAACTCGCGTATCGCCATCTGAGGTACAAAGTCATAAAACATTAATTAAATCTCTTAAAGAACTATTTAACCACAGATAAAAGTAATGTAAGACTATTCGTCACTAATATCCATATAGCTTGAATCATCATCACTGTCTGTGCAGCTTGAGGAGTCAGAATCTTGGCGATAGGCGATACGCGAGTTAAACGGTCGGCCTATAGTGCAAACTGCCAGAACTGCAAGGGTTATGTGCCTGCATCAAGCGAATTCAGCTCGGTCCGTGCGCTTGAGTTTAATTCTCGCGCGTACTTTTTAATTTTACTTCTAAGATATTAACTTTGTAACAGCTCTGTCAAAAAAAAAATTCGGATCCATAAATTATACCTGCAATAGGTCATCTTGTCAATTCTTGTTTGTTTTGTTAGTTAGTTGAGACGACTTACGTGTAAATAGAAACTAAAGAATATACAGTATTGTGTTTGAAATTCGGGAATAACCCCCTTGCGCAGCAGAGACGGGTAACTAGTATTAATCAGCAAAGTCTCTCTTTTAGTAGAAAAATCTAGATTATAGTGTCACTTAGTGTTATGGCCGAGATACACGAGGCGTTTTTCAGTCTAGGATAGCTGTCCTGGCTTCCTAAAATATTCTTGTATCGTAAAATTGTACATTGTGCTGCAGTATTAGCCTAGAAACTAAGCTAGTTCTATATACACTAAGCTAGAGTCATTAGCTTGCTACACTTGCTTGCTATCCCAGTTTGTAAAATCAGCCTCGTGTATCTCGGGCATTAGTCGTGTTACGTGTAATTTAGGCATAATATCTTGTACTTTTAAACATTGATGTTTAGAAAACTTAAAAAAAACGATATATTAACTATGGTTAGATATCAATTTGATTTGTCATTTTTGTGGTATAATCAATGAACAAAGGAGATTGTAAATTTTTATGTTGTTTCACCTGCTCATAATTATTTTGTTACTGTTAGTGTTTATTTTTTTCTACGTTATATATTATGTTAAAACGGCTGTCATAAAGTTAAACAATTGTGAAATGAATGACCTAGATCAGTGTTTTTCAATCTGTCGGTCGCAACCCTATAGTCCCCCAATAAGGGGGTCGTGAGTCCTGAAATAATAATATAATACGTGTTTGAATACGGGGGTTATGTTACTTCATTAAATTGACCAAAGCACGCTCCTGAGAACTTGTTTTATGACAATTCAACAAACTGTTTTCAAATGACAGGCTATTAGAAGTCTGCGTGTTCTAAAGGAAATTAGTTTATGACCGAGGGGAACTAGATTTGAAGCCAGTAACGGGGTCTTCAGGCCAATTCACGTAATTAAATAAGTACTGTTGCAGTGCAGGTGCAGTAAAGTTTCGATTGAAACATCCTTTTTCGTACTCTCGTTATTTTGACAACCGCTGTCAGATGCGCTCGAGTTAAGTTCGCGTTACGCGAGCGCTTTAGCGTGTATGATGTGTTATGAGAATTACAAAATAACATTTTGCACTGAGAAGTAAACTTAATTGCAACTGCACCGCAACTTGATCGCAACTGCACCGCAACTTGTCGGGCGCCTCAAGAATTTACGTGAATTGGCCTACTGGTATTCTTAATTATTGAAAACCACTGCTCTAGATGGTTATTGGGATGATGCGATAGTACAATAGAGATTCCGCTGAAACATTGTAATTAGTATTAAGTATTTTTTCTTGTTTATTTTCCTTTTTTCTAAGTCATTTTGACAAAATGTGTCTAGAGTTAATTCCAGATAAAAGGTAAACGTAAAATAAATTGTTCAATAAATATATAGTTGTTTAATTTAGTAACTCGGCGAGGAATAGAATCGCGGGGATATCTTCATGAGCGAGGGAATCGCGAAAATGTATGGCGCGACGATAGTATCGCCTATCGCGATTTTGTCGATCGTGGAGACGGACCGTAAAGTAGTTAAGGGTTCTATTTGATATAGAAAATATAAACAATTTACATAATATGTACGTACTTCATCAGATTGATTTTTTATTTTATTTTTAAACTAAGTAAATATTAGTTATAACGCACATGTCGATTTAGATTTATATTAAAACTAGTGTTTTCACTTTATGAAAAACCTACTATTTTGGTAGAAATTAGATTTATTATTTAAATCGATAAAATAATTTTGTCGACTAAATAATTTTCATGTAACTGTTTATCTTTGAAAACAAGTAAACCGAAATTGGGCAATCTAGCTTTTTTTGCCCACCATATCATATAATTTAAATTTTAATAACCCCGCGTATATTTTTTTTAAATTTGTACACAGATACACACGCCAAGCTTGTAGCACACCTATTTTTTTGTCAGGTGTTTAAAAAAGGAGGTTAATAGTTTAAAAAAAACAAGAAGTACTTCAAGGCCGTATTTTTTAATTGTCATTTATACATGGAAGCAATATTAAAATGAGTGACCCAGTTTATACACAAACAAAAATGAAATCTTGCTTATTTAAAAACTTAAAAATAACTAGAATAGTTTTATAAATAAACAGTTATTAAGTAGATAAGTATATAAAAAAAAATGTTTGGTTTATTGTACTAAAATTAAGATCAGTTTAGATATGTCTAAAACAGTATATCTATCTTCAGTGATTTTTCAGCCCCGTTTGTCCAGTGGTAAGCTCGATCATAACGAACTAAAAACCTGTTTTGAAATCAGCTAAAAAAGCCAGCGACAAAAATAAATTATAAGTGTGAGAGGCCACATCTAGAATTTGTTAGAAAGATTGTCTATTTTTTGTTCTATAGTCTCTGCTCGACCCTATGGGGAAAATGCGTGATAGTGGTATGTAGGAATTTAATGTAATTAGCTATATAAATACCTACTCAAAATCAAAGTCAAAAGGAGAGGTCAAAAGTGGGCTAGAATTTTGAACACCAATGTGATATACCTCATTGGAAAGCTTATTTAATAAGCTGTTAGAATTTAACTAAACACGAATTTTAGGAGCAACCATTTTTGTAAAAATCAAAAAAATGAAATAGAAAAACAAAACGCACATTACCTTTAATTATTGGTTTCCAAAGCAGTTTAAATATTGCAATCACGTCAATAATTGCATTCTGTTACAGTACTTATCTCTTGTAATATTATTCTAGCTGCAGTTTAATGTAATTATGACGAAAAATATTTGTTATCTTATTAGTGTAATAACAAAACGCGTGGAAAAAAATATAATTACGGGAAACGTCATGATGTCATTGTCATTGATCAGTTTGATTGACAGCGTCGAAATAATTTTGATTTTTTTGGTTGCTCAATTGTCATTTGACCATGGGGTTGCCAATTGCAATAATCATAATATTGCATTAAGGATTCTTATTTTCAATTTCAATTTTTTAAAAAACGGGGGCGTGTAAAATTATTTTAAATACACCAAAAAATTTAATTAATTATGCTCTATTAACCTATATAACTCAGATTGCTGTTCAAATTTACAATTATTTTAATCCCAGGCTCTATACATTTTTTGAACGTCTCCTTTCATTGGTATTATTTTAAAACTATTGGTTTTGTAGAAGCACCTTTAAATATTATTAAGAATCTTAAGTTACAGCTTATATAAATGCAAGTTTTTAACCCCTATTATAACTTTTAATACTCTTACTGACCACTAATCGTCATAACAAAAATGATTAAATCGTAAATGACAAAGTACTTAACACATTAAATAATGTTGCCAAATTGAAATGTAAATATTTTTTTTAATTTATTTTAATGCATCGAACTGATAAAACATGGTGGGAGAGACAATTGTGATTCAAAATAAATACCTTAAGAGCTAAAATAAATAAGTAACCTAAAAATAATTAAAACTAAATAGATTATGTGTTTATTTACATTGCAGCCGCGCAGTGAAAGAATACTGTGCATAAATAAAAATAAATAAAAAATAAATATAAATGCAGATATACAGTCATTTAACTATTACTTAATTAATTTATATAATATTAATTATCTTATTTGTGGATGTTCTGACTTTAAAGCTTGAAAGCAGAAAATGGATATAATTTTTCTTTAACAATCGATTTTACCTCTGTTCAATGAAAAGCTTGCGATTTAAAACAAAAGGCCACCTATTCGCGTTAGTTAATCTTATGTATTACATTTTCTTTATCGTATGATTTTCATTTAGATTTTTTGAAGCTGATCGCTTCCAAAAATCTAAATGAAAATCATATGGAAAAAATATGATAACAAATAAACTAGTTGGACACGATAACTCGTAAAAATATCTGAAAATGAAACGTCACATAGGTAGTATTTTATTTCCACAATACTTATTTATATGAACCTATTAATCCTATGAAGGTACCTAAATAGTGTATACTTCTCATAGCTCAGCTATCCATCCATTGCACCGAACCAAGACTATAAGAAAGTCTCGCAATGTTGCCACATTAAACCAAAATTTCTACCAAACTTTACACAATTTCCAAAGAGGTCCGTTATTCACTATAGATTGTTTACGGAGATGATTTGGTTGATCCAGCCGATGAAGGAAGATACTTTGACGTAGACTCCGGGGACATCTTGCCGGCCGCAGCCAAAGCCCCATGATACCAGACCGACTAGCTCGTAGAAACCGTCATCTTGACATACTAAAGGACCGCCTCCGTCGCCCTGGAAATCATAGGTTCATGTTAGCAACTTTAATATTTTCTTAAATTAATGCGAATATCACACCTCTTCAATCCTTTATAGTGTCCCACTGCTGGGCACGGGTCTTCTCACAACTATCTTACGAGTTGAGAGAATTTAGGCCTTAATCTACACACGCTGGCGGGTTGGTGATATATCACACATTGAAATAAAACTACGTTATAACAGATTTTAAATCCCGACACGTTTCAAAGTCTTTTCAAACTTGATTTTAGTCTTTCATGGTCATGGAGGCAGTCTCCCGTGACCATGAAAATCTAAAATAAAATCTGTAACTAATATCGGAATAGATTTTAATCTAAAATAAATCGCGATAAAATCCGTTATAAAGTAGTTTCATATCGATGTTCACGAATGACTCTTTGTAAGAAGTGGCAGTGTGGGTAATGAGACTCCTTAAGTGTAGAAACCATAAAGTAGCAAAAATTCCGACCCACCTTCTTATATGGTGTCACCAGCCATCGCACCGGAACACGGCAAGGCCGCTTGGCGGTGCGGGTTTGTCTAGTGGGTGGTCACTAACCACGGCCTAAGCCTAGCACCAGTTAATTACCAGTAAATATCATTAGGTACCAGTTGATTGATTGTCATCTGATTCAGTTAAGAGGTGCACTCCCACGGACGAAGGTGACTCAGTCCCCAATCTCCTGGAGAAAGTACTCCCAAGTACTTCATTCATCAATTTCTAAAGAAGAATAAAGAAGATAAGTTTACCTGACAGGCGTCGTTGCCAGATTCCCCTCCAGCACAGAAGGAGCTGGCAGGCAGGATGAAGATCTTCTCTGTGACAGCGTTCACTTTGCGAATACACTCTGCGTCACTCACTATTGGCAGCTCTGCCTCGCGCACACGTAGTGGGATTGGACCCGCTGGAATATAACGGTTAATTTATAATGATATCATGACTTCTAAAGACCATTTAGAAGTCATGATGAGCTTGGGAAATAGACAAATAGAAATAGTTAAGTATAGTATAGTCTAGTTACTTGTAAAAACCTTAAAAAAAATCTAAAAGTGTGGCCTGCTGGTCATGTCTTATTCTTCATCATCATACAAGAATGTCACACGTTAGTTCTGTTTACCTTTGATTTAAAACACAGTTTTTGTCACCGTTAGTTCAGTTATTAATTTAGTATTATATTATCTGTGGTTCAGTGTTGCGGAACTCAGCAAACCAAAAAACTACTATCGAGTCTTGTTAGCTGCACAGAATCACAGAATGTTATGTTAGTTAAACAGACAAGTGAAGCTATTTAAAAATTATGAGGTGTAACCACAGACTACTAAGAGAACCTAGGTGTAACATACTACCTACAAGTTAGCTTAGCTGCCACCCACGTTTTCGTCCGCGTGGTAATTATTGGGATGAAAATTAGCATGAATTAATCCAGAACTTCATGGAATTTAATCCATTAGTTTTTTGCGTAAAGGAGTAACAAAGTACATTCATATACCTAACCTTTCGCGTTTCTAATATTAGGTGTTAGGAAGTAGGTTAATGTTAAGAATACGCACTTTCTCCCATGTACCCGTAGCCAGTCACGGTGCAGCGCTTGCCAGCAGCATGGCTGACTCCCCGCGCAGGTAAACACACTAGGCATACACCTGTAAATTAAATAAATTGGTGTTTTTAAGATTTTTATAGCACTTTGGACATAAAATACATTTTAAAAGACTACAGCCATAAATTCTGAGTTCGAGAGGAATAACAACAGATTGTAAAACTTGTCACCAGGGTGTGATGATACATCAATTTTATCAGAAGAGAATTTCAACACAACGATGAAGAAAATTACTATAGACTGTTAAACGTGGTTAAGTACCATATATTATATGTGGTACCCCATGTTTCACTTACATATCACGTATTATAGTTAAACTAAAGTCCCCACACGTGTTCCCCTAGTAGTGCAAATCAGGTTAGGCTCGACTAGTACTGAAACTAGTGGTAGGCTCCGGCCGTGGTGAGTGACCATCCACCAGACACAGCCGCACCGCCAATCGGCCGTGCCGTATTCCAGTGCGATGTCTGGTGACACTATGCACAGAGTATGGGTCGGAATTGTTGGTTCTTTATGGTTTCTTACCTTAAGGAAGCTCATTTCACTGCCACCGTCTCACGAGTGGCACTATACTAGGCTAGCGCGTTACATCGTAGACAACATCATTACTTAAGATCAAGCGAATTGTAGTCAAGCTCAAGCCTATTTCAGAATCAAAAAAGGCATACGAACCTTCCTTCAGTTCCGCCTTGCCGTGTAGCTTCAACAACGCGATATCATTATCCAAAGTCTGGCTGTTATGATTATGGTGTATGTATGTGGTCGCCACGCGCAGGGTCTGTGCGCCCGGTGACCCGTACTTGCGGGTCAGATCGTGGTCTCCCACGCGGACGTATATCGCATCTCCAGAACGAACGATACTGGAAATAAGATTTAGAACGAATTACCAATCAACCATTAAAATTGTTTTAGCACAAAAAGTAAGTATATACGTACTTATTTCTAAGTGTACCCAACAACGTAATTACGATTGAAACAGTAGGTAATCAGGTGTAGTGAACCCTTAGTTTCCACTGGCGAAACATACACAAGAAAACATGTTTCAAGCTCTGTTTATCTCTATCACTCAGGGATGAGTAGAAAGAGATAAAACTGTGCTTGTATCATGCTTTGTTGTGCAGTGCAAACGCCTTTTTCGCGAAGTTGCATTTTCTGTAGTAGAGACATAACAGAAAATGCAGTTTTGCGAAAAAAACTCTTCAACTACCTAAGGCAGAGCGGAATAGAACAATAATCAAGTTATCACCCACCCTCTGTTCATAGTTTTGTCTCAATGAGTCAATCTTAGAAGCCACGGTTCTCCAACACTGACAAGATACTTAATAGACACCACAATTATTCAAATATTGTATTAGAAATTGTTGTTTGGTTTATCTGAATTGTTGTTCTCGAACGAACCAATGAAAATTAGCTTATTTCTGATGATATGTATGACATAAGTTACGAGTACACGAGCGCACAGGCCCAGCTATGTGTGTCTATCTAGTAGGTATTTTGTCGTTGCTCTCCAGTAGTTGATAATGATATAAAAATGCGATGTAAGGTTGTAGTGTAAATCAAAGAGCACTCTTGCGCGTATAAATCTCTTTAAATCGTGATACCAGAGCTAATAAACTGAAGCTCTAAGGCTGCCCGCTCACGAGCGATTTTGTGACTGACTCAACGCGTGACCTCGAGTATAGTATCGAGCTGCACAAAATCATAAAGATTGGTGGAAATATCAGTGGTGTGCGGGCAGCGTAAATAACGTCGGTGTGTGACTAACTTGGTGACGCAGTGCGCGGCGGTGAGCACCCACTGCGTGCCGATGAGCGCGGCGCCGCACAGGTACTGGTTGAGCGAGTTGATGAGCGCCACCTGCCAGCACCACTCGCCGCGCTCCCCGTCCTCCCCGCCCATCACGCGGCCCGCGCGCAGCCCGCGGGCTGACGTCGCCGACGTGCCTGACACACACACACACGCTACGTTAGCCAGATACTCCTAGACGATGCGGACCACTAAAATATTGGCACATCCAAGACTAACGTCCAGGAGGGCCTAGATCCTCTGGTTGATTCTGACTTGATCACAAAAATACCTCATATTAACCTGGCGTATGAAACCGAGTTAATGCTCGACGTCTACTTGTTTGTAAATTTATTTTTCTTTTAATTTATTTTGTGGCCGTTGCCGTCGGTTCGATTGCAATCCATGACATATATTTGTGTGATGAATAGGTCTGTTAGATGTAATATTATCAGTTACACAGATAATAACATAATAAACTAAGGTTAGGACCAAATGACCGTGTGTGCCAGAATATTATTAGGTATTATAAGAACCGGCACTCACTTGAAAATACTAAGTGCATTCTAAGGTGGGCCCGAGAGCCATTATAGGGCGAGCAATATTCGTGTGTGAGCTTACTCCTAGACTTTAATTCATAAAAGTTGATTTTAGTTACCTTTAACACCGCACACGTATTTGTTGTACTTTTCTGTCGACGTCAGTGTCGTGCCGTAGCTGGGCTCGTAAGGAACTGAAAACAATTAATTTTGTGTATAAAAAACTTTAAAAATCTTCTTATTCTTTTAAAATCTTCTCAGAGTTCGTTAGGAAGAGAGTGGCGAGAAGTTGACGGTCTTAGTCGGAGTAGGTGTATGTCTAGCCTAGCTCAAGAAAAGAGAAAAAGGTTCCAGCCTGAACGGTTCAAATAGTTCAAGCTGAAATCATACAAGATCTCAGGATCCCAGACGTATTTTCTAAATTATACACTAAATGAGAACCCATTTTGAGGAACGTTTCAAAGTAAACTCGTGGATGGAAATCTGGTAGACGTCTAGATTAAACCGACTAAGCTTTAGGTAGTGATTGGTAGAATAGTTACCGATGGTGGTCCCGCCCGGCGTGGTGGGCAGTGTGAGCGCAGTGTTGGGCGGCGGCTCGTCGGGCGCGCGCGGCGACAGCGCCTCCAGCACCTTGGACTTGGGCGCGCAGCACGCCGTGCCAGCCTTCTTGCACTTGAACACGTCCGTCATCTCCGCGTTGCCTGACGACAAACAATATTGTAACACTACCTCGGTCATGCCTTACTAACTATGTATCACTTCACCATAGGTGTAACAGACAGCCCTCTGTGCAGAGCATGTATGAAAGAAGTAGACAGTTACATGGTCATCTGCTGCGCAGGGATGGCGAGATACAGAGCGGAACACCTTGGATCGCCGAGGACACTCCAGGAAGCCGTCGGTAACATGAAGGGTCTGCTAGGATTTCTCCTGGAGCTGGGCTGGTAATAGCGACGCCAACCCAATGACGCAAAATAGGCGCACTTTTGAGACGACAATTTTTTTTAAATCTCATTTATTTATTGGGAAAAATTAGCCCGATTTAAACTAACTAACACCTCTGAGACTTAGGGGATAGTGTGCTTGTCTCTAACTGCCGAAGTCACAGGCTACGCAACAGGTCCTGGTCGTGTCGGTCAGTGCATCCCATTGGACTCTATGAATGAAGGAAATAGAGAGTGCACTATAGTCTCGTACGCAGGAAACCTGGTTAAACAGTTTGACCGGCGGCCGTAGGTGCATTAAAGACAAGGAGTGGATCATTAATCCAATAACTCACGGAAGCAGGTGAACGACAGTAGTGAGACGATGCAGGATCCAGGGCAGTCAGGCCGTGGGTCAGCGGGCGCTGGTGTTGTGGTGGTAGTGGTAGTTGTCGTTGTAGGTCGGTGGGTGGTCCGTGGAGGTACCCTGGTTAACAAACAGCTTGATTATAGTATTGTTTATTAGCTTTTAACCTTGACTTGGTCTTATCTCTCTTGGTCAATCAAAAAAAGACAATCTTGGATGCTTTGTGAATCTTGCAACCGTAAAACTACGAAGTAGTTTGTCCTGTGTTTTTCAGCTAAGCAGGTACTTCGTTAACAGTTTCCCCTTGCTAACCTCAATAGTAGAAGAGCTACGGAAGAATTATTGCATATTGTAATAAGGTTGAAAATTAAGAATTTTGTTTATCAGAAAAATATCTAGATTCCACAACAGTCAGCATTAATGGGTAGTGATACCTGGTGTTATCGCAACAGATGTAGCCCTGGAGCTTGCAGTTAGTGTGCGGCAGCAGTACTGCAGGAGACTCGCAGAACGCTCGCATGATCCCGTGCAGGCAGTATCCTGGACAGCGTGGCAGAGGCGCCTGGCCGGAATAGAAACTTTATTTTAATTCTTTCCACAGCAGCATTTTTTTACATGCCTTGAACGGCATGCCTTGAAAGCTAGTTATGTATAAGACTTAAACATTGCCGACGAAATGTGGATGAAATTCACCTCTGCCTATACTTTCTGCGTACATGCGTAAGCTCTATGTTATGCAATCTATGTTAACAAGGTATTCGCACCGGTGTAGTAGGCCGGGGAGTCGTAGGTCTTCTGGTAGTGCTTTCAGCCTTGGTCTCTGTGATGCAGCAGACACCCTCGCCAGGACAGACAGCGTCCTCATCCACATTGTCGCAAAGCAGTGAGAACAGCCCTGAGATGCAGTCGCCTCGACATTTGTGTCCTGGCTTCTGACGAGGCGGAGGGGTTGTGGTCAGCTGGAAAAAAAAATTAACGATTAAATAAATTAAATGAATAATGAATAAATTTAATGAATTATTGGATTTAATTCATATTCAATACAGGTGTTTACTAGAAAGGTTTACAAATAGACTCATTCGAGTTTTAACCGTACACCGGAGTCGCCACTATGAATAAATTAGGTACTTAAATATGAACGAATAGTGCTGCTTATGTTCATATTCAAGTAACTCATTCATAATTAACTTCCTTACACAAATGTAGAGTCCTATATACTGCGATTTGTAGGTACAGTCAGTTACAAAAGTTTATTAACAAATGCAACATTACAGTACTCAATACTCAATAGTTTATTGCAGAACATAATGTACAAAAAAGGTGTTACCTACAAATAAATTTCAGTGTTCAATCATGGGCCCTGTAGGGCACAGTAAAAGAAGTAGTAGTAGGAGAGAGGAAGAAGAGTGCTACTTACTTTTATTAATAATGATTTATAAATACTTACAAATCATCTTAACGCAATAAAACCATAAATGTCTCGTGTGACTGCACACTACGACAAACACCGACTAGATAGGTACCTACTAGACGCTTTTGTATTCATATTCTAATTGTAATTGTAAAAGTTGTCGGGTAATTAGGATGATAGCCGATTGATTCGTGTAAGTTCTTGTTGTTAAACGAACCAATCAAAATTAGCTTATGGTCAGACGTATTTAGTTAGGAGAGCGGTGTGGTGTCTACTGGTATCTGGTCAGTGATTAATAATAATATACCCAATAAAAAAGAATCTAAATATATAAAATGGATTTTATTGCGGTTTTTAAATATAAGATTTTACATAAAATATAAGAAGAAAAAAAGAAAAATATATTATAAAATATATATTCTAAATAAATTATATTATTATTATTATTTTATTATATTTTATTTTATTATATCTTTCGTAACAAGTAAATCCAGGGGCTATTGGAGTCTCCTTTTAAGCATGTTGCGCTCATAGTAAGCATATTCTAATGACATGATTAATTTCTCCTCTCGTCACGCTCATCAATGAAATCTTTGTGTTAAATGTTTTTATACTGAATGTATAAATTAAATTTTGTTGCAGACTGTACTTATATTATTTTACCCTCTAATCTAAATATTAATATCTGTCTCCTTACCGCAGTAGTAGGCCTCCTGGTGGTATACTTCTTTTCATTCGGTACCACAAGATCGGACGGGGGTCTGTCGCCGTACCCATCTCTGGAGACACAGCAGAGGCGCCCCTTCACACACAGGTCCGTGGAAGTTAGGTACGCTTCACAATACTGGGTCAACCTTGACTCCACACAAACCCCTGGGCATGCTATGTTACCTGAAAAGATTCACTTCAACCCTTTATTAGTGTCCCACTACTGGGCACGGGTCATCTAGTTTAGGCCTTAATTCACACACACTGGTCAAGTGCGGATCTCAATATTTAACTAACTACATCTAGTATTTTCATAGAATTTTCTTAATTTAATATCACAGATTAAAATAAAATTACTTTATATTGGATTTTATCGCGGTTTACTTTAGATTTTATATCTCGACATTTAAAAGTCATTTAAATTTGATAACATGCTCAGTTGTTGGATAAAATGAAGCCTAGCCATGCAATAAATACGCTATCTAACAGTACAAGATTTTTTCAAATCGGGCCAGTAGTTCTTGAGATTAGCGCGTTAGCGTTTAGCTATCGATAAGTTTCCCGCCAATAGTCCTATCGAAACTATCGGAAATGTTGCAATACTATCGATATAGGCCGACCGTTTAACTCGCGCATCGCCAACTCCAAGATTCTGACTCCTCAAGCTGCACGTCTGTGCAGCTTGAGGAGTGATTCAAGCGATATGGATATTAGTGACGAATAGTCTTACATCACTTTTATCTGTGGTTAAATAGTTCTTTATGAGATTTAATTAATGTTTTATGACTTTGTACCTCAGATGGCGATACGCGAGTTAAAAGGTCGGCCTATAGTGAAAATTAGGCAAAAATACTATTGAAAGCTGTCGATATTATCGTATCGAAATAGTCGATACCATCGAAACTATCGCGAACAAACTTTAGCTTCATAATATTTATAGGTAAAAGTATAGATTATGTTGCTAAAGAGTTTGTTTGTTGGTTTAGTTAAACGCACTACTCCCAGGAACTATTCATGAAAAAATTCTTGCACTGTTAGGTAGCCCAATTATTGAGTAAGGCTATTGGCTACTTTTTATCCCACTGCTGGACATAATTTGGGCGATATACACGAGGAAAATAGCTGGGACAGGATAGTAAGACATGATAGCATACTAAAAACACATTGCATTGGAGTGTTCTTAAGACGGTTGCTTTTTTAAATTTCTTTTTTATTCTTGAATAAGCTGACGCTTGACTACAACCATAGATACATAATTATATTTTTTCTATGCTACAACTTACCTGATGTGAAGCAATGATGTAGTCTACGATGGGACGCGTCAGCCCAATGTACCGATTCACTCGTGATTACGAATGACTTTCGGTGAGAAGGTAGCAGTGAAATGAGGCTCCTTAAGTTTGAAACCATAAAGAAGCTACAATTTCGACCAATTTTTTTTCACAATGCTTTTTAGTGATTTGCTATCCTGTCTTATTGTCTTGTCTTGGCTACTGTCCTCGTGTAAAAGGCCCACAGTATGTAGACCACAAAACTAGTATATTACCATATTCAACAACTGTTTTAGAGTTTTTAATATCCTGTCATTTAAGATGCGTTACAACTTCCTTGATCACTGTTGAGGTATTTGAAATAATGTACCTAAATGATTAAACGGTACCTAATATTTAATAGGGTGTACCTAATAATTACCACTGTTTTTGTATTTGTCGGCTGGGGACTGTGTCGTTGGCTCGTCGTAGTCGTCGTCTGAGGCGGTCGTGTGTCGTGTCGGATGCGGCCGGTTTGTTGTCAACGGTGTTTGATTGCCTGAAATAATTCAAAATGACTTTCGGTACTATGCCAGTTCACAAGTGCTAGTTAGTCTTTCTTTGTTTTTTGGACTTAACCAACCACTGCAATGCCGCTACTGGTACCTACTCCTGTAAGCCAGGATCGACAGCGACGCCGTGAAGAGACTCGAGATTTGAACCCGGCCAAGTCCCGGGACACCTAAAACTGTCTTGGATCCCGTGCGAATTTGATCAGAAAGATAATTTGAGGAGTTGGAAAGTAAGATTGTCCACTTCCTTCCAGGCAAAGCGAGAGACAGCACATAGGAAAAGGAAAGGTTTAAAATTACTATTTTTATACGGTACTAGCGGCCCGCCCCAGCTTTGCACGGGTAGCTTCAGCCCACTCAACAATTTACAAAAAATGTGATAATTAAAGAACCGCCCAACCGATTTTGTGCAAACTTCACATAAATCATCTAGTTACTAAATAGTCCGAACAATGCCTAAACATTTGGTTTGAATAGGTAAGCCCGTTTTTGAGTTATAAAATTACACCGAAAAGTGACCTTGATTTTTATATATATGGATAGATAATTATTTTTTTATACGGCCCGTCTGTTGGTACCTCAACCAACCAGACACCGAAACAAATCTATATCATGTATATTTTAATTTTTCTGCTTTTCTAGGAAATGTATTTTTATAATACTTTTAACAGTTATAACTCACATGCCGATAACCTGAACCCGATGGCAGGTAAATATAACATACATTTGGCCGGCTATGTTCAGATCCCAGACATAACTTCGAACTTTATAGGCTACTAGCCTCTGAGGTACTCTCAGAGGCTGAGGGGCTTGACCAGGACTAAAATAGGACTGGTAGACTGCACTAACTGGGCACTTCGGGCTGCAGAAACACCTGTTTATAATAGGGCTAGTAAAAAGTCCCAATTGCTTAGCATGTGAAGACGCCGAGGAAACCACGGAGCACATACTGTGCTAGTGTGATTCGCTGGTGGGGAATCGCATAAATGCATTAGGAATGGACCGCCCTACTCCTGATGAAAACGGCCTCGTGTATCCCCGAGAAATAGCATCGGTCGTGGACGAGCTGTGCGGGGGGAGAATACCGGAGGCTTCAAAAAGATTCAGCTGGGTCGAAGTGCTCTGGGACTATCAGAAACATTAAAAGAAAAGATATGAAAACTTTCAAATTTCGAGCTAATAAGGATTTTTCAGAATAGAATATATTTGAAACGTATTTTTGCTCAAACCAAGAATCTTAAACCAAATAAGTATAGCTTGTCACAGCTCCGCAACTTCCCATTTGCTAACTATGAACTTCAGATGTTTATGGGTTTTTTAACAAGTATTATACAATGATCTCACTATTATTTTCATCAGCACAGCACTTCATGTTCTTCCCGGGACATTCCACCTCCTCCAACACCTCGCCGCAGAGCAGCGACGCGAATGAGTGCATGCACGTCCCCGGACAGTTCTTGGCTTCCACTTGAGTGTCCAACGTGTCCAGGAGACCTGGGGAACAACAAAACAACTATTATCAATAAAAGAACTAGGTAAGAGTTGGGTAGGACTTTCTATGCTTCGTCCATGGGCACCATTGATCTGGTCCCCAGGTGGTGTTAATTAGGTGACAATAAACTGGTAGTAAGCTTCGCCGTGGTCAGTGACCACCCACTAGACAAAGCCGCATTGCATTCCGATGCGATGTTTGGTGACAACATTTAAGACGGTAGGTCAGAATTGTTGCTCCTTTTAGTTTCTAACCATATGGAGGCTCATTTCACTGCCACCTTCTCACCGATAATCATTCAAGTGAATCGGTATACTAGGCTGGCGCGTTCCATCGTAGCATCAGCTTGCTTAACATCAGGCAATTTGTAGGAAGGCACATGGCTATTTCAGATTTAAAAAAATTAGATAATGTACTGTCCTTTTTGCACGAATTATTTTAGTTACATACGTTGTTGCTGAAGCCGCTGTACTTGATTTCTGATTTCATACAAAAAGAATATTTATATATACAATATGGACTACCAACAGCTTCTAATTGGTACACACTAGTCTTAGGTTTACATAATCGCCAATAATATGTGATCCGGTATTAGATATTCACAACAGTTAACAGTATGTAAAACATTCAAATTAAATAATTACAAGATCATTCTTAATCTAAGTTAAGGTCGTGGAAGAGCTGTGCGGAGAGAGAATATCTGAGGCTTCATAGTATCAAGGGGAAGCACAAAAGATCCAGCTGGGTCGAAGTACTCTGGGTCCACCAGCCCCATTTATAAGATAAGATAAGATAAATCTAAGTTAGCAAATAGCTCTTTGTAAAATAAGTTATTCCAATTAAAATTATATCAATTACAATTAAAACAGACAAGATTAAGTAACAGCATCAAGTTAATTAGCAGGATGTGATAGAATCACATTCTGCTAATTAACTAATGATAATACAATATTGTTGCTACAAATACTTTCAATGTGTGTGGCAAACGTCGACATTTTTGCTGCGTTATTGCTAATTATAAATTAATAATCTTATGGGTTTATTACGTTACTTGTAATAATAAACGACTTCATTATTTTGACGGGCCGGTGGCGTGGTTGGTAAGATACATGCTTCTCACGCCGCAGGTCGTGGGTTCGATTCCCACCCGAGACAAACATTAGTGAGGAACATTTGTGTTTGTGTCGTGTCTGGGTGTAAATATCTATTAAAATTATATATTTACAAAAGAAAAGTATTATTATAGTTTATACCAGTTATCTGGTTTCCATAACACAAGCTCTGCTTAGCTTGGGACCAGATGACTGTGTGTGTTAATGTCCTAGAATTTTTTTATTTTTATTTTTTTTATTTATTTAGAAATGACACGACTGGCCTGGTGGCGCAGTGGTTAGTGACTCTCACTGCTAACCCGATGGTTAGCATGATAAATCTTTGTGTGATGAGCAAGATTGTTTGTTCTGTGTCTGGGTGTAATTTATCTATAAAATTTCTTTATATACAAAAAAAATTATTTAAGTATTATATCAGTTCCTAGTACCCATAACACAAGCAAATATAATTGCTTTATTTGGGACTAGATAGCGCTGTATGTATGTGTAAAAATATTATTGTTATTATTATTATATTACGAAGAAAATACTAACTAAATAAATTTCTTAAGCATAGTCATCGAAAATAATGCAAGTCGTATGCCTTATTTGCAAAAAGAAAACGGATTATGAGAAGACCCGGGTCCAGCAGTTGAAAAAGGGTTGAAGTGAAGTAAGATGTTGGAAATACCTAATCTTTTTCAAAGTTTTTTCGTTTAATTATTAAGAAGAAGGTAATTTATAAATTTTGAAGAGGAAAAAAGTGTTTCAAAATTTGGACAAGGTAAATCGCAAGTAAAAACGCTTCCAACGTCTACAAACCTACATTAAACTTCTAAATAAAACTCTCTAGGTTAAACTAATTAATTACAGTATCATTTCACCTACATAAGACTCAAACAAATATGGCGGAGCTGTCCGTTACGCTGTCAGTACGCGACTCACGCGCAGCCACAACTATGCGACGCATGCGATAAATTAGGTGACGTTATCAAGTGAATGAACTGTTTTGGTAGGTCAAGGCGGTAAATAAATCGACCGCAAACTACAGAAACTCTCTTTTCAGTACGACCTAATAGAGTTTCATGCTTTATGGTACGCTCTTAGCACTTCCGACTTTATTAACTTAGAATAACTATGATAGCGATTATAGGCCGACCGTTTAACTTGCGTATCGCCTATCGCCAAGATTCTGACTCCTCAAGCTGCACAGACAGTGATGATGATTCAAGCGATATGGATATTAGTGACGAATAGTCTTACATTACTTTTATCTGTGGTTAAATAGTTCTTTATGAGATTTAATTGTTTTATGACTTTGTACCTCAGATGGAAATACGCTAGTTAAACGGTCGCCCTATAGTTTGAAATTTGAAACTTTGCGAGGTCAGAGATATAAGTATTTTAAGATGCTATGTGCGAAAAAACCAGAGGCTCGAACAGCAACATTTTATACCAACCGTAAGTCCTGATCGCTCTTCACGTCAAGACACATATGTATAACAAGACACACACACTTAACACGGCTACACGTCAAATTATACATATTCAGTATAAGCTGACCTCTCGTCTGACGCAAATTCTATGTACATAAATGTACTAATAATGTACACACGGATACACATCAAGCTATAATTTTCCAGTATAAGCTGATCTCACATTGTATAACATTTCCGTACATCTAGAGGTCAGCTTATACTAGAAATTATGTATGTATGTATGTATATAATACTAAATCCAGGTTAGTTATTGCTGTAGAAGCGCATACCTAATTTTCAGCTCAAACCCTCAGATATTTGTGACAAAAACAAATACGTACCAGAAACTTCACAAAAAATTGGACTCAAACTTGACATACTGGATTCACTATGTTCCTGGTTAATCTACATGGTACCGTTATCTCCCTATAGGGGCTTCCCCCTTCATGGCCTTGCTGACCTACAGATGAAAGGAACAACCGCTGGCCCAATTTACAAGTTGCAGCGTCTATAATAAAGTAATTACACGTAATAATTGTAATTGCTGTAATAAAACTGATTGAATGCGATGTTCCGTGTTGTGTGTTGTCGAAAATGTCGATCCCGATACCTCGCGATTACTAGAAGCGAACACGTTTACCACTGGGCCACCGAGACCAAGGAATAGATTTTTTTTCTATTTCGTGACCGAGACAGCTAAATAACTAAGTATGTAGGTACCTAACTTAAACTAAGTAATACATAAAAAATATTCTACCCTAATGTTGATTCTGTCGTTTTTAAACCTCTTAAGTCTTATCAAACACGCCGGCTTGGACCGGTACCGGATGACCTAACGCGCGCCGGTGAAATCGACGCGCGCCGAAAACGAAAGTACATGCACACTGCGCACTGCGCAGGCGCACTATACGTAGTCACAAGGACGGACGGTAGAGGGCACCAATTTGCAGAGTTCAGGGAGAATTAGGTCACAGTCTAAACAAAGGATCCGAGGTTCGGCTCCTGGGTCATGCAGGCAAAATCATTATTTGTTTTAGAGACCAGATCCATGAAAAGGGATTTTATTTATTTATTTAAATGTATAACTTGTAAAACTTTAATTAAATAAATTAGCCTTTGCCTACACCTTTGGCTATACACAAACGTAGGTTATTCCCGTGTTCTAATTTTTAATATTAGTGTTTTTTATTAAACTAGAACCCGGAATTTCATTTCATGTGTTCGAGTTTATTCGCAAAACAGCTAATAACTAATTGTTAATTCTGTGTGAATTAAGTTAATTATTTTGAATTAAGTTTTTATTACGTAACTTTATTAATTCATTCATAATGTAAGACCTATGAACCTAGTGTCATAATGATTTTTAATTTAATTTAAAAGGTTCTACAGTCCATCAAATCTAATAAGTACCGTTTGACAGTTCTAAACGTAGAACAATAAGAAACAACATTTAGAATTGTATTTTTTGTATGAAAATTGTTTATGTTATGTTAAAATAAAAATAGCTTCATAATTCAATTATTTTACAGGAAAGCTAATAAAAATAGTGTGAATTACGCCTCTATAAAGCTAATTTAATAGAAAACAGTGAAACGTCAAACGGTACTTCTTAGATTTGATTGACTGTAAGTTCATGTATTTATATTTATTAACATCGTGTTCTATTTTACCGGGGTTATAATGAATCGTCTCTACTCCGCTCTCGTCTCCACTCAACGGGATGGCACTACGTCCTTGTAGGCCAGTAGATGTCACAGGCCACTGACATTCGTCACCGATACTGCCGTTGTAAAGAAAAAGGGCACATCTGATTTTTTTTTTCGTAACTAAGTCATTAACATAGTCGGAGTCAGTAAAAGATACAAATAACTCAGTCACGAATAAAAATTTCAGATGTGCCCTTTTTCCTTGCGACGGCAGAATAGAGAAGTTGCCGCTACAGTCTTTCAACCCACACATTACTACACTGCTGTGGTGAAGAGTCTAACACGATTCCCACTGGTTTCCCTTCAGGGATTGATCAATATATCGTATTAAATTAAAAATTATGTAGCGCCTAAAAGTATTGAATAGCATCAAAAATGCAGTACAAATTTTTAAGTAAGTTTGATAGTCGGTGTAAGTAACCAAGACTTAGAGGTATTTGTCATTTAATTTGCTCCGTCTTTCCTTAAACGAATAATCTATTAAATAAAAATGAATCACTGTTTGTTTTTAAAAATTCTTTATTTTTAAAATAATATTACAAACTGTAGTAGGTACCTACTTTACAATTAAAAGGTAACAGTTAACATAATAATAAATTACTTTTACAGGCTAAGTACGCCTTTATAAGTTTATACAATTATATGGTTTAGTGCTTTTTACAACTGGTAGTGGCTTTAGAATTTTTAACTTTAAGTATTTTTTGGACGAAAATACATTTACTGCGGTGGGTACTTGTAAATAGTTGAATGAATCACTAAATGTGTTGCTAAGCGCAAAACTCGAGAACCGCTGAACCGATTACGCTAATTCTTTTTTTAGACTAATCTATATATATATATATATATAGTATGTAATAATAATACATATAGTGGGACATTAACACACACGGACATCTGATCCCAAACTAAGCAGAGCTTGTACTATATAAACCAGATAACTGGTAATATACTACTTATAATACTTTTCTTTTGTAAATATATATATTTAAATATAGATAATTAGACAGACACAAGACAAACAGACATATTTAAACAAATGTTTGTCTCAGGTGGAATATTCCTTATGGATGGTTCTTATGTAGGTAAAAATATAAAAAATTGCCTGAATAAGTCAAAAAACACTTTTCCATACTCCCATACAAACGCTTCGTAATGTACATAGAAGTAAATTTTGAACTTTAATAAGCTGTTGGGCGGTACAGACTTAGCAGGCTTCATTTTTAAAAAAAGTCATTTTATTCGTGTTTTGAGACAGCAAGAAACTGTTACAACATCATTAGGAAACGAAGGTTTTCGCCACATATGATGTTATGATGGCTCAAATGAAAGATTGTTCGCTCGTGAAACCACAAGACCACAAGACAAGACCCACAGTTCTGATCCAGGTAAGTGATGATAATCTTAATTTTTTTAATTCTTTCTATAAATAAATGAGAAAGTCTATAACTGGGCGCCCTCTATTATTTAAAAAAAAAAATAATAATGCTTGGTGATCCTAATACTAATAAATTAATTACCGTTCTTAAATAAACAAGGATAAACAATGAATCGTTGCAGATAAACGTGTAATTGATAGACGAAGCTGCTTTCTACAGGGTCGATGACCGCGCGAAAGTCGTTATGATACAACGCATGGATACTGCTCACTGCCACTGCCCACTGCCCACCCATCTGTCATACATGTACAGACAACATACTATGTTGCTAGACATACCTACCTACTGACACACGCAATTAATTAATACCTATAACCGGGGGTCATAAGTACTATTAAAATTTTCGATCCTGGTAGAAGTACAGATAAAAAATAATAATTTTGACAATACAACCTTCATATTTATCATGGAGTTAGCCGCCCTAAACACACCCTTAGTAGAAAGAAAAAAAAAATTACGTTCTCATTCATGAAAAAATTAAATGACTCTTTAGTTAAAATGGACTTTGTCTCTTTCTTTCTAGAATAAGCGTCAAGATGACAGACAAAGACAAACGAATTATAAACCTATATTTAAGCTATAATGATTTTAATTATGGAGGTTAATTGATAAAGATAGGACACACAGAATCAAATATAAAAAAGAGGAAATAGATCCAAATGAAAACAGCTAAAAAGATGGAAAAAAAACATAGAGTAAGTGTGACCCATCAGTGTCAAACTTGGACATTGCTCAGTAAACGCTGTGAGATACCTACTAGAATTTAGCGACATTTGCGCGCTTTAGACATGTATCTCTAGTAGACAAATGTCGAAAAAATGGCGGATATCATTGAAAAACAAAAGAACTCGCCAATTTTGTTTTCGACAAATGTGTATTAGTGGGGTCCTGAATCGCACAAGCAAAGTTTTAACGACAATTAGCATACACACAACTAGAACAAAAAGAAAATTTTTACACTGGAGGGCCACTACCATTTGATCCTCCAGTCTCCACAATCATAATTTAGAATAGCATTTAAGTTAGTATTTACTTAAATTTACGCGAATATCACACATTAAAATAAAAGTATTTCATAACGGATTTTTTATTTTAGATTTTTAAATCCCGACGTTTCAAAGTCTTTTCAGTCTTCATGGTCACTTACCTTATTAATTACTACACTAAACTTATTAATCACAATTATTACTGACTACCTATAGACATTATTATTATATTTAAGTTGCGTTCTGGTCTATTATTTTTATTTTCTGTCTCACTATATTATTAAGTACTAGCGGATCCTACCCGGTAAAGCAAAGCCACCAGCGGGGTCCGAAAACGGAATACGACCTATAAGATTTCATAAAAATCGGTCAAGCTGTTTCGGAGGAGACTTCTTAATTTTTCTCTGCGTAACAACCATCCTCGTACTTCAAGGAATATTCTTAAAAAGAATTAGCGAAATCGGTTCAGCCGTTCTCGAGTTATGCGTTTACCAACACATTTTGCGATTTATTTTTATATTATAGATTATTACTATTTAAGCAAACTGAGCGCACAGTGTTTTGAATTCTAGGTGCATTTGCCTTGGGTTTTGGTACAAGTAAATTAAGCACTGGGTCCCAAGCAGGTGGTAGTCATATTCCAACCATTTTCTCTGTTGAAATAAGGATGTTTTTGTTTTAAATTAAAAACATCCCAATTCAAACCAGAGGCGAAAGCTAGCTATTAATAAGTTTCTAACCACTAAATAATACTGAAGTAATAACTTGATTAGATTGTTAACATCAGATTGTAATAAATAAATGAATTGAAATGAATTGAATAAGTAGAAACAAACACAAAAATTACACATATTTATAGCATGTAAGTCGCGTTACAATTACATGTGTATTGTTCTGAAACTCGGTGAAACCGTGTCACGTCACGCGCACGCGCCGACTGAAAGTGAATGAATAAGTAAAGTACGCAAGCATCGCGCATTCACACCTTGTTAGGTATGTCACTATTTGAACACATGGGGCTAGTTCCGGGATAGTTGGCTCTCTTTTATCACATCATTAAATTTAAAAAATTATGAACGACATTTCAAGGGGTATTTCTTATTCTATCACTCGCGCTGCCACAAATTCCCTGTTTCTAACCTTAAAGAGGCTTATTACACTGCCACTTTCTCACCGATAATTATTCGTAATCACGAGTGAATCGGTATACTGGGCTGGCGCGTTTCATCGTAGACTGCATCATTGCTTAACATCAGGTAAGTTGTAGTCAATCGCCAGCCTATCGAAGAAGAAAAAAAAATACTTATTCCACTACTTGGCAGTTCGCAGGTACCGCCAAGTTTTGGAATGCAATGCCGGCATCTCTATTTCCCGATAGCTATTATCTGCCTGTCTGCAAGTCACGAGTGAAGCGGTATTTCTAGGTAAGCGAGTTATTTAAGATCACATCGTTACCAAGTAGTGATCAAGCGCAAGGTTAAAAAGAATGTTCAAAAATCTAGCTACGAACAATTATCGAACGTCAGTTATCGAATAAAATAATAAATAAATAAATATTCTGGGACATTAACACACACCGTCATCGGGCCCCAAGCTAAGCAGAGCTTGTGTTATGGAAACTAGATAACTGGTATATACTATACATATAATACTTTACTTTTGTAAATATATACTTATAATAGATATTTACACCCAGACTCGACACAAACACAAAATAAACTGCATTAAAATCTGGCCATCCGTTTCGGCAACGAAGCAACAAAGGACTAAATAAGGTTAAGCGATTTTCATGTGGTTGCGTATATTAATAGGTGTTATTGTACCTATTTCTTATCTGTGGCAGATTATTAAGGGTCTGTAGTAAGAATTGTTAATTATCTGTGACAGCGACGTCATTTATCTGTCTCTTCACTTAAAAAATTGTGCCGCTTGAGTCACAGACTACTAAGAGAACCTAATGAGTTGCAAGAATTGTGTGAGCAATAAAATATTGAAAAATTTTGTGAGGTTTTATATTAAATCTCAACAAAGGTTTAAAATTGAAAATTAAGAGGTTCATAGTTCACGGCGGCCACTACAGTACGTTAAAGTTGTATCTGTTTGCAAAATTTCATGTAAAGAATGAATGTAATTAACAAAGTTTTATATAGAGAAAGAAATGAAATAATTATGTAATTGGTCGGTAAGATTTGCTTTTCACACCGCAGGTCGTGGGTTCGATTCCCACCCGGAGACAAACATATTGATGAACATTTGTGTTTGTGTCGAGTATGGGTGTAAATATTTATTTTATGTATTTATTTACAAAAGAAAAGTATTATATGTATAGTATATACCAGTTATCTGGTTTCCATAACACAAGCTCCAGATGGCCGAGTGTGTTAATGTTCCACAATATTTATTTTTATTTATTCATGTATTAAAATCAAGTGGATGCTATCAATGAAACAATGTCTATTACATACTTTATATGATCAGCTGCCGGCCGGCTGCCGGCGACATTTCGTCTGCAGGACTTTCTCCCATCCTCCCCCCTTCCCCTCTCCTCGGTGAGATTACGCGACATTGAATGTGGTAGGTTGAATAATCAGTAATACATTGTAACATCATACTTTTTATTTAGTTGTTGAGAGATTTAGCGACAGTTTTAGATTTTCCTGATAATTCGACGGCCGGTGGCGTGGTCGGTGCTTGCTTTTCACGCCGCAGGTCGTGGTTTCGATTCCCATCCGAGACAAACATTTGTGCGATGAACATTTATGATTGTGTCGAGTCTAGGTGTAAAGTAAGTAAGTATATATTTACAAAAGAAAAGTATTATATGTATAGTATATACATATCTGGTTTACATAACACAAGCTCTGCTTAGCTTGGGACCAGATGACCGGGTGTGTTAATGTCCCAGAATAAAAAAAAAATATTATAAATGCGAATTTTTGTATGGACGTGTGGGTAGATGTTTGTTAGTCTTTCACGCAAAAACTACAAAACCGATTTAGATGAAAATTTGTTACTGAGATAGATTATAGTCTGGAGTAGCACATAGGCTACTTTATATCCTAATACCTAGTGGAAGCTAGTTTATAATGAAGTCCCCGCCTAACCATATTTAGACTTTAATAATATAATCATCATCAGCCTATTTTAGTCCACGGCTGGACATAGGCATCTCCTAAAGCACGCCACTGAGCACCTCCCACGGCTACTCTCATCCAGCTCTTACCAGCTATGTCAAGATCGTCGCTTCATCTAGTCTGAGAGCGTCCTACAATACTTCTATAAAAATATACATAGTGTACCAATTCTGGATTTAGCTCTTGAAATAATTTATTTATTAGATTATAACGAGATTTAATAAACCTTTTTAAACTAGGCTATGCAAATTCTAGCAATTCAATTTCGACTGTAAGTGCAGTTCCGCTAGTTAGTTATGCTTATCGTTACAAACAAATAAAAAACCTACTTTAATAATATATACTTAGAGAACTAAAAAAAAGTCACAAAACTGAGTTTGTTTTGGTTTAAAATTTAGACAGCGTATTATTCAAACAAAAGACATCAACGCGTTTAAAGATTTGAAGAAATACATCGACGACTGCACCTTTTTAGAAAATATTCCCACGGGTTCAACTGTAGGTGAAAAAAAATGAACTAAGTGTAGGCAAAGTTGGATATAAGCCACTTTTCGCCCGCTATGTTTAGGTCCTATACTAGGTAATAGGGACGTACCTATTGCCGTTCATCGGACACAATTTCAAAGTTCGCGCTGCAACTAGAATTTTCTAAGTATATTAGACAAACTAGGGCTTATCGGTTATTCAGCGAAGACTCTTAACTAAAAAAACAATTAAACTAAAATAAACCTTTTTTTTAATCTTTCTTTTAAAACTCTTGTACTAGCAATAAAAAAATACTTATAACGATTCTATTTTTAATATTTATAAAAGAGTTAAATACAATTTATTTATTAATGAACTACATATTTACTTTAATTTTTCTTCAAAATGTATTGATTACTAATGAAATAAAACTATATTATAACGGAAAAAAAATCGCTTCAAGATAGTTTTATTTCAATGTGTGATATTCGCGTAAAGCTGAAAAAATACTCTATTGATTACTATACTAAAAATATCCTAACTATGAAACTATACAATCCTACCGCGTGGCTTTGCACGCGTGTGTAAAAGTAGCTTCTGTGCTACTCTAGACTATAATATAAAATTTCTCTCTGTATAAAATTTTATCTAAATCTGTCGAGTAGCTTTTGTGTGACCTAATATATTAAACATCCACACATAAAACCATACAAAGCATTTATAATATTAGTAGGAAGTTAAATGTTTTTGGAGAGAGTAAATTTCATAGATTGCTAGACATCAACTTTCAGGAACTATGATGAGGAAGAATACCGCGTACCAGTGTGAATCATGTCCGCAAGCTGACACATTGTTGTTATAAGTTTTTATTCAGACATTATAAAGTTTACGTAAAGCTTTTTACTTTGTTGGGTATGATTTTGTGACTCATAACAACACTTGATTTCAAAGATAAAATAGAACCACCTTTCAAATATAGATAATTACAGCCAGACTTAAGACAAATAACCGGCCGGTGGCGTGGTTGGCATCACACAAATGTCAGTTTTGGGTGGGAATCAAACCTACGACCTGCAGCGTGAAAAGCAAGTATCTTACCGACCACGCCACCGGCCCGTGTCGACGTCTCTTTTATTTCAATCTTCAGTTTTATAATATTAGTATAGATTCATAATAAAAATGCACAATACTATTATTTACACTCTAACAAACCACCAATGTGAGTATACAGTATGCTAATCTCATTTTGTACAAGATTTCCGTACAACGAGAGGTCAGCTTATGTTGGTCAGCTTGATGTGTAGTCGTATGTACAACCAGAGCAAGAATGCAATAAACCCAGTGACATGGTTCAAGTGCCAAAACAACGCGCTAGTTCAATGTTGCCATTATAATCGACGTAATTACATATATTCTACGTTTATAACACTTAATAATAGCATGAGTTGTACAATCAACGTCAAAAGTAGATGATCAAATAGGAAATTCAAATTGGTTTTATGGGCGTTGAACAATATCATTAACTTACTTAATGATCTTTTATCAATAAGACTTTTGGTTTTGTTTGCAAGTCGTGGGTTCGATTCCCATCCAAGACAGGCATATTTGTGTGATGAACGTATGGTTGTCTTAAGTCTGGGTGTAATTATCTATATTGAGTATCTATTTACAAAAGAAAACTAATATTTGTAGTTAATTACCACTTATTTGGTTTATACAAGGTCTGCGTAGTTTGGGATCAGGTGACCATGTATGTTAAAGTCCTTGGATATGATTATTATCATTAATGTTTTTTTTAAAAACAATTCACGGCCACTGAAGTCCACCGACTCCACCAACCATGCACAGCGGGGTAACGGGATCCATAAAGACACACGGTTAACAACCCTTTTTTACGATGGAGAATGCAATGACACATGCCCAGCCTTTTTCCAAAGAACGAGGCGGGGGTATGAGGGATTCGAGTAAGGATGAAGCCACCCCTTAGTGCGCAGGTCATACCTACTAAACTCTACCAACTCCAGAAACCACGCACAGCGGGGACACGGGATCCATAAAGACACAACCGCGACCCCGTTAGTACGGTTGACAACCCTAGTGTATTATAAATCTATGGTAGGCCATGAATGTTGTAGTGTATAGGCAGACCGTTTAACTCACGTATCGCCTATCGCCAAGCTTCTGACTCCTCAAGCTGCACAGACAGTGATGATGATTCAAGCGATATGGATATTAGTGACGAATAGTCTTACATTACTTTTATCTGTGGTTAAATAGTTCTTTATGAGATTTAATTAATGTTTTATGACTTTGTACCTCAGATGGCGATACGCGAGTTAAACGGTCGGCCTATAGCTACTGATAAGGCGTGTGTGCGATCATTGGTAACGGCCCGCACCGGTACCCCGCCCCATATAACTCAACGTAGCTGTGTTTTACTAGCCGCCAAGTGAGGAATTTATTCTAGCTTCTGCCTCTGACTTTACCTGTGTGTTAATATCTATATAATAATAATAACCATTTTTGCGACCCGAGAAAGGACATAGGATAGTTTTTATCCGACTGCGCAAAAAGAAGGTAATGTTTTGGCGCGATAACCGACATACACGCGAACGAAGCTGCTGTCGGAAAGCTAGTCTAAAATAAACCGCGATAAAATCCGTAATAAAATAGTTGGATTTATGTATAGTTAGATAAAATAAAACAAATTAAAAGGTGTTACACAAGACTCAGCTAGACACGTAGAAATCAATTGGACATACTTTCGACCTCACTGTATACTGATGGGTTCATTCTACTATGCGCGGTGGCGTCGCGTCGTGGTATTTAGAGTTCCGTATGTACCATAGAGAGCAGCGCTGACGCAGTCATATTGGAATCAGTTGTTTGAATTGATAAACACTACCACGTGGTTAAGTATTTTACACTAGTTACACTTCACCCTATATTGTATTCCTAAACTACTTTCCTTTTGTAAAACATACTTATAATAGATAATTACACCCAGACTCAAAACAAACAGACATGTTCACCACACAAATATCTGTCTTGAGTGGGAATCGAACCCACGACCAGCCGCGTGAAAGCAAGTGGCTTACCGATCACGTCACCGGCACATATCTGAAGTTAGTGTAAGAGTTAGAATAATAATAATAATAATAATATATAGTGAATAGTGACACACACGGCCATCTGATCCCAAACTAAGCAGAGCTTGTACTATGGTAACTCGATAACTGGTAATATACTACATATAATACTATTCTTTTGTAAATACATACTTAAATATAGATTATTACACCCAGACACAAGACAAACAGACGGGTTCACCACACAAATATCTGTATTGAGTAGGAATCGAACCAAAAGCAAGTGCTAATGCAAATGCCGACCACGTAGCCGGCACATCATATCTGAAGTTAGTGTAGGAGTTAGAATAGGCTGACACTAAGTATTTGTCAAGTTTACTATAATACATAGAAAGTGACGTTTACGTGTCAATTAGATTAGCATGTTCTTAAAAGCGGGTTGGTTCATTCACTCTGATACAAAAGGTCTGTGTCCGGGTAGGCTCATACTCGCTTCATCGACACCGGTGTCAAACACCCGAATAGGTTAGTCGTATCCGCGTGCGACTACAATCCGCTCAGAGGCGCGAAACGGCGTACGAAAACGAAGCGTACTCACCGATCCCGAAGATGAGATCATTCTTACGATCGCCCGTGACCGCGAACTCCGATCCGCTGCTAGAGTAGGTAGGGACAACCAAAATAGTAGCACACAACACATGCCGAGGTATCGCCCACGCCGTCGTGGGCCGCGCTGCGCCCCTCCAAGATAGGTCCCCAGTCGATTACGGTTCCGGACAGGACCGGACCGCGCGAATGCGAAATGCCCCCCGATCCTCTAAAAAACTAGAGTGTCCGGCAACGGCCTGAGCCAAGGTTCGTCCCCACATGGGGAGCCCTAATGGCAGTTGCCACAGTACTTGATTGGTTCGACCGTCCTCGGACGGCTCACCGAAAAAGTCCGGTGAACCAATAGAGCCCCTTCCGGCCGATTGGGATAGGTCATCAGCAAAAAAAAAATAGGCTCATACTAATACAGGTAGGTAACACAGGCGACACTACAATGTTATGCAATGTAATATTAAATCCGTTTAAAGATTTATTAACACAAAAATTCAAGTTTGAAGATTTCTAATAATACAAAAAAAGACATCAACGCGTTCAACTTAATATTGTGTGGACCTTAGAAAATGTAATACGGAACTTGTATAGCACGCGCTCCTCTCTGCCAAGGTACATGAACAGTTTGTATAGGTACTTAAACTGTTCATGTTTTGTGTTTGTGTGTAGCTTTTATATACGGGTGCATTTGTAAAGACGCTTCAACTTTTATACGTGGTTACCTCCCCTCTGAAGAAATAATTTAGTACTAAAAGTTGCGTGTAAGTCCCGCGAGGTGTGGTCAATCCAACTAAAAACTGCAAAATTTCGTTACATAAAATAACTAGTTAGTATGGTAACATTAGTAATATTATTGGCAATTTGAGCTGTTACATGACTCATTTACATATTTTTACGTAATCTGGTGAAAATAAGTCTATTTTTGTCGCTAAAGTTCAAACTGTCTGCTTACTAAATTCTATTAAAATCTGTTTAACAGATAGTGACTATATCTACTACTTTCACGATTTATTTAGAATAAGTATGATGTATGGAAAGTTATAACAATATGCTATGATCTTCCCCTAATTGTGTTTCTTATATGGTGGCCAGTTATTAGCTGACTAGACATCTACACAAATGATATTATAGTGCACAAGACAGGTGCATTCTATAACAATAATAATATAATATTCCAGGACAATAACACACACGGTTACCTGGTCCCAAGCTAATCAGAGCTTGTGTTATGGGAACCAGATATATATACATATATACTATACTACTTTTATAAATACACCCATACTCGATACGAATATCTGTCTCGAGTGGGTATCGAACCCCACAACCTGCGGCGTGAAACCGACCACGCCACCACCGCCGTCTCCTCTCAACTATCTAATAAGAAAGTTTATGTTTTAATCCTTACACACTGGCCAAGCGCGGGTTGGTGGATGTCACATGTCCTCGAATGATTAGTTTTTATACATGCTGGTTTCCTCACAATGTTTTCTTTCACCGATATTGAGCAGTGGAGATAAAACAATTCACACAAATATGTGAATCGATCCCGCGACCTTGTATTTCTAAGGCGATGCCCGTACAACCGCGCCACCGCTGCTCCCCCATACCGCTGCGCAAGCGCTGGTTTAGACTACATGACGAGCACATTTTTTACTAAAAAAATCCTCTACTCGTACTTTTAGTTGTGAGTGTTGTGACCGACTGCCGGTGTGTCGGGAATTTGCAGCGTCATGCAACCCACTGACTCGGTTTACACGGTACCTGGTAGTACTATCATTCAAAACTGGATTTATATCTTATTTTGACTGGCCTGGTGGCGTAGTGGTTAGTGACCCTGACTGCTAAGCCAAAGGTTGTGTGTTCGATTCCCACCCAGGACAAATTTATATGATAAGCACGAGTGGTTGTTCTGTGTCTGGGTGTATTTTATATATAAGTACGTATTTACAAAAAAAAATCTATTTAAATATTATATACGTAGTTAAATGTGAACGCGCACTAAATGTTTTAAAAAAACTTTATTTAAAAATAAACAGTTTACAATTATGACGACTGAAGTTGTACAAGAAGAATGAACACAGTTATCTTTTTTTTTTTGCTGATGACCTAGAGCTGAAGGGCCTCTATTGGTTCACCGGACTTTTTCGGTGAGCCGTCCGAGGACGGTCGAACCGATGAACACAGTTATCTCTAGGTCTAAGCTTATATACTAAGTTACACGTGGCTTGGAGCCATGGTGGGATAAGGCATCGTGTGATGGCTTCCAACTAAACCATCAGATCACCTTTTCTTAGATTTAACAATTGAAACTGATACTATAAACATTTCAAGGAACTCTTGGGTGGCATGGCGTGATCTTAGTTTACTAATACAGTACGATGGGGGGTCTGGCCATGCATAACTACGTTCCAATAACACAAGCAAATATAATTGCTTAATTTGGGACTAGATGGCGCTGGGTGTATGTGTGAAAATTTTATTATTATTATTATATTTATAACTCATACATTTTGTCTTGGTCCTGGCCTTCTAAACTAATTACAAAGTTAAGCGGTAATGAAATAAGATCGAAAAAATAAGGATGGGATTAATTTGTTCTTCCATGGAATTGACATACACCATTCGAAATAATAATAATATAATAATAATAATAATAATTTATTCAAAAAACTTATAAAACAGGTGAACATGGGACAATTTTACATAAAAAATACTTAATGAACAAAATATTTGCCTGAACTAGGTAATCCTGTGTTTCAGGCAAAATAAACTACTGACATGGCAAAACGACTTACAAAATAGAAATAATGAATGTGTACAATAATTAGGTATAAAGATAATGATATGTAGTCAATGTTAATAAATATTTTATAAACCTACAAGACATGCTTATAATTAATGCTAACTAAGATAATGTTGGTAACTACTTATAGCTATTTTTAAATTATAGCCATAGTATAGCACAAACATCACTGCATTACAACTAACAAGTTCTCTGTATCTTCATAGGACATGTTCTGAAGAGCTTCACAAACCATTTTTTTGCATTTGATGTAACGGTGCGGATAAATATAAGTTATTGCATTTAGTCTATTATAGAGAAATGGGCCAAGGAACATAAAAAATTTAGATGCAAAAACATGGCGTGTGTTTATTTGAGGGCAAACGATATCTCTCCGTCGTTTCTGTGTTAACTCAGCGTTAAAGGGAAGGGCTGCATGCTGTTTTAGTACTGTATACATTATAAATAGTTGTCTCACTGTGAGTACCTTAACAGAGTTATAAAGAGGTTAGTAGGATAGGTGTAGGGCTTAAATGTAGAGACTTTCAGTATGGCTCTTTGGGCCCTCTCTATTGTTAGAGACAGCGTTTTACCCACCCCACCCCATGAAGTGATGCAGTAGACTATAATTGACTGACATAGGGTAAAGTAAACTTGTTTTATTAATTTGAAATCAGCTATATGACGTAACTTTTTGAACACAAATATTAACTTACGCATCCTATTACATAAAGCTTCAATATGCTGCTTGAATGTAAGAGATTCGTCTAAAATTATTCCTAGATATTTGATTTGATTAGTTCTTTGTATAGTCGGACACGAACAGCGGATGTTATCTGGAATATTACAGTGATGATTATACAATCTGGACTCAGTTTTATTTGAGCATATTCCACGCATTGTAAATTTTAAGAACTTTGTTTTATCTGCATTTAATGTAAGTAAATTATGCTGAAGCCAACTATAAACTACATCAAATCCTCGTTGCGCATACTTGAAAACCTCCTCCTCAGTATCAGCGGAAAAGAGTAATACAGTGTCATCAGCATAAGTTACAATTGTGCCGTGATCTAAGAGTAGTCTGCAAAGGTCATTAATGTATATAAGAAATAGCGTGGGACCCAAAATACTTCCTTGAGGAACGCCAAAGGTTGTATTTTGCAGATCTTCGCTGAGGAATAAATTTAGTTGTGTGCCTCTAATACCAAGGTCTTCCAGTTTCCGTAATAAGGTTAAAATAGAAACGGTGTCAAAAGCTTTTGCAAGATCTAGGAATACTCCCACAGTTTGTTTGCCTTTATCAAGTTCTTGTGTAAGGTAGTTAGTCAAGTAGTGAACGGCATCAGCCGTTGATACCTTGGCTCTGAAACCGAACTGAGCTGGTGACAAAATCAATTTATCTTCTAAATAATTTACTAGTCTATTATTGATGATTTTTTCTAGAATTTTAGAAATAGAGGGTAGTATAGAAATGGGCCTATAGTTTGTTACTTGATCTTTTGGTCCGGATTTATAAACAGGTATGACTACTGCCATTGACAACAATATAGGACATTCACGCGTAGCGGTACGGGGCTCGCCTTAGACATATGAGGTCGCGTGTTCTATTCCTAGTCATGCTCACACATCTTTGTCACCTGCATCTTTGATGAACATATCTGTCTGTCTTGAGTCTGGGTGTAATTATCTATTATTCTCAAAGCCACTAAGCAGAAGTGGGATTTGATTTGATTTGGGCCTTGGGCTGGTCATGTCTGTCATATGCCAAACGAGATGTGGGAAAAGGTAGCCACAGATTGGCCCCCAAACCCAGCGAGAGAAAATCGAGGTAGGCCTACCTAGACGGAGATGGCGGGATGAACTGGATGCGTTTTTGGGTGGATTGAAGAGCTGGTTTTTAGATGCTAGTCTACATAAAAATAGTATAATTAAGTAACTATTTAAATCTTACATTTTGTTTGTTTACGCGCTAATACGTGTAGTAGACTTAATTCCAAGCGTTTTCATCCGTTAGATATTTTTATAATACGCTTTCTTACATGACGTAGATTTTGTGGAGTGCCTAATATTATTTATAAGTTTATTGTAAAAACATTTATACTGCCCCATAATCGAGTTACTGATTTTGTGGAGACGAGTATGATGTGCTACAAGATCATCCTTTTGATCATTCTTACGATGTCTGGAATGTTCAAAGGTCTTTAAAACAAAATAATTGATGACCTGCACTAAAGTGTTGCACTTTGTGAAACTTAGTTAATTTGTAAGCAGTTACCGGCCTACGTGCAAGTGCTATCATCATGCGACACACATTACTTCGCTACTGACCACATTTCTCTGAATTAGAGAGTAAAAATAACGCTCATTACCGAAATATGTTATTTTAATACATTACTTTTCCTTTTAAATTGCTACACAAGTAAGTAATAAAACATTGTATAAAATGAATGAAATAAAATTAAAAATAGAATCAAAAATATAGTTAATTGTAGAAAACGAATTTAAAAACGTATATTTGTAATTTAAAACTCTGTTATTTTTATGTATGTAGTAAAATTAGTTAATAGTTTTTGGAATGTATGATACCGTACGTGCGTGTAGGAAAACCGTTATTTTTTGTAACACCTTTATACTACTAACGCTTTCAAAATCGATAACAAACGGTAATAAGCGATACCTACTAAGAATCTACGAGAAATTCTTTCTAGAACTCATGTAAAATCTTCTAAAGAAGATACAATTGAGGTCGGAATTTCAAGCCTATATGTAAGGCAATAGATATTTAAACTTAATCTCACATACTAACCTAATAACGGGTATTACTATGACCTACTAAATTTCTTACCGGATAATAGTGATGTAGCGAAAGATTCCTGCGCTTCGTAGGTTGGTAATACAGTCAAGGTGGCCAACACGGCCAGCAAGGTGTACACTGTCATGGTGAACTATCACTTTTCACTGGTCACAGAACACAGTCGGTCATGGCGACTCAACAGCCCGCGCGCGACTGGCGAGTGCCGATCTTAACGTGTTTGGGTGCAAGCCAGAGAAACGAACGCAGACGGCACACTCAAAAGAGGTTTTACTTTCTCGTTTTAGTTTTGTTAGCGATTCAAAATGCTTAAGTTGACCATCATTCGTACATTATACCATATCAACTATTATGAGTACTATATGTAGCAATCGCAAGTGCTCGTGGATTTAACATTGTTACTGCCTTAATTGAATTTTTAAACCAAATATTTGATTGTTTTAAAGTTTAACTAGAAACCTACTTAAACTTCGCACGGGTTCTTATTTTAACAGAAATTATCGTTCTTCGTGTAGTCTTCTTTTAAAAAACCATAGCTTGGTTTAGAAGAAGTTAAACAAAATACAAACAGGTAAAAATAAATGTAGAGTCTATGAAGGTCTTCTGTAGAAAAAGTACTTTTTTACGGTCCGGTACTTTCAGAATCTAAGTGGCTTGATCAGGACTAAAATAGAACTGGTAGTAGGTGCACTAACTGGGCACTTTGGGTTGTAGAAACACCTGTTTAAAATAGGGCTAGCAGAAAGTCCCACTTGCTTAACAGGTGGAGACGCTGAGGAAACTATGGAGCGCATACTATGCGAATGCGACTCGCTGGCGCGAAAACGCATGAAAATGGACCGATCTACTCAGCAGCGGTCGTAGACAAGATGTGCAAAGGGAACCCTCCCTTTGCACCAGAGGATTCATAGTATGACACAAATTATCCAGTTGATTTTGTTGGGTACCTTTCAAATGTCTTATGCACCTATGCGGTGCTTATAGTTTTATTGGTTTTTTTATGATCTTTTAAAAGTTTGTATACTTATTTAAACTCGACACTATCAAAATTGCGGAATAATTTCTGCAGAGGCTATAATAGAATTAAAATAAGAAGTATATTCATTACACTATTGTGTATTTCCAGTATGGACGCGTGCGACGATATTGAAAGATGGAAGTCAAAACGAAAGGAGAAGTCAAAAGTGGGATAGAATTTTGAACAACAATGTGATATACCTCATTGGAAAGCTTATTTAATAAGCTGTTAGAATTTAACTAAACACGAATTTTACGAGAACCCATTTTTGTAAAAATCTAAAAAATGTAATAGAAAAACAAAACGCACATTACCTTTAATTATCCGATTATAAATATTGCAATCACGTCAATAATTGCATTCTATTAGAGAACTTTTTTCTTGTAATATTATTCTAGCTGCAGTTTAATGTAATTATGACGAAAAATATTTGTTATCTTATGAGGGTAATAACAAAACGCGTTGAAAAAAATATAATTACGGGAAACGTCATGATGTCATTGTCATTGATCAGTTTGATTGACAGCGTTCTAAATAATTTTCATTTTTTTGGTTGCTCAATTGTCATTTGGCCATGGGGTTGCCAATTGCAATAATCTTAATATTGCATTAAGGATTCTTATTTTCAATTTCAATTTTTAAAAAAACGGGAGGGTGTAAAATTATTTTAAATACACCAAAAAATTTAATAAATTATGCTCTATTAACCTATGTAACTCAGATTGCTGTTCAAATTTACAATTATTTTAATCCCAGGCTCTATACATTTTTTGAACGTCTCCTTTAGGTAATTGACTGATATAATAAGTTTTGTTTTACTACAACTTGCCTGATGTTAGGCAATGATGTAGTCTACGATGGAACGCGCCAGCACAGTATACCAATTCGCTCGTGATTACGAATAATTATCTCCTTTCTGTATAGTGTCACCAGACATCGCACAGGAACACGGCAAGGCCGCTTGGCGGTGCGGCTTTGTCTGGTGGGTGGTCACTGACCACAACCGAAGCCTACCAACAGTTAATTGTCACCTGATTTGCACCACCCAGGGACAACGTGTGGGGATTCAATTAAAGGAAGAAGGTGACAGCCCCCAACAAAAATTAAGTCAAATGATTCGTGGTTTAAACACAAAAATAAATGTGTATTTTTAACTACGAATAATAAAAGATTATTCGTAGATTTTTAACAATATATATGGATTTAATTACAGACATTCTACCGGTTAATAAGATATGTTAAGGAAACTACATAATTAAATAACTTCTTAAAGAGTGAGATCCTTGCCATAGATGCTTGCATGCTATAAAATGCAATATTCTATATATATTAATATACTCACGTTTGACTTTCTTGCATCTGGGGAATATTTGATCACTAGGTACAATAGTTCATCATCATTATCATCAGTATCATCATCAGCCTATCCTAGTCCACTGCGGGACATATGCCTCTCCTAAAACACGCCACTGAGCACGATCCGCGGCTACTCTCATCCAGCTCTTACCAGCCACCTTGCAGAGATCGTCACTCCACCTTGTCTGAGGACGTCCTACGTTACGTTTACGGATGAGAAAAGCCGGGGATCGTGCTCAGTGGCGTGCCGGTGGTGCAGGTGATATTATTACATGAGAACTTACACAAGAACAATGGTATAATCCAATTAAAAATTGGTTAGGTCTGGCTTATCTGGAATTGTGGTCCTCTATCTCTTGACGGTTTCTAAATGTTGTTGTGTTAATGGCCTACTATATTATTTAAAAAAATTGTTACAATTCACAAAACTACCTAATACTTATATCAACTTTTACTTTTTAACTGTCGTGAGTGTGCGTTTAGATGGTCAATATTTTGTGAAAAAGTACGCTCGCTCAGAAAACTGGAAACCCGTTCCCGACTCGCATAGGTGCAGTAAGATGTAGTATGTTTACAATACTAGAAACATGATCTAAATGATAGTAAAAATTGCATCATAATTTGTTGATTGATTTAGTAAACAAGAGTTATTGGATTACAGATATTTTTTTTTTCTGAACCCACAACCGCAATCCTTTCACTGCTGCTCCTGTAAGCCAGGATCTACAGCGGCGCCGTGAAGAGACTCGGGATTTGAATCCGGCCAAGTCCCGGGACACCTAAACTGTCTTGAATCCCATGAAAATATAATCACATCGAGATGAAAATTTAATAATTTTATTTAAATCGAGTCCTGAGTACAGAGTAACAATTGTAAATTGTGATAAAAACACTACTATTGTATTAACTCATTTCAACCCTTTTTACTGTCTCACAGCTGGGCACCGGTCTTCTCTCAACTATCTTACGAGTTGAGAGAGTTTAGGCCATAATGAACGATAGGGTTGGTGGAGGTCACATGTCTTCGAATAATTAGTTCTTACTTACTAAGCGGCTATGAAACTATTCACACAAAGTGTGTGTCGACACGACCGAGAATCAGATTAACATTTTTTTTAAATAAGATCCGTAAAATTTTCCCGTGGAAAATTATTCTGATTAAGGAGTTGAATGAGCTGTCCCTTCTAACTTGTATGTATGGAGGATTTAAAGAAAGTGAAAAAAATGTTTTAATTTTTTGGAGACGCGAGTCTATAAAAAATAGTCCAATATCTTTTCCTACCGTACCTACAGTGAATGACTAACTCAGAAACACTGCCAAAAAACTTAGTAGACATTTGTATTTTTCTAATGAAATACTTATATCTATTACATTTTGTATAATGTGTTGTATTAGAGCGACTTAATTCCAAGCGTTTTTATCTGTTAGATATTCGATAGTCTGTTAGATATATCCGTAGGGAAGAAATAAATTTGTATTAACAACCAGTTAAAATCCTTACGCACTTCATTAGTCTTTGAACGAAATAACTTCTAATAAACTTAATTATGTGGACATTACGGTACCTATGACTAGCGGGCAGTGGGTTTGTGCCCGGCCAGACCTGTTTAGTTACTGTTAACCCGACATTTAGAGAAAGTTTTCGACGATTAGGCTTAGGTCCACCGATTTCTAAATCAAACTTATAGTTAAACATACAGTTCTTGGCTAAATCAACTGTTTAATAGAGGTAATCATTGATTAAATGTTGATGCTTTTGAAAGTATCTTGCAAGTCAGCTGGTCAGTTATTAATTTTGTAATTATTTATGATAGTTGTAATTAATGCTCTGATTGGGTTTTTATTGGAGGTAAGTACGATTGGGTTGATTGATTTTTGTTAAGTTAAATCATTTTTAGGGTTCAGTGAGTAAGTATTTAATAACAAATCTTTAAATTAAATGTTAATAGAGTCGTCGACGTATAGATAGACCGTTTAACTCGCGTATCGCCATCCGAGTTACAAAGTCATAAAACATTAATTAAATCTCTTAAAGAACTATTTAACCACAGATAAAAGTAATATAAGATTATTCGTCACTAATATCCATATCGCTTGAATCATCATCACTGTCTGTGCAGCTTGAGGAGTCAGAATCTTGGCGATAGGCGATACGCGAGTTAAACGGTCGGCCTATAGTAACGAACTTTATTAATCACTTTAGCATAATAGACAAACTGCATCAAAATACAGAGGCCATTTTGTTTTCTGAAATAGGCTTGCGGTCGACTACAACTTGCCTGACGTTACCAGTATAGCGATTGTCTCTTAATTACGAATGATTAGGAATTCGTGTAAATGATACGTTGATACGTGTTACGGGCGCCCATCGAACACGCTGCGGATGCGCAGCGAATTCGTTGCGGACGCGCAACGGAATCGCCGCAAATAATATCGTGTACGCCATGCAAATATCCGAAGAAGACCCCGCCGTCCACCCCGCAGTCGCTTGCAAACCTCTAGTTATATAAAACTCTAATCACGGATGACTGTTCGTGATACTCACTATCAGGCTTCTAACCCTTCTACCTAACTGTTATTAGTTTCATCAATTTAACTATGACCATTATAGTTAATAATAACCATGAACACTAAATCCGCTTTAAAAGACTCGTGATCGAAACAAAGGGATATCGAAACCATATCATAACAGAATGGATATTTAAAAGTATCATAACTCATTCACAAGTCCGGTCATTAATCTCTCTGTGTCGAGCAGCTAATGTCGTCCTTGCCGCCCGCTGCGGTAACGGGACACGAGAATAACATTGATTAATATATTTAGCAGATGCGGAGATAGGTACAAAATGCATGGGTAATGTATGGGTAATCTGACTGACCCGTTAAGAGACGTGAAGTAATTCTCCAAAGAATATGTGCACAGGTGGATGATGTATGCGCTCACCTAGATGGCGTATGTACTCACTTGATGCCGTTTGTGCTAACATATATGGTGTATGTGCTCACCTAGATGGTATATGTGCTCACCTATATGGCGTATCTGCTCATCTGCATGGCGTATTGTCTAACCTAGGTGGCGTATGTGCCCACCTGAATGGCTTAAGTGGCCACCTAAATCTTGTATGTGTCCACCTACATGGCGTCTTCCGCTCGCCACCGCCAGCACACAGCCTGGTTTCCCATTGGGGTACCCTAGTCACTGGTTAATCAAATGTCACCCATGGTTTCCTAAAAGCAATCAGCAGGCGGCTGCTCCGTCCATTCGTTGGTGCGGCGCCTTTACCCACTGTAAGCTCAGGTTAGGTCGAGTTAGAGGCGCTCGTCAGCCAAACAGCAGGGAACGAGGTTTAACTTGGAGAACCTACCACAATAGAAAAAAATACTTAACGAGTTTTTTTAAATAATTATTGGCTTGATCATGATCTAGCCTAGGTACAAAACAATTTTTAGCAGTGTGCATTCTGTTGTTTTAATCTATATCACCCGCTATCGAAAACATTACGACTCACTGACACAGGGAGGTCGGCAGTCGCTCGTTGATATAATTTCAATACTTTGTAACTCAAGACACCGAACACTCGGTGTAACAGCTTTGTAAGGGCATGTCCCGTTATAAATATAAGAATAAAACAATATTTTTATGATGTTTTTGATCTTGAATCTGGGTCAGTCAGGGTTACCATATCGACGCCTTAGAGTGGAAAAATCGTAAGTGTTAAAGAAGTAACTTTTCAGCAGGAAACAAAAACTACATGTTGTAAACTTTTTATAATGCGCCTAATTTTTTTTTAACTTTTTTTAATATTTAATAGAATTTTAACCCGCTTTTATAGCCAGCTATGCAATACATTCTTGATTGTGTCTTTCTAAAAGAGCACAGCACGACCCCCTAAATCTAAAGTTGTCCGGCCACGCTCTGAGCCGAGCTTAGCCGGACATGGGGAGCCCTCAAGGCAGTTGTCACAGTACTTCTTCGGTTCGCCCGTCCTCGGACGGCTCACCGAATAAGTCCGGTGAACCAATAAAGGCCCTTCCGGCAGATTGTTAGGTGATCTGCAAAAAAACTTTCTTTATAGGCAATTAAATTTTGTCCAAAAATGCAATTAGGTACGAGGTATTCATTCTAAAGGGTCCAGTTAAATAAGCGTGTATCAATGAAAATATTGTGAGCAGCAGTGGCGCAGTGGCAATGAACTAGGCTTTGAAATTTAGATCGTGGGCTCGATCTTGAGTCGCCATTGCTGCTGCTCTATATCGGATGAAGGAAAATATCGTGAGAAAACAGGCACGTCTTAGAACTAAACATTCGAGGAACATGTGACATGCGTCTATCTGCATTTGGTCAGTATCTGGCTAATATTTATGTTATCTGTGGTACCTGGATTAACCTAAACTCTTTACTCTCCAAGACAGATACTTGTGCTCAGCTATGGGGCGCCATTTTACACAAAATTATATTGATCACGTACTTTTTTATTAATCTCTAAAAACTTCTTTATAAACCGCCTCGTCTAAATTCAATTGCCGTGCCTATGGCGCTTGACCCCAATTTGTTTTACGATGATAATCCTTTTTGCAACAACAACACAAAACCGACTTCAACTGTAGGTACCTAGAATTATGCGTTTAGGGCAATTGCACTAATAATTTTGGAAGGCTGCGCGCTTAGCGTAAACAATGACGCTTCTTTCGACATAGCTCAATAACTACTGGTCAGATCTTGAACAAATTTAAATGGGACCACACGGAAGCATTTTCTTGCCAACAAAAAAAGAATCATAGAAATCGGTTCACGTATAACAAAGATATTAGGTAACAAACATAAAAAAACATACAGTCGAATTGAGAACCTCCTTCTTTTGGAAGTCGGTTGAAAATGGTTTTTGTCGCAAATCGGGGCACGAGAGATTGAAAGGTTCTTGTTCTGGTAGGTATCACTTCCATTTTTTTTGGGCACGGGTCTGTTCTCTTACGAGTTTAGCCCTTCACACACGCTAACCAAGCGCTCGAATGTTCTTAATCATGCAAGTCTACCCCACGATGTTTTCCTTTACCGATATCGGGCAGCGGTGATGAAGCAATTCACACAAAGATGTGTGGAGACGAACGGGGATCGAAACCATGACATGCCATGACTTTATATTTCTAAGGGCCCCGATTTCTGCTCAAGCTCAAGCTGCACAGACAGTGATGATGATTCATGCGATATGGATATTAGTGACGAATAGTCTTACATTACTTTTAACTGTGGTTAAATAGTTCTATAATAGTTTAATAGTAGTGAGATTTAATTAATGTTTTATGACTTTGTACCTAGCTCAGATGGCGATACGCGAGTTAAACGGTCCGTATAGACAAATGTCTATTAAAGACAAATATCTAAAGCGCCAGAATCGGGGCCCAGATACCGCTGCGCTTTTTTTTTTATTCTATAATAGGTTTGCGCTTGACCACAACTTGCCTGATCTGAAGCAATGTAGTGGTAGTTCTTCTAATGGACTTAACTTGTAGGAGTCGTGTTCATTAACTAGAAAAAGATAGCTTTAAAATGCTAAGCAGATTTTTGAAGTAAAAAAGCTATCCGGTTCACTACAGATATGCAACAAAAACATGTAAGACGTGCGGAATTGGACCCTCAAGAGAAAAATAAAACACTCGTGTTCTTTACTCAAGTAAATTATATTTTATAAGAAAAATTAAGCATAATTATAACTATTATGTACTACGTAAAACTCACCAATCCAGAGCTAATTATAACCAAATGATTTAGTTGAAATAATATTATTAATAAAAGTATAAAAAGATACATTTTTAGACATCTAGAAATCTGTAGGGAATATAATTATATATTTTTTTACTATGGCATGAAAGGATGAGCGTTTAATTGTTGAGCCAAGCAAGGGACTAATAATTTCGGTAGGGGTTTAATCTGAATAATACTCGTGCGAACACCTACGAATGAACCCTCGTTTCAAGTGTTATGGAAACTCTCAAATTGGATGCGGTTAAAGGTGCTAATCCAAATCGACCTGCTAACTGCAACTGCCGACAGTACATGCAGCCGGCGGAACAATAAAACTAATAGTATTTGACGGCTGCATATCAATCAACAATTTGGTCAGCTTGTACTGTCGGCAGCTTAATTCGGAATAGTACTTAATGCCCCTAACCCACGGCAGTGTTTAGTAGCGATGCTGTCGAGCGTTCGCATCAATACAGTCGCGATGCGGTGTTTACCCTCGCCCATCACACCCTGATTCAGTCTGTCGCGATGTCTGTGTTGTACTAATGCTCGGTACTCCACTCACGCGCCACTCGCCCTCCATTCCCTCCCCGACGTCGTCCGACACGTCGCGCGTTTGCATCGATACAGGCGCGATGTTGTAGCGCGTTGACATCGTTATCGCGCGTTGCAAATGCTACAATCGCGCGTTTGTAAAGATGTTGTCGCGGGTTTTGTGGTCGTGCGACTGCATCGCTACAAAATCTCCATGGGCGAGGGACGTAAGCAGTACGTATAATTTCCAGCAGGTATCCATTACCACAGGACTATGAATTTTAAATATAACAAAAATTCGCGACCAAAGTGCTTCCTAAATTCACGCCGGCTCTTGGTTCATTCCTATAACCCAACCAAAATTGATTGACGGTTGAGTTAAATTGCTCAACAATTAACGACTCTGATCGTACATAACTGCAAGTCATTACCCAAAAGTATAGGTAGAAACGAATTAATCGCACACAGGTTTTATTTCTATTGACGAAAATTAATATTAAATTTTAAATTAAAATAACTCTATTACAAGCATAATTTTCTATATAGGTACTTAAATTATAATTTAGATACTGAAAAATCTAAATATATTTAACGACACAATACACAATGTCGGTTCTTAGTTTTAACAATAAAGATAAACTCACCCCTGTATCACTCGAAGGTATAGGCAGGGGTGAACGTCACCTACATTTCGCTAGCAATACTTAGGTCTTATATTAGGCTAGCTACATTTAAAAAATACAAGCCATTATTTGTTTAAAATTAAATTAATTTTAAGCCATATTTTATTGCTATATCTCGACGTTTTGGATGCTTTTCAGCCCTTCGTGGTCGCAGGAGAAAAGTTTGGAATTAATCCGAAACGTTGGGTATCAAAACTGAAGATACAGAATAAACCTTGATACGTAGTTATAAAGTAATTATATTCCAATGTATAATACTCGAATCCCGCGCATCAGAAGTTACTCAATTCCTAGTCACTTTTGATGATTGTATAAAATAATAATAACAATATTCTGCGACATTAACACACACGGTCATCTGATCACAAACTAAGCAGAGCTTGTACTATGGAAACCAGATAACTGGTAATATTTCTATATTGTAAATACATTCTTATAACCCACACAAACGTCTGTGTCCAGCGGTAATCGAACCCACGACCTGTGACATCAAAGCAAGCATATATCCGGCCACGCCACCGGCCTGTCAAAAACACGAAATCACAAACTTTACAAACAATGCAATTACTCGAAACTCAGTAAATAAGTATATAGCTAGTTAGAAGATATATCTATACTAATATTATAAAGCCGAAGAGTTTGTTTGTTTGAACGCTCTGACGACTAAACACGTTAAACGTTAATTTCCTTGTGCGTCCCACATATTACTTCAATCTTTATATGTGTTGTACTGGAAATACTTAGATATTTCATTTCAGTAGGTGCTTTAACAGACTCTTGCACTTAGATAAACTCTCACTACTAACTCACTACTTACTTTTGCTAAATTTCCCTTAGTGCGTAGTGACCCATATATGGGGCACGGGCGTGGGGAGCTAGTTCATAGTGACCCATATATGGGGTACTGGACGTTGAACGTGTTAACTCGTCTTCTAGCTAATCCTTTATTTTAAAAGTTACCTCGCCACCCGCACAGGGAAGCAACATTAGATCTAACAAGGTGAACCGGAAAAGCTAAATCATGACTCATGCCTTAAATTATACGTTATCTGAGCCAAATTATGCCGTTAAAACCTTAATGAATCAATTAGAAATTAGAAATATATTGTTTATCAATTTATTTTCATAGACAACCCTGACTTTTAAAGAAACCGCCAAATGTCTTTCATCACTTCTTTGTTAGGTCAAAGAAAAACAGCTATTAGGCATGCGCGACGCAAAATGTTTGCAAAAATTTAGCACATCATAAATTGTCTCAGACATAATGCGAATTAATTTCTAACTTCACATAGTGATTAGTAATGTCCTGAAGAATGTCTAGTTTCAAATATAGTATAGCCTTTCTAGCTCAGGTTAGTTAGCCTAGTTTTTACTGCACAAGAAAACATGTACCGTACTGTTACCGTATATTTGGGGACTGACTGAGTCTCCTTCATCCGTGGGAGTGCACCTTTTATCTGAATCCCCACACGTGGTCCCCGGGTGGTGCAAATCAGGTGGCAATCAACTGGTAATTATGTTTACTGGTAATTAACTGGTGGTAGGCTTCGGCCGTGGTTAGTGACCACCCATCTGACAAAACCGCACCGCCAAACGGCCTTGCCGTGTTCCGGTGCGATATCTGGTGACACCATGCAGAGAGGGTGGGTCGAAATTGTTGCTCCTTTATGGTTTCAAACTTAAGGAGCCTCATTTCACTGCCGCCTTTTCACCGAAAGTCATTCATAGTCACGAGTGAATCGGTACATTGGGCTGGCGCGTCCCATTATCTGCATGCTTAACATCAGGTAAGTTGTAGTCAAGGGCCAGCCTATCAAAATTTTAAAAAGAAGAAACTGACTGACTGACTGACTGACTGACATATCAACGCAGTCCAAACCGCTGGGTCTGGAGACTCCAAATTTGGCAAACAGGTTCCTTATGGGGTCTAGTGGTGCACTAAGAAAGGACTTTTCAAAACTCACCCTTAAAGGGGGTGAAACGAGGTTCCAAAGTTTGTATGGAGAAACAAGATTGGTGAGATCAATTTTGCGAGCGAAGCCGCGGGCGGTAGCTAGTTCAAGGATAAAAAAGTAGAAGGAGATAAGACTACGCTTATATCATGTTTTGTTGTGCAGTGCAAACACCCAGTAAGATCCCACTGCGGGAGGGTTAACGTTTAATACCTATTAAACGATATAATAATATTATAGAATACGTAAGTGTTATCATCAGTTGGCGTTTCGTTCCACGAGAGGTTTCTTATGCGACAATGGTGCTGGCAGTTTAGAAGGTTTCTTGTGTGAAATGGAATGCGAGTGGTTGTCTGTATTCTCTTTGGCATTCTCCTGTTGCTGTGGACAATATATAAATTTATTTATTTTATTCATTTATTGTAACAAAAAAGGCGTGTGGCACTCGGAGACTGCCGCGGTAAAACTATCGCATAGCATTTTTTTATCAACTTATGTAATTATAATTATTTATTTATTTTATTTTTGCAGTATTTTCTTCCTGTTTTTTTTTTCTTTGATATTAATTCAAGTTACACTTATTGAGCGTGGTGGGTGACCGATGAAAAAACAAATTACAACCAACAGTACAACCAATATTATCGATACAACCTAGAGGCGAGTTGCTGAATTAAAGAGACAAGCGTGATATTTCAAAAAGTCATTAAAAGTTCTCCTATTCATCTATAGATGGCATGTTCGGTTTCCATGCTTAATAAAACATACTCGAATTATTAGTTTTTGTTAACAGCCGCATTAGTACGGAGTCCTGTGTTGCGGCTATTAGCGCCCACCTCCGAGAAGAAAATCAAAGAACATATAAAGCAAACTTATGTACACACGGTTACACATCTCGCTATACATTTCCAGTATAACCTGACCTCGCACTGTATAGGATTTCCGTACTACGATAGGTCAGCAAGATTGATTTCGTTCAAGGACAAGAACTCGAATGAAACAATCAAAATTAGCTATCTTCCCCGATATACTGCCAACTTTTGACAGTAATAATTTCTTACAATCCTTACAGCCTGCCCACGGGTCGCAGCGTCGGGCGACGCGTTTAGCGATTTCATTGTTCATTGCGTATTTGCTTCAGCATTGCCTAAAGATAAGTGAACACGAGTGGGCAATGAATTGCAAAATCGCCGATTTGGATGAAATTTGGTATGGCGATAGTTTGAGACCCGGGGAAGGACATAGAATAGTTATTAACCGATTGTGCAAAAGGAGGTTAATGTTTTAGCGCGATAACCGACACACGCGCGGGCGGAAAGCTATTATTTGAATAATGATGTCTAGTAAGTATTTAATCAATGTGTGCAACTTACCCTCTTGAGAGCGTAAATATCAGTTTCGGAGGTACTTTTAACAATAGAGTTGTTCCTCGACTTGTTGTTAAGTATCGGAGGAGAAGGCGCCGCGAACACAGCCGAGTCTTCGCTCGTCGAACATTCTGAGTCGCTCGCTGCACGCCCTTCGTTATCCGATTCTATTACTATACAATCCTGTATACACGAAATAAGAATTAGTACAGGGTCCCGATTCTCACGCTTTAGACATTTATCTCTAATAGACATTGAAATAAAACTACTTTTTAACGGATTTTATCGCGGTTTATCTTAGATTTTAGATCCCGATGTTTCAAAGTCTTTTCAGACTTCATGTTCACAGGTGGACTGAGGTATTTGACGTCCAAATATAAAAATCACAATTATTACTGACTACCTCCAAACATTAATATTTAAGTTGCGTTCCGATTTAGGCAAACTGAGTTCACAGAGTCTTGAATTCTGAGTTGATTGACATTTGTCGAACACGAAAAATGTCGATTTCCTTTATTTTTTAATGACATCTGCCATTTTTTTTCGACTTTTGTCTATTAGAGATAAATGTCTAATGCACGACGATCGGGGCTCTAGTGTATTTTTAAATAACAAAGTGTTAAGCAATATGTCACCGACCTGCTCATGTTGTTTCCGTGCAGCCCTGACCCTCGCCAGGATGTGGGGGTGCGGGGAGGTGGCGGCCAGCGCGCGGGGGTACCGGTACTCTGTGCGGGAGGGGGTCTGGCCTGGGGGAATATATATTTAACTACATTACTCGGAAATTGAAACACGAACCAAGAAGGTTATCGACAACGAACCCCTCATCAAGGCTAAGTTGCAAAGCCTTGAGCATCGCCGCATAGTTGCCAGTCTTTCGGTCTTTTATCGGATTCACTTCGGAAAGTGTGCGTTGGAATTACACAATCTTATTCCCCCATCCCCGTTCTTCCATCGGACAAGTAAAGGTACGGCTATGCGCCACCGTTATATGGTAGAAATTCCACGGGCACGCACAAAGCGCCTTGCTACCACTTTTATTGTGCTAACTGCCAAGTTGTGTAATTCGTTGCCGGCATCTCTGTTTCCCGATAGCTATAATCTACCTGTCTTCAAGTCACGAGTGAATCTGTATTTAATTATGTAATATACCATCATCATTACAAATAAAAAGAACATAAATGAATCTTAAAAACTGGCAGCGAATACTACAACTTAGCAGTTCGCACATCATCAGTCTTGTTATCTATTTCCCATCAGTTATTGTTGTCAATCTGTTCCATCAGACTCGCACACTTCAACCCTATCTAGGCTCCCACTGCAGGGCATTGATCTTCTCTCAAATATCTTACAAGTTGAGAGAATAATGCGGGTTTTTAAATGTCAATGTTCTCGAATGATTACTTCTTAGATACGCCGATTTTCTTTCACCGATTATGAGCAGAGGTGACGAAACAATTCACAAAGATTTGTGGACACGACCGGGGATCGAAATCACGACCTTATACTTCAAAGGCGAGGCCGATACCACGCTACTCTTATATTGGTGAAACATCCCCTTAGATTTATATAATAGGTTAACAAATACAAATAAATGTTACCTGTAGGCGCATATATCTTGTACTGTCGACTCAAATAGGTGTCCTCCAATTCGGCGTGACGCAATAACGCGTCACAGAACATCGCACGCGCGTCACCGGTCACGTGACGAGCGTCACGCGTCACGGCGGCGTGACGCGACGCCGCGGCGACGCATTGAGACGTCAGCTCAGATAGGGAGGCCGCTACTGATGATAGTTCGTTGGTCGTTGTACTGTTACTGGTCTGTGGGGATACAAAATACTCAATACTCAATAACTTTATTGCTTTACCATAAGTAAGTAGATGCTTAGGTGGTAGGTGCTACTAATAATGTTCTTGTAAGTATGTAAAAATTAATGGACGTATGTTAGACTTTCTGTTCTAGTATGCAAAGATGTTATATATTATTATATTCTATTCCTTATTCTGGACGGGCCAGCGTAGTCGGATACTTGGTTTTTACGCCCCGTCGTGAAATTAAATGAAATGGAAATGGCTTTATTTTTTTAAAACGCGTTTTTTTTATTCTTCAATAGGCTGGCGCTTGACTACAACTTGCACGATGTTAAGCAATGATTTAGTCTACGATGGGCCGCGCCAGCCTATATTCACTCGTGATTACGAATGATTATCGGTGAGAAGGTGGCAGTGGAATGAGCCTCCATATTATTAGAATCCTTATAGGAGCAACAATTCCGACCCACCCTCTCTGCATGGTGTCACCAGATATCGCACCGGAACACGGCAAAGCCGCTTGGCGGTGCGGCTTCGTCTGGTGGGTGGTCACTAACCACGGCCAAAGCCTACCACCAGTTGATTGTCACCTGATTCGCACCACCCGCGGACTACATGTAGGGATTCAATTAAAGCCATCACCCACGGACGAAGGTGACTCAGTCTACATAAACATAGTCTAATTTGCTAGTCTAATAAACTAGTCTAGTCTAATAAACACCTTCCGATTTCTCCAATGGTTTTCATACACCGGGACTACTTCAAGATTTTGCCTTTATTCTTCTTTATGAAAGAATGTATGAATGAAAATATGCTTAATTTTTTTTTTCAGATGCAAGTTTACGAGAAATAGTCCTAGTTCTTACCGTGCAGTGAATGACTGGCAAGTACTGAGAAACACTGCCAAAATAATCAGTAAACTATTTTCTTTTTTAAATACATATATCTATTACATTTTGTTTGTTAAGTGTGTTGTATCAGAGCAACTTAATTCCAAGGCACTTTTATCTGTTATTATTAGAAATTATTAGAATTAGTTATTATAAGAAAAATATTGTATGTCATTGTCAGTTATCTGGTTTCCATAGTATAAGTTCTAGTATTAGATCTCTAAGCTAATTCACATAACTAAATAAGTTCAATTGCAGTGCAGTTACAGTTAAGTTTCGATCAAAACAGCCCTTTTCGTACTCTCGTAATTTTGACAACCGCTGTCAGATACGCTCGCGTCAAGTTCGCGTCACGCGAGCGCTTTAGACTAGATGTGACAGCTAAACAACTATAAGAATACCATTTAGTATTAAGACGAAAACTTAATTGCAACTGCACCGCAACTTGATCGGCGCGTCAAGAAATTACATGAATTAGGGCACAGATGACCGTGTATGTTAATGTCACAAGAATATTATTATTAATATGGGTAGAAACATAATAATCACAGTACATACCTCAATATTATTGACAAGAGTATTCAATATATGTTGTGTAGCATTCACAATGTCTTTCAATACATTATCAACAGCAGATATAAATTGTGCACAGCTTTCTTCATCAGTCTTGACCAATGTCGACACCTCGCCCTGTTAACAATAATAAATTTAATATTTGTACGCCTTCACGGCAAAACATAGCGCAAATTTAAATGTTTACCTGACACCTTTATGTACTCACACACCTATTTTTTACAAATAAATATTCTGATTCTGAAATCTAAATTGAAAATGAAAGAAAACCTCTCATGTCAACCCCTTTTTTGTGTTCTTCTCAACTATCTTATGAGTTTAGAGAGTTTAGGCCTTAATTCACACACGCTGGCCAAATGCGGGTTGGTGGATGTCACATGTCGTCGAATGATTAGTTCTTAGACATGCCAGTTTCCTCAAGATGTTTTCCTTCACCGATATCGAGCAGCGGCGCGCGGATGAAACAATTCACACAAAGATGTGTGGGCACGACTGGGATTCGAACCCGCGAATTATTTATTTATTATATTTTTAAGGAGAGGCCCGTACCGCTGAGCCACCGCTGTTCTATCAACTGTACCTGTTGATAAATAAATAAATAGTATACCTGCAGATGTTGTTGTGTGTCGTCGATCGCTCGCAGCATATCGTCGTTAACGTGCTCCACTACTTGTACCACATTACTGCTCAACACCTCCATATCTACGGTGATCGCGTTGCATCCTGAAACCCAACAGAAATTTTATATAACATACGCCACTGAACAAACATATCTAAAATAGCAGCTTATGCTTGAAATAACAGTTTGGACCGTCGGCAAAACAAGGTAGCCAGATAAATATTTTTTTAATATTAATATAGTGGGACATCAACACACACGGTCATCTGATACCAAACTAAGCAGAGCTTGTACTATGAAAAACCAAATAACTGGTAGTATACATATAATACCTTTGTTTTGTAAATACATACTTAAATATAGATAATTACACCCAGACACAAGACGACCTCGGTAGTCGAGCGGTGTAAGCCGTCCGATTGGGTTATAAAGTGCCCGGGAGGTCGCGGGTTCGATTCCCGCCCCGGACAATATTTGTGTAACAACAAAGATTTGTTTCGGTGTCTGGTTGGTTGAGGGACTACCCTCCGTGCCTCGGAGAGCACGTTAAGCCGTCGGTCCCGGTTGTCATTTAACACATCTATGACAGTCGTTACATGTAGTCAGAAGCCAATATAATCTGACACCTGGTCTAACCATCTCGGCTACTGGTTCCCTATAGGTTTCGAGGTCAGATGGCAGTTGCTCGTATAATTCTGGTAGCTAGTCGCATCAGGTTAGACTGGGAGCCGACCCCAATAGAAATGGGAAAAAGGCAAGGGTAATGATTATGATGACACCCAGACACAAGACAAGCAGACGTTTTTATCACACAAATGTCTGACTTGTGTGTGTGGGAATCGAATCTATGACCTGCGGCGTGAAAAGCAAGTATCTTACCGACCACGCCATCGGCCCGTCAGCCCGTAATATTAAGCTTGACTGCTAAAAAAAAATAGTATGTTATGTGTTACCGCTCCACACCAAGGGGAGCTGAGAGTACCGCACACCTCCGGATCATAAGATGTTTGAGAGAATAAAAACCCGCGCATCGCCTTTAAAATTGTTATTCTGTCTCCTTGAACTATGTATACTAGCTTCCGCCCGTGGCTTCGCCCGCGAAATTGAACTCACTAATCTTGTTTATCCATACAAACTTTGGAACCCCGTTTCACCCCTTTAAAGGGTGAGTTTTGAAAAATCCTTTCTTAGTGCATCCCAAGACCCCATAAGGAACCTGTGTGCCAAATTTAGAGTCTCCAGGCCCAGCGGTTTGGGCTCTGCGTTGATATATCAGTCAGTTTCTTCTTTTATATATTTAGATCTACATAGCATCGTATATAATTTGTAAAACCAGTAAAAATAATTAAAGTTAAAAAAAGTTGGATATCGAGTTCTTATTTTTAGGTCCACCAAGTTAGGAACCCTCCCCAATAATTAGTAAACATACCTTCTTCAAACTCCTTGTTATACTTCTTAAACTCAATCTCACTCTCTTGCACTCCACTTTCACTCTCCTCCAACTCCACCTCCGCTAACTGTATCTCCTTTTCATCTGCAACTAACTGTTCCTCCTGCCATTTCTTATAACCTTCCATCCTCTGTTCTAGGATCAACTTTTCTTCTTCTACTTCTGCTATCTTCTTCGCCAATCTATCTTCTAATACTTGTGTTTCCATAGCAACGTGTTTAGCGAGACGCTCTTCTAGAAGTCTCCTCTCTTCTTCCATCCAGGATTTGAGACGTAGTTGTGTTTGTAAGCGTTCGTCTTCGATATCAGATAGTTGGCGGTTTAAACGTTCTTTAATACGGATGGTTTCAGCTTCCATATCCTGAGATTAAATAATATTACAGTTAGATTATATTTTTAGAATTTACAAGTTTTCTATTCAAAGACGACCTCGGTAGTCGAGCGGTGTAAGCCGTTCGATTGAGCTATACTGTTCCCGGGAGGTCGCGGATTCGATATTTGTGTAACAAAAATTTGTTTCGGTGTCTGGTTGGTTGAGGGACTACCCTCCGTGCCTCGGAGAGCACGTCAAACCCTCGGTCCCATATGTTATTTAACATATCTATAACAATCGTTACATGTAGTCAGAAGCCAATATAATCTGACACCTAGTCTAACCATCTCGGCTACTGGTTCCCTACGGGTTTCAAGGTCTGTTGGCAGTCGCTCGTATAATTCTGGTAGCTAGCTTCATCAGGTTAGACTGGGAGCCGACCACAATAGAAATGGGGGAAAAGGCAAGGGGAATCATGATGATGACAGGTTTTTTATTTATTATTATTAAACAGACAAGCAGTTGTGAACAACTGATATTCGCCTGTATCGGGTCTCTTTCCTTTTTCTGTTGTACTATGTTAGACTATTAATTTGCTTCTTTTTTTAATCGTTTTGTCTGGTGGGTGGTCACTAACCACGGCCGAAGCCTACCACCAGTTAATTACTAGTTGACCACGTGTGATTCAGATAAAAGGTGCACTCCCACGGACAAAGGCGACTCAGACCCATTAAACTCACTACATTAAAATAATTCAATATGTTAGCCATACAAGGCACAGCCTGTGTCGTGACTATAGGCCGACCGTTTAACTCGCGTATCTCCTATCGCCAAGATTCTGACTCCTCAAGCTGCACAGACAGTGATGATGATTCAAGCGATAAGGATATTAGTGACGAATAGTCTTACATTACTTTTATCTGTGGTTAAATAGTTCTTTAAGAGATTTAATTAATGTTTTATGACTTTGTACCTCAGATGGTGATACGCGAGTTAAACGGTCGGCCTATAACAATAAACATGTATACAAATGTTACTATTGTAATGTAATATGTAGTGGTACTCACCGCTATCCTGTGTTGACGTTCGGTCGCTCTGTTCGCGAGCGCGGTCCGTCGTCGTTCGGCACGTTCGTGCGCGAGTCGAGCACGTTCGGCGCGAGCGCGAACACAGCGCGAGCCGTAACAGTTGTGTGCGCGCTGTAGTGACGTCACACGTTCTGCTGCGCCACAGTACTGCACACATTGAAAACGTAGTCAGTTACAAGACGACGGTTTTATCTACTCTCTGATAAAAACTGCTTAGAAAATAACTAAAATAATTAATTATTTCAATATATATTGGCAGACGGTTGGTATGATGGTAAGATGCTTGCTTTTCGTGTCGCTGGTTCGATCCCCACCCAAGACAGACATTTGTGTGACAAACAAAGGTCGGAATTACATAATTATTCATGTAGTTACATAGAAATGTTTATATTATTATGGATCTTCCCAGGATTTTTAATGATGATTATTTAGTTCGCATTGGAATTATACAACTTTGGACATCCGATATCGTTGATGTAAACTTGGCAACGTAACGCGTAAAGTAATTTTCTTTATTATTTTAATCTCGGGATTTGAGGCATATCCGCTTTATTCTTTCGCTATATAAAAGCAGTGTAAGTACTTAAATAACCCTATCTAGTATTGTCTTAGATTTACGCGAATATCACACATTGAAATAAAACTACTTTTTAACGGATTTTATCGCGGTTTATTTTAGATTTTAGATCCCGACGTTTCAAAGTCTTTTCAGACTTCATGTTCACGGGTGGACTGAGGTATTTGACGTCCAAAAATATTAATCACAATTATTACTGACTAGCTACAAAGAAGCTTCAACTTTTACATGTGTACTGTTCGTGGTTACCTCGCCTCCCCCAAAAACAGACAAAAACAATTTTGTACTAGAAGTTGCTTATGACACCTTTTCTTTTATAATAGGTTTGCGCTTGACCACAACTTGCCTGATGTGAAGCAATGTTGCAGTCTACGATGGAACGCGCCTACCTAATAAATACCGATTCACTCGTGACTTGAAGACAGGTAGATTATAGCTATCGGGAAACAGAGATGCCGGCAACGAATTCCACAACTTGGCAGTTCGCACAATAAAAGTGGAAGCAAAGCGCTTTGTGCGTGCCCGTGGAATTTCCACCATATAACGGTGGCGCATAGCCGTACCTCTACTTGTCCGAAGGAAGAACGGGGATGGGGGAATAAGATTGTGTAATTTCAACGCACTCTCTCCGAAGTGTATCCGATAAAAGACCGAAAGACTAGCAACTATGCGGCGATGCTCGAGGCTTTGCAACTTAGCCTTGATTCGTTGCCAATAAGCCTCTCGTGTTAAACGCTCTAAGGGCGCGGGATTTGACTCGCAACCACGAGGCTAAAGGCGAAGACAATACTAACCCATTGGTGTACAAAGTTAGCGACACTGCCTTTGACATCGACATCTCTCGCTCGCTGCAGAGATGTGTTAAAGCTCTGCAGGAACTGACTCAGCACGCTTTGCAGTACACCCTTGTGTTGTTGCACCGACGTGTACATTGCACTGCGATGGACTTCTGTTGTTTCTACTAGATGTGTATGAGAGGCTGTAGTAGCTGATTTCATCTGTAAACGAATCAAAATACACTAATAAACTATTGTAACTATAAATTTAAAAATTTAAAAAGACGTGTGGCACTCGGAGACTGCCGCGGTAAAGCTATCGCATAGCATTTTTTATCAAGTTATGTAATTATAATTATTTATTAATTTTATTTTTGCAGTATATTTTTCCTGTTTTCTTTTCTTTGATATTAATTCAAGTTACACTTTTTGAGTGTGGTGACTGATAAGAAAACAAAATACAACCAATATTACCGATACAACCAATGCCACCTAGAGGCGAGTTGCTTAACTAAAGAGACGCGTAATATTTCAAAGTCATTAAAAGTTCTGCTATTCATCGATAGATGGCAAAACTACTAAAAAGTATCACCGCTGTGCCGGTTGGAGTGGGGGGTGTTAGGTTATTTTCGTTACGCAAGGCCCGCGATAGAAGCTATGCAGTAGCTTAAAAACTTAACCTATAAAAAATTTACTTCGTAACGAATTATATCGCGGTGGTGCAGCGATAGAGGTCGCAGGTTCGGTCTCCGGTGGCGCCCACACATCCTTCTGTGAATTGTTTCATCACTGCTCATGAAGGTAGCCGCGAGTCCAGTCCTATTCTTATTTGAAATAAGAATAGGACGTAGTACATAATATCTAAATGAAAACACTAACGCTTTTAACGTATTTAGACACGAACTAAACGTGCACACGGAACACGGCAAGGCCGCTTGGCGGTGTGATTATGTCTGGTGGATGGTCACTAACCACGGCCGAAGCCTACCGCCAGTTGATTATCACCTGATTTGCACCACCCGGGAACCACGTATGGGGATTCAATTAAATGACCCATGAACGAAGGTGACTTAGCCCCCTAAAGTTTTCTGTATACCCTATCAAAAATTCTGTGCACACAATTGGTAGTACTTAAATAGTGAAGTTACTCACATTGTTCAGTGTGTCTACAAAGCCGTGCACTAACTGTTCCAGCTTTTGTATGTTCTGCTGTTGAGTGTGAGTACTGCTCGTGGAGTATGTATCTGTAAACAATAAATAATATTTGTAAATAATATAATATATTCTGGACGTGGGCTACAAGTCCGCAAAGCTGAAAGGGTTTGGGCTGGTCACATTTGTCGTATGCATCGAGACAGATGGGCCCGTATCACAACGCAGTGGATTCCTGGAGACGGTTGCCGTCTACAGGGAAGGCCACGGAAGCGATGGTGCAGAGCTTGTTTGTAGTTACTTGGACCGAAGAAGTTAGCAATAGGGACAGTTGGAACACTATGGGGGAGGTTTTTGCTCAGCAGTGGGACATCACAGGCTATTAAAAAAATATATACGAGAATGATAAATAACCAATGAACGACTCGATAAGCTGGAGATGGGAGCACTGGTAAATCGAGTATAATAATCGAATGGTAACACTGATGTGTCATTGTCATTTTGACATTTGACGTTTGGCGTGTGACATTGTTACTGAACGAATATCAGTCAGTGGCGCGACTGGACTGGATGCTTGCTCTTTTACCGTCGCCTGCGCCGGGTGTGCGCACTGATTGATAAAAACTACGACATGGCGGACTCAAATAACGTGGATGTGGATTCTAATCCGTTCGAATCTGCGTCATACATATATTCTGGGACATTAACATACACGGTCATCTAATCCCAAGCTAAGCAAAGCATGCATAAGCCCATTATAAAAAAAATATGTAAGTTAAGAAAAAGTATATTTACCTATAATAGTGTCCAAGTTATTGAATGCAGTAGCGAGTGTGTCCGCGAAGGTCTGCATCTCGCTGTTGATGTTGTCGCGTTGTTGTTGCGACTGTGCGCGGAACTCACGGGTCACTTCCAAGTTCGTCGACTCCACAGATCTAGACAAATATTACACATAATTAGCTAAGATCTAGCAGAGATCAAGTTAAACAAGGGGCTGAGCTTGTGACGTTATAAAGTGTCGTGACCGAACGTGGGGTGGCACGTTGACGTTGCGAGCTGCGCGTGCGCATGTCCACCGACAGTTGATACGTCGACAGAGATAGACGAACGTTGTACCTTGTTACCGCCGTATTGTTAATTTCCTCTGTTAATTTTATTGATTAAAACATTAGGTTTGTTAGTTTGCGAGGTATCTTTATATAAAAAATATTTATAATATTTGTCAATTATATGTTACTTAAGTTTGACCTTTCAAACATTTTTAGACCCTTACGAATATTTCAAAACATAATCAGTTAAATCGGTTCAGCCATTCTAGAGTTTTAGCAAGATAAACAAATTTCAATAGTTCATTAGGGTTTTCGAGAAAGATGTCAGTTCAAAGTAACGGTCGTATCGCGGAATCGGATGACCCGAGTTCATATCGTAAATACACGGTGGCAGGGCCGGCTACGTGCCCGAGGGGCGGCGAGCTCAAAGTAATCAAACTTTTTTATTAAAATGTAATAAAAATTAGAATTTTCGCGCTCGCTTTCGATCGCGAATTCGTTCGTTACAAATGTCTAAAACCAAGCTTCAGACATTTATCTCGAGTCGCGATAACTGGGTGTTAATTTTTTACAAACAATATAAATAATGAAACCCATACTTCCGTCTATCCACAGTATCGTGCAGCCGGTGGACGTGCGCAGTGGCCACGTCCGCGGTGTCGAGCAGCGCCCGCGCCTGCGCAGTGAGCGCGCGCTCCGTGCTGCGGTGCGCCGCCACCAGCTGCTGCTGCTCCGAGCACGCCTCTCTGCTCACCGACAGTTGCTGAGGAACACGTAACGCGTAGGCTTAGGACGAGCTCTCTTCGCTCGATATGTTCAAAGGAAGAATAAAATAACACTTTCTTAGTGAACACCGATAGGCAGACGAATCGTTAGTATATATTTATTTTGAATACAGGGAGACTTTTTTATCCCTATCCAAATTTTTTCTATGCATTAGGTCACTAAGAAACACCGTTTTTGAAAAAAAAAGTATAGGTAAAAATTTCACGAAAAAAAAGTTTGTTCCGCAAAGGTTATCAATGTTTGTGGCCGCACTAGTCTTGAAAAAATTCAAACTTCTTATCCAACAAGTGAATGACCGTTGAATAATGTGGGGAGAGCCGGTGGGACCGTGCGGGGCGCGGGCGGGGAACACAATCAATCGCAGCGCGCCGCTCGCTCCGTCGCCGCGCGCGCACGCCGCGTAGCGCACACAATGTATTCACACCGCGAATAGTGTTATCTAAACTGTGGCGATGTGACCTTTTAAGTGGGAAAAGTTTAAGTGTAGCCCGGAGAATGTATGAAAAAGAAAGTATCTCTCGCCTTCCCGACCGGGGTCTGGTAAACCGGCGACCGAAACAAAAACGCAATACCATCTTGGCTGCTAACCGAAGGTTGTTGGGTTAAGGTCGATTCACAACCCCAGCACTAGCTCGAGGACGTGGTAGACTGAACCTACCACAAGAAATCGAAAAACAATTATTCGATTCTTTTGAAAGAGACCCCTTATCGAGTACGTGTGATGTGGCGTGCCGCCGTGTGGAAGCTGCTGAACTCTGGCACTCTGACACTTAATGAAGCAAATATTTTTTAAATACGAAAAAGGTTCTTATTATTATTACATTATAAGCACAATCGTTTTGCAATTTACAATTGTTGTAAAAGTATGAAGGGAAAATTAATGCACTGTAGGAATGAAAGTTATCAATGAAATGTTGGCGAAGGTAGTGAAGCAATACTCGCGATGTCTGTTCGTAGTTCCGTTACCACACAGGTTCACTATTTTGAGACATCTTTGTGAGGTCATATTTCAATAATTTTGTTCTAATCAGTACTAAAAGAAAAAACACGTATTTCATTATTTTATCCAAAGATTATAATATTTAAAATTGGACAGTGATAAAAAAGTCTCCCTGTTTAGTGTATAATATATCTAAATACATACATAGTATGTAATGTTAGTATGTAGGTATTATATTTAAACCCACTATCAACAATACACTAGGTAACAAATAACGTAAGATTTTTTCGATGTAAACTAAGAATTAAATTTAATCAACTGTCTATCATGTTCGCATTGCAGGTAACGAACCTAACCGCTAAAATAGCGTCATGGGTTCAATTCCTACCCAAGACAAATCTTTGTGTGATGAGCACAATTGTTTGTTCTTTATCTGGATGTTAATTATTTATATTTATATATTTAAATAATATATCAAATCCTAGTATCCAATTGCTCAATTTTGGACTAGATGGCACTGTATATATATGTGAAAGTATTATTACCTGAAATGTTCGGATATAAACTCCCGCCAAAAAATAAATCAATCCAAAATGGCGGTTTATACTTGTAATGACAGTCTGGACCGTCAGCAAAACAAGGTAGTCAGATATATATTTCAGTATAGAGCTTGATTATCACTACATAGTATAAAACAAAGTCGATTTCCTGTCCCTTATATCCGTATGTATGCTGTAATCTTTAAAACTACGCAACCGATTTTCATGCGGCTACATGCATAATATAGTAGAAAACACTGATAATTTTAGATGTTTCTGATGCGATGTCGTAAATTAACGCATTTTTGCGCTTACATTGCAAACGCTGGCTAAACCCTACGAGATATATCAAAATAATGTACTACAGCATTGTACACCTTAGAAAGGTCAACACAAAAGTCGGCGATGGTATATGTCTATCTCTTAGGGATAGCCCACAATAACCATTTTTTTATCTTTTACTTTCAACCAAAAGTAATGGCTTATATACGAAGCGATTTTAAGCAATTTTGCATTAATCCTTATCATAACATACTTTAAATGAATATTTCCGAAGATATTACAGATATAAAATAGCGGTGCAGCGGTACCGGCCGCGTGCGGCGCGTGCTGTTTGTATTGTCAAATGGTAAAAAAGCTGTTAACGTTATATAAAAGGACATTTTGTAAATATACCTCAATATTTTAGTATCAGCATTGCACCCGTGCGAAGCCGGGGCAGGTCGCTAGTTTTAAAATAATAAACAAGATTACACGTGCCTATTTAAAAAGCACTAACCTGACTGGTTGTAGCTAATTTAGCTTTAGTATTCTGAAGCTGGTGTACAGTAGTCACTAGCTCCGAATTCCTGGACTCTAGCTGCTGGTTCAACTCCTGGAACACATTCTCCATGCGGTCTCTCTCTTCTTCCATCGCACGTTTCTTCAGCAGCAACTCTTGTATCTCTTTCCGTTGCTGTTCATCTTTGAGGGTCATCTCCGCGAAAGTCTCACTAGCTAGGTATACACCTGAGAAATAATTGAATATGTTTAGAACTTCAACTAACTAGGCTAGCTTTTATTCACAATTTGTCCTTTGTAAATACTCATATTGACCAGCCTGTTAGGGTCGTGGTTAGTGAACTCGACTGATAAGCCTGTGGGTTCGATTCCCACCCAGGACTAATCTTTGTGTTTGTCCTATACCTTGTTTGAGTCATTCAAATGTAGTTCAATACAAAGATTCAAATTTCTTTATTTCTCACTAGCTGACCTGGAAGACTTCATACTGCCTCAATCAATGCTGTTTTTAGGGTTATCCCGGCAATTATTCGAGTTTATCTCTTTTTAAACCTTCCCTAGACCTTCACGAACCTTTCAAGACCAAGATAAATCCATTCAGCCTATTATTTATTCTATTTTGCTCAAAATTATAAAAATAAATCTATATTATATTGGTATTTCGTACCCTTAACTTCAACTGTGCGAAAGTCCGGAAATGTTTGTAATATAATATGTCCAGTGTATAAGTGTAATTTATCTATATCAAATATGTATTTACAAAAACAAATGTAGTACATTTATTAGTTCCTAGCACCCATAACACAAGCAAGTATAATTACTTAATTTGGGACTGTGCATATTCACTGTATGTAACTTTCTACTTTAACTTTAACTGTAACTTTACTACCTAACTAACTGACTTTCCACCTGTAGCTTCGTCCGCGCGACCTACATTTTATATCATAAGCAGCAGTGGGATAAAAAAAAGTGGCCTTCCTCAATAAACGGGCTATTTAGCAGTGCATCAGGCCAACAGTCCCTGAGATTAACGCGTTCAGCAACTCGAGTGATATTACGTCACAGCAATCCTGATCCGTACAAGCAAAGTTTCACCGATTTTTAACATATACACAAGTTCCCGACAAGAACAGTTAGGGGACCGGTGTCTGTAGGCATCCTCGTCGGTAGATCTTCCCGCCAGACTGGAGGGTCACTACCACCGGATCCTCCACACTCCACAATAATATTAGTATAGAAATACCAGTATAAAATCAATAACTAACCATTTTTATCCCTCGCAGCCTGTAAATCACGTTTCAGTCTATCAATTTCTTCAGCATACTCTTTAAGTATAGCCTTCTTAGTCATCTTCTGGTTAACTTCTGGCTTGTTCTGTATATTCTTAGCTCTGTGAGCGTATTCTAAAGTACTCATGGTCTCTTCCAGGTCCTTATGTCCAGGGGATATGGTAGCGATGATGGAAGTTTTCGTGCGCCCGCCGAGGGACTCTTGAAGAATCCGAGTCAGTTTAGATTCCCTGGGAAAGATATTTAACACATTTAATGCCACCATTATTTCTGATTCTTAGCAATGGTCTTATATTATACATCGCAAACATGCTATGAACATTTCGAGAGAAAATATAGCCAAATATTTAGCATAAAAAAATCTACAACACGCCTGGCGTGTTTGCGACTGACGTGATGACGAACGATAAGGATTTGTGAGGACACGCTAGGCGTGTCAGTGGTACTGAATGTGTTAATCAATTTGAAGCGGCCACACATGTATTTTGGGGCCCGTAGCGCGTTTAGGGTCTAGCGCCAGCTTACTTTGCCTGGTTTCCTGGTCACTAGCCACGTCTCAAGGTCAAAGACGTTGAAGCTAGCTAAACGAGCTAGGTCGGAATTTCATTTAAGATCCGCAATGAGGAAATTCGCAAGTAGGTACCACCAACATAGCGATCAAAGTGAGCAAGTTGAAGTTGAAAAGCAGCTGGAACCAATAACCGCTTTAAAATAAAGATTCTCGATCCACGATATGGGCGCCGGAGCGTCGGCCGTCCCGCTACAAGTGAACTGATGACATATTTAAAATTGCGGGAAGCCGATGGATGTTAGCGGCCGGCAAGCGATCGCTGTGGCGTTCTAACGGGGAGGCCTATATCCAGCAGTGGACGTCCCCAGACTAGTGATACTGATTTGCATCACCTGAAGACCATGTGAGGACCAGATTCAACAGTGCACTCCCACGGACAAAGGTGACCCATACTCGTAATTAATTGTAATGAAATTTTATGAAAGATTCACATTGCGCTTATGCGCATATGCGCCTTTTTCCCCCGAAAGGTAGGATGAATGACGAATATCACTTACATTTTGCTGGCTATTTTAGGTCCCACACGTAATAGAAGGAGAGTTTATTGCCTATTGCAATTTTAAACTTCGAGCTGCATACTAGAAACGAGTATTTGATTGATCCTGGATTCGAACCTTCGGACCTAACGATTATTAATTGAACACGCTAACCAATGAACCACTGAGGCAATTTATAAATTATATATCAGAATACATTATATTTACCAGAGGTAAATTTTGAATAGTCCCAATTTTTTTTTGGTAATCGCGGGATTCGAACCCACGACCCTGGCAAGGACAGGAAGTAATAAGACAAGCATGGTATCCTGACTGCGCTCTTACCTATAAGGTATGTGTGGGTGTCTCTCCACAAGCGCGGTGATCACCCTGCCGAGGGTGAGCAGAGATTGATTGATGTTGACACACTCCCTCGCTCGCTCCTTCTTCGCTGGGTTATCAGACCCAGCCTTACTGATGTTCTCTGACCCCGCAAGGTCTACTAGATTCAGTTTACCGATCTTCACCAGCTCCTCGCCTTCGGGAGAGTTCTCTTTCATGTGAACCACGATTGTGAATACTGTGTGGGAACGGCTGTAAATTAAAATTGAGAAATTTAGAGTAAATATTAACCTGACTGAAAAACACATTAAGACTAAAAAAAATAAAAATTAACTAAAGGCACTATTCTAAAAGTTGTGTAATAAATACAGGAAAACTTTTTAAACAGTTCGCAATTTTTTTTGTGGTTCTTTATTAGTAATAGAACAAATTTCAATTAGTACATTTAAAATATATTTAAAATACCTTTATTAAACAAAAAATCAGCAATTTATGAACGATCTATTCGTAATGATAATGATGAAAGCGCGCGGCGTAAAATTAGCGGTCAGTGACCGTAGTGAGCGCACAGCTGGTACGGCGGCGCGTGGGTGACAATACAATCAGTATCCGTAGTTAACATATTTCATCATCATCTTTGAATTTTTTGTACACACGGCTACACACCAAGCTACAAATTCAGTATAAGCTGACCTCTCGTTGTACGGAAATCCTATACAATGCGAGATCAGCTTACATTGGTTTACAACTTGATACTTGGTTTGACTTGTTTGGTACAATTTGTTTACGTCTATTTTCTCAAAGTTTGCGCACGGAGAAAAAAGTCATTCTGTATAAGCACGACTACTGCTAAATAAATTAATAATTATTATGTGATCATAAACATACGTAGTATGTTGCTCGAAATTGCAAATTAATCAAACTACCATAAATTACAAACAAACAACTATAAACTCATTCTTCTCTATGGTTTGCGGTACCTTACTCCTTATACTCGCGCTTTAGACGTTTATCTTTAGTAGAGAAATGTCGCTAAAATAATGGCGAATGTCATTGGAAACTAATGAAATCGCCATTCTTTTTTCAACATATGCATATTGGAGATAATGTTTACATCGCGAGAATAGGGTGGTACATTAACATACACGGTCGTCTGATCCCATACTAAGGACACATTTTGTAATGGAAACCAGATAACTGAAATACATTACAAATACATATACTACTTACTTACTTAATATAATTACACCCAGACTCGAGACAACACATGTCTGTCTCGGGTGGGAATCGAACCCACGTCCTGTGGCGTAAAGCAAGTATCTTACAGACCACGCCACCGCGTCAACAGTCAGTGATAATAAGATAGAGCAAAACCAAAGTAAGGATAGTTTACAGCTTACTAATCGTTTTGATTATGCTTCCCCAGCATAATATTGCAGAAACCAACCCAATGGGAAACTTTTTAATATATAAAGTACTTGACAAAAGTCGTCATGGCCGATGTAAAACGTTTGAACCGTCTAACTATATATCCCGGATCATAAGTTATGAATTTTGAGGCATAGCTACTGCCGTATTTTAAGTTTTAAGTAAGCAAAAAATTAATAAAACCGTTAATTATTTTTTATTTAAGATACTTACGACAAAGTATTGTCTTAGATTTACGCGAATATTACACATTGAAATAAATCTATTTTTAACGGATTTTATCGCGGTTTATTATAGATTTTAGATTCCGACGTTTCAAAGTCTTTTTGTCTTTTTTCTTTTTGTTTTTTTGTCTTTTTTTTTCTTTCCCCCCGTGAAAATGAAGTCTGAAAAGACTTTGAACCGTCGGGATCTAAAATCTAAAATAAACCACGATAAAATCCGTTTAAAATTAGTTTTATTTTAATTATGACAAAGTCATCATCAGTTTGCCGAAAAAAACACAAGTAGAGTGTATATTAATTAATTAATTGAGGAGCTGGCGAACAAAACCGGATTAGTCCACGAAAATAAATTTTACACTGTAGCTAAAAAACTAATATCAGTATATGAAGGAGACTAATTGGATATTGGACTAGTCCGGTTTTGTATGAAAATTTAGTTTTTTAAGCCTTTTTTAGCCTACTTCTAGCCGGTTTTGGGTGAAAATATTAACAGGGATCGACGAAACTAGGTCAAGACATCACGATTCGAAAAAAAAACATCTTTTGAATAGTAGTGGACAAGTCCGGTTCTGTTCGCCAGCTCCTCAATTGTTTGTATAAATTGGAAATTGATATTTGGAAAAAAGTGTTAGTTAAATAATTATGATGAATAAATATTTCTTTTAATTTTATGCGATCATTTGTTTTTTCTTTTGTGATAATTATTTTCCTGTTTACGGGCCCCCAAACAATTTTATATACCGGGCCCCGCCATGGCACGCTACGCCATTGTATAAAATGCTAACGGGCATTACGCTTGTTCACACACAAAGACGTTTTGGCTTTTATTAGCTTACCCAAATGACATTGTAGCACTGTTTTGTTACTTTTTTTAAACCATCTCTAAATTGAGGGAAACACATAGTATTGTCTTAGATTTACGCGAATATCACACATTGAAATAAAACTACTTTTTAACGGATTTTATCACGGTTTATTTTAGATTTTAGATCCCGACGTTTCAAAGTCTTTTCAGACTTCATGTTCACGGGTGGACTGAGATATTTGACGTCCAAAAATATTAATTACAATTATTACTGACTTCCTTCAAACATTAATATTTAAGTTGCGTTCCGTGAACATGAAGTCTGAAAAGACTTTGAAACGTCGGGATCTAAAATCTAAAATAAACCGCGATAAAATCCGTTAAAAAGTAGTTTTATTTCATTGAGGGAAACACGTCACTAAAATAATTTAAAACCGACAACCAGACTGCGTCAATATCTGCCGACTTAATTTTGGGGGATGTGTCACTTTTGTCAGTAAGAGTAGTCGTGGTCCCCGGATAGGGCAAATCAGGTGATAATTAATTAATTAATTATTATTATTAATAAATAATACAAAGCCGCACCGCCAAGCGGCGCGCGACGTTGCCGTGTTCCGGTGCGATGTCTGGTGGAGGGTAGGAATTGTCCGTTACGGTTTCTTACCTTATGGAGTTTTATTACACTACCACCTTCTCACCGAAAATAATTCGTAATCATGAGCGAATCGATATATTGGGCAAGCGCGTTCCATCGTTAACTACATCATCGCTTAACATCAGGCATGGTATTGTCAAGTGCAAACCTTCACCAGAATAAAAAAGACGTGTGGCACTCGGAGACTGCCGCGGTAAAGCTATTGCATAGCATTTTTTATCAACTTATGTAATTCTATTTATTTATTTATTTTATTTATGCAGTATTTTTTCGGTCTCCACGCTCAAGGCCCGCGATAGAAGCTATGCAATAGTTTAAAAAGCGAAGAACTGAAGAGACAGAAACGCCAAATATCCTAAATATTTATACTAAAATTATAATGTACTAAGTGTCACTCTCACGAAGACGAATCTAATATATCTAATATACCTTTGTCAAGCTCAGATGCGATAAGCTAAAGAAATACATACATACTGTTAGACTGGCCAGTTTCGAGTCTTATAAAAAAAACAACGATCTGGACTTTCACTAACTTTATTTATTTTCACAACCTTATTACACTACTACACTATTACTAGGATTGCACTTGTTGCCTTAATTTAGATGGCAAGACATAACCCGGACAACGCTATATTTCTCATGTTGTAACTGGAGACCACAAAGTGGGGCGCAGTTTAAGACCGCATATTATACCAGCACTGGAAAAAAAGCAACTAAACTAACTTTCAAAAATATTAGGCTTTTTCAAAATGCTGAATTTCAGAGTTGTGTCGACGACAATCGATTAATACTGCAATTCAGCATATAGATACAAAAAATAGGGATGTACCTAAAAATACATTCGAAAAACATAAATCTCCTTCTGGCGCAGACGGGTAACAACTATTTATTTAAATAGGATGATCCATTCTCCAGTTTCCAGTGTGACAAACGAAAAGCTATTCATTTATAGAAAGGAAAACTTTTTAAACAGTAAAACTTTGAGAAAGTTAAACAAATTTTAATAAACATACCTACGTATTATTTATTTGATATGTCATAGTACTAAAAATAAAGTAATAGCCAACGAAAGATGCTAGAACAATACTGATTGCACTGTTACCGAGCGCCACTGTACCAGCTGTGCGCTCGCTAGGGTTACTGACCGCTTATTTTACGCAGCTATCATCGATATTATTATTATTAAAAATCGTCCATAATTTACCAAAATAATGTCGAATAAATGTGTTCTAACACTGATACAGAACCGACAAAAAAAAATCAAAATAAGATAAGCCAGTAATAACCAAAAATGTGCGTGTACTTATGTACGCGCGTGAGAAGTTATACTTCTTTGGCATCATTAAATAAGCAGACAGCTTCATACTGTTAATTTTGTGTCACAGATGCGCGCGCATCTTAAAATTTCACTCTCATCATTTTTCATAACGCGCCTAAAGAAGTATAACTTCAAAAATGACGTTTTCTCTCGTAAATTACAAGCGTAATGCCAACCACCGCGGCCGGTCATAGCATAAGATGTTTCACATCGAAAATAGAATTAAGTATAAATATTTTTTTTTATGAAAGAAGCATAAACAAAACATTATTTACTATCGTAATAATCTGGTACACTTACGACACCGATTTGCCATTGGGAAAGCCACTGCAATATTAAATCTGTTTTAACTATGCTAATGAAAGTAATTGTCGAATTTCGTTACTTTATTTGATCAATATTTTGCTAATTAATAAATATTAATTAAAATATCCTGCGACATTAACACACACGATCACCTGATCCCAAACTAAGCATAGCAGGATATGGAAACCAGATAACTGATAATATATTGCTTTTCTTTTGTAAATACATCTTAATATATATAAATCTCGTGTCACAATGTTTGTCCTCAATGGACTCCTAAACCACTTAACCGATTATAATAAAATTCGCACACCATGTGCAGTTCGATCCAACTTGAGAGATAGGATAGTTTAAATCTCAAATTATAGTCGCAATTTTAATTTATTGCTAATTATCTGTCTGTTATTATTTGACAGTCACAATTATCTGTTAACTCCAAATGATTCTAACAGATGTCGATACCTTTCGACTGGGTTGAGTAAGTAATCAATAGATGGCGCTGCTATGGTTATCACATTTTATGGAAATTGTTGAGTGGGCTGAAGCTACCCGGGCGAAGCTGGGACGGGCCGCTAGTACTTATAATAGATAATTACACCCAGACTCAAGACAAAAAGACATGTTCATCACACAGTCTGTCTTGGGTGGGAATCGAACCCACGACAAGCGGCGTGAAAAGCAAGCATCTTACCGACTACGACCCCGGCCCGTTAACGAGCAGTTAAAAGCCTACCACGCAAAAACAAGTAGCTAGTATTCTTTTACACAGTAATACCGTAACTAATTTTATCAATATCAGCTCAGCATTTAGCTATGTATAGGTAACAAAGGGAGATGATTCCACATTCCTGCCTGCCTCGACCACCCAATTTCAAACATTCACATGCACCCCCGTTTTCAGAAATTTTTAATTTCAATATCGAATTGGCAATATTGGAAGGAAACCAAAAATATATATCCATTGCAATTAGAAAATTCAGGATTCCGGGATCCCAATCATATTTTAGTCACAATATTTTCAAGATTAATACATTTTTTTAAATAAGTCAATTAAAATGTGTGCAAAGCGCGAGTTCCTTGCTTCGACATTTTGACATCTTGTTTACACATCTGATTTAATTTATTTTGAACCAAGTATAATTTTGTTTAACAACCTTTTCCTGATTAATTGTAGATAATCCCAGGATTAAGAATATTGACTGGTATCAAATCCTCTAACTGGGATGCAGTTGTTAAAATTATGAAAATGGGCGTAGATAACATAAAAAATTATTCTATTGCACCATGGTAAAAAAAAACATAAAATTTGACAACAAAAATTCCATTATCAACTAGAGAAAATAGAGGGGATACTCTTTGTTCAGTAGAATCTAGACAAAAAGAAGATTGACTGACCTCGACTGAGCATTCATGAGGGTGGACGCCACTCGCTTCCTCTCTTGCCCCTGCGCCATAATCTTGTACACCTCATTCTTGTTATATACCTACAATATTTATACATTTTAAAACTGACTCTGAATTAAAAAATTTAATAACATCTGACTTAATTTTTTTTTAGTTACAACACAAACACACACAGACATGTGACAGGGCCGTGACGAGAATCGGAATTGGAACCCAGCCACGCAGGACGCCTTAACTGTCATAGGTCCCGCATGAATTTCATCAGAAAAATATTAGACGTTTGGAAAGCCAGTTTTGACTGGAAGTGAAGTGGACAATCCAAGCGACAGCATGGAGAAAAGAGAGGATTAATAAATTGCATAATCTAAATAGACAAACCCCTATATTCTTAAACGTCATAAACGCTCAATATAGCTAAAATAGGTTTATAATTCGTTTATCTTCATCTGTCATCTTGACATATTAGTAACAAAGAGACATCCATTTTAACTAGAGTCTTGATTTAATAAGTCATATATTTCTTGAACATATTATAATCATAATTTCTCACCGTAATTTCCTCCAATCCATTGACAATATTAGAACCTTTCCTGGTGACATCCTCATAGATCCTGAGCTTCGAGTTATCCTCAGAGGAAGACAGCAGATCAAACAACTCCTCGTTGTACAATTCTAGGTATGATACCCGAACAGTGTATTCGGTGTTAGTGAGCCGCAACTCATCAAACAGTTGGCTTAGAGCTCGGGGTATTATTCCCGCTAGAGGATCCTGAGAAAATATAGTGTAATTAAAGTAAGCAACAGTTTCTTAGAGTACAAAGGGTTTGTTTGTTTTGTTGAACACGCTAATCTCAGCTACTACTGGTCAGATTTGAAAGATTCTTACACTGTTACAGATAGCATAGGTGAAGCTGAGAGCAGAAAGCTAGTGTGTAGTATAAATAATTTCTTTATTTCATAAAACTAGGTAGTACTTTTGAATATATTAAAGATTTTCTGACTCTTTTTCTTTGCAGTCGGTGCAAGTGCACACTTGAAAGAATTTAAGGCGAAAAATACACGATCTGGCCAATTTAGGCTAGGCTAGGGATAGTCTAGGCATAAACATGTTGCCAAATGACAAAGTTATGATCTAACAAGATGACTGGTAAGTATTTAAGTGTATTTCCTGTTGTGATAGACATAGACTTACATTTTGCCAAGTAGTCTCACTTCCAGAATGTTCCCCGACCATAGTATGAGTCTTCCCTGTCCCGGTCTGCCCATAGGCAAATACTGTACAGTTGTACCCATTGAGGACCTCCTCTATCAGAGGACTCACCACTTCTTGATATACTTGCAACTATGGAAGAAAATGAAATAGAAATAATCTCTTCATATTGAAACATGTGAAAATTTGTATGGATGTTCTTAATTTTTCTCACAAAAACAACTGGATAAAATTGAATGGATTACTAATATTATGGCAATACATTCAAGCAAAATCTTGAATGACATCACATTTACCTAAATGTGATATCATTTGAGATTTTGCACTACGTCATACAGAGTTCATACCTCTACTTAAGTAAGTTTCATACCTCTGTATGACGTAGTGCCCAACTTAGTAAATGTTCTATCGGGTCAGTGGGACACTTTAAGTCATACAACGATAAGCTAATTATAATTGGTCCATTCAAAGCCAAGAAACCAATCAAATTAACTATCTTTCCCAATTCTAGATGATTACATTTTCATACAATATTTATATGAAAATGAGTCTAGTAAATATCTAGTTGCTGCCAAAACTAATCAGCAGTGTAGTACCTTAATTGACACTCCCCTTATTAGTTGATTAACTTACTTGGTTAGCATTTGGTCCAAATGCTCTGTCAAATGTGAATTTCTTGGTGTGAGAGGTCTGCTGCGACTGTCTTACGACTACCTCGCGATTGTTCACGACCTCTATCACGCCCAATGACTTAATATCTTTCTCACGTTGGTTCAGAGGTCTAAAACATACAAAACATTGAAAAGACAGGCAAACGACACTTGATTTAGTATACAAAATTAAACTTTACTAATTGTACACTGTTTGAAAGCGAAAGCGTTCTACTAAGCGTCGAGGAATTGATTGTTGATTTGATATTTCTCCGAAAATATTTTTAACCTACAAAAGGTAATAATTAACCCTGCCTACAGGTTTGGAGACATGAGTAGTTATCCAACCAAGTTTTATAAGATTCTAGTGAGTCACGGAAAAACTGTGGACATAAAATTTTTGCAATGAATAAACATTACGTACCTTAGTCTAATAAAGACTTGAATATTTTGGTTCTTATCCTTCCGAATTTTATCGGTAGTCATGTTGATAAAAGCACATATACCAATAGACAAAAATCACATAAATTCACTTTAATTATTTGATATAAACTCCACAAAAACGCGTCAACAATTTCAAAATTGTCACAGACAGAAATCCGTTTAAATTCAAACTTTAAACTACAGACTAAGTAAATCCGTGGTTTGAGTTGATGGTTTGACAGCAGGAAGTCAAACCACAGATAGGCAATATGTAAACTTCAACAATCATCAGTCAAACTGAAGTTCAATCCATAGACAATATCTACACAAAAAAAAAATTGGTTGCCTGTAAATAATTTAAGACGTTGTCACGTCAAAATCGTGTTATGTGCGTTTTATGTAACCCCTAGTGTTCTCCAACATGCAATGTTTCGAAACTTGTAATAGGAAAACTAAATAAATAAATAAATCGCATAACTTGTATTGTTGAGTTTACGTTCACACTAAAGAAACCAATGTAAAGGTTTTGACAGATTTCAGGATTTGTCATTGTCTGTGTTTTCACTGACACTTTTATCGGTAAATCTCAGCGTAGAGGTTGCCACAATTAAATAATTTCGTACCACAAACAAACGTGCTAGTAAAAACTACTAAATATGATTTGTTGCTAATGTCGGTTCCATAGATTTATGATATATCCTAAATCTATGGTCGGTACACAAATACTAAACATTGCCGAAAGTCCGTAGCGATTATATGCTTAATGGAAGGTCCTACAGAAGGTTCACTCCGAAAAACCATTAAAATAAACAGCCGATATGCAATATAAAATAATGCAAGATCACATAGCGCTAATCACCAACAGTCGTTGTTTTTATTTTATTTTATTTTGGTACAAACAGTCATCATTATATAAAGTGACTTAAATATAAACTTAATCTAAAGACAAAGCATACCCAAAAGAAACATTAACAATAATAATCACTGGAAATAGCTAGCGGACAATCTCACCTACATTATAAATTAAAAAGTAACATTGGAAAAGAACAACGTTAACTTACATGGATGCTACTGTGGAGATTCCTGTTTTAATTGCAACATTAATTTAGATTTTAGAATGTTCAAAGAGTTGTTGAAGGGTAGATCCCTTCAACAACTCTTTGAACATTCTATTCAATCATGAAATTCGTTGATATATAACTTAAGCGAGCGAGTGATAAAGTTGTTACGAATATAATTTTTATGAAGCAAGGGCGGTACCCTCATGAAAGTTAAATACCTTTGTATTTAACTTTCATGAGGGACGGACGGGAAGACGAGCGTGGGTTATGAAATTAATTTTAGAGAGTAATGTTAAAAAATCTATTTTGTTGTTGAGAATTTTATAAAGGGTGACAATGTCGAACTGTTTAGGTACTGCGATTTTCCAAGGAAACAAGGTTATATTTATTTAATGATTCAGCGTAGGAACTATCGGGACTGAAATGTCGATAATTCATTCGAGAAGTGGTCATTTTGCGACAGAGCCTATCTAGCCTGTGGGTAAAGTGTCACTGACTGGCAGAGCCACCATCAGGGATTTTCATTTTGAAAACACAAAAAAATTGTCGCTAATTAGTCGAAATTTGTCGCCAAATATCAGAATTTGTCGGTCACTGGTTCAAAAGATATAAGGGTTTATAGGTGGCCGATCTGGAGAGAGTCTCCCCAGCAGGGCCACATTTATATCTCAAAAACTAGGGCACCTAGCAAATATCTCTTTTCTCCCATAATTTGTCGCCAATTAGTCGGAATCAGTCGCCAAATATCAGAGTTTGTCGGTCACTGGTTCAAAAGATACAAGAGTTTATAGGTGGCCGATCTGGAGAGAGTCTCCCCAGCAGGGCCACATTTATATCTCAAAAACTAGGACACCTAGCGAAGATGTGTTTTCTCCCATATTTTGTCGCCAATTAGTCGGAATTTGTCGCCAAGTCACAGATTTAATCGGATCTTAGTTTAGGAGATATAATGAGTTCAATTAGTAAGGTATAGTCCAAGAGCTAGGTCGAAGAGTTCACGAAAAATACCAAGAAAAAAATATTTCTATTAATATGTGTAATATACTTCTAGTTTTATCGGTCTAAAGTCTTTAGAAATGTCCGAGAGAGATAAATTCTCAATTTAATTCATGTTTTTATGTTTTAAATTACTAGGTTAGAGTGGCTTAAACTTCTTTGAAAACATTAAACCTTGCTCTTGGTCTATTTGGTGAAAGATGTACAGTCGCATGCAACTGTTTTACCACTTTACAATGTTAAGCTCTAATTAACTTTAGAATAATAAATAAATGTCGTACCTTTAGTAAAATGTTTAAAATACTTAAACGTTGAAAAAGTATTGTCAATTGTAATCAAATGTTATTATATAAAAATGAATTTCCATAAAGTTCGTTTGATGTGTGTTGTGTTGGTGTGTATTTTGAGGTGATTGCGAGTGTTGTGTTGTGGGTATGGACGGGTTGAGTTTTTATTTTATCTTAATTGAGGTTAGAATAATAAAACTTCTGTTGTCGAGATAACAACACTCGAGTTCGTAACTATTCATAATAAGTTCCACTTTAATTAAACTGGCTGACTTCAACTTACGTGACGGGCAACTCGTTCGAAGCAGCTCATCTGTACACGCGCATCTATCTCTTTCTTACTTACCGTAAATGAAACGGAGCGCAGCGATCTATCTGCCAGCGACTAAGTGGTAAGTGCACATTGTGTTAGATAAATAATTACATAATTATATGTATTGTAGATTTGTTTATAGGTAATGAATACAGCTTTTCTATGGTGGGTTGAAATTATAGAATAAGTTTACATTTATTTAATTCGAAACAAACATTCCTCCATAAGACGTCATAGATACTGTCTAGAAACTACATAAAGTATTTTGTACTCGCTTGTACCACTGTATGGGGAAATTGAATTCTTTAATATCTTTTTAATTACACACCGACTAAATCTGTGACTTGGCGACAAATTCCGACTAATTGGCGACAAAATATGGGAGAAAACACATCTTCGCTAGGTGTCCTAGTTTTTGAGATATAAATGTGGCCCTGCTGGGGAGACTCTCTCCAGATCGGCCACCTATAAACTCTTGTATCTTTTGAACCAGTGACCGACAAACTCTGATATTTGGCGACGGATTCCGACTAATTGGCGACAAATTATGGGAGAAAAGAGATATTTGCTAGGTGCCCTAGTTTTTGAGATATAAATGTGGCCCTGCTGGGGAGACTCTCTCCAGATCGGCCACCTATAAACCCTTATATCTTTTGAACCAGTGACCGACAAATTCTGATATTTGGCGACAAATTTCGACTAATTAGCGACAATTTTTTTGTGTTTTCAAAATGAAAATCCCTGATGGTGGCTCTGCCAGAGTCAGTGACACGTGGGTAAAAAGATATTCAATACGCGAACTGAATAACAGGCAAGTTGTGGTCAAGCTCAAGCATATTAAAAAAGTGTAGGTAGGAAAAATATAAAACCTTGTTACATTCATAAAATACTTTATTGACAACAATTTCTTACGTAAATAAGTATTTGGTCAAAACAAGAAACATGGTCATCTTATGAAATAATAGGTAGATTCATTACAAGCAGCAATTTTAAAATAAACATTTTCAAAATTGACCAATAAAAACCTTCAAAAAATATATTGTCATCAAGTACTTAGCTACATAAACAAGGGCATTGAAATGCAGTTCCAAAATGTACGTAAGAGCAATTACAGATGCAGACAGATACAATCAACAGTTTTTTTCTTATAGGTAAACGGTACCTATACACGCTTACACGCTTTTTTATTTGCTTTAAATTTACATACACAGAATAATCCCGTTGTATGCATACAGCGGTGATGACAAGTGTCTGTAACTTTTACCCCCGCGGTTTACGTTGGCAAAACATTTATAAAATAATGTTTCTTGCATTTTACATTGCACAACATGTTACAAACAACTAGACTAACTTTGCATTAATACAAAACCAAAACATAAAATACTACGAGTATCTTCTTTAAATCACGCAAATGTGATGACAAATTAACAATATCACATCGATTACCAAAGAAATATTTGCAATAAATATAGAAAAAAAAGGAATATTTTTTTATATACTTATTTTAAGTAGTATTTTCAAGCGTTTTTCTAAATCAATAGAACAAAAATATCTGTTTCTATCTCGAAAACAAAACAATGTTTGCTAAATTTAACATGTAGGTAATTTAAAGACAAGTTCTAGGCGAATTAGATTAGGATTAGGTACCTGTTACAAGTTTTGTCTTTTTTTCTGTATCACCACCAAAGAATATTATCTATGGTATCACTCGCACTACCCGAACAGCATCCTGTTTAGTTTCTATTTGGCTAGGTAGATTTCTATATTCGTTAAGTACAATACATATATTACATGAAACTACTATTTTTTTTGTGTGAAATCACCTAAAGCAAATAGCTGCCGGTATGCATTTATATGCTCTTTGGCTGCCGGTAGAGACCGACAGCTATAATTGTAACAAAAATTGTTGTCTATTCTCAAAATTGATTTAATATTTAATCTCTATATTCTCAGTAACGAATATAGAAACAATCCTAAATAACATGGCAACACTTAAATCTAAGCACGTTATTTAAAATGTACAAAAATATTATAAGCCAAAACAGTATCATTCACTTTTTTACGTAGTTACCTAGTAATACTTGTACAATATTTTTTGTTTTAATAAAATTATAAACAAAGTTTTTTTTACCATAGGTAAATGGTCTAATAAACTAAAGCAACTTTTTATTCAGTACAATGCGACATAAAAGAATAGAAAATCAATGAGGGCGCCACACGGTATGAAAAATTTAGTTCCCGAAGTTTCTGAGTTCTACAAGTCATTTATGTCATACACTGGTTGATCTCCTAGTTTCCACTGACGAAACATGCACAAGAAAACCAGTTGCAAGCACTATCTATCTCTATCACCTAGAGATAAATAGAAAGAGACTACACTTAATGTATCATGTTTTGTTGTGCAGTGCAAGTCAGTACCTAATACTAAAAATAGCTAAATATCGTAATTAATGTATTTTATCAGTCTGACTGTTGTACATACATACTTAAAAATACCTCGAACAAGCGGAAATTAATGATCAATATCACAATATGCTATGAGCACCTAAGCACTCAGTAGATCCCTACACGCTATAAATAAAACTTAATGACACAAACATTTACACCTTCTTTTTGAAATCTGAGGAAAATAAAGATATTCTCATTGGGTATGCACAGGGTGAGAATTAGTCGCTTTGTATATCAATACCTGCTTACTAATAAACGAAGAGTGCCTCTACCTTTTAGCTACATTTTAGCTAAGAACTCTATTAGGTACCTACTTTCAAATAAAAAATCAAAATGAATCCAAGCAAAATACAACGTTTTTTTTTTCAGATCTGCAATTTTTTTTTTTTGTGAAAGTTTGAAAGAAGTTAACCTTGAAATGGTGTCAATTACAACAAATTACAATAATTATGATCATTCAGTCTACAAATTTACACAAAAATCCACAAAATCTTTTTGTTCAACATATATTTGAATTTTTTTTTCGTTAATTATTATTCTATCTTTAGCCAATGTAGAGTGAATTGGATTTCATGCGAAAACATTAGTTAAAATACTTACGTAGGTATTGACAGTTCGAATCACACACAAAAATAAACGCACATTAAAACTTCAACAAACTACAACAAACTTACAACAAAGAGACTTCAATAATCATTGGCATCGAGAAACTTCTGCTACAATAATCAATATACCTACCTACTACGTTTAAAACACATGAGTGCGGTAGCAATCTTCGTACATTCATTACTAATCTAGATATAAAAAATAAATTTTGGTACATACCAACTAACATCACTGAGAAATAATTGGAAGACAAAATTACCATTCTAAATCAACAGAACTACAATTAATACCATTACCATTCGGTACCAAATGCTCAGTTTTCGTCCAATCGTAGACTCCTCCACGATTATTGAAAGCCTCCAAATCAAAATCTATTTGCTGCATCGCTTTTTCTACTCCCACTTTCAAAATTGAATCTGATTCAGCATACACATCTCCTTTATTCAAAAATCTCATATATTCGTCCAATATTATATAGGATTGCTTCATTAAATCATTGGATTCGGGAACAAAACATTCTAGATGTCGATGTTTCGAACAAAACTGTTCGTACTGCTCATTGGAAATTACAAAACTCTTGGCTTTGCGTATCGCTGATACGCCAGCGTTCTCAGTATCTACGAGTAAACACTGGAACACCTTCCAACGGAACGGACGAAGCTTAGTTATCTCCTCAATCATGTCTTCCTCCCAATTGTAGGTACAGATTACAGAATTCAATTTAAACTTAAGCCCGTATTTCTCGCACCAGTCGCGAATTTTAAGTAGATTACTCAAGTGCTTACCAGTGCCACGGCCGATTTTTATGTTGGTGTCCTCGTTGAAGGAATCTACGGAGATCGCTAGGATGTCCAGGTAGGAAGCATAGGTCTCCAGCCACGATTCTTTTATCTTGGATCCGTTGGAAATTATGGACACTGATTCCAGTTGTAAGTTCACTTTGCAGAACTTGACAAGTTCCCCCAAGTATTTGGGGTACAAGAATGGTTCACCGCCGGAGAAATTGATTTTGCGCATACCTGAAAATAAACGAAATATTTTTAATAATGAAACAAAAAAAAGTTATAGTTTAAAAGGTACTGTGAGTGTAGGTACCTATCATGTACGAACACCTTAAAAACTGACATAAATCTCATCTTTAATTTTAAACTGTCTTCAAAAATTAAAAAGTTAGTATTTTCTTAAATATACACGAATATCACACGGTTACGTCTGGATTACACCCACCATGACCACCCGTGACCATAAATCTGAAACGTCGGGATTTAAAATCTAAATAAACCGCGATAAAATCTGATAAAAATATTTCTATTTCAATTGAAGTTCTCAATTCGAGTGAATGTTTTTTTTGTATGTATGTTACGCGACATTTCTGCTATTATACATATTAAATATTTTTTGATTCACGAATACCTACACTTTCTTGGCGGTCTCATTGAAATTTTAAGAAAATCGGCTAAGTGGGTTTTCGATTTCCTATCAGCGCGCACACAAAGAACTCTAGCGGCAGTTAGGAATCACGGATGTGCGTGGGGGCTGAGTCACCTTCGTCCATGGAAGTTCACCTTTGATCTGAATCCCCACACATGTACCCCGGGTGGTGCAAATCAGGCGACAACAAACTGGTAACAACTGGTAATAACTGGTTGTAGGCTTCGGCCGTGGTTAGTGATGATCACCCACCAGACAAAGCCGCACCGCCAAACGATGTCTGGTAATACTATGCAGAGAGGGTGGGTCAGAAATGTTGCTCCTTTATAGCTAACCAAGGAGCCTCATTCTACCGCGTCACTTTCTCACCGAAAATTATTCGTAATCACGAGTGAATCGGTATATTAGGCAGGTGGGTTCCATCGTAGACTACATCATTGCTTAACATCAGGCAAGTTGTAGCCAAGCGCAAACCTGTTGCAGAATAAAAAACATATCATTTGAAATAAAATATTATAGTTACCAGCTTCTTTAACCATAGCGAGTCCACGTTTAGCCTCCTCGAGTTTAGTAATGTCACTGGTCTTCGCAGTATGGAAACAGAAGCCACATTCATAGTTGCATTTCCTGGTGAAATGGAAGTTCACGGAGACCGGCACCCACCGCTTCTTCCTAGGCTGCTTGTAGAGGAAGACGCAAAGCGGGATAATTAGCACCATTAGCAAAATCATTATGAACTCCGATTCGGATGTTTCCAATCTGTAACAAATATTATATTTGTTGGAACATCTACTTCTCAATGCATCAGCTGTCTTTTTATACTGTCATCGCGTCCGTCTTTGAAGTCAGCTGTCACTCGAAAATGTGAATATGAACAAACGAATGAACATTGAGAACGGTGTTTTATTATTATTTTATTATTATTTATTACACTACGTACATGAAGCATGTGTAAGTTCGATCATGCAAGGAGTAGGTACTGCTCGCATCTTTGGGATGGGTCAGCTAAATACCAACTCGAGGCGTTGGAGTCTATTAAATGGCGAACCTGAGGCTCATTGGCAACAAATCCCTCGTCAAGGCTAAATTGCAAAGCCTCGATCATCGCCCCATAGTTGCTAGTCTTTCGTTTTTTTATCGGATTCACTTCGTAGTGTGTGTTGGAATTACACAGTCCCTATTTATTATTTTATCGGATAAGTAGAGGCACGGCTATGTGCCACCGATATAAGGTGGAAATTCCACGGGTACCTACGCACAAAGCGCTTTGTGCGCACTTTCATTAAGCGAACTGCCAAGTTATGGAATTCCGGACTGCCGGCATCTACTCTGTATCTCTCTCCGTATTTTTATATCGTAGTAATGTCAAAGCGTAATTTTGTATGGAAATGCCATTTGTTCATTTTCCATACAAAAATATGCGTAAACTTTACGAGGATATCTAAAGACGAATAGAACAGTTCGTCTACTGTGTCCTTAAAGGTAGTTAATCAAGTGGCTAAGAGCATTTTATCGTGGACGACGTCAGTGCTTAACAAACAACAGGCAAGTTGTGGTCAAGCGCACACCTATTATAAGATAAATATTCTTTTTTTGAGACGCGAGTACTTGAAAATAGTCCAATTTCTTTACCTACCGTGCAGTGAATGACTGGCAACTACTGAGAAATACTACCAAAAAAACTCAGTAGGATTTTTTATTTTTTAATGAAGTACTTACCTATATCTTTATGTGGTATTAAAATGCATTAAAACTTAGTTGATAAATATTAATTGTACAGATACCGGGTATAATCTCAATGAATCATTTGTTGTACAAACATGATAAAGATAAGATTGTTTCGGTTATTGACTCCACCCTTGCATGAAAAGTTCTGTTTATTTTATTTATTTACTAGCATAGGATCGCGGCTCCGCCCGCTAGGATAAAACTCTCTTTACTTAAATCGTATGTAACTAGGTCCTAAGTTGATATGACCGCGCGACCTACTCATGAAATTTGATGAAATTTTGCCAGGAGTTTGTTGATAGTACATAGTACAACACATATCTCCTTTCCTGAATTTATTGCAAAAAAACTAAGACGCTATGACCAAAAATAGTCAGCCGCTAGCACCGCCACTCGCCGAACTCACAACCTATGATTGATTGATTACACATAAATTAAATAATGCCGATCTATAGGCGAATGATACATCAAAAAGACCTTTCGGTCTTGCTTTGCCGAATTTGTTACAGAAATAAAAAATGTCAAAACTTTATCAAATAAAAAGTTATTTAGAGTTTAGTTTCCAATTTAGGCGTAGGTGGATTTCTCATCATTAATATCTTCTACTAAAGGCATAGTGAATTCGTTTGATTATTATCGATCGAACATTTAATCTAGAACGCGATTTTCAACGATTTTCATGAAATTTTGTATGCGAGAGGTTTTGGGAGGAATTGAAGTAGTTTTAACATTTTTATGTAGTTATCCCTACTAATATTATAAATTCGAAAGTAACTCTGTCTGTCTGTTACGCTTTCCTGCTTAAACTACTGAACCGATTTGGATGAAATTGGGTATGGAGGTAGTTTGAGACACGACAAAAGGACATAGGATAGTTTTTATCCGACTGCGCAAAAAGAAGGTAATGTTTTGGCCCGATAACCGACATACACGCGGGCGAAGCCGCTATCGGAAAGCTAGTTTTACATAACGGGAAATTAAATTGTATTACTATTATTTTTTAGGTTTTTTATTATTTAAAGTAATAAAAAGTAAAGTAATTAAAGTAGTTGAAAGTAGTTTTGACTCGAAAGTAGCTTTAGCGTAACTTTTTTGATATACGCCATCGAAGTGATTTAGGGTTCTGTTTTTATGACTTTTATTTTGGCAAACCTGCCATCAAAGTTCATCCATACTTAGCTTGCAGGTTAGCCAATATACAGGTAATCCTATAGCAAAATACAAAGGGGCAAGTGGCGAAATAGCTCTTAAAGGAATGTTACATACATAGGTATGTAGTGCTATGTAGTAAACACTTAAACTAGAATCATAACTTAAACAGGAAGCTGACTTCCTTAATATGTCCAGGGACGGATTTACTATTAGACTGAAAAAGCGGGCCCCTCGTGATGTGTTTCCGCGCGCACCTTGGAGGAAGTGGATGTTATTAGACATCTCCCTATCATGAACGTGACCTACCATTTTGAGGTGGTCGGACGTAACCCGCCGGACGTTCGGGTAATGCGATACCGCGGGATACCGCTGCCTGGCAAGTGGGTTGGTAGAGGAACACCGGGGGGTTTTGGTGAGTAAACTTCTTCGGAGTCTCACATACCCACTGTGTCACGCCCTGATGCAGTGGAACATATAAAAGGTTTCCCCTCGAAAAAAAGGGTGATTAGGGAGATTATAGGGGGCAGAAAATTAGGTAGGTACAGAAAAGAATAGGGTACCTACCTCGCTTTGATCTAAAGGGGTAATGACATTATTGTTCTCACTTATCCCCATGTGTGGCGTATAATTAGATTGGATAGGTATATTAAAACAAATAGAGCATGTCTATAAATCTTTAACAAACTTCCCGGTACCAAAAAACACAAAAGAATTTAGTCTATTTGAAAGAAAATACAAAATGTTTTTTTACAATTTTTTTACCTTATAAGTAAAATATGGTCATTGTTGAGTTTAATACAATACTTTTTACACGTATTTTCGAAATCCTCGTAGTTTTTATTTGCCAGAGGATTTTTAAAAAATGAGATTTCTGTTTTATTTTTGAAAATAGGAAACAACTGTTGCAAGGTATTTGTTTTGTCTCAAAAACGCAAGGTACTGTTAGCAAAATAAAGTTAGTAGGTACTATTCATTATGTTTTAAGGTCGCCTGGCGCGCTACCCCGCCATGTTCAGATTTATTATGTCATAGGGCGAGAGCACGCGTGTATTTGTGTAGCGTTAATTTGAGTTTATTATTAAAATCAGAGTATTTCAGCCATCGTGTTTTCATTAAAAGAGTCCTAAGTGTAGAGTTTGACCGAGTAGCTACTGTATGAGGATGAGAATATTAACACTACAAGGTTCCGGACCCAAGGACCCCGGCTAATACGCAGGCAAAATTGAATAACTTACGGGCGACTCACAATCCGCTACTGGTATAGTATATGTATATTATAGTAGGTACATATTTGTTTATACTACATTTTGAGTCACCGTATGCGATATCAGTGTTATTGTAGAAGTTATATAAACATCATAAATTCAAGGTCTTTATGGTGCACTAGTATGCACCATACGAGTACATACAACCCTAAATTTGCACCTCTTTAACACCCACCCCAATTTTATAAAAGATAACTATTAACTATAGGAAAGAAATATGTATGCGGTTCGCTGGGGCAGCCGGGTGATATATAAAGTTATAACGATTGAAATATACGATTTCAAATTCAAAAAGACCATTTCTAATAAGAAAAATAAAAACTTTAAAATATGGGTTCCTAAAGCTTTTTAAATTCCGTCTTTAGGACGAAGTATGTCCGAGCATACCTTAAATAGAACCTCTTCCTTTTTGAAGCCGGAAGCCGGAATAGATTAGTCTTAGATTTACGCGAATATCACACATTGAAACGTCGGGATCTAAAACCTAAAATACACCGCGATAAAATCCGTTAAAAAGTAGTTTTATTTCAAAGGATTCATTTATTTATCCAAGTTCTGTGAACTGAGAAGGAGTGAAAACGGGAGCAGATAAATCTTCTAAACTTATGTCATTGTTAACATTAAAATTTATATTTCTCATAACGGGCAAATAATCTTTAATTAATTTGGCTCGTGGTTTGGTTTCGCTTTACTACCACGACCGGTGCAACGTGTGTCGAAACGTAAAGCCAAATTATAGGCAAGCGCGTTAATTGCCGGTTATGATAAATATAAAGAATGCACAGCGAAAGTTTAAACGTTTTTCGTAGATTTATTTATTTATTTTATTTGTTTCTATGATAAGAAAACTATCAAAATTCGTTACCTATCGCATTTAATTTAAAAAAAGCTATAAAAAATTACTCACAACAATGGTGTCATTTTGAAATGCAGATAATGCAGGGCAGAACTAGAAACGTTGTAGAAAATCATTAAATATCAGAACAATTTAACAATCTTATCGGATTGAGAAAAACGAGCAGTCAGCACAACTGCCCAAAACACAATAATTCCGACAAGCACACGTGCATCGTTATAAATAGGAAAATATCAACCATTTCTAAGCATTGGTTATTCCCAGCGACAAAATATTCAGTGTTGCTACTTATAAAATAAAATTCTACCATAAAAAAAACTACTAAATAACAGAGCGCTCACGTCTGTAACCATAATATCCGAAGGGGTAGGTAGAGGTGAATATCACCCACATTTTACCGAATATGATTAGGTCCCATAGTTAATAATGTGCCCGATGAACCGCAATAGGCTCGCTCCTTAATTGCGGATTGCGGTTCATCGGTAATTTCGTGCTTTGCTACTAAAATTTTTGTATGATTTGTTTCTACGCTACAGCACTATATTGGTGACGGAAAACCAAAGTGTCTTTTTTATGAGACATCCACCAACCCACACTTGGCTAACGTGTGTGGAAGGCCTACACAGTACACTCTCCAGACTCTATAGATAGTTGAGGGTCTAGGGTCACTTTTAGTGTATACAGAAAGAAAGCATGTAGCCCAGCATTGACTGTATCGACATTAGTAGGTATAGACTGGATATCCGCCTTGGAATGCGCAGCAACTTGAAATTTTTTAATATTCACAGTGGGCAAAAACGTTTGTTAGAAAAAATAATTATAATAGAAGAAAATAAAAAATAAAAATGCTTGGATATTTGGACTCGAATATTTAGGTACAAACATATTTTGTTAAGCTCGGAAGAAAAAAAGCGATGTTATAAGATAAAACTTGTATGTATGTCTGTGTATCTGTCTGTTACATCTATTTCTTTCAAATTTATGGCATCTTAGAGCGTAACTTTACTTAAGTAGGTAGCTACATACGTTTTCACATGAATCACTTTTTCATATATTTTAACATAATATTATTAAGTGTGGTTTGATATTTTGTGCTGACGCTACTTAAACTTGGTTTTTGATATGAAGTTAGCCGCGAGTCCAATCCTATGCTTAAATGACGATTTGTTTTTGTTTTGTACTTGTCTGATACCACACGGTGATACGTGAAATCTCAAAGGACGTCACACTCCATAACTTTAATGCGTTTTATCTTAATACTAGCTTTCCGCCCGCGGCTTCGCCCGCGTGTATGTCGGTTATCGCGCCAAAACATTACCTTTTTTTGCGCAGTCGGATAAAAACTATCCTATGTCCTTTCTCGGGTCTCAAACTACCTCCATACCCAATTTCGTCCAAATCGGTTGAGTATTTTTTGCGTGAAAGCGTAACAAACAAACTTACATTCGCATTTTTACTAGATTACTTCATTTCAATAAAAAAAAATAAAAAAAAAATTAAAAAAAAAATGAAAAATAGGTGTCTGACATTTTTTTATAATCGTACTGACGGACTAATTAAAACATGATTTTTCATACCTTCTCATCACCCTATTAACAGATGTAAATATTTTTTACTTCAAAGAAGGCGTTTTCGTTTTTCTAAAAAATATTTTTTTATATTACCAAGTCAGAAAAAATGAAACGGTTGAATGTAAGTGGTCACTGCAGCCTATGGAGCTTGCAATACCGAGGCATCCCACGAGCGTTGCCGATCAATAGCGACGAATAGCATATAATAATAATAATAATAATACTGTGGGACATTAACACACACGGTCATCTGGTCCCAAGGTAAGCAGAGCTTGTGTTATGGAAACCAGATAACTGGTATATACTATACATATAATACTTTTCTTTTGTAAATAAATACTTAAAATAGATATTTACACCCAGACTCGACACAAACACAAATTTTCATCACTAATGTTTGTCTCGGGTGGGAATCGAACCCACGACCTGCGGCGCGAAAAGCAAGTATCTTACCGACCACGCCACCGGCCCGTCAAAGGCATCATAAGTTATTGCACTATGTGAATTCAATAAATTATATTATATTGAACCAAGCATTTTACGGTATCAATCTAGGTATCAAAATTAGTCATTATTTTCTTATCGACGCACTTAGCTTTATCATCGTTGTCATTCGTTGTTTGCGCACTGTTTTTAGAAATAGGTGAATTCCCAAATCACAGTGGGAATCACACGGCAGTTGGTTATTTTCGAAACCAGTGTTGCCAGCTTATAAGTTACTACAAATCTACTATTTTTATCTAGTTGGCTACGTAGTGCTGCGTATTGACTTCATTGAAAATTGCAACATAATATTTATTATTATGTTATTCTAGACTTCCGTAATATTATCTACTCTTTGATAATTTATGATATTTACATAAGACAGTTTATTTATTTATTGTTATGTTAAATCTGAAATAAAGTAATTATTATTATTTAATCCTTTGCCCATTAATCCAAATAAAGGCAGACTATAATCTGATTTTCGAACAATTATTTTAGACATTTTTCAAATGATCCCGAATTTTACCCGCCGCAAGCAATTTTTGTGCTGTTTCTTATTGCCATGGAAGTTTGCCGCTTGCAAGACCACCGGCACCGTTGACATAAACTAGTAGTAATTTTGTAGCCGCATACCATTCTACCTAATCTATCTTTAAAAATAGATTATATAATCTGAATCTCAGAAACGGCTCCAACGATTTTCATAAAATTTACACACAGGGGGTCTCGGGGGCGATTAATCGATCAAGATAGGTTTCATTTATAGAAAACGGCGTCTTAATCATGTTTTGAGGCCATGAAAAACTGCTAGAATAACATTAACAATATCATTAAAATAAGTGCGAATTTCGATTCAGTGTATAATGTTCCTAGTCATGGCCACACATATTTGTGTGAATTGTTACATCGCCGCTGCTTAATATCGGTGAAGGAAAACATCGTGAGAAAACCAGCATGTCTAAATACTATTCATTCGAGGACATGTAACACCAACCCTCACTTTGCCAGCGTGTGCGAATTAAGGCCTATTCTCTCTCCACTCGTAATATAGTTGAGAAAAGACCCGTGCCCAGCAGTGGGACACTGAAAAGGGTTGAAACGTATAAAGGGGCGTACATTAATTACGTGAGGCATTATTGAGAATTTTTCGACCCCTTTGGTGAGATATCGTAAGATTTTCCTTAACTCCCTTCGCCTCTCCTCTAATCTCACGCGAGATTGTTCAAAACAGTAGAAATCTAATCACTCAGAGTCTTGATTGTCACGCTTGATTGTCGATACAGCAACAACCGAGCGCTACTTCGCTGCTTTGCGAATTTCGGACGAATACGACAAATAATATTTTATTCTAGAAATAATTTTTCACGCAATTTTACACCGTTTTTTGCGAGAAAAATAATTAAGTAGGTACACTATATTTTTATTTATTTTTATATTTCCCCGCTACTAAGTGAGAAAAATTTAGCTTGATGAGTCTGGCCGGACATGAAACCGGGTGATTTCGGTTTGATTCCAGATAAATGTTTTTTTTTTACTTATTTTATTAAATTCCTTCTTTTTTTGGGAAATCTATATCTTACTAGTTGAGAGAGTTTAGGCCTTAATCCACACACGCTGGCCAAGTGCGGGTTGGTGGATGTCGCATGTCCTCGAATGGTTAGGTTTTCCTTCACCGACATTGAGTAGCGGCGATGAAACAATTAACACAAAGATGTTTGGGCACGACTGGGATTCGAACCCGCGACCTTATATTTCTAAGGCGAGGCCCGTACTAATGCGGCACCGCTGCTCATATGCCTTTAGCATCTCTTTAAGTCTGCGAACCAGTCATTAGTTATGAGTCCAGATTAAGGTACACTATTATGTTTTGGGGAAATAGTTATGACTGCAACTGTAAAAGTGCCTTTCTGTTACAAAAGCGTGCAATAAGAACTATTGTTGGAATTCCTCAGTACGAATCTTGTAGACCACATTTCTAATATCTAGATTCTAACTCTTTTAACTCATTTCTCAAAGTACATTCATGAGTATGAAACCATCAAAGAAAGGGAGCATAGGGACAACACCAGAAGGAAAGTTATAATAGTATTATATTATCTGTGGTTATAGTAAATAAAATGGTGCCTAGGTTTAATAAAGCCAAGCATTGTACAAAATACCAAGCAATAGAAATTTTTAATAAACTACCAGCTGACCTGAAATCCATTGTCTATAATAGAGATGCAACGGATATCCGGTTGCTATCCGGTATCCGGCCTATCCGGCCATTATTTTACTATCCGGCCGAATACCGGTTAGTTGCGCACTATCCGGCCGGATACCGAATAGTGATTCTGTTTGGTATTTAACTTTGAAAAATGGTTAGTTAGTATACAAGAAAACAATAAGAAATTATCAATATTCGTTTACAATTTAAACTTATTTCTTAAATACTTCAAATGAGACTTTCATTTGAAGTATTTAAGAAATCCTATCATCAGCATTAGGTATCCATTCAACAATCGTAGCGTATCTTATGTTAATTTTTAATAAAATAAAATAAGTGTTACCAAATAAATATAAAGAGAGTTTAATATTCATAATTAACTAACGGCAAATTGTGGTGAATAAAAACGAGATTCTCTGCATTTTTGGGTAACAGACGATTCCTCCTATTTTCATAAACAAGTCCTGCCTCTGAAAAAAGTCTTTCGCTATAAACACTGCTATATGGTGAGGACAGATATATTTGAGCAAATTTTATCAATATTGGGAATTCATTGGCATTTGCTGCCCATCATGCATAAGGGTCACTCTGTCGATCAACTCGGACCATTTTTAAATAAAAGTCAAGCTCGTTGGCTATAGCACTATTTGTTGTATCATATACTTGCAAATGAACTCGTAGAAGAAAAAGCTCTGCTTCCGCCGCATGAAGTTGAAGATGGACCATGTAAATTTCGGAAAATTTTGTCGGGATGTTTGCTTTGTAAATGGTTTTTCATAGAAGAAGTCCCTGCCTTCTTCCCTTCGCCACCACGAGATAATTTTAATTTGCAAATTAAACACACTACGTACTTTGCGTCGTCTTTTTCTATTACAAAATAGTTCTCCAATGGAGATCGTTTATTTGCCATTATTTCAGACGAATAAAATTAACATAGAATGAAATACAAGTTCGCAATCACATTTACACTACTATACACATTAAACAAAACAAAACTTATCTATTCAGCAAAATAGGCCGGTGCACATGTACTGCATACGAAATAGTTTCGTACGTACTGACCTAATAAAACTCGTTTCTTGCCTAGAAAACTGTCCGCGCGAACCTACGTAACAGGTTGAAACCTGCACGACGCGCCCGCCGCTAAACTAAAATGTAGGTATCGTTTGGCCGGCCGAATATTCGGCGGCCGGATACCGGATATTCGGCCTCATCACCGGCCGAATATCCGGTATCCGGTATCCGGCCAAACCACTATCCGTTGCATCTCTAGTCTATAACACAAAGTTGTTTAAAATTCGGCTAAAACACTTTTTACTAGAACGATGTTTAATAATGTTTATATTCATTAAATGACTTATAATGGAATTATTATGACATATTTACAGACTACTCAGAGAACCTCACAGACTACTAAGAGAGAGAACCTAGACATATTTGACAAATAATGAATCTAAATTGATTACTTATTATTATTTTTATTAATTTTAAATATGGTATTATTTTCAATAATCTAAAAATTGTTATGACAATATAAAATTGAATTTAATATGTTTCTAAATAACTGTTAATTTAATCAGGGTTACCTTTATTATTATAATTTTACAACTTGTTTATATGTTAATTAAATAATTTAAAGGTATTAATTCAGACACAATGTATATTGTTTAATGAATAAATAAATGAAAATGAAATGAAATAGATAGGAACCAGCCGCTTATTGTGGTTCGGGCTATTCTCTCGCACTCAAGAAATAATCCGATGAGATTTCGGGCGCAGGACTATCGACGTTCTTCTATACCAAAGGTCTGACAATCATGAGACGTTTGTTTGTCTGATAATAGGAACAGGTAACCTACTTATTACCATCAATGAAGCATTGTTGGTAAAACGATTCTTTGTTTGCCTCCAAATACGGAGAATTAAAGTGTTTGCACAGGATACAGTGTCCAAATAATGACTTCTGTGTACACTGGCACTATAAGCCGACCGTTTAACTCGCGTATCGCCCTTTCGCCAAGATTCTTACTCTTCAAGCTGCACAGACAGTGATGTTGATTCAAGCGATATGGATATTAGTGACGAATAGGCTTACATTACTTTTATCTCATAATAATAATAATATTCTGGGACAAACACACACGGTCATCGGGTCCCAAGCTAAGCAGAGCTTGTGTTATGGAAACCAGATAACTGGTATATACTATACATATAATACTTTTCTTTTGTAAATAAATACTTATAATAGATATTTACACCCAGACTCGACACAAACACAAATGTTCATAAATAATGTTTTTGTCTCGGGTGGGAATCGAACCCACGACCTGCGGCGTGAAAAGCAAGTATCTTATCTTACGCCACCGTTTATCTGTGGTTAAATAGTTCTTTATGAGATTTAATTAATGTTTTATGACTTTGCACCTCAGATGGCGATACGGTATTTCAGGGAAGATAGCTGATGGATTGGTTCGTTAAAGTTCATGTGCTTGAACGATCAATCCAAATTAGTTTGTAGTCTGACAATATATGAGGTAAGAATCCGCACACGTGGCCCCCGAGTGGTGCAAATCAGGTGACAATCAACTGGTAATTATGTTTACTGGTAATCAACTGGTGATAGGCTTCGGCCGTGGTTAGTGACCACCCCCCAAACAAAGCCGCACCGCCAAGCGGCCTTGCCGTGTTCTGGTGCGATGTCTGGTGACACCATTTAAGAGTGGGTCGAAATTGTTGCTCCTTCATGTTTGCAACCTTAAGGAGCCTCATTTCACTGCCACCTTCTCACCGAAAGTCATTCGTAATCACGAGTGAATCGGTACATTGGGCTGGCGCGTCCCATCGTGGATTACATCATTGCTTAACATCAGGTAAGTTGTAGTCAAGAAGCGCCAGCCTATTCAAGAATTTTAAAAAAAGCTGGGAGGCTCAGCTAAGCGGTGTCTCTAGGTATTTTTGTTAGAAGTGTATCTTTAAATAAAAAAATATGATACATAAATAACGTTTATTTCACATAATCTTTATAACTATAAGTCAATTCGCTTAGTGTCGGTACAGCTGCAAGCACTTCCGGTTATTGTATCAAATAAGAGTATAAAATAGTACACACAAGTAGCAAAAGGCCATCTTTCACAACAAGAATGTTTATGTAAATTTGTAAATAGCCGTGTTCCGGTGCGCTGTCTGGTGACACCATTTAAGAGGATGGGTCGAAATTGTTGCTCGTTTATGGTTTCAACCTTAAGGAGCCTTATTTCACTGCCACCTCACCGCAAATATTTCGTAATCACTAGTGAATCGGTACATGGAACTGACGCGTCCCATCGTAGACTACGTCATTGCTCAACATCAGGTAAGTTGTAGTCAAGCGCCAGCCTATTCAAGAATTAAAAAAAAATCCAAATCCACACTGAAAACCCTCTGCACGCGACAGTTCTTTACTCGCAGTTTAGTGCAATACATACAAACGTGATTCTACTAACTGTTGGCGACTCGGCCTGCCTATTACCATTACCATTACGCCCAAGACCACCGCGCCGCGCCTACATACAAACTCGAGTTTCTATACTAAAACAAATTGTTATCAGATTCTTTATTATCAAAATACAGTCCACTACCTAAAACCGTTTTTACTTTATTCTACTAACATCCGTAGGGCCTAATCGACTTCCTTCCACTAAGCGACTCAACTTTACATTTTATCACAGTGTTTAACAATAATGTCTGCAACCATAACGTATCTTAACACTATGCCTGTAATACCCGAAGTGAATATCAACCTTATTAACACATTGCCTGTTGCCACCTTTATTTCTAATTCTTAACAATGGTCTTATATTATACAACGCAAACATGCTATGAACGTTTCGAGAGAAAATATAGCCAAATATTTAACATAACAATAATCTACAACACGCCCGGCGTGTTCGCAACTGACGTGATGATGTACGATAAGGATCTGTGAGGACACGCTAGGCGTGTTAGTGGTACTGAATGTGTTAAGGTCCCATACTTTGTTTAGAAGTCCCTATGGGGAGGAGAAACTATTTTTATTCAATAACTCAAGCAATCGACCATGAATATATAATTGATCAATTTTCAACTAAGCTGGACCTCCAACTAAACAAATGGATCCAATGCACCCAGGACATCCTGCAGTCACTATAACTCTGTCACTGAAATAGTTTACTTAACGTCATCATGAAAACGTTAAATCTGGCATGTCTGGACCTCTACTTGTTGTTTCATTTGTTTTTAAATGTTTCCGATAACATTGTTGTACACGATACAGTTGTGCTGCACTCGTTGGAGAAGTTAGCGGCTCCTTGTCCGTCGCGACACGTTTCAAGTTCGTAACAGGTAGCGTGACCATTCGTGACATGTCTGGGAAACTACTTGTTTCTTTAGTTGCTTGTTTGTGTTTAGTGTGATGTTGTTTTGTTCTATGTGGATGTTGTATTTCTGTTGCTTGTTCCCCAACTTGAGATCTCAGTTGATTACTTATACACAGTTCATCAACATTGGCAGGTCTTCCATCAAATGAGTTCGGTTTACTTGTCATTGAGAGTGGACTTGTGTCTCTATGTGATTGCTGGTAATGGTCAATGGTAGTCTGTTGTGTGCTCGATACATTATCCTGAAGTAGAGGTGTTTCATTCTGTAACGATAATTCATCGCGCGCTCTACCGTAACGCCGTAACGGTTTCACAATGAACGTGCCCTGTTCACACACTTGTGTGCTCTGTGGATCATTAACAGTTTGGTTTAGTTCATCACTCGGTCCTGTACCGCTTGTTTCATCAGAAGGTACATTTAACACTTCTTTTTCAAGTTCGCCGACCACCTCGACGATTTGACCGTCTATTAACTGAAAGATCCGTCCGTCAGCCAGCTGTAAAGCTTCGCCTTCACACAATTCTACAGTTTGTACTTCACTTGTATCATCAGTCATTTGGTCAATGTCTTCTTCAGTGGCCTGTGAATTCTGTGATTCCTTATTAGTAGCCTGTGTCTCGTTAACAATGTTATCAACAACCTTACTGGTCTCATATTGGATATTAATGTTATAGCCATTCAAATCTAGATCGTTAATACCATCCATTTCACATTCACCATCTAGCAACATCTCCTGCTTTTCTTCATTCTCTGGTTCATTTGGATCAGTTTCGTTTGCTATCGTTGTTTCAGCTGCAGCAGTTTCTTTCCTGGCGCTGGCCATAACATCCTTTAAAACTCTCCTAGAAGGTAGCACAAAGTACTTAGATAACATCGCGTAGCACGCTGGGCTCGCCTTGTAGATAGACAGAGCGATGATCCTGCCCGGCAGGGAGTACCTTCGACCTTTTCTTTTCTTCTTTGATTGAAATTGCATTTCAAACAAGGCTTTAGCTGGTGCGCTCATGTGGGCTGTTAGTTTATCAAACATCGCCTTTCTGTCTTGCTTAGTTTGTTTCAACTTTATCAAGCGATTCTCTAATAATTTGTTTCGTTTCCGTAGTGTGTTCAATTCTTTACGGAGCGCCAAATTTTCCTTCTTGGTTAGCACAAAGTCTGTCAACAGCCGTTTCTGCACTAGAATTAAATAATAAGGGGATATTATCATATATATAAAATACAGTTTAAAACTGAAGAGTTATTTTATTAGGATTCATGCGTTCTCTTACATAAAAAAAAATGTTATAGCCTAACAAAAATGGAGATGGGCAGGACATATAGCACAACGATAAAGAGGGCCATTGGGTGAAAGGAGTGTAGGTAAACAAAGAAAATATTGGGTGGACGACATCTGGAATTTGCAGGAGATGAATGTATGAATATTGACACAGATAGAGAAAATTTTGTTACAGATGGAGGCTTTAGCACTTGAGGGATTACATCAGTAATAAATATGTTGTACACATAATAAGTAAACTATGTAGAGGTACAGCTATGCGCTACCGTTATATGGTGGAAATTCCACGGGTACGCACAAAGCGCTTTGCTTCCACTTTCATTGTGCGAACTGCCAAATTGTGGAATTCGCTGCCGGCATCTATGTTCCCCGATAGCTATAATCTGCCGGTCTTCAAGTCACGAGTGAATCGGTATTTACTGGATAAGCGCGTTCCATCGTAGACTGCATCATTGCTTCACATCAGGCAAGTTGTGGTCAAGCTCAAGTCTATTTTAAGATAAAAAAAAGAAAAACTGTGAGAAAGGAAATGTAATTTAAAAAATATCGGTATAATCATATTGCTAAGGTTGGTGGCGCCATCTATTATTGATTAGTGTAACCTAAATACTAGTAACTACGATACTGTGAAGGTTGGTAGCGATATCTATTATCAAACAAAGTGAATTAGTGCTTTGGTTCCTTCTTTAATGTGTAAATTCGAGAATCTCAGATTTAAATATTTCTGATAAACTAAATCACAATACGAATTACTTTATGCTAAGTAAATTAATTTTTTACTTTTTTGAGTTTCCCCTTTGAAGTCGGTTGTATTTTTTGTTACAATTTATTTTATAACTAAAGAATATTTTAAGGTTTTTATGAATAAGACCTTAAGTGTTATGTGTGTAGATATAAATAAACAGATACCCATATCATGAGGAGGCAGGTTCGTGAGAGACGCAGTACTGTCGCTTTGTTGTAGTTGTGCGGTGGGGTGCACGACCTGCTTCTGGTTGTCTGCAATATTTACAACTTGTTCAGTTCCCTCTGTCTCTCTTGTGCGGTGGATGTTACCCCTGCAGACATAATATGTGCACTCGTCTGCAGTGGTAACAGGCAGGTGAGAACTTACTATATCATGAACAGTTACTACTTAGTACTTACCTAATTTCAATCTTAGTAATAAACTTAATGGGCACGTGGTTTTCGTCAGTCTCATTACCGGCTGGTTTAAGATTTTAATCTTCTCTGTAAAAAAATATTGTAAAAACATTTGTTACAATTTATCATTCATTGCCCTTGCCTTTTCCCATTTCTATTGTGGTCGGCTCCCAGTCTAACCTGATGCGGCTAGCTACCAGAATTATACGAGCGACTGCCATCGGACTTCGAAACCCGTAGAGAACCAGTAGCCGAGATGGTTAGACCAGGTGTCAAATTATATTGGCTTCTGACTACATGTAACGATTATCATAGATGTGTTAAATGTCAACCGGGACCGACGGCTTAACGTGCTCTCCGTGGCACGGAGGGTAGTCCCTCAACCAACCAGACACCGAAACAAATTTTTGTTTTTACAAAAACAAAAATTTAATCCGATTGGGCACAGTATAGCCCAATCGGACGGCTTACACCGCTCGACTACCGAGGTCGTCTATGTTAGTATTTATCAATTACTCAAAACTATATAACATCTCAGCAGCTACTTAACGGCGTGGAACTCAATCAACTGGTGGTAGGCTTCGGCCGTGGTTAGTGACCACCCACCAGACAAAGCCGCACCGCCAAGCGGCCTTGCCGTGTTTCGGTGCGATGTCGGGTGACACCATAAAAGAGAGGGTGGGTCGCAACTGTTGTTCCTTTAAAGTTCTAACAATATGGAGGCTCATTCCACTGCCACCTTCTCACCGATAATCATTCGTAATCACGAGTGAATCGGTATACTAGGCTGGCGCGTTCCATCGTACTATATCATTGCTTAACATCATGCAAGTTGTAGTCAAGCGACAGCCTATCGCAGAATAAAAAAAACCCAAAGTACGAGTTTCACTCGCTCTCGGCCAGGCAGTATAACCTTTATTAGATGCACAAGGTATTAGGTACACGAAAAACCAATTTTATGGTATTTAAATTATATTTCATGGTTTCGGTAAATTTTAATTCATTTTTTGGAATTCCACATTTAAAATCAACATGGTTGTACAAGTGTCTTCAATTATTTTCATGATACCATTCATTGTAAAGAAACTAAGTAAGTGTTATGTGTGTTGATATAAACAGTTACCTATATCATGAGGAGGCAGGTTCGTGAGAGACGCAGTACTGTCGCTTTGTGGTAGTTGTGCGGTGGGGTGCACGACCTGCTTCTGGTTGTCTGCAATATTTACAACTTGTTTAGTTCACTCTGAGTCTCGTGTGTGGTGGATGTTACCACTGCAGACATATGTGCACTCGAAGCAGAAGATGAGAACTATATCACGAATAGTGACTACTTACCTAACTTCCATCTTTGTAATACACTCAATGGGCATTTGGCAAACGTCAGTTTCATTTTAGGTCTGTTCAAGGTTTTAATCGCATCTGTAAAAATAGTATAAACATATATAACTCATTAGCATTGCTTATCTCCAACAGATCAGTGAAGAATATTAGTCTTACTTAAATCAACTCGGCGTAGTACTATTTTAGGTGGCATTTGAGGTTGTGAAGTGACCGCTTGTGTTTGTGCAGCAATATTGTCAGCATCGCTTGTAGATACGACACACTTTAGTTCCGGTGTAACAGGATTAGCGTCTGAAACTAATTATTTATCTACAGGTTGAAATTTTTTTTATAGCAACTATGCACACAACTTGGATAAAATTTGCAATTTTGTAATCTGGAAAAGTTCATAGGCTATTCATATTGGTAACATGATCTCTTAAAATGCTTCCGTTAGTTGAGAATTTGACAGAAATTAAGTCTCGTTTGGAAGTTTATGTGAAATAATTAATCGTTGAATGCTCACCAGTATTAATTGCGACTTTAGGTTCATCAGCAAGTGGTACAGCTGTGACATGTTCTTTGATAGTCTCATCGTAGACCGGCTCCTCTGTCTCTGTATCTGAGTCCTCATGTTCAGACTTTACGTCTGGAGCGAGAGGGTCTACTTCATCGGGAGAAGCTAACTGTAAGAGTTTAGGCTCAAAAAGCTTAGGTGCAGGTGTCGCAGGTGTTGTAGGCGCAGATATTGGAGGCGCAGGTGTTGGAGGTGCAGGTGTTGAAGGCGCAGGTGTTGGATTCACAGGTGTTGGATTTGCAGGTGTTGGAGCCTTATACACACTTGTTGATTCTGAAATAGGTGATAGCCTATAATTATCTGCTCCTATCCATATTCCTACTTTGGTGGATAGTTTCATCTAGCAAGATAGTAACGGAAGCATAAATAATATTTTCCAAAAAAAGACACTGTTTTAAATATTATCCCCAAAGAGTTAAAAAATTAATAGGTCCCTGACTCTATCACACAGTGTTGACTCTAAGAGTTAGGTATATTGAATGCCTACCTAATTTACATCTTTGTGCTACCCTCAATGGTAATGTAGTCTTCGTCAGTTTCGTTGGAGGTCGGTTAAAGTTTTGCTGTTGGTTAAAGTCTGAAAAAAAAGAACAAACAAACAAATGTAATGAAAGAGGAAGGTACTGATGTTTAACCATACGGTAAAGGATATTATTCTCACTTGGATCAAATCAGCAAAGTACCAATTAATACATGGCTCTGTGTTACATGTGAGCAATGGCGATTGTGTTCGACGAGCAATAATGTTGATATGAATTTTAGTTTAACATGTATTTCCTAGTGAAAATATATATAAAAATAAATGTAATAAGCAAATTGGTATATACCTGAAAGATGCAATGTGGGAATAGCCATCCTGCTGAGTCTATTTTTTGGGTAAAGATACATATCCTCAAAATGAATACGACATATTCTTTTATTTTTGAATATATGGTTATGATCTTCACCAGCAAGACCAGCTTTTGTTAGCCATATATTAAATCGTTCAGGATCACTGGAAGGGTTTGGAAAATAATGTAGAATTGCACCTGTAAAAGTGAATTAATAAGTTTTATTATTACTGAGTATGCTTAGCACTGCTGTATAGGAAACATAATAATACATTCTCAAAAAAGTTTAAGAGTCTAATCATACACACAACACCACCAAGATTGCATTACATTTTATTATAATAAACACCTATTGTGTGCATATGAGATCAAGATTATACCTTATTGCCTTATTGACATTAAATCTCGTATTTATACCATTCGTACGAAGTTAAGACGGGCAGTAGTCTATTTATATAAAAATCAATTGCTGTTCGTTAGTCTCGCTAAAACTCGAGAACGGCTGAACGGATTTATCTAATCTTGGTCTTGAAATGTTCGTGGAGGTCTAGAGACGGTTTAAAATGTGAGAAAAATTCGAATAATTGCCGGGAAAACCCTAAAAACAGCAGTTGATTGAGGCAGTACGAAGTCTGCCGGGTCAGCTAGTAAGTTATAAAATCAACGTGAGTAAAGTTAGGTTAAATACTGTTGGGATCGAACTTACCGTTAGTGCATGAGTAAGAGCATGAAGAAACACAACACTTTCTTTGAGGCATAGTTCCGAGTCGATATCTAAACCATACAATGTGTAATTTCAAAATCAGTATCTCACTTTCAACTACAATTAATTGTTCAATCAAGGTTATGACGAAGGAGAATAAACGCGACTCACGCACATAACAAAGAATACACAAATCGTACAGAAAAGTAGGAAAAGGTTAAATTATCAACAACAAATTCAATTCAATATTTATTTTTAAAAGGGCATATTGTTTTGAACAATAATCTATTGTAGTCTTTGGCAGTATAAGTGTATAGTCTATGGTCTTTGGTTTTAAAGACAGACACAAGCTTGTCATAGTTGTCATTGTCAAGCAAGACACTAGATGGACCACAGACTATAAAAGTACTTAGACAGAGAAATATTAATGTAAAATGTTGCCAACTACTAGCCCTAACCAAACTTCGATTACCGATAGTTTAGTGGTTTCAGGCTCCTTTGAGTAAAAGTGTTCTGTGGGTCTCAAACATAGATTTACGGTTTTAAGTGCTGAGCATACTGTTGGACAACGCTAAAGCGCTAAACATTTTGGGGACTAAGTCACCTTCGTCCGTGGGTACACCTTTAATTGGGCCCTGGGTGGTGCAAACCAAGTGACAACCAACTAGTGGTAGGCTTCGGCCGCTGCGCCACCGCTGCTCCGACGATTCAATACTAAACCTAAATTAATTAGTGCACATTAAGTAACGGCTTTGCATCCGCGTCATTGGTCGCCCATGGCATGTCAGGCCAGGCCCCCCCTGAAAAATAACTCTAGATACACCAATGGTTGTGAATAATAATGTTGCATGTTGTAGTGACCCCTAGTTTCAACTGCACAAGAAAACATATTGCAAGCACGGTCTATCTCTATCGTTTAAAGATGACTAGAAAGAGATAAGGCTATGCTTGTATCATGTTTTGTTGCGCAGTGCAAACGCCCAGTAATACATCAAACTTGCACTCCGGCGGTAATTAATTTTTATACTCTTTCTATTTTAAAGTTCTGCGCCTAATTTATTATGAACATATGTCTATGGACTTGGTCTGTGAATAAAGTTCAATTTAGATTAAGAAGAAATCTTTGTATAGGTACCTTCCTTACCCCTAGTTTTCACTGGCAAAACATTCACAAGAATACATGTTGCAAGCCCTCTATCTCTATCGCTTAAGGATAGAAAGAGATAAGAATATGCATGTACCATGTTTTGTGGTGCGGTGCAAACGCCCTGTTATATTTTCAGACCAGATAGGCCAACCTATATGTGATGATGAATTAAAACACGGCTAAGTTAGATTTGCAGCTTAAGGGTGACATCAACATCGAGCTATGCTGCGCTGTACTGCGCTGTGCTGTTTGGTCAACTCGCTCCTCTAATATTTTAATGAGGAATACAAACAAACCATGCTGAGACGCGCTGTGCCGAACTGTGCTGTTTTGTTAAGGACGAGATAAACGACTACATGATCTGCTGATTACTTTTATACTGAGCTAAGCAAAGCACAGCACAGCTAGATATTAATTGTTAAAAAATGTAGCTTAAGAAACACAGCACAGCACAGCGCAGCATAGCTCAATAATGATTTGTCACCCCAACGCGTAATAGACGGCCCAGTTATAAAATGTAAAATTTCCTCTCAGATTTATATTAAGATTTAGTGTAGTTGCCTGACGCGCTGGATTAAATCCTAAAACCCCCTAATTGGCTCTTCTACTCTTTGCTAAAGCTATTGCGATGAATGAAAGCCATCAGTCAAAGTTTATCGTGTGCAGTATTGCAGTGGATGTGTTATCCCTAATAGTCCCTACTAATATTATAAATGCGAAAGTAACTCTGTCTGTCTGTTACTCTTTCCCGCTTAAACTACTGAACCGATTTGGATGAAATTGGGTATGGAGGTAATTTGAGACCCGAGAAAGGACATAGGATAGTTTTTATCCGACTGCGCAAAAAGAAGGTAATGTTTTTGCGCGATAACCGACATACACGCGGGCGAAGCCGCGGGCGGAAAGCTAGTTCCTAATAAATTAGGAGGAGTAATTGCTTTAATTATATCAATTTTAATTTTATAGCACACTGCCACTCAATATCTTTAAGACGTTATATCTTAATATTTATTTCAATGATAAAGCAAAAAATACGTTTCTTACCTTTTTTATAATCTTACTGACGGACTTATTAAAATACGATTTTAAACACCTTATCATCATACCTATCTTACCACTGCTGCTGGATAGCAACCCTGGAGAAGTATTGGCGAAGCCGCTGTCGGAAAGTTCTTAACGTTTATCATACATACATCTACTTAGATATTATGCATCACAGTTTCACAGTTAATTATAAGGTTCATCAGTCCAAACCTCCGCAGCTATAGATATAAAATAGCTAGCGTAGTTTTGTAATAAACAATGGAAAGGTCCAAATCAGTTATTATACATCCAGTACTTCACTTTAAAAAGTGTCCCACTGGTGGGTGCTGGTGCAACTATCTTACGAGTTGAGAGTTTAGGCCTTTAATCCACACACGCTGGACAAGTGCGGGTTGGTGAATTTCACAATGTCATGTCCTCGAATAATTAGTTCCTAGACATGCCGGTTTCCTCACTATGATTTCCTTCAGCGATATTGAGCAGCGGAGATGGAACATTTCACACATAGATGTGTGGGCACGACTGGGAATCGAAGCGCGACCGTATATTTCTAAGGCGAAGCCCGCACCGCTGCGCCACCGCTGCTTTAGTACTTATATCCAGTACTTACACAGATCTGAATTTTTACTACGAATTGCATAGTTATCAACTGATTTTACGTACCATTAAAATACCATTTACATTGTTCTATGAAAAAATATTTATTCCAACACGGGATAGTTATCAAGGACGCCTTGCAACTAGACATTGTCATGAAAATGTTAAATCTGGCATGTCAGGACCTCTAATAGTTGTTTTCTTTGTTTTTAAACGTTTCCGATGACGTTTTTGTACACGAGTCATCTGTGCAGCACTCGTTAAAGAAGTTAGCGGCTCCTTGTCCGTCGCGACACGTTTCAAGTTCGTAACAGGTGGAGTGACCATTCGTGACATGTCAGAGAAACTACTTGTTTCTTTAGTTGCTTGTTTATGTTTAGTGCGATGTTGTTGTGTTCTATGTGGATGTTTTATTTGTGTTGCTTGTTCCCCAACTTGAGATCTCAATGGATTACTTATATACAGTTCATTAACATTGGCAGGTCTACCATCAAATGAGTTCGGTTTAATTATCATTGAGCGTGAACTTGTGACTCTATGTGATTGCTGGTGATGGTCAATGATTATCTGTTGTGTGCTCGATGCATTATCCTGAGGTAGAGGTGTCACACTCAATAACGGTAGTTCATCGCGCGGTCCATAACGCCGCAACGGATCCTTCACGATCGCACCCTGATCATACTCTTGCATGCTCTGTACATCATTAACAGTTAGGTTAAATTCATTATTCAATCCCGTACCGCGTGTTTCATCATATGATACATTCACCTCTTCTTGTTTAAGTTCACTGACCACCTCGACGATTTGACCATCTATTAACTGAAAGATCCGTCCGTCAGCCAGCTGTATAGCTTGTCCTTCATATAATTCTACATTCTGTAGTTCACTAGTATCATGAATCATTTGATGCATGTCTTCAGTGGCCTGTGAAATCTGTGGTTCCTTTTTAATAGCCTGTGTTTGGTTAGCAATATTATCAACTGCCTCACTGGTCTCTTCTTGAAACGTGTTATTAATATTATAGTCATTCAAATCTAGATCTTCAATACCATCCATTTTATCTTCATTAGCTAGAAACATATCATGGTCTTCTTCAGTCTCTGGTTCATTAGGATTACTTGCTACATTTGTTTCTATAGCAACAGTTGGTTTCTTAACGCTGGCCACAAAACTTTTCAATATTGTCATGGAGGGCAGGACGAAGTACTTAGATAACATCGCGTAGCACGCTGGACTCGCTTTGTAGATAGACAGAGCGATGATCCTGCCCGGCAGGGAGTACCTCCGACCTTTATTTTTCTTCTTTGATTGAAATTGCATTTCAAAAAACGCTTTAGCAGGTGCACTCATGTTGGCTGTGAGTTTATCAAACATCGCCTTTTTGTCGCTAACAGTACGTTTAAAGTTAGCCAAGCGTTTCTCTAATATTTTATTTCTTTTTCGTAGTGTGCTCAATTCTTTACGAAGCTTCAAATTTTCCTTTTTGCAATGCTCTAGGTCTAAGAGCAATTGTTTATGCGCTAGAATTAAAAAAAAGAAGTCAGTAGTAGTTATCACATTATAGTCTTACTAATATTAAAAATGTGTAAGTTTGTAAGAATGTATGGATGTCTAGATTTATTATTATGGATATACGTGTGTTACTCTTTCACGCAAAAACTACTGGACGGAAATTATATAAAGAGATAGATTTTGGTGCACATTAACACATAAGTTACTTTTTATCACAATAAGTACTAAGCGGGCGAAGCCGTGGGTGAAAACTAGTAGCGCGACTGTCGAATTCTGTAAGTAATAATAATATTCTCGGACATTAACACACGCGGTCATCTGATATATTATACAGATACAACTTTGCTGTTGTAAAATATACTTACAAAATATAAATTACACCCAGACTCAAGACAAACAGACATGTTCATCACACAAATGTCTGACTTGGGTGGGAATTAAACCCCCGACCTGCGGCGTGAAATGTGTCTTACCGCCCACGCCATGGGCATTGCCTAAGTGTGAGGTCGTTAGGTAGCTACTTAAAGCGATTCCTAACACCCAAGCTTTTAATACTTTTGAGAAACAAATATTTTAGAAAAATAGTGATAAATTAAGAACAAGATCTAGTGGCCTGTTAAGTTTCAAATTCGAATCCAGACTGCTGTAAAGATTGATATATCAAAATAATAGGAGTAATTTTGAATTTGAAAAGATTTTAAATTAAAAAATTAACTTAACAGTGGCGGAACGAGGGAAGTTTTCCACCTTTCCTTTATGAAGCGTATGGTTCGTAAAACATTTTTTTGCGGTATGTAACTGGTTAATATTAAGGCATCACATTTACGAGTTTCTCGAAAGTGGGCATAAGTACAGTTAGGTATTTAGTTCGAGTTACCTATATCATGAAGAAGCAGGTTCGTGAGAGACGCAGTACTGTCGCTTTGTGGTAGTTGTGCGGTGGGGTGCACGACCTGCTTCTGGTTGTCTGCAATATTTACAACTTGTTTAGTTCACTCTGTCTCTCTTGTGCGGTGGATGTTACCACTGCAGACATAGGTGCACTCATAGCAGTAGAGAGCTAGTGAGCACGCAGAGAGAACTTGCTGCATCTAAACACTCACTATACAAATAAACAGTGCATGTCTTGGAATCGGTGATAACATTAAAAACGGAAGTCCTATAAAAATATTTCACAATGAAACCAAATTATACGTTAAGATTTTTTTTCTAAAAAAAATTAAAATCATAAATACAATGAATTGAACAGTTCTGCTCAACTTGATCAATTATGTTCGTTCCTTTTGTAATCCCCTGTCCCACGACACTGATAATATTGTGAACCATAATTTTAAATTCTCGTTGTGTATAATACATAAGTTTTAGTTAACTAGAATATTGCCAAGTAATTACATACCAAATAGTCTCTATTTTCAATATTATCCCCAAATAGTTTAAAAAATCGCTACGTTTATCACCGACTCTAGGACACGCTGGGTTAACTCTGAGAGTTCTTAAATGCTTACCTAATTTACATCTTTTTGCTACCCTCAACGGTAATGTGGTCTTCGTCAGTTTCGTTGGAGGTCGGTTAAAGTTTTGCGGATGGTTAAAGTCTGGAACAAAAGAACAAACAAACAAATGTAATGAATCTCTTTAGCTTTAGATACTGATGTTTAACCAAACGGTTAAGGATATTATTCTCACTTGGATCAAATCAGCGAAGTACCTACTTTAGATGGCTCTTTGTTGCATGTGAGCAATGGCGATTGTGTCCGAGGAGCAATGTTGATAGCATTACTTGTATTTAAAATAACATATTTCTAATATTATATGACCTCAACAACAAATGGTCAGATCAAAGAAAAAATGGTTTTAAGACAAAAATATTAATGCAGCTATAACCAAACTACTATAATAACAAAATTAACTGACTTTAAAGCCTTGGGCCTTTAAAGTCACGAGAATGAAGCTTTTTGTAGTAAACTTAATTGTTACTAGGGGTCTCCTGGTGCTCGAAAATCGATCATCTCACAAAAAAGAAATACTTTCCTGCACTTCTTCTTCAAATCACTTTCAAGTGTGCCATTTTTTGTATTCTACCGTTCGCATTATTTGCGTATAAAGGGGCACAAGGCTTTTGTTTCACGTATTTAATTTTATGTAATGATGAATATCACTCAATTAAACAAGAATGAAAGGATGGTTCACTATCGGTGAAGGAAAACATCGTGAGGAAACCGGCATGTTTAAAAACTAATCATTCGAGGACATATGACATCCACCAACCCGCGCTTGGCCAGCATATGTGAATTAAGGCCGAAATTCTCTCAACTCATAAGTTGAGAGAAGACCCGTGCCCAACAGTGGGACACTAAAAAGGGTTAAAGTGAGAAACAAGAATGACAACTGATCTACCATATATTTTGTACTGGCACTCACCAATTTCATTCGCATCTTTAAACTCATCAGCAAGGGGAACTGTGACATGTTCTTCGATTGCCTCATCATAAACCAGCTCCTCTGTACAGTGTGGCTCTGTGTCTGAGTCCTCGTGTTCCAACTTTACACGTAGAGCTAAAGCGTCAAGCTTCTCGGGATGAGCAGCTGGTGTAGGTTTAATTGCAAGTTTCCGAGATTTACAAACCTTTGATGTTGGCTCTGAAATAGGTAAAAGATTATGAAAATAATTATATTCTATTAGCTATATTTTGGCTATGATGGCTGCCCTGGTTCAAGCTAATTAGCTACAGTACACAGATTATAATAATAATATTGTGGGACATTAGCACACACGGTCATCTGACCCCGAGCTAAGCAAAGCTAAGTCATGCGAACAAGATAATCGATATACTAAAAATATGTATATTTTTTATTCCATACTTTATTTTACGACACTAAGATAGATTACTAGGACATGACAATGTGTGAGATAATGAGTACGTCAAATTGACTGCCGAGTTCAAGATGAACATAGAAGCAAGTCACAATATTTAGTTCAAAAACATGCTGATTTCTTCATGTTTTCCATCACTGATATCAAGCAGAGATAAAACAGCAGTGGTGGTGCAGTGGTAACGGCCTTGACTTTGAAATATAAGGTTCAATCCCAGGATGCCCACACATCTTTGTGTAAATTATATTGGTGAAGGAAACCATTGTAAAAAACATTATGTCTAAGAAATAATTATTCGTGAACTTGTGACACACAAACCTGCACTTAGCCAGTATTTGAGAATAAAGGCCTAAACTCAACTCATGAGATAGTTTAGAGAAAACCCTTGCCCAGCAGCAACCCACTAAAAAGGTTGAATTGAAAAACTCAGGATCGAACCCACTGTGCCACCGATATACATACCAAAGTCTCGTTCACGTGCATCTTCATCGTCATCAGATGTGTTCTCTGTAGGTACTGGTAGTGCATACAAATGATCAGAATGCTGCTTCCTTGAGTAATCATGGTCACTGGGAGTCTTCACATTTTCTACAACAAGCAATTTGTCACTTTCTAAATAGACTTTACTACGTACTAACTGCCTCGGCAGTCCAGTGTTAAGCATGTTCACTTAATAACTGCGAGGACCTAGTTCAATTCTCAGGTTGAGCAAAAAGACTTTTATAATATTCTTATAGGACGACCTTATAATATACTTATAGGCTGACCGTTTAACTCGCGTATCGCCATCTGAGGTACAAAGTCATAAAATATTAATTAAATCTTTTAAAGTAGTCCTCCTTGACGTATTTGTCAACGGCGATCATGGCAAAGATAATGCAGTCCAAAAACTAGGCTAGCTACATAGTCTTCGTATGTGAGCCCAAACATGACTCATGAAACTGAATTTGGGTTTAAAAGTATGCACACAGGACTCACAATAGAGATGAAATCTGTTCATTCTACTACCTATCTTTTCTACCATCTATCTTATCTATTATCCTACTTATATTTTTAATATAAGTTTGTATGAAAGGATGTGTGGATAATTGTTACACTTTCACGCTGTTAGGCAGGATGTATGCCAATTTAGCAGACATACAAATGAACTTGCCTTGGCTCTTAGTGGTGAAGTAACAGCACATGTATAAGATGTGACATCCCAGGTCTTTTTAATAGTTTCCTAGAATGAAAGTGGGTAGCCCAATAAATGAGAAGGGGCTTTGTTAAATAAAAACCTCAAATTACAGACAAAAGTCAGACAGAATACTTACTGTACTTATAGGGCCGAAACAGATAATAGCATTGCGGCAACACACCATAACACAACGCTTTTAGTGCTAGTACATTTTGTTCTATGTAGGGGCGGGCGGCACTGCCGATTCTTACGGTGCGGCGCCGCAACGCAGTTGTGTTTCGGCCCATATAGATCGCCATGATGCAGAATAATAACATAAAAGAAAAATCTTTCACACAAATACTACTGAACGGAAATGGATGACAGCAGCACAGAGATAGAATTTAGTCTAAAATAGCACTTTTGCTACGTTTTATCCTAATACCATGTTGGCGAATATTCGCGCAAATGCTTGTGGCTTACCTGTTTCTAAAGAGATACTTGTCGAGACTCCGGAAGCTATTTCTGAGGCAGTAAATAGGGTAGGATAGGCTTTAAAAGTCAAACGAGTTGACGCCGTGATAAATCTTTTTTCAAAATGTTTATGACACACATACAATAAGTTAGAATTATAGTGCATTAAATCCAAACTATTAAAACACTTAAGCCAACGTCTTTTCTTTTCCCGTTCTATAGGTACTCGATGAAGTCGAATGTCTTTTCGTCTACTATCGCACTCGGGCACACAACACGAGTGAAACATGATTTATAATACTGAAAACACTCCCTGATTCAAGGTGATCGTAAATAGAAGCTGCAAATCTCTTACAGCAAACACAATCGATAGATATTAGTGCTGTGAGTTTAATTTAAAAGTTGGAGACGAACACAGCGAAGAGAATAAAATACTACGTTAAATTATAAGAGTTAATAAGATTTAATAAGATATTTTATTAAGATTCTCTCAAATACTCTCAATTTGGTTTCCTTGGATGACATTCTACAAAAACAAACAACAATTGACCATTATAACTTACAACAAATGTCACAACTGTCTAATATTTCGTTTATTGATCTGTCATTAATAATTATCGTCACAGACAGACTAAGAGTTTTTTAGTTTTTTACTACTAATCTTTAAAAACTTATATACTTATTTAAACTTGACACTGGCAAAATTGCGGAATAATTTCTGCAGAGGCCATAATTAAAAGAAGAAGAAGAAGACAGACTAAGTACTTATTGTCATTGAGCCAACCCAAGCAAATAGTGCTAGTGAGTATGTGTGAGTGCGCTTGCTTTTATCGATATCGATAAAATGTATGAATCATAATAACTATACTAATAATGATAGTCATTGGAATAAAACTACTTTATAACGGATTTTATCACAGTTTAATAAAGATTTTTATATCCCGACGTTTAAGTCTTTTCAGACTTCATGGTCACGGGTGGACTGTAAATGGTCAAAAACCGAGCCAATATTATAAACAAAATAAATTGTAAAATGGAGACGGTCCACGCTCCAATTTACAACACGAGCACACGAGCTCAAGAAAAAAAATGACCGTACGATAGAGTCTTCTTCTTTTAATTGCGGCCTCTGCAGAAATTATTCCGCAATTTTGCCAATGTCAAGTTTAAAAAGGTATATAAGTTTTTAAAGACTAGTAGTAAAAAACTAAAAAACTGCGACGTTCTAAGATGCCATTTTTTTTCAATCTACGATAGAGTCGATGCAAAGTTATAAAAATGACAGTTACGCCTCTCCCACTTCCTTCTTTACCCCCGCTAGAGGATTGTCACTCTCATATCACTACTTGACAGCTGTCAGCAGTCTGGCGCAACTTCCATATAAGTTTCGAATCTATGGCAATTGTGCGAAAATTAATGGCAGCGTTTTCTGATATGTTAGAGTAGTTCAGAATGTCAACGTCATTGTCTTATTCTTCCGCCATTGTTGTTTACAATCCACCGACGCCAAATTATTTCGAAAGAAAATAGTTTAATTTCACGTTTAAAACTGTAAACCTAGCGCATTTTTCTGAATAAATGACTTATACAGTGTAAGTGTAGCGCGTGCTATAATAAATAAGTACTATAAAAGTTGTAAAAATGCAGAGTGAAGTCTAGGCGCAATGGACATGACAAAAGTTAATTAATGGCAAAATCTTCATTGGACGTGGCAAGGTACATTATATATCTACTATTATAACAAGATTTGATTGTTGTTAGAATGGAATTGAAAAGAATAGAATAGAATTTTATTTTGCAAATTAGAATAGAATTTTGTTTTACTATTTAACATAGTTAAAAACGATTCAGTAATTAATATATTTCCATACTAGTATTGTTCCGTAAAGGGAAAAAATTATATCGATACTATCGCCAATAGATTTTTATGACATTAAAATAATATAAACGGCTTTGTCTACCAAACTTAGCATGTATACAAAACACAATCGGTTTAAGTTATCAGCTTCAAAAGAGTTTCAAGATGCCACTCAAACAAATAACACACATTTTGCAAATATTGTTTTTCCTATTATTAGTGCCTCTTTTTCTATAGCACACTAACGCCGTCTTGTTAAGTGTGTAGAGTACCCTTTATTCCTTTCCGTTAACATATCCAATTTTAAAATTTTTATTTATTTCAGAATTGGTGACACCTACCACCACAGAGGTTTACAATGAAGTAAACATTTAAATTTTTATTGATACAAGCCCATGAGACTTAATTACTTCAACCTCTCTTAGTGTCCCACTGGCGATGAAATAATTTACACAAAGGTGTGTGGACGTGACCGGGGATCGAACCCGCGACCTTATAATATTTCAAAGACGAGGCTTATACAGCTGCGCTAACGCTGCTCATGAGGCTTATAAAGTTTCGAAACCAGAGAAGTGTAAGTTTATGATATATTATTTTGCGTTAAAATCCGTGACAATTAATTAAATTTTATCATGTTAACTGTTTTTATTCTCATTTCTACAAGGCTATTGCAGAGCAATTCTTAGTACGAATAGGTATGTCGTTGAATAGTTTACTGTTGTTTCTATTTTTTTTTTCAATAATTTCGCTATTTCCTCAAAAACGCAAACTCATGAAGCGTATAAAAATATCAACCTATGAATAAATTTCTCACAAACTTTCAGCTTTTATAAAATGAGGACAGAAATAAGGTCTGGCGTTCAGAGGCTCTTGCTCTATCAGGCATTAGTTTTAGTTCTGGATTTAGATTAATATTGAGATTGTTATTCAGTTAGGTAAATTTTCTAGTCAACTGTGTTATTTTTTAGGTGAAAAATTCTTTTGCAATTTTTGGATGTACAAAAATCGCGTCATCGTCACTAACGCTTTAAGTTACTTAATTGTTACTGCTATTGACAGTCCCCAAAGGCTGGCCAGTTTTTTGCCGTAAATAAATCTATAGTGACGGGCCGGTGGCGTGGTCGGAAAGATACTTGCTTTTCACGCCAAAGGTCGTGGGTTCGATTCCCACCCGGGACAAACATTTCTTTAAATATGTCTGTTTGTCTTGTGTCTGGGTGTAATTATCTATATTTAAGTATATATTTACAAAAGAAAAGTATTATATCTAGTATATTACCAGTTATCTGATTTCCATAGTACAAGCTCTGCTTAGTTTGGGATCAGATGACCGTGTGTGTTAATGTCCCACTATATTATTATTATTATTATATTATTATAGTACCATTAATAAATGTTAAGTCATTTTTTTTTGGCGACGGCCAAAGTTCAAACATGTTTCTCATTATTAATCAGTAATAATTCCTTTTTCATTACTATAATCACCCACAACCCTTATTATGATATGTACATCTGTAATTGTAGATATTAAATTGTCCCGCTTCAATGTATCAACACGTCTTACTCTGATTGCTGCTACAAACCGACTGACGTTTCAACCATCGTCGTGGTATTAAATCGGAAACTGACCAAACTATAAAATTTATTATATTTACATGTAGCACTTTAGAACTAAACCAAAACAAGGTTTGATTGCATAATTAGCCAAATATAAATTATAGTCCATTATTTTTACAATATAAAGTGATCGGTTGACGGGCCGGTGGCGAGGTCGGTAAAATACTTGCTTTTCACACAGCAGGTCGTGGGTTCGATTCCCACCCGAGACAGACATTAGTGTGATGAACATTTGTGTTTGTGTCGAGTCTGGGTGTAAATATCTGTTATAAGGATATATTTATAAAAGAAAAGTGTTATATGTATAGTATATACCAGTTATCTGGTTTCCATAACACAAGCTCTGCCTAGCTTTGGACCAGATAACCGTGTGTGTTAATGTCCCAAAATATTTAATAATAATAATAATAATTTATTTCGGACACTTGATCCATATTATTTTACAATATTAATGAAAAATTGGTTGCCTGTAAATTCGGTATACGGGCGAAAGTTTTACGTGACAACGACTTTGAGTGGTAAAATAATTTTAATGTGAATATTCATTCGTATAGTAGGAAGAAGGATGAAACATAGTTGAGTGGGAGAGAGACGCAAGGCATTCGGCGGGCCTCTCTCTCGTTCGGTGACTCATCGTAACGTTACCGAGCGTTACACTTTTTCATAAGTGCCTCCCAGCCGCAACCTAATTTAAGACGTTGTCACGTCAAAAACAAAAGCACATTAAATTAAATTATGGTATTATAAAAAAGAATTAATTTTAAATAATAAAAAAAAACAGTAATAATAATAATAATAACAATTACACCACATGAGTAGCAAGTACCTTAATATAATGACGCAGAATAATTAATATAATATAATATTTATATATATTTATATCAGTTACCCTCCTTTTATCTATCAATTTATACTTAGATTACAATGAACCTTACACTTTTATTAATAAATATTTGATACAATAAAAGTTTATTATTTTTTAATTTATGAAAACTTGGTATCAGTCGCATTGCATCGCATCATGGTTAAACTTCCAAAGTAAAATTCAGAATTACTTCCCCATGCCGCGCGCCGCTCCCATCTTATCGACAACATTTAATGTAGGTGCACAATACTATTTTCGATTTGCTGTTGTCAAGCCAGACAGTTGATTTTTTTTGTCTATGGAGGTCCCACCTAATCAGCGTAAGCGTTTATATGTTCTTTGGCATCAGGGGGTGGCGCGCCTGAAACCATAGAGTACTAGGTAAGTACTTTCTCACTATTGTAGGGTAGTTTCACAAAATAATGTCTGTAGTTAGATTTAAATAGTTTGTGGTAGGTGTAAAGCCGTTCCCGATTACCAAAGAGACTTCCTACCAGACTCACGTGGCAAGCTCTGCTGGCATTCTTGAAGCAACGAATATTTACTATTGCTAGATAATGTTATCGTGGGGTTCCAAGTTTCCAAGACGTGAGCCTAAGTTTAACGTGGGCGATATGGTACCTACACAGGGTAGTTACTAGCGGTGGGTAGTGTAGCAAAAATAAAAAAGTATGTTCTGAAAGGTGTAACTTTAAATGAAACATTTAAACTAGGTGAAAAATCGTTTATTACTACTACTTTTACATTAAAGCACAGACTACTAAGAGAACCTAGCGGCTCAGACGGTCACGTTTCATTACAGATAATATACCGTTGCAAAGTTAGAAATTGACAAGTAATTTTTTTAATCGAGGAATCGTGCTGTGGCATCTTTTGTCTAATGAGCCTGAATTTAGTCGGTACAATAACGTTGGCCGTAAAAAATAAAATATTAGATTCGAAAACAAAAATATTTAGTTTTTTACCATAGCCACATTTACTGAAAGGAAATTAAAAAAAAAACAACGAAAGATTATTTACTGAGTTTCTTTTAATTTCTTTTTACATTTGCTTTATTCCATATTATCAATTGATGCAGTCTTATTAATTTCACTAATCACATTTTTACTGTGAAAAACTCACAGTAAAAATTTTCTGAAAGGAACGCTGATGTCGAACATTTTGATAACAATTTTCTCACATGAAATCAATGTTATGTAGCGTCCTGTTGCTAGAATACACATTTGAGAACGCACAGTTTTTCTTGTTGTTGTATCACAATATTATTAAATGGGTTAATAATAATGTACAGACATTAATCAACGTAAATACTTCAACACAACACAAACCATAAAAATAGGTAGCCGAAATCTGACAAACAGTAATGGCAGTCATACATAGATTAGTAATTAAATGAGGGGTAGTAAGATTAGAATGAATGAATGGTAGGTAATCGGGAACGGCTTTACCTACTACCACAAACTATTTAAATGTAACCTACATTAGTGAGAAAGTATGTAAATAGTACTCTATGCTTTCAGTCGCGCCACCCCCAGACAATCCTTTAGCGGGGGTGAAGAAGGAAGTGGGAGGCGTAACTGTCCTTTTTCAACATGGAATTAACATATCGTATGGTCGTTTTTTTTCTAGAGCTTTACCAGGTGTACATTAAAGCTTGAGGCTAGTAAGTCCCCACGCAACTATGGGTGGATACTGTAACAATCTAACAGAAATATTTGAAAAACTCATAATAGCGAAATGTAATGTGTTCTGCAGCCAACTAAATCATCGGTTAGTTAAAATTGATACAAAGGTAACCGTAAAAACAGAGGAGAAAGTTTCACATAATTTCACCAGTGAATCTCAAACACATCACCGGTTATCTTTTCGTGTGGCGACAATGATCACTCAGACACAATATCATCACCGATATTAGACTGTCACTTAGAATAGAGACACATCGAGAACCTGCTCACTTAATAGTTGTTATACTTAGTTAAAATGAGCCTGTTAGGAGTAACTATTTTTTTTTAATAATTTCGATTTACATAACCTTGAAGTTGTTTGAGGTAATAGATGAAAGTTGACACCATTATCTCCGGATTAAAAAAATATATTTTTAATTTCTTATTTAGCCCTAAAAAACATTATTATGTCCATGTCCTTGTTTAAAATTCAATAGTGTAAGTACCTTTAATAGCTGGAGAGCTAGTGAACCCTGGGAGTAACGGTCTCCCTGTAAGGTTAGAAATTTGTATACTTACGGTTTATGACATGCTAAGAGCAATAGCCATGACCTGGCAGGCGTCAGCCCTGCACGTCATCAGCCCCTTTATTTTTTGAACTGTTCAGTAAATTGAGTTTCAAAACTTGTTTCTGTAAATTTGAAAATTTAATAGGATAAAGTTTATTTATTGTACATCTTAAAAAAAAATTGACAGGCGATTACAATAAGCAGAAGTATATGACAGGTCAATTAGAAAACGTACAGTTGATGAGGTAAAATAAACTTTATCCTGTATACTTAAAATTTTTATATGTTTTCAAGTAAACGTCTCAGAGTAAATATATACAATGCCAGGCGTTTTTGAACAGCATAAGACCTTGACAGGCGAGGGGACAGCTGCTAAGGGCGTGCGAGTGAGAGGTGTTGCGTGAATGCCTATAGTGCGAGTGAGACCGTTTATCTAATACGAAGGGACGTATACCTGCTCTCGAGCAACAATGTACAGAGAAATATTTCGTCAGTTGTGCCACTGATTTTTACTTGTGAAGATGCTTTGAGCTATAACATTTCTTATGTTGAGTGATTTCTAATTTTTAAAAAATCAAATTTTATATTATTATCAATTGTGCAGTGATATTGTGTATTGTTGTACTTAATATTGAAATTTCAGTAAATAGTGTGCAAGATGGAATTGGAGCACGTGGTTTGTGTGATTTGTAACGAAGAAACTGATGAAAAAACTGTACGATTTACAGAGACTACGTTGAATAAAAGCAAATCAATATTGAAAATCAGAAAAGACAATAATTTAAAATTTAAAGATATTTCTTTGCCAGAGGAAATTAACGCCAATACTGGTTACCATGTAAAATGTTATAAAAACTTTCTTGCCGTGATGAAAAAATATCGCACAAGTGAATCATCAACTTCTTCAAATCTACCAGCATCATCATCAGGTATTTTTTATGAACTTCTATATTTTTTACTAGGCTTTATTCTTTAATTGTAACTTTATTTTTGATTTAATTAAGTGGTACAAATTTTACCATTATTAAGTATATATTAAATGGAAATTATTCATAATAATTATTATTAATTATTAAATATGAATATCTCAATGGCTTTTTTTTTATAGAAATGTCATCGACAAACATAGAAACAGTTACAGTAGCCCCTCCAATAGCTACTGAAGAAAGCGGAGCATCAACATCTGCTGAAGTGCCCGTTACTAAAACTAGCCATGCTGATAGGCTATGTGTGTTTTGTCAAAATAAATATAAACGAGTGAAAGGGCGGTACCAACCTCTTCACTCGTCAGAAAGAGCAAGTTTGATGCAAGTTTTGAAAGAATTTGGCGAAAATAATGAATTTTATGAAAAAGTTAGCGCAGATTCAAGCCCATTGATTTTTTATCATAATAGCTGTCGAACAATTGCCATATATACTCTACAAGAACAAGCAAAGACAAAATCACCACCGAAGAAGACTTGGAAATATTTTCACAAACTGGCTTTTGATGAAATGCAAATTTTTATCAGCGAGGAAATAATAAATAAAAAAAGGACATTTTCATTCACATACTTATGTAAATACTACTTTGAATTATTACAAGGAATACTCGAGGAAAATGATGAAGATGTTGATGTTAATTTTAGTATCCAGCGGTTTGAAGCTAAATTGTTACAGAATTACGATGAAATTACAATTATCAAGAGGGACAGAAAAAAATATGTAACATTAAAAGATTCTGTTGTTGATGCAAAATTATGTGAACTGTTGGAGATATTGCAAAAAGCAGCATTAATTTTACGCAAAACTATTTTAAAAATGACAAAGAAAGAATTACCAGAAAACATAACAACTGCTGATTTGTTAAATGGCGAATGTGAAATACCTAAGCAATTACTTGATTTTTATTGTTTTCTTCTGGGTGGTCATAAACGACGTCGGAGAATTAGTGAAGGTTGTATAAGGAAAACTAATTCATTGGCAGAAGATTTGATTTATAATGTCACTAATGGGTCTGTCAAAACCAAAAAACACATCACTCTGGGCATGACATTGAAGAGTTTGACGAGCAGCAGAAAGATCGTAGAAATTATAAATAAATATGGTCATTGTTGTAGTTATCATGTTATTGAAGAATTGGAAACTGCAGCAACAACTACGTTATTGAATCGTTCTAAAATTTGTCCAAATGAAATTTGTAAAAGACAAGATTTATTCACAGGAGTAGCCTTCGACAACTTCGATCGTTATGTTGATACTGCTACTGGTAAAGATACCCTACATGATACGGTAGGCATAATCTATCAAACAGTTCTAGAAAATGAGGAATCAACAGAGGGAACTTCTGAGCAACTCCAAAATCCTTCTGAACATGGCGAGTGCACAGGCGAGCTATCCGTTTCATGTGTTCATGCAGGACATAAAAGAAGAAGGACTCTTGATGCTATCATCCCAGAGTTAGTCCCATATTCAAAAAAACCCAAGATGAATGATGAATTATTGTCTTTATCTGACAATTTAAGAAATGAAGCAACACCAGCTTCACTAGAAATAATTTATCAGCAAAAGTTTCTGTGGATGCTTTGCCATGCTCTAAAAATTAAAAAAACATCGATGTGGGTTGGGTTCCATCATAATTTAAACAAAGATTCTCATAATAACAAAGAAAAAATTTGTTATCTCACACCAATAAACGAATCACCGACAAATATACCAGTTGTAATAGAAACTATGAAACAAAGTCAAAGTATTGCTGCAGAAATTGGACAACCTTGCATTAATGTAACATATGATCTAGCTATAGCAAAAATTGCTATGCAGGTACAGTCTACAGAAAAACCAGTTTATGATAATTTATTTATTCATTTAGGACCGTTCCACATCATGTTAGCATTGTTTAGAGCAATTGGAAAATTTATTGACGACAGTGGAATAATGAATGTAGCTGTTGAAAGTGAAATTATCGCAAATGGTTCAGTAGATGGATTTTTGAAAGGAAAACATTTTAATCGATGTAAGCGGCTGCATCCATTAATGGCACTAGGACTAGAAATATTATGTTTTCAATCTTTCATAGAAAAAGAAGATATAAGTATTGACGAAGATGTTTACAATAATCTCTCTACATTTATCGATGGTAATGAACCGTTTGTGAACGTCATAGAAAATGAAGCAATATCAACATTGATGACTCGATACCAATATCACAAAGAACAATGTAGAAAAGGAACTTTTGGTAAAACGCCTCAATTTTATGTTATTTATATGGATCTTGTTCATCACTATCAGTTACTGAGTCGAAGCATAAGGACTGGAAACTTTTCTTTGTACAAATATATTTTGTCAAAAATAGCAAATATATTTTTTATGACAAATCAGCCTAATTATTCACGATGGCTGATAAAATACCATGATAATTTGTTAAAAGTTGGTCTTACACATCCATCAATTGAAAAATTTATGAAAGATGGATACCTTGGAATCAAACGTACTGATAAATCTTTCTCTAGACAACCAACAGATCTAGTACTTGAACAAACTATTAATGCCGACGCGGGAAAAAGATTAACTGGTGTAATCCAGTTCACACATTCTATTTCCGCTCGTCAGCGATGGGCTAGAAGTCACGACATAAGAACAACAGTCATATCTCACACTCTGGACATTACTGGTTTACGAAGAAAAAATGATGTATCAGCAGACCTGGAAGAATATGCAATAAAAAGAGATTCAGCACAGTTGTGGAAGTTCATAAATACATTTGAGAAATTTCTAAATCCATTTACGTTGAATCTAAACAAAGATTGTCTGTATAACATCGGTAATGGTACAGTAGCTTCGATCGCAGTACAGGATTACTTATTAAATTTTATAGAATCAGGAGAAAGATTGAAAGAGAATTTTATAACTGAATGTTCACAGAATGGAAAAAGATTTGAAGAAAGAATTTCACAAGTGAAAATTATGAATTTTGCCTCTGAAAAAAAAAAGAAAAAAATCAAAGTCGGTGATAAGGTTCATGAAATCCGTGTGCAACGTGATTTCTTTGGTCGCCTGTTAGCTCTGTCAATACAACATAACATCGATTTGGAAAAGACGTTATCATACCCCATTACAACTGTTCCATTGTCATTGTGTCATGAAGATGGTACAATACATAAAACTCAGAAATCAGCAATGGTTGAAATTTTAAAGGCAAACGTCAACAGTGAAGAGGTACCAAGACGTTTTGATGTTGTCATTTTTGATGGATTCTTTTTACTGCATACATTCAAAAATATCCCTAAAACATTTGGTGGTATTTCCAAAAAAATTATGTCGCTACTAACAGCTACACATGCCTCACGAGTAGATATCATTTTTGACCAATACTTTTCGCCGTCAATTAAAGATTATGAACGAGCCAAACGACAAGAAGTAAGAAACATAAATTATTTCATTACCGGACCAGAACAAATTCGACCAGTTGATTTTATGAAAGAACTTCGTAACATACAATTTAAAGAAGCTTTCGTAGATTTTTTAATTACACATTGGAGCACAAATGAAATGATAGAGTTTATCGGGAATACCATAGTGAACTTAAATTACAAACAATGCCATACTTATAGTGTCCACAATAACTCTGTGATTGTCGATATAAATGATGATTTATCGTGCCAACATCATGAAGAGGCTGATACAAAAATAATATACCATACATGCCAAATGGATGAAGATGTATCCGACGTATTAATAAAAACATGTGACACAGACATTTTAATATTACTGCTCGGAAACATGGACCATCTCCACAATAATAATTTAAAAATCTATATGGAATATGGCACTAATAATTGTAAAAAATGGATAAATATTTCTGAACTATATACAAAATTGGGACCTTCTATATGCCAAAGCTTACCGGGATTTCATGCATTAACCGGTTGCGATTTCAATCCATCTTTTTCAAGAAGAGGTAAAAAAAAACCATTCCAAATATTGCAGAAATCGAGTGTATATCAGAAGGCATTCAAAGAATTAGGAAACACAGAAATAGTACAGAAGAAAGAAAAAATTTTCCCGATACTAGAGAAATTTGTATGCCAAATGTATGGTTTGAAATGTTCAAAGTTAAACAATGCACGTTATGAAAAGTTCCTTGCTACGTACAACACAAATAATCCGAAAGTGTTTATGAAAAAAGTAGTAAGCTATGATTCATCGAATTTACCACCCTGCCAACGTGAACTACATCAACAATTATTGAGAACTGCCTACATTACAAATATATGGCGAAATTGTAATTTAAAAGAACCAACAATTCTTACACCTGAAAATAACGGTTGGAACTTAATTGATAGTCGTTACGAATTTAATTGGTTTGAGGGGAATACGGTTCCATCTTCTATATACGACATACTTTTACAAGAACCTGCTGATACTGCCACAGCACAATCGAGTGAAACTGAGGAATGCATTTCAGGTAACATACAACTATTTTATTCCGTAACATTTAATACGCAGTCCTATGTAATTGAGCTTAATATTTAATTCTTAACAACCTTATTGATTCATTAAAATATTTTTTTTTACTATTTGCAGATGAGGAAAACATTGTTGAAGAATCAGATGATGATGAAAACAGTGATAGCGAAATTTCGGATGATGCTGAAGAAAATGAATGTTAAAAATAATGTAGATTGCATAAAACCCAATAAAATACATTGCATTTACTGTATGCGTTCATGTAACATTTCTTATTTGCACGCCCTTAGCAGCTGTCCCCTCGCCTGTCAAGGTCTTATGCTGTTCAAAAACGCCTGGCATTGTATATATTTACTCTGAGACGTTTACTTGAAAACATATAAAAATTTTAAGTATACAGGATAAAGTTTATTTTACCTCATCAACTGTACGTTTTCTAATTGACCTGTCATATACTTCTGCTTATTGTAATCGCCTGTCAATTTTTTTTTAAGATGTACAATAAATAAACTTTATCCTATTAAATTTTCAAATTTACAGAAACAAGTTTTGAAACTCAATTTACTGAACAGTTCAAAAAATAAAGGGGCTGATGACGTGCAGGGCTGACGCCTGCCAGGTCATGGCTATTGCTCTTAGCATGTCATAAACCGTAAGTATACAAATTTCTAACCTTACAGGGAGACCGTTACTCCCAGGGTTCACTAGCTCTTGGACTATAAGTACTACACACTCGTTATAAAAGCCAGTGATAAATCAGTGACTTGATTAGAACTTTCAAACCGTTTGGGCGCGAAAATTTAAACTGTCACTTTGAGATCGTATTCGCCTGGTATAACCTATATACCTACATCAGTCATTCAAAAAAATTATATAGTGCAGTTTCCTTATTTAAAGAACCCGTCACATACAAAATCTCCATCACCGAGACTGTTTATCATGAAAATGTTAAATCTGGCATGTCTGGACCTCTACTTGTTGTTTTCTTTGTTTTTAAACGTTTCCGATAACATTGTTGTACACGATACAGTTGTGCTGCACTCGTTGGAGAAGTTAGCGGCTCCTTGTCCGTCGCGACACGTTTCAAGTTCGTGACAGGTAGAGTGACCATTCGTGACATGTCTGGGAAACTACTTGTTTCTTTAGTTGCTTGTTTGTGTTTAGTGTGTTGTAGTTGTGTTCTATGCGGATGTTTTATTTCTGTTGCTTGTTCCCCAACTTGAGATCTAAGCGGATTACTTATGCACAGTTCATTAACATTGGCAGGTCTTCCATCAAATGAGTTCGGTTTACTTGTCATTGAGAGTGGACTTGTGTCTCTATGTGATTGCTGGTAATGGTCAATGGTAGTCTGTTGTGTGCTCGATACATTATCCTGAAGTAGAGGTGTTTCATTCTGTAACACTAGTTCATCGCGGGCTCTACAGTAACGCCGCAACGGTTTCACAATAAACGTGCCCTGTTCACACTCTTGCGTGCTCTGTAGATCCTTAACAGTCGGATTTAGTTCATCACTCGATCCTGTGTTATCAGAAGGTACATTCAACTCATCTTGTTCAAGTTCGCCGATCACCTCGACGATTTGACCGTCTATTAACTGAAAGATACGTCCATCAGCCAGCTGTAAAGCTTCTCCTTCACACAATTCTACAGTTTGTACTTCACTTGTATCATCAGTAATTTGGTGCATACCTCCAGTGGCCTGTGAACTCTGTGGTTCCTTATTGATAACCTGTTTCTCGTAAACAATGTTATAAACTGCCTCACTAGCCTTATCAATCTCTGGTTGGAATGTATTTTTAATATCGTTATCATTCAAATGTAGGCTATCTACACTATCCGTTTGGTTTTTATCATTTGGAGTCATATCTTGGTCTCCAACATTCTCTAGTGCATTTGTATCAGTTTCCTTTACTGTGTTAGTTTCAGCCGTGGCAGCTTGTTTAGTAACACTGGCCACAAAACGTTTCAATATTTTCACAGAGGGTAGCACGAAGTATTTAGATAACATCGCATAGCACGCTGGGCTCGCCTTGTAGATAGACAGAGCGATGATCCTGCCCGGCAGGGAGTACCTTCGACCTGATATTTTCTTCTTTGATTGAAATTGCATTTCGAACAACGCCTTAGCAGGTGCACTCATGTTAGCTGTGACTTTATCGAACATTGCTTTTCTATCGTTTAAAGCGCGTTTCAAATATGTCAAGCGGGTTTTTAATAATTTGTTTTGTGTCTGTAGTTTGTCCAATTCTTTACGAAGCTTCCAATTTTCCTTTTCGCATAGCTTCAGTTCAGTGAGCAGCGGTGTCTGAGCTAGAATTAAAGAGTAAGTTAATATGATCATATTATAATAACATAGTTATAGGCAAAGTCATACCATATACCGTAGATAATAATTTATATTTATACTAAAAAACTGAATGAATTGATTGTTTGGAACTGTGCTGGTGACCAGTAAGTCTCACCCCCTTTTACGTATGGAACTTTAACATAGCCGGTGAAAAGTGGGTCATATTCGCCTACACCTTCAAGTAGTACAGGCGTCATCTGTTTTAGTAAATAAAGATGTAATTAAGCTTCAGCAACCTTTAAATCACCCGATCAAGTCAATCTCCGTGCCTGTGGCGCCTGACTTAATAATTTTACGAATCAATAAATATACAGCCGACCGGTGGTGGCGCGGCATGACTGTTAGATACTTGCTTTTCACCTTGAAGGTTTAATACTACCCAAGACATAACATTTGTGTAATGAACATGTGGGTGTAATTATCTATACTATGATGTATGTATTTCAAAAATGAAGTCGGTTACATAATAATTTGAAGAGCATACTAACAAACCGTTCCAACTGCACATGAGTAGATAAAATCCATTTAAAATAAATTCTAAGCTATTTAAATTATATTTAATGGTTCGGTTAATTTTAATTTTTACAATTTCACATTTAAATCAACATGGTTGGACAAGACAAGTGTCTAAAATTATTTTCGTCATATTGTCATTGTAAAGAAACTAAGAAGTGTTATGTGTGTAGATATAAACAGTTACCTATATCACGAGGAGGCAGGTTCATGGGAGACGCAGTACTGTCGCTTTGTGGTAGTTGTGCGGTGGGGTGCACGACCTGCTTCTGGTTGTCTGCAATATTTATAACTTGTTTAGTTCACTCTGTGTCTCGTGTGCGGTGGATGTTACCACTGCAGACATAGGTACACTCATACCAGCAGGTGAGAACTTACTATATCTCGAACAGTGACTACTTACCTGATTTCAATTTTTGTAATAAACTTAATGGGCAGCTGGTTTTCGTCAGTTTTATTAGAGGCCGGTTCAAGATTTTAATCTCCTCTGTAAAAAAAATAAACAAACACATCTAACTCATTGCCTTTGCTAATCTTTTACAGATTGGTGAAGGATGTAGTTCTCACTTAGATCACCTCGGCGTAGTACTATTTTGGGTTTCACTTTGCAGCCTGTGAGCGATGCTTGAGGTTCAGTGATGTTTTGTGTTTGTGGAACAGTGTTGACAGCATCGCTTGTAGTTAATATACCCTTTAATATCGGTGGAACAGGATTAGCATCTGAAACAAACCACGAGTTAGCATGATCATGGAACAAGTAAGTCATTAACTTAAATATACAACAGGAAGAAACTGACCGACTGATCAACGCACGTCTGAAACCACTGGGACTCTTTTCTCTCTTTTTTATAGTGTTTTTAGACAACTGTCTAAAAAAGGTTAATAGTAAAAAATATAGTAAAAGTAATTAAATGTATTAGATATACAATGTCTGCAATACAATGAAAGCATATTGGCTGAACAACTGCTAGGTCTCCGGTTGGAATCCCGGGGCGAGCAAAAATACTTTTTTAAAAAGGTACAGGTAGGTTTAAGTTTGGAATCGTACCCGATGAACGGCAATAGGTTCGCTCTCTATGACGTATGGAACCTAAACATCACTTCAACCCTTTTTGGTGTCCCACTGCTGGGCACGGGTCTTCTCTCAACTATATTACGAGTTAAAAGAGTTTAGGCCTTAATCCACACACGCTGGCCAAGTGCGGGATTGAGCAGCGGAGATGAAACAATTCACACAAAGATGTGTGGGCACGACCAGGATTCGAACCCGCGACCTTATTTTTCTAAGGCGAGGCCCGTACGCTGCGCCACCGCTGCTCTGCGCTGGAACCTAAACATAGCCGGCCAGAAGTGACTGATATTCACCTCTGCTTACACCTTAGGGTTATACAGGCGGCACTTTTTGTTATACTGACACATGACTAGTTTAGTAGATATTTCACACAAACAAAGCTGCAACTGGAATTTTGTATTAAATACTCACCAGTTTTGATTGTGTCTTTAAATTTATCATCAAGCGGTACAGCTGTGACATGCTCTTTGTTAGTCTCGTAGACCGCCTCCTCTTCACAGAGCGTCTCTGTCTCCGAATCCTCGTGTTCCGACTTCACGTCTAGAGCGAGAGGGTCTAGCTCCTCGGGGGGCGAGGATTGCAAGGGTTTGGGCTCAGGTGCAGGTGCTGAAGTCGCAGGAGTTGGAGTCTCACACACCTTCGGTTTTGACTCTGAAATAGATAATAGACTAAGATGACCTTCTTCTTGCCGTATTCCAGCTTTGGCAGACTATCTGAGGACAGCAAAACTGCTGCAAAACGCCTGACTCTTATAGTTAGAAGTTGCCACTTTAATAGGTCAGACACAGGACCGAAAATTTAAGTGCTCTCCAAGGAACATTCTTCCTTCCTTCTCGCATCGTTTCCTCATTGCTGAGGGTCGTGATACCCTAAGTATGGAGCAATCTTGGTCTTAGCAATTGTGCGGCATCTTTTTAGTCTTGGGCGTCATGGAGCGCATCGTGTAATTTGCGTTCAGCATAGTTCGGAGTTGGTCCGACTACGGACTAATGATAAGAAATTAAAAATTCTACTATAAGTCTGGCGCGGAATCCGTAACCAATACCGGCTAAAAGCAAATTCTGTCGCATACAGTAACTAACGTACGATGCGACAGATATAGATAGGTAACGTACATACATATAGAATATTTCATAGTTTACGCTGAATTCAAATTATTGCAGATTTTTAAAACGATAGGTTACTTAAAAATAATTGGCGATTATTCATAGAATAGTAAGAGAGGTGTTAAACGCAACTTCTAGTCTAAATTGTTTCTGTCAGTTTTTGGGGGAGGCGAGGTAACCACGTACAGCGCACATGTAAAAGTCAAAGCGTCTTTACAAATGCACATGTGAATAAAAGCTACCCACATAAAGCACAACATGAACATTAGCCTACAGTTTATGCTTACCAACTTTTCACGTATATACCGGGGCAAGGGGAACGCGCACAACAGCAGTTCAGTTATTATTTGTCAAAGTTTGAAACTACACATAAAATTTCTAAGATTTAATCTATTAACACCTTGTTTTATTGCAAAATATAGACATCAGTAACACTTGTGACCCTATTGTCATCTAACGCAAACGGACTAACTTTTTGCGAAGCTGATTCTACTTGCAAGTTTAAATAAGTCTTAAACCATTCCAAATACGCTGATGAAACGTTATCAGCATCATTTGGAAACAGTAGGAATAGGAAGATTAGGTAGTGCAATTAAAACCAGGACTATGTATTATAATTTATTTAAACCTTTGTTTTATTACATAATCACAATTTTGCATTATATCACCTGCGAGTGCAATCAAACACAAAATCAACTTCGAAGCAAAATACTTTTGGGGAGAATTTTTATATCGCTGGTTTTGTTCTGGACTAATAATTAAATTATTATGAAGATTGGAAGAAACACTTTTTGGTTGAATTTTTCTTGCTAATAAGTAACTATGTACTTGTATACCTACAGCAAGTGCTATCATTACTTTGTCTTGTCTTTTAGTAGTTAAAAACATACCAGGCATATGTAAGGTTGGTACAGCTCCATCAGCTAATCTTCTTGACCAGGTTAAATATTTCTCCTCAAAATGATCATGGCAGATTTTGCGATTTTTGACAATAAATTCATTTGTGAGGGAGGATACGCTTTCTCCAACCGCATTTTTCCAAATGTTGAACAATTCTTTCTCTTGTACTGGGTTTGGAAATGAATGAAGCACAACGTTGTCTCCGCCTGTAAAAATAAAGCAAGTACAAAATATGTAAGACAATTTATTTATTTATGTGCATGTTACTGACTACACCCAAAGGACAAACTAGTTTTTCCTAAGCACAATCAGTTCATACTTTAGGCGATAGGACCGCTTTCGCTCTTATTTATTTTATTTATGACCTATCTCACACTGCCGGGTTGGAGTGCTGGATATTTTCATTGCATGTGATGCGATGATGAATATTTTACGTGTGTATCCTGATGTATACTTGTGTATATTAAGCTCAACTTTTTCAGCCTAGGTTAAACTAGCTTCTATCGGCCACTGTACTAGTTTAGCTCGGTACCAGTTTAACTTCTCACCTAAAGGATGAACTTCTTTAGCCTTGGATAATCAATGTAGTAACTGATGGAGAGCAAGTAACTTAGTTTAATCAAGGAGTAATATTGAAAAATTTCATAGTGAATTCATAACATACTTACGACTTTTGCCACATTTCGGAACACAGCAACTCCTCACAGAACCAGCCATATTCAATTTGACAAAACAAACAGTAGACGTATCAACCACAAATCGAGTCCAGAAGGCTTTGCGATGGTCAAAACGTATGATAAGCGCCTTCGAGCACACTGCACAAACGTAGCTAGTAATGACAAGATGTTGAATAATTATTCAACATCTTGTCATTGTCAAATTAATTACAAATTAAGGTTCAGTAAACAACATAGTAAAGTTGTGAGATTATGTTCATTTATGTGCAAAACTTTTACTTTCCAATGAATAAACCATCACAAATTAAAATTTTGCTGTATTTGATCACTTTCTAATAAAATCTCCTAATCTATTCTATACAAATAATAAAGCTGAAGAGTGTGTTTGGTTGTACATGCTAATATCAAGAACTGCTGGTATGCATCGAAATTTTTTTGAACTTTTGGCAGCGAATTTTATTCAGGAAGTTTTTAAACTACTTTTACTAATTATTTTTACAGCTTTTTTAGCCGGCTACCCTCCAAACCCTCTTAAATAAACTTATATGATGTATGCCTAGGTTGAATTGTCGAAATAGTGAAATAGTGCAATCCAAAAGTGTAATCTCCATTAATGGATTTCTACAAAGTAACAGTATTCAATTAATGTTGTATGGACTTTAAGGTCATAAGGCCAAAACAGCCAGATCCTTCAAAATAATTGAAATGAAATGAAATGAAATGAAAATGAAAATGAAATGAAAATATGCTTTATTTTTTTTGAGACGCGAGTCTACTTAAAAATAGTCCAATTTCTTTTCCTACCGTGCAGTGAATGACTGGCAACTACTGAGAAACACTGCCAAAAAACTCAGTAGGCTTTTTTTCTTTTTTAAATGAAGTACTTATATCTATTACATTTTGTTTGTTTATTGTGTTGAATTAGAGCGACTTAATTCCAAGCGTTTTTATCCGTTACATAGTCTGAAATTTTATAATACGCTTTCTTACATAACGTAGATTTTATAGTTATTTTAAATTTGTTAATAGTCATTTCCCTAATATTATTTGGAAGTTTATTGTAGAAACGTATACACTGCCCCATAAAAGAGTTACTGATTTTGTGGAGTCGAGTATTAATTTTAACATTTGTATTTGCCTGTCTTACAGTAGGCATGGAAAACTTTATCACTTTAGTTTTTTTATCATTGAGTAAAAGATTATTCACACTAAACCAATAGACCACCTTAGAGAGTGCGTTGTTTACTTCGTCATAATTGCTTAATTGTCGATTAATTTTAAATGTCAATGAAGTATCATCGGCAAACAACACAATCTCATGGCTATCATTAACATAATAAGGTAAGTCATTAATATAAACTAGGAACAGAAAAGGGCCGAGAATCGATCCTTGAGGTACACCCATGGTGACTCTTGACCCTGAGGACTTAATTCCATTGACATCGACTTTTTGAATTCTATCACTCAGATAAGATATGATAAATTCAAGAGCTTTATTCTTAATACCATAGTGGTGTAATTTCCTTACAAGAGTTTCATGTTGCACACAGTCAAAGGCTTTGGACAAGTCGCAAAATATACCCAAGGCATCCTGCGAATTCTCCCAAGCAGCATAGATACTTTTTAATAATTCAACACCTGCATCAACGGTTGAGCAACCTTTGGTAAACCCGAACTGTTTCTTATGTAACAATTCATGTCTATTAAAATGTCTGAGCAACTGGCTAAGTATTAATTTTTCAAAGATTTTACTTAAGGTGGGTAATACAGAAACAGGTCGAAAGTTTGATGGATCAGAAGTATCTCCAGATTTAAATAAAGGAATAACCTTACTGTGCTTCATCAAGTCAGGAAATACACCTACTGCAATACAGTTGTTGAAAATAGATGCAAGATGTGGGGCAATTATAGTAATAATTGCAGATACCGCCTTAACAGAAAGTCCCCACAAGTCTTTAGTATTCTTCAAATTCATTGATTTAAAGGCTTTCAATATATCATTAGGTGTAACTTGCATAAATTCAAACACTGTACCGCACTCTACTACATTTTCCTTAAGTATTGATTCAGCGGATATAGAAGACGACGGCAGACTCATTGTAGTCAGTAAAGGAATGTTAGTAAAAAAATTTTCAAACTCTGTCGCAACTTCCAGGTCAGCTGTTATATCTACATTATTAATTTTTAGCTTAAAATCTTTATTACAGGCTTTTTTCTTACCAGTTTCATTATTAATAATGTTCCAAGTAGTTTTAACAACATTAGAAGATGTTTTGATTTTATTTTTTATGTATATGGATTTAGCAGTTAAACATATTTTTTTAAAAAGTTTTGAATATCTTTTAACATAATCTATGAAGGTAGGGTCCTGATTGTAGGACTTTTCAGCGTATAAATCATACAGTTTATTTCTACTTTTATAGATACCCGGGGTTGCCCATTCACCAAAATCCAGACCATCACTAACCATCAAGTGTTTAGAAGTAAAAACTCTATGAAATGTTTCATTAATTTGATTAAATAAATAATTATATTGATAATCTGGACTCTGGTTGCTGGGCAACCAATCTAATTTAATTAATAAATTGTTTTTAAACCTGTCTAAGCGGCTTTCACTGAAGGGTACAACTGTTATTTTCCTTTTTTTACTTTTTGGAGTATCTACTGGATAACAAACTAGCTGACCACTGTGATCTGATTGTATTTTATTAAAAACTGATTTATGACTAGGTGTCATATTACAAAAAATATTATCAATACATGTCGCACTAGTGGCAGTTATTCTAGTTGGTTCACAAAATATGTTTATTAGGTTATAAGATTTGAATAAATTTAAAAAAATTGTAGTAGTAGAACAATCCTCCAAAATATTTATATTAAAGTCTCCACAGACAGTAACAGTTTTATGGCTATCAGATATTTTATTTAAGGCATCCTCCATTATTCTTAAAAATGCCTCAAAAGGCGCGCAGGGAGGTTTGTATACGTTAATAACAATATGTCGCTCCAACTCAACACAAGAGATCTCAACAACTCGCTCAACAGAGAGGCTCACAATATCAGATCTTTCTTTATATTTGAGTAATTTATTTGTTATTATTAAAGAGCCACCATGAATAAACTTTTCCCTGATGAACGAGCTTGCAATCTGGTGATTATTGAAGCTGTAAATGAATTGATGGCGCTTAAGCCAGTGCTCACTAAGACAAATAATATCAATATTCTCACAATTCATAAACAACTCCAATTCTAACTCTTTACCTAACAGTCCTTGAATATTTTGATGCACCAGATTGATACAATTTTTATTATAATGTTTAAATTTTAATGGTTTTGTATTTCTTAAATAATTATTCTGATATCCATCATCAGATCCATTACCTTTATTACTAATGCCAGAGATTATCTCTATTGTCTTTAGGTCTAATTTAAAGAACTTGGAACTTGTTCCAAACTGTCAAAGTTTAATATTACATTTGTAACCTGCTCAATAGAAGCAGTGGAGTTAGCCAACAACTTGGCTGGGTCATTAAAACAATATGATAGCGACATTGCTATTTGTTTTTTATAAAAATTAGCAAGATAAAAATTATCTTTTGTTAATTTACATGTCTTATTAAATACAAAGGTATTAATGTCAACTAAAGTGAATTTATTGTTATACAATGCCAAAGTATGTAATTTATTATTTAACCTATGTCTGGCATTATTTTTTGCCTCAAGCAACAACTTGCTATAAGGAAATGCAGTTAAAATTATGTGTTTAATATCTAATTGAGCTAACAAATCAAAGTATTTTGTTAGTATGTGACTATTAGCATTTCCTCTTCTCCCAACATAAATAATCAAAGTGGTGCTAGGACAGTGCCTACTACTAATTATTTTTTCCATAATTTGGACAAAGCTTGCACCTGGGAAACAATGATTTGTAATGCGATTTCCTGTATTATCTAGAAATATTTGTCCCATAATATGTTTACCTATTTCATCACTATACATGATTATATTATTATTACATTTAAGACTCCTTAATGTGTGACTATTATGGTTATTATTAAAGGAAGTACTGTTTCTAGGCTTATTTGTTAGTTTAGTTTGAGATATACAGAAAGAGTCAGTGCCTGATCGTGGACAGCTGAGTCGTGCAGGAGTGATGTCAGTGTCACTAGAGTAATAGTTTGTTAGTGACATCAGCTTCTGCTCACTTTGTTTTAAGTCAGCCACTAAGCCGTCCATAGCCAAATCACATTCTGCAATCTGTTTCTGTGAATCAATATATTTTTCAGTTATCATACCTAATGATTCACTTAAAGCCTGCATCTCTTCTTTTAAGTCCTGAATTATATCTGTATATTTTAATACAATAGAATCAAATTTACTCTTACATAAACTACACACATTATCATGACTTACCTGATCGGTTGTAGATACAGGATCGTCACAGGTTAAGTCAATTGTCGTTAACATCTGGTCGCTCAAGTTGGGCATGGCAGCAATTGTCACAGTCTCCGGGGCACAAGTAATTAATTCATCGAATAAAGACTGTGATTGTACAGCCATGGAGTCATGAGAGGTTCGCTCTAAGTAATCTATTTTCTTGTATGCCTCTTTAAGCTCATTTTTCAGCTCGGCATTGTTTTTGAGAGTTGTCTCAAACTCAATGCTGCACTGGTCAAAGCCTGACACCATGGACTGTAATTTTTTAGACTCACTATTTAAATAATCAAGTTCTAAACTCATTGCTGACATCTCTTTCTTAAGGTCAGAATTCTTTTTTAATACCGACAGTACTTCCAACTCATTCTCATCTCGCTCAACCTGCAACTTCTCATTCTCACTTTTCAGTTCTTTTAACTGTTTTAATGATATTAGTAATTTACCGTTGGTGTCCCTGTATTTCTGTTCTACAGCTTTTAGTTCTTTTAGAGCTGCAAGATATTTACTGTTCAATTCCTCGAATCGTGCCTCTGCCATGGCCTTCCTAGTCATCATTGTTAGTGAAGCTAAGTGTGAGGCTCAGAGGGATTATGAAGTAGCAACACAGTTGGGAAAGAACAAGGACAGAAACTGATTTGTAGAGAAAAAGTAGTTATAAAGAAACTAAAAGGAAGGAAAAAAGTCTTAGAGAAAAGCTAGTGGATGTGAGTCAGAAATTATAAACAAAAAGTAGATACAATTATACTAGGTCGGTATTAATTTATGTAATTATATATTAGGCAGTGTATTAGAATTTTCTAGTTACACTAATTTGATTATGAACTTGATTTATTGATTTAAGAGGCAAAATAACAACAATAAAAATGATATTTAATATGTTAAACTTAATGTATAATAGCAATCACTAAGACCATAAATATAATGTTTTAGTTGGGTTTTGTAGTTTAATGTTGTCTGAGGGCACTATTGCACGTCCTGCAATTTAATTTCAACATATAGTTAAACTAAAAGAGACAAGCCCGCCCAGAATGTGTATTCTACAGATGCTCACAGGTGTGAGCTGTGTTAATGATATTGTTGTGTTGTATGTATTAAGGTTATAGTAATTACTTTTATGCAATTAATTTTGCACCTCGTTTAGAGTACAGTTTTAATACTAAGGAAATTGACCTCTTATCACAATAACAGCTGATTGAACACGTAACTTAAATAAAGATGATTTAATATACAAATGGAACTTTTATGAGCTAATTATTTTATATAGTAAAACCATACATTTACTTGGACAGTGCTAAGATAACTCAAAGATAAGGAACATTTCAACGGTAAGTTTAAAAAGCAAGTGCTTTATGTATATAGTCAAAAAGTTGCAGATTACGACTTTTCGCAAGTAAACACCTTTACCTACTATGAAAATAGAATAGTAGCAAGATAATAAGCGTTCACTTACCAATATCCAACGAGATAAGAATGAATTTACCTCTAAAATACAGTAAAATTTGAAAATTTTATAACGATCTGACGTTTCACTAAAACACAATATATTTGCTATTTATGCACTAATAATGCTCGTATAACACTATACACATTTAATTATCACAATACACATAGGATTCAACGTATGAAATAGGTAAACGGGCTTTAAATTACATAAAAAAGAATATTAATATCGGGAGAAGTTTTCAAAGCGACTTGAAAACTTCTCTCTTGAAAACTTCTCAAATTGTAACATGATAGAAGCTATACAAATTACTAAAAATGTCTCTGCATGTTCACACACTGTTTACCATCTGAGGCACATGCACATGTAAAATGAATGACTCCCGGGTATAAAAGTCAAAATTATTTTAACAATTGGGCCATGAAAACTTAAAACACTTATTTTTCACTTTTATGAGATTAAAAAAAATCATAATAAAAGTTAAAATAGAGGTTCATTATGTAATACTTAAGTAAAAAACACGTAAAAGTTTTGACCATGTACATTTTTATGAAGAATCTCTGTTGAACAGTCAAGACAATTCAAGTTATTGGTCTGCCACAGCTCAGTTGTAGTTGCATAAAATATTATGGTAAATAATGAATGTGTTACAAATAAGTATCCACTAGCTAACATACCTTTTAAATGTAAAGTAGGGACTACAATAGCACTTAATCTTGAGCTTCTTGTATGATATTTCGATTCAAAATATTGTTTACATACTTTTCTATTTTAAAAAACAAATTGTGAATTTAAAACTAAAATAACACTCTCGATAGAGAAGAGCCAGGCACTAAATCTGTCTTCTTCTCTATCAGGACTGGGAAACGAATGCAAAGTAACACAGTGAGCTTCACCTGCAAATGAAGTGACACTATAATATAGTGATATTGTTGTTTTATTCATAACATTTTTCAGTTAACATGCTGACCACCTTACCACGCGTTGTGGTACATTGCTGAACACAACATTTTTGCGCGGATGTCATAGCGATAACTCCATATTTGATAACAAATACAAAATCCAAGTTAACAATGTAGAGCGCACGGATCCAGAAAGAAAAGGATTAAAAGTTCGTTTTTCCTTATCGTGCCAAACAGGTAAACAAAGCTTCAGTTTTCGTATCACTTTAGAATATCACGATTTTATCAATCAACAACACTATGTATCGACTTAAAAATGTCTCAATTCATTTCAATTCATTGAGTAAACACTTTAACCATGAAATTTACTAAAAAATGTTTTAAATCAACCATTTAGATACGAATTATTTTTAAAAAATGTAAACACATTCCAACCATAATTCATGACCACAGGTTATGCAAGGACACGGCCTATTTGACATTTTTATATTTTTTAAATTAGAGTGTGGACATAGTTTTATGGATTAGAGAATAACCAGAGATTTAGGAAGAACTGAGTGAATGATATCCAATCAAATGAAAATGTGATGTTACTTTAATGTAAACTAAAATAATTTTAGACAATACTTTACTTTGTAAAGTATTGTCTAAAATTATTTTATTATTAGTGGATAACATACTGTCTGAAATTTTTGTTTTTCAACCATGTAACTGACGCTGTATGAAATTGAGTGCATATTTAATATAATTAATTGTATCGTATCGTCGCTCATTAAAATGTTCTAACGATTATTTATATAAAATCAATGTGCTTCCCTTGGTCACGCCATTATTTGAGAACGCTTACACCAAAATGGGTAATTTAAGTGCCTAGATTTAAAAGTTACTCAGAAGTTTGAAAAAAAAACAGCTCTGCCTATTTTAAAAGACCTTATCAGTTTAATACATGGTAACGCTGTAATCAATTTATCGATGTTCATCTAGAGCAGCGGTCGTCAAAGTGCGGCTGTTGTTTGTTGTTAAAAACATGTGCACACATTAAAATTCATCATAAACCCATACTGTCTCACTGCTGGGCATGACAATCCCAAAATTAATTGTTTTTATTTTAATTTTTGTTTCTTAAAGTATAATACAAACATCTTAGAAATTAGTCTTTTAAATAGATCTCGTAATGAATCGTCACGATTGAGGAGCTAAATGAAATGCGTTTATTTATTACATTCACTCAGTTCTACTACTTTGTCCATATTTTATGCTACAAATTCGAACACACTTACTACTAAATGTCATGGAATATAAACTGACCAATAACTTTCATGGCAATTCACGCTCTTGTGTAAAAATTGAGGAGCCACATTAAAAGTATTGTATATTCTTGAATATGGACAGTACTGGGCTCAGATTTTTAATAGACACTATACACAATTGCTACTTAATGACACAAAATTTTCAAAATTATACAAGAAAAACTTTCCGTGTTTCAGATGGCTCCTCAATTCAGATGTTTGGATTGAGGAGCCACATTCACATTCTTAAATAACTTTAGAAATATTTTACTACAAATTTCAGAATTCGGCCTACAAAATTATTAACTTGCCTAATAAATAAGGGGGCGAGCTTCCTTTTTAAATCTGATGTGGCTCCTTAATCCTTACGGTCATCTTAAATAACCTATTCCTAATTACTTAAAATAGCTTCGTAAATAAGCCATTACTTTAGGTTGAAAGTAAAAGATAAAAAAAATGGTTATTGTGGGTTATCCTTAAGAGATAGACATATACCATCGCGGACTTTTTTGTTTAAGGTGTGCAATGCTGTAGTACATTATTTATTTTGATACATCTCGTAGGGTTTAGCCAGCGTTCGCAATGTAAGCAAAAAAATGCGTTTATTTACGACATCGCATCAGAAACATCTAAAATTATCAGTGTTTTTCTACTATATTGTGCATGTATTATATACATAAACCTTCCTCTTGAATCACTCTATATAATAAAAAAAACCGCATGAAAATCGGTTTCGTAGTTTTAAAGATTTAAGCGCACATTAGGGATATAAGGGACAGGAATGCGACTTTGTTTTATACTATGTAGTGATTTCATTATTGCTTGTTTATAAGTTGTTGTAACTAGTTCTGTTGCTATTATTTGTGATATGAGTGAATTATTGAATGTGACTCAAAAAGTATTTGTGAATAGAGGTTAGTTTGTTTAAATTTTATCTTTTGGTATCGTGAACAGGTATAGACCATAAGACCGATGATTGAAGTGGACCAAATGGACCGAGAAAAATCACAGGACCTTAGCTATTAAACTTATCCACACAGGACTGATGTGTAAACATATATATTATGAGAAACAACCAAGTTTTATGTAAACAGATGTGACAGCAAAAGTTAAAACTTACCATCTTTCTTAGTCACTTGACGTCCAGGTACACAGCAAGAGTTTTGTGACATGATGGATATTCACTCAATGGTCTGTTCACTATTCGCAATTATTGGTCCAAACTCAAAAGAGTGCCTATGTTCAACAATTCACAGCACTTCACAATTTTATTACGAAACACCTGCACGGAGTAGGGAACTCCACTCAATTCAATGTGGACGTACAGATGACAAAGAGTATATAATCACTAAGTTTTTTAGATACAGTATGGTACTGAATATTAAATTAAATATGAACATAAATTATTTTTAACTAACCCTTCTCTTTCTTCCCTACAATAATATTTTTTATGTCTTCATTATCTGAGAATATATGAGATTTATAAAAGAAAACAATGTTTTCATATCTATACTAAGTAGAAAAATAATAAGGCAGAATTTTTTTATATTCTACAAAACTAATGAATATCATTCTCTCATCAGATTTTTAAAATATCAAACTAAATACTAACGCATTGGATACTGGCCAACATGCAGTGGAAAATCTTCAAGTAGTTTCTCTTCTAAAGGTGCCGAAAGCAAATTTAATGTTGGTACAGCATGAGACAGTAATCTATTTCTTGATTTATTGAAATCCTCTGGTTTAAAATGTCTATAACATACAAATTTGAGGTCATGAAGCTTCTCTATTGGTAAAAATGCAAGATCTTCTTGACCAATAGCTTTTACCCAATTCCGGCACCTAAAAAAGTGAAATACTGGGTTTATACATGTTTTCTACGTATACACTCAAATGACTGTCACTAACCAACCACATGATCGAAATTAGAATAAAAACATTAAAAAAACATGGATTATCATAGGTGTAAATTACATTAATGTTTGTTGTTTCTTCTAGTTTTGTACCTAAGAAACATTTTACATAATATATCCCTTCCATATTTTATTAAAGCTGAAAATTTATCTGTGCAAGATGTGTGCAAGTGTCCAACACAGGTGTATGACTAGCGCTGTGGGGAGACTTATAGGACTCAACAACCAAATTGTCAACGTTGTTAAAATGAGGAAAATATTAATGCTTAAACTAATTATTATACCTATTCAAAATTATTGTGTCTCCAATATACAATTTCTCGAATTAACTTTACATACCTGTCTGGATCAAGTGGCAATTGTGCTAAGAACACATTGGAACCTGTTGTACGTCTTTTGTTACAAATAACACACTTTCTATAGTTTCGTGTTACTTTTGAAGGTTTATCCATGATGTTAATGGAAAATGAAACTTCTAATAAACAAATTACACTAAAAAGTTACTCGAAACTAAACAAGTCCAATATTTATTTACAGTAAATAAACTTAGCGGCTTTAAAAAGTCCAACTAATATACAAGACTGAAAATAAGGAGGAACTATAGCTCACTTCAACGTATTTTGAGCACGGAACAGAAGTTTACGTTTTCAACTTGAGAAAACACACAACGACCGGCGAATGTAACACATTCGCCGGTCGTAAACACAGAACAATGGTCGTAAACCTGTCGTTAAACAATCGTCATTTTTTTTGTTTTTGACACTTGAATCTCGTATGGCCAACTTAAAAATGATAAAATTTTTGTAAGCCGTGTTGGCTGCACTTGGCATATTTAACAAATTTATAGTTTACGCTCATAGTAGCCCGTAATGCAATGAAATAAGGTTGAAAATTGAACAAACAGTTATTAATAATTTAAAAGAACCGCAGTGACGCCCCGCTGACAGAAGATTGTAATGCGACACGGCAACACGGAGGAAAAGAGATTCAACTTAACGTGGTTAGCACTTACAAAACAACCAAAATATTGCAAAAGCATTTGCACAAGAAACAGCGAAACCTGTACTCGGTGTTGCTAGATCAAAATTTCAAAATCCAGGAAATAAATGGAAAAAAAAGGAAATTAATAAAATATTTATTTACTCTTACGGTATTCATAATCAATAACTAATATTCATTCATTTAACTTTTTAGCTTTGTTTTCAAAAACTAAAACAATATTTATTTTTCAGTACAATTTTAGTCATAATTTATTATGTACTCAATTTGGCCTTTAACTTATATCTTTAAATGAGCAATTCTTGTATAATTCTTCTTTCTTCTTCTACATGCAAAATTTAAAGATTATAACAACATATCAAATAGTACCAAATCAATTAAAATTAGTGTGTGATCAGATGTTAAGTAGTGGTATGCCATAAGTTAGTCGAGCACAGAGACCCAGCTATGCGGATTCTATAGGTATCTTGTAGGAGCTCTTCTAAAACGGCCTGACAGATTCAAATATTATTTTATGTAAGTATATATTTAGTAGGTGTGAGAATAGGATGTCAATGTCATGTTAATTCAACACACTAAACAAACAAAATGTAATTGATAATAAGTACTTCATTTAAAAAAAAGCCTACTGAGTTTTTTGGCAGTGTTTGTCAGTAGTTGCCAGTCATTCAATGCACGGTAGGAAAAGAAATTGGACTTTTTTTATGTAGACTCACGTCTCAAAATAAAAAAGAAATTATTTTTCATTTCATTTCAATATCAGTGAAGCAAAACATCGCGAGGTAACTGCCATGTCTAAGAACTAATCGTTCCAGGACATGAGATATCCACCAACCCTCACTTGGACTGTGTGTGTAGATTAAGACCTAAATTCTCTCAAATCTTAAGATAGTTAACAGAAGACCCTTACCCATCAGTTGAAATAACGTTAAAATAGTCTTAGCAAAGTTAGCACTTCACATTCCATCAAAACTTTTAAAGTAAAATTACATTAATGACAGTAAATACTATAACTCCACTTTAAAAGAATATGTCAACACACACACAGAAAATAGTAAGTAGAAAATTTAAGTCGGAACTGGTATTGCGTGCGTTATCCTCTGCCGAGGTACATGAACAGTTCATATATGGATAAACTGTGCATGTTTCGTGTCTTTATGTAGCTTAAATTTACGTGTGCATTTGGGCGTGCTTCAACCTGTGTGCATTCAATGTGTGTGCTGTATACCTCGCCTCTCCCAAAACCTGGCAGAAACAATTTAGTACTAGAGGTTGCATATTTAAGGCAGTTGTAATAGCTCTAAGTTTTATTTACCTGACAAGTAGAGAGATGGTATAGCTAATGTATTTAGTCGCTTGTTACGATTGTGATCACTATCAGTAAAATGCTTATCGCAAACTATTTTATTCTTATAGCACTCATAATCTGATTTTGATTCCAGTTTCCCTCTACAAAGATTAACCCAAGCTTGAAATCGCTGCGGAAATTTAATGTAGCTTGGAAAACGATGCACTGGACTAACTGGAAAGAACAGTACAATATTTAATAAAAAGAAAATATAATTAAACACCAACTATTTTATTAAAAGTAGTGGAGGTGTATGTACCTAAGCCTAGAAGCTGAAAGACAATTGAGGGAACTGCTTAATGATCTACAGCAATTACCTGGTGTTTGGGCTTGATTAATCTGTATTGATAAGAACCATACACCTAGATGTGTTGTGACTGTCATTAGGGGTCTGATGATGAAGACGAAGGATAGTCAATCCTCAACAGTTTACAGTGGCTACCTTGTGTTTAGACTTAATTCATTTCAATAGATGGAAGCTTTGCACTCATATGGGTTATCCTCACTAGAAATCCTAAAATAAAATAAGTTTCAACAAGAAAAAATACAGAATTCAAAAAGGAAACAAAAAAAGCAAAAATTAAATTTACTTAGAGTTAAGTAGGTAATTTGTATTTTGAATTAGTTAATTAGAAATTATTAAATAAGTATTTTACTTCAACCCTTCTTAGTGTCCACTCTTGTGCACAGGTCTTCTCTCAATTATCTTAAAGTCGAGAGAGTTTAGGCCATAATCTACAAACATTGTCCAAGCGCAGGTTCGAATGATTAGGTCTGGGAATGGAACCCACAACCTTATATTAATAAGTATTTTATATAATTTAACATCAGTGACAAGTAAATACTAACTACAAAAACCTTACATTGTGAGAAAGTTTGATATTCAAGATCAAGCACTAACTTCAAGATATATAAAATACTTATTTTATAATTTCTGACTAACTAAATCAAAATAAAAATTTTGCTAAGTAAATTTGATTTTTACTTCTTTTAGTTTCTTTTTTTGCAGTAATTTTTTTACATATTAAATACTGCAATCACTACATGTTAGTAGTAATGCATGTACATAAAATTGCAGCTTTATTGAATAAAATAAATGCTAGAGTTGACTAAGTTATTGTAGTAAAATTAAATATTGTTATTATTCATTTCTTAAATTAATTTACTCATTTCATTAGTGGAAATAGATTAATAATAAGTAACTACCTAATATTATTCTTAGTGTGTTTTTGTGTAACTATCATTACCTACCAAAACCAACAGGATTATGAGAACTTACATAGTCCTTAGTGGGGCGAATTAAGTCTGTCTTTAGACATAGTACTTATTATAAAAACTTAAATAAGAGAAGGTTCCTAACTCCCTCTAATCACAGTTTCGAAACAACGTGGCGACGGTACTAACAGGCTTAATACTAAATTCATGATCACAAAAGGCTTACCACTTGGTTCACATCCGAAGGCGCAACGTTTCGGCATTTTCGAAATTTAGAGATTTTTCAAAAACTTCCGCAGATATTTAGGCATAACAAAACAAAACCGGAGCAACACGACACACGATCCTGTCGCGAAGCACTACGACTTTCACAGGCCAGCAAATCAAAGATATCAAAACACAACAGCTAAATCGAAAGTGAGTGAAGTAAAACTTAAAAATCACAAAACTTATGTTGTTTTTTTTTTTTTTTTTTTTTAATGGCTCGGTTGTAGACCATTTGCCAATAACAAAGTTAGGGAAACTTATAAAACATTAAAACAATTTAATTTAGAGGAGATGGAAAAACCAGGATAGGATTTAGGAAGGATTAAATTTTTAAGTTGGTGTTTAAGTTTATAAAATCAGCTAGAATAGAATATATACGAGGGTTATTATAAGATAGAAGTAACTGGATAGATGTAGGTAAAGGGACAGGAATAGATATCAAATTATTAAAAAATGAATGGGAATCATAGAGGGGGCAGGAAAAAAATATGTGATTTATATCAGCTACACCGATGCCACATTCGCATTCATCAGATTGTAAAATTTTGAGACGGGCAAGATGCGCCGGTGTGCTGTTGTGGCCCAAACGCATGCGTATAAGTGAGGAAGTTGTACGTTTGTTATAAATTTGTTTGAAAAACCACGGTTTGCTCGGGATAGAAGGCTGGACTATTTTGTAATATTTGCCCTTTACTGTAGAACTCTCCGCCCAGAGGCTATTCCAAGAATCTTGAAGATAGTCTGTAGGTAAAGAGCCAAGGTCATGGCAAAAGTTTTTATATGGAAACATATCACCATCGGCGACAGCCTCATTGGCCAGTTTATCTGCTCTACAGTTACCAGAGATGTTACAGTGACCAGGTATCCACGCAAAACAAACAGAGTAACCCGAGATGTTGCACATGTTTAAAAGCTGACGTAACTTAATGATAATGGGGAAAACGGTTTTCAACTTAAAAGGAAACTTCGATAACGTTTGTAGCGCACTCATAGAATCGGAAAATATTATGGTTTTCTTTAACTGTAATAAAAGGACTAATTCTACGGCCTTGAGGAGGCCATAGCATTCACCGGTAAAAACAGAGGTCTGCGGAGGGAATTTCACCTTTTGAACTATTTTAGATTGATGGTGGAATATCCCAACACCTACGTTACCTAAAGAAGAGTTTTTAGAGGCATCCGTATAAATGTATTGGTAATCTTTCCAATCATTATTTAAGATGATGTTAAATCTTTCATTAGCCATGGAGGTGTCTTTATCTATGCCGAAGTTATATGTTATGTCAATAGATCTTACTAGAGATTCTAGGTCGCTGGAAAAGAGAGGGTGTGTAGGAGATCGATGCTTGGGGGCTTGTAAGGACATAAACTTACGAAAACTGACAACAGTGCATGGAAGTGGTTTATGAGACCAGGAATTACATGTTTCAATAAGAGTAGACAGAGCCTTAAGTTTATCATATAAGGGATGGTTAGAAAATTGAAAAGCTCTAAACAAGAATTTATCACATAGATACTGACGGCGAAGGAACATAGGAGGATCGACACATTCTATTTGTAGAGCATTGATAGGACTTGACTTCATAGCCCCAGATACTATTCTGAGAGCCTTAGCCTGAATGCGGTCAATTTTAGCAAATGCAGCCAAATTGCCAGGGGCCAATAAAAATGTACCGTAGTCTAGGACACTACGTATGAGCGCGTTATAAATAAGTTTTAAAGTATAAGGGTGAGCACCCCACCATACCCCTGCTAGGCATCTAATAATGTTTAGAAGGCGTTCGCATTTCGAATTTAAATAGTCACAGTGTGGAACACCTAAAAGTTTGGAATCTAACATTACTCCTAAGAATTTAACATGGCTCTTTAATGGGATTGGTTGGCTATCATAATATACGAGAACAGGAGAACGAAGACGTTTTCTGGAAAACAGCATACCGGAGCTCTTGGATGAAGAAAGTTCAAGACCGTTATAATCTAACCAAGTTTTCAAACTATTGAGTGCCGAGGACAGAGAAGTACAAGCGGACTCGATTGATTGGTGAGAACAGTATATAAGTAAATCATCAGCGTATTGTAAAACACTAACAGGGCCATTTAAAGAGGATTCTAGATCATAAGCGTAAATGTTGTATAATATTGGACTTAACACTGAGCCTTGCGGTAAACCTTTCCACACAATGCGTGTTAAATTACGCCTTGTGTGAAAAGAGTCTTCTGAAAAGTCGGCGTTCGGAGTTTGCAGATGTATGTATCTACTGGACAAAATATTAATAATAAAGTTAGACAGGATTACAGGGATATTAAGAGCATTTAATTTTTGATATAGAATACTTAATACTACATTATCATACGCAGAAGTTATATCTAAGAAAGCAGCCACGACTGATTTTTTAGATAAGAATGCTAACCTAATATCAGTTGTTAATATGCTGACACTGTCCAAAGTGCTTTTACCACGGCGAAAGCCATATTGAGAAGGACTTAACAGCTGGTTACTCTCAATATACCACTCCAACCGGTTTTTAATTAGGTGTTCAACGATTTTGGTGACAACGGGAGATAAAACAATTGGCCTATAAGAAGAAACATCTGATGAGTCTTTACCAGGTTTTAAAATCGGTATGACTTCTTGTACTCTCCAAGAAGAAGGTACATTACCAGTAATCATGATGTTATTGATGACATCTAGTAGGTAAGAAAGGAAACTGTCACTAAGATGAGAAAAAAAAGAATAAGGAATTCCGTCTTCTCCAGGAGTGGATTCTTTACTAAAGTTATTAACTATGGCTTTGAGTTCTGAAAGGGTAAATAAACTACTAATGAAACCTAGTGTACCTTCAGTATTTACCGGTGGTCCTATTAATAAAGGAATTTGCTCAGCCACTGAGGGAGGACAAAGTTTATCCAAAAATGAATCAGCTAGAGGTAATGGAAGCGTTGCAGAGCATGTTTCTTTAAACGCAGATCTAAATCTCCTGATGTTCTGCCAAACAGCAGACGGCCTAGTTTGGGGGGATAAGGATAAACAGAAAGCTCTCCAACTTTCTTGTTTCTTTTTCCTAAATAGCTTTCTAGTTTCTCGGATGGAGTTACAAAGAATCTCAAAGTTTTCGTTTGAAGCAAACTCCCTATACCTTAGTTCGGCCAGCTTGCGATCCCTGATAGCTTGAGTGCAATCATTATCCCACCAGGGAGGGGATGGAATATAATTATGATGGCTAGACTTTTTCGGGAATGTTACATCCGCGACCTCTATAATGACATTTGCCATGGCAATGGCAGATTCATGTTCGGAGCCCTGAGTGACATTGGGAAGTTGTGACAGCTTGTCATCTAAACGTTGTTTGAACAAATGCCAATTAGCGTTATCTAGTTTGTATTTAAAACGGGATTTACGTTTGGGTTGAGTTTCAACCGCAAAAGCAAAATCTAAAAGTAAAGGATAGTGGTCGCTTCCATATGTATAAGGGAGGGATCTCCAAGTAATCAAAGATGCGAGATCCGAAGTGCAGATTGATAGGTCTGGTGCACTGAGCCCCTCCGTTGGGGCTGAACGCCTTGTTGGGGAGCCCGAGTTTAAAATACATAAATTATGGGAGTCAACTATGTCTAAAATTAAATTGCCATAACTATTTGAAACAGAGCTTCCCCAAGTTTGATGATGACAGTTGAAGTCTCCTATTAATATAAATGGTCTTGGAAGAGCCATTATGATTGTGTCTATTTCAGATAATATGTCATTAGTTGGACGGGGAATATAAATAGAAACAAAGCATATGTTCTTAACAGTAACTGCAATAATAGAGTAATCATTGTTGTGAGGTGGGATACTAAAGTGAGAAAATAATACTGGGTGGCGGATAAGCAATGCTACCCCACCATAACCATCAGAGCGGTCTTCTCTGACACATGCATAACCTGGAATCCTGAATATGGACTCAGGTTTTAACCATGTTTCTTGGACTGCTATGATAAATGGTTTGTATTTATTGATTATATGGATTAAATCAGATTTTTTTGATATAAGACTACGACAATTCCACTGAATTATTGCGGACTGATCCATTATTGTTTTTAATAAAAGAAGAAAATGCTTCAAGTAGTGGGGCAGCGTTTGACGGTAAAACTTGAAATTGGGAAAGCAAAGTAATTAAGGAGGAAAGGAAATCATTGATGTTAATTTCTGTATCATTTTCTTTACTTTTATTTGTAATGGCACACCCATTAGATGGCTCAGGCATCGAATATTCGCTGATTATTTTTCTATGAGCGTCCTTGTCATATCCCTTTCTTGGGCTAGGAGGAGGACGAGGTTTACTAAAAGTGGTTTTTTTTATAGCTAAATGAAGTGTTTTTTACAGGTGATGGCAAATTAACAGGTAGGGCTGTGGGTTGCGAATATGCAGGGGAAGATGAAAATGAAGTAGCAAGAACAGCATCTGCATATGAGACCCTAGAAATGGGAGGGTGTAATTTTGAAGCCTCTAGATAAGAAATACATGATTTTGCCATAACTTCTTTTATATTTCTTTGCCGAACATACTCAGGGCATTTCTTGTCAATAGCAAGATGTGCACCGTTGCAGAGGCAACATTGCACATCATCCTCATCAGCTGAACAGCCATGGCCAGAATGGCCTTGTCCACATCGAAAACATCTTGGAACTGAACGACATTGAGCCTTAACGTGTCCGTAACGACAACAATTATAACACTGAACTGTTGGATAAATGTATAATTCTACAGGCAATGAGTTATAACATACAAAAATTCTTTTTGGCAAAACCTGACCATCAAAGGATAAAACTACAGTTTCTGTTGCTTTAAAAGATGTAACACCATCAACTACTACCTTTTTATTTAATCGTCTCACTTTGATAATGGGGCCGCAGCCTGTAGGAATATTAGTGTTTTCTTTTATTTCTTCTTCAGACCAATCCGAAGGGATACCTCTAACTATACCTATTCTCGTAATGATAAAAGAAGGGATAAATGCTTTTAGGTTGCTGGTTATTAAATCAGTGTTACTGAGGAAAGTGTTGGCGTCATTTAACTGATTGAAGGAAATAGATAGGCGATTTCTGCCAATGCGTTTTAAACTACCATTGATAACATTTTTTATGTTGTGTTTTTTTAAAAATCGACCAAATGTAACCGGGTGTAATGTGGTACCATCATTTTGAGACTGTGTTTCTTTTACAATATGTACAACATATGGGGCAGAGTCACTGTTGGTAAACAAAGACCTTACTGGTGGCTGTTGAGGAGGAACTACTGGGGGCTGAACAGGCTTTTCTACGTCGGAACCACAACCGCAATATCCGTCGATCTTTTTACCATCTTTAGTGCGTTTTGTATGTTTTTTGTTGCACGTCCTGCAAATACGTTTCGCCGCAATTCGTTTTCTTTTGTCGCCTCTTAATGACACGGATGAAGCATCTGTGTCCATGCTAGTTTCAGCATTATAATCTATAGTAACATTGTGGGCAATGTCGGGTATTGTACCCCCGGGATCCCCGGGGGGATCCATGGTAATGAAAAACTATGTACTAAAACTTACCAAGCTCTTCTGGCACTAATTTATAAATATACTTATATTTACATAAAAATGTACAAAATTATATTACATACATACAATTACATAAAAAGAGTTTAATTTTAAACCTTATCCTGGGTAAAAAGTTACGTAAAATAATTTTTTATCTGAAACACTAAAAAACCGCGTCAGCCAATTTTTAGGTTTCCCGCGCTTCGTTGCTTATGTTGTTGATAAAGTATAAATAGGTAGGTAAGTAGTTTTTATGTTACATGTCAAATAAATTGTAGGGATGGCAATCTGACATCGATTAATAGAAAAATCGATTATTCGAGCCAAGAAAATCGATATTTTCAATCGATATGTAGTACTGAATCGATTCATTGGATCGATACATAACCCTAAAAAATCGACATTCGATTTTTTTCTGTTTTTGTATTAACTTACAATTAGTTGTAGTCAGTGCGACCAGATCGTGGGTAAAATGACCCCCCACTTTGTAGGACACTCTCGTCTAAACACATTAAATATGGTAAAAAGTGGGGGAACATTTTACCCACGATCTGGTAGAACTAGTTGTAGGTGCCCGTATTACAAGAGCACTGCCGGTTAATTACTATAAAACTCACGAGATGACTGTGTGTTTAGTCTCCTTCGCCTCATCACCTCACTTCTCTTCAATAGAAAAAAGTTACGTTTATATCTTTGACTTTGTGTACGAGTATATGTGCTGTGATTGCGTCATTGCGTCATCACTCACATCATTCAATTAATTTGTTTGTTAGTTATTTAACTAAATGATTGTTTATTAAACATACTGTGAATAACGAAGTAAATACCAACAGATTTTTAATAAATTATTATTTTGTTTTAATAAAATTGATTAATACTTAAATTGTAATATCTACTTAAGTTAGTTACTTAGTTAATAAGTTACTAGTTAAAAATCTACCATATTGTAGGCCGTTATCATAGATTTATTATTCGATGGATTAGCAGTACGCGTTTCCCTCTGTCGAGGCACATACAAGTTGTTCGTCTGCTTTTATAAAAACTACTTTCTAAGATTCCTTGCTATTTTGCATTCATATCACAAAATCTAGAGCTTCAGACGGTCATGTTTCGTATATAGATAATCTACAGTTGCCAACTTTGAAATTGACAAGTAATATGTTTAAAGTCTACGTCTAAGACACGCTACGGTCTATCGGAAAGTTCCACCTATACAGGTATGCCTGCGCAGGTAGGCCGGAATGTGTATAGGAATCATAGGTCTAGCATTTAAAGATCGGCAAAACGAAAGAGATAGAGAATATTGGGATACACATATGATAGAGTGAGATAGATAGACGAGACCAAACACGTATACACTACGGTCCTGTGCGGTAAAAGTGTTAATCATGACCGGAACAAAAAATACTATAGCTCTTTTAAAGCGTAATTTTGTATTAAATAGACGATAGTTATTAAGGTTACCTGTTCTGTACCAGCATGTAACAAACTTATACTTTTTACACTTAGGTATGACTAAAATGTTTTTCTCTCCACATGCCTTGTTTTAAAACTGCTACAAACGTTTTGTAAATAATTAGATAGGAAAAATTATAGTGTTTTATCACATTAATACTCTTAAATGCATAGGCAGTCAATTTAAAATAATATCAAATACGTGAATTCCCGCTATTTTTAACACCTCTTTTTAAATAATATAGTGTTACTATAATTTATCGATAATACTAATCGATTTTTTTTATAGTGTAATAGATAACCGTATAACTATCCATACAACTTTCGTGATGTTCGTAATTTTTTTAATTTTTTAACCGACTTCTGAAATATGAGATATTGTTTTGGGTTTCGGTTAAGTTTTTTTTTCGATGCATGTTCCCCGATCTTTCCGTCAATTGTGAACCGATTTTGAAAATTCTATTTAAGTTTTAAATAATATACTGCCATAGTAAAAAATTGTGATCTAATGATGGACTTCGGGAAAATGGAAAAATATCTTCATATGATTATCACAGAACCGTTGCCTTTTGAATTGAAATGAAATGAAAATATGCTTTATTTTTTTTGAGACTCGAGTCTACTTAAAAATAGTCCAATTTCTTTTCCTACCGTGCAGTGAATGACTGGCAAGTCTGAAATTTTATAATACGCTTTCTTACATAACGTAGATTTTATAGTTATTTTAAATTTGTTAATAGTAATTTCCCTAATATTATTTGGAAGTTTATTGTAGAAACGTATACACTGCCCCATAAAAGAGTTACTGACTTTGTGGAGTCGACTATGATGTGCTACAAGATCGTTCTTATTTCTAGTATTCAAATTATGTGTGTCGCTTATTTTTTTTAAATTTCGTAATATTTATGTATATGAGGAAGCCACTGTAATTTATAATCTAGTGTGATGCCTAAAAAAACTGTAATAAATTATCACTTTAGTTTTTTTTATCATTGAGTAAAAGATTATTCACGCTAAACCAATAGACCACCTTAGAGAGTGCGTTGTTTAGTTCGTCACAATTGCTTGATTGTCGGTTAATTTTAAATGTCAATGAAGTATCATCGGCAAACAACACAATCTAATGGCTGTCATTAACATAATATGGTAAGTCATTAATATAAACTAGGAACAGAAAAGGGCCAAGAATCGATTCTTGAGGTACACCCATGGTGATTCTTGACCCTGAGGACTTTATTGCATTGACATCGACTTTTTGAATTCTATCACTCAGATAAGATATGATAAATTCAAGAGCTTTATTCTTAATACCATACTGGTGTAATTTCCTTACAAGTTTCATGTTGCACACAAGTCAAAGGCTTTGGACAAGTCGCAAAATATACCCAAGGCATCTTGCGAATTCTCCCAAGCAGCATAAATACTTTTTAATAATTCAACATTAGCATCAACGGTTGAGCAACCTTTGGTAAACCCGAACTGTTTCCTATGTAACAATTCATGTCTATTAAAATGTCAGAGCAACTGGCTAAGTATTCATTTTTCAAAGATTTTACTTTACTTAAGGTGAGTAATACAGAAACAGGTCGAAAGTTTGATGGATCAGAAGTATCTCCAGATTTAAATAAAGGAATAACCTTACTGACTTATTTCGCGACAGATAGTAATGCTTGGTTTATATGTGTAGTGCATGGCCATCTACTAACTAGGGGAAAGAGGACCACCGAAGCAGTTTTAATGACAGCATATATGAATTGCATCATTTGGACCATAATGGTTATGCCTTTTCTAAGACTAGAACCACTTTTGTCTCAATTTTGGGTTAGAAGGTCCCAAACACGAATTAACTCTCCTTTCAATTGAAACATTTGTAGCATTGTTATGACTACCTAATATTGAGGTTCATTTTGTGCATTTTAGTTGCATTAACGAAAAAATATCTCGAACTAAAAAAAATCCAAAAGAAATGACGGCGCTAAACAACTATCATGCATGTGGCCAATGTCGGATTTTAATGAATCATTTGGAACTGTTTTGGCGCGAAACTTTTCATTGAAACCGCAATCTTTTGCCAAATTATTTTTTTAGATACATAGACATGCCGTTAATTTGTCAAATCAACAATAAAAAGTTTTTAGACGTTAGTCGTTGAAATCAAATAAGTGATCAGCATTTATTTGATTTCAACGACTAACGTGTTTGCTGATCAATTTTCAGCAAGCGATTGTTTTCTCGTAGTACAATATAATAGAATATGTCAAATGCACAGGACATGACGTCAAAACGTCTCTCTTCTTCAAAATGTTCTACTTCAAATTTCATGTCGCAGCACGACAATTGTTATTACTCGCTTACTCGGCGTAAGTGAGGAAGAGAAGGGAACAAGACAGATGAGGCGCACAATCGCAAGTTATGATTTCCCATCATATCTTGTAATTATTGTAATAGGTACTTATACTTTTTTTATGAGACTAATCACAGAATATTGATTAGGCTACAATAGTTGTTTAGTTTTTATTTCCCACTTAACATACCAAGATATCGATACTACATTTAGTCTGAATTAAAATTATTAGACATTAGACTAGACTGCAATATATTATCAAAAAATGTCATGTAACTGTTCTCATTACTTCAAATGTTATATAAAATTCAACTCTTCAATTGAACACATCAATATATTGCCAATGTTCAGTAGGTACGTCTCTCTTTATTTCAATACGATCAATGTACGACCGATGCTCAGTACGCCTCTCTTTACTTCAGCATGTCAATGTACATAGACTATACAAATATACTGAGAAAAATATCATTATTATAAAAATAAATCATGGAATCAAATTTAAGTTTGATGTAGCCCAAATAGTTAACCTATTGGTTGTTACATAGAAAGACAAGTGGCAAGTACAAATCCATTCAATGTGTATGTTACTAGCAATCAAAATCAAATCAATCAAACTCGTATGGAAAGACCATTTAAAGGCAGATAGGTATTTTAGAGAAGTATTTGAGGAACCCTGACAGCTTTCCAATACTTCCGGTACCTGGTGGTGATGTTTTTCAGTTATCTAATTTAACCCTTAAGTCATAGATCCTATTAAAACAGTAGTGTTATTACCTTTTGAGGTATAGATCTAAATGACATTAAAAATGCAAATTCTACACAGATGTTTAGAAACTAAAGAGTACTCACGAGCATCAACTGGAATACAATCAGCTGATGTACCAACTTCACATATAACATTTTGATCTGTAAAAAAAATGGCACAATTTTAACTAATTGATCTCCTTAGTACATAAGATAACAACTAATTAATCCACTACAAATGCAATTATAACACAATCAAAAAATATACAGAAGAAAACATTATTTATATAAATGTATCTAAATATATAAAAGAAGAAACTGACTGACTGACATATCAACGCAGAACCCAAACCGCTGGGTCTGGAGACTCCTAATTTGGCACATAGGTTCCTTATGGAGTCTAGGGGTGCACTAAGAAAGGATTTTTCAATAACAAATAAAAAATATGATTAAGGGTTCTTATAGATCTATCACTTGGCTAATTTTTATCCTAACACCACGCGGGCGTAGCCGCGGGCGGAAGCTAGTTACCTATAAATAAAGTAGGTACAGCATTTCTGGTCAAACGGCGGGAAGGCAGCCGATAGCATTGATTAAAATGCCTATCACATATTCTTAAATTATCAAAAATGTAGTGATCGCTTCGTTCTTGCTCAGTTACTTTTAGTACAGATTTCCATTCTTTAAATCTACCAACGTCTTCCAAATTCCAAGAATTTGGATTTGGGAACTTGTGTAGAGGCCCTAAAAAGGTAAAAACAAGTTAAACATACATGCCCTCGGAACACAAATTTTTGATAACTTCTTAGTGTGTTTTCTTACCATCGTTTAAACAGCCAAAATAGCATTTCAAGTACAGTTTTAGAGGCATGTTGTCGTTCTAATCCGTGTCGATCCAGAAACTCAAAAACACTACAGCGAGTCTGATAGCCAAGTAGCAATTAAACCAAGTCCAAAACACAGAGCCGAGTCACTTATTTTCACAGACTACTAAGAGAATGCTTATTTTAATCGGGTTTCAATGTCCAGTATATTAAGCCAAGTCGTAGAAAGAAAACAATTGAAAATAAAGAGAACACATAACATAAACACTTGAAAAAACACTGGCCAAAATTCCTTCCAATGTAGAGCTGTGCACTCGAGCGAGAGGTAAGTACCGGTGAAACCGGATTTTTACCGGTAATCAATTGCGTTGGAATAAATGGTAATAAATTGCGTTGGATAAATCAATAACGTCAAAAAAAAAATTACAAATAGTAGCGGCTTCGATGGCAACTTGGCAACCCAGTCGATAGATATCTTCTTACAATACTTAGTTTAGCTAAGTTAGATTCCGCTGTTAAAACGTTGGGCTAATAAGAACTAATTAAAAATAAAAACAGGTAAATGTCTAAGTTCAGTTAGTACAATTTTATGTACATTAACAAGTTAACAAAGAAGCATACGTTTCACCACGTGATCAGCACTCAACGTAGCCTACGAACCCTTGCAGCTCTAGAGGCGTGTGTTATCGAACTTTCAGATGTTTAATTATCTAATGGCATTCACTTCAACCCTTTTCAGTGTCTCATCCCGGGGGGTCTTAAACTAGTTGAGAGAGAGTTTAGGCCTTAATCCACAAACGCTGGCCAAGTGCGGGGTGGTGGATTATCTACATTACATATACAATTTTAACTGGGAAAGCTATAAATACGAAGAATTAAAGTGATTTATGTGCAAAATTATATTATTAAATAAATTGCAGAGTTCTTGAGGAACAGTGATGACTTTACAATTATTTTACTAAATATTTCCTTTTTATTTCGCATTACTCTTACAAAACTGTGATAAACAGTTTCATTTCAAATACTTTTTAACACCCGTAAAATAAAACATCAATAATCATAAAAATAATCATAAAATCAATGAACCCCATGGAATAAAAAACTTTTTTGACGGATTTCATTCATATAGAGATCACCGGAGCTCACACTCACTGGTAAATTACCGGTAAATTGCACCGGTTCGGAAAATTACGTTTCGGACACCGAAAAAAAAGATGAGAGTTCGAACCGTTCCTTTTCACTTTAGTTACATATTCCACATATTAATATTACTAGCTGTAATACCCGGCTTCGCTCGGGAGTTGATATGAGGTTACGTGGTAGTTGAAATAAAAAAATAAACTATGACGTAAAAAGTAAAAAATATATATATATTGAAAACATATATATTTACATGTATTTACATTATCATGGACATATATATTTACATGTATATTTAAACATATATATTTACATGTATTTACATTTTCTCATTATTTATACTACTTGTTTATAAACAACATTTTTCATTTTATTGTCCGGGGTATATATATATAAATTTTTCGAATTTCCTACTCTTGAGCAAGCTACATAAAGCTGACCGTGAGAGAAGCAGGATTCTTTGAGGTTGATGCCACAATATTTTAAAGTTTGCCCTTGCGCTTTGTTAATTGTAAAACTAAAGGCTAATTTAATTGGAAACTGCAATCTTTTAAATTGAAATGGCAATTCAGAAGAGATCAGTGGTATTCTAGGTATAAATACTGTGTGTCCTTTGTTCTTTCCAGAAATAAGTTCAGCTTCAATGATATTATTCGATAGCTGTTTTACGATCATCCTCGTTCCATTACATAGTTTTGGGGAGTTGAGATTTCTAAGTAGTATGATTGGAGATCCAATTTTCAGACGAAGGCAGTGTAATGGCATTCCTGGTACTTGTAAAGAGTTTAGAAATTCAGTAGGGAAGTTGACACTTTCTTCAATGGTTACCATCGTGTCGATCGATTTATATACTTTCTCTTCACCAGGTATTTTCTTTAGAATATTAAAATTGATATCGTAAACAATATTATTTTTAGTGGCCAAAATTGCTCTTTGAAATAACCACTCTACGTTGGTATAGTTCTGAATAATATTTGGATAAATTTTGTCGATTAGTTCGTTTTCAGTAGTGGCTATGTTACAGAAATCACTATTGAGTTCAATGAGACCGGTCGTTTGGTCAGTAGGATATGTACCTTCGCCTATTTGTAAAAGCATTTTAGCAAAATGTGCTGTTGTTTCATCTTTTGATAATTCAACCCTCATGTTTTTTGTTAATTGCAGTATTTGTACTTCTGGCCAGAGATGTGACTTTTTTAAGCATGCATTGATCTCGTCTGCTGGTGTTGACTTGGGAATAACTGGAAGTGTTTGTCGAAAATCTCCTGAGAGTATGAGTAGAGCTCCTCCCATTATTTCAGAGTTTTTTCGCAATTCTTGTAATGTTCTGTCCATGGCTTCTAGTGATTTTTTATGGGCCATGGTGCATTCATCCCAGCAGATAATTTTAGCTTGTTTTAGAAGTTGACCCCGTCCAGATGCTCCTGAGACTTTACATACCGGGAATTGTTGTTCGGCTATATTCAACGGTAGTTGTAAGGCAGAATGAGCAGTTCGTCCTCCTTCCATAAGTGTGGCTGCAATGCCGGATGATGCTAGTGCCAGTGCGATGTGTTTTTTAGCACGTATTTCCGCCAGTATTAGATTTATTAGAAACGTTTTACCGGTGCCTCCTGGTGCGTCCAAGTAAATAATTCCACCAGTGTTGTTATTTATTCGGTTCATTATAACGTTGTAAATTGTTTTTTGATTGTCATTGAGGAGTGGTTTATTGTGAGCAATGTATTCAAGTAGTTCATTGACGTTGTAGCTTTTTTCCTTTGTAATTTCGTAGTTTAGCATACTGAAAGCATTTCTTTGTGGTGCTGGCATTCCAAGTTCTACTAAGGTCCGGTTATTTATTGCTAAGCATTTATCTTCTAAGCGAATGAGTGTTTCATTGAAGATGTTGTCACTGAATTCTATAGTCAGTTCTGGATTAGCTTGTCGGATTTGGTACAATATATCATCACTCATACTCCTTTTGAAAGAGTCCCATAGCTGTTTTGGGTTTGATGGGTTACATGTTGTTAGAATTATGGCGAATAACTCTCGAATTTGTTCAGCTGAAGCTGTGAGTGTGGCTTCTTGTAGTGTTAATTCCCAGTGGTTATCGTTTTCCAATAATCCTAAGCGTTGACATGCTTCTCTGTACGTCTGGCATAGGTAGCCGTCAATAGTCCTGAGATCTGTGAAACTTGTTGGTCCTCGTATTTCGTGTAACAACATCCGGAGATAGAAACATTCGGCATTGTTTGGATGTACAGTGTATACTCGACCTATTGTGTTAGTTTTCATTATTTCTGGATGACCCTCTTCTGGCATTCCTTGTTTTCGTCGTTGAAAAATTTTTCTTGTTTTGTCCCACGTATAATAAATAGGGACGTCGACATACAGTAACGTCTTTGCGAATGGATCCGTTTGGCAAAGTTGGAAAAAAGCTGTTAATGTTGTGTTCTGAGGTGGTTCGCTTGCAATTTTTCTAGCCGAGTCTTTTGTGAAGTAAACTCTCTGTCCATTCTCCAAATGTACTGCTAGATGTTGCACAGCTGGTTCGCGTTCGTGTATGGGAAAACTAAAAATCCTCCACGCTGCTTCGTTACTGTTGATGTATCTTCCCATTTGGTACATGAGTATCTCATCATTTCTGTTATTTTGTTCGCTATTTTGGACTATTTGAAATACTGCCATATCACTACCTTTGTTTACGTACTTACATATATATTTAATAGATTTTACTGAATTGCAATATTCAACGTTTATGTGTGCTTGGAACATTTTAGAAAGTAGTGGGTTATATGGTACTACCCATTGATTATCTATTTCCAGTTCATCTCTGCCTTGTATTCGTATTTTTGCTGTGAAACCACCGTTTTTCGGTGATCGTCTTCTATATTTGGGATAGCCGTCATCTTCAGTTTTTGTATCGTCTACGTATGGTTTTGGATATTTTTTTGTACATTTTCCATCACGCATGCATGGCGCATTAAAGTTTAATGGTCCACATGGTCCGTGAATCATGTTTTTCACTACTATGCTGTATAGTTCCGGATCTTTTTGTGGATTGGGAAATTCAGCTTGGATGATTTTGTCGATATCCGTGAGATAAATTTTATCGTGTAGCCATATGAGATTGTGTGAGTGAGGTAATCCTCGTTTTTGCCACTCGATTGTATACATCCAGCATCTAACGGTTCCAAAGATGTGGTATTTTGTGATGACTTCAATAAATCTTATTTGTTTTTGTCGAAAAACTCGGGCTATTATGTCGTGTCGATCCATGGAGGTTTGTCCATATTTTAGTTGTTCTTTGATTTCTGGCCATGATGAGTTGCATGTAAATGTTATGAAGAGATCAGGTCGTCCATATTTTCTTACGTAGGTCATGGCATCTTGAGTATATTCGTGCATATGTCTTGGACTTCCTATGTATGATGAGGGTAAGATTACCATTGTTCCAATATCGTCAATATTGCCGTCATTTATGATCGCATCTCGAAGGTGGATGTATTCTTCTGTGCGTAGTTTCTTCTGATTCAGTCTTATGTAAAGCATCCGTTCTGCTTCTATTTTTGCGTACATATCTACCAGAAATTGTTGGAATAAACGGCGAGTGTTGAGAATGTGATTGTATATTTCATTGTCTCTGATCATTAAGCGGTAAGCATAGAACTCCTTGGAAGTGACTTTTTTGTTTGTTTCTATGCCTGTTTCAGGATGAATTTGTTTTATATTGAAATGATAACCGTCCTCTCCGTGCAGAAATATTAAAGGATATTGAAGAGAATCATATGAACGGTGTGTCTCTGCAATGCGTTGTAGTCCTTTTCTTCTTCGTTGTAAAATTATGTCACGGCTTGTATTTTCATTGTCCACAATTACGATGGCGACTTCATCTATCTGAGGTGCATTAAATCTACGTTCGTGTTCTCCACGTGGTCTTTTATCGGCTCGAATCACAATTTTATAGTCATCAGAAATCATGCGATCTAGTGTTGTTTTGAATATGTAAATCAGTTGATTGTATTTGTGTAAGATCCTCTGTACATCTTGGATTATTTCGCGTTTCAATCCATTAAAATGTGTACTTCGTTGATCAATTTCTTGTTCTTCATTTCCAATGAAATATACTTGCAGAAATTTATAGTCATCGTTAGGCATTGGTAGTAACGATCCTATTTTGTGATAAATTTGCCCTTGAATTGAAAATACATATTCAAATTCATCTCTATTAGTGTTAGTCGAAGTAACACCGAAAGAAGTCATTTGAAAGCAGGAGTTGTATGATCTTATATTTTGAAGAAAGTGTTTTGATTCTGGTGTTTCCCCGGTCATGTAATGTAGAAATTCCTGCGGAGGTGCTTCCAGTGGTGGTAATCGAATTTTTCCATTCATGCAACAGAGACCTGGTGTTTCTTTACTGAATTTTTTCGCGTGGCAAAATTGGCAAATGTTATTCATTTTTCCGATCACAACATATTTATGATTGTAATATTTCTTCGTCGATTCGTAGTGGAATGCTTCCTTTGTTAGATTATCTTTTAAAATTCTCGATTCTTCAATAGTTTTATTTTCGCTTCTTTCTTCGCTTTTTCCGCTTCTCAGGGTGCTCATTCTGGTTCGTTGATTTTGTAAACGTGCTTCGCGCTGTTCTTCCGTTTCATTTCTTCGATATTCTTTTTGTTTCCGCCGTTTCGCTGCAGAACTGGCAAGATCTCCACCTCTTTTACGTCTAGGCATTATATTCTGTAAAATATAAATTAAATGAACATTTTATAGACAAATATATTATTACGTAAACGTGGGGCACGTTGAGACAAAGAAAACAAAATTATTTAATCTTCAAGCGGTCGCGCGATATTTTGTTTACGGCCAAAGTATATCGATTCAACGCCGCGCGACTACTTGAAAGTTAAGGAAATTACAATTAAAAGAAAAGAAAAAAAAACCATTAGAATTAATTAAATACATTATTAAAAATACTCACATTTAATATTTCACAATAAAGGCTCACAGATAACTTTTTTTTTTCTTCACTTCAAGATCATGAATTAATTAAACACACTATTAAAAATACTCACACGTGATACTTCAAAATAAAGGCTCACACAGGTAACTTCTTTCTTTTTCGTTTCGAAGTGGCTTGTTCCGCTGTTCAAATCGAATTAATTCTGGCGGTCGTGAAATCATCTCACACCCCCTCACGGGGGTCGAGGAATCGGTGACGGGGCAGGTTTTGCCCCCTTGCCGAGATGGTCCATCGCTGCCCGTTAACACGGGCAGGTCCTTGGGGGGGCCGCTGTGGCGGCCCGTCTTGTTGGTGTTGCTTCCCCCTTGGGAATGTGTTGTCGGGGCCGCGTGCGCGGCCGCTCAGACAAACGTCTGCATTGGTAGAGGGCGTCGTGCTAGAGGGAGCGTTTCTTCACGCCGTGCGTGCGGTCTGGCCTTGCCGGGTGAGACCCCGTGCGGGGAGGCCCAGCAAGGGCCGACCAGCGTACGCTACGGCGGCTCAGTGTCGCTCCCTCTGCTGGTGTCAAGTGACGCCCTCGTCCGGCACTGGGGGCGCCGGAGCGGCGGCGTCGCGGCCAGCGATCAGGTCCCGGGGGAAGCGGCGTCGGTCCTGGGCGGCCTGCGTGGAAGACGCGAGGCCGCGAAGATGTTCCCACGTGGAGGCGTCGGCGCGGGCAAACATTTGCCCCGCCAGACGGGCGACGAAGTCGTCCAGGCTCTCGACTCTAAGGTCCCTCTGGATCGTTGCGTTCCTCACGTAGCGAGGGGCGTCAGTGATGGTGCGCAGCGCTTGACTCTGCTGCGCACGTAACCGCTTCTTGTTCGTCTCGCTAGTGAGGGCGAACCAGGCGGGGGCTGCGGGCTAATTCTGGCGGGCGACACCGGGCTCTTATATATTCAGAAAGCTAGGCTCTAGGGTATTCCAGAAAGTTGGCTTTATGGAGACTATACACATGAAGTGTATAGTTGGCTCTAAGATATTCGAGAAAGATGGCTCTAGGATATTCAAGAAAGTTTGGGAATATTTACTTTCTCACACCTTCTAGGTATAGAATGTTCTCGACGTTATCGTTCGCCGTAACAATAGGTTTTGCAGCTGTAGCATACGCAGTAAAGGCGCGAAATTTAAAAACTTAAATTTTAAAATGTTTTCAGAAGTAATTTGAATAACTAAAATGATATCGCTTTAACTCCAACATATAAGTTAGCTACTGCTGTATAAATACACAAAATTTAATAACTTTATTATGGTAACAAATGTAATTTAAGACTTTATTGAAATGAGAATTTTAAATTTCGCGCCCCAAATAATCGTTCTTTTAAGTCCATATTGTGTACAATGAATGAAGTTCAACTATTTGACAACAGATGGCGCGACTACACTTACTTTCCAAGTTGAAGGGTTGGAAAAGCCCTTATATCTTTAAAAACACACCCTTTAGGTTAAAACGGGAACTTTCTTGTTCGAGGGGGGATAAAGGGTTATGGTAACAAATGTAATTTAAGACTTTATTGAAATGAGAATTTTAAATTTCGCGCCCCAAATAATCGTTCTTTTAAGTCCATATTGTGTACAATGAATGAAGTTCAACTATTTGACAACAGATGGCGCGACTACACTTACTTTCCAAGTTGAAGGGTTGGAAAAGCCCTTATATCTTTAAAAACACACCCTTTAGGTTAAAACGGGAACTTTCTTGTTCGAGGGGGGATAAAGGGCTATCACACTATATAAGTCCCTTTATCGTGATGGGACTCCTTTTTAAGTTTTATCGGCACGCACATTTTATCAACTTAGTTTTATTATATATAATGATAATGATATTAAATAAAATAATTTTGTATAGTCAAAATATAAGCTATGCCAAATTGAAATTAATAATGAACTAAACCTAAAACCTAATAAACGCATGTAATGTAACGCATAGAGATTACTTTTGTCATGAAGTTTTATATCTTCTTCTTCTTTTAATTATGGCCTCTGCAGAAATTATTCCGCAATTTTGCCAGTGTCAAGTTTAAATAGGTATAGAAGTTTTTAAAGATTAGTAGTAAAAAACTAAAAAACTGCGACGTTCTAAGACGCCATTTTTTCTTCAAGTTTTATATAATAATGAAGGTGTCACAACTCACAGTCACAGCTTAAAAAAAATTAATTTTCTTTCACCCCAGTTATGACATTTCTATAAACTTTTTAATACGGTAGAAAATGAAGACAGTCATTTAAAATAAATGAATTGAATTTCAAGATGTTATTTAATGTGTGGTCTCCATTTCTACGTACAACTTCATGCTACCTTGCACTGTAGTACCATGCTAAAGTGAAAATTACATAGATTTAGGAAAATTATTAGTATAACTTAAGCACAGACATTTAGTGTATATAATAGTGACGTCTATTATAGGTGATCATTGAGTAAAACATTATTCCCCCATGCGTAAGATGACGCTACTTTCTTTGTAATTTTTTCAATTTTTCATTTTTAAAGGTCAGTTGCACGGCCATAGAGAAATACTTATAATGGGAATAGAGCACCATCTATTGCGATTATAATGCCAACATGTACGCCATCTGTTAATTGTGTTCCAAAACTGTCTATAAATACATAGGTATCAAGTCTGCTTGCCAAACCGATATGTGCATTTTAAGAACTTTTCAGAACAACATAAAAACGGATTTGTTTTTCGTAAAATAGATTACGAAAATAACAGTCTTTACGTTTTCTTGAAAAGTTCTTAAAATGCACATATCAGGTTTGGCAAACGCAACGTCACAACGACATATTGTTCAGGTTTATTGCAGATAATATCTCAATTAGTTATATTGTAACTAATTGAAGATATACCTGCATACTAGAAATAGAACAATATAATAAAACGCATAAGGTTATTTTTTATTTTTATTATGTTTATGCTAATATAATACAGTTTCGCATATTTTTTGACTTCATGATCCCCATCATAATTAAGTTTTCCACATAAAATTCGATTGATTGAACGGCACCAACTATAAATGATAACATTAACAGAAATATAAGAAATATCTTGGAACAATCTAATTAAATTATCTTTATGTTGATCACAGCTGTTAAATAATGAAAAATTAACGAACATTTCAATAAATTGTTTTATTGCATTCTTTATGTTTTTTACAGCAACGTTTGTTTTTAAGAAACCAGTAGTAATATTTTGAATTTCGTTGAAACAGTTAACAGCTTCTGTAGAGGGATAGTATAGCCATTTCGAATTCGCGTATTCTTTAGCTTTAATAAATGACGCATTTGACATTATAACATCAGCAGATGTAAATAGTTTTTGTTTACATTTTTGACATGCGCCGATTATAAGTATCTGAAAACATTTTCTCAGGACCCAACCACAAACATAATATGAAGCATTCCCTTCCGTATTAGCGTTTTGATTTGAACATAGCATTTCTTCATTTATAGTAATTTCTTCACTCACTAGTTCCGGATTATCATTTTTTGCCTCTGTTTTTGTGAGTAAAAAGTCAAGAGACTATAAAAATGTACTCATATCATCCTCACAATTGGTTTTAAGAGAATGAGATGAGCAAAAATTTGTTAATAAAAGTGCCTTGAATGCCCCCTCAAAGCCAACTGTATTAGGAGATAAATTTCTTATCCCCAGGCTTCTAATACTCCCAAAGAAGTTTTCGACCGGGTCCTGGTTAAAATTACGGCATAAGATAATATCAAATTTATATTAGTTATTTAATTCCTTCCATATAACTTGAAGTCCCTGTATTATATAGTTCTTATTAGGTTTTTTATAGATGGGACTACCTTTTCGATTAATTGAATTTTATTACCAACTATTTTTCTATCAATATATTTTATACTTTTCAAAAATTTTATGGAATTTCTCCATAGCTCATGATGGGGTGAATCATGTCTTACACCGGTTCTATAAACTTTAGCGTTTTGAGTAGTGAAGGTACTACAGTTTAAACTATCAAATAATTTATCTAGCCATAATATAAATGGAACCACATCTATGCACTCACTTCCAACTTTTCCAGCATCAACAAGGTGTTTTGTCGCTACTGCCACACTGTGACTGAATAATTGTGTGGCGGTCTTTACTTTCAGTTTATTAATTTTTTTGGCTATGACATGCTCTTCACAAATTTTGGGCATTAATCGCAGTTCGCCATACGACTTGTCAGCTTCATATATTTTTTGGAAGTATTGCCACTTAATTGTTTTCTCTTTTCCATCATCCTTGTCAATGTATTTAATATCCTTTGTTATCAAATTATTTCGTATACCTTTGATGAGATGAGGAGTGTCATAAAGTGGTATGATTTTCGTTTTATCAATGATTATCGTATCTTGAGTCCAAGGTTCGCATTTTCTTAAATTAATTTCTTTAGTGTCCTTTATTAAGCTTTCTACAGCCCCAACATTGACCACACTTTGATCGCAAACCATAGCCATAATAATCAGTCCTGCTGTTTGGATGTGTTTGACCACATCTTTTATAACATTTTTATGCAGAAGATTGTTTAAACTTTGTGTAAAATAATAAGCCACTGGCTGCTTATATCTGCTATTTATTCCTCGAACCAAAAATACTAGGGCATGGTCAGCAATTTTTGTTGGGCTTATATTTGTAAATCCTTTTAATTCATCACTGGCGGCATTATAGTTTACTTGTGGATTAATGGACATCTCATCAAAGATAAGGGTGCATAGAGGATCGTCGGCATTCATTTTATTAACTGTGCGTTTATTTTTTTCAAAGAGCTGTTTATGCCTGGCCCTATTTTAATTCAACCAATTAGGTTTTTTAAAGTCCTACTGGACGGTAAGGTAAAGCATTTGCATTTCGGGCTTCTTTTGTAAAAGGAGAGGGAAAGAATTTTTTCTTCCATTGTGAAACGACGTCCTTTAGCTTTTTTTATTTTCTCTAAATTGCATACTGGTTAAAAACTTTGCAGGCAAGGTCATTTTTATTGTTAACTTTTCAAAGGCTTTTGTTGTCGACATTTTTTCTACCTCTACCAATCTTGTTTTAAAATTATAACATTTCTTTTTTTTTCTGCATATTTCACCACGCATGTTTCTAATCTTTTTCTGTGTTTCTTTGTAATATTGTACATTCAAAGACGAAATATTCTTCTTTTTCCCTGTAATGATACAAAATACGTTAATTAGTATATAACATGCAATGGCATGTGTTTAAGTAAAACATTAATTAATTGTATGCCTAACAAGGCTAGGTTGTGCAGTTGCATATCGCTTTAAAATAATAAAATTATATAATACTAGCTTTCCGACAGCGGCTTCACCCGCGTGTATGTCGGTTTTCGCGCCAAAACATTACCTTCTTTTTGCGCAGTCGGATAAAAACTATCCTATGTCCTTTCTCGGGTCTCAAACCATCTCCATACGCAATTTCATCCAAATCGGTTCAGTAGTTTAAGCGGGAAAGCGTAACAGACAGACTGAGTTACTTTCGCATTTATAATATTAGTAGGGATGTAAATATTTACTAAAATATGTACCTGCAAGTTGTGACGTGCAAGGTGAAACAGAAGGCAGATCCATATTCAGTTTCATATTTTTTGGAGCAGCAGTGGATAGACCTGCAATTATATTATGTTTTATGTAACATAATAATATATCTTAAACATAATTTTGCAAGTAGGCATTGTACTAATTGATTTTCAAAAAAAAACAAACGATAATAAATTTACTAACTATTTATGTTAGCTATATATGTTCTATATTTATTTTTGTATGCCTAACAAGGTTAGGTTGTACAGTTGCATATCGCTTTAGAATAAATATATAAATATTTACTAAATTATGTACCTACAAGTTGCAGTGTTGTAAATAAATGAATGACTGAATAACAACTGAAAAATATGTCAAAATATATTTTAAAAACATAAATAAATTATATTAATAATATAATTATAAATAATATATTATATCTATTATATATAATATATTATATTATATTATTTTTATTATATTACATTATATATTATATTTTATTATATATTTTTTTTTTGTGTTGAAATATTTTTATTTTTGTAAGTAATGAAGAAACTTAAAAACTACTGAGCAGATTTCAATGAAATTTGGTGCACAGCTGTCTAGAGCCAGAGAAAAGACAAATATTTTTTATCCTACTACGCAGTAGGGATAATGCTTTGCACGATAACCGACATACGCGCGGGCGTAGCCGCTGACGGAAAGCTGGCACAAAATATAACTGCAAAGCATAAATGAAAAATCCTGATCTATTTAAAAAAAACAACCACGGACTATAATTACCAGTTAGTGGCACTGATGCATAATCCAAATCAGATTGCAAGTTCATACTTTGACTAGGATCTTCCAATGTAGAAGTAGTAGAAGGCCCTGAAAATATTTTTATTAATTAAAAAATATATTGTTACACCTGCATTCCTTGTAGATGTAGAGGTTAGGCGAAATTAACTACTACTATATAATCAGGTGCACGATTAAAAGTAGGCAACTACTTGTGGTGATGACACGGTAATTTATCTATCAGTAGTTTGTTTTCATACAACAAGTACGACGCATATTGCCGTGGTTATGATTACATGTTCCTAATTTAACTACAGGAATCAAACTACATGAATAGTTCTTAATTTAATTTGATTGCTGCAATCTAGTATACCTAAGCCCTCTTATACATACACAATAAACACACCACCTGTGCACGGGTATTTAAAACTAAGTTTGGTTTAGCGAACCTCATCAGAGCTCACGCTAGGAAGCAATAACTTTCAGGGTCACCGTCATCGAATCGATGAGGAGGACTATATAGTTATATAAGTACTAATTATTTGAGTTCAAACGTGGTTTGCAAATTACAACTGTAATAATAATTATCGTTTTATTAAAATTAAATGTAATCTAAAAATCGATATTAATAACAACATCAACCTTCACAGTACACAGTATGTTAACTAACAAAGGGCAATCCTGCTCACCCGTAATAATATATCACCTTCATATGTTAAAAATAATATTTCCGAAAAAAAATTGAACTACTTACTGAAATAAAAAAAATACGGGTATGAAAAATAAACCACGCTTTGTAATGCGCACTTTTCTATCAATGAGTAGGAGTGAAAGAGCGACAATGATACTATTAGATACTGTATTAGATACTATTTGCTCTACTATTTCGATTATTTTCATTATTATTATTATTTAACAGGCAAGCAGTTGTAGACAACTGGTATTCGCCTGTATATGGTGATTAAGCGAGTTATATTAATTTAGTGGACTGTATAGGGCGATGCGGAAGTACCTAAATCTGTACCTACAGGATACATGAGTGAGAGCTAGGTCTGGCTGGAAATTACCAAGAGAAATAGGTACTTACCAAGCTTTCCCAGTCTTTCCTCTCTCTCCGGCTGGCCAGGGTAGTTTTTCACAGTACAAGTTAAGCACAGCGGAACGTAGCGGCGATACTGATATTAGATGTGCGGAGATACAATGGATGCGGTGCGCGCGGCGAAGAAGATGCAACTGTCAACGCGACACATGCGCTCGCGGCGGCTACCCCTTTCTCTGGTTTAAGAATTTTATTTCTCAAAAAGAATTTTAACAAACGCCCCTTTCCATGGTGATGATGCAGATATTCGCATCGTAGAAAGAGATAAGAATAGCTTGGGTTCGAAATAATCTTACAAGGCAATTCCAGCGGTCCCTACTATGCCCTCTTTCTCGCGCGAACATATGGTTTCTCTCTTTATTATCAGTGTACTATGTCAGGTTTTAAAAAAAAATATATTTTATTAAATGTAAAGTTTATAAGAAGTAATCTCATACATCTGTTTACAACTACATTATACCTCAAAGTAAATATACCATAAAGTAAATATTTAATAAAAATTGTTTAAACAATAAGTTTTACAAATTATAACATATACACAAAACAATAATGTGAGCACTGACTGTGATATAATTTCATATCAGAATTTATCCAATAACTTGCATTTATAATTTAAGCAATAATAGTTATGTACTATTACTTACTGGATATATATTCAACAGGTGTGGCTAGTGCATTTAAGCGATTGTTGCGATTCTTGTGATTAGCTAAAAAATGTTTGTCACAAACTTTCTTTATTTTGTAAATTTGTTCATCACTGATGTCTCTTAGTGAGTCACCTGCCAAGGCTACCCACATCCTAAAGCGTTCTGGGAACTTCACTGGGTTTGGAAAACTATGGATTGTGACACCTAAAAGTAAGTGTAACATGTTAAATAACAATAATTAATAACTCAAGGTCACAATAGCAACAATATGTTTTGAATTATATGGTGTTACATTACCTGTTGTCACACATCCAAATACACAGCGTCTGTCGGATGGCATAGTTAACCTCAAATCTAAAAACAATAGCGTTCAATGTCGCAACACTTAACTAATAATATCTAATATCGTAGCACAACACAACTAGTGGCGTCCAAATTGCAAAAACAGGCTCTAAAATGTCCAAAGTAGGTACTCTCCTACCGGCGGAGTAAACTCAACGCTAGGCAGACAAGAGCTGGAGTCACAGGATTATACTTTTCCTGGGTTGCTGCGGATCGTTCACACTTTTCCAGGGAAGCAGAAGCTCACTTTAACCTCCTCGCAGTAAAGATTTATTTTACAGCAAGTAGGTAACGATTTAACTTAAAAAAACAGAATGATAAAATATTTGTTGTCAACTTAACATTAGTCATTGACAATTGACATTGACAGTTCGGTTTTACAATAATAATCAATATTTTTAAAGAGTTTTTTACTACTAATCTTTAAATACATATATACTTATTTAAACTTGACACTGGCAAAATTGCAGATTAATTTCTGCAGAGGCCATAATTAAAAGAAGAAGAAGAATATTTTTAAATCTATAAATTAATCTGACTTAGAAAAACTCGGTCAATAGCGGGCAGCCTAATTTTAATTTTCACACATTTAGATTACTTACGACTTTTAATAAAAAACATATTTTTTTTGCTGATGACCTAGATGTTTTTTATTATCCTCCGACCGTCCTCGGACGACTCACCGAAAAAGTCCGGTGAACCAATAGAGGCCCTTCAGGCTAATTGGGTTAGGTGATCAGCAAAAAAAAAATGTTTTTTATTAAAAGTCGTATATTAAAAGATTTATCGATTTCATAGTGCCATCTTGTGAGTAGGATAATAAATATATGATCGTGTTTTATTATGGAACATAATTAATAGATGGCGAGATCAAAAATATATTGATGAGCTACACCAGCTTTCACCCCCCTCGCCTCTCTTTCCTTCAACGCGTCGATGTAAGATCGGTAGGTACGCCTCTCCTTACTTCAACACGTCAATGTAAGACCGATGTTCAGTACGCCTCGCCTCTTTTGAAGTGCGACATTGTACTGGCTCGGTACAAAAAAAAGAGGCTACTCTTACTAACTCATTTTCAAGGAATGTCTTACTCAACACTAGTTGTCTGAGCAATTTGTTCACCGCCCTAATAATAGGTAACAAATCCATAAAAAAAGGTTTAGTATCTTATCTGTACAAATTCGAACTAAATTCTGGCAGTTTAATCGAAAAATTCAATTTTTTAATTAAAATAGCCATAAACAGCATCTTGGATTGAACTTGATTGAAACCTTAATTTATAATAAAAATCCAAATTTAAGATGTCATTTTTAATTTTCAAATTCAAATTCAAATTCAAATATTTATTTGCGTAAAACATGGTATACAAAGGTGTTACAATATAATATGAGATCATTCACGTTTTGCTTACAAATAAAGCATGCAAAATAGTCACCTAATTATCATAATTTATGTTCTAAATATTCCCTAATACTATAAAAATTATTTTCATTGAGCCATTTGTATAATGTAAATTTAAAGAGTCTATTATTTAACATTTTTATACTAGATGGTAATTTATTGAATATATGTACAGCCATAGCTACGCAACTTTTGCTGTATTTGGCAGATCGAGGGATCTCATTTAACACAAGCCTAGATTGGTCACGTCGATTGCGAGAACACACATCTTGTACTGATCTGAATAGATATCGGTGTTTCCTTACAAACATACACATTTCATACAAATACAGTGAGGGTAGTGGTAACAAACCAAGTCTTTTAAATATTGGCCTACAAGATACGTCCGGTGGAATTCCATGAACGGCACGAATGCATTTCTTTTGGGCAACAAATGCTCTGTTGTGGTTGGTACTGTTGCCCCACACGATTAGGCCATAACGCAGTAAAGACTCGACATATGCCCGGTACGACATTACAGCCGTTTTTAAATTTGTCACATGCTTGATCTGTCTAAGAGCATATACGAATTTATTAATTTTATTGCATACATTATCAATATGAGCTTTCCAGTGTATATGTTCATCAATGGTAATTCCTAGAAACTTAGTTAGTTCTACTCGTCCAATTTTAGGTATATTCAAATTAAAGTTAAATTTATTATTATAAGATTGATTAAATTGTACATATACTGATTTATTAAGATTAATAGATAAATTATTGTTATTCAGCCATGTAATTAGATTGTCTATCGTATTATTTATGTCAGTTTCATGATCACTTATAGAATTATATTTTTTATCTGTAGTAACAATAATGGAAATGTCATCGGCAAATAGAAAGCACTTATGATTTGTCACATTAACTATGTCATTAATATAAATAAGGAACAGAATAGGACCCAGTACGCTTCCTTGTGGTACGCCGTATTTAATATTTTTGTATTCGGAAGAGTGTGTCACCATTTCTTTATTGTCATTAATTTTTGGAACAATGACACACTGTTGTCGATTTGACAGATATGACGATAACCACAGGAGCGGTGGACCTCTGATCCCTATAGCTTCTAATTTTTTTATTAAAATCTTATGAGAAACCAGGTCGAATGCCTTGGTTAAGTCAAAGAACAACCCTGTTGTCAGGTGATGGTTATTAACGTTAGTTAGTATGGTTCTCACGAGTGAAAAGATAGCCAAGGTTGTTGACTTATCTTTTTGGAATCCAAATTGTTCTTCTCTTAAAATGTTGAATTTCTCGCAGTAATTGATAAGCCTTTTATACATACACTTTTCGTAAATTTTTGACAATATTGGTATTAAAGTTATAGGTCGATAATTATTAATGTCATCTTTTTCCCCTTTTTTAAATAGCGGTTTTACAATAGATATTTTTAATTTATCTGGAAATACTCCTTGAACGTACGATAAATTTATAAGATGCGTTAAGATGCTGCTTAATTCACTAGTGCATGCCTTAATTATTTTAGTGTTGAGTTCATCAAATCCTTCAGCATTGGTGTTATTTAGTAACATAATTTGTTGCGCTACTTCACTTTCCGACATTGGCATAAGATACATAGAGTTGGGTGTTAGATTTTGATTAAGGTTACTATTTATTTTTGTACAATGTTGTTTAGGTTTGTAATTTAAAAAATGATCGTTAAAAGCGGATGCTATTTCAGCTGGTTGCGTAAGTGTATTGTTGCCATTTCGTATAGATTCTATATTATTTTTAAAGTTAGGATTATATATTTCATTTTTTATTACTCTCCATGTCGCTTGACATTTATTTTTATTATTACTAATGATTTTGATATTGGCGTTTCGTTTGGCATTCTGAATACATTTCTGTAGCAGATTCGAATAAGTTATATATCTATTTTTGTGATTTATACTTTTATTGTTATAGTATCGATAGCGCAAAAGTCGTTTGGTTCTACAGCTCTGTCTAAGACCTTTGCTTATCCATGTTTGCTTTATCTTTTTGTTTACATTAATTTTTATTCTTACTTTTGGGAAACACAGATAGTAAAATAGGCATATCAATTCATGAAAGTTATTAAATGCTATGTTTGCATCTGTTTCCATGAAAACGTCTGACCATGTTAGACTTCGCAAGCAAGTCTTAAATTTCCGGGTGTTGTGGACATTGTAATCTCTTCTATAAACATAATAAATAGAATTTTTTATCTTTCCATGTTTTAGAGGGAAACTAATAATTTGCGCTGTGTCATGATCAGAGAGATAGAGGGGGAGCACCGTAGCAGTCGCATCAGAAATATTACTTAATATGTGGTCAATACAAGAGTACTTACGGGTAGCTTGGTTAATATGAATTTTTAAGTTGTAGTTTTTAGCTAAATCTTGAAATTCGTTTGTGATTTTATTTTTATGTAGGGTGTTTATGTTAAAATCTCCTGTTAAAACTATACGATACGTTGATGATTTGTATTTTTTTGAAAGATCATGTAATAAATTATTTAGCTTAGATAAGAATTGGTTGGGATCGGACTGAGGAGTTCTGTATATGCATATTATCAATAGTTTTTCATTTGGTAGTTCAATGCCACACATTTCGAACGTGTTTACTGTTGCATATTTTTTAATATTCAGTAATTCTGTGAAAATTAAGCCCTTTTTTACAAAAATACAAGTACCGCCGCGGTTCTTTTCTCTACTGAAATTGGTTGCCATTTCGTAGCTAGATAATTTGAGGTAATTTTCATGGCCTTTTTTGATAAAAGTCTCAGAAAAACATAATACATGTAGGTTATTGTATGATAATTGTAGCTCCTGTAATGTTATTTCTAATAAATCTTGCTTAGATAGTATACCTGCAATGTTTTGGTGTATAATTCTAAATTGGTTAGGCGATGATGAATCAGATAATGAAGTTTTTTGTGCGAAAAAAAATATTTTCCGTCTTCTTTATCAAGGGGAAATAATATGGTATAGTTCCCTTATTTAAAGTTGCAATAGGACATGTAGTATAATTATTGTCATTATTTTGTGGTTTTACTTCTGTGCACGTTTTGAAATAAAACGGAATCGTTCCCTTCTTAGGCTCGTTGAATGTAGATAAAGTACTTGGTTTGCTACCTATCAGACGTTTTTTTATTTTGACAGGATCCAAAAATGTTGTATTATAATATTCACAATCTATAAAGTAATTAATTGTTTTACAAATGTTAGACAACTTGAAAAGCTTACAATTCATGAAATGGCAATTTTTATAATATTGACAAACATTTTTAATCCGATAATTTAGTTCGTAAACATCTAAATTGTAGTTATGTTGTACATTTAATATAATTATAGTTTTGTCATAAAATTTGTTGAGTAAGATTTTTAGTTGTGATAATACGTATTGTATGTTATTGTCATTTTCACCCAAACATATCACAAGTTTGTCGTCCACTCGCAAGTTAAGATTAATGCAAGATTTTATTATTGCATCGCTGCGTGCATTTGGCATGGTATGAGCAAGGACCCCATAGTTATCATATTGTGTAGCCTCTCTCGAATGTATAAGGGCAGCAGCTAGCCCGACGCATTGTTGAGTACCGAAGATCATAATTCTTTTGCAATCTGGGCGTTGATGTTCCCTTAAGCTAGATTTCGTTATACAAACTGAAGATATGGAATTGTTTTCAGATTTTAATGTGGTCAGAGCCTGTATTTGTATGTTAAGTGCGTTTATTTTTTGTTCTGCGACTTGCAATTCATTATTTAGAATAGTGATTTTGTTTTGCAGGTCCAAGACTTGTTTTATGTTAGTATGAACGTTTGGGGTGTTTCCAGGTGTCGAGGGTGTGGAGCATACATTTTGAAAGATGAGAGAACGCCTTTTCTTTTTGTTGATATCTATAGGGTTATTTTCTATGATAGTAGTAGAGGAGCATAGCGATTTCAGTATTTTATTTTCAGCAGTCAATTTTCTTACTTGTGTTTGTAAATTATTATTTTCTAATATTATATTTTCCAGCTCATTTTCAGTACTCTTCAGTTTTCCGATTAATTGGTCTATTGTGTCTTGCATTTCCGATGCTGAAATGTCAATGGTGGTGCCATCTACACTTTTTGATAGCTTATTTGGTGAAAAATCAGCTTCATATGAGGTTTCGCAATCTGTTAATATATGCGAATCGTCAATAGGAGGCGACAGCTTCTTTTTTCCGGAACACAATTCGGGCGTTCTGACGGGCTGTGATTGTTTTTTTCTCATTGTTATATTTGTAACATCAGTTATATCTATGTTGGCTTTAATATTTTTTTTCTTAGTGCATGATCTGCAGCGCCATTTCTTTTTGGACTCTTGACTCATTAAGCGATATGTTTGTTCAGGATACCCATCGCAGTCGGGTTCGAATCTATTACTGCAAACCGAGCACAATGCTGTACTTTTAATGTCAACAGTATTTTTGCATTTAAAGCACACTACTGGTGTTGACATCTTACGGCAGTTTCGTGAACCATTCGTAGTCGGTTGCTGTGTGGACATTTTAGTGTTTTTTCACTAGATGGTGTAATTGTTCCGATCAATATATTCTTGCTATACGTCAATAGATGTCACTGTTTGTTGATTTATAGATAATTGAGGAATTTTAAATAAAAGTAACTTCTATATTGAGAAACTATTTCAAATAAATTTATGATCCATTAATTGTATTTAATTTCAGTAACAAAGTGGAGATGTATATAATGTTTTGCCAGTAATCAGTTCACTTCACCGTAATCACTTAATTATTGTAGGTAGTTTGCACACTGAGTTCATAGCTTAATGCACAGTTACTTTTTTCTCCTATTTTTAGCCAGATCTTACGCGTACTTCACTATCACTCGTTATTTGGTTCTTAAGCATTACATTAAACACCTTTTTATTTACGAATAAGTTTATAAGTAATTTAAAAAAAAAAAATTTAGTACAGAGCTATTTGTTTATTCGAGCACAGTAGCGCCCTCCCTCAAGTTATTTCATTGGAAAGCGAAAGTATATAATTTCACATATTATGTTACTTAATTATCATCTTTATAATAATTTTGTATAGCAGATTTATTGTTAACCTTATAATTGCCCTGTTATTAGTCCAACAGTCAGAGCCACCACAGAAACATACAACTTAGAAATGCTTAGAAATGGCTAGCTCACTACTGACATTACTAACACACTCAACTTGCCTTTGCGCAATGTCAAGTTAACTAGTGTTGCAGTTTCCGTAAAAACCCGCACCTCTTACCATCAGCAGTTCTAACGTTAAAAAATATACAGAACATCTCGGGTAGCCGAGGTCGCTGAAAGCTGAGCTGGCAGTAGCTACGCCAGACCACAACGCAAAATAGGCGCACACTTTACGTCGAGGTACGGAAAACCAAGCCCTCTACAATCTACTCCATCCTCACCGGAGGATTTTTCGGTTTCAGTTTTACGGCCATCCCGATTTCGCCTGAATATTTTTTGAGCAGCATGTCCGGAAAATCTACGGCTTCAACCACGCGGTTTGTCTTTGTCATGTCGTAAGCTTCGTCAGGTGACTCCAGGTGCTAAGTAAATATTTTAGACCCTCGATTTTGCTCTATCGCTTCTTTAATGAGGTTGTATTGGCGCTACGAAGGTGTAATAGAGTATCATTTTTGCAATGTGCTAGTATAGGTCAGACCTTTTTGGAATTATGGTACTTTTTTTTCCATGAGCTGTAGTTTCGTCCGACCGAAACCTAACCTTCGGTCCCCCAGTTCTCTACAGACGTCCGTGCGATCAACACCGGTCTAGGAACTGTTTTACCACTCGTTGTATTATTTTTACATTTCGTAACATTTACCGAAATATATAATACATCACGGTAATCTGATCCCAAACTAAGCCGAGCTTATACTATGGAAATCCGAAAACTGGTAACTACATATAATACATTTCTTCTGTAAATACATACTTAAATAAAGTTACTTAATTACACCCAGACTCAAGACAAACAGACATGTTCATCACACAAATGTCTGACAAGGGCGGCGTGAAAAGCAAGTATCTTACCGACCATGAGTACAATTTGGTTGGTCTAGTCAATTCTTGTTAAACCAGCCGCGTTGAATAAAGCGATACCATCGGAGCCAGTTTTCTTAGAAGGAACATGATCATGAAAATGTTAAATCTGGCTTGTCAGGACCTCTTCTGGTTGTTTTTTTTATTTTTAAACGTTTCCGATAACTTTGTTGTACACGATACAGTTGTGCGGCACTCGTTGGAGAAGTTAGGGGCTCCTTGTCCGTCGCGACACGTTTCAAGTTCGTAACAGGTAGCGTGACCATTCGTGACATGTCAGAGAAACTACTTGTTTCTTTAGTTGCTTGTTTATGTTTAGTGTGATGTTGTTTTGTTCTATGTGGAACTTGAGATCTCCATGGATATCTTAATTCATCAACATAGACAAGTCTTCCATCAAATGAGTTTGGTTCAATTGTCATTGAGTGTGAACTTATGTCTCTATATGATGCTCTATGTGATTGCTGGTGAGGGCCAATGATTGTCTGTTGTGTGCTCGATACGTTATTCTGAGGAAGAGTCTCACTCAGTAACGTTTGTTCATCGCGCGCGTCTGTTCTACCGTAACGCCGTAACGGTTTATCAATAAACGTGCCCTGTTCACACTCTTGCGTGCTCTGTGGATCATTAACAGTCGGGTTTTGTTCATCACTCGATCCTGTACCGCGTGTGTCATCAGAAGGTACATTTATCTCTTGTTCGCCCACCACTTCGACGATTTGACCGTCTATTAACTGAAAAATCCGTCCGTCAGCCAGCTGTAAAGCTTCGCCTTCACACAATTCTATAGATTGTACTTCACTCGTATCAGTCATTTGGTCCATGTCCTCAGTGACCTGTGGAATCTGTGGTTTCTTTTTAATAGCCTGTCTTTCGTCTACAATGTAATCAACTGCCTCACTGGTCTTATCAATCTCTTGTTGGAATGTATTATTAACATTATAGTCATTCAAATCTAAATCTTCAATATCATCCATTTTACATTCACCATCTAGCAACATTTCCTGGTTTTCTTCATTCTCTGGTTCATTTGTATTAGTTTCGTTTGCTATCGTTGTTTCATCAGTAACAATTTGTTTCCTAGCATTGGCCATAATATCCTCTAAAACTCTCTTAGAAGGCAGCACGAAGTATTTAGATAGCAGCGAGTAGCACGCTGGGCTCGCCTTGTAGATAGACAGAGCGATGATCCTGCCCGGCAGGGAGTACCTTCGACCTCTTATTTTCTTCTTTGATTGAAATTGCATTTCAAACAACGCTTTAGCAGGTGCACTCATGTTGGCTGTAAGTTTATCAAACATCGCCTTTTTGTCGTTCCTAGTACGTTTCAACCATGTCAAGCGCTTCTCCAATAATTTGTTTTGTTTCCTTAGTGTGTGCAATTCTTTACGAAGCTTCAAATTTTCCTTTTTGGATTGCTCCAGCTCCGTGCGCAGCCGCTTCAGAGCTAAAATTTTAAAACGAGGGTATTATCACATGATACTTACTAATAAATTAACTAGTCAGCCAATGGAAATTTAATTTACAAAACACTACCAAAAGCACTAGCAGGATAAAACCTATAAGATTAATTGTGTCGAAAATGTACTCAGTATTTACGAGTTCAACTGTTATTTGCTGTAGTCATATTATCATTCTATAAAGTAAACAGTTACCTATATCATGAGGAGGCAGGTTCGAGAGAGACGCAGTACTGTCGCTTTGTGGTAGTTGTGCGGTGGGGTGCACGACCTGCTTCTGGTTATCTGCAATATTTACAACTTGTTTAGTTCACTCTGAGTCTCGTGTGTGGTGCATGTTACCACTGCAGATATAGGTGGACTCGTAGCAGTAGATATAAGTACATTACAGTTAGAATATATATACAGTAGGTCATAGAGCAGACGTGGTGACGAAGGTCGCGGGTTCCATTACAAACATACAAATTAAACAAAGAACACGTGGCATTAGCGTCAGATTAACTTCAATTGTGTTACTAGTTAAGCAGTTCTTTGCACTCGCGCGTTTCGATCAATCATCACGGAATGATCGTAAGTCCTATAGTTGTATGTGTGAACTAATCGGTGAAGGACATCATACTCACTTGGATCAACTTCTCGTAGTATTATTTTGCGTCGCATATTAAGGCATGAGAGCAATGCTTTAGGGAGTGAAGTGATGGCTTGATTTCGTGGAGCGATGTTGACAGCATCGCTTGTAGTTAATATACCCTTTAATATCGGTGGAACTGGATTAGCATCTGAAACAAATCACAAGATAACCGTTAACATAATTCAACATAAGATTAATTCTACGATCTGGTCATAACATAATAAAAATCGTTAATTTTTGCTCATTTTGTTAACATAATATAAATATTATAACGTGGTTATAGAGTGGTAATTTTACTTGTTTGGTTCAGACAGCTTGCTTAGCTAAGTGGTATCATGTTAATTCGCCGAACAATGTTCATCTGACTCGCCCAATAACCAAGTGTTAAGTATTTATGTTTTATTAAAAAGACCATTTTATTTATATTTTAAAACCCAAATCTAGTCCCACGGTTTAAAAATCAAGACAGAGACAGTTATTATATCCAGTGTGTGCACCTTTATAGTTTCTGCTAAACAATATTGTAGTATTTCACAAACACATAATAAGTCTTGGACGGCATTTGTACTAAATACTTACTCTACTTAATACGCTCTATCTATACTCACTTTTGTTCATATCTCCAGGTTTACCAGCAAATGGAAAGACTATGACTTTTTCTTCGTTAGTGTCATCATAGACCCGCTCCTCTAAACAGTACATCTCTGTGTCAGAGTCCTCGTGTTCCAACTTCACCTCTAGAGCTAGAGGATCTCTCTCCTCGGGAGGCGAGGATTGTAAGGGTTTGTGCTCAGGAGTCGTTGAAGCCTCATACACCTGCGAAGTTAATTCTGAAATAGATGATGATAGACCTATAGTAATGGTTATAGCCGTGTTCCCACATGTCTGAGGTGACAACCCAAGTAACACAGGCACAGGTAATATCATACCTCCGACCATGACTGGAAGATTGCTTAGAAAGGTAGTAACATTATTTTTCAAAACCACAACCTCGACAGTTAGACATTAAGTAGACGAATACCACTTACACCAACGAGGCAGTCGAAACTGATATATTAAGGCTATATTATAGGGTTATATCAAGCCCAACCAAAAACCAGCAGTACCTATATATGTGTTAACGTTGTGGCGTTACTATGGTGTCTGATATTGCTTTACCAGCAATATAAGACACCATAGCCTCTCAGAAAAGATTGTGGTATAACAAATAAGGTTACATTTTTCATGGTGATTAAGTTAAGCTTTCAAAAAACTCAAGTTTCTTCAGATTAATCGGATGAAATCCCAGAACACCACTAATGACTTAGGAAATAAAATTTTTACCTGGACTAAGTGGTCTTTTCCCTGTAGATGATGCTGACTTGTAGTAATTATGTTCATCAAATATTGAGGATCGATTAGCTTCTGAAAATGAGTAATTGTTATTTATATTTTGATGGAAAATATTTTATAACAATAAACCCCGCATAAAAATTAATAGTGTGTGCGCGCGTGTGTGTGCGTGCGCGTGTGTGTGCATGCGCCTGTGTGTGTGGGCGTGCGCGTGTGTGCGTGCGCGTGTGTGTGTGCGTGCGTGTGTGCGTGCGTGTGTGCGTGCGTGTGTGCGTGCGCGTGTGTTTCTGCGTGCGCGTGTGCGTGTGCGCCTAGGGGATGAGTAAGATGAGTTTTCGTTGATATTCATCGGATTCAGACGAAATTCAGCACAGATATAGATTAAAGTCTGGGACAGCACATAGGCTACTTTATATCCTAATCACTCGCGGGCGAAACCTCGGACCTGATGCATGAGCAGCAGTGGCGTAGCGGTACGGGCCTCGCCTTAGAAATATACATTCGTTCTAATTATTATTATTATTAATCCCAGTTGTGCTTACACATTTTTGCATGAATTGTTTCATCGTACGTACGTACTATTACGGTTGACGATAGAAGTTTCAGGCGGAAGCAGTACTAGCTTCCGCCTAAAACTAACAATAATACATACCTATATTAGACGACCTCGGTTGTCGAGCGGTGTAAGCCGTCCGATTGGGCTATACTGTGCCCGGGAGGTCGCGGGTTCGATTCCCGCTACGGACAATATTTGTGTAACAACAAAAACTTGTTTCGGTGTCTGGTTAGTTGAGGGACTACCTTCCGTGTTTCGGAGAGCACGTTAAGTCGTCGGTCCCGGTTGTCATTGAACATACAATAATCGATCGTTACATGAAGTCAGAAGCCAATATAATCTGACACCTGGTCTAACCATCTCGGCTACTGGTTCCTTACAGGTGTCGAGGTCTGATGGCAGTCGCTCGTGTAATTGTGGTAGCTAGCCGCATCAGGTTAGACTGGGAGCCGACCCCATTAGAAATAGGAAAAGGCATGGGGACTGATGATGAATACATACCTATATTAAGATTTTCATGTTTTTCGACATGCAGTGGAAATTCAGCCAATATCTCATCGTTTAATGGGGGATTTGTTAAGTTTATAGATGGGACAGCAGTTCTTTTTAGTTGGGTATTCTTTTTGTTAAAATCTTTGGCCTTGAAATGTTTTCTACATAAGTGTCTAAGCATATGCAGCTTTTCTATGGGAACATATGCTAAGTCTTCCTTTCCAACTACCTTAACCCATAGTTTACATCTGTAAAAAAAAAGTATTAGATAAGATAAGAAAAGGGCGGCGACATCGGTGGTGGAGCGGTGTAAGCAGTCCGATTGTGCTATACTTCAAAATCAATTAAACTTCAAAATCTAATTAATTGATTTTTGATTTTTATATTAGGACACCCCAAATCGATATTGTGGATTTAAACAATATTTATTTATTACAATACTTATCCATAACATAACTCACTGTCTGAATGTAAGTACTCTACAATTATCTAACAAGGTGACGTTTTTTGGCTTGAGACCATTTGTCAACGACAAAGTAAGGCAATCTTATTAAACATTAAAACAATTTCATTTAGGGTAGATGTACGAACCAGGAGAAGATTTCGGAAGGATTAAATTTTTAAGTTAGCGTTTAAGTTTATAAATTCAGCTAGAATAGAATTTATATGAGGGTTGTTATAGGATAGAAGTAGGTAAGGAGACAGGAATAGACACCAAACTAAAACAAAAAATGAAAAGAAAAATAATGATAAAGTCATTTAGTAAAAAAAATAATCTTTATATATAAAAATGAAACCCTATTTACCTTGGTCATGCCATCACAAGTGAACGGCTGGACCGATTTCACTAATTATTTTTTTAGAATATTCCTTGAAGTATGAGGATGGTACTTACACAGAGAAAAATTAAAAAAAAAAACAATCTCCTCGGCCCGACGAATTTTTATGGAATCTTTTATGTATCAATATTCGATAGGTCTGAGAATCGGTCGTAATTTATTTTCGGACCCGGTACGTGGCACTGCTTTACCGGGCAGGACAACGTCTGCGGGGACTGAATAGGTCCAACGTTAAAGCCCATTACACTCTCATTAGACTTAAAATAAATTTGGTTCCAACTCTCACATTTCTTTGGGAATGTTCACAAAATCCATAATATGATATCAAAGAATTCCGAGGCAGTGGCACTCAGAGCACACGGACATTCTTTTTATTTTGTTGCCTCACATGTGTATATGCTGGTTTAGCATTATAATCAGTAGTAACATTACGGGAAATGACGGGTATTGTAACCCCGGGATACCCAGGAAATCGATTGAAATAGAACAAAATAACAAAACAACGACAAATTAATTAAGTATGATTTACCTTTCCTCGTCCAATGGAAATTTCGCCATAAATAATCGTTTTTCAAATCCATTTCGCCCAGACTTTACTCCGCATATTTCGCAACGTTTATAGTGCATATTACTCTTAAAAGTGATTTATTCATAAAATTAAATTATTTTCGTAATTTTCGTTCTCCTACACAGACTGCTGCTAGCTAAGAGAACTAGAGCTTTGCTCCAGAGACTGATAAACCGGTGAATTTCCGGAGATTTCCGATTTAGCGAGTAACCGGTTTTTTTTATTATTATCCGAATATTTAAGAATCAAACGAACTTACCTAGTGAAGTTTGATGTCTAATTATACGAGTGTCTTGACCGAAGATGATTACAGTTTACATGCAGCAGCACGCGAAATGATGCTGTCCTTATCACACTTTTAAAGTTACAAAGAACTTTTGAATTAATTAAATAATTTAAAAGAAAATTAGATATTAAAGAGTATGTTTACTGACTCGTTGCGTTCGCCAGATCGCGACAGTGCGCTTCGACCTCCATTATTTAGAGTAGATATATATATGTATATTTTTTTTTTTTTGGGTATGGGTTGGGTGGGAGTGTCATCATCTTCGGTCAAGACACTCGTATAATTAGACATCAAACTTCACTAGGTAAGTTCGTTTGATTCTTAATTATACTTCGTATCTCTCCCGAAGATGATTACAGTTTACATGCAGATGTTAAGAGCATCAGAAGAAAAAAAAAAATAGTAACACATAACAGTGAAATAAAATATATTAGGTAACGATCAAATCGTAGATGCTATAATAGATTAAGTTCAAAAATAATTTCAAAGAATACTTATAATATCTATAATATATAGCAATCTTGTCTTTAATGAAGCAATGATACTAATTATAAATATATAAATTGAGCATTATCAATAAATTATAGTTTAAAAAAAAAAGAACTAAATAGCCATGCTTTTATAGCTAATCGAACTAAAAGTAGAAAATAATTTTTAATTACAAAGAGTTTCTATTTCAGTCGTAAAAGATCGAACAATCAATCATAACTAATTACTTCAAAATAAAATTATAACAATTTTTAAATTATTAGGAGAATAATTCAATTCAGAGTAAAAAACTTGGGGTGCATTTTACTATATTTTCATAACTTTTTACTATGTTTTCATAACTCTCGCACGTAGATAGTCAAGCACCCCATAGACAAAGCATAGCAAGACTCAAGACATGGTCTATGCCGCTAAACTAATAAATAGAGATTCTTCATTGACGGTATTTTTATATATTTATATGGTACCAAGCTAAGTAGAGCTTGTGTTATGGAAACCAGATAACTGGTCTAAACTATATTTATACTATTTTATTTTGTAAATATAGATATTTACACCCAGACTCGATACAAACAGACATGTTCATCACACAAATGTTTGTCCCGGGCGGAAAGTAAACCCACGACCTGCGGCAAGCATCCCACAGACCACGCCACCACCGGCGTGTCCGATATGTTTAAATGTGCTTATAATAATATGTAGTGTTAAAACTGGACAAACGCTAGGGTTTTCTTTAATATATGGTAGTTTAATCAGGGGATAATAGCATCCGGGACTTGAGGTTTCTACTTTGATTATGATTTTCTCTGAGTCGAATGTCATATTTATATTTTTTATTTTGATTAGACTTAAGGTTTGCATTCTTTGTGCCCATGTTAAGGCAAGTAGGTGACAGTATTGAAAGATAACTCTTTTAAAGATAATTCAATCATTTGGAAAATAATTTAATAAATAATTGAGTACTAATTTGGGGTCCCCGGTGGTATCATATTTTAGGACAGGGGGATTCATACGGTAAACTGCTTTGAAAAATCTATTTATAGAATCATTACAGGTAATTTCCTGTCCTAACAAAATGCTGAGCGATAGCTTTTAGGTGAGCCGTAAATTGCACCTGAATTAAAGTGTTCTGATAAGAATTCTATTTCTACAGTACAATCACCCTGGTTTTAGCGAGCTATTATATTGGCATAGGGTGTTATAAGAAAACGATGCCTCGGGGATTCCACGTCTTAGAAGTGACTCTCTCATAATCTCCCCATGCATACAGGGGATACACGTCCCTGAAAGGGGAAACAGCAAAAAATTACTAGGCCCGAAAAATAACACTTCTGGCACTAGAAGATGAGTTTGACCAAATAGGTTACCAGGGTTGCGTTGGCCAGTGTGGTCTAGTTTTTATTAAAATTTTGTGTAATACTTTAAGGATTCTTTTTTTTTTTTTTTTTTAACTAAATGGAAACGTTGATTTTTGAATTTCGGTCTAATTTCACATTTGTATTTTTAAATGCTTACAAATAAGTTTAACTCAGGCGAGCCGAACTCGCGAATGATTGTGCGAATGCGTAATCGTAATCAGCAACTGCCATTCGGCGTCTATGTTGGCTATTTATTGCGATTTGAAGTCTGCTACTGCGTTCTTAAACATGATGTGGAGCAAAAAATAATTAAGTTGAGTTTTTCACATGATTGCCATAAGTCACGTGCAATTTTGTAGTGCGTGAACTGAATCCTACCCATTTTTTTAATGTACACAATAGCTGTTGTATTTAATCTGAGCAGGATACTGCAAGTTTTTAAGTGCTAGACTTTATCTTTAACTCGTAGAACTCCGTTAATCGTTCAAGGGTAGTTAATGTTTTATATGTAACTACGTTTGTGAGCTGTCCTAGTGTCCGTGCGCGGTTTGGTTATTTTAAGCTATTCCCTAAACTATTGTTGAAACAGAACTATGCATATATTTCAAGACAGCTGTCATTTTAATTAAAGTGGCCAATAAAAACACACAGTGACTATATGATGTCTTCACCAAACAAAATCATTTTTAGTACCAATAGCCTGGAAGGGTTATATATTTATTATATGGAGTAGCGTAATGCGAGAAATTTTGTCTTTCGAATTGCTTGGTGTATGACCAGCCATTGGGGGACAGCTGACAACAATAATGCTATGTATCTAGAAAATTCTCTAATTTAACATTTTTTGGTATGTAATTTTTTTTTTTCTGTAAATATTTAATATAATAGAAACGATTTTTCTTGTAAATATAGTCGGATTCGAATCCTTATGAGCGTAAATAATAGTATAAGACCGGCTGCAATAATTTTACGAACACGTATGTAGCGGTATATAGTCCAAGAGGTGAGACATTAAATTCGAACAATTGTTAGTGAAATCGTTCCAACTTTAGGGCAAGACTGAGGTAAATCCTGTCATATTTAGCTATGGGCAATATAAAATAAGCTTCCTTTAATCGAACGTTGCCTTAAAAGCGTTACGACGTAATTTGAACGCTGTATGATACCTAATCTTCCATTTAGAAGTGATTGACGGCAGGGAATTTATTTAAATGTCTTAAATTTAGTATAAACCGCCTGTTTTTTATTTGGTTTATTAGGGACAGTAAAGTTGGGTGAAATAATTTGTTATGCGTATAAGAAACAAACCCAGATTCCAATAATTCTGAAATGCACTCATCTACTATGATAATAATAATAATTTTATTTATTAAAGAAATATTGGTAATTTCTTTAGTAGAAAGATGTTTAGTAGAATAACTTGTTTGATACGGTTTAGTGTGAAATCATATAGGTAGCTTATAGCTAATTTGTTTTGAAGCCATTCGTGAAACATAAGATTAAAGTCCGCCATCTACAGGTATGTTACTGTTGTGATGAAGGGAAGGCGTATGAATCATCGTCGCCGATGTTGTTGCGCGTTGGCTATCTGCGAGCGCATGGCAGGCGCGCGGCAATAGTCCCGCGGCGGCGGCGCAAGCGGTGGCAGCGGCGGCGGGCGCCGAGTCGTTGGGGTACACACGCTCGCGGCTTGGCGGCCGGTGCTCGCGGTGCCCCCCCCCATGCGTTTAATTAAAGCTCCAAATGGCAAGAAATATTAGGCTGTTTACTCTGCTGAGTTCTGCGACAGGCGAAGATATAGCCCTATTTGATTATAAGTAATCTGATAAATTGCAACCGAATAAATTGTCGTGCAATATACGTTTTTTATTATTTCTCGCTTTTGTTTACTCAAAGAGTTTATAATAGTAAAACGTCTTGAAAGAGATTCCCTGTAATGTGTGTCGCTTCAAGCGCCCTGCGTCAGTTACATAATGATATCTTGTGGGACAATCTCAGTCTTTGATAAAGCTAAGTTTAGTGCTTTGCCAGTTGCTGAAATACAGCTAGGTTTTGTTCCTGCTCGCTGTAGGAATCTCTCCTAACATTGTTTTCAAAAAGCGGGGACTATATAATAGTGGCACTTTCAGGGTGCAATTTTTAGCATTTACTGCTTCAAAAGATCGCGTCTGTAATGACGTAGGTTGTAGCTATAAAATAAGCAAGCGAGCTGCATAAGGGTTGATAAGACTGACCGTAAATGCATAAACTCGGTCGGTGGTCATAGTATCCACACACGATATACGTCGGGATAGCCCAATGATTGAAATCATTTTATGACAAATTCTGTACATCCACACACGGTATACGTCGGGATAAAACATTAATTAACATCATTTATGACGTAATAAAAGAAAGGGTCCACACACGGTTTACGTCGGGATTCTATATAATTTTAAAAAAATTATTGTGAACATAGATTCAGTATGTAATAAACTGATTTGTGAATAATTTGTTCAATTTGGCGGTAAATGAAAATAAAACTCGGATGCTATTTGCGCATAAATGCCGCTTAATAATAATTAAAAGATTACGTACCGTTTGGTTCGGGATCACTGGTTATGTCGAGAGCCGGTTCACTAGAATGCGCGGGAAACAACGATGGCGCGTTATCATTGATGGATGACGAAGATCTCCTACGCTTTTTTATATAGCTTTTTACTTTTTTGAAACACTTTTTAACTATATTTAATCAGGCTACTTCCTTTTTCCCATTTCAAATAGATATTTTTGAGAACGAAATATGTTCCGTGTGACTCGGACAACACAAAATCACGTAATGGAGGTCGAAGCGCACTGTCGCGATCTGGCGAACGCAACGAGTCAGTAAACATACTCTTTAATATCTAATTTTCTTTTAAATTATTTAATTAATTCAAAAGTTCTTTGTAACTTTAAAAGTGTGATAAGGACAGCATCATCTCGCGTGCTGCTGCATGTAAACTGTAATCATCTTCGGGAGAGATACGAAGTATAATTATTACCTAAGTTAAAATACATACCTTTACTTCTCAAGTATATTTAAAACATTGCTGTTTTACATTTTAAGTTTTTAGGTACAGTGCACAGGTACAGATATAGTGCACTGTTACCAGGTGCCGTAGAAATGATGATTTTTTTTAAGCCAAACCCAATGGTTGTTAGATTAAATGAACTACTTATTGATGTTAGTTAGTATAACTTTTAGTTCATAGCATTGATTTTTTGATAAATTGATATTATTTTTAGTTATTAGATTATTAGAGGCAGATTATTTTGTATCTTTAATTTTTTAAATAAAGTATTTAATATTTTTATTTACTTTTATTATATTAAAGATTTATTACAAATCTCCGGCTTAATCGGAGAATATCCGAAGATTATGTGTAACCGGAGAAAAATATCCGGATACTAAAATCGTGTTCGGTGCAAAGCCGAACCTATATAGGCGCAGGCGTATGGCAAAGAGTTAAAAATTGTGCGGATCACACCTCTAGAAATACAAAATGACTGTTGAGTCTGTACGATATGTCAATCTTAGTTGTCAATGAAGTTTAGAAAAATGACAGTTACTCCTCTCCCACTTCCTTCTTCACCCCCGTTAGAGCATTAACCATTAATTAACCGTCGCGCGTCGATATGAAGTAGAATGACTATCATGACATGACATGACTTATCATTATATTGATATTTAAACTTTAACAAATAGCAGCAGCAGAACTCACCAGTTTTAATCCAATGGAAACTGCGAAAATAGCAAATTATCGCCTTTATGATCTCGCTCTTTCGCACCACATATTTCACAAATTCTGTGGCAGCCTTTTCCTCCCTTAATGATAAACGAGTAAAAAAGTTTATACTATGCGTTTTTATGCTCTTTGGTTTATTTATACGACGAGAACTAGTGATGTAATAACGGCTGATTTGAAATAACAAACCACACTGTTATGTTATTTTCTAACAGCTGTTAATGAAATAATGAATTTAAGCAGGCCTGACTGGCAACCTGGCGACGGCACACTTTCTCTCGCTCATACATTTGCGAAGTCACTAGTCGCGTCTCGCTCCGCAGATACATACGAAACGGCAACAATGCATCGCAGGACGGGCGGAAAAGCGGCGAATTGTTTACAGCAACAGTAGTCGGCAATGAACAGGATAACGGTATGGCCTGTTTTTCAATAATGATTTTTTCATTACGTGTAAATAATTAATTGTATTATCTGCTGTTGTAATAATGACCATTACTACAAACGAAATAGCAATATTGCGGCAAGCGGCGAATTGTCTATAGCAACAGCAGACGGCAAATAACTGGATAACAGTTTGGCCTGTTTTTTAATAATGATTTTTCATTACGGGAAAATAATTCAATAATTACTATCTCAAAGATTCTCAGAGATCTGTCAAAGATTATTGATTGGAGTTACGACTAAAAAAACTAAACATTTGGTTCTTGTTATGGTGCATCACTGTGTTGTTGTGATTGTGTTATGTTTTGATTCTCAGAAAGGAGAGGTCAAAAGTGGGATAGAATTTTGAACAGCAATGTGATATACCTCATTGGAAAGGTTATTTAATAAGCTGTTAGAATTTAACTAAACACGAATTTTAAGAACACCCATTTTTGTAAAAATCTAAAAAATGTAATAGAAAAACAAAACGCACATTACCTTTAAACATCCGTTTCCTAAGCAGTATAAATATTGCAATCACGTCAATAATCGCATTCTATTAGAGTACTTTTTTCTTGTAATATTATTCTAGCTGCAGTTTAATCTAATTATGACGAAAAATATTTGTTATCTTATTAGTGTAATAACAAAACGCGTGGAAAAAATATAATTACGGGAAACGTCATAATGTCATTGTCATTGATCAGTTTGATTGACAGCGTCGCAATAATTTTGATTTTTTTGGTAGCTCAATTGTCATTTGACCATGGGGTTGCCAATTGCAATAATCATAATATTGCATTAAGGATTCTTATTTTCAATTTCAATTTTTTAAAAAACAGGGGGGTGTAAAATTATTTTAAATACACCAAAAAATTTAATTAATTATGATCTATTAACCTATGTAACTCAGATTGCTGTTCAAATTTACAATTATTTTAATCCCAGGCTCTATACATTTTTTAAACGTCTCCTTCAGTGGGTGGTCACTGCTATACATTGAACGTAACCGTTTTTCTTGAACCATGGTCTGTTGAGGGGTAGTGCTAGACGTGGTTCATTTTATATTGGTACGTTGACCTTTCAATTGCCAACTTTACAAAATCATAGATTGGTATTATAAAATGTTGGTATACCTGGCAAAATAAAATAATAATATGGCGTCAATAACAAACTTATACCGGCCGTTTTTGAACGTGTTCCCTTATTTCTGTGGTTATTTTACAGTTACTACTGATTTGTGAAAGAGATTTCGTTATTATCGTGGTGTTGAGACCTTCTGCAATTTCGCGTGAAGAATCCGCCTGTCAGTGTTACAGTTGTGTACTTGTTATATACTGTTGATTATTTTGCTGATGAATATGGCCAGCAAACCAACTCAAAAGTGTCAAATATGTGGGAACAGGAGAACAGCGACTATCAGATAGTAAAGCTAGTTATTTACTTTCCGAACAAATAGATTCTATTCTAGAACAAATACTCTCTTCTATTTGTTGTGAAAGTACAAACCTTTGGTTTTCATTTGGAAAGGGACAGTTTTCCCATATATTGCGAAGTAGGTATACCATTGTTTAGATTTCCAAATAAATAAATAATTAAATGCTAAGCGTCTTTTTTTTTACACCGATAAAAGTAAAGTTCATCTAATAAGTAGATCCTAAGCTGGCCCTACCCTACCCTGGTAAGGAGTATCGATATCGATATTTTCGTTTTAATGTAACAATAGTATCGATATTTTATAGTACACCTCTAAGCTGTCAGCGTTTATCTACGGAAAGTTGGCAGCAGCCCTATTTACTTTGCAATGTTGGTTGAAAAACTCTGCACGAATTCAGCTCTATGACATGTTCTAAGTGCCGTCTCTTAAAACGTAGTGATTATATGCTCAGTGGTCTCCTTTATCTGAATTATTATGTGTGATTGATTTTCTTAGTTTCTTTGGTTGATTTGAGTGCGTTGACTGGTCAACGCAGTCATTTTATTTCATTTCATTTTATTTTATTTTAAAATTCATCTGCCGCACAGAGTTCCACTTTTATCAGCTGTTATTGCCCTAACATGTCAAAGAGGTGTTGTGTAGGCGGCTGTAATGCCACTAGCAGCACAAACAGATTGTTTTGTATACCAGCAAATGATAATTTAAGGAATTTGTGGATGTCGTTTTTGGTGCCTACAAATCCAATTTTACTTGGACTGTCTAAAGAACAGCTAGCTTGTCAACGTGTATGTAACAAACACTTTGATAGAAATCAGTTTGATTATGGTGGAGGTCGATTGAGATATTCTTATCCTTGTTTGTTTACGGAGAATGAAATAAAACATGGTGTACCACTTACTACTGATGGTAAGTTTATTTTATTTATTTTTCTTCACAAACAAATACAACTGCCTCAGCTGTCCAGCGTTAATAACCGCGAGATATCATATTAAATTCCCGAGTCTAATATTATAAATGCGAAAGTAACTGTCTGTCTGTCTGTTACGCTTTCACGCTTAAACCTCTCAACTGATTTTGATGAAAGCCGCTAGTCTAATTATAAGCACAGAATCTTAGTTCCAGCTCGAAGTTTGGAATTGTGCCTGATGAACGTCTTGCTATCATGTATGGGGTCTAAAACATAGCCATAAACATGAATAGAGGGTGATTTCCACCTCTGGTGTCTTCGTGTAATACAAATGTGAGCACTATGTTATGTTACAAATGCAATTGTTTCTTTAATTTATTTTATCACTAGCAGACCCCGCAGACATCGTCCTGCCCGGTATAGCAGTGCCAAGTACCGGGTCCGAAAATACCAAATATAGATATAAGATTTCATAAAAATCAGTTTTGGAATAGTTGTTTTTTAAGTTTTCTCTGCGTAAGAACCATCCTCGTACTTCAAGGAACATTCTAAAAAAAGAATTAGAGAAATTGGTTCAGCCGTTCTCGAAATATGCATTTACCAACACATTTTTCGATTCATTTTTATATTATAGATGGTTCATTTCAGATTTTAAATTCTAATGAGTCCTAAAGTCTGAAAGACTGAAATGTCGGGATACGAAATGTAAATTAAACTGCAATAAAATTAGTTATAAAGTTTAGAAATAACCACTCTGCAGTGTCCACTGTCCAGTGATAGACACTCTTATCTCACCTATTCTATATTTAGGCCTTGATCCACACACTGGTCAAGTTCAGGTTAGTGCGAGGCATGTATACAAAGTTTCTGTAATAGTAGCACTACTGAGTGGCACTACCAGAGTCATAGAAATTTTTTACTTTCTGTAACTACCAGTTATGCTATGGGAAAAATTGTATCTGATAAGTTACGGCACATCTCTTGATATTTGATTTTCCATAATATTATCGGGCTGCGAAAACAATTCAATATGTGTATTTCAGAGTATACAACTATAAATGAGCATAATTATTGCGTAGAACCAGAAGAAGAAAATGATGATAGGTCAGTAGAAGACGAACCAGCAATACTCACAGGCAGGCAAGGTAATCTATGTTACAATGAAATGCTGAAGCACATTACACTTACCCCCATATTCATAAATGTCTTATAAGCTCATTATAGCTAAAGTAGTTTTATAATTTGTTTGTCTGTCATCTTGACATTTATACTAGTAAGAAAGAGACAAAGTGCCTGGCGTGTTCGGGACTGACGTGATGATGTAGGATATGGATTTATGAGGACACGCTAGGCGTGAGTTGTCTCGGTATTTGTGAAAATCTACTCTAAACTAATATATTAGTATAGGAACTAAACATATCCGGCGAAAAGTAGGTGATATTGACCTCTTGCCTACACCTTCGGGTAATGCAGGCGTGAGGCTATGTTATATGTAGACTAAAAAAATTTAATAGGTCCTCAATTAGAATAAGACCTTGTGCTTTGTACCACAATATGTTTAATTTATAATTCTTGTTTGTAGATAATACTATTACAAATGAACATTTGTATTCACTCCCATGGGAATATCCGGGTATTTCAGAGTCGGAGAAAAAAGGTCAGTAAACAGGCTGTGTTTTTTAGGGTTCCGTACTAAAACAGGACCCTATTACTCAGTGTAGTATCCGCGTAATGTATCGAAAAATAATCTTGTAATTTACTCGCATACGTACGGTTACGTGCTCTTTTACTGACGGTTGAACAACGACTGCTTGCACCTTGTGATGTATGCGCTCGAGACGAGACAAAAATACATCACAACGTGTTGCTATTTTTTTTTAATGTAGCGAGTGTTGTACTCGGAATAACGCCGCCTTATACTTACAGAGGTGGCGGGCGGAGGGTTGCATTCCAGGCGAGTCTCAACTTATCGCGCACGGGTTGTAGAGTTAAAAGTCTAAAGCGCTAGAATCGGGGTCCTGGGTCCTGTGATCCTGTGCACAATCAGTCACCACTCATTCATGTCACTACATCACATTGAACTCTGGAACGTTAATTTCCACACAAGTTCTGATTGGTCTTTCACGCAGGTCGTGGATTCGATTCCCACCCAGGACAACATGCATGAACGAACAGATACGTCCGTTAGTCTTGTCTGGGTGTAAATATTAACCCCTTTATAAGCTACCTAAAATCCTTACTAATATTATAAATGCGAAAGTAGTTAAGTCTGTATCCGTCCCGGTATCACGCCAAAACTTCTAGATCGATTTGGATGAAGTTTGGTATGGAGATACTTGTTTGAAACCCGGGGAAGAACATAGGATAGTTTTATCCTACTGCGCATTAAGAGGTTCATGGTTTAGCGCGATAACCGAAATACGCGCGGGCTGAGCCGTGGTTGGAAAGCTAGTATATTGTTTATAGTTATTTTTTAATTCATCTTGATGAGACATATGACAAAATCCATTTTAACTGTACAGGTTCAGTCTCCATAGTACAAGATCAAGTTTGAATTTAGATGACTGGTCCCAGGATATTATGTTTAGCCATTACTTAATTTACAGCCCTTATTGGTGTGTCCAGTCACTCCAGTCCCTATGGGTGTGGGAAGGAAATACTAAAGACCACTCCTATACAAGTACCAGGGAAGTGGCAGTGTGGAAAATCAGAAAAGAAAACAGGTAGGACCACAAAAAAAGGCTATGCGCCACCGATAGGTAGGTACATGGTGGAATTTCCACGAGTACACACAGAGAGCTTTGTTTTTGCTTTTATTGTAACTGCCAAGTTGTGCAGCGTTCTTCGAAATTCAGGTTAGAAATCGGTTGGTGGTATAATACTGGATGTGTGTCTCTTGGCCAGCTTGCTCAGACATAGTCTCATCTATTTCAGAGTCAACATCGATGGTATGTGAGGCTCCACTACCTGCAACTCGTGCACCTGCGACTTCTACACCTGCAACACCAACTTCACCTTCTGAGCCCAAACCCTTACAGTTCTCGCCTCCCGAGGAGTTAAACCCTCTCGCTGTAGACCTGAAGCTGGAACCCGAGGACTCAGATACAGAGACGTATTGTACAGAGGAGCCGGTCTTCGAAAAGACTAACGAAGAACATGTCGCAACCCTTACTGACATACCTGGAGACATGACCAATACTGGTGAGTGAAGATTAAACTGTAGCATCCGCCCGCGGCTTTATCTAACTTTATTATGCCACAAATGTCACGTGACAATGGGGAATAACAGACATGTATAAAATGTACATCATCATCCAGCAGTCCACTGCTTGGACATAGGCCTCTCCCCATCAGCGCAATTTCATGTGACTTCGGCTTGTCCATTCCAGCTACTGTCGGCTATCATTCGCAGATCGTCACTTCATCTAGCGGGTGGGCTAAATGTACATTAATACGCAATTATTTTGCTGTCATCATCAGTTACATGTGTGTAGTAGGTAATAATAATAATAATATATTGGGACATTAACACACACAGTCATCTGATTCCAAACTAAGCAGAGCTTGTACTATGGAAACCAAATAACTGGTAATATACTACTTAAAATACTTTTCTTTTGTAAATACAAACTTAAATATAGATAATCACACCCAGACACAAGACAAACAGACATATATAAACAAATGTTTGTCTCGGGTGGGAATCGAACCCACGACCTGCGGCGTGAAAAACAAGTATCTTACCGATCACGCCACGGGCCCGTCAGGTATAGCTTTAATGTTTCTACTAGTGATGCGAATGCGAATGCTTAATGCGAATTCGTATAAATATCATAAGCATGCTAAATTATGAGACTTAGCAGCACACTAATTGTTACTGCTATGTTAATTGGTAATAATGAAGTATATGATTTTTATTAATAACGAATTAAAGAACTAACAATTTTTCACTCACGATGCCAATCAAGGTCACGTGAAACAGAGATATAGTACTTGGTTGTGTGTGACAGAGAGCGCACGCCGCCGCGGCCGGTGTAACAAATAAATCTACCGTGGGTAACTATTAACAAAGTCGGAACTACATTTTGTTGATTTTCGTTTTATTGCCCCTAAGGTCTTAAAATACCTATTCGAAATAATCGCTATTGTAGTTTTTTTAGAGTAAAACAGTCAGAAGTTCTTAGAGCGTCTCATTAAGCATAAAACTATTAGGCCGCACTGAAAAAAATAGCATGTTTGTAGTTCCGACATTGTTAATAGCTCAGGTTGGAGTATGCATGTGTTAGTTAGTTTGAATAAGAGAGAGATTAAAAATATATAGAATACCTATTTTAAACTATATAATGATAAAACAATTAATTCTGCCAAGACTTTCAACCAATAAAGAATACCTCTTTATTATTAAATTTGCAAATAGTTAATTAATAACCTTTTCAAATATAAATATCAAAGGAGCTATAAACCTTGGTTATGCAAATCGATAAGTAGCTACACTGTTAAGCCATCGTTTAAACGGTAACGCCCAGATTTGCCTACCTACCCCAGTAGTAAACTATTATGGGGACCTAGGGGATTCATTAAGTAAAACTAAGATAAAAGGTGGATTAGCCGTGCCACGACCACTCTACTTGGCGTCTCGTAAGTTGATCTACTGATTCGCCAGCGGACGTCTAACTCGCACGGGGTCCAGAGATATATTATATTAAATAGTAACAGTTAACTCAGACAAAGCACATAATACATTATTTTATAACATGACAATTAGTCCAGAATAATATGTAGGTATTAATTTAAGAATAGCAACAATTATTATATAAACTATACCCAAAATAGTATCATAGAAGAGAATATAACATAATATTAATATATCATCAAATAATTAATTAATCAAATAATTAATTAATTAATATAAAGTAATAATGGTTTTACTTAACTTCATAACAATACGGTGAACAGTTCGGAGCTCTGCACTGGTCTATGGCTGGATCGAGAAAGATCCAATGGCGCCAAACCTTCAGTTTATATAGTCGTGAACAAACAACTTTGACGTTTGCCAACCGTTACGTTTTAGTTTTAAAATTGTAGCGGTTATAGACAAAGGTTTCCGTTTGAATAATAACAAAGGTTTTATAAATTAATAATTATGAAAATAACGTTACAAAGTTAAGTTTTAGATGTCTCTAAACACATATTTCAAAAAGGTATTTATCAATATAACGTACTGAACATATAATTAACCTAACACGGCCATACTGACAGTACTTCGTCCTCGAAGTACAATATTCAAATAACTATAGATACCTACATAAAATTATACAATAATATTTTCTAAGTTTCATTCGTAGGTACCACTTAAATATAAGTGTGTTGCATAATGTTCCAAATGTATACTTCAAAATATGTCTCATTACAATATGCTTTGTTTATATTCATTTCTTTCTGCTATTCGCACAGACATGGAGGTCCCATTCAATTCGCTGCGATTGAGATAGACCAATCAACAAACAAATAGCCTTACTTATTTGCCAACTACATAGACATGCTAACCACATTTACCCACTGCCCGGTAAGATGGCTAAGCACCAGAGAGAAGGCAGACCAGCGATTATTTTTAAAACCAATTCCAACAACCTAGACATGTAATCTGCTTTCACCTGCTGCCGGTGAGACAAGATAACACCAAGTTATATGGTCGACCAGCGGCTATGAACATGTAACCAGCTATCAACCATTTACAGTAACTTCTGATGGCATTTTAAACAAATAGTTATCATTAATGGAGCTTACTACACATAATTATAATCAAGTAATCTCATCATAACCAATAATAATAGGAATCAATATAAAAATAGCCAATAATAATTCGTGTATGATCAAACACACAATGACCAATTTATGTTTATAAATAAATTTTACCCATTTCTAGGACCATTTATATATATAACAGAATAAATAAGGGTCTATCAATTTATGTACAAAATTATTATAGATGTAAATTGCTTTATAATTATATACATCCCATGACCAAACAGAAAAATTGCTAGTTTTACACAAACAAGGTAATATTTTAGTTTTATTTTCTACTATAAATGACTAATTTAATAAATATGTTCTGCTATTGCCTGTAGCACAGGTTAACATAGCCAAGTGTAGCCAATCAACAGCTATACCTTTATGATATAATTTTAGATTTAAATTTTGTATGGATCTTATGAGTTATGAAGTGATTACTACTATTACCATCATTAAACACCCAGACAGTGAAACTCAATCACCCAGTCAGCGAATGTCACACATCAGCTAAGATTCACCATAATTCATAGTTTGTAGTCAGTAATATAATAACGGTCTTAATCACAAAACGTTATGATATATTTATAGTCTTGCTATAGAGTACTTTAGTAAAATTGATGAAAAATTGTATTTATAACCGCATTTTAGTGCTAAACAGTTCTATGAACTTTACAGAGCCCAAAAACCTACTATAACAATTCGATAAGAAAAGATGGCAGACTTTTCACAGCTGATCACAGAAGATGACTAGAATAAACAGAAACTTCAGTAAAAAAGTGAAGTGGAAGTTAATGTTAATTTTGTATTCGTAAACAATTAAAACTTATTGTACAGTTTAATCTACATTCACTTGCATTATTTTTTTTATTTTTGTTATCATAATGCAAGCTAAAATACAAAGCTAAAATATTACTGAAATGGTAAAACATCTCTGAAGACATCAGCATCAAAGAAAGTTGTACCGAAATAGGTGCGATGAATATAAATACTTCAGCGGTTTTGAACAGTTTTGCATAAATTACTACATTAAAAGTATTGTTTAATAAATATACAAGGTTTTAAACTTTAATGGGCACAAATCTGGTTCACAACAACAACAATTAAATCACATGACTTGTCAAAGGTATGGTCATGTCGTGGACTATACTAAGGTTTTTAGGCTGTTATAATGTCTATGGTCATACATATATGTGGTCGATACAGGCTATTGGCGAGGTACTGGTGAATGTATTGCTTTTATTCATTAAAGTGGCAACATTTTCACTTTTAGCAACATAATAGTTATAGAAGGTTTATGGAACGTTTATGAATAACTAAGTTAAAGTACATCTTAGGTACACTAAGTTAAGAGCATCCAAAACCTTCCACAAGCTTTTATGAGTAAGAATATTAGTATGAGATAAAAATTCTATAGTGTTTTTCTAATACAACACATTAAACAAAATGTAGTAGATATAAGTACTTCATTTAAAAAATAATCAAAGCCTACTAAGTCCCCTGACAGCGCCTCTCAGCAGCTACCAGTCATTCACTGCACGGCAGGAAAAGAAATTGGACCATTCTTATTTGGACTCTCGTCTCAATACCGCTTGGCCAATCTGACAACCGTTGCATTGCAACTGAACAGTAGCAACATATGGGCGGGTTTTACTTTTACATAACTATATAATTATTCTGTTTCTTATAGTATACAGTAACTTAACATACGACCTGTTCTACTAAGTCGCATTGAAGACACCTTGTAGATTAAGGCCGCGCAAAAGTACAGTACTCGATGGCTGCCGTGGGTGCTAGCCGCCGCCACTGCTGTCATAGCAGTCTGACCACAGTTGCCGCACCACTCACCACGCAGTTTATCGCCACCAACGTTAAGTGTCACTCCTCATGTATTATCTGAAACATTCACCACAAGTACTAGACGGACTATATCACATAACTAAATAATAAAATTAGGCCCAAGCTACAGAATAATAATACTGACAATATTAAAAAAATCCTAATAAACAAATGTTATTATTCTGAAAATTAAATATAATCTTTTGCTAGGTAATAATTTAGAAATAAGACATGAAATACAATACACCATAAAATTTTAAATTAATAATAAAGCTCCACAGGCTACAAATTTCTATTTTTTATTATTATGGAAAATCAGAGCTTCCTCTCGTCTAACAGTTTTGTTGTGCCCGACAGGGTCAATAATGATTATATTATAATGATCACCTACCACCTACCACCTAAGCATCTGCTTACTTATGGTAAAGCAATAAAGCTAGTGAGTTAACACAGTCAAGAAATTAGACTTACAAATACTGTAATTAATGGCATAGAAATAATACTAAATATAATGTATACAATTGCATCAAATGTCAATGTACAGTAATAAGAGTTACTCATGATATTAAATGTATGGATTAAATAATTAAACTGTTATGTCAATTATATATAATACTATGTATCCAAATTATAATTATTCATCTAGTGACCAGTGGAATTCATAAGATTGTTCATTAAGCCATTTTTTATATCGATAGGTAAATTGTTGATTTGGTAATCTTATTATATTGGTGGGTATTTTGTTATATATTTGACCTAACACAAAGTAACAGTTTCTTTTTAAAATCGAGTGTTTCGTGGAAAGACATCCATTAGATTAGCTTTTTGAAATAAGATAGGATTTTGACGACCCAATTTATAACACAGCGCAATGACGAGTCAATTGAAAATCAATTTAAATACTTTAAGAAGTCTAATTAGTCTAATGGTTTGGTTTGCCACCTGTCCATATTATGCCAAAGTTCATAAAATGATATTTCGCGTAACAACGTTAGTTTATTCAATAACATGCCGGTTCGTGTAATGAACCGTATAGTCTAAAAAAGCACACTTCCCGCCTAGGCAAAGGCAAATTAGGTAAAGGAATTAAGTGTCACGAAGAATGAGTCAGCACTTAAAACTTGTCTAATAGGAAATGTTCAAGAGCATTTACTCAAAGTATCTCTTATTTTTAACCACACGAATAACGTAGGTCATAAACACAATTCTATCTAATAAGTAAAAAAAAAAGGAAACAAAAATGATTACATAACCTTTTAAGAGCCATGCCTCAGACTTGGGCATCCCACGTCGCATTATTCGTTCTCGAACAGCACTAAATACGGCCACCTCTTATGGTAACCACACTGCTTGCCGTTTGGGTAAAACCACCACTTTCTCCATCATTCCTCAATTCTGAAACTTGGAATTATTATATTAATAATAGGACTGGGTTGAATCCCACTTCTGATGTTAGTTAGTTTGAATAAGAGAGATTAAAAATATATAGAATACCTATTTTAAACTATATAATGATAAAACAATTAATTCTGCCAAGACTTTCAACCAATAAAGAATACCTCTTTATTATTAAATTTGCAAATAGTTAATTAATAACCTTTTCAAATATAAATATCAAAGGAGCTATAAACCTTGGTTATGCAAATCGATAAGTAGCTACACTGTTAAGCCATCGTTTAAACGGTAACGCCCAGATTTGCCTACCTACCCCAGTAGTAAACTATTATGGGGACCTAGGGGATTCATTAAGTAAAACTAAGATAAAAGGTGGATTAGCCGTGCCACGACCACTCTACTTGGCGTCTCGTAAGTTGATCTACTGATTCGCCAGCGGACGTCTAACTCGCACGGGGTCCAGAGATATATTATATTAAATAGTAACAGTTAACTCAGACAAAGCACATAATACATTATTTTATAACATGACAATTAGTCCAGAATAATATGTAGGTATTAATTTAAGAATAGCAACAATTATTATATAAACTATACCCAAAATAGTATCATAGAAGAGAATATAACATAATATTAATATATCATCAAATAATTAATTAATCAAATAATTAATTAATTAATATAAAGTAATAATGGTTTTACTTAACTTCATAACAATACGGTGAACAGTTCGGAGCTCTGCACTGGTCTATGGCTGGATCGAGAAAGATCCAATGGCGCCAAACCTTCAGTTTATATAGTCGTGAACAAACAACTTTGACGTTTGCCAACCGTTACGTTTTAGTTTTAAAATTGTAGCGGTTATAGACAAAGGTTTCCGTTTGAATAATAACAAAGGTTTTATAAATTAATAATTATGAAAATAACGTTACAAAGTTAAGTTTTAGATGTCTCTAAACACATATTTCAAAAAGGTATTTATCAATATAACGTACTGAACATATAATTAACCTAACACATGCTTAAGAAGTAAGTATGAAGTGGTGAATTAGCAACATGTTTACAGAATTTCGCAACTACATTTAATTTGTGAAATGCTAATAAAGGGGGCGTCCATAAATTACGTGAGGAGTTTTTTTTAAATTTTCTGCCCCTCCCTCCCCGTTGGTGAGATGTCGTGAGATTTTATTCAACCCCCTCCCCCATCCCCCAATCTCACGTGAGATTTTTCAACATGTGAGTTTCTTACGTAAACGCGTTGGATTGTTAGTGTAAAAAGAAAAAAACAAATTTGCTTCGTGCTTTTAATGCCGAAATAGTATTTTTTTTGTGTATCAATCAGAAAAAAATTGCGTGATTTTTGCCGAGACCCCCCCCCCTCTCCAACGTAAGATTAGATGAGATTTGACTCGACCCCCTTCCCCCCTTAAACACCTCACGGAACGGGAATGCTAATTAACTAATTGTTAGTTTCTACTCATGATTTGTTTCAGAGGCTAATCCTTGTACATCTATACTAAGGTCTATATTATTGGCAAAGAATACTGTCAACATTGCTTCACAAACGCAAGCACCACTCACATGTCACATAGAGCTATCTAAATTACTACGTCGAGTTGATCCAAGTGAGAATTATATCCTTTACTGATATGTTAAACATAAGTGAAGCTAAAGAGTCTACATTTGTTTGTTCTTTTGTTACAGAAGAGATTAAAAACATTAATCGGCCTCCAATTAAAGTAAAGAAATCTACATTACCAATAAGTGTACTGAAAAGATTGAAATCAGGTAAGTAGTCACTGTTCGAGATATCTTAAGTTCTCACCTGCTGCTACGAGTGCACCTACGTCTGCAGTGGTAACATCTACCACACACGAGACTCAGAGTGAACTAAACAAGTTGTAAATATTGCAGACAACCAGAAGCAGGTCGTGCACCCCACCGCACAACTACCACAAAGCGACAGTACTGTGTCTCTCACGAACCTGCCTCCTCGTGATATAGGTAACTGTTTATATCTACACACATAACACTTACTTATGACGGGCCGGTGGCGTGGTCGGTAAGATACTTACTTTTCACGCCGCAGGTTGTGGGTTCGATTCCCACCCGAGACAAACATTAGTGATGAACATTTGCGTTTGTGTCGAGTCTGGGGGTAAATATCTATTATAAGTATATATTTACAAAAAGAAAAGTATTATATGTATATAGTATATACCAGTTATCTGGTTTCCATAACACAAGCTCTGCTTAGCTTGGGACCAGATGATCGTGTGTTTTAATGTCCCAGAATATTTATTATTATTACTTAGCTTCTCTGTTTTTTGTAGTGGTCATAACCGTTTATTTTTTTTAATATTGACAACATAAATAAATTAAAACATGGCTGAGTTTTGTCTTGTGTCAGAGTAGTCTTGGATGCTTAATTAATTTTATGTTTGTAAGGGAATATGCAGTTGATCCTGCCTTAAAATAATTTAAAATAGTCTTCAGGTCCTTCTGAATTACAACAGATTAAATTTGATATGATTGTAATTATTTTTAATTCTAGCGCAAAAACGGCTGCTTGCAGAATTGGAGGTATGCAGAAAGGAAAATTTCGCGCTTCGTAAAGAATTGTATACGCTACGAAAAAGAAACAAATTATTGGAGAACCGCTTGATAAACTCGAATGACAGAAAAGCTATGTTTCATAAACTTACAGCCAACATGAGTGCACCTGCTAAAGCGTTGTTTGAAATGCAATTTCAATCAAAGACAAAAATAAAAGGAAGAAGGTACTCCCTGCCGGGCAGGATCATCGCTCTGTCTATCTACAAAGCGAGCCCAGCGTGCTACGCGTTGCTATCTAAATACTTTGTACTGCCCTCTATGAGAATGATGAACCGTTTTAATGACAGCGCTAAGCAACAAATGGTCGCTGCCGAAACAAACGCAGCAAAAGAAACTGAACTAAATCAAACAGAGAATCAAGAGGACTATAATATGAATGATACATTCCAACAAGAGATTGTTGAGACCAGTGAGGCAGTTGGTAACATTGTTAACAAGACACATGCTACTAATAACGAAACACAGAGATCACAGGGCGGCAAACTTGAACAAGAAGAGGTAATTTTACTTTCTGATGACACACGCAGTACAGGATCGAGTGTTGAAGTAAACCCCACTGTTACCGATCCACAGAGCGCGCAAGAGTGTGATCATGGTGACTCACATAGATATACAAGTCCACAGTCAATGACAATCAAACCTGATGGAAGACCTGTCAGTGTTGATGAACTGTATATAAGTAAACCATTAAGATCTCAAGAGAGGGAACGAGCAAAACAAGTAAGACATCGCAATAAAACACAACAACAACAGAGTAAACATCGAGATCCAGTAAAACCTACTAGTAAACAAGTTATTGAACCACAGATATTGCAAATGGGTGAAGATAATGCTATAGAAACGACACACACATTGAACGAACAGACTAAATATTTTATGTCTCGTTTAGGTAAGAATATTACTTTGACTAGAATAAGTAATTTCCCAGACTGTTCAAAAGAAGTCACTCAACCTGTATCAAGTCTGAAACATGTTGTTATGGATGAGAAGCTGCAAGGTTCTGGAACAAGTAGCAGTAAGATACCAAAACATTATCAAAGATATTTAAAAAGCAAGGAGACAACAGATAGAGGTCAAGACATGCCAGATTGATAGTGTCCTAGAAAACTGCCTCAAGGAATACCTCGTAACTGCGACTGCAGGATGTCCTTGATTCCCACTTGGAGAAAATGAACTAGAAGATTTGAATGGGAGTTCAGATCAATCATTTCATGTGTGGTATAGCAACAAGATGGCTTCTTCGGAAATGCGGCATGTGTGAACAATTGCATTGCAATTAGAGGAAATACAGACAATTTTCAATCTAATTCAACTTTAACTAAACAAAACTTTCAATCTAATTTATACCTACTTGGATATTTAAATCAGGGGTGTTATGAATTTAAAATTTGGATTAAATGAATTTGGATGTAGATTGGTCACGAAATTTATTTCTTTTTGGATTTCTTTACGCTAATTCACGTAATTAAATAAGTTCTGTTGCAGTGCAGTTGCCGTTAAGTTTCGATCAAAACGAACTGTCAGATACGCTCACGTCAAGTTTGCGTCACGCGAGCGCTTTATCGTATTTACAAGAATACCATTTTGCACTAAGACGTAAACTTGATTGTAACTGCACCGCAACTTGATCGCAACTTCACCGCTACATGATCGGCGCGTCAAGAAATTACGTGAATTAGCCCACAGGATCCCAAACTAAGCAGAGCTTGTACTATGGAAACCAGATAACTGGTAATATACTACATATAATACTTTTATTTTGTAAATACATACTTAAATATAGATAATTACACCCAGACACAAGACAAACAGACGTGTTCATCACTCAAATATTTGACTTGGGTGGGAATCGAACCGACGACCTGTGGCGTGAAAAGCAAATATCTTTCCAACCACACCACCAGCCTTTCATGTTTGTGTATAGCTTATATTTACGTGTGCATTTGTAAAAGACTCTTCAACTTTTACATGTGTGCTGTACGTTACCTCGCCTCTCTCAAAACTCGCAAAAACTATTTAGGAACTAGGTACTAAAAGTTGAGCGTATAACACCGCCCATATTAAATGTTCTAAGAACGGGCCGGTGCGGTGGCGTGGACGGTAAGCCACTTGCTTTTTACGCGGCAGGTCGTGAGTTCGATTCCCACCCGAAAATAGTCATTTGTGTGATGAACATGTCCGTTTGTCTCGAGTCCTGGGTATAATTATCTATTATAAATAATATGTCTTTACTTAGATCTGGTATGCTGCCGTGCTAATGGTATCAGCAGTAAGTCGTATTGTGTCAAAAATGAGTTAAGTACCATTCCTGGATCGCCACGTAATTCTCTATAATCTGATCTTACCCTCGTTTCTCTAGCTTTAATGAAACCCAAGATATAATTAAGCATAACAGCAACAAGTCAATTAAATTATTATTTTTTCTTAGCAGAAAAGGGGGAAGTATACTTACTTCATGGAAATCAGTGTACCTCAGTATGCATGACACAAGCTCTGCTTAGTAATGATCAGATGACCGTGGGTGTTAATGTCTCAGAATATTATTATTATAGTTGTACTAGCTGCCCCAGCGAACTTCGTACCGCGCAAAATTGTGAATCTAAACCATTCCCAGATCCCCTTGAACACACACAAAAAATTTCATCAAAATCGGTCCAGTCGTTTAGGAGGAGTTCAGTCACATACACACGCACACAAGAAATATATATATTAAGATTAGAACCGTAAATTGTAGCAGCGGTTGAGCAGCGGTGGCGCAGCGGATATGAGGTCGTGGGTACAATTCCGGGTCGTGCCCACGTCTTGTATGAATAGTTTCTTCGCCGCTTCTCAATAAAGATGAAGGAAAAAATTATGAGGAAACCGGCATGTCTAACAACTAATCATCTGAGAACATGTGACATCCACCAACCCGCACTTGGCCAGCGTGTGTGGTTTATGGCCTAAACTCTCTCAACTCGTAAGATAGTAAAGAAGACCCCTGCCCAGCAGTGGGACACTAAAAAGGGTTGAAAGGAAAAAAAAATGCAAACTATTACAAGAAAGCTTAGATCATCAGCTAGTGAACATTTTTCGGTGTGTTTGAGGCTCACTGAAGATTTATCTAACCCCTAATTTTCACTGGCGAAACATTCACAAGAAAACATGTTGCAAGCTCTATCTCTATCGCTTAGGGATGAGTAGAAAGAGATAAATATATGCGTGTATCATGTTATGTTGTGCAGTGAAAACGCCCAATAATAGGTACTTACTTCTATGACACCCACACATTTCTATAACACTGCAGTGCTCGTGTTGGCAGTACGCAGTTACAGGTTGAATGCTATATAAAAATAATTGTTATAAAATAGGACAACTCATGGCAAGTTTCATGGATAAACATTTTAAAATTTACGGAGGATTTTTGTTTTTGCCCGATAAGATTCCGACCACGCATGGCCGTGTGTGTTAATGTCCTACTATATTATTACTATTATATCATAATTAGTTTATGCATACAAACTGTTCATGTAATTACTTACCTCGGCAGAGGGGAACGCGCGCAATACCAGTTCCGTTTTGTCTGGCGTCCCTATGTATAATTGTTGGACCTCAATATTAAAATAATAACTTATATCATAAATAAGCACTGAACAGTCGAAGCCTACCTACCAGTTAAAAAAATAAGTGTGGTAGGTATCGTAAGAATGTTAGTTAGTCATTCAAAATCAGGTTTTGTATTTTTTGTAACTATTAAAATTTGTTGTTGTACCTAGGATTTACTACCACTGCCTTATAAGACAGCTTGAAGAAAGGAAGACATGTCTTTTAAGGACATTTTGAATATAACAAATTAAAAAATTAAAAACCGTTTATTGCCAAAAGATTACAAACAAAAGCTTAAACAACGGACCTCAAACTAGGAACATGTCCTGTATCTTGATGGTGCAGACAATTTTACCAAATCTTAATATATATATTTCTTGTGTGCGTGTGTATGTGACTGAACTCCTCCTAAACGACTGGACCGATTTTGATGAAATTTTTTGTGTGTGTTCAAGGGGATCTGGGAATGGTTTAGATTCACAATTTTGCGCGGTACGAAGTTCGCTGGGGCAGCTAGTAGATTTATAAAGCGAGACCGTCAAGAAATAAACGATTCTACAATTTACAAAAAATAGAGGAAAATTAAAGCTTTTATCGTTGTGCGTGTGTGAGTGTGTTTGTGTGTGTGTGTCGTGTGTGAACGAGCAGGTATCAGTTAATCTTGCTAAATGTAATAGGTTACTAGAAAAGAAGAATGTTGGGTACCACTTGATACTTCATCATGACACACTATCAAAAACATCATAAAAGGCGGAGTAGAAAGAAGGAAGTGCAGATGAGTCCAAGCAGGGCCTACTTAGATTAGAAAGAAAAAGTAATTAGGAAGTGAAAAGGTTAGACGAAGATAGAGATATTTAAGGCAATATTTTTTTTTATTCTGCGATAGGCTGGCGCTTGACTACAACTTGCCGGATGTTAGACAATGATGTACTTAGTCTACAATGGAACGCGCCAGCCCAGTATACCGATTCGCTCGTGATTACGAATGATTATCTTATCGGTGAGAAGGTAGCAGTGAAATGAGCCTCCATGTGGTTAGAAACCTTAAAGGACGACAATAACCCACCCTCTTTTTATGGTGTCACCAGACATCGCACCGGAACACGGCAAGGCCGCTTGGCGGTGCGGCTTTGTCTGGTGGGTGGCCACGGCCGAAGCCTACCAACAGTTGATTGTCACCTGATTTGCACCACCCGGGGTCTACGTGTGGGGATTCAATTAAAGGTATACCCACAATTGCTTAGTTCGCAAGTTTATGATGATGAGTTGGTACAAACAAAACTTTTCTAATTGAAGTCGGTTTAAAGCTCCTTCCAATCTGTTCCAGTTAGAAATGAAGGTCTATTAGGCAGCTTCTTATTAGCTCAACATTCTCTCATCATGTCTATTAAGAGTGAGCTTTTAAAAGATTCCAACTTCCACTTTTTACATATCTCCCAACAAGAACAGAAAAATAAACTGGATAAATGAGCAACGTCATTATACAGATAGTTTTTGCGTCTGGCAACACTCATTACTACACCATTTCCTCCCGCGCTTTCTTCAAGAAAATTAAAGAGTCGCCGCATTAATTCTATCCGTATGTCGTGACGTTTTTGCTTTTCGTAGCGTTATGGCGGCTCCCGCTCGGTTTTTGCCCATGAGAATAGTCGCCGACTGCTTCCCAGCCTCCGTGTTTAGCAAAAACCCGCCGAGCCATCGGCATCTGTACAAAAACATTAGCTCCGCACAATAACTGGCGACGTCGATGAAATACTATGAGTTCCTTTCAGTTTTTACTGCTTGTAAACTTTTTCCGCGCGCAATTTGCATCGGACGCCCGCTGTCGGCCATTTTATAGTTTTTCCCGCGCAAACGATTCGAAATGATGGTCGCGTTCCGAAAATTGCGGCTTGATAAAAAGTTACCGATGAAATTCTTGTTTGGAGAATGGGTGTTTATGTATAATGATATTTTTTATAGTTGCTTTAACCCTAAAATTATAAATATTTCATGTTATATTTAATTTGGAGGGAGAATAAAAAGGAAGGTTAATAATCAACAGCTTCGCTTGTTTCTTTTGTAGTCTGGTTAAGGTAGAGATAAGTTTTTATAATTTCGCATCCGGCTGAAAATTGGCACAAGATGTTGTACCTAGGTACATAAGATGATGTTGGTTTGGTTGGTAGGCATAAATACGAAAAAGTCTTCGACGATGTCTGAACAACGAAAAATGATTAGTTTAACTTGTTAGGTGCAAATTATCAAATTTTTCCCATTTTCCTCATAGTTTCAACTATTTATCTTCACAGTAAATATGGTGGCATTAGAGCTGGGTGAGAATAGCCGCGGATCGTGCCCAGTAGTCTGCTTTTTAAGAAGCCTATGTCCAATGAACTAAAATAGGCTAATGATTATGATCTTCACAGTAACTTTCTAAAAGTTTTAAGATGCTAGCTAGATTTTAATAATTGGGTACCTACTTAAGTACTTAGATCAATATTTATGGCTATTATAAAAAACTGTGTATAGGTAGTACATAGGTTTCCCACAGTTAGCCGTTAGTTTATCATCATCTCGACATATTTCTAGTTAGAGAGGCGACAACCTTTCACCAGGCTCAGGAAAAAGCTACACTGCCTTAACAGTCGCTTGGATATTATTTACAGAAAAACTGAGGCCAGGAAAATAGCGAAAGATGCAAGGAAAATCAACAAAGTTACGAGTTTTCCGATTAATCAGATTTTGTTCAGTTTTAACAACAAAATTAAAAGGAACCTTTTTTTTAAAGTCGGTGTTTTGTAGTCGGAGTTTTAACGATCCGTAATAGTTGCTGGTCTTACCTTGACGAAGCAGTGATGATTTTTTTTATTTCACCCATACTTATGTCAACCATACGTTTGACAGATCTTAATTTGGACTGGCCTGGTGGTGTAGTGGTTCGATTTCCACCATAGACAAATCTCTGTGTGCTGAGCGTGATTGTTTGTTCTGTGTCTAGGTGTAAATCTAATTTATCTGTAATATCTATGTATTTGACGGGCCAGTGGCGTGGTCGGTAAGATACTTGCTTTTCACGCCGCAGGTCGTGGGTTCGATTCACACCCGAGACAAACATTTGTTTAAATATGTGTGTTTGTCTTGTGTCTGGGTGTAATTATCTATATTTAAATATATATTTACAAAAGAAAAGTATTTTAAGTAGTATATTACCAGTTATCTGGTTTCCGTAGTGCAAGCTCTGCTTAGTTTGGGATCAGATGACCGTGTGTTAATGTCCCATTATATTATTATTATTATTATTATTTACAAAACAAATATATTTTAGTAGTACCTACCTTTAAATCAGTTCTTAATACCAATAACACAGGCATTACTTGTTTATAGGAGGCTCCGATCACTGCTTTGCTGTTGCTGTTGAGAAACAACTTGTGAATCAGTATACAATTTTTCATTTTCATTTTTATTTCATAACACAAGCAAATATAATTGCTTAGTTGGGGACTAGATGGCGCTGTGTGGATGTGTTAAAAATTCATACAGAGTACTAGTATAGTATTATATTATCTGTGATACAGAGGAACTTATAACCTCTGTCTTTTTTATCATTTAATAGGTTTGCGCTTCACCAGAACTTGTCTGATGTGAAGCAATGTTGCAGTCTACGACGGAACGCGCTTTCCTAATAAATACCGATTCCCTTGTGACTTGAAGACAGGAAGATTATAGCTATCGGGAAACAGAGATGCCGGCAATGAATGCTACAACTTGGCAGTTCGCATAATAAAAGTCGAAGCAAAGCGCTTTGTGCGTGCCCGTGGAATTTCAACCATACAACCGTGGCCCATAGCCGCACCTCTACTTGTCCGATGGAAGAACGGGGATGGGGGAATAAGATTATGTAATTTCAACGCACACTCTCCGAGTGTATCCGATAAAAGACCGAAAGACTAGCTACTATGCTCGAGGCTTTGCAATTTGCGTCTTTTTTTGGAAGTCGGTTAATGAAAATGTCATTATTATCATCTTATGAGTTTGGTTCTGATTTTAAAGATTAATTTTTGATTTAGTTCATAATCGGTTTGGGAAATTGGTTTCTCTTCAAATTATTGTCTACCCCTAAAGCGTAGATTTAAAAAAAAATTACTTCGTACGTCTCCGTCGAACCATAGAAGAATAATATAAATCTAATATATAAAATTCTCGTGTCACGGTGTGCGTAATCGAACTCCTCCGAAACGGCTCGACCGATTGTTATGAAATTTTTTATGCATATTCAGTAGGTCTGAGAATCGGCTACTATCTATTTTTCATACCCCTAAGTGAATTTTTTTTTTAATAAATACGCGGTACGAAGTTCGCTGGGGCAGCTAGTCTATAATATAAAAATTAATCGTAAAATGTGTTGGTAAGCGCATAACTCGAGAACGGCTGGACCGATTTCGCTAATTCTTTTTTTAGAATTTTCCTTGAAGTACGAGGATGGTTCTTACGCAAAGAAAAATTAAAAAAAACAACCTCCTCAGAAACGGCTTGACTGATTCGGTAGGTCTGAGAATCGGTCGTAATCTATTTTCGGACCCGGTAGGTGGTACTGCTTCACCGGGCAGGACGACGTCTGCGGGGTCCGCTAGTTATATATAAATATTATTATGTCTATGCTTAGCTCGAACTTCTCCCCCTTTATCCGCTCCGCCTCAAGATCACCCTTACTGGCCCCACACGTGCAGTAATGCACTCTCGATTAAGTATTTTCTCACGGTGACCGACCCACTCTTCAACTCTATTTCATTAGCTTCAACCCTTTTTAGTGTCCCACTGCTGGGCACCGGTCTTCTCTCAACTATCTTATGAGTTGAGAGAGTTTAGGCCTTAATCCACACACGCTGGCCAAGTGCGGGTTGGTGGATGTCACATGTCCTCGAATGATTAGTTCTTAGACATGCCGGTTTCCTCACGATGTTTTCCTTCACCGATATTGAGCAGCGGAGATGAAACATTTCACACAAAGATGTGTGGGAGCGACCAGGATTCGAACCCACGACCTTATTTTTCTAAGGCGAGGCCCGTACCGCTGCGCCACCGCTGCTCCACCCAGTTTTTCAAAAAAGAAAAAAAGATTGAAGAATTATCGAACGCATGTTAAATATTTCAACATTAACCTATATTCGACGCCATTTAACCCGTTGTATGCCATGTATAAAATTTTTTGCATGTATACCGTTGGGTCGCGGTCGTCGGCAGTTTTATGCATTTTTTGCGGTTTCCAAGAACGGTCAGCTTTCGCATCTCAAACGAATTAAGCTTTAGCAAACTGATTATCATTTTTAATTTGATACCGACACGAATGGGTATCGATTTTTTCCCGCGCAAAATGGCGTTTCGTCTGGAATTGTTTATCTACCTGCGATTTAGAGATAGAGAATAGGAGCACAGATAATATAATACTATTTAGGAGGTACCTATTGTTTAGTTTTTAGACGAATATTTAACCGACTGATGAGGAGGGAATTAAAAAAATTCAAATGGAATTACACGATCTTATTCCCCCATCCCCGTTCTTCCATCGGACAAATAGAGATACGGCTATGCGGTTTGCCTCTACTTTCAGTGTGCGAACTGGCAAGTTGTAGAATTCGCTGCCGGCATCTCTGTTTCCCGATAGCTATAATCTGCCTGTCTTCAAGTCACTAGTGAATTGGTATTTACAGGGTAAGCGCAGTCCATCGTAGACTGCGTCATTGCTTCACACCAGGCAGTTTGTGGTCAAGCGCGAGCCTATTATTGGATTAAAAAAATGTATCTAGGCGCACTAGGCGCCCTATTACGTATGAGACCTAAACAGAGTTGGTGAAAACTGGTTTGCAATATTCATTATTTTAAGAACTTTTTCACAAAGCCATTTTATTTCCACTTAATCGTATTTTTATAACTAATACAAAAATATTATTAACTTCAACCCTTTTTCGTATCCCACCGCTAGGCACGGGTCTTCTCGGGTTGGTGGATATTACATGTCTTCGCATGATTAGTTATGAAACATGCTGGTTTCCTTACGATGTTTTCCTTCACTGATATTGAGCAACGGCGATAGAAGAATTCACACAAGATATGTGGTCACGACCGGGAATCGAACTCGCGATCTTGTATTTCAAAGGTGAGGCGACTCCTGCGCCACCGATGCGATGCTCTCAAATATTTTAGTGGTTTAGTCTATTTTAGCTGACTTCCAGAGGAACTGAGATATTGAGAAAAGCTATTTTTTTATTCTTCGATAGGCTGGCGCTTGACTACAACTTGCACGATGTTAAGCAATGATGTAGTCTACGATGGAATGCGCTAGCCCAGTATACCGATTCACTCCAGATTACGAGTGATTATCGGTGAGAAAGTGGCAGTGGAATGAGCCTCAATTTGGTTAGAAACCTTAAAGGAGACTGTTTTATTACCATAACGTTTAGTCTCAAACCTAATAGAGTCGAGCCTATTATTATTATTGATTCATTGATACGTTCTTTCTATAGTTGAGAGAGGTCTTAATCTTTAGGTATTTTATCCACAATCTCTCACAACTCTTAAATTAGTTTAGATAAGACCCGTGCCTGTAAGACACTGAAGGATAACTATTTACTTATTCCTTTTTGTCAGTACTTAGTATTAATTATTAAGTTATATTTATGTAACTTAACTACCTTTGGCTTTCAAGTTCAATCAAAATCGAATTTAAAAATAGCATTGAACGAGACAAATATGCTTTTACTTATAAAAAACAATAATGATCACCCGTCGACCCTCAAGTTTTACCCTTTCGTCCCCTTCAACAACACTAAGTTAAAAATTAACGCACACACTCATAAGATTGAGGCCTTTATGTTTTTTTACATAAGCCGAGGGCAAGGAAAGCGTGGGGCCACGTGGAGGGGTCGCGTGGGGTGCTGGGCGGGGCGATGCAGCTGCAGTAGGGCTCCGACGGCAGTCGAGGCGCGCGCGTCACACGACACACGTCACGACTACCCTTAATAATTTTCTAGGCCTTCTCCTCAAAAACCTGTGTCTCAAATATTTATTTTAAGAAAGTAAAATTTCGAACATGATTTAAAATAAGAAAAAAATCAAAATGTTTTAATGTTTTCGAAATTTGAAAAGTTGCGGATAATTTTGTGAAGTTTTGCGATTTGGCGGGCGACGGGTTGATGTGTGTGAGCGAGAGGTGTGATATGGAGAGTCCTGGCGAGGAAACGGGACGGACGACCGCTCCAGCCCCGCACTCCGCGCCCCCACAACCCAATGGCTCTAATAAGATCATCGGACGAAATGTGAATGGGACTAGTAAGTCACGCATTACAATTAATTTTTACAAGCTTCGCGATTTTTTTTTAACCTTAACGAGTCAAGAAAGTATTCATTATGATTTTATGAGTTAAAAATATTTTATTACAAGTAGTAACTTAAACAGAATTTTAACAGTCCGTGGCAGTAATTTCTCAAAAATACTTACCAACCCTTACAAGTTATACTTACATTCAATTTTTAATAATAACCAGGTTCAAACTTTTTTCAACTAACTATTAGTACCTCTGTGAGATCAAAAAAAAAATAGTAACTAAAGTTTTCGTTTCGCTATTCATTATCCAATTATAAAAATGACTTAAGATTTAATGAACTTGAATTTTTTATCTTGCATTTAAGGGTTAATTATTATTTCAGTAAAAAGCATATCTATACTTAAACCGTAGTTCATAAGTACAATTTACTAACAAATTGATTGACCGAAAATACTGAAATTTTAAAATAAAAAAAAAAACAGAAATAATAAATAGGTAATAATAATAATTAATAATAAAAATAATTTAAAAATACAGAAATTTTCTTACTAATATTATGAACGAGACATATTGTAAGAATGTATGGATGTTTGTTACTCTTTCACGCAAAAACTACTGGACGGAATTGGATGAAATTTAGCACAGAGATAGATTATGCTCTGGATTAACACAAAGGCTACTTTTTATCCCAATAAGTACCACGCGAGTGAAACCCTGGGCGGGAGTAGTAATGGTTTTTTTTTCGTCACGACCAAAGATGTCACATAAAAACTCATCTAGATATACCAACTACACTCATTAAACTAGCAAGCACAAGAACTATACTATAACCTCTAGTTCACAACAGTAAATCTAGTTTTTGTGATATCGCTGTGTGAGCGGAGTTTTTATACATTTTCCACGATTTTTCCTCGAGCCATGCAGCAAATAGTTTTTGTAATCAGTATAGTCGCGTGGAGTGGGTTGGCACTTGAAAGAGAATAATAGTATGTGCGATATAAATTTACGTAAAGTAGGTCAAGCTGTGATATTTTTTTTTTGGCAAGTATGTTTAGTTTTTAAGTCACAATTAAAGTTTCACTTGTTTTAATATATATAATAATAAAAAACTTGAGAGGTGTCTAGGGACACCCGGATGGAACGAAGTTCCTTTCGATTAATTAGTGAAGAAATTATAATATTTTTTTTTTAAGTTATAATAATATTTTTTTTAGAGAGAGAGAGAGAGAGAGAGAGAGAGAGAGAGAGAGAGAGAGAAACAGACAGACAGACAGAGAAACATGCTCACGCCGCACAGCTTACAATGGCTTACTATAGCAAAAAGTGTCGTGACAACTTTTCGTAAGATTTTTTTCCGTCTAGCCCCCTTTCACAACGCGCGATAAGGAACTTCGTTCCAATAATAATAGTAATCTTTATTATCTCCTCACAAAAACAAGACACAAGAATCAAAGTGAACTAAAGATAAGCATATCATACAAATTATAACAGTCTAGTGTATGTGAGGAGCTGGTGTCTATTATAGGTGCAACCTGTATTACAGATGTCAGTTATATTAATTGACACTCTCACAATAAATCAATATCCTGAAACCTTTTTTTAGTGTACCACAGCTGGGCACGGGTCATCACTCGATTAACTTACGAGTTGAGAGAGTTTAGACCCTGGTCAAGTGCGGGTTGGTGGATGTCACATGTCCTCGAATGATTAGTTTTTAGACATGCCGGTTAACTCACGATGTTTTTCTTTACCTCTATATTGAGCAGCAGCGGTGTAACAATTCACACAAAGATGTGGAGCACGATAGGGAATCGAACGCACGACCTTATAAGGCGAGGCCCGTACCGCTGCGCCACCGCTGCTCGCAAATATGGTGTATTGATATTGAATTAGTCGAAAAAACGCCAAAAATGCTTTTAGATTTTTAAAAAAACTTACGTCATTTATTCAGGTAACAAAAACCTAGATCAAGCCGGCGATACCACACTTCGGATTTTAACAATAACATATACAGTGTGTCTTTATGTGTGTACACTTTCATATTTTATGTGTGTGCATATAATATAGATAAGTATCAAGATTGTTCTACCCGCTAGATATTAGCAACTGTCACAAAAACTGCCATCCCAAGACAAACCGTCGCGTCGCGACCGGAGCTCAGAAAAACGCAAATTACGCGACAGAGCGGGTTCGATTCCCATCGCGTGTACATAATGATATCTTAGTAATCTAATGTAGATAATAAAGTAGAAGAAATTGTTTGTTTATTTTGAAGAGTTATCTCTGAAACAAAATCGCTACGTGGCAAGAAGTTTGTTTAAAAATGCTTTTCACGCTGCGGGTCGTGGGTTCGATTCCCACCCGAGACAAACATTAGTGATGAACATTTGTATTTGTGTCGAGTCTAGGTGTAAATATTTATTATAAGTATGCTATATTTACAAAAGAAAAGTATTATATATATGTGTAGTATATGCCAGTTATCTGGTTTCCATAACACAAGCTCTGCTTAGCTTGGGACCAGATGACCGTGTGTGTTAATGTCCCAGAATATTTATTTTTATTTTTATTTATATTTATTTAATTTATAAACACGCATCTAACTTGACTGGCCTGTTGGTGTACTGTACACTTAGTACGAACTTTTTTCATGGGTTGGTGGATGGCACATGTCCTCGAATAATTATTTTTAAAACATGCCCGTTTCCTCAGGATGTTTTCTTTCACCGATATTGAGCAGCTGTGATAAGAAAATTCACACAAAGATGATACCATCACCCAGATAGAACTGTAGATTGTTCTTAGACAATTAATAATGAAAATTGTCTAAGAACAATCCCTACAATTGTCTACAGTTTCAGTTTCGAATACAAAGAACCTATAGGCCGACCGTTTAACTCGCGTATCGCCTATCGCCAACATTCTGACTCCTCAAGCTGCACAGACAGTGATGATAATTCAAGCGATATGGATATTAGTGACGAATAGTCTTACATTACTTTTATCTGTGGTTAAATAGTTCTTTATGAGATTTAATTAATGTTTTATGACTTTGTACCTCAGATGACGATACGCGAGTTAAACGGTCGGCCTATTAAATCGATCTAGTCATTTAAGGGCAATAAACTTCTACACAGATACACATATAAAATTAATAACAACCCCCTTTCTAATATAAAGAAAGGCAGCGTATTCAAGCCCTACCTATCGCTGCAGTAATAACATCTGCCTGAAAAACGCGGGAAATAAAACAATATGGTCGACTACGAAAACAAAGAAATCTTTATAAAAGTTAGTAGGTTCCGTATATTTTAATAAAATATTTCAGACCAATTTACATAGGTCTTAGAGTCACCATAAAGTTAACATAAATGTAAGTCCAGATCAACTTACATAGGTCATATAGTTCTTGGTGTGGTTGGTAAGATACTTGCTTTTCACGCCGCAGGTCGTGGGTAAGATTCCCACCCAAGTCAGACATTTGTGTGATCAACACGTCTGTTTGTCTTGTGTCTGGGTGTAATTATCTATATTTAAGTATGTATTACAAAAGAAAAGTATTATATGAAGTATATTACCAGTTATCTGGTTTCCATAGTACAAGCTCTGCTTAGTATGGGATCAGATGACCGTGTGTGTTAATGTCCCATTATAAAAAAAAAGTTTTTGTTTCATAATGTTACCTTATAAACTTTGTAAGTCAGAGCATGAGCCATCCTTTAGTGATTACTTTTTTTTACAAATAACGACTTTTAGCCGTATACCAAGTACAGCGGCCATTTATTAGCTGACTAGCAATGGATATAGGAGATATTTAGTATACAAATATACGCGCAACACACAGGCACGCTCTTTATAAAATCCTTTAAAATTGCTTCTTCGTCTTTAGTAAAAGCTTAAAAAACACTTTGATCGGTATATCGTCCCCGAATCTCTTTATCAAGTTAACTTTCCAACTCCTCCTATTATCTTTCTGATTAAATTCATGCGGGATCCAAGACAGTTTAGGTGTCCCGGGACTTGGCCGGGTTCAATCCCGAAAATCTTCACGGCGCCGTTGTCGATCCTGGTGCACAGGAGGGGGTATGGCGGGATTGCGGTGGTGGAGAATCTCTCTACCTACTTGTTAAATATATATTATAAAGCTGAATAGTTTGTTTGAGTGGTTGAACACTCTAATCTCAGGTATATACTGGTCTGATTTGAATTTTTTCGCACTGATAAATATCTCATTTATTCAGGAAGGCTATAGGCTACTTTTTATGCACTGCTAAGCATAATATAAAATGTAGGTCACACGGGGAAAGCCGTGGGCGGAAGCTAGTAATAAAATATGCTAACGTTGCAGTAGGAGCGTTTTAAATCATTTACGGAACCCTATTCAAGTGCAGTGCAATATTTTTTATTTTGTGCGCAATTTTTTCCTGACTCAGACAGGATGGTGCCGCGGCCGCTCCTTGCATATATCTATAGTGTTATATGATCTGTGCTTATATGCATAGGGTTCTTTATAACTTCTGACGAAAGAGAAGGGTGTTACAAGATTGTGTATCTGTGACCGATTTAGATGTTTTCATTCAATAGCTGAAGTGATTGGAAAGATTAGGGCTGCTGTGTCACTAAATATTTAATTTAGAGTTATATAATAAAATTAAAATAAATAATTAAATAAATAAAGATGTAGCAGCATGTATTTTTTTTAGATTTTTGTGGTGTATCCATAGTTACTCCGAATTTTTGTAAATCCTTACAAAACTGCATTAGTAATAATGATATCTCACACTGTATATTTAAACAGTAAAGTCGGAAATAGTCGACTTTACATGATGGCGTTCAACGTGTTTCGTTGAGTGAACTGCCAAGTTGTGAAACTCGTTGCCGGCATCTCTGTTTCCCGATAGCTGTAATTTGCCTGTCTTCAAGTCACGAGTGAATCGGTATTTACTGGGTAAGCGCGTTCCATTGTAGACTGTTTAATGTAATTTTACTAAAGTCAAGTTAAAATAAGTATAAGTACTCAAGTTTTTAAAAGATTTGTAGTAAAAAATTCTAAAAAAACTGCGACGTTCTAAGACCTTATATTACTGAAAAAAAAAAACAAATTATTTTTATTCAGAGTCCAAACAATTCCTCGTTAAAATCGGATGCCACTACTTGTTTAATGATAAACTCAGATAAAGCAAACTTAAAATAATATTCTGAGTTTTAAATCTCTGGTAGCGTCGTGCTATTTTCTGAGTCCGTACTAAGAATGAATGGTTAGTTTCATAAAAACTCTGAATACCTAAAAGCACATGCAAACAAACTAATCTACATAATATGCAGATTTGATCCAATTTTTACAAACCAAGCTTGATATCATACGTAATATTTAAACTTGCTAAATATATGCAGTCGTGCAGTGTGTTTTTAAAAAGTTATGTTGATTTTAAAGTAAGATACACGGATGTGACGTCATATTTTTGACGTAGTAGAGTATCTTTTTTGATTTATATTTTGTGTGGTTTGAAATTTAAAAACTTTCAGGTTTCTAGATAATTATTTTAGTTACATTGGAGATTTTTTAAATAAAAATTAGCTATACATAAAACATAACTTATTTCTTTTTTATGCTGCGATAGGTTGGCGCTTGACTACAACTTGCCTGATGTTAAGCAATGATGTAGTCTACGATGGAACGCGTCAGCCCAGTATACTGATTCACTCGTACTAACCTAAAAATTAACTCGTACCTAGGTACTAACTTTCCTAAAAATTAACATCATGTTTTGCCGCCAAAACTCTGCTGTCTCCAAATCGTCTAATAAAAAAAGTCTATTTTTTTTAATAAAACACCCGCGCACACAAACCTTTTTGTTCATCAATTCAAATAAAGAACGGTTACGCAAAGATGCGTTTAAAAACACCGAAACGTAAACTCTTTTCTTTATTCTTTCTTTGAATCGGCTTATTAAAACCGCTGCAGTGTGTGAATATGCAAATCAAATAATTGTTTTGTACTTTTATGATTTTTTGTTAGCCGTTACTGCCCGTCGAGAGATGCATCTGTCATTTATCGTATTAACGCAAGACTAGCTACGGGAACATTATAATGATTGTTTGTCTCACAAAAATAAACGAGATTTAAGTTTATCAAGTGGTGACAGACAGATGACAATGTTGCAAATGCCGTTGAACCGCCATAAATTGAATTGATGGCTATGTAATTTCTTTAAGTAACAACTGGAATAAAACACCATAAATACTACCACTACTTAGCAAGGTATTTAGAAGTGGGAAAGCATTTTCTGTTATAGATTTTTAGTCCCTTCGTAAAATAAGGTTTTATATTTTAGTTAAGTACCCATGTATAATCTGTGGTAGTAAAAGCGCGCGAAATTAGCAACACACAAGTCAAAAAATTAAGCAGATCTTTTTGTGTAAAACCAAACGGAGGACACGATTCGGCGCTAACCGCTTATTATAAATAATTAATGATTCCGTCCACTCTTATGCACGATAAAATGCCATTACGGTTTTCATGTGGACTTGTAAAAAACCTCGTGAGCCGCCGAACTCGACCTCGCAAAAACAACCTTAAAAGAGTGCGCGGACATTGCTGAAATTCCCGCTCTTTCTTACCACCCGGTCATTTGACTCCGGCCATTATCTGAGGAATTATAGAAAAAAAACTTTCGATTCGATATAAGTATATAACATAGGTAGTAAGGCGTTGTCGTGGTTAGTTTTTGCAATATAAATAAAGGGTCTGACAAAAGTCAATGCGTCGTAATGGCGTCAAACACGATAAATGTGGCCACTCATGAAAATTCAGCGATGCATTATTCGTTATGAAAAAAATATTGTCTTTAAGATATTGCATTCTATACTTTAGTAATAACCCGTCTCAGCTTAACTTGGATGCAAGTTGTATACGCAAGCCTGCCTTGTTTAAAGTCGCTCTTTCTGTCAAAGAAATCCAAATAAAAATCGGTCGCATGGCTTCGAAAACAGACATGATTAAATTTGTCAACTAGAAATTATTTTAGTTTATTGTTAGCTTTACCAATTATTGGCTCTACCAAAATCCACCACCTCAATTATTAATTACAACTTATAGGTTCACTTAATATTGTCTTAGATTTACGCGAATATCACACACAAGACAATTCAAGACACTGTGAGCTCAGTTTGCTTAAATCGGAACGCAACTTAAATATTAATGTTTGAAGGTAGTCAGTAATAATTGTGATTAATATTTTTGGACGTCAAATATCTCAGTCCACCCGTGAACATGAAGTCTGAAAAGACTTTGAAACGTCGGGATCTAAAATCTAAAATAAACCGCGATAAAATCCGTTAAAAAGTAGTTTCATTTCAACTTATAGGTTATTGTTATTATTTCTATTAATGGTGAATATCAGAATCAAGTTTACAAAATTCTGAGCCCTTTCATCACTTCCGTTTTTCCACTGTCATGAATTTTGTTTACTTTGACAGGTATTTATAATTTTAAAATATACTTACACGTATAGATTGGTGCATACAATTTTTTTTTACTGTAAAATTAATTTGATCATTTTATTGTCTACATTTTAGTTCGGCTAGCTACATTTTCGTGCAGTGTTTTTAGTTCTTTATTTAATAATTTTGCAATAGTTAATATTAGTAGGTTGGTTGTAATATTGTTTTAATTACGTGCTGCTGTGATTGGTCGAGTATTCGCCATTTTTTGTAGACATATTCAAGATGGCGATTGTTAGGTTTTTACGTGTACGAAAGTAGGTTATATACACTTGTTTGTCGTTAGTGGTGTTGTGTCAATCACATTTGTGGTTTTGTGCACATTAGCTGCAATACATTTACTTCCACTTCACTGTATAGTTATTAAAGGCTAGCATTATATTATCTGTGGTACAGGGTTGGCTTAATAACCGCTAGGTCTCGGGATTGAACCCTAGGTCGAGTAAAAATTATTCTACTTAGTAAAAAATTCTCATTTTTATTGTTTTTATTATCATTTTATTTTATATTTACTATTATTTATTAATGTGACTTATTTTTGAATTGCAATTAATTATTAATTTGAAATAATAATCCTTTATCTTTCTTTAAATAATAATACTACAAATGCGAAAGTAACTCTGTCTGTCTGTCGCGCTTTCACATCAAAACTTCTAAACCGATTTGCATAAAGTTTTGTATGGAGATAGTTTGAAACCAGAACAAGGACATAGGATAGTTTTTATCCGACTGCTTAAAAAGAGGTTGATGGTTTAGCGCGCTAGCCGCTAACAATTCTGTAAAAGCTGACTGAATTGAACTGCATTATCTCTTGTATAATAATATTATGAACCATATTTGTATCGAAAACCTCACTATTTGACGGTTAATAAGTCCCAATTACTAACCTGAGTATTTGTCTGAAATAAACGAATTAAATTGAAAAATAGGTTTTAAAAATAACTATAAAAACAAAACTAGAACGGTAGGTACTTCGTTAAAAATAAAATTATCATTTGCAGTAAAAAAATTCTATGCTCAAAACTCTTAAAAAACTTACGACCTACACTTTTTTTAAACTAAGTACTATTCACATTAAATTAACCCTTCCGCTGCCGCGCGTTGATTTCCATCGGACATGTCGGGCAGATGGGAGGCAGATGCGTTCGGACAATTGTTATGTTACCGCGGATGTCCGAAAAAAAGTAAACAAACAAATCGAATTGATATTTTATTACTGATGATGAGTTTCTTTATGTAGTTATAACGTAACTATGCACGTTAAGGTTTATTAAAGCACTATATATTTTTTTATACAAAAATAATTAATGTGTCTAACTATAGGCCGACCATTTAACTCTCGAAGCGCCATCTGAGGTACAAAGTTACAAACATTAATTAAATCTCATAAAGAACTATTTAACCACAGATAAAAGTAATGTAAGACTATTCGTCACTAACATCCATATCGCTTGAATCATCATCACTGTGCAGCTTGAGGAGTCGGAATCTTGGCGATAGGCGATACGCGAGTTAAACGGTCGGCCTATACTTACCTAGCTCTTAGCTGTGGTTACCTTTGACTAAATGAACACAACCGTCCTGTCATTGTACAAACAACTTTTGGTGGCGATCTAAATAAAATAAAATAGTAGACCGTAAAATATGTAGCAAAGGTGCAGTATAGTAATGTATGTAGAAGACTGAGACTGCAACTATTGGTTAGAGCATCGGTGGCACATCGGTATCGGCCTCGCCTTTGAAATATAAAGTCTTAGGTTCGATCTCCGGTCGTGCCCACTCATCATTGTGTCAATTGTTTCATCACCGCTGCTCAATATCGGTAAAGGAAAATATTATGCGGAAAGCGGCATGTCTAATAACTAATCATTCGAGGACGTGTAACATTTACTAACCCGCACTTGACTAGAGAGTGTGTATTAAGGTTTAAACACTCAGCTCCGGAGATAGTTGAGAGAAGACCCGTACCCAGCAATAGGACGATACTAAAAAGGAGTGAAATTAACTATTTGGCTAGCTAAGTAATAATGGAAACGTAGATATTATTGACAATACAGCAATCAAAGTTATGAACGAGGTATAGGTATGCGTAGTGGGTTCACTGGTTCAACTTGAACGGTCATAAAGCCTTTAATATCGACCTCCAATCTCTTTCAAATAAAAAACTACATCGCTAGGTTTTTCCAGAACCAGAAGTTTTCAAATTAAATAAAACTCGACAAAAGCCTTAAACTTGCCACAGTAGAAAAAAAAAACCAATTTTATGTAAATAAACAAAGACTACAGTAATACAATTATTATGACTAGCGTCAAAAATACAATAATCTTACTAATATTATAAACTCTATCCCTTAAACGAGGTCTGGCTTGATTGGCGTGGTTGTTAAGAAATTAGGAGTCTCGTATTCTTTTGGGTCCTTGGATACTTGATGGGTGGAGCTGAACACTATCTTCTATGCAACACAAATGCACATGACCACATTAAACAAACAACTTGTAACTAGTACAATATAAGCAATTGTCAGTTTTATTACAAAACGGTAGAAGCCTTTTGTTGAGTGCAGTTTTTTTGTGACAATTATTGTAATAACAGGATACGAGTGTGGTGTGTAATAGTTGTTTTCTCAATAAAAATGTTTGTGTCCGTAGTTTGAACTCGTTTTGACTAAATATGTATTAAATATTTTACGGTCTTATTCATAAAAATCTAATAAGACTCTTTAGTTGAAATTGACTTTGTCTCTTTCTTACTAGTATAAATGTCGAGCTGACAGACAAAGACAAACGAATTATAAACCTATTTTAGCTATAATGAGCTTTTATGACGTTTATGAATACGGGGGTCAGTATTTTGTTACATGTCTGTTTATTTTACTTTGTCAAAAGTAATTCACTCATCTATACTAATATTATAAAGGCGAGGAGCTGCTTGTTTGTTTGAATGCACTAATCTCAGTAACTACTAACCCGATTTGAAAAATTCTTGCACTGCTAGATAGCCCATTTCTCATGGAAGGCTATAGGCTACTTTTTATCCCACTGCTGGACATGATTTGTAGTTCACGCAGGCGTAGCCGCGGCGGAAAGCTAGTGTGATTTACTAAAAAGCTCACAGGCAGTCATTGATACAACCTAACCTGTTATGTGCTAAAGTTTTTTTTAACACTCGTTTTGGTATCGTCAAAGATGCGAGCAATTGCTTATTTTGCTTATTAGGTCTTACTTATGTACTTAATCAGCACTGATCACGGCGTACTTCACGATATGCGATATAATTAACCACGATTTCATGATACTCAGCATGAAAAGTGGATAAAAATATTTCTGACACTATCTCACAATTTCACTCATAGTCCGTAGTAAAAACTTGAAAAATCAACTATATACGGAGTAGAGTATTTTTTTGTTAAAAGATGTTGTATTAGGATTGGTCAAAATACAACACAAGCATAAAATATTGTATCCTGTACATTTCGATTTCAATGAACCGAAAAAATAACACCCGCGGCAAAGGGTTAACTTTCAATTTTCGAACTAATTAATTAACGTACCTAACACATGTTTAGACATAGAGTTTGTCACGCTTTCTCTAAGCATTACACACCTATGCCCTTTGCCACCTGTTGAATGAAAAAAAAACAACAACAACAGTTGTTCGTTTCCCGCCAGGATTTGTTTTATTTCTTTTTAATTGTTGATCTGAGACATTGGATTTTGAATTTCGAAGGGTTAAGTGATTTTAATGGCCGCCGCATCGGAAGTGACATGTGTCGAAGTGTTCGTCATTAAAAATAATTTTATTGTTCGCTCATATTTTTTAGACGTTTCCGAAATTATTGTGGCACAGAAGGACAAATTATACCTTAGTCAGCTGATTTTAGATGATTTTTAATTTTTAAGTGATCATGATTCTACTTCCTATCCTACTTCTACTACTTACCAACGTACTCATAATAAAATGCATTTATATATTTGACATGTTTCGACTGGCAATTTTCTTTAAATTTTCTAAGGTTATTAGTCCTAGAATGGAAAAACAAAAATAAAGAACGTTTATAATCGAGAGATTTTACTTTTTCTTGAGATAAGTTTAAAATAAATAAAAAACGCGGGAATTTTGTCTATGGTCCACATTTACTTTTTTATAGCGGCACCTGTAGTGAGGGAGGGCCGGAGGATGATCCTAAAAACTTAATTGAAAAAGAAGTCGACGTGAGAACTAATGTTTAATTATAAGTGCAGAAAATGCAGAGTCTCAAAAGGTTCTGAATCTGAATCTTATTCTTATAAGTACAGTAAGTAGAGACTTCGTTTTTGGAGACAGGTTTTTGGATACGTTCAATAATATGCCAGATGGCCTTTTTAACCATTCATTGTCATACAATACTATGTTTGCGCTTGACCACAACTTGCATAAATACGGTTTACGGTGAGTAAACCCAGTAAGTATAGAATTCATTCGTAACTAGAGATTTTCATTTGGCGAAGAGAAGGTGCAATGAGGTTTCATTGTAATGTTTGACCAAGATGAATACTTAATATTGCAGTTGATATTGTACTCATAATCCTTAGATTTTCATATGGGTACGTACTAGATACTAAGAAAAATGTTTAGACGAAAGTAGATACTTAAAATAAAACGCTATCTAAAATAAATCAACCCATTTGTTATTATTTTTCCAGATTGCCGACTATCAATCAGGAGGTCTCGTATAAAGTAATTAACTATTTACATGCAATTTGAATAGAACGACCATCATTAAAATAAACCGACACATCAAAACCACCTTTACAATTTAAAATCAGATAATACACCATCAAACCTATTTAATATTCATTTTCTAAGCAAAGAGTTTTTATTCAACAACTGTCCACTCGCCCCCATTCTATTTTTTATCAACACTTTTTCTCTATGGTCATGTTTGACGTTCTCACGGAAGAGGCTGAATGGACTTGTGTTCTTGATTTAAAAAAACACGGAAGGGTTGGTTAGTATTAAAAATTATTAGTTTGTTTTCTTACTGTAAGGTGCAGGTTCGGTGGGAATAAATGACCCCTTGATTTAACATCCGGGAAGATGTTTCACGTTAAATAATACTCCGGACAGATAAAAAGTTCATTACTTACCTAAATAAGTGGACGGCGAGTGTGTACTGGCAGGAAAAGGGTTGTTATTGTTTGGTCTATGGTCAAAATTGCATAATCTTAAAATCAGAGATTGTAAAATGAGATGTTCTTTTGTTGTTAAGTAACGGTTTTATTTAAAAAGGGTACTGGTCCAAACCATAGACAAACACTTCACAGCCATTGGCAATGACAGTGATCTAAGGGATATAACATTGTAATGGTAATTATTTATTTGCTTCCACTCTTCCGAGTCTAAAATGTCGTATTTTAGAATCTAAGCAAAATCTAAATAAAATATATCTAATAAAAATCAACCTTTAGGTAATCGTTCACTTTGATAATTAACTTTTACGTATTTCTAATTTAAATATTAAAAACAAAATAAAAAAATACAAATTAGATTTTATTTTGAATTAATGTCAAACATGATGTGAAATACCAATAAGCTTCTATACTTAAACTTTTAAACTTTTGCGTTGCATTATTAATATTTATATTTATCATAACGGGCAATTAATGCGCTCACCTTTATTTTGGCTTTCGTTTCGACACGGGTTGCACCGGTCGTGGTCGCGAGCAGCATGATCAAGTGAAAGAGCTCCGTTGATGACGGCGGCGGCCTTAGAACAAAATTTTCTCTAACTACCGTCGCTTGTAATATAATTTAACTATTGTTAGAGAGCCCACCCACTACACTCACTATGTCCGAATTTTATTTCATCGACCACAAGTCCTTTCCACAGATCGATACTTTTATTCAAGAGTAGTACGTGAAGCGATTGAAATCAAGAAACATGCAAATTTCAATCGGGAAAGTGGCTATAAACTAATCTCGGCGTGGAATCCAGTTTTAGAGTTAACTAGACCTCGCTATTTGAAGATCGAAAATTCAGACATAGTGAGTGTGGAGTGTAGGCAGAGACTGTCAAGCTAAGACTAGAAAACAACAGAATAATAAAGTAACAATGTAAAAAACTTAGATAAAAACGCGTAGCATTAATTCAGTAGGTCAGTAAGAACCGAGCGACACCATAAACAATGCAAGCGCCGTTGAAGGGTTGACCCGCGGCTGTCACACTGACAGATGGCGGGTAAGAAACGACGCGCCCGCAGCACGTAGGGCTGACAACACGTAACTTTATAATTTTGGTGCAAATGTTTTAGTTTAATTTGATTCTTGATTTATAAAATCAATATTCAGATCTATCAATACTGAAAACTGCATTTGTAATTTCTAGCTGGCAGGTATAAGCAGCGGTGGCGCAGCGGTACGAGCCTCGCCTTTGAAATATAAGGTCGCGGGTTCGAATCCCAGTCGTGCCCACACATCTTTGTGTGAATTGTTCATCACCGCTGCTTAAATCGGTGAAGGAAAACATCGTGAGAAAACCGGCATGTATTAGAACTAATCATTCGAGGACATGTGACATCCACCAACCCGCATTTGGCCAGCGTGTGTGTGGATTAAGGCCTAAACTCTCTCAACTCATAAGATAGTTGAGAAAAGATCCGTGTCCAGCAGTGGGACACTAAAAAGGGTTGAAGTGTGAAGTGAAGGTATTAGCAGAGTTAGAACATGACACAAAATAAATTATGTAAAAATTAACCTCAAATCCAACACCCTTTAATACAATTAGCTTTACAATCGTGGATCCGCCTGCACGTATGTCGGTTACCGCGATAAACTATTAACTTCTTTTCGAGCATTCGGATAAAAATTTTCTATGTCCATCCCCTCGTTTCAAACTACCGCCATACAAAATTTCCTCCAAATCGATTCAGTGGTTTCGGTGTGAAAGCGCGACAGACCGAGTTACTTTCGCCACAGATAATATAATAGCTGGCTTTCGTAATTTATAGATTAATAAGAATACAGGTTTTTTTACTTTTTCGTAAATTAAATTTTGTTTGTGCCAACCCTAACATTTGACATAAATAACCCACCACAATCTATGGTCGAAACGTTAATTATTTCAAACGCTTTACACAAAAACTAAAACATAGAGGTGCTAAGTGTGAACCCTACGGGCACAGGGTATCAATTAGACCCGACATCAAACATGTGTAAAAGATATAAGTGGCGCTCCGGGCTTTTAACCCCCGACAAAAAAGAGTGATGTTATTTATATAAGTCTAACGAACTAGTGTATCTATGCTACAAGTTTGTTGCATCACGTCTTGTCAACCCCTTTTAGTGTCCTATAGCTGGGCACGGGTTTTCTCTCAACTACGTTACAAGTTGAGAGAGTTTAGGCCTTAATCCACACACGCTGGCCAAGTACTGGTTGGTGGATGTGACAAGTTCTCAAATGATTAGTTCTTAGACATGTCGGTTTTCTCACGTTTATTATTTTATATTTTACCCTTTGCTACTTGAAGGACGTGTGTGTTAATGTCCCTCTTTATTATTATTATTTTATTATTATATTTCTAGTATTACATTTTCTCACAATAAATATTTTGAACGGAAAATAATAATATGAAAACTGATTTTGACAAGTTCAACAAAGTATTCGAAAACTTTTTTCGTTTTGACAAACTCGTACCACAGATAATGTAATACCACAGATAATAATATAATACTGTAATACTACCTATCGTAATAGAGGAGTACAACCACCTAATTTGTCCGAGAATAAAATTAGTCAATTCAGCGGAAACCTTATGAAACCCGCTTTCAGAATCAATAATAAAACGAAAAATCATCCAAGGGCTATTACTGCACTTTAGTGTCTGGTGGGCAGTACAGTCTGAGTGCTTTATAAAAAAGTGCGTAACGTCACTAGCGCACTGGGTCAACTTTAGTTTACTTAGGGATCGGTAAAACCTGTTTTTTTGATATGAAAGGATGAGACGTTAGTTAGGGGTATTGTATTATAAAGATATTAATTGTAACTACTTACTACATGAATAAATTTTACTTTACTTTACTTTACTTTATTATTGTTTTCGATGATAAGAGCAGAGGTGGCGCAGGGGTACTTACTATATTTAGAGGTATAAATATATACATATAATATTTTTTTTTGAATAATCTTAGTTGATAGTATTCACAAACACTGTCGAAGGCATAACACGGTCACTTCTCATAGTTTAGTTAGTGATATAGATAGACCGTTTAACTCGCGTATCGCCTATCGCCAAGATTCTGACTCCTGAAACTGCACAGACAGTGATGATGATTCAAGCGATATGGATATTAGTGACGAATAGGCTTACATTACTTTTATCTGTGGATAAATAGTTCTTTAAAAGAGATTTAATTATTGTTTTATGACTTTGTACCTCATATACGCGAGTTAAGCGGTCGGCCTATACTTGATAGTATTCAGAAACACTGCCGGAGGCATAACACACACACACACACACACACACACACATTTTATAATTTAGTTGGTGATATAGGTAGAGCAACAAAATCTCAGTGTGCAGTTTTCAAATTCAATAGTACACTAAAAGCATAACCCATTAGCATAAATAATAAATAAATATTCTGGGACATTAACACACACGGTCATCTGGTCCCAAGCTAAGCAGAGCTTGTGTTATGGAAACCAGATAACTGGTATATACTATACATATAATACTTATCTTTTGTAAATATATACTTATAATAGATATTTACACCCAGACTCGACACAAACACAAATGTTCATCACTAATGTTTGTCTCGGGTGGGAATCGAACCCACGACCTGCGGCGTGAAAAGCAAGTATCTTACCGACCACGCCGCCGGCCCGTCGAAATAATTTGCCATAATTTGCCCGACTGCGAAAGAAGGAGCTTTCGCAGTCGGGCAAAAAAGAAAATGTACTTGTGCGATTGACATTTACCATCGATAGGTATATCACGCGATAATCTTATGCCATTCCCATAGATTTTGTTCTTTTTGATTTATATCTTGCCAAACTGTTATAGCGCGTAGTAGCGGTAGCGTAGTAGCGTAGTGGTTAGTGAGTTTGACTACTAAGCCGAGGGTCTTGGGTTCGATTCCCACCCAGGACAGATCTTTGTGTGATAAGCACGAGTGTTTGTTCTGTGTCTGGGTGTAATTTATCTATAATAAGTATGTATTTACAAAAAAAAAATGGGTATTTAAGTATTATATCCGTTCCTACTACTCTACAAGAAAATTGCTTAATTTGGGCCTAGATGCCGCCGTAGTGTGTATGTGTGAAAATATTATAATTTAACGCTCAAATATTATTACAATTAGAACCAAATTGATACACTATATTTTTTAAACCATGCTCTATAACATAATCCATCTTATGTACCAACACGGTAAAATGAATTAATTTTTCCATGGTGTGCTGCAAGTACTAGTATAGTATTATATTATCTGTGGCTGCAAGTCATTGACAACCGTAATTAAACTTTTTACGAGAGACAACAACTCTACATTCGTAGAACTACAGATAAAAATACATATTCTATATTTAGATAAAGTTAAAAATAACTATCTTTAAATAGCTTGTTTGTACAAAATTAACTTTAAGGTCGACCACGCATAAAACCAGCTTTGTTTAATTAAAGGTTGTCGCACATAATTGAGACCAAACTGCTACCACTCAACTCGCAGTGAAATGTGAGCTTAGTAAACGTCTACGTTGTCTACGATGGAGTTTTTAAATGACAATTAATAATCATAATAAATAATAATATAGTGGGACATTTACACACACGGCCATCTGATCCCAAACTAAGCAGAGTTTGTACTATGAAAACCCAAATAACTGGTAATATACTACATAAAATACTTTTCTTTTGTAAATAAAGACTTAAACATAGATAATTACACAGACTCAAGACAAACAGGCGTGTTCATCACATCACACAACTTGACTTGATCTGTCTTGAATGGGAATTGAACCCACGACCTGCGGCGTGAAAATAGTGTCATAGATTTCTTCTCAATGGAGGCCTCGGTGAAGGCAAAAATATATTTTAATATACTTAGAGAATCTTAGTTGCAGAGCGAAGTTGTAGCGTTTGTGCCTGATCTCGCGATCGGTGATTCTACGTATGGAACCTAAATATAGTGGAAAGTGGGTGATATTTACGGCGGATTTGATGCCTTTTTTATTTTAATCGGCCATCGGGATAGTTCTAAGATCTTAGAAGTCAGGAATTTCATAAAATGTTATAAATATAATGTTTAATGTGTTTAACTGCCCCGGTGGCAAAGTGGTTAGTGACCCTGACTGCTAAGCTGGAGGCCGTGGGTTCGATTCCCACCCAGGACAAATCTTTTGTTATGAGCATGATTGGTTGGTCTGTGTCTGGGTGTAATTTATCTATTATATGTATGTATGTATTTACAAAAAAATGTATTTAAGTATTATATCCGTTCCTAGTACCCATAACACAAGCAAATATAATTGCTTAATTTGGGACTAGATGGCGCTGTGTGTATGTGTGAAATTATTATTATTATTATATCACTGCTCAATGTCAGTAAAATTGTGACCTGTTGTAAACGTAATAATGTGCGATGTCCTTAACTTTACAGGAGTACTACCGGCATTTTAATTACCTACATATTTTTTATTTTAATAATTAAATAGTACGGACAGGTATTCAGCTAAAAACATGCGTATCCGAGCGTAGTATACAATATTTCAACCTCCGATAAAAATAAAGGGTGTTATAAGTTTGGCAAGTACAATACTACCCACCAGACACTAAAGTGCAGTAACCGCAAAATAACGATTGCGAGCAAACGCCATTTAAAGTTAAGAATTTGATATAAATAATAATCAGATGTATAAACAAAAAAAAAAAATTGGTTGTTTGTAAAGTAGGTTTACGATCGAGATGTTTACGTGATAAAGTCTTATTGGTGATATAAGTTTTTGGGAAGTAAGGAATTAATATTGTTGCCGCTAGAGTGAGAGAGACGGAAGATCGGTCCACTCACTCGAACGCTATGCCAGCCTCCGCTCGTGAGGATTCCGCGTGACAAGTTTCACGGAATGACTGGCAGCGCTCGAGATGAGACGGGAGATCGGTCCGTCTCTCTCTCGTTATACCTGCGATCGCGCTCGTGAGGTTTTGGTGTGACACAAGTTTCTGAACATGTCACCCGACTAAAACGATTTTAAAGACGTTATCACGTCAAAAAATGTATGCAGAAATCTATAATCTATACGCGTAGGTTCACACGTCTTAACAATAAAAAAGAATATATCCTTATAAATGAATTTATTATTGGCCATTTACTATAATTACTGCACCGCCTTACCACAGATTACTAAATAGTTACTACTTTAGTGTCTGGTGGGCAGAATATTGCTTAGATTCAAGAGAAATAACCTACAAGCCTCGTCATCGTAGCCAAATGTTAGCCTTCTATTAATCTTCTACAACAATTGGGCTATGAAACACAAAAAGAATTTGAAATGCGACTGTTAGTTCCAGAGTTAAACGCGATATGCTTAGAGCATTAAACACGGGAGATGTGTTTCAGCATGTTCTAAAGATGTGTGGGCACCATAGATTTAGGAGGTAAGCTGACGCTTACATAAGCGCGCTTATTATTATTATTATTTTTTATGCTAGATCTATGGTGGGCACGACTGGGATTCGAACCCGCGACCTTATATTTCTAACGCGAGGCCCGTACCACAGCGCCGTCTTTATTATAAGTAAAAACCAATTCTTTGAACCGCTAATTACAGTAGAAACACATGCCGTCTAATGTCTTTATTATATTTGATTAGCTCTTGTAATTACAGAACAGATGCAACTCTGATTAATTGACAGAAAAACCGGCACCTGCGCAACCAAATCTCACTTTCGATGGTTAAAAAAAGAGTTATGAGGTCGCTGCGTTTAGTTTTAGATGGTTCCGTATGATATAGCTAATATTGACTGGGATGTTGGTGTCGTGGTTAGTGATCCCGCCGTAAGTCGAAGGTCGTGGGTTCAATTCTCACCCAGGAGAATTTTTTGTGTTTTTAGCATGATTGTTTGTTCTGTGTCTGGGTGTAAAGGGTGTGTCCAATACCCGATAAATGGTCCACAGAAAGGTAACGCACGGATAGCATATTTAATAATTTACGCTGAATACAAATCTACTATATAAAAATAAGTCGGGTTTTCCTTCCTGACGCTATAACTCCAGAACGCACTAACCGATTTCCACGGTTTTGCATTCGTTGAAAAGGTCTTGGGCTCCGTGAGGTTTATAGCAAAGAAAATTTAGGAAAAATTTCAACAGAAAAGCGGGAAAATGTTAAATAAAACGTACGATTTGGTGGCGAAACGGAGTTCGCCGGGTTTGTTAGTTATTATATAAGTATCTTCAAAACGATAGCTTATTAAAAAAATGTATTGCGATTAATTAAATCAAAATAAAATAAAACTATATTACAACGGATTTTATCGCGGTATATTTTACATTTGAAACCAAATCAAATCAAATCCCAATCTTTTCAGACTTCATGGTCTCGGGTGGAAAGTAGTTACCATTAAGTCTGAAAATACTGACACGTCGGTATTTAAAATCTAAAATAAAAATAAACCGCGATAAAATCCGTTATAAAAAAAGTTTTATTTCAATGTGTGTTATGTATTCGCGTAAATTTAAGAAAATATTTTAGGGAACATTATTTTAAATTTAGAAGACTCAATTATTTATCTTGTATTTTCTGTTACGATTGAAGTACGGTGATCTAAATAAACCTCTGAGATTAGTAACCTCTTTTTTTCTCCTCTCACAACGGATCTCTAAATTGTTAAAGAATCTTTTTTTCCATCTAATCTGATATGTAAATCGCCGACTCATTGTCTTTTGTCAGTTTTTTCGGACCGGCGGCGGCGGAAGTCATGTGGGATTAGGATTTTATTAAGTTTTTTTGGACCGTCATTATTTATCTGATAAAACAAAGAAAATCGCGGTTTTAACTAATTTTTATGGCTTTCTTCTTTTTAATAGAAATGAATCACTAAATGTGTTACTAAGTGCAAAACTGGAGAACGGCTGAACGGATTTTTCTAATAATTTTTTTAGAATATTCCTTGAAGTACGAACATAGTTCATACGCACAGAAAAATTAAAAAATAATCCTGAAACTAGCGCCATCTAGTATCGCTTGGACTAAACTTAAACAAAATTATGTTTGGAATTGAACATACCGCCCACCAAAGACGATACTGACAGAACATTCTTACAACAAAAATGATGATGATGAGATAAAAGGTTCAAACATAAATTAACATGATCTAAAAATCGTACTTAGAGCTAACATTAAACAGCAAAACATCATGAGTATAAATGTAAAAATATTGTTTAAAAATAAGATTGATCTAAAGGAAGATGAAGTTGTAGTAATAATTGATTTCTATTATATTTTTTATTGTTATATTTAATTTCCTTGATTGATATTTAAATTTATTTATGGACAATGTCAATAATAATTACATTTTATATATAAATTATGAATTAATTAATTTTAAATTTTTAATATTGTTAACGAATGATTGATTGATTAATAACTAATGTAAACTATTAAGAATGACAATATTGTAATTTAATTATAATGAATCTGACAAATTGTGATAATTCTACTATGATTCTATGAGGAGTTCTGTTCTATACAGTGTTTCCACTAGAACGATTTTCTTTTCCCACACGGCAATTCAGATTTCCCCTTCTACGGACTTATTTCCCCTCAAAAATTATTTTGCTGTAGTTTTGACACCACACACCACACCTAAAATTTATCGTTTATTTATCGTTCTTCTTCTATAGTCTGCTGTATTATTTACACAAAATTCGTTAACAAAATTATCGACAAAATTTCAAAAGTCCATAAATAATAAGGGATTTCGCGTATGCAAAATCCGCAAATACGCAGGCGTGACTTGTGAGGTCCGTCCGAGTGCTGCATGATTGGATATTTTTGGCATAGCATTGATAGATAATGTCAAAATTCACCAATCATGTAGCAGTTAGAGCCATCATTTATCATACGCGAATGCTCATTACTTCCGAAAGGATTTATCTACGATTTCCCGCAATTTCCCCTTTTATAGTCTTTCCCCTTTTTTTTCCCCTCTTGACCATTATTTGCCCTTAAAAGGGGAAGTTCCCCTCAATGTGGAAACACTGGTTCTATATATCATCGAAATTTTCAACAGATCACAAAAATATTTCAATGGGACCAACTTGGGAGTCTGTTATTGAAAACAAATAAAAAAAATCGGTCCCTAATTCATGAAGATATTAACGAACCTGCATAAACCTCGAGGTTGGACTGACGATGAATTTGCCAAAGTAAAAAAAAAAATAAAAAAAAAATAAAAAAATTGATTTTTTTTAATATAAAAGATTTAATTTAAAAGAGATAAAAGTCTACTGATTTTTTAGCAATGTTTCTCAGTACCTAATTGTCACGTCATTTACTGAACGGTAGGTTAGGTTACAAATATGACATTTTTATGTAGAACCTCTTTTTCAATATAACAAATGATTTTGGAGTTTTTTTACTACTAATCTTTTAAAAGCTTGTATACTTATTTAGTTATAGTTTTCATGTAATGAGCGTACAAGACCGCTGAGGTTTTATTAGTTTTTTACTACTAATCTTTTAAAAGCTATTAAGGCCATTATTAAAAGTTTTGAAAATACGAGTACATAACTAGTTACAAATTAACCCAGAACCTGCTTCAATGAGAAGTTGGTTTAAAGTAACCCCACTTAGCGCGCACAATTACCGACCATCTGTTACCCATACTTAAAGGAACTTAAGAAAGGAATAAGATAAATCCTTAATCTTATAAAAAACAGCTAATATGCAAAAGTACGAGATTCGCACGGAAGTTGTCAAAAAAATTAACCCTTTCAACGCTTAACCTGTAAAAACCTTTTAAATATTCATAAAATACTGTATTACGCATATCAATCGCTTTGCAAGTGTTAAAAAGGATCTAATTGCATGCGCCGGCACACCTTGTCTATAGTTTGTATAAGATCATTAGGATGTTTCCTAAGAGGGTTGTCTTTGTCCGTCTGTCTGTTCTTTTGTCTTTCATGTGAATGAGATGTTTGTGCTTGTGGTATTTTATCTTTGATCGTGTGAAGGGAAATAATTTAGTTATTGAGTTAGTGGTTAGCTGGTTACGGGGGCCTCGGTTCGATACATTAGTACAACAGGGCGATGTCATTTTGTTTATTTTTTCAGATAAATAAATTAAAAATAATGGACATGTTTTTTTTTTGTGTGACCTAAAATTATGGTGATACGTCCAAGCGAAATCTCGAATAACGTCACACCTAGGTAAGTTTTATACTACAGAGGTATGAAGTAGCGTACTCCCTCTCCATACCGTTATATCCTAATATGGTTTAAAAATACGAGTGAAACATTTTTTATAATCGATTTTTTATATCTTGTTTCAAGCATTTTAACTAATCTTAAAGCTTAATAACCTTTAGTATATTTTTTGTTTGTTCAAGCATAACTTCTTCAAATAGACGGATTATCGAAATCATTTTGTTTCAGAGGTTCATTAATTACCATCTGAGTGTCATCAGCAAAATGCAAAATGCTGACAAAGTCGTAGTGTAGTCGTAGTCGTAATGAAAAAAAAAACAAACATTAAAAAAGAAAAAAACAAGAAACAAAAAACTGAACTTATAACCTCATCTTTGTTGGAGTTGATTGAATTAAATATTCAATCGACTCCAACGTGTTACGTTAAAATCGAAATGGGTCTCTATGCTTTTCAACTGACTCTGATTTGGAAAAGGAGGCTCTCAATTCGATAGTTTTTTTCTTATAAAAATAATTTGATTTTCGATGTTTTTTTTTTTGTTTTGTTGTTTCATACCCACTTTTCTGGTCGTCCCATTTAAATTTTATCAAAATATGTTGAGGGTTTTTAGAGTTATTTTTAAAACATCGAAGTCGGTCTGTATTTTAAAAAAAGTTTATTTAAAAAAGAATGGTATTTTTTTTATTATTATTGTAAACCATATTTTTACATAGACTCGCAATAAAATTAATTAAATTAAAAAAAAAAAAGTGGGTGCCTATATATATGGGTAAGATATATTTAAGTCAGATTCGAAACTCATTAATTTATTTAACCCTTCGCACGCCGTCTTACCATATGTCGGTAATATCTACAAATTAGTTGATATTTCGCACGGTAACACACGTGTTGCGGTAACGGAGAAGGTAATTAGGTCGGAAGTGCTTTGTTATGGTAAATGTTTGTCTTGTGGAATTATGTTATTAACTAAAACTAGTTTGTTATTTGATAATAATTTAATATATGATATATTTTACTTATGTAGATACTAATAAAATATTTTATGCATGGTAAACATCCAGATTTTTTGTTTTCATTTTTTGTCTATATTAGTGAGATTTTCAATGAAGTTATTTTACAATGTTATTAGATACAGTAATTTTAAGTTACGTACTTACCTCAAGTTCGGATTTAACGCAGTTAAGAGTTCGCCGTAAATTAGGCGACGCGATGAATATATTTTTGAAAATATGACTCTATTTTTTCTAAAAATATTTTCTCATAGATTTCAGCTTTTTCGAGTCACAAGAGTATCCTGCAAGTTGTTGCTGCAGACCTGCGTTCGTCTGTGCTGAGGCACTTTGTAGAGGCGATGGCCAAATAGGACACATGAAAATGTTCCTTATCTTCTGATTGTCCCTGACAGAGTGTCTCTGCACGCAGGTCTTTAAATTTTTTAAATCACATCTTTTGTTTTGTCTTTATAATCACTAACAATAGTTTTGTAAGTTAATGTTACTAACCCATGGATCATTGTTGTCTGAATAAATAAAATTTTTAATTTCAATTTATTTATTAGATATGCTATTTTCTAGAGTAAATTCAAGATTTAGTAAATTCTTTAAAGTCGATCTGCTCTTTTTGAGTTACGATTGGTGAAACTAATACGAATCTATTTTATTTAAACTTAAGAATATCTGTCTACCTATTTTTTTTAAATTGGTTTCGTAGTCTAGCAGTGAAAGCATAACAAACATAGAGTTTTAATCGCATTTATAGGTCTAACTTTTAATGCTATTACATATTAGGGATTAGATATAATATGAGACTTCTAAGGTATAAACACTATAATCCTTACCAAATGTAATAAAATTTTAATGAGTACCTATTTGTCTTTTGAGCAATCAGTCTTTCGTCACCGCGGGCCCATCTGTCTTTTAAGCCTATTTGCATACTGGTACCGCTAACGAACTGCTGAGTACCTGACAAACTGTGAGTAACAATGTTTGGCTCGTAATATCGCAATATGCAAATAATGTAGTCACAATTCTTGAGACACTTATAGTTTTTGTAGTTATCTTGCACCAGATTTGTTAATTTACCTGTTGCCGTTCATCGGGCACAATTCTAAGCTGGATATATAAAATTATACCTGATGAACGGGAATAAGATCACCCCGACTAAGCATGGGACCTTAAAACATAGCCGGCGAAAAGTGGGTGATATTATTCACCTCTGCCTAAACCTTCGGGTAATACACGCGTGACGCTATGACTATGATGATTTGTTACTTAAATAGTTTATATTTCTTTAAGTAGGTAAATCTATGTTTTGAATAGGTATCTTTAGATAAAAACATTTCAAATCATTACAATTTAACAAACAAAATTAAACTATCCTCTCATTTTACCTACCTATTTATCATCATCACCATCAGCGTAATTATCATCATCATCAGAGCACAGTCCAGGCTGCACATAGTTCTTCTATAATAAGCGCCGTTTCATCATTTTACATTCATTTCACTTAGCTGGAAGGTCTCTTTTGTGTTGTCAATGACGTGGTCTTCATTCAAGAACTCGCTTACCCCAGCGGTTACAGTTTCATTGATAGATATTATTTATTACGTATTAATTATTTCAAGAATCCGTACAGAGCCAGGATATCTGTAGTAAAGGTTTCGGCCTAGTTCAGACTCCAGACTCTCACAAGGAGCTTTCAATAATTTTGCACACAGCCTGTAAACTATATTTTGTAAAATGTCCTTGTGTGAAGTAATAAATACATTATTGTATTATCTTAGATTTACGCGAATATCACACATTGAAATAAAACTACTTTTTAACGGATTTTACCGAGGTTTACTTTAGACTTTTTTAATTTATTTTTTTAGTCTGAAAAGACTGAAACCCGTTAAAAAGTTGTTTTATTTTAAATACATTATTATTATTACCTATTACCTACTTACCTATACAGGAAACTTTATTAAACGCTGCTCAAACTTTGAGAAAATAAACTTATACAAATTATAAAAAACACGTTTTTTAAGTCTTTGTACAAAAAAGTACATAATCGCTATCGAAAGATAGAATCAGTACTGATTGTAATGTTACTCATGTCACCTCCGCACTGCCGTATCAGCTGTGTGCTGTCTAGGATCACTGACAGCTAATTTTATGCCATTGACCGTCGTATTATTACAAATAGATCGTCCATAATTTGCTAATAATGTATTAAATAAAAAAAAGGAAACATTGAACAATCAATGAAATGTGATCAAAAAATACAGAAACACCAAAAAATATTTGCGCACCGTTTACAAAGTTTTACTATATAGCACATTGACTTATATTCCTAATTAATATTCAACCTTATATTCAAAATATCTAAACACCAATAAAAAATAACTTTCATATATACAAAAATAGTACAAACAAGTAACTATTAAGTTATTTAACACCTGTTATTCAGTTAAATTACGTTTACAAAGTCTATTAATATAGTGTTTGGCACCTGCTAGAAAATTTATTGGTAATTAAAAGGACTTGTAGCTTAAGCTATATATTAAGCTATATATTAAGCACCTGACAAATAATTAGGCCAAGTATTTAATCAAGGCGGACTTGCAAAGGAAACTATAGGCCGACCGTATAACTCGCGTATGGCCTATCGCCAAGATTCTGACTCTTCAAGCTGCACAGACAGTGATGATGATTCAAGCGATATGGATATTAGTGATGAATAGTCTTACATTACTTTTATCTGTAGTTAAATAGTTCTTTAAAAGATTTAATTAGTGTTTTATGACTTTGTACCTCAGATGGCGATACACGAGTTAAACGGTCGGCCTATAACCCCCGTGTTCATAAACGTCTTTTAAGCTCATTATAGCTAAAATAGGTTTATAATTCGTTATTCTTTGTCTCTCATCTTGACATATATACTAGTAAGAAAGATACAAGTCCATGTTATCAAAGTCTTATAAGATTTTTATAAATAGGGCCGTAGTGTGTATGATTAGTACAAAATTTAGAGCCTTTACATGGAAATATGGCCGAATTTTATTAATTTTAGGTTAGTGTTTTATTACCATTATAGTGTTATGTATTTCAATGTAATTAAATTCAAAAAGTACATGCTTAATTATAAAAGTGTATGTAGTAAATCTATAATACCGTATCTTTACGACTTACAAAGTCATAAATTTTTGTTTTTTACCTAAAATTTTAAATTTTAAATTTTTGATTCAATTTTATTTAGATACACACGGCTACACATCAAGCTTTATAATAGTAGTATAAGCTGACCTATTATGCTTAATAATAAGGAAACCTATCTTTAGAGTTACCTAAGCATTTATATTTCCATTCATTAATCTTAACCAATTTCTATTAGCATAATTAAAACATTTTAAGTGTAGGTGCCGAAGTTTATGCGTAACCAAGTCCACTACCTATATCCTATTTATTATGCCTATTACAAAAACCTTTATTAGGCCCAATTTTTCAATACCACATCTGTTGAACTTTCTAAAATATTGCTGGTACGAAAGTTATCTGGCTGTTGAAAAATCAAACCATAAAATAATTTTTGATACTATTTATTATTTATTACGTATTTTTAAAAGAATAATTAATAAAAAGTCACAGTTTTCTATAATAATTAATTTAATCACAGTTTTACTCGTGAGAATTACGATGTAATTAAACAAAGCACTAACAAACTCAAGTCGCACAACTTTTTACTAATCGGCAAAAAAACTACAAGGAATCGTGAGAGTTGAATAAAATTAACTACGCGTATGTAAAATACCTACGTGACCACTTTTTTAAAGATAAAGAAAAAAAGAAACAAAAGGCCCTCTGGCTACCCTTTTCATCAATATAAAATTTGCATACGTGTGTGGCGATTTTTTTCGCGAGAAGATTATGGTAATCAGTTTTTTGGACATCGAGACAGTGAGAAATACTTTTTTTTTGTGCAAAAAATTGGTTGGCGGTGATAGGGTTAAATTAGGAAGAACAAGAAATCGGTCTTTTCTCATGCTTCTTTTGCACCTGAAGGTTTTTTGTTTGTTCACTTCAACCCTTTTTACTGTTCTTATCTCAACTATCTTAGGAGTTGAGAGAGTTTAGGCCTTAATCCACACACGCTGGCCAAGTGCGGGTTGGTGGATGTCACATGTCCTAGAACGATTAGTTCTTAGACATGCCGGTTTCCTCACGATGTTTTCTTTCACCGATATTGAGCAGTGGAGATGAAACAATGCACACAAAGATTTGTGGATATGACCAGAATTAGAACACGCGTCCTTAAATTTGAAGGCGAGGCAAGTACCGCTGCGCTTTGTTAGGCTGGGCTAGGTAACCTATAGCATATTTCTCGCAGTCTTGCACAAACGTATTCATTCACGTTCCTGCCTACTACTAAGCTTCGTTTAAATTTTTAGTCTGATTTCTAATCTATTGGGATTATCCTGGCACTGTAAGAATATTAAGTCGCTTCCGCTTATTAGCGATAAACTTAAAAACTGCGAATCATATTTTCATTCGATTTTCACCAATAAACAGAGTGATCCATGAGGAGTTTAGGTGTATAACTCGAAGCTGGGGCGGGTCGCTACTAGTTACAAAACCTGCTGCCAGACAACTAAGGTTTTTCTTTTTATCTGTAGGCCATTACGCAACGGCTAAGTATCTTTAAAATATTTAAAAAAATATTATGTATAAATGCAAAGTAAGTACATAAATTGAAATAAAACTACTTTTTAACGGATTTTATCGCGGTTTATTTTAGATTTTAGATCCCGACGTTTCAAAGTCTTTTCAGACTTCATGTTCACGGGTGGACTGAGATATTTGACGTCCAAAAATGAACATGAATGAACCCGTGAACATGAAGTCTGAAAAGACTTTGAAACGTCGGGATCTAAAATCTAAAATAAACCGCGATAAAATCCGTTAAAAAGTAGTTTTATTTCAATGTGTGATATTCGCGTAAATCTAAGACAATACTATCTAGACAATACTATAAGTACATAAACTTGACATAAACATGTTCACAAACCATTCACCAAAAAAACTACATAATATTTAGCATAATAGAAACAGTTTTTACGACATTTTTTCTAACATTTCTACCTGCTTAGGGGTGGAGTTTAACCACCCTAAACTTTTTTTATTCCATAAAAACCAATAGTGCACTCATGGGGTGGCAACATTTTTTTCTTATGTCAAACTTGGGTCGATATTTTTCCCGCCAATAGCTTCACCCTTTAAAAGGGTTCTTTGAGCATTATATACGACTTATTCATATTATTTTATAACGGTCGGCATTATTTCGGTAACTAGGGTTGGAATTAAAAAGGGGTATTTTTTGTGCGCACGCGATTGTTATGAAATGGTTTAGAACACGCAAATAATCGAGTTTTAGGTTTCTTGATGCTTCTTTTTGTACTAAAATTCGTGCGTGTTTAAAATGTTTTTAAAAGGCGGAAGTCTAAACCCTAACAGGATATTATTATTAGTATAATCGAATAGGTTAGCTAAGGGTTTGTAATAATCGGTTAAATTGAGGTGTAAATTCTTAGAATGAAATTTTAGTATAAGCAAGTAAATTGTTTATCAGAATTTGCTTCAGCTAAAATTTAGAAATTAGGACTTAAAGTGATAGAAAGAAACATATATCGCAGCGCGTAACCTATAAACGTAGCAAACTGTTACTTAAACAGACGGTTAGGTGTCACTTTAGTCACTTGAGCATAAGGCCTGTCAGTTGTCAAACTTACAAGACGCCAACGTCACTCAGGTTGATTGTCTGTGATTGTCATTGTTACATCAGGAGACAAACGTGTCTATGAGGTCGGTTGGGTGAGCATGTCAATACTCAATACTCAATACTCAATATCTTTATTGCTATTCCGTAAGTATTATAAGATGGTAACATTATATGTATAACATAGTACATCATTATGGACCCTGCAGGGCACAGCAAAATAGGGTAGGAGAGAGGAAGCTTTATTTGAGACGTTAATTTAAAGATCTAATGTTATTATTTGTCGTGCGAGCAAACCGAATTTGACCGCGAATAAATAAATCTATTTCCTTCCAAACATTTTGTGAATATTTGTGATTAGGAAGGCGTTCTATTGGTGATGGAAACGCGCACATTGCATGTTAAATAAAAGGTTGAAATAAAATAAAAATACACTCTTTTTTGAGACGCGAGTCTACTCAAATAAATAGTCAAATTTATTTTCTTAACGTGCAGTGAATAACCGGAAACTACTAAGAAACACTGCCATAAAACTCAGTAGGTTTATTCTTTTTCAAATGAAGTATCTTCATATATCGTCGGTCAGAAACAATAATGGAACATTTCAAAATTATACTGTTCTGAGTAATTAAGGTTTAAAGTTGCTATTGAAAACGAAGAGATTATTAAAATCAATTTTTCTGTATCTGAATATATAGTTTTCTGTCAATTAAAACTGAAATCTGAGTTGCACCGTTAGTGATTTTGAAAATATATTTAATTCCCTACCATTCTGCGTACTTATCTCACAACACATGATTTCGGAAATGTTCCGGTAATGAATCCGACCGACGATATCTAATAACATTTTGTTTAATGTATTGTATAAGAGCGACTAAATTCCAAGCGTTTTTATCCGTAAGGTAGTCTTAAATTTTATGATACGATTTCCTACATTACATAGATTTTATAATTGTTTTAAATTTGATAATAGTAATTTTTTTGAAGTTTTTTATTGAACGTATACACTGCCCCATAAAATAAGTGAAAAAAGTGAATTTAAATCGAAGACTGGTATATCATTAGCTGTCGTCGTAAGAGATGTAAAATATAAGCTTTTTTGGTTGCAGTGGTGGTGACGTCAGCGCCTGCCAACGAAGCAGAGCTGCAGCTGTACAGGGTGATGCAGCGAGCTAGCCTGCTGGCGTACTACGACACGCTGCTAGAAATGGGTTAGTATTGTCTTCTATCTAGCGCAGACGGGTAAAAAATCCGCCGCCGTCTGTCTGAAACTTTTGCATCATCTTTTCATCGCTTGATGCTTCCTATTAACAGAATCTTAAATCCATATTTCATATTTTAACCAATTTTGCGTCAAGGTGTTCATAATTTTCTTTTCCGATAGCTGTGACGATGAAACAATTTACTTACACAAAGATGTATGACACGACCGAATTGAATCCGATGCTCCCCCACCGGTCTATGACTATTGTCGAAAGAAATTAATTGTATACTTTACAAAACAGTAGAGTCGTTCACTTTTCCTTTTCTCTATCTTTTCTTTGACCTTTTTTCAACATTGTCCTTAACCCATTGCCTCTTTTTTGATGTCGTAAGCCACGTTTTCTTTTTTATTAGGTACTTAATAATAATGTTTATTTCTCCTACAAAAGCTAAGAAAATATAATACAATATTTTTTTGAACACTATACAACTACAAGTCTTATGTTTTTACATGACTCTCAGTCAGGTGCCCAAACTAGGATATACAGTGATGGACAGCATAATACAACAGACTCCTGGCCCTCCCTCCCAGAGATTCCAATATGACACAAAGGTCGTATCGATAGTGTTAAAAAGTTATAATAAAGAGCAAAACACACCAAAATATTAAAAAAAAAGTAAAAGGTAAAATTGTGAAGGTGAGGGTGAGGTGTGTATATAGTCGTTGTAAAGTGTAAATAAGTACAAGCTAATCCAGCGAACTACGTATACTACATGAGGACCTCCCTCAGACTTCTACAAATATTTTGAATCATCAGCCACATTAGTTAAATCACTAGTTTTAGCGTGACAATCAAAATACGTCAATTCATTTTTATAAAACTTTAAAAAAGAAAAAAAATATATGATTTTTCTTGAAGATACAATAAACTAGTAATACAATGGCTGTAACATTACAAAATAAAAGATCGCAGGAACATATGAAAAAACAATTTCTCATAACGCAAAGAATAAAAATGAAAAACTACATCTCCATATTGGCAAAAAACGCGCGCTCAGCGTCGACATGCAAATTACTTTTTTAATCTTTTACTTTTTATACTTTTTAATACCGATTAGGCTAAGGAAGGGTTTGGCCCTTTGGCCAGAATTATCTTTTGTTTTTTTTTCTCGCCCTTCGCAAAATGGTCACGTAGGTATTTGCATATTCGCTTAAATTAAAAGAGGTGAGTTTGGTTTTTTATAGTTTGTCTCACGTTTTGTTGAATGATAGTGAAATGAACTTGTGTTACAAGAAAGTCTTGCATATTAATGTTAAGGGACTAATTTTATAACAATGGTCTGGTTTTTATATCGCATGTAATTGTGAGAAATGTGTCCTCCTTGTTTGGACTTAGTAAATTTATTGAAGATCAAGACCTTTGTAGATATTTAAAGAATTCTTTTAGAAATCAAAATATTAATTATAAATACATAAGTTAAAACTTTGAATGGATTACATTAAATACGGATCACTTCAAATGCTTTTAAATTAAATTAATTTCTGGTTGCTACGTGACAGATACCTAGTAGTCTGGAATTAAACTTGAATAAGCATTTGTGGTCACTAAACTTAAACCCTGTAAAAATGTGGATGACATTAACCTCCACTCAGTCTACACTCCTAGTAAATAAAAGTTTAACAAGTATAATGTTTTTGAGATCATCTTTGTCACCCCATGATGATAAATATGATTTTTCAGGTGGGGATGATGTGCAGCAGCTCTGTGATGCTGGAGAAGAGGAGTTCCTAGAGATAATGGCACTTGTAGGCATGGCGTCTAAGCCTCTCCATGTTCGACGCCTACAGAAAGCCCTGCAAGAATGGGTGAACAACCCAGCTCTCTTCCAAATCCCTATCGTACCCAACATTTGTCCTACCGAAAACCCTTTTATATGCAACCAAAGAATTTTAAGCATGCCCACTGTTCCTAGTTTACCGAGGACTGTAGCTTCACCAGAAAATAGGCCCATGTATAGCCCGTCTCCTGGTGCGCCTGAAAACAGCTGTGGGTCCACCACATCCGCTCCAAATGCAAGCCCCATTCATCAACCTAATACATTTACTAAAATAGTCTTACCCCAATCACCCGCTCCCACCGCCCCTGTTACTTCCACAACATCTAGATCCTTTTCCCCACAAAGTGCCTATCCTCCTGCATCTGCAGGATCAAGTCCTGGATCAGTGACATCACCAGTTCAACTCACTCCAGTACTTTTAGATGTCCATGTCCAAAAGTTAGCGTCAGCTGCGGAAAAATTAAGCAAACATTTGCCTCAATTGGAGCCAAAACCGCAGAATACAAAGAAAAAGATGTGTAAAGATTTGGAGCTGGTGATGATGATGCCGGAGACTGATCCTCGGAGGATGGAGGAGATCAGGAAGTATGCAGCGATATACGGCAGGTTTGACTGCAAGAGGAAACCTGAGAAGCCGTTGACGTTGCATGAGGTACTTATCAAGAGTTAGTTCTCAAATTGAATGTAATTATGCTATAATGTGTTGGGTGTTACAAAATTTATGATCTGATTAATTTGAAACATTTATGATTTTTGACAAAGCTGAAACATTAACGTTTTAACATACATGTTTAGTTTAACTACATATTAAGCATCACCAATACTACTTGTTAACGGTAAATTGACGTATGGGATAAATCACCAGTTATATTAATTTCTTTAATTATTTCAGGTGATGGTAAACGAAGCGGCGGCTCAGATCTGCCGCTGCGTGCCCGCATTGCTCACGCGCCGTGACGAGCTCTTCCCACTGGCGAGGCAGTTGGTCAGGCGGGCAGGATTACATTACTCAAAACACGGGTAATTATGATCAAAGATTCAATTTTATTTCATTTTCATTCGATATTGTTCTGGTATTATGTAGTCCAGGGTTTCGATTTCCAGATCAAGAAAAAAACAATATTGGGGGTTTCTCACAAAAAGAATTAGATATGTGTGGAAATTTAACATAGCGGGTAAATCATAAGTGATATTCGCCTCTGTCTATACTATTGGTTATTAGATGCGTACATTGTTTGCTTATTGGTCTTTTTTATGGCCTTAGGTTTTCAATAAATCTAACTATTTTACCTGTGATGACTTCGATGATTGGTTAGTTTACTGTTGTGGTTTTCCATAAATCATTATTTTACTCATTTACATTGAGTTTAACTATACAATATAGGTATCTGTTTTATCTTTCCAGCCTCCCACCTACAGCGTCAATGGGTGAGGAGCGAGACCATGATGAGGACGAGACTCCGGTGAAACGGCCGCGACAGGTCACTCACGTAGACCTCACCGAATAGACTAACACAGGCATAGCTTGGGCCTTAAGGCTTAGTTGAGGCCTTGAGCCGAGGCCTTAGGGCTCGGTTGGGGCCTAACACTGAATATGACTAACCTAGGGCTTAGATGGTTCCTTAGAACTATATTTATACTTTATACTATCCCAAAGGTCCTAACAGGCACTTATATAATCCATTACTGACTATACACAAAATATTTATTAATTGCTTTAGTTAATTTTGTAATGGATATTAAACTTATCTAAATGCCACACTTAGAAAATTATTATTCTTATCATGTTTTTATGGAACACAATCTACCATTAAAACAAAAATAAATAATTTAATTACGTATCTAAATAATGTCATACTCAGAGACTGATATATTTATTCAATCTATTTAGTAAAGATAATCCATAATGGTACAATAGTAACTAAAAAATGACATAAGTAAATTCAATACATTTATGTTACTAATGCTTAGTTTGAATTTATTCGTAAAACACACTGCCGTATGTATAAAAATGTTTCTATTAAACGATCGAGTGTGGCAGTTAGATTTCTGTATCTTATTAGAGTTATGAAACTAAAAGTCCACCCTGCGGTATACTACACATATTGGTCAAAAATTCCGGTCGGAATACCATTAAGTATATACTATATAATTATACTAGCCTCACAAAACGTTTCCATTTAACATAATTTCTAACTAGATTTGCATCTCTTACTCATTTATGTTGCACAACTTGTAAGGTAAGCATGGTTATATTAATCAAATGCCTGACTTGTTACTAAATCTGTATGCATTTTACAATTATTTGTTGTAGTGGTTTTGGCTCTTCTCTTTCGGTAAGTTATTCTTATTTATGCACGTTTATTATTAAATATTATTATTTTGAATTCTTGTTAATTTTGTTTCACTATAAAAATAGTTTTCGTTTCAATTTTATCTTCTTATTGCCATTTTAATTTACTTTTTTACCGTATAGAATATTGTTTAGGTATAAAATACCTGCTAATATCATAATTAGCGCATAACATATCCGTTAACAATACTCCTAAAATAATTTAACATTTATTTGGCATTTAAATTATATTTTTCTGTGAATAGGAATGCGAGGAAGGCAACGGTGTTCGTGCCAGTCCAGACGCTGCTAGGAATAATTCCAATAGGTATGCAATCAATGTCTGCTTGGTCTTATAGTAATATGTGATTTATTGATAATATTTGATAGATATCAGGTATTGTTTTTAGTTTTGTATGTAATTTACATACCTTATATTTTTATTTTAGACAAATTTTATAAATTTTGGGGTAGGTATTGTGGTGTTTTGTTTTACACTAGCGACTGACCTTTTGATATTTTCATTAGATTATTGTTTTTGATTAGGTACTTTAATTTATTGTTTGTTAATAATTTATTGATATAATCTTTCAGTTGGTGGGGCGTCAAAGCTGAGAGCGATGACGCAGACTCCAGATGTTCATATTCTAGCACTAGCACTCCGCCACCAGTGAGTACTTTTTTCCTATCTATCTTATTCTATCCTTTTTTTCTCTCTTTGTCTTTTATTTCCTTCTTCTTTTAAAGTTCTACTAAAAATTTGAGGACATGTGATATCACCAATCTGCACTTGGACAGCGTTGGTTTGTTAAAGCCTTAGTTCAATGCAGTGTACTAAAGCGTTGCATCAGATTTTAACTTAGTAAACTCATCGATGTTTTCCCGAACTAGAAAGAAATCTCTCTTAAAAATAGCTAAAATATCTGTTTTACAATGTGCCTACTTATTTCCTGAAGACTGGAAATTATATTACACTTTATGTATTGCTCTGATTTTTTTCTCAGGCTTAATCTCATAAAAGATACATTCTTCATTATTTTAAACTGTGTTTTCTTAGGATACTGAGGACTCTCGCCCCCAAGTGGTAGCAGCTCGAGGTGACAGCATCATAGCCGTCGCCAACCCCGCGCTGCACCCCCCGCACCCCGCTGTACCTGCTAGAAACCATTCTAACTAAATTAACTTTGTGTACGAATTGGAAATTGTTATTGAATTTTGGTGCCCTGTAATGTATGGGATTGACACGAGACATTTTGTAGGTGTATGTCAAACCCATACATTGTAGTCTTTTCAATCCTTGTTAAGATAATTGCAATGAGACTTTGTCTAGGCGTCCATTGAGTGTTCTATGCACGCTTTGGAGTGTAACCTGTTTTTGTTATTTAATCTAGTACATTCAGCGCCTCTAGTCTTCTTTTTTAAAGTACTAAATCATAGTATTGTTTTAGATTTACGCGAATATCACACATTGAAATAAAACTACTTTTTAACGGATTTTATCGCGGTTTATTTTAGATTTTAGATCCCGACGACGACGTTTCAAAGTCTTTTCAGACTTCATGTTCACGGGTGGCTTGAGGTATTTGACGTCCAAAAATATTATTCACAATTATTATTAACCTAAATAATAATGTTTGTAGTAATAATTCTGATTAATATTTTTGGACGTGAAATACCTCAGTCCACCCGTGAACATAAAGTCTGAAAAGACTTTGAAACGTCGGGATCTAAAATCTAAAATAAACCGCGATAAAATCCGTTAGAAAGTAGTTTTATTTCAATACTACTAAATCGTCCAACAAGCTTACTCACAGTCTAACTAAAGTTACTACTAAACTGAGTGTATTCTGCAAGGTACCTACTATCCTATGCTAATTAAGTGGGGAAAGATGTTGTGCCCTACTTCTCCTCCTTTTCAGGCGTTCACTTTTAGGCTCGGACTATAAGCATCCGAAATCACCCGGACCTGAAAAAAGACTGCCTTTGCCGAGCCCCAATTCAGTCAGACTCTTGAACAATCATTTGAATTTTTCGACATTGACTACAAATGATTAGGGCCTTCCGTACTCGAATTTTACCCAGAAACAACTTTTGTTCGTTTAAATCAGCGATCGGCAACCTTTTGGCAGGCAAGGGCCACAAGGTGCCAAAATAAACTAAAGGCGGGCCGCAGTCATGGTATTAACCGTAGCGTAGAAGCCCAATACACCTACGTATAATTGGTCATATCATAAGTATTCTATAGGAAAAATAAAAATGCTATTAAAAATTGGTAAATGTCACAAAATTTAATTCGTACATGTAATACTTACATTATGTTTACATATTTTTTTAATTCTTTTAATGCGTTTATTTTGATAGAATTATAACTTATTTACAAATATTCACGGGCCGTAAGCAGAACGTCCGCGGGCCGCATGCGGCCCGCGGGCCGCGCGTTGCCGACCGCTGGTTTAAATAACTAACGGAATAGCGCGATTTAAATTGAAATGCGATTTATTACAATTAAGTAATAACCGCAAGGGGTCCTAGGCTGAATGTATTAATTACAATTTCGCATTGTACACGCATAATGTTAATATAGCTCAAATGCACGTTATTGATGTCTTTCTTCTCATTTACTTCATTCTAATATTAATAAAATGCTATTTTTTTACTAACAGGCAGGGCTAGGAGGGCACTGTTTGTATGAAATTGGATAAAATATAAATATACTTTAAAATTGCCGTCTATATGAAAAAAATACATATTAAATACTTTTCTTTATCTAACTCCATGCGCCAAGCGTCTGTGTAATGTTTGATGAGGAGATCCGTTTTAAAAGTACAACGATTTATATTGATTCTTGACACAGAGTGTACAGAATACATTCCACCAAATATAATTATTTATGTATTTGTAAATATAGTAATTGAGTACATAATTATTTTAGTTTGTAATGTTAAGTAAAGCCATAATATGCCTTGTAGTCATTAAAATTTTGTTAAAAAATCGTGTTTCATACCTGCTTGACATTTTTTTACGTTTTCTATTGTCAATTTAAACTCATCATGACGAACTACTAAGAACATTACATTAATTAATGAACATACACTATATGCAGCGTCTAGAACATTTGTTGAAGACAAGTTCATTCACCCGAGATGTATTTGCCAGAAAGAGACAGAAAATATATGAGTTGTCGTTAAATTTTATAGCTCTAGTTCAAGGCAAAATTTCTTATATTAAATCATTTGGTTTAGACGCAGTCTCCAGTGATCTAATATAAACTTAACATAAACTTTTTGCGAACAACTCATCATTAGTTGAAATAACTTTAAATGAATTCCCCGACCCAACTATGAACCACAGATCAAATTAAAACCTCATCAAAGTCAGCCCATTCATTTTGCGCTATGAACACACAGACAGCTCTCTTTTTATCGTGGTTAAAATTAATGTAAACTAGCTCCTGGATTATTAAATTATCGCCAAAAAAAAATCGAAATTAGGGTTATGTTTAGCCAACTTCAACTATGACAGTTATAGCTATATTTATATAGAATTTTCTGCCAATGACATTGAATTTGGAAATGTAAACATAATGGGCCAATTACACTAGGACGATTGTCAGGACAGGACAGTAGTGTCGAAGGGTGCAAATCTGAAAAGGGGAAGCCGGAGCAAAAAGTTTTTACTTAAGAAAATAATATCTCTTCAATACTGTCATCGTTGATTCTGTGGCGACCACCACCTTATTATTATTATGGGTACTTATTTTTTATGATTTTCAAAATTGCTAGACGTTACATAGTTTTAATGATGTAAACGATATTAATCGATTCTTAAAGGGAAGCCGATTGGAATCGGCTTATATGTACTCTTCGCCAGGACAGCAAGCCTTTAACAATACTGCATTGGGTTGTCCTCAAGACAGTTGTCCCCATTTACACAATGCTTTTTTAGTTGGTTTCTGTCCTGGAGGCTAATTCAGGTAACTAAGTAAATTCAGTTGCAGTGCAGTTGCATTTAAGTTTTGATCAAAAAACAGCCCTTTTCGTACTCTTCAGAGTAAGCGTTGTATATGCTCTTTGCTCTCGTCGGTTTGACAACCGCTGTCAAATACGCTCGCGTCAAGTTCGCGTCACGCGAGCGCTTTAGCTTTTAGGTTATTTAAGACAGTTACAAGAATACCATATTGCACTAAGACGCAAACTTAATTACAAGTGCAACGCAACTTGATCGGTGCGTCGAGAAATTACGTGAATTAGCCTACTGTCCAGGCTATTGTCCTCGTTTAAATTGCCCATAGTTATCAGCAAAGTTTGTAGCGACTGCCAATCGTTGTAATATGAGCGATATTTGTAATTAGGCATGACTTATCACGTCTCATTATGGCAGTTATACTGACGCTACCAAATTTTCAGTGTCGTGCGTTGAGCGGTTGAGTTATCTGTAAAGTAATATTCTGAGAATACCTACATTACTAACTAAAACTTATTTTAAATCGACATTCGCCTTTTTTTTACATATGTCGGGTTCGAGATGTAATGTCTAAAGCGTGGCGCGAATCAATTAAAGGGATTTGTCGCGACAATATTGGGTTGGTTGACTACACCAAACACTTTAGTGTTTCGACCGCACAACACAACACGATGAATCTACGCCTGCTTAATGTAGACAAGAAAGTCGAGTATTACATACTATGCGTTTCAAATATTAGGACTGGAAATCGGCTATGTGGGACCAGACTGCGCAACAACTTCACATTTCTAGTACGGTGGGCCAAAACTTTTACTCGATATAATAATCACATCTAATGAAAAAAAATACCTATATTACTGCCGTTCGAGTAACATTGGTCATTTGTACTTTATAAGTTAAGACGTGTATAAAGTATGTGTATCTGTGTGTTTGCGTTTCTGCGTGTTAACAAGTTTGTGGCATTCTAGCATGTTCAACTATTATGTGCGGTTTAATATATTATGCTAACGCTACTTTCACTTTTGGTTCGCTTTCGCTTTTTGATATGAAGTTTGCCGCAAGTCCAGTCCTATCCTTATTTAAAACATAGGTATAGTACAAGTTTTTTAGTACGCCAACGCGACACGAATCATCGTCCATTATTGTAGCCCCAGCTTAACAAAGTGTAAAGTGTACGTTGCATGCGTTTCAAATAAGAATAGGATTGGAAATCCGCCATCTTGGACTGGAATGCGCAACAACTTCACATTTTTTAGTACAGTGAGCAAAATTTTTTGTTTGATATTATAATCACAAGACATCTAGACGAAAAAAAATAAAAATGCGTGTATCTTATCGCCCTATGAGTAAGATTAGACATTTGGAGTCGAATATTTAGATACGAACATATTTTAATAACTTCCGACGGCAAAAATCGGAGTTATAAGTTAAAACGTATGTTTTTATCCGTGTATAAGAATTTGTGTGCAAGTTTGTGGTATCCTAGCGCGTAAATTTACTTAGGTAGGTAGCTGCATTGTAACTTAATACTCGTTTAAAGTTTTTACATAATTCACTTTTCCATACATTTCAAAATAATTTTATTGTCTGTGGTTTGACATTTTGTGCTGGCGCTACTTTTGCTTGGTTTTTGGTATGAAGTTAGCCGCGAGTCCAGTCCTATTCTTATTTGAAACGCATAGTATACTGAGACTGTGGTTCAAATGACAAAAATAAAATTTTGCCTAAGGCTTAACTTGTAAATAATTAGTATAACTTAGATCATATCGAGCCATATGTGTGTATAATTAGGTGTTAAGGAAAATAAAACTATGTTTATACCTACCGAACAAGTGTTTTTCTTTGCTTTTTCAATTATTCTTCCCGATCGCCTCGCCCTCAATAATAGAAAAGTACCTATAAATTAATGAATTAATTTATTTCTTACTTGTAGTAGGCCTCCTAGTCACTCAGGCGTCACATAAGTTTAACTCAGTAAAAATAAAAAAGGAATCGTATTCTGAGCTTACACTTACTGTTTACCGCTCCTTGTCTATGTCTGTCATTCGTTTCTTATGTCACAGGCGTCATGCCGCCCTTAAAACTAATTTTCTTAAAAAACTATATTTTAGTGGTTTTCAGTTGTTAAAAACCAAAACAGAGTCCAATAGAAGTATAATAAACACATATTATGTGTATGTTTTATGTTGCAACAACGCAACGCCGTATTTTTTTCTTATGTTTTAGCTTTTAGGTTAAGTACTACCTATCATCAATGTTTTCCAATAAAGAGAGAAGACCATGGATCCCCGCAAGACCTACAGAGCTTCAAGCGGCGAGCGTCGAAGAGCGTAACAGAACGTGACAAAGCCCGTGGACGTGTGCACTTTTGCACTACCTATATGTGTGATAGGCTGTTCCGCGCCAGGGGCAACGGGTTTTTACCCGTTGGGTCCTAGTGGTTACATTCCCGACACAGAAAATAGGTACCACTGAGGGCTCGTGGTCTGCCTATGTGTGCTGGTCTTTTCGCGTCATGGGCACCGGTAGAACCGGTGGGTCATGATGGTTAGATTCCCGACACATAAAAAAGGCACCACTGTGAACTAGCATAGCTCGTGGTAACACTCTTTGCAAGAGTCGTTACAAAGAGCTCGTGGTCTGCCTATGTGTGCTGGTCTTTTCGCGTCATGGGCACCGGTAGAACCGTTGGGTCATGATGGTTAGATTCCCGACACATAAAATAGGCACCACTGGGAATTATCATAGTTCGTGGTAACACATTTTTGAAGAGTCATTACAAGAGGTTTGTGTCTGTGTTCTGAACACCACTGGGTTCATCCTAATTACCGATCTTCCAAAGTTACCAAAGTATATTTATGTATCTTCAAAGGACACATTTGTAAAGGCAGCTGACAGACAACACAAACCAGTCACCTACTGACTTCTATTCATGGTAAACACAATATTTAATGTCCCCGTAATACATGCACACACACAACTTAAAAGTGTCACCGACTCAGAATAATGTTAAGGTAACTTACATGAAAGTTCTGTGTTGGAGTGGAATTAAGACATTGTTATCTTTATCACTAATGTCTAATATTAAAAGTGTTGATATATATCATGGCATCTATGGAACTACAAGTGTTTCAGTATGTTATTTAACTAACAATATTGCCCACTGTGCCATATTTAGATCATGTATACCTACATATTGCAACAAAATCTTGCAACAGTATCAGTGCTGCCTGAAAATCTTTTGCTGATACATACCTACTCACACCATGTATGAAGTGGACATTTAATTTCTCACATGAGTACCATACCAAGCATTCTAGTTTCCTGAAACACCAATTTACCTAAAGGTAACTGTACTATTTAAAGTTAGCCATATCTGTGTGGAGAAACTAATCAGACAACTCTTCATGAAACTCATGTACTTATTGAAAGATATCTCTGCAACATGGTTAATTATTTGTTATCTATAATGTATAGTTCTATACTAAACTTATTTTATACTTAGCAGGGATGTAATGTTTGTGCAGCATGTAATGTGTTTTCTGTGAGACACTATACATAAGCCCAACTAAAGTTGAGGTTTTTATCGCTAGCCACATAATTAATCTCTTCGGTCGCAAGAAAGTACAGAGTTACAGATTTTAATTATGAATGCCTTTGAACTTGGTGGGGGAAGTACTGTGATATGACATTGGATGGAGTAAAGCTAACAGGACAACCGACTTCTAACCCTATATAACTGATTTCCAGTTATTGCACCTCACAAATTGTAATCAAAATAAGTACTCAACAGGAAACCGACCTGTTTGCTGGTCAGGATTTCAATTTGCTTATGAAAGAACCTCACGTTTCTCTTGTGTTGTTATAGTTATAAGGTTATGAAGCACATAGATGTTACCTACAAGCCTTGTTGCTAAAGGTCTAAATTTAACAGAAATTTACCATAAGCTACTTACCTGAGGTATAAATACATATAACTAAACCTAATAAGATTGGCCTTTCCACCTATTATTGTCGTCTATATGCGCACAGATAGGAAGGTGTTAATTATTAAATATTAACAAAAAGAAACTGGAAAAGTTAAGTAACAATGGGATGGTTCTTTTTCTTTATTTATTGAGATTCACAATTCTTTCATTCTTACAACATTCAGCTTTGAGTTTTTATGGAATAACGAGCACATAGAAACACGGTGAATATTGATAACCAACGCAGCTCTTGATATGCATATTTGCAAATGGCAAATTGCCATTGTCCATGGACAAGAGGATTGCAGTTAACTTGCAGTGAGTTGTCATAATTGCACTCTATTTCGTTTATTATCATAATGCATTCATAGGTTTTTAATTAACAAGATAAGATTTGTTTATTTTCTGATAATATAATACAATTGATTTGCTATGAAGTATTCATGACACTTTGACAGCAACCAATAGTTCGGTCCAAAATCGACGAATTATTGACAAGCAGGTTAGAGTCTTTTTAGACAACGTACGTAAAACGTTATTTTACATCGGTTGGTGAACGAAGACGAAAACATTCATATGTATTACTATTTTAGCTTCTGCAGACATAATTCCGCAAATCTGCCAATGTGAAGTATTAGTTTCTGCAAAATTATACAACCTTTGAACAGCAAAACAGATGGATGTGATATAATATACGTACCCATAGATTAAGGATGAACTGGCGTTTACAGTTTGGCGTTGTTATGCTCGATCTATGTACCATAGATTGATGAGTAGCCATTAATAATATTTAATTTGCTAATGGATAAATACGAGAAGCGCGGGAAACCTAAAAATTGGCTGACGCGGTTTTTTAGTGTTTCAGTTAAAAAATTATTTTAAGTAACTTTTTACCCAGGATAAGGTTTAAAATTAAACTCTTTATATGTAATTGTATGTATGTAATATAATTTTGTACATTTTTATGTAAATATAAGTATATTTATAAATTAGTGCCAGAAGAGCTTGGTAAGTTTTAGCATATAGTTTTTTATTACCATGGATCCCCCCGGGGATCCCGGGGGTACAATACCCGACATTGCCCACAATGTTACTATAGATTATAATGCTGAAACTAGCATGGACACAGATGCTTCATCCGTGTCATTAAGAGGCGACAAAAGAAAACGAATTGCGGCGAAACGTATTTGCAGGACGTGCAACAAAAAACATACAAAACGCAATAAAGATGGTAAAAAGATCGACGGATATTGCGGTTGTGGTTCCGACGTGGAAAAGCCTGTTCAGCCCCCAGTAGTTCTTCCCCAACAGCCACCAGTAAGGTCTTTGTTTACCAACAGTGATTCTGCCCCATATGTTGTACATATTGTAAAAGAAACACAGTCTCAAAATGATGGTACCACATTACACCCTGTTACATTTGGTCGATTTTTAAAAAAACACAACATAAAAAATGTTATTAATGGTAGTTTAAAACGCATTGGCAGAAATCGCCTATCTATTTCCTTCAATCAGTTAAATGACGCCAACATTTTCCTCAGCAACACTGATTTACTAACCAACAACCTAAAAGCATTTATCCCTTCTTTTATCATTACGAGAATAGGTATAGTTAGAGGGATCCCTTCGGATTGGTCTGAAGAAGAAATAAAAGAAAACACTAATATTCCTACAGGCTGCGGCCCCATTATCAAAGTGAGACGATTAAATAAAAAGGTAGTAGTTGATGGTGTTACATCTTTTAAAGCAACAGAAACTGTAGTTTTATCCTTTGATGGTCAGGTTTTGCCAAAAAGAATTTTTGTATGTTATAACTCATTGCCTGTAGAATTATACATTTATCCAACAGTTCAGTGTTATAATTGTTGCCGTTACGGACACGTTAAGGCTCAATGTCGTTCAGTTCCAAGATGTTTTCGATGTGGACAAGGCCATTCTGGCCATGGCTGTTCAGCTGATGATGATGATGTGCAATGTTGCCTCTGCAACGGTGCACATCTTGCTATTGACAAGAAATGCCCTGAGTATGTTCGGCAAAGAAATATAAAAGAAGTTATGGCAAAATCATGTATTTCTTATCTAGAGGCTTCAAAATTACACCCTCCCATTTCTAGGGTCTCATATGCAGATGCTGTTCTTGCTACTTCATTTTCATCTTCCCCTGCATATTCGCAACCCACAGCCCTACCTGTTAATTTGCCACCACCTGTAAAAAACACTTCATTTAGCTATAAAAAAACCACTTTTAGTAAACCTCGTCCTCCTCCTAGCCCTAGAAAGGGATATGACAAGGACGCTCATAGAAAAATTATCAGCGAATATTCGATGCCTGAGCCATCTAATGGGTGTGCCATTACAAATAAAAGTAAAGAAAATGATACAGAAATTAACATCAATGATTTCCTTTCCTCCTTAATTACTTTGCTTTCCCAATTTCAAGTTTTACCGTCAAACGCTGCCCCACTACTTGAAGCATTTTCTTCTTTTATTAAAAACAATAATGGATCAGTCCGCAATAATTCAGTGGAATTGTCGTAGTCTTATATCAAAAAAATCTGATTTAATCCATATAATCAATAAATACAAACCATTTATCATAGCAGTCCAAGAAACATGGTTAAAACCTGAGTCCATATTCAGGATTCCAGGTTATGCATGTGTCAGAGAAGACCGCTCTGATGGTTATGGTGGGGTAGCATTGCTTATCCGCCACCCAGTATTATTTTCTCACTTTAGTATTCCACCTCACAACAATGATTACTCTATTATTGCAGTTACTGTTAAGAACATATGCTTTGTTTCTATTTATATTCCCCGTCCAACTAATGACATATTATCTGAAATAGACACAATCATAACGGCTCTTCCAAGACCATTTATATTAATCGGAGACTTCAACTGTCATCATCAAACTTGGGGAAGCTCTGTTTCAAATAGTTATGGCAATTTAATTTTAGACATAGTTGACTCCCATAATTTATGTATTTTAAACTCGGGCTCCCCAACAAGGCGTTCAGCCCCAACGGAGGGGCTCAGTGCACCAGACCTATCAATCTGCACTTCGGATCTTGCATCTTTGATTACTTGGAGATCCCTCCCTTATACATACGGAAGCGACCACTATCCTTTACTTTTAGATTTTGCTTTTGCGGTTGAAACTCAACCTAAACGTAAATCCCGTTTTAAATACAAACTAGATAACGCTAATTGGCATTTGTTCAAACAACGTTTAGATGACAAGCTGTCACAACTTCCCAATGTCACTCAGGGCTCCGAACATGAATCTGCCATTGCCATGGCAAATGTCATTATAGAGGTCGCGGATGCAACATTCCCGAAAAAGTCTAGCCATCATAATTATATTCCATCCCCTCCCTGGTGGGATAATGATTGCACTCAAGCTATCAGGGATCGCAAGGTGGCCGAACTAAGGTATAGGGAGTTTGCTTCAAACGAAAACTTTGAGATTCTTTGTAACTCCATCCGAGAAACTAGAAAGCTATTTAGGAAAAAGAAACATGAAAGTTGGAGAGTTTTCTGTTGATCCTTATCCCCCCAAACTAGGCCGTCTGCAGTTTGGCAGAACATCAGGAGATTTAGATCTGCGTTTAAAGAAACATGCTCTGCAACGCTTCCATTACCTCTAGCTGATTCATTTTTGGATAAACTTTCTCCTCCCTCAGTGGCTGAGCAAATCCCTTTATTAATAGGACCACCGGTAAATACTGAAGGTACACTAGGTTTCATTAGTAGTTTATTTACCCTTTCAGAACTCAAAGCCATAGTTAATAACTTTAGTAAAGAATCCACTCCTGGAGAAGACGGAATTACTTATTCTTTTTTTTCTCATCTTAGTGACAGTTTCCTTTCTTACCTACTAGATGTCATCAATAACATCATGATTACTGGTAATGTACCTTCTTCTTGGAGAGTACAAGAAGTCATACCGATTTTAAAACCTGGTAAAGACTCATCAGATGTTTCTTCTTATAGGCCAATTGTTTTATCTCCCGTTGTCACCAAAATCGTTGAACACCTAATTAAAAACCGGTTGGAGTGGTACATTGAGAGTAACCAGCTGTTAAGTCCTTCTCAATATGGCTTTCGCCGTGGTAAAAGCACTTTGGACAGTGTCAGCATATTAACAACTGATATTAGGTTAGCATTCTTATCTAAAAAATCAGTCGTGGCTGCTTTCTTAGATATTACTTCTGCGTATGATAATGTAGTATTAAGTATTCTATATCAAAAATTAAATGCTCTTAATATCCCTGTAATCCTGTCTAACTTTATTATTAATATTTTGTCCAGTAGATACATACATCTGCAAACTCCGAACGCCGACTCTTCAGAAGACTCTTTCCACACAAGGCGTAATTTAACACGCATTGTGTGGAAAGGTTTACCGCAAGGCTCAGTGTTAAGTCCAATATTATACAACATTTACGCTTATGATCTAGAATCCTCTTTAAATGGCCCTGTTAGTGTTTTACAGTACGCTGATGATTTACTTATATACTGTTCTCACCAATCAATCGAGTCCGCTTGTACTTCTCTGTCCTCGGCACTCAATAGTTTGAAAACTTGGTTAGATTATAACGGTCTTGAACTTTCTTCATCCAAGAGCTCCGTTATGCTGTTTTCCAGAAAACGTCTTCGCCCTCCTGTTCTCGTATATTATGATAGCCAACCAATCCCATTAAAGAGCCATGTTAAATTCTTAGGAGTAATGTTAGATTCCAAACTTTTAGGTGTTCCACACTGTGACTATATAAATTCGAAATGCGAACGCCTTCTAAACATTATTAGATGCCTAGCAGGGGTATGGTGGGGTGCTCACCCTTATACTTTAAAACTTATTTATAACGCGCTCATACGTAGTGTCCTAGACTATGGTACATTTTTATTGGCCCCTGGCAATTTGGCTGCATTTGCTAAAATTGACCGCATTCAGGCTAAGGCTCTCAGAATAGTATCTGGGGCTATGAAGTCAAGTCCTATCAATGCTCTACAAATAGAATGTGTCGATCCTCCTATGTTCCTTCGCCGTCAGTATCTATGTGATAAATTCTTGTTTAGAGCTTTTCAATTTTCTAACCATCCCTTATATGTTAAACTTAAGGCTCTGTCCACTCTTATTGAAACATGTAATTCCTGGTCTCATAAACCACTTCCATGCACTGTTGTCAGTTTTCGTAAGTTTATGTCCTTACAAGCCCCCACGCATCGATCTCCTACACACCCTCTCTTTTCCAGCGACCTAGAATCTCTAGTAAGATCTATTGACATAACATATAACTCCGGCATAGATAAAGACACCTCCATGGCTAATGAAAGATTTAACATCATCTTAAATAATGATTGGAAAGACTACCAATACATTTATACGGATGCCTCTAAAAACTCTTCTTCAGGTAACGTAGGTGTTGGGATATTCCACCATCAATCTAAAATAGTTCAAAAGGTGAAATTCCCTCCACAGACCTCTGTTTTTACCGGTGAATGTTATGGCCTCCTCAAGGCCGTAGAATTAGTCCTTTTATTACAGTTAAAGAAAACCATAATTTTTACCGATTCCATGAGTGCGCTACAATCGTTATCGAAGTTTCCTTTTAAGTTAAAAACCGTTTTCCCTATTATCATTAAGTTACGTCAGCTTTTAAACATGTGCAACATCTCGGGTTACTCTGTTTGTTTTGCGTGGATACCTGGTCACAGTAACATCTCTGGTAACTGTAGAGCAGATAAACTGGCCAATGAGGCTGTCGTCGATGGTGATATGTTTCCTTATAAAAACTTTTGCCATGACCTTGGCTCTTTACCCACAGACTATCTTCAAGATTCTTGGAATAGCCTCTGGGCGGAGAGTTCTACGGTAAAGGGCAAATATTACAAAACAGTCCAGCCTTCTATTCCGAGCAAACCGTGGTTTTTCAAACTAATTTATAATAAACGTTCAACTTCCTCACTTATACGCATGCGTTTGGGCCACAACAGCACACCGGCGCATCTTGCCCGTCTCAAAATCTTACAATCTGACGAATGCGAATGTGGCATCGGTGTAGCTGATATAAATCACATATTTTTTTCCTGCCCCCTCTATGATTCCTATTCATTTTATAATAGTTTGATATCTATTCCTGTCCCTTTACCTACTTCTATCCAGTTACTTCTATTTCATAATAACCCTCGTATATATTCTATTCTAGTTGATTTTATAAACTTAAACACCAACTTAAAAATTTAATCCTTCCCAAATCCTATCCTGGTTTTTCCATCCACTCTAAATTAAATTGTTTTAATGTTTTATAAGTTTCCTTAACTTTGATATTGGCAAATGGTCTACAACCGAGCCATTAAAAAAAAAAATAAATAAAATAATTTGCTAATGTGAAAATTAACTGCGGTGAAGTCAATTTGACTGAATGTTTTGAGTGTCATGAAGGTGATGATCAGTGTTGATAGTTCATAAAATTATGTATAAAATTCTTTGAATAATCTTCTTGGTTTTTAAATCCGGAGGAATAAAGCTTAATAATATCTTTATCCCAGGATTTTACAATATAATGTACATAACTTTTTTAAATGTAGGTACATAATATCAATAATATACGACCTACTTCACATTTTTTACCTAATGATTAACAGTACCACCAATGTAGGTGGGAAGGTACCTACCCTATGCATCAACAAACCTAAAAGTTAAAAATAGGTTGATTGTATTAAAGGTACAAAGAATATAATCTTATATATACTACTTATGGTTACAAATAATTCTAAACATAGGTAGTTAAATAAGTATAATAATGAAATTCTGTTAATCATGCAAGTACCAACTTACCTACGAAATAAACCTAGGTATACCTTGGCTACGTGCATGCCTACTTGAAACCATAATTAAGTAATAACACTAATAACTTAATTTCAATACATCATCAAAATTGGACGCTTAATTCTTAATATTTACAAATTTTGAAAATTATGAATGTTTAGGATTATTGAGATTACCTACTCGCCAACAGAAGCCATAATCTACTAAAAGCTTTGGTTTCAGTTCTGATTCTAATAGTCATTCATTTTCTTAGATTTTATAATTTATTTTTTTTGTATCTTTACCTTGATAATGTATGTAGATACCTACGCTTCTAATTTCGACTGGGTAACTGCAAGGATAAATAAGTAGTAACAATTGTTATAAAAAAAAAAAAAAAATAGCAACCATCCTTCAAATCATCTAACGAGGTTCAACGTATCTTTTTATCAGACTTCATTGAAGGTTGTAGATGTACTTAGAGGAGACATAATATTATTATCATAGCAATACCAACTTCAACTTTAGGAGGGTCTAAAGTTTATTTCATTTTACTATTTAAGTAGGTACCTACATTCCATTTCATGCAATTTGATTTTACTAGATTGCCTCGGATGGCAGTGTATTTACACTGAATTAATTTTACCATAATAATTATATTAAATTTACTGTCTGTTGTGACTACTAGACCAGACAGTACAGAGAGAAAAATCATCAATTTTTAAATAGTGACTGGTGTTGTTTTCACAGTTACTCCATAGTATTATATTAATTGTAATAAATAATACTTATGTCTTATTTTATAAATTATAAAGGTGGTACCTTCATGTATTGTGATGGAATTCCTTCGTTGGGAATGGTTACAAGCTGACCCTATACAACGAACAACAATAAAAATGATAACAACAATAATAATAGTAACAATATTATTATATTATTTTAGAAGTTTATAACACCATTAGGTACTTATGTAAGTTTCTAGAAATCTTAAAATTTTCTAAATAATTCAGGTACTTAAATTCAATAACAGATAAATATTATTGTGCCATCTATCATTATAATATCATATCATCATATCTTTTATATGCAGGTAGTCCTTGTATAGGTTTAAAAATAGATAGAGAAGAAATATTACCTATCCACAATATTTTATTTTTTTCTCTTTCTCCCAAGTGTCTTATGTGATACCGAGGGTCTCGAGAGAATGTAAGCAGGTACACTTACCCACTCCAGGTTAACACCTACTTATAGATTAATACATCTGGTTTGATAAGTCAGCCAGATAACAGCCTGCTATGCGAAATAACATTAGCATGTTATCTAATCAATGATATCATTGATTTAGATACTTTTGAGTAAGTATGAAGGTAATTTCAACTACGTATGAACCGAGGGGTCAAGAACTCACAACTTCATCAAGATCCCCTTTGGGCGTTATTTTTTAACAATTGATAATTTTGTGAAACAGAATTAATGAAAAATAACAACATATTCCAATTCAGATCTGATTGTACAACTCTTGACTTTAAACATCTACAAGTAAGAAATAAATTAATTCATTAATTTATAGGTACTTTTCTATTATTGAGGGCGAGGCGATCGGGAAGAATAATTTAGAAATCAAACTAGCTTACCTGTAAGCGACGTTCGATTGTAATTATTCTTCCCGATCGCCTCGCCCGAAAATAATAGAAACCCACCCTCCCAACCCAGAATAGTTGTAACAATCAGACTCAATGAACAGCGCAGCGAACTTTTAACTAAATGACAGACATAGACAAGGAGCGGTAAACAGTAAGTGTAAGCTCAGAATACGATTCCTTTTTTATTTTTACTGAGTTAAACTTATGTGACGCCTGAGTGACTAGGAGGCCTACTACAAGTAAGAAATAAATTAATTCATTAATTTATAGGTACTTTTCTATTATTTTCGGGCGAGGCGATCGGGAAGAATAATTACAATCGAACGTCGCTTACAGGTAAGCTAGTTTGATTTCTAAATTAGTTACTTGTTGCTTGCCATTTTCTAAGAATTAAAGGTAATTATACTAACTAATGTATTTTTATACTACCGGCAATTAGCATAGCCTTCAATTAGAGTTGCTAACTGTAGGTACTGTTACAAATAGTATTATACCTACCAGTGACGAAGGGTGGAATACTGAAAAAAAAAGCCGGAGCAAAAAAGTTCTTACTTAAAAAATAATGTTTTCAATACTGTCACTGATGTTTCTATGGCGACCACCACCTTAATGTTAGTAGTCTGTGACCTTAATGTTTTAAAGTCCGACCGTTTAACTCGCGTATCGCCTATCGCCAAGATTGTGACTCCTCAAGCTGCACAGACAGTGATGATGATTCAAGCGATATGGATATTAGTGACGAATAGTCTTACATTACTTTTATCTGTGGTTAAATATTTTTTTAAGAGATTTGACTAATTAATGTTTTATACTTTTCTACCTCAGATGGCGATACGCGAGTTAAACGGTCGGCCTATAGGTACTTATTTTTGATGCTAATTAAAACTCTCAGGTGTTACATCATTTTATTGAAGTAAACTATATTTTAATCAATTCCTAAAGGCCTAAAGGAAAGCCGGTTGGAATCAGCTTGTATGGACTCTTCGCCACTGATGCCTATGGTTGTCACCACCGAAAAAACACGGAACTGGTATTGCGCGGGTTCCCCTCTGCCGAGGTACATAATAATAATAATAATATGGTGGGACATTAACACACACGGTCATCTGATCCCAAACTAAGCAAAGCTTGTACTATGGAAACCAGATAACTAGTAATATACTACATATAATACTTTTTTTTTGTAAATACATACTTAAATATAGATAATTACACCCAGACACAAGACAAACAGACATAATTAAACAAATGTTTGTCTCGGGTGGGAATCGAACCCACGACCTGCGGCGTGAAAAGCAAGTATCTTACCAACCACGCCACCGGCCCGTCATGAACAGTTAGTACGCATAAACTGTTCATGTTTTGTGTTTGTGTGTAGCTTTTATATATATATATAAATCTATTTGTAAATATATCTACATTTTTATATGTTTTTATATGTACTATTAGTAAATTCGGACATTATATTAACTAAATAAAGATTACAGAGAGTTAGACTGTTATTCGGTTACGTAAATATTCTTGTAATTTGATAATAATCTTTGTTTTAAATAAATGTAAGTTAAAGAATTACGTACGAACATAATAATATTAACCTAAATAAACAGCAAGTAACCGTAGACCGGTCACACCGCCCGTGACCTCATTGACTGACCACTGAATGTTAATTGATACGATCCAAGATCGTATGAGTAACTATGATATTGAATATTTTACCACCTAAGGTTAAGCAGGTGCTGTGTTTTCCAAATTAATCACTGCGTATCAGGACTTTTTATTTTTTTTAACACGTCAATTACTGCTATAGCAAAATTTTGATGAACGAATTACTACGCCAAGCTGAACATGGTATAACGGATTTTATCGCGGTTTATTTTAAAGAAGTTTTATTTCAATGTGTGATATTCGCGTAAATCTAAGACAATACTATGGTATTACGTTTGTCTAATTTAAACCTTTTTAGCACCGTTGCGTTGGCGCAGTGAGTAGTTGTGGCGCTAGTAAATGGCGCAATGGTACGGGCCTCGACTTAGAAATCTATGGTCGCGGGTTTGATTACCCGTCGTGCCTAGACATCTTTGTGTGAATTCAGTCAGTTTCTTCTTTTATATATTTAGATGCATAAGTTTATGTCTCATACTTAAAATGCGAGACATATTCTAATAGTTGACCGACTTTGTGTCCTACCAACCAATATATATTTTTTTAATCTGCGTTAGGGTGGCGCTTGACTACAACTTGCCTGATGTTAAACAATGATGTAGTCTACGATGGAACGCGCCAGCCTAGTATACCGATTCACTCTTGATTACGAATGATTATAAATTATCGGTGAGAAGGTGGCAGTGGAATGAGCCACCATATGGTTAGAAACCTTAAAGGAGCAACAATTCAGACCCACCCTCTCTTTATGGTGTCACCAGACATCGCACCGGAACACGGCAAGGCCGCTTGGCGGTGTTGCTTTGTCTGGTGGGTGGTCACTAACCACGGCTGACGCCTACCACCAGTTGATTGTCACCTGATTTGCACCACCCGGGGATAAAGTGTGGGGATTAAATTAAAGGTGACACTCACGGACGAAGGTGACTCAGCCCCCAAAAATGCAATGGTTGTTGCAAATCGCATGAATTTAAATTGTCAACCCGTACAATTCTTTCTAATATATAAAAATAAGTCGGGTTTTTCTTCCTGACGCTATAACTCCAGAACGCACGAACCGATTTCCACGGTTTTGCATTCGTTGGAAAGATCTCGGGCTCCGTGAGGTTTGTAGCAGGAAAAATTTCAACAGAAAAGCGGTAAAATGTTACATAAAACGAAGCCGAAAGTGGCGAAACGGAGTTCGCCGGGTTTGCTAGTAACGTATAAACTTACCAAAATTAATGTGACGCCGAGTGGCTTAACAATTAAAATATGTCATGGTACATGGCTACCTCCATTTATGTACTTTGTGACGTGGGCGTCGAATAATTTAGAGCACGTGACATGAATAAAAATGTTAACAATTTGATATATTCTAAGAAATTCATGACATATTTGTTTCTCGGGTTTTTAACAAAAAATCCTGCTCAGTATCCGGGTTTAGTTATTACTAGCGTCAATCTGGGGAAGTCCAACGCTGGACATAGGCCTCCCCTTTATAAGAACACCATAACGATTGGTTGCCGGCAAAATCTTATTAGACTCTTTAGTTAAAATCGACTTTGTCTCTTTCTTACTAGTATTTAATGTAGTCTTAAAGCTCACCATGCATCACCAAAGGGGAAGAAGGGTTAAAAAATGTTTAAAAAAAGATTACGTGATTAATGGACAGCCCCATAGCACTGAGTCCTTACTAATATAAACGAGAAAGTAACTATGTCTGTCTGTCGCGCTCTACACGCCAAAATTACTGAAAAAAAAAAATGATTTGGATAGATTTTGGTATGGAGATAGTTTGAGCCCCGGGCAGGATACAGGAGGTTTTTATCCGACTGTGAAATTGTGGGTGATAATAATAATAATTATTGCGTTTATTCCAGAATTTGTTCCATGACTTGTAATAGATAGTATATAAAAGTATACTGCCTTTCTCAAGCACTCTTCAACTTACATGCATAGCTGTCGAGTGCCTGAGAAAGGGCCATCAAATCTGGCTACAGTAGCCAGGATGCTGTTGGTGCTGCCACGCACGCGTCGCTACAGGGATGCTACACGTGTCCGCATGGCATAAATTATCTACATGTTCTTCGGCGAACAACTCTGACGCACTGCGGTATCGCGGCACTCGTAGCAGACCCATCAAAGCCCTAAAGGCTTTATTATATCAGACACCTATGACGGTTAATGGTAAGTCAGATATGTGACTTACACGCGGGCGGAGCCGCGGTCGAAAAGCTAGTACAAAGTTACTATAAACCGTCTGATTCAGGTCTCGGTTAATTTGAACTTAACTAGGTACATAGTTAGTTAAACTAACTACTTATAACTGTCAATTAAAATTATAACTGTACCCTAGTAATAACTCAACACCATATTTGACATTGTGGCCGATTCTCTCGTTTTAACGAGTAGAACTATATTAATAAATAATAATAATAAATATTCTGGGACATTAACACACACGGTCATCTGGTCCCAAGCTAAGCAGAGCTTGTGTTATGGAAACCAGATAACTGGTATATACTATACATATAATACTTTTTTTTGTAAATATATACTTATAATAGATATTTACACCCAGACACGACACAAACACAAATGTTCATCACAAATGTTTGTCTCGGGTGGGAATCGAACCCACGACCTGCGGCGTGAAAAGCAAGTATCTTACCGACCACACGCCACCGGCCCGTCACTATCGAAGAAAAATTGAGAATTGCTATTTTCTACTAACAAACGGCAGTGGACAGATGACAACAGATTGCGTCTGTATATTTGAAAGCTGAGTCATTTTTTTCCGTGAGAGTAAGTTTTCAATCTGAATCCCGCACGTGAGTGGTGCAAATCAAGTGACCGTAAAGGTAAGGCTTCGGCTGTGGTTATCATCCTTTACTTAATCACTAACTAGCGGCTATCCTTTAACCCCCGTACCTATTCATAACGTCTTATAATATAATAATAATAATAATATTCTGGGACATTAACACACACGGTCATCTGGTCCCAAGCTAAGCAGAGCTTGTGTTATGGAAACCAGATAACTGGTATATACTATACATATAATACTTTTCTTTTGTAAATATATACTTATAATAGATATTTACACCCAGCATTTGTGTTTGTGTCGAGACACAAACACAAATGTTCATCACTAATGTTTGTCTCGGGTGGGAATCGAACCCACGACCTGCGGCGTGAAAAGCAAGTATCTTACCAACCACGCCACCGGCCCATCTAATATATAATAAGTAGATATAGCTAAAATAGGTTTAAAATTCGTTTGTCTTTGTCTGTCATCTTGACATTTACACTAGTAAGAAAGAGACAAAGTCCATTTTAACTAGTCTTCAAACATATTTATGAATAAGACCGTAAGAATAAAAAACTACTAATAGTAGTTACGTTAACAAGAGAATCAGGTCTATTGTTAACCTTTAAGAGTCTACTAAAGGGAAGCCGGACATGCAATAAATCAAATATCTGAAAGTACTTAGCTGACTAAGATACGACCTTGGTCGATTGTAAGAAATACATTTGACTTTATAATAATGCACACAAAATAAACTTTACGCCTGATATACCCGAAGGTGAAGACTGAGGTCAATGGCAACCATTTTCGTTCATATTCTTCGTCACCTGAAAATTAACGTGCAGGACCGGTATGTGTGGAGGCGGAGACGTCCACTACAGCTAAACGTTCCTATGGCAAGAACCAATTAATATTAATATATAGTGAGCGGTAAGATGCTTGCTTTTCACGCCGCAGGCCGTGGGTTCGATTCCCACCCGGGACAAACATTAGTGATGAACATTTGTGTTGTGTCGAGTCTGGGTGTAAATATCTTTATAGGTATTTATTTACAAAAGAACAGTATAATATGTATAGTTTAAACCAGTTATCTGGTTTCCATAACACAAGCTCTGCTTAGCTTCAGCGGTAGCGCAGCGGTAGGTACCGGCCTCGCCTTAGTAATATAAGGTCGCAGGTACAATTCCCGATCGTGCCTACTCATCTCTGTGTGAATTGTTTCATCGCCGCTGCTTAATATCGGTGAAGGAAAACATCGTGAGAAAACCGGCATGTCTAAGAACTAATCATTCGAGGAAATGTGACATTTACCAACCCGCGCTTGACTAGAGTATATGTGGATTAATGGTTAAACTCTCTCAACTCGTAAGATAGTTTAGAGAAGACAGTAAAAAGGGTTGAAGTGAAGTGAACCTACCTAGTCAGCTTAGAATGGCCGCCCGTAGCCGGAAAAGCAGATGGGAAAGTACCTATTATTATCTATTACCGGAAGCTATAATTTAAAATATGGCTAATGGTGTTGTTGGTGTTTAAATGCCATTAAATCGACGGCAATTTGAAACTGGATTAAGTGTGATTCATACTACCTAAGCTCTACTACATACATGATGCTTAAAACATCTGACTTAGAAAAAAATTTAGTCACTGTTTGTACCTAACTATATGTTTTTTGTTTTAAGCAACTACACCCATAGAATATTAAAAACTTATAGAACATAGTATTGTCTTAGATTTCCGCGAATATCACACATTGAAATAAAACTACTTTTTAACGGATTTTATCGCGGTTTATTTTAGATTTTAGGGCGTTTCAAAGTCTTTTCAGACTGAACACCCGTGAACATGAAGTCTGAAAAGACTTTGAAACGCCCTAAAATCTAAAATAAACCGCGATAAAATCCGTTAAAAAGTAGTTTTAGTTATCTCAAATTATAGAACATCATTTCTATGCTTCAGTACTTGATCGGTTCGACCGTCCTCGGACGGCTCACCGAAACAGTCCGGTGAACCAATAAAGGCCCTTCCGGCTAATGGATGGTCACTAACCACGGCCGAAGCCAATTGCCAATTGATTGCCACCTGATTTACACCACCCGGGGACCACGTGTGGGGAGTCAGATAAAAGGCAGGCTTAAAAACAGGCTTGCGCTTGACCACAACTTGCCTGATGTGAAGCAATGTTGCAGTCTACGATGGAACGCGCTTACCCAGTAAATACCGATTCACTCGTGACTTGAAAACAGGCAAATTAAAGCATCGGGAAACAGAGATGCCGTCAACGAGTTCTACAACTTGGCACAAAGTGGAAGCAAAGCGCTTTGTGCGTGCCCGTGGAATTTCTACCATATAACGGTGGCGCATAGCCGTACCTCTAGTTGGCTGATGGAAGAACGGGGATGGGGGAATAAGATTGTGTAATTCCAACGCACACTCTCCGAATTGTATCCGATAAAAGACCGAAAGACTAGCTACTATGCGGCGATGCTCGAGGTTTTTCTTTCTTTCCTGCTTTCTTGCTTACTGAACAATGGTTGTAATTCGATTTACAAAACTGAAAAGCTACGCCGAATGTAACTAAAATCGTTGCGACTATTAAGTTAAATAAGTCAAAAGAAATTGACCAAAATAGACAAAAATTATACCTATTTACTTGATTTACTAGCTTGTGAAAAATTTCAATGAAACGTTGCATGTAACTCAATAAACATAATTTTATCTAAATCCTGCAATTATTATAACATTATATTGCAAAACTTGGCTCACAGTGAAAGTGAAAAAACCTAACTAACCGAAACGAGCGGAAAATTGTCAATAAAAAATTATTTACACAACAAAAACTACTGATTTTAAGATAACCCAATTTTAAACTACACCAAACATCAATGAATTTGATCCATTTGAACTCGTAAATCAGTTAAAACCACACGTAAAGGGTAATGTGAAAACTACCACAAGAACCAAAAACAACAATATACTTATATACATGGAATAAAAGTCTAATTATGACGGTAAAGGAAGGAACTATTTGCAGTTTGATACAAACATTTCCAGTGCTGTTAATTCTTGCCCAGAATCACAATAAATGCGTAAAAACTCCATTAGTTTACAAGCCACCTACACCTACCCATTCTCCTGAATATTACGAGGCTTTAGACGCATTATTCCAAAGCATATACGGTCATGGTTACCAAGGAGGACATAGCCAAGGAGGACATAGCCTTGGAGGACATATAGGCCATGCTTACGAAGGACATACAATTGGTAACACTAACACACATTTTTCTTACCCAGACAGCCATAATTGTCATTATTCTTATGGATATGGCAAAAAATCGTATGGCAGTGCCAGTTATGGTAAGCCTTGTTACCAATACGTGTTTAACAATGGTAATGGCTACCATAGTTACGGTAACAATCTGAAAGGATATCCAAGTTATGGGTTGAAAAGTGGGCATATGTATTCCTTGGATGGTAACTACAGTGCGGTTAATTATGCCCCAAATCAGGTTTATAATACGAAGAATAAGTATCGAGTTGTGGTGAAGAAGACGAAGATAGGAGGAAGAAGGAGGAAAGATAAAGGTTTCGGTAAGTTTAAAGTACAGTAAAATACCACACAGTTGTAAACACGGCTACATATTAAGCAATTTCCAGTATAAGCTGACCTCTCGTTTTACAATAATCCTATACAATGCGAGATCAGCTTATACTGGAAATGTATTGCTTGACGTGTAGCCGTGTGTCCATGGCGTTTATGACAAAGCTAGCAGTGGTGGTGCGGGCCTCATATCAGTCATGTAAATATAAGGTCGCGGGTTCGAATCCTGGTCGTGCCGACATCTTTGAGTGATTTGTTTCATCCCCGCTGCTCAATATCGGTGAAGGAAGACATCGTGAGGAAACCTGGATGTTTAACAACTAATCATTCGAGGACATGTGACATCCACACACACACTCACACGGCCTAAATTCACTCAACTCTTAAGATAGTTGACAGAAGACCCGTGCCCAGTAGTGGGACACTAAAAAGGGTTGAAGTAAAAGAAGACTCTTCTTTAGTGATAGAATAAGGTGTTCTAACAACATGGTGTTAAACAAAAACATAAACAAAAGATTTATTATGTACCTAAACGTTCGAAACCGGTTATTTTTACGTTGCACGTAGTCATTGTAATAAGTACTCAGTACTTAAGTGTACTTGAATACTTGTCATTAATCTCAATCTTTTGTTATGAATGATACATAAATACAGCTATTAAATATCACATCGTGTCTACCATCAATAATGTTGATGGCACAATTAGTCCGAAATCAACCTGGACGGGCCGGTGCGGTGGCGTGGTCGGTAAGATACTTATTTTTAACACCGTGGTGGGTTAGATTCCCACCCAAGTCAGACATTAGTGTGATGAACACGTCTGTTTGTCTTGAGTCTGGGTGTAACTATTTATATTTAAGTATGTATTTAAAACAGAAAAGTATTATATATAGTATGTTACCAGTTATCTGGTTTCCATAGTACAAGCTCTGATTAGTTTGGGATCAGATGGCCGTGTGTGTTAATGTCCTAATATATTATTATTATTCAAATGTGTATGCAAGCGTTAATAACACATGCAGGCAGAGATGGGTAAAGACTCAGTAAATACTGTCACGTGAGTAAATACTGAGTAAATACTCTTTTATACTGAGTATTTACTAAAAATCGACAGTAAATACTTTTTTTCATTTTTTATCACATTAATTGGTTCTTTCCAGGAGCTTGACATAAAAAATACGACCCATTGAGGATAGGACCCGCTAAGGATTTAATTTCTTAAGCTAATTCATACAAATGTAACGAACCAATGTAACTTTTCCTTGTAATTTTTCTTAATACCTAGTTGGAAATGTGCTTGAAAATAGATAAGTTAGCTAGGTATTGCTTAAATTTGATAATTTCGTACCCAAAAATATGAAATAATTATAACACACTAAAGTCCATATCACCAACCACACTAAGGGGCTACTTAGGTAAGGTTTCTTTGTTTTACATTGAAGGGATATAATGTTTTGCATAAAACAAAAGAAGGTATGCGACTTGCTATTAGTTTCTCTGTCACTTTTTTGAATGAAGTTAGAAAATAATAGAATGAGAGGCAAAATCAAACAAACATCAAGGACATGCTTATTCGTGTTCCTCAGTCGTTGAGTGCGCTCGTGTGTGTTTACGTTGTAAATCCATTTTGAATTTGGCTTATTCTTACGGATCCTATTCTGATTTATTGATTCGGTAGGCATAGGTACTTACATATAGGAATAGAGCAAATAATTTTAATTGAACTATCATAGAGTCCTGAATTAGACCAACTGATTAACCGATTCGAAAAAGTAGGTAAATCTAATTTTAACACACACACTCGCGCGCGCAAATATTTTAAAATGACAAAGTAACAATAATTAAGGTATGCAACAAATATATTATTTTCTTTTTCTAATGGTAGGTATACTAAGAACTAGAAAGCTACCTTTCCAAATTATTAGATAGACCTTACGCGGTATGCGGAAAAGGGCGAGGCGAGGTAGCTGAGGCAGAGCAAGGTCCATCCTCTCCAAGTGACCCTCGACTTATGAACGACGCAGGCACTTACAGGCTATGCATGGGAGTTTTTGCAATTAGATACCTAAATCGCCTCGGACGGGAGAAGTCACCCGAGTGCCACCAGTTCGGGGCTGAAGAGCATGGCGCTGCATACGCTGACCAAGTGCCCGATGTGGCCGTCATAGACTGGTCGCGATGGCTGGGAAAGAAGAGAGGGTGGCAAACATCGTTCCGCTCCGCAGCTTCAGATGCTGGCCGGCGGGTTAGCCCACCGCCAAAGATTTTAGGGGGTGAACCGGGCTTAGCTGCTTAGAGCTGGAAACCCTGCTGGGTCTTGCTTACCCTTGCTACAAACAGGAGTACCACTCCCCCCGTGTCTGTCCAGGGCGAAGAGATGCTAGAGACATTTCCCTTTAATAAAAGAAGTGGCTGAAGCTGGCTAGGAAATGGAATGAACTACATAGCACAGTTGTAGAGAGCTATATGTCTAGGCCACTTGCCAGTACGGCTGAGATCTAGTCCCTTAGAGAGGCCATGGTTGAGCGCTTAAACTTGTCTCTTAATGCTGTTTCTGACTGGGGTAACGCCAATCTAGTCAAGTTTAATGCTGCTAAAACCCAGGCGTGTCTATTCTCTTCTAAAAAAAAGGCCATTCAATTGGCTCCTACTTTTCAAGGTGTACACGTGCCTATTACAGACCACCTTGAGCTTCTTGGCGTCAATATTACTTCGACCCTCATTTGGCCCGTACATAGAGTCCATGGCCTAACTAGCTGCCAAAAAGCTAGGTTTCCTCGCGAAGCTGCGGCAGTACTTCAGGCCGAAACAGATGCTCGAGCTATACGAAGCACAAGTTCGTTCATGCACGTACTGCTCGCCTCTTTTGGGTTGTGTCAGCTAAATACCAACACGAGGCGTTAGAGTCTATAGTAAGGCGAGCCAAGAAGCTTATTGGCAACGAATCCCTCGTCAAGGCTAAATTGAAAAGTCTCGAGCATCGCCGCATAGTTCCTAGTCTTTCGGTCTTTTACCGGATACACTTCGAAGAGTGTGCGTTGGAATTACACAATCTTATTCCCCCATCCCCGTTCTTCCATCGGTCAAGTAGAGGCTATGCGCCATCGTTATATGGTGGAAATTCCATGGGTACGCACATTGTGCGAACTGCCAAATTGTGGAATCCACTGCCGGCATCTATGTGTTCCAATAGCTATGATCTTCCGGTTTTCAAGTCACGAGTGAACCGGTATTTACTGGGTAAGCGCGTTCCATCATAGACTGCATCATTGTTTCACATCAGGCAAGTGGTGGTTAAGGGCAACCCTACTCGTATTTTAGGATAAAAAGAAAGTCAAAGTAACTGAAGGTCACACATAGTATAAGTTGTTTTAGTGGTTCATCATCATCATCGGCCTGTTGCAGTCCACGGTTGGACATAGATCTCTACCAATACAATTCATTGCACCCTGTTATCGGCTTGCCGATTATCTTTCGCAGATCGTCACTCCACTTAACTGGAGGGTATGCTATACTACGCTCTTCAAAACACAGTCTACTCAGAAAATTGCTTACTTTTTCGTTCAGTTTCGGCACTTTTTCTGCCGAAAACGGAACTGGCATAGTAGCTGCATATTTCTGCCGAAACTTGCCGCAACCGAAACCGAACTTTTGGTCGGTCACTAATCTAACTATTTATATAAAAATGAATCCCTTGGTCCCACCATATTATTATTCTATTATTATTATTATCACGCGTGAACGGCTGCTTTCACTAATTCTGTTTTTAGAATATTTCTTGAAGTACGAGATTGTTTTTTAAGAAAAAAAGATAAAAATAAGAAATTGGGAAAGGAAAATTAGAAAGACAGAAGTTATCCGAAAGAAGAAGTCACGGCTGAAAACTGGGCGAGATATTATAAAAGGAAAGCCGAAGGAAAAGCAATTAGTATCCATGACTTAAACTGCCGTGGTTATATTTGGGTGGTTATATTAGGTAGGTCTGAGACCCGGTAGATGGCACTGCTTTACCGGGCAGGACGACGTCAACCGGGTCCGTTATTTATAGATAAATTTTAACCCAGACCTAAAAAAACCATCATGCTCATCACACAAAGATTTGTTCGGGGCGGGAATCGCACCCGCGACCTCCGGCATAGCAGTCAGTTCGCAAAAAAGACACTCCACTATTGTCAAAAGTATTTACTCATGCGTTAGAGTAAATACTCAGTAGAAATGAGTAAATACTCAGTATTTACTATTTACTCAGTAAATACTAAAATAGTATTTACTCACCGCCCATCTCTGCATGCAGGCTATACATTAGAAGGCGTGTTTTAAACCTGTTGACGTGTACATATTTGTTACAGAAACTCATCTACCGCTCACTTATCAAGAAAATTCAACCAACCATAAAGTTCCAAGAAAACAACCAAGAGTCACAAGGATTAATAAATTGAAACTTTCTTCAAATGACACAGATCTAGATATCAACAAAAATACACAAGAAACTATAACATCTACCATCATTAGTAATAATTCCGATGAAGACTATTCCAAATCGGATTTTCAGCCTAATTTGGAAGAGAATTCTTCAAAATCTGGTTTTGTAGTTGCAAATGAAAGCAATGTTAGTTTAGAGGGAAAATTTACTGGCGAAAAGAACTGCAAGGTTGGGGAATGTATTCCTTTGTACAAATGTGGTGTTTTTATGAGGATTGTCCAAGACCGAAGGAAGATTGGAGGTGTGGTTCAGTTAAAGGCACATTGCGGTTTTGAAGGTATTCACCCTAAGGTAAACATGGTTTTTTCATTAGTATTTGTAAATGTGAATCTTTCGAAAAAATCTTTCTAAACGAGATAATTGGTAATAGTGATCAAGTCAGGTTGCTTTAGACATCAAAGTTAAACGAACACGGTTGACGTTTGAATAAAGTTAATGATCGGTTAACAATAGTTTCGTTCGATAACTTTGTCGTCCCGTTTAAAGATGTCAACATTTTCTAATATGTTTTTCTAATATCATAATTACTAACTATTTAGTATTTATTTAACTTAGAGTTAGTTAGTTCGTAGGGTTTTCTTTTAATCAATCTTTTTTTTTGTATTTGTTCCTAATACATTTTTTCAGACCAAAAAAAAATAAAACAATAAAAAAAAGGATTGTGTAGTATTATGAAACAGTAAAAGTGATTTTTACATTAAACACTGATAAAAACAAACAAAATATTGTGGAGCACTGGCACAAATGACTAATACACTACACGATCAGCTGCTGCAAACTATAGGCGCCGCCATTTAGCGTTGGCTGCTATGACGAGCGCTCTTTCACTTTATCCCTATTCCGCGGCCGACTGTCACGCGACATGCAACACACAGACGAAAAAGTTTGAAACTATGTAATAAAAGTTTCACTTTAAAGATACAATCAAAGTATCTTAATAAAACCCGCCACTGATTGGCCCAATATAGTCCATCCCACACGCCGCGCGCTGGGTTCCGATGGTCAGCCTCTGCATGGAAGGATCCGAAGCCAGAGTTACCAGTCATCTCTATGAGCCTTTTATCCAATATATCTTTGCTAGACCTTTCTTTCCCATTTTAACGGAAAAGGTAAAGCTCCTGCTCAGTGACAACAGCGCGGCGATTTCAACATTTCAGTCTCATGAATTCTTGTAAAGTTATTTTAACAAATTTGTCACCAGGTTTGCTGTCCGGTGCCAGTTCCAACACCGATGCCTCATGCAGCCAACGTAACAATGAGAAGAACAAGGCAAGCTAAGATTCCGGGTATTCACAGCATTGGTCTTCTACTGTAGAAGATGATTTTTTATTTTATTTTAGAGGAGGTTCTCTATTATTCGTAATATTTTTTTATGTATGTTCACTGCTTATTCTAAGACGATTTAAGCCGATTTGACCATTTTTTTTTGTTCCAAATGATATTCCACCCAAGTGGTGTCATTTAAGTTTTATCAAAATCGGTCGAGCGGTTTTTGAATTGTTATTAGTAGATAGAAGTAGGTTCGTATTTTGTTAAAAATATATTATTTGTGTGCAAAGTTTCATGAGAATTGGTTTAGCTATTACCTATTTTAGCTTTATTTACGAGTTAAATATTTACGCAAATATTAATTTAACTTTTAATAAGTTACATCGTGGTTTATTAGGTATTTTTTTATTTTTTCAAAAAAGCTAACGGGCTGAAAAGCATCTGGAACCTAAAAACAAAAAAAAAAGAATAAACTGCGATGATTTTTATTTTTGTATTAAATATTTTCGAATTTATTTGTTTTTTTATTTTATTAGTTATATCTAGTTTTTAAATAAAATTAAATCAATATAAAATGAACATAACATTTTGGCTTCCTGAGATAGTGTCAGACATGGACACGAACTTTTTCTACTCTCGTCTTTAGATTTCGTCGTTGTGTCAAAGTGTATTTTTGTATGGAAAAGAAAGAACTACGCCATCTATTCATTTTCCATACAAAGCTACGCGTAAAAATTACGTGCTCCTCCAACAGAATATGTCAACAGGTGTTTCGAAAACTTTTTTAAACACAGTGTAAAAAAATAGTTGAAATGGTCATATCCTTTTTATTTATTTACAGATATTAAAAGTTAAATTAAGTTATCTTTGCGTTTGCTTCGTAGTCTGTGATCACATCCTTTATCTTCATTTTAAATGTACAATATCAAAATAGAGTCATATTACAGTTTGTTACAAATTGTTTGAAAAACTGTAAACGTCTTCTAAGCTAAGATAGGTTTTTATTTAGTTTGTCTTTGTCAGTCATCTTGTCATTTATACTAATAAAAAAGAGACAAAGTCCATTTTAACTAAAGAGTCATTTAAGATTTTTATGAATAAAATCATTAGAATTTATTAATGCATTAAAATGAAACACAAATTATTTAATTTTTTTTAACCGAGTGTTTTGAAATCCGGACTAAAAATGAGCTCCAATCGGACGCTACACGGATAGGTATCCGTCAGAGCCCTCTAAACTAGGACGAATCCAGGGAAACCCGGACGGATGACAACCCCACTTTGAACTAAATCCTTACTATTTATAAATGCAAAAGTATCTCTGTCCGTCTGTCGCGCTGAAAATTTTGTGTGGAGATAGTTTGAGACCCGGCGCAGGACATAGCATAGTTTTTATCCGACTGGCGGAGCCGCAAGCAGAAAGATAGTTGGTAAAATTACCAATTACCTGGTTTTTGTAATGTACATACTTCCCATGACTTCCCTTAGCCGGATATAAACCAACCAATCAACCTAGGTAGGACTATAATAATGATGTCATACTTCTCGAACTTATAGTAATAATATTACGATTCAACTTCCAGTTCAGCGCCGCACTTGGTCAAGTTCGTACGATAGTGTGACATTGAGTGATATAATGGCGAATAATATTTTTATGTTATTATGTTTTTGTGTGTGTTTACAAATTGTGTGCTGTCAATTTGGTAAGTGTATATTTTTTATAAATCTTAAGATAGTTGAGAGAAGACCTCTGCCCACTTTTATTCATAATATATCTAATCTCTAAATAAGTTAGTATAAAATAATAAGTAAGTAATATATACCTACTGAGCATAAAATCTTCTTTAATATATAAAATTCTCGTGTCACAGTGTTAGTTACCATACTCCTCTGAAACAGCTTGACCGATTTTTATGAAATTTTACATACATATTCAGTAGGTCTGAGAATTAGCTACTATTTTTTATACCCCTAAGTGACAAAGGTTATCCACCCCTAACATTTATTTTTTATTTTTTTGATATTTTTGTTTTTTCATTTTTTTATAATGTGGCATTAAAAATTACATATAACCCTAAATTTTCACCCTTCTATCGCCAACCCCTATTTTTTAATAGCGATATTAGTAAATTAAAGGGGTTTTTTGTAAATCGCTGGGGCAGCTAGTATAGTATAAAAATGTAAAGTGTTTACTATGAAATGAAGTCGCTTCCGATGTCTGTTCGCAATAAACTCAAAAACTACTGAACGGATTTCCATGTGGTTTCCATCAATAGACAAAGTGATCTATGAGGAAGGTTTAAGTGAATAATTAGCACCCGTGCAAAACCGGGACGGGTCGCTAATATTTTATTTTAGAGAGAGATAGTCGTGTCGGAGAGCCATAGTCGTGTTGCCGGCATTTTGTAATTTTGTAGTTTTCAATATTAAAAAAAATCTGAAACTAAACACCAGAATGAAATAGATTGAAAACTGTTCGTGATAGTATGTGTTCTAAAATTTTTTTCGTATTGGACAACTCGTACTAAACTACACACTCTCCTACCGGTTTTGTTCACGATTTTTCGCTGATTTTGTAATATATTTTTTATGAATATCAATAAAAATACAACGAGCTCGGTTACGTACACATTATTTTTTATAAAAAGACATGTCTTCTATCTATTCTGCAAAATTTTAAAGTAGGTTGGACCAAGGAATATTTCGGTTTTATTTACTTAGATAATATGTATTATAGTATTAACTATTTTGATAACCTTTGTTACAAAGATAGTAGGTAGGTAACTCGTAAGAATTTAAAAAACAATCCGATCTATAATAAATACATTCTTCAAGTAACCGCTTAAAATAATTCAGATAAAATTTTAGGTACTCAGAATAGTTTTAAAAATTATTTTAATATGTCGGCGAACCCATAGAGTTGCGATCATCAAATATACAAAATAACACCACAGAAAACTAATAAAAATAAATAATAAATATTGACAAAATGTTGGGATGAAAATGGATACCTTTTTGTGAGATCAATTTGGTTTGCACACACCACGTGCTAACCCAACCGACATCGACATTGTCCCCTGACGTAATATTGATAATCACAGACCAGCATTTTGGTGTGAAAGAGTGACAGACGGACAGACAGAGTTACTTTCACATTTATAATATTAGTATCTAATTAAAGTAAGGATTTGCTATAATAATCCAAAAAACTGAACCGATTTTTTAAGAAAAGTAGCCTGTTGCCGTACATTGGGCAACATTTCAAACTTCGAGCTGCAACTAAGGTTGTCTAAGTATATTAGAAGTCTCGCGGTTATTAAGCAAACATGCTTACCCCTGGATCAACATGATCGTTAGCGAGTAGATCATATTTTTTTTTACTATAATAATAACGTTATAACTACATTAACTACCTATATACTACTACCTACTTAAAAAGACTCCTTTTTTAACATAGCACTAAACGATTATTCATAAAAACTATGAAATAATCGACATCTTGCATAACACGAGACTTTTTGTGTTTCTAGTAATAAAATTAAGCGTTTCAAATCATTAATATTCCTTATTTCTAACGAGTAAAAAACGTTTCATTAAAATTATTATTTTAGCCACGCTTCACTGAAAAGGTTGAACTTGTTTCTGTTTTAAATATCCTATAATTAATCTATATAATTATATAAAAATCAATGCCATTTATCGTTGTAATTTTTAACTCAAAAACGGGCTTACCTATTCAAACCAAATGTTTAGGTATTGTTCGGACTATTTAGTAGATGGTTTATGTGAAGTTTGCACAAAATCGGTCGGATCTTTATTTATCACATTTTTTGTAAATTGTTGAGTGGGCTGAAGTTACCCGGGCGAAGCTGGGGCGGGCCGCTAGTAATATTTATAAACGGGAAAGTTTGTAAGAATGTAAGTATGTTTGTTACTCTTTCACGCTAAAACTACTGGACGGAATTTATATATTATTATAGAGATAGATTTTTGTGCAGATTAACACATAAACTACTTTTTATTCCAATAAGTACCACACGTGCGAAGCCGTGGGCGGAGGCAAATTATCTATAAATTAACATAAATAATTGGATTCATGCAATATGTTCGCACATACCAACCAAATATCTGTTTCCTCATAACTATCATATTACTAAACCATGCCTACATATTGTAATTATCAGTTATCGGAGTAGATAGATTGATTTTTCGTACGTACACCATATTATCATAACATGGACATGCCGTTTTTCCGGAATTAAACATTAATTCATCATTAGTTAATCGGTATATTGGGCAGGCGCGTTCTATCGTAGATTACATGAATAGACGGGCTGGTGGCGTAGTCGGTAAGATGCTTGCTTTTCACGCCACAGGTCGCGGGCTCGATTCCCATTCGATTCTGTTTGTCTTGAGTCTGGGTGTAAATATCTATATTTAAGTATGTATTTACAAAAGAAAATTATTATATGTAGTATAATACCAATGATCTAATTTCCATAGTACAAGATCTGCTTAGTTTGGGATCAGATAGCTGTGTAATGTCCCACTATATTATTATTACTATTATTATTATTGCTTAACATGGCAAGTTGTAGTCAAGCGAGCCTATTTCAGAATAATAACAAATACCGGAAATGAAAGTGGGACGAATACAAAATGATAATACGATGTAAACGACAGCGAATAGACAAAAGACCCAGAGTGATAAGTGAGGAATGATTTTTTATCATTTTTACGTATATAATTGTCTTAGATTTACGCGAATATCACACATTGAAATAAAACAATTTTTACGTATATTTATTATAGAAATATTTTCTCTTTTGTTTAGGCTTTACTTCCGGCATTTGAACACTATACTTATTTTGGTCCCCTATACCATTGGCAGCATTGCGTTAAAAGCTTCGATACTTTCAACATACTCATCTGTACCTCCATGTTATAAATAAACTGGAGATTCCGGAAAAATATCACGATCATTTTAAAATTCCGGAAAGTGAGTCTTATCTATATTAACATAACCTACCTAACCTTTAATCCCACTTAACTTACAAAAGCGATTTTTTTTTATGTATGGATGTTTGTTACTCGTTCACGCTAAAACTACTAAACCGAATCGGATGAAATTTGACACAGAGATAGACCATACTCTGGAATAGCTTACAGACTACTTTAATCTTGTTATACATAACATACCGTCATGCCTGTATTATCCCAAGGGGTAGGAAGAGGTGAATATCACCCACTAGGTATACTTAATTGGGGGGCGAGCCTATTGTCGTACATCGGGTACTGATGCAAACTTCGAGGTGCAACTAAGATTCTCTAAATGCTCGACTTGGAAATCGAATCCGAGACCTCGCGGTTATTAAGCGAACACGTTTACCACTGAACAACCGAGACAGCTGCCATCCTATTATTTTTCTTATGAAATTCGTCGGAAATTGACCTTTACACATGACGTACGCGTTGATTACATACATTGCGATAAGTGCAGTTAACTATCCAATTAAAATGATTTAATAAGTTGTTTAACTAAATATAGAAAAGTCATTCGACTTTCAGAAGCCGCGATGCCTGATTGTAATCTAAATCTCAAAAATGCTTAGGAAAAATGTGCAACTGGTATTGCGGGCGTTCCCCTCTGACGTTGTAATAATAATAATAATAATAGTATAGTGGGACATTAACACACACGGTCATCTGATCCCAAACTAAGCAGAGCTGGTACTATGGAAACCAGATAATTGGTAATATACTACATAAAATACTTTTCTTTTGTAAATACATACTTAAATATAGATAATTACACCCAGACACAAGACAAACAGACATATTAAACAAATGTTTGTCTCGGGTGGGAATCGAACCTACGAACTGCGGCGTGAAAGGCAAGTAGCTTACCGACCACGCCACCGGCCCGTAATGAACAGATTGTATGCATAAACTGTTCAAGTTCTGTTTGTGTATAGCTTTTATTTACGTGTGCATTTGTAAAGACGCTTCAACTTTTACATATGTACTGTACGTTACCTCGCTTCCTCCAAAAACTGGCAGACACAATTGAGTAGGTACTAGAAATTGCGTTTAACACCTCCCGTGTTGAATGCTCTAAACGGAAATAGCTCTAAACGGAATACGAAAGCAAATATTGCATAATACAATATTATAATAGCTCAGGTGGGAATTTGTGTGGTCCCGAAACCATGTAATCCCGGTTTGAATCTAAGTAGGCTCATTCACGTAATTTCTTGACGCACCGATCAAGTTGCAGTTGCGCTTACTGCAAATGCTAAATGGTATATAACCTAAAAACTAAAGTGCTGGCGTGACGCGAATTTCACGCGAGCGTATCTGACAGCGGTAGTCAAAACTATGAGAGTACGAAAAAGGCTGTTGATCGAAACTTAACTGCAACTGAACTTATTTAGTTGCGTGAATTATCCCACAGGTATTTTAAATTTAATTACGTCACAAACTTATACATAGACACATACGTAAAATCTATACGTTATAACAAATCTATATTTTTTCATGACGGTGGCGCGCGGCAGTAAAAAATAAAATTATGTTGAAAATACTTTAAGAATTTTTATTTTCTTTACTATGAAAAAACTTTTTACTATTTTTAATTTTTTCAAATGAATCGGTATATTGGGCAAGCTCGTCCCATCGTAGACTACATCATTGCTTAACATCAGGTAAGTTTTAAGTCAAGCGCAAGCGTATTCCAGAATAAAAAATGGACTTGTCAAACAGAGCTGTCTTGTCAATCCGTTAGTTTGCAAAACTCACCGTTGCTCAGTAAATATGTTTTAGACGATCGTGCGATAGTTGTTGGTGATTTATCTACCTGAGACATAATGATAAAAAACCCACACATTACAAGCTGTAGAGGTCATTAACATTATATCTTTGTTAACAATTCAAGAAAATTGAATGAGTAGGTAATTTTTTTAGGAAACATTTAGATTTCTTTGTTCAGATTTGGGCTTAATCAATATTAAAAAATCCTCAAATCGGAAAAATACGTGTGACACTTTTTTGTCATCTAAATATTTAATTTTAAAAGAAAATATTACTGATTGATGACTGACTGATACTTAGAGAATTTAACACGGGAGGTGTTATACGCAACTTCTAGTACTAAATTGCTTCTGTCAGTTTTTGGGGAAGGCGAGGCAGCACATATGTAAAAGTTGAAGCGTTTTTACAAATTCACACGCAAATAAAAGCTACACACAAACACTAAACATGAACAGTATATTCATACAAACTGTTCATGTAGTGAAGATGTATCAAACCTATTTCAGAAAAAAAAGGAAAAAAAAAGACTGTGGCGATAACGCTGCGGCGCGTTCGGTGGTGCAAAGTCTGAGTTTACCTTTAAATTGTATATTTAATATAAATAAATTAAAAATGCAGACCTTCAACAAAGTGTTGTCAAGTACATACGTAATAACCAGAGGTCGGAGTCTGATCTCGTATTGTATAGGATTACAACTACAGGTCAGTTTATACTGGCTGTATAGCTTGGTGTGTAGCCGTGTGTCCAGTTATTTATGTACTTACATTGATTTTATATAGTAAAAGAATAAGGTGGATTTGCCTCGCTAAAATCCCGTGATTTATTATTTTTATTAAATAAAAAAGGATTTTCCTTTACACAAATTAAACTTACATTAACCACATTGCATGTCTGAAATTGCAAAATGCAAATGCAAAATGCAAATGAAATTGCAAATGTTGATCCGTTTGTAGTTGGCACAACATATTAAATTATGTTGTGAAAACACAAGAAAACAATAAAGGAAATACGAGATACTCCCCGGGATTGTCAATTAAAATCCCGGTATGATCCATATTCATATCAACATTTCGATGCAAGTACTTAAATAACTACCTAATTCCAACCTCTGCTAATAACAGCCGCGATTAATATTGTAACCTCTTGTATGGTAAAACTCTCCTTTTAAATCTTTTTCACCTTCAGACATTAAAATAATATTTTGTAGTCAAAAATAATTGTCATTAATAAGTTTGGACGTCAACTCATAATCCGCTAAAAAAGTATACCCTTCAAAATAAAAAAAGAATTACCAAAATCGATCTACATATTACTATACCTAATTGGCGGAAATATAGTGTAACACATAATAAATGCATAAAAAAAACAAAAAATTACACAGTCGAATTGAAAAAAACTCTTTTGTGAAGTCGGTTGATAATAGGCTGATAATGATAGAGGAAATTACCTTGTGTATCATATATAATTATAATTTACGTTATTGAAGATCTAGGCTACTCTGTGGTGTAACAAACTGCATCAAATGTTTAGTAGATACAAATTGTACAATATCATTATCAAGGTTCTTTAAACTATTCGAATTCGATTCCCGGGTCGAGCAAAAAACTAAAAGTTGCCTAAATTAATCATTGTAGCAATGAATTACTCGGGTCTTCCCTCAACTATTTTATGAGTTAAGACGAAAAGACGTCAAAAGGAATACTTTAAAATTAGAAAATATTACAAAAAAATATGATTATTTATTTTGAAATTGAAATTTATATGGAAATTGTATCCGATGAGGATTAAAAATAATTTATTTATCTCTTTTTGTTTAATTAAAAATAATTGTTCATTGAAATCAATTGAAATATAATAAAAGATTTTGTTAGCTGATTTTGTTGTATGCTTTTTATTTTATTTTATTCCACAATTCCAATCCCGGAACTTTTTTCGCTACTTTCAGCACATTATGGATAAAATGACATGTCCATATTATAATATCTTGACGCAAGTATATAAAATTAATCTACCTACTCCGACCTTTTACATAAAATCAGAAAATTATGGATGATCTATTCGTAATAAGATCGATGATAGCGCGCGGCGTAACATTAGAGGTCAGTGAAAGGCGCTTTACACGGTCGGGACCAACCGCCGACCATCGTGACCTTGGTCAGGTCAACCAATTTTTGTATTAGTTCTACACGGTTGGTGATTGACATCACTTGCCATTTCTCTTAAGTATACACAGCGTTTTTTTTTGAGCAGCGGTGGCGCATCAGTACGGGCCTTGATTTAGAGGTCGCGGGTTCGATTCCTGATCATGCCCACAAATCTTTGTATGAATTATTTCATCTCCGCTGCTCAATATCGGTGAAGGAAAACATCGTGAGGAAACTGGTATACCTAAGAACTAATCATTCGAGGACATGTGACATCCACCAACCCGCACTTAGCTAGCGCTTAAACTCCCTCAACTCGTAAGATAGTTGAGAGAAGACCCGTGCCCAGCAGTGGAACACTGAAAAGGATTGAAATGATTCGAAACGTAGAGATGTATAAAATGTTATGTTCGGTTTGACAATAACTTTTTAATGCTTGAGTCATCATCATCATTCCCCTTGCCTTTTTCCCATTTCTATTGTGGTCGGCTCCCAGTCTAACCTGATGCGGCTGATTGCGGCTAGCTACCAGAATTATAAGAGCGACTGCCATCAGACCTGGAAACCCGTAGGGAACCAGTAGCCGAGATGGTTAGACCAGGTGTCAGATTATATCAGGCTTCTGACTACATATAACGATTGTCATAGATGTGTTAAATTACAACCGGGACCGACGACGGCGGCTTAACGTGCTCTCCGAGGCACGGAGGGTAGTCCCTCAACCAACCAGACACCGAAACAATTTTTTGTTGTTACACAAAGAATATCCGGTGCAATCGAACCCGCGACCTCTCTCTCGGGCACAGTATACTTGGCCCAATCGTACGGCTTACACCGCTCGACTACCGAGATCGTCATCTCTAATAGACATATATCGACAAAAATGGCGATTGCAATAGTTTTCAAAAGATATTCGCCATTTTATTTCGATAATTGTCCCGCGAGAGTCGGGGCTCAGTCTACTAGTATTGTATTTGTGTGTAGCTTTTATTTACGTGTACATTTGTAAAGACGCCCCAATTTTTTATGTGTGCGTGAGCATGTTAAAGTGTGCTGTACGTGATTACCTCGTCTCTCCCAAAAACTGGCAGAAACAACACTAGAAGTTGCGTGTAACACTTCCCGTGTTTAATGATCTAAGAATGTAGTGTACTCTGCGATGCAACAAACCGCAAAAAGTGATGAGTGGTTTAGGTATAATAACATTTTTACAATAACAATATCAAGGTTTACTACCTATTACTACTTGTTTACTTAACTAACACAAAAATAGGAAAAATTCTGACAGATGAGTTCATCTTCTAATATACATAATTATAAAATTCTCGTGTCACAATGTTCGTTCCCATACTCCTCCAAAACGGCTTGTACGATTTGTATGACATTTTATATGCATATACTGGGTAAGAGCGATCCATCGTATCAAATCATTGCTTAACAAAAGGCAAATTGTGGTCAAGAGCAAGAGTATTATAGGACGAAAATAAATTTTGATTTTATACTAAATATCTCTGTATTCTCCATATATTATTCTACTATGGTATTCTCAGAAGTTTTTGGATAAGTACCTAAAATCGTGGTTAATTCCAGTTTCTTAAAAACAAATCTGTTTATCGTCCCAGAAACTCGCTACCTACCCACTTCCTTCGAAATCGGTGATGCCGTTTTTGAGATTCGGAAAGTATATAAGATACTAGCTTTCCGCTCTTGGACAAAGGATAGTTTTTATCCACATGCGCAAAAAGAGGTTTAGAGGTTTAGCGCGATAACCAAATTATGCGCGGGCAGAGCCGCGAGGCGGAACGCCAGTAGAAAATAATTGAAAATATTATGAAAATCGAGGTTTTTCACATAAATTTATAGATACGTGATTCCCCTGTACAGGTACATTCAAGTAGGTAATTATAGGTGATTTTATATGAATCACGATTGTACCTACTCTAAAATACATTACTATTTTTGTTATTATACCTATCTAATATAAGTACCTACTTAGGGAAATCCTAGTATTGCAGCTTAAATCGATGAACGCTCGCCCTGTATCATCTAATATCTTTAAATGAGCAATTTTTATATATAATTGGAATCTCGGAATCGGCTCCAACGATTTCATAAAATTTAGTATATAGGGGGTTTCGGGGGCGATAAATCGATCTAGCTAGGAATCATTTTTAGAAAATGTCATTTAAAAAAAAATACCGAGCAAAGCTGTCATTGTCAAGTGGTCATCCAGATATTGAACTTAAACTTAGCTGGCGTTAAGGGTGATGTTCACCCCTGCCTACCTTCAGATAATACTGTACAGTATGCTGCATTAAATGTAACTATTTTGTGTGTCAATGTGTGTGGGTCAAAGTAATTCCTTAATGTACCTAATCATGAGGGCATTATTTTCATGGCTATAATATTTTAGTTCATTACATAACTATTTATTATTATGATACTTATTAACTAAATAATGCAAACTGGTAAATTAATATTAAAGGTAATTGAAATAAAACTTATTTTTAACAGATTTTATCGCGGTTTATAATTATTCGATTTTAAATCCCGACGTTTCAAAGTCTTTTCAGACTTCATTGTCACGGTTGAACAATAAAAGAAAGGTGGTGAATTCTGAAAAGACTTTGAAACGTCTGGATTTAAAATCTAAAGTAACCCGCGATAAAATCAGTTTTATTTTAAAAAGGATTAATAGTTAATTGTAAAGTTAGTATGTGTGTATCAGTAACTCTATTTCTATAGTATATTCTCAGATTTACGCGATTATCACACATCATAATAAAACTATTTTATAACGGATTTTATCGCGGTTTATTTTAGATTTTAGATCCCGACTTTTCAGTCTTTTCAGACTTCATTATCACGGGTGGACTGTGGTATTTGACGACCAAAATAAATATTAACTATTATTATTTTAATTTCAACTCTATTTTTCCTTATTTGTCCTACAATTGTTACGAATTATGGATTATTGATAACCATAAATCATATGAGCTCCATCATCATATGAGCAACGGTGGTGCAGCAGTACGGGCCTCGCCTTAGAAATATAACGTCGCATGATCGATTCCCGGTCATGACCACACATCCTTACGTGAATTGTTTAATCGCCGCTGGTCTATATCGGTGATGGAAAACATCGTGAGAAAACCGGTCACACAAAGAAATACGTGTCCAATATTTTTAATTTATCTATCTGACGGACAAATTAAAAAAATGACGTCATACCTATTTGACCTTGAACTAGACCAGTTTACATTCGAACTACCACTCTTATATTTTCTGTTTCTTTCTGGCCGGTTACAATAGTAAAGTGTGAGGGGGATAAAAATAAATTTTACCGAAGATGAACTTGTCTTCAACAATTTGTTATAAACCCTAGATTCGGTGCTTTAAATGTAAGGTTTGTGGTGACTACAAAGTGTTTTTTAAAACAAACACAGATATACAAACTAAAAAAATCTCCTTTAAAAAAGTCGATAAACAACATAGGCTTTTGAGTAGTGTAACATAATGTTACATATTTAATTAAATTATTAAAAAGTACCTACTTTAAACAAATATTTTTCTTTATAAATTTCATCAATACGCTAGTATATGGAGGGTAGTATTAAAGACCGGAGTAACATTGATTGTTCGCAACAGAGCGCAGCGCAAGAGCCGGTCGCTCACCCCTGCCCCGCACCGCTTCCTCAGATGGCAATCACTTTGACGAACGTTCGAGGAGAACGCACGTCACCTCAAATACCGTAGCGGTTTTCGTTGTTTTTTTTAACACGGTATTATTAATTTTAAGGAGTTGACGTCCCTATCGTTCTCTCGATTTATTAAATAAACTAATTAATATCAGTGTGTGAATCGGCCCCAGATTTGGGGTTCAAGATTCAACCTAAAACCTTGCTTCCGGGTGCCCGGACTTTAGCAAGATACTCCGCCATTGCGCCAGCGCCTACACAACGGGTTCCAGACCATTCACCGGGTTGTGACCGCCCCGCCTTCATCGACGGCCTGTGACGTCAGGGGAGTACTAGGCCTGGTCGGATATAAAAGCTGTTAGGCTCAAACCCACTTATCCCCTTGAGCTACCGGACTCACCGGACATGTAACTTTATTTTTTTTATTATATTTTGTCCCAAATTTACCTAGTTTAATTATATGTAGGTGCCTCAAAACCCTAGCGGGACATTGGCGCCCTTATCGTGGTAGTAATACAGCTTTTATTTCCTTCTGGTTGCGGGTTGTGTTGTTGGTGTTTGTACGTGTAAACGTCCATTTTGTTTTTGGTTTTTTTCCGTTACTAAAGTGTACCTATACATTTTTTTTTTTTTGTTGTTTCATGTTGGTAGTGTTGTTATATTAAAAGAGTGAAATTTTCATTTCTAAGAAACGTAATTATATTTGTATGAATCAACTTTTATTTCAAACGTTTTATTGTTGGGCACCTAAAATGACGCTTTTATAAATTTATATATATATATATATATTTTTTTTTTTGTACTTTTATTTTGGTGCAGTTTTTATTGTAAGTTAGGCACGTTAAGCCGTCGGTCCTGCGCACAATTTTTCAATAGACAGTGAATTTGTTTATTATATTGCATACTTTTACACTGTAAATCATAAGGTAGGTACACATTAGTAGCAAAATTTTTAATTTTTATTTTTGTTTTGTTTTTTTTTTTGCATTTATTATTTTTGTTCTGCTTTATAAAAAAAACCAGACGTTCAGTAATATTTTTTGTAACAGAACGGAGAACGTGTTGTTTTTTTTTTTATAATTTTTGTTTTATTTTGTGCTTATTATTTTTTTGGTTTTGTTTTTTTTTTTAAATCTTTTTGTTTTTTTTTCTTGTTTGTTTTTTTTGTTTCTTTACATTTTGAAATAAGTGCATTTCACTTACCCAAAAAAAAAAAAAAAAAAAAAAAAAAAAAAAAAAACATGCTACCTATTAAGTTTCTGTCTCTGCAAAAATCAGAACTAGAGTATGAAGTTCGCATTAGAGGTGCAACACCTGCTCCTTCTGTAGAGGAATTGCGCAAACAAATTTTAAAATTATCGCCTGACCTTCCTTCAGAGCATATATTGGAGTCACCACTTGATCCGAGACAGGACCTTAAGGGTTGTTTAGAAGTTCTCACAAAAGTTCAGACTAATCTTGATGTATCTGAACCTAGTGTGTCTTCTCTTATGAGAACTCAAAACATGCTGAACCATTTATTTAATAGAATCGAGAGGATATCGCGTGGGGACGATGTAAAAAAGGAATATGACGATATTGTTAGCGGTTACAAAATATTATCTAAGAAGCTGTCTGCTGTTTTGGATAAGAAACCTTTTGCCAGTACAAGCAGTGCAAAAGAAGCTACATGTTTGACGCCCGAGCAGAATGTGATTTCTGTTTCTTGCGATCGAACTTCCTCCGATTTTAGTAAACTAAAGTATAACGGTAAAACTTGCGTAAGATCCTTTATACAGCGTGTTGATGAATTTATTTTGTCTAGGAATATTCCATCATACAAAGTCTTAAATTTTGCATTTGAAATTTTTCAGGAAGATGCTCTTCATTGGTATCGCGCCGTAAAAGACCGAGTTAATTCTTGGCCTGAGCTAGTTATTTTGTTAAAAGAAGATTTTAGTCAAACTGATTATGATTATAGGTTAATTTCTGAAATCCGCTCACGCACTCAGGGTGAAGGTGAAAACATAACAATTTATCTTTCTGTTATGAACGGTATGTTCTCGCGCTTATCTAAGTCTCTCTCGGAAGCTGATCAATTAGAGATACTTCTTCATAATATTAGACCATGTTATGCTAGTACCTTGGCAGCGGCACCTAATATTTCTACAATAGAAACCTTACGTACATTATGTCGAAATTATGAGACATTTCAAACTCGTCTTTCACAGTTTCATGAGCCCCCTAGGATGACTTCTGACACTTTAGCGCCTGAATTCGCGTACAACAAAGATGTCAGTAGAATTAATAAGGCAAACACTAGTCTTTCACAAAATAAATATAATGGGAACTATAGTAACAAAAATCAATATAGAAATTATAATCATAATCAATTTAGTAATAACAACAATCAATTTAGAAATAATAATAATCAGTCTTATATACATTCTCTAAATATGGTCAAGAACAAACCATATTGTCCAAGATGTCGTAATAACACACATCATATTCGACAATGTAATGCTCCACGTGATATTATTTGTTTCAAATGTGGTTTGGAAGGTGTCAAAACACCTGACTGCCCTAATTGCAATAAAAATAATAAAAATTCAAAAAACTGAATAAGCAGAATTGTAACAATCTCAATGAGAAAAACCTAGTGAATTGGGTTGCTACAATTCTAAAATCTAAACCGTCAAATGATTCTAGGCCATATATTAATATTAAAATAAATAACATTGATGCTTGCGGATTACTTGATTCTGGAGCTACTGTCACTATCTTAGGTAATAACTCTCATGTACAATTGACCGATCTTACTTTGCATCAAGATAATCATATTAATATGGTTGCTGCTGGTGGTCAATCTTTAAAGAGTGTAGGTTTTATTTATTTACCAGTGACATTTGAGGGTCAGTTTCATATCATTAAAGCTTTTGTAGTACCTGAAGTTGAGACTTCTATCATTTTAGGCGTTGATTTTTGGCGTGCATTTGAAATTTGTCCTAAATATTTAGGTAGTATTAAACTCTCAGACACATCTTTAGCTGAAATAAAGGCAGATAATAACGAATCATTCATTAATTCTTATCAAAATCTAGACGCCTCACAAAAATCTATAGCAGATAATGTCATCGCACAGTTTAGGTCTATTTCCACCGAGGAAAAGGGTTTAGGTAGAACTAACTTGATATGCCATAGAATAGATACTGGTGATGCACAACCTATAAGGCAGCGTTACTATAGGATGTCTCCTGAAAAGCAACGTATTTTGGTAGAACAAGTTGATGAAATGTTGTCTCTTGATGTTATTGAACCATGTGAAAGTGCTTGGTCATCTCCAGTGCTCATTGTTAGTAAAAAGAATGGTCAACCTAGATTCTGTTTAGACAGTAGAAAGTTGAATGCGGTAACTAAACGTGACGCTTATAACTTACCTTATGTCTCGGAGATCTTAGATAACCTTCGCGATGCTAAATATCTAAGTAGCATCGATTTATCTAAAGCTTTTTGGCAGCTCCCTATAGCTCCAGAAGACCGTGACAAGACTGCATTTTACGTACCAAGTCGTGGGACTTTTCGTTTTAAGACTACTGCCTTTGGTTTGACCAATGCTCCTGCAACTCAACAACGACTGGTAGATTTTTTGTTTAGCGATATGGAAGCTAAAACCTTTGCTTATTTGGATGACGTCATAGTCATTAGTTCATCTTTTGAAGAACACGTATCTCGCTTATTAAGAGTATTAGATAAATTGAAACAGGCAAATTTAACTGTAAACTTTGAAAAGTGCAAGTTTTTTCGTAGTGAGCTTAAATACCTAGGATACGTAGTAGATTCGCGTGGTTTGCGCACTGATCCAGATAAAGTGCAAGCCATATTAAATTTTCCCACTCCTACTAATAGGAAAGAGTTAAAACGCTTTCTTGGTACTGCTACTTGGTACCGACGTTTTGTTCCAAATTTCAGCACAGTGGCTGGTCCACTCAATAAACTCACTGCTAATGGCAAAACAGCTTCTCCTTTTCAGTGGTCACAAGAAGCTGATGATGCATTTAATTCTTTAAAAGACTGTTTAGTATCAGCGCCAGTTCTATCTTGCCCAGACTACTCAAAACCGTTTGAAGTCCATACTGATGCAAGCAGCTACGGCATTGGTGCGATGTTGACACAGTCAATAGACGGCAAAGAACACCCAATTGCCTACATGAGTAGATCTTTTACTGGTCCTGAGAAGAATTACAGCATTACAGAAAGAGAAACTCTTGCTGTGTTAATTGCTCTCGAACATTGGCGATGCTATCTCGAAAATGGCCAAACGTTCGTTGTATACACTGACCACTCTGCTTTAAAATGGTTTTTATCGTTAGAGAATCCTACAGGACGATTAGCTAGGTGGGGAGTTCGATTATCCTCATTTAATTTCGAAATCAAACATCGGCGTGGCGTTGACAACGTTATACCTGATGCTTTGTCTAGAGCATTTCCTGTAGCAGCAATCTCTCTTGCTAATGCAGACACAAATGATGCTTGGTATAAGAAAATTTTTAACGGTTGTCTTACTACTCCTAATCATTTTCCAAATTTTGCTATAAAAAATAACTCCTTATTTCGACTTACAAAAAATATAAGTAGTCAACTCACATCAGAATTTGATTGGAAAGAAGTAGTGCCTAATGAATTTCGGGAAAATATAATTGCCGAAAACCATTCTGAGCCAACCGCTGGACATTTGGGCATTTTTAAAACATACAAACGTTTGTCTCTAAATTACTATTGGCCTAATATGCACCAAGATGTCGTTAAATTTATTAGTTCTTGCTCAGTTTGCTTATGTTACAAGGCACAAAATCACACTACATTGGGAGAAATGGGACGGCCAAAGCAATGCTCAAGGCCTTACCAAATGATTTCAATTGATTTTGTAGGTCCCTTGCCTGTCACTCGAAAGCAAAATGCTTACATTCTAGTAGTAATGTGTTGTTTTTCAAAATTTTGTCATATTTTCCCTGTACGACGTGCAACTGCTGACATTGTTATCAAAATTCTAGAAGAGTCAATTTTTTTAGTTCACGGTGTTCCCCAAACAATTTTTTTGGATAATGGGACGCAGTTTATTAGCTCAGCCACTGATGCCTTATTTAAAAAATATAAAATTCCTAATGTTTTTTTCACACCGAAGTACACACCTCAAGTCAACACGGTTGAACGATATAATAAGACTATCGTAACTAGTTTATCTACGTTTGTTGGAAATGACCATAGGTCGTGGGACACTTTTATCCCCAAGGTGCAGTTTGCCATTAACAATTCGGTAAATGAAGCAACCGGTTATACGCCATCATTTCTAGTATATGGTAGGGAACTAGTTCTATGCGGGTCGCACTACACAAACAATGACCTAGGCGATGAAGTATTATTTCTTCCGCGTGATATATACGCTGAAAACTTAGGTGGACTTAGAGCCGTATTTGATGATGTGCAGGCTTCATTGTGGCATGCACATGTAAAAAACACAGCTCATTATAATTTAAGGCGTAAACAAGCTGAGTTTAGTGTAGGTGATATAGTTTATAAACGTACATTTACTTTAAGTGATAAAGATAAATATTTCTGCAAGAAATTGGCACCTAAATATTTAAAATGTCGCGTTATTGAAAAACGATCTCCGCTTGTTTATGTTTTAGAAGACATGTCAGGAAAAAATATTGGAGTATGGCACATTAAGGATTTAAAATATAAAAGGTATTAATTTTTTTTTTTTTTTTTAACATTTTTTACATTATTCCATTTTAAGTTACCATCTTACGACTAGCATTGGTCCCCTGTATTATTGAACACAGGTAACCTGCTGTTTTGAAAGTACGCGCAAACATAATTTTTATATTGTTATCGCTAGATTGAAAGGTTGTTTGCTTGATATTATGAAAGGATTATGAAATTGATAGAATGTATGTGTAGTGTTAGTGGTAGTATAGACGAGTTTTATCCCAGGTTAAAACTCTTTCTGAGACGAGACGGGTAATGTAACATAATGTTACATATTTAATTAAATTATTAAAAAGTACCTACTTTAAACAAATATTTTTCTTTATAAATTTCATCAATACGCTAGTATATGGAGGGTAGTATTAAAGACCGGAGTAACATTGATTGTTCGCAACAGAGCGCAGCGCAAGAGCCGGTCGCTCACCCCTGCCCCGCACCGCTTCCTCAGATGGCAATCACTTTGACGAACGTTCGAGGAGAACGCACGTCACCTCAAATACCGTAGCGGTTTTCGTTGTTTTTTTTAACACGGTATTATTAATTTTAAGGAGTTGACGTCCCTATCGTTCTCTCGATTTATTAAATAAACTAATTAATATCAGTGTGTGAATCGGCCCCAGATTTGGGGTTCAAGATTCAACCTAAAACCTTGCTTCCGGGTGCCCGGACTTTAGCAAGATACTCCGCCATTGCGCCAGCGCCTACACAACGGGTTCCAGACCATTCACCGGGTTGTGACCGCCCCGCCTTCATCGACGGCCTGTGACGTCAGGGGAGTACTAGGCCTGGTCGGATATAAAAGCTGTTAGGCTCAAACCCACTTATCCCCTTGAGCTACCGGACTCACCGGACATGTAACTTTATTTTTTTTATTATATTTTGTCCCAAATTTACCTAGTTTAATTATATGTAGGTGCCTCAAAACCCTAGCGGGACAGTAGGTTCAATTTTGCTTTTTCTATCTGTGGATTTGTTATCTTTTATTTTTTTCTTTCACAGTATTTTATCCACAAGAAAGAGAGCGACGCCAAGGGCTTTTCGGACAAATCCTTGAAGGCCCGAAAAGGATCAGAGACCAAATCCATAATATACTAAACATTCGTCCCCAAAGACCCACTGACCCACCGCAAACAACACATTATGTACCTTTTTCGACAAACAGCATTTATTTCGATCCGGATTTCGGAAAGCCGGTTGTGTTTCCCACGAATCCGCCAAATGATTTTAATGGATTCGGGAATGGCGGCAGTTTTACTCCGACTCAGAATTTTGGCAGTTCGAGTGAAGAAGGCGGACTTATAGTGGTTGAAGGTTCGAGTGAAACTTCACCTTTTAACAGTGGCAGTCAAGAAGGATTTACTATGGGTTCAAAAGGTGAGATATAATCTGTGGTTTTAAGACTTGACAGAATTCAATTAATTATTATCACAGATGATATAATACTATACTAGTAGATTAGAATTAAGTTTTTTTAATTTTAGATAAATTTGTTAAAATTTTTAGATTTATTTGGATATAGTTAGATATATATATATACACGGACATATTTTTTTTAGTAAGATTTCAGTTTATTTAGACAATTCATTAGACTAAATTATCTTTAACAAAAAGTTTACGACGTTTAGATAATCATATTGATGTCGTATGCTATTGTCATTCAGGCGTATTGAGAATTCTATTCTATCGGTCTTATTCATAAAAATCTTAAAAGACTCTTTAGTTAAAATGGACGTTGTCTCTTTCTTACTAATATATAAGTGAAGATGAAGAACAAAGACAAACGAATTATAAACTTATTTTAGATAAAGGTATTGAACATAAAAGACGTTTATGAATACGGAGGTATTTGTTTAGGTCACTTTTCTAAGCCAAGGAAGCAACGAGCCTTTTAATTGAAAACAGTGTTGCTCTTTCTTTTTTTTTCGCATTTTTTTTAATTTTCTTTCCAATGCAGTTTCTTACTGTCCTGTCCCGGCTATTTTCCTCGTGTCAATGGCCCATAACGCGCGCTAAGTCAGTAACTGACAATCCGTTTGGTGTGGACAATACCTTAATCTTAAACTTTAATAGTTGAAATAGGTAATGTTGAAAAAAAAATAAAAAAGTCTAAAATATCTAATACCGTTTTAAATCACTTAAAAACATTAATAAACGTTTCAATATTTTTAGAGTCGGAAGAGCATGATCAAGTTAATTTCGAGAAGACTCCTGCGCCGGTACCGTCTACGACCTCCACAACTACAGCTGCTCCCACCACCCTGCCAACCCTTACCCCGGTCCCACCGGAACCAAAGTCAGAATCCAGGGATAATATAGATTTCGGATATAAAGGACCTTTCTGTAAGTACCTACCTTCATACCTAACCAGAATAGTTTTTTTTTATTCTGAAATAGGCTTGGCAAGGGCTATGATTGGAGTTTCTCTGAAGGATCGAATACTCAATGAAGTGATACGACAGAGGACCAGAGTAATATAAGACATAGCCCACCGGATTGGTAAGCTGAAGTGGCAGTGGGCCTGTCATAACTGCCACAGAAGCGTCACCCGTTGGGGTAATCGAGTTCTTGAGTGGAGCCGTAGCGTAGGACGCCCTCAGACTAGGTGGAGTGACGATCTCTGCAAGTTGGATGGTAGGAGCTGGATGTCCAATGGACTAGAATAAGCTAATGATGATGATGATGATGATGGTGGTGGTGGTGATGATGATGATGATGATGATGATGATGATGATGATGATGATGATGACAACCGTTACAGTCCGTGGTAGGTACTGTTTACTTGACATATTGTATAAAAATAAGAAAAATATACAAATCAAAATATAATCCACATAACACTTGTGTTACATTTAAAATGGTTTTAATTTGCAACTGTTGCTAATTAGTTCGATAACACTAATATAGAGCGTGGGTGCAGCGGTATCAGCAGCCTTGGAAATATAAGGTCGCAGGTTCGAACCCCGGTATTTCATCGTTGATGCTAAATATTGGAAACCGGAATTATTTTTTCTAAAACAACTCGCCATCGCAATCTTTCCAATGATGTTCCTGTAAACCCCCCTACGGCCCCGATTCTCGCGTTTTAGACATTTGTCTCTTATCTATCTCGTTTTCTGACATTGTTTCTACATTTTTCTATTAGAGTTATATGTCTAAAGCGCGAGTATAAGTGCCCAAGATCGATAGCGACGCCGTGTGAAGTCACAGGACACCTAAACCTGTCTTGAATTCAGCTCGAATTAAATCAGATAGATAATATATGGAATTGGAAAGAATATCCACTTCCCTCCAGGAAAAGTAGACTGGGACAGAGAAAAAGGAGAACGGGAACCGGCATGTCTGGACATAACATCCACCAACCCTCACTTGGCCAGCGTGTGTGGATTCAGGGCTAAACTCTCTCAACTATCATACAAGTTGCTCCGATTCGTCCCCAGCATTGGAACACAAATAAGGATTGAAGTGATTTGTATAATAATAATTATTATTTCTGAGATCTCTTCACATACTTATCTCGTTATTTTTTAACAAATAATGTTTAATTGAACATAATATTAAGTTAAAATATTAACAAAAGAAACCGACTTCATGGATGCCATTCTCAGAACTAAACCAAACTGAAATGGGACCACACGGGAGGCATCAGCTTTCAATTAAAAAAAAAATATCAAAATCGGTTCACCCATTCAAAAGTTCTGAGGTAACAAACATAAAAAAACATACAGTCGAATTGATAACCTCCTCCTTTTAGAAGTCGGTTAAAAATTATATACTTTTCTGGGAAGGCGATCGTCAAAAAATCTTATATTTATTCCTAACAAAAGTACGAACTAATTCATGCGCGTTTAAAATGTTATTTTATAAATTGTCAAGGTAAGCCGGTACCTATTATATTTATTACTAAAGTTGCCTGTAGACGTTAGAAATACCTATTTACTTATCATAGATCAGTTTCAAACATTCGATATTTAAAAATTCAAATACAATGTTGACCCACCTATTCGTTTGACTCGTTGACTCATTTCGATATTTCAAATAAAAAAAAAAATTAGACACCGCTGCTCAGTATCGGTTATGGAAAACATCGTGACGAAACCAGCAGTCTAAGAACTAATCATTGACATCCACAAACTCACTGACAATCAGGACATGTGACATCCACAAACTCGCACTTGGCCAGCGTGTGTGGGTTAAGGCCAAATCTCTAAACTCGTTAGATAGTCGAGAGAAGACCCGTGCCCAAGAGTGGGACATTCCGGGCCCTAGCACATTCTTTACTGTAAAGAAAAGTAAATAGTTTTAGTGCCTTTCAAGAGGCGAGCCTGCCGTTCATCGGGTAAAACGGCAAAACCTAAACTTCGAGTTTCAATTATAGATAGACCGTTTAACTCGCGTATCGCCTATCGCCAAGATTCTGACTCCTCAAGCTGCACAGACAGTGATGATGATACAAGCGATATGGATATTAGTGACGAATAGTCTTACATTACTTTTATCTGTGGTTAAATAGTTCTATAAGAGATTTAATTAATGTTTTATGACATTGTACCTCAGATGGCGAACCGCGAGTTAAACGGTCGGCCTATAAATACCTACTATTACAAGAAGGTATTTATTTATTAGAGGCCAGATATACATAGGTACACACAGCTACACAAGCTATACCAAACTATTTCATACTGATCTCGCATTGTATAGGATAAAACAACAAACTAAAAAAAAACTATATCGAAGAAACAGTTTGATTATGTGTGTACTTAAACGTTTTTAACAAAATACCCCAAAACATAAGGGAGTTACCCACCAATTTTTTCAGAGCTAAGTTAAAAAAATGGCTCTTAGACAAATGTTTTTACAATATTAAGGATTTCTTAAGTCACAAATAATTTTAAACCTTCAACAAATGCTAAATATTGTATGCCCCAAACGGGTTGCTTTATTTTATGTACTTTACCATCTTTATGTACTCAATCAAAAGCAATAAAGAATTACTTACTTACTTACAATTTTAGATCATCAAACTGGAAACGCATAGTTTGATGTGTATCCGTGTGTAGGTAGGTACGGGTAGCTCGAAATATAATCTAGTTTTAAGAAGGCGGATGTAGTAACAAAATAATTTATCTAAATCTTGATGCGTCCTTGTATTTGACACTGACCAGGGTCCACATTCTGGCGCATAAGACATTAATCTCTTATAGACGTATGTCTTAACAAAACTTCTTTTGTTTTTCAATGACATCCGCCATTTTTTTTGACATTTGCGCGCTTTAGACATTTATCTAATTTATCTTTATAAATCTCTAGCTAGCGACCCGCCCCAGCTTCGTACGGGTGCAATGTGTTATACTTGTAAGCCTTCCTCCGGAATCACTCGATCTATTAAAAAACACCGCATCTAAATCCGTTGCGTAGATTTATATTTTTTATTTATTTATAGAGACATGGGATAGAAAAAGCGACTTTGTTTTATACTATGTAGTGATGGACAAATGTCAAAAAAATGGCGGATGTCATTTAAATCGAAAAGAAGTCGCCATTTTTGTTAGACATACGTCTATTAGAGATAAATGTCTAAAGCGCCAGAATCGGGGCCGTGGGCCAGTTAAGAGAAGACCCCTGCCCAGCTGTGGGACAGTAAAAAAATGGAAGATGTGAACATAAAACCGGGTAGATCTCGGACAGAGTCACGGGTAGAGGGTATGTTTTTATTCATACCACGTATACTTAATTCATATTCGGTTTCCGCGTGGCTGTGTATATCTGCAACTTCCTCCTAAACTCACGCAACAATTTCGATGATTTTCATCATCATGTAAATATGTTGAGCCTACATTATTCAAAGCAGTGGAGACTACCCACATTCGAGTGAGTCTATTGGAACTAAGTTAGTTTACGCATTTTAATGTTTCTTCACTTCTTGAACGTTTTCATCAGTTGTCGACGTGCTTGGGCGCCCAGAGCGAGGCTCGTCATTGGCATCTTCCCGGCCATCTTGGAAGAGTTTGTACCACTTGTAAACATTTTATTTTACTCCTAACAGTTTCACAGTATGTCACTGTCAACATTTCAAGTGTTACGGAGCACTTGATTTTATTTTTTTACACTAAATTTGATCCTTTGATCCATATTTTTCGATAGCAAAAAAATCGCTGAGCACGCCAAACACTTATCACCTTTAAGCCTCTCACAACCAAACAAAAAATGCTATACACTTGAAACTTGGTACAGATGTTCGGGAAGAGTGTACCAACGTAACAAAACAAATCTATAATCCAAGAAACATTGCCCACGAAATTTGAAAAGTCACCTTACTTTTTGAACACACCTCGTATATCTTAGTTAAGCGATTGCTGCGCGTAGGTACCCTTTCATGCAGCTTCGCGAACCCCTGGGGTACACGAGCTACTGATTCGAGAAAAAAAACTGTTGTAGAGTCCTCTGACCCCCTAGGTATACTTATATTTAACCTACAACCAGTTTTTGTATCTTCATATTATATTGCAGCAGAGAGCTGCCAGACAGTAGAAGGCGGTCTCGGCAGCTGCATAGTAGTGCAGCAGTGCTCGCAGTACATGGCTCTCATCCAGCAGTCGCGCTCCAACCCAGCAGCAGTGCAGCTGCTGCGCAAGGCACACTGCGGCTTTGAAAACGCTACGCCTAAGGTACTTTCAGTTTATATTACCCACGGCTACACATTTATTTATTTACTAGCGGACCCGGCAGACGTCGTTCTACCCGGTAAAGCAGTGCCATCTACCGGGTCTCAGACCTACCGAATATAACCAATAATAGGTATCTAACCCGGTATTCGGCACTTCTTCGCTTACAAAATTTTCTTTTTTTTTTAATTTTTCTCTGCGTAAGAACCATCCTCGTACAAGGAATATTTAAAAAAAAAGAATTAGCGAAATCGGTCCAGCCGTTCACGCGTGATGTCGTGACAGCGGAAAACGGGTTCCATTTTTATATATATATATAGATATTATTTGGATAACCAACAAATGATACACAATTACATTAAATAAGTAGTTTGCACAAAGATTGGACTGCTGTGTTCATTTAGTTATAGGTAACCACAGCTAAAACTAGTAATAACTTGCTTCAATTGACAATAATTGAATGAACATTAATACAGAACCAAGTACCTACTTAGAAATATCTTCTAAATACATAAAAGAAGAAACTGACTGACTGACATATCAACGCAGAGCCCAAACCGCTGGGTCTGGAACAGCTAGGTTCTCTGAGTAGTCTGTGCTGGAGACTTCAAATTTGGCACATAGGTTCCTTATGGGGTCTAGGGGTGCACTAAGAAAGGATTTTTCAAAACTCATCCATTCAGGGGGTGAAGCGGGGTTCCAAAGTTTATATGGAGAAACAAGATTAGTGAGATCAATTTCGCGGGAGAAGCCGCGGGCGGAAGTTAGTTCATAATAATTTTGCTATTGTTTAGACCTAATGTGATCAGCGATTTTTTTCTTGAATTGAGACATCAAGCTATTCAATTCCAGTAAAGCTGCAAACCACCCTTCTCGTCACGTGTGTTGTCCAATAAGCGTTTTAAACCTTTTTATCGAACACGTTTTATTTTCCCCAGGTCTGCTGCCCCCGGCCAGGATTACCTTCGACGCCCTTTCCTGACACTCCTGAACCCACTACCAAATCCACCACCACGTCTACTACGTCTACCACGACACCAGCAACCCCTAGTGTCAAGTTCGCTGTTGAAGATCTGGTAACGTCGCTCCCAGACCCACCGATTTGTGGACTATCTAACGCCTCCTTCAGTCGTGTTGTGGGTGGTATTCCTGCCAAATTAGGTAAGACATCAATTTCCAATTCCTGTTATCTTTCAGACAGAATTCGTGAGGAATCCAAGACATTATAGATGTCCCGAGATTTTGCCGGGTTGAAATCTCGAGTCTCTTTACGGGCGGCGCCGCTGTCGATCCTGACTTACAGGCGTAGCTGGTTTGCGATGGTTGGTAGAAGAAAAACAAAAAATAAAAGTAAAAATAGAACTCCATTCAATAATTTTTATCCGACAACCAACTATACTACAATAACATCCTAGGTGGTAGTTCAAAAAAAGGAAGCCGCGCCGCCGAAGTAAAAAAGTTTTTTTAATATCTAATAAAAGTATATATATACAAAAGAAAAGTATTATATGTATAGTATATACCAGATATCTGGTTTCCATAACACAAGCTCTGCTTAGCTTGGGACCAGATGACCGTGTGTGTTAATGTCCCAGAATATATATTTATTTTAAAAAAGGAAGCCGCGCCGCCAAAGTAAAAAAGTTTTTTTAATATCTATTATAAGTATATATATACAAAAGAAAAGTATTATATGTATAGTATATACCAGTTATCTGGTTTCCATAACACAAGCTCTGCTTAGCTTGGAACCAGATGACCGTGTGTGTTAATGTCCCAGAATATATATTTATTTTATTTATTTTACTAAGAAAACTATGTCTCTTCAATACCGTCACCGATCTTTCTTACACTTGATGCTATACTTATTTTTGTTACTATTTAAAACTTTTAGGCGTTACATAGTATATTATTAAGTAAGTACCTACGTTTGATACTGTACATTTCCTAAAAGGAAGCCGATGGGAATCGGCTTGTTCTCTTCGTCATTGAAATCTACTTAGTTATTGTTTTACTTGGCACCGACATCGAAATACATAAAATACTAAATAATTTCTAAATAATTAAATCAAAATACGAATTACTTTTTAAATTAATTCGAAATTTTAGTAATTTTATGATAATTAAATTTATTTATTTTTTACTCCTTTTTTAGTTTCCTTTTCGAAGTCGGTTTTAGTTTTTGTTAAAAAATATTTTATAATAAACGAGTACAGAGAAATAAAATGCAATCAAGAACGGTAGTAATTAGTTAATTAATGCCGCCCCGTTTTGGTACTTGGTTAAACCACAAATAATTTAATATATTATATTAATGCTAACAAATCATAAATATTTATATTTGTGAAAATGTTGCAACAATTTATACATCAAACTGTAAAAATATAACAATTTTACCTTCCAATAAAATTGGTATTATGTTTCCTCCGACGTCCGAAGACCATTATGAGAGAGTGCTGGGTGTTCCCACACCTTCCGCTAGATGCCACTACCGCCCGCTTGACCGCGTCAACGTCACATCCGCCCTGCGAAACGTCAAACATCCGACCACAGCAAGCCACCGTTATACTTCCTCATTGTTCGTCTCATAATGATGTGAACACCAGAAAGAAATCACCTGGTCTTCGGACGTCGGAGGAAACATAATACCAATTTTATTGGAAGGTAAAATTGTTATATTATGTGTTCCGTGAGACGTCCGAAGACCATTATGAGAGACGTGTTTGTTATCTTCTGGTGGCTTGCGAAAAAATGCAACAATGTGATGTCTAAGGATTTTCTATTATGTGTTACATGTAATCACCATGCTAAAAGGCATAATATAGAGCGTATGTTTTTGATAGATTAGGCTTTCTTTTCGTAAAAGTAACAGTTTAGTGTTAAAAAAAAATTCAGATAACGAGTCATTGAAGTAGCCTACGCCACTAATACAGAGGGCGTTGCACAGAGTACCCCAGCTGCAATAAAATTTACTCTTTGTGGTCTAAGCTAATAAACTCGCTAACATAATAAAGCTGGCGCAGTTGTAATCGAACTGTTAGTGGCCTCTGAATATGGCAAGGATCTGTAAGTTAAAGTAAACTAAACTGCGCAAGTCTTTGAACTAAACCTCAAAATTTCAAATATTTAGTTTTCGTTTGAGTCTGATCAAAACTGTTCGACACGCCATCTAGGCTGAACTGTACGATAATGATATCTATAAATTGACTTTAACGAGGCAGAGATAACCTGCAGCGTTGTGGTGGAAGTAGTACCCACTAGCTCCCAAAAAGAACATTGCTGTAATCTATACCTCCATTTCTGTTAACTGGCTAAAAATACTTCCTAGAACATCTTGGTACTGAATAGGCCATTCTATGCCAGATTCTGTAGACTTCATAGACAAGCAGGGCGAAGTAGAATATTTCTTTGCTAGCGGCGACTTTATTGCTGAGCAGCAGACGTGGCAATGCAATCTTCCCCGGAGGGTGATGAAAATCGCAGCCAAACACAGGGCGTTTACCCGCTTCTGGGTTAAACTTCCAAATAGATCTTCAAAGTGAACAGCCAATGGTTGGAGTACACCGCTAGATTGCTAGCGATGATCGTCTTGATGAGCCGTATATAGTCATAGCAATGTAATCTTCCCCGGGGGGTGACGAAGATCACAAGCCAAACCCGGTGCTAAGCCTCATAAAGCACCAATCTCACAGAGACTAAAGTCGGTTAAGTTCTATGGGCTAAGATCGGTGTAAGGACATCTGTTGCCCTTAGTACTTTAACTGCAACGGAGACTTCCCCAAGGGGTGATGAAGTTACCGAAGTTGATACGCCTCGAAGGGCTTAAACCCGCTTTAAAGTTAACTGCTGTATAGTGCCGGTTAAGATCCGGGAAACTGCAACGCAAACTTTTAAAAATGCTGTATGACATAGCTAGGCTACGGGCGACTGAAATATGAACTTCCTTGGGCAGTGGTGGTGAAGATGTTCGCAATCTCAAGGGCTAAGACCCGCTTTGAGATTGAACTGCTGTAACTACAGCAAAGCTACGGGCAACTGCGACATAAACTTCCTCAGGTAGTGATGTTTAAGATGTCTGCAAAGTTAATATATCTCAGGGCTAAGACCCGCTTTGAGATTGAACTGCCGTAATTACAGCTAAGCTACGGGCAACTGCGACATAAACTTCCTCAGGTTGTGACGTTTAAGATGTCTGCAAAGTTAATATATCTCAGGGCTAAGACCCGCTTTGAGATTGAACTGCCGTAATTACAGCTAAGCTACGGGCAACTGCGACATAAACTTCCTCAGGTAGTGACGTTTAAGATGTTCGCAAAGTTAATATATCTCAGGGCTAAGACCCGCTTTGAGAATAAACTGCTGTAGATACAGCTAAACTACAGGCAACTGCGACATAAACTTCCTTGGGCAGTGGTGGTAAAGATGTTCGCAATCTCGAGGGCTACGACCCGATTTGAGAATAAACTGCCGTAGATACAGCTAGGCTACAGGCAACTGCGATATAAACTTCCTCGGGCAGTGGTGGTGAAGATGTTCGCAATCTTAAGGGCTACGACCCGGTTTGAGAAAAAACTGCTGTATATACAACTGTGACAAACTTTCTTAATATACTTTAAGGGCCCGCATTTATATCTTGCGTATGATACTATTTAGTCAATTATAGAAGCATACTGTGACTAACGATAGATAAGCAACAGGCAACTGCAGCGTTAACTTCCCTGGGTAGTAAAGGTGAAGAAGTCTGCAAAGAGTCACGTCGTACCTCAAAGGCTGAGGGCCACTTTAAAAATAAACTGCCATTGATGCCGTTAAGCCACGAGCAAATGGCCAAGCAAACTCTACCGGGTAGTGACTGTGTTAAGTTTCGCAGAGCTAATTTACCTCAAGGTACAAACATAAGCACATGAATTTTTTGGAACCATCATTAGGTACACCAACGTATTTTAGATTTTGATCTAGGCATAGGCACGGAGATCCCGGTGGTTGTCAGGGACGTTGATAAGCCCTAGGAGCAGAAGCCTGCTTTGTGGATTAACCACAGTAATAATTAAGTACGCCATTATAAAAGAAGATAGAAGGCGTAGGGAAAAATCTTGAGTGCCGTCTATTAGGACTTCAGACCCAATTAATAAAATCTGAAGAAACAACCGTTCAGATTTTGAACTTGGTACGATTGAGAAACTGCCACAGCCTGATGACGGGTCTACTTAAAGGTATTTATGAAATAGCCACTTTAAGATTAGCGAGTTTTAAATTTTCGTACTACAATTATAAGACAGGCGTAGGTACATAGGCCAGTAACTTTTACGAAAATTATTTACTGACTAGCTCAGAATTTCGTGTTTACGAGTTACCTGATTCGTCACTAGAGACGATTGCTAAGTTTGTAAGGGTTTAGCAGTAGGTTATAACCTTTCAAGGCTTTTAAGTACCTTTTAGTAAGTCGAAGCAATGTCAAAGGAATCGTCCTAGGCATAGACAACGCTTTCGCGGGTAAATTGATTTGACCAGACCGCGAAATGAAGGTAACGTGTTTGTAATATATAAATAAAAAATAAATAAATATTCTGGGACATTAACACACACGATCATCTGGTCCCAAGCTAAGCAGAGCTTGTGTTATGGAAACCAGATAACTGGTATACACTATACATATAATACTTTTCTTTTGTAAATATATACATATAATAGATATTTACACCCAGACTCGACACAAACAGAAATGTTCATCACTAATGTTTGTCTCGGGTGGGAATCGAACCCACGACCTGCGGCGTGAAAAGCAAGTATCTTATCTTATCTTATGTCGCAGGAAAATGTAACGCGAACTTAAAGATTATATCGATAATAATACTGCGCAAACAAATTGCTTACGGAGAAAAATGTCGTGCTATAGATGGATTTTAGCGACTGTACCAGAATCTGAATGTCTGAGAAATAATAGTAATAAAGTTGATGAGATATGCAAGACAACAGTTAGCAAATTAAAGATTTATTTAGGTAAGATGTGGGTACATTCAAGTATTACGTTACAAATAATGGGTTATGATTTGTTTGAGATACATTGAGATCTGTTAGATCTTGTCTTGACAGATAGATGGTCTTGATTTATCTATATTTATCCCCCCGCCCCCCTTTTTAGTACCCCACTAATTAAATACAGTTGGCGAAATTGCAAATCATAAAAATTTTGGTCTACTGCTTTATCAAAGCAGGTTAAGGATAAAAGACGAGACAAGGGGAGAGAGATCTGACTAAGATAGTAGTATTTCAAACCGGATATGTGTTTTAATATGGTTCACGAAACGAACGCAATCCGGATACAAACCCGCAACCGGATGGAATTAAAGATACGAATACGAAACCGATTAGAAAATCCGGAATCTGTTTCGGTTTCGGTTCCAAACGTCACACCGTATTCATATATGAATGATATGCATACCGCACCAGATCTTAAACAGAACACTGATCTAGAATCTAGATCATCAAAAGAGTAGTCATGCTTCAACTTAAAAGTCAATAGTCATATAATACAGCCTGAACCGTAATTACTCTAATACATTCTAATGAAATGGATTTAAAAGTTGTCACTACGCTTGATTTCGTGGAAATAGATCGAAACAAAGAACTTTTAAAGTATGCAAAAGTAACCGATAGGTAAGGTCAAACTTAATAAACGTGGCAGTGTCAGTGCACGGTGCATAAACGCTATATCGTTCGACAAGAAATGATTTGTAGACACGAGAGGTAACAGCGCGGCAACATAGAAACACGCAATACTGTGTATACAGGGCACCGACAGGGCGGCGTAGGCCAGGTTATGTGTAGGTACACGAGATGTATGTGCGGAGCGACACGTGACCCCCGAGCTCGGCGGGGGCCCCACATGCAGGGCCCGGCCCGTCAGTGCCCCGCACCGCAGTGGGTAGGTGGCGGGGTGCACTGCCGCACGCATGAGCTCGCACACACACATTAGCACTGGCCACGTGTCGCGACAACGTGGCGCCGCCGCAGAGAACAAAGGAGCGCGCGCACACGGTTACATTACAAGTATAACACACACGGCTGTACCAGAGCGTGACGTCACCAGCCAACAGGCGGAGTGCCTATGTAATGGAACGGACTCACCAGGTGCGGGCTCGTCTCCTCCGACCTGCCGTGTTCGCTGCTCCCGGACTCCGACCACTTCTCGACTGGAACTTGCATAACCTATCCCTCGAACACGCGGTCGCGATATTCCGGCGACGATACTCGCAACTTACAGACGGTCGTAAGTTCGGAAAACGAGTAGGCCGAAACTAAAAACTACACTTTATTGTAACTTTTGACTCGAATCTTTGATAATAACGAAAAACAGATCGAACATTGAAACACATTCGAACATTATCATAATTATCATAATTAAATGTAAAATCAAAAAAATTATTAAATATGGCGGTATTCTTAGAAAATTAATTCTAAGTTAAAATCTAGGGAAGGTGTTCGTGGAACGAACACCGACGCAACAATGAGGAAGTATAACGGTGGCTTGCTGTGGTCGGATGTTTGACGTTTCGCAGGGCGGATGTGACGTTGACGCGGTCAAGCGGGCGGTAGTGGCATCTAGCGGAAGGTGTGGGAACACCCAGCACTCTCTCATAATGGTCTTCGGACGTCTCACGGAACACATAATATAACATTTGTAGGTGCTTAATTTACGGCCATTGGTAATTAATTTTTAAAAAGGTCTGAAAATCTTCCATGTATATACAAGAGTTAAAAATAACCATGTTTTGCTTGAAAGCACCGCACCGACGGTAAATATGTAGTTTAACCCCTAAAGTCCATCAAATCTAAGAAGTACCGTTTGACAGTTCTAAACGTTGTACATTTAGAATTTTATTTTTTGTATGAAAATTGTTTATGTTATGTTAAAATAAAAATAGCTTCATAATTCAATTATTTTACAGGAAAGCTAATTAAAAATAGTGTAAATTACGCCTCTATAAAGCTAATTTAATACAAAACAGTGAAACGTCAAAAGGTACTTCTTAGATTTGTTCAATTGTAGATCCACTGGCGAAACATGCACAAGAAAATATGTTGCAAGCACTATCCGTCTCTATCGTTTAGAGATGAGTAAAAGAGATAAAATTATGCTTGTATTGTATCATGTAAAATGTTTTGTTGTGTAGTGCAAACGCGCAGTTAGGAATATACATACAGATTCTTTAAATTTAAGATAAATCTTACTAATATTATGCATAGGTACTTATTATAAACGTGAAATTTTGTTAGAATGTATGGATGTTTGTTACTCTTTCACGCAAATATTACAGGACGGAATTGGATAAAATTTTGCACAGAGATAGATTATGGTCTGGACTAACATAGGCCACTTTTTATTCCAATAAGTACCACGCGGGCGAAGCCGTGGGTGGAAGCTAGTAAAATTATATAATAGTTGAACAGCCCTTCAGTGTCCCTCAGTTGAGCACGGGTTTACTCTCAACTATCATAAGGGTTGAGAGAGTACAAATAAATAAAATAAATATTCTGGGACATTAACACACACGGTCATCTGGTCCCAAGCTAAGCAGAGCTTGTGTTATGGAAACCAGATAAGTGGTATATACTATACATATAATACTTTTCTTTTGTAAATATATACTTACATGCGCGACGCTTTTAAATGTTACGCACCAGGGCCCCGATTCTGGCGCTCTAGACATTTATCTATAATAGACATTTGTCTAACAAAAATGGCAATTTGTTTTGTTTTTCATTGAAACCCTCCATTTTTTCGATATTTGTCTCACTTCAACCCTTTTTTTAGTGTCCCATTGCTAGGCACGGGTCTTCTCTCAACTATCTTACGAGTTGAGAGAGTTTAGGTCTCAATCCACACACGCTGGCCAAGTGCGGGTTGGTGGATGTCACATGTCCTCGTATGATTAGTTCTTAGACATGCCGGTTTCCTCACGATGTTTTCCTTCACCGATATTAAGCAGCGGAGATGAAACAATTCACACAAATATGTGTGGACACGACCAAGGTACGAACCTGCAATTCAAATTTTATTTTTCTAAGGCGAGGCCCGTGCCGCTGCGCCACCGCTGCTCTACTAGAGATAAATGTCTTGAGCGCGCAAATGTCGAAAAAAATGGCGGATGCCATTGAAAAACACAAGAAATTGCCATTTTGGTTAGACGAATGCCTATCTAAATATATAAAAGAAGAAACTGACTGACTGACTGACTGACATATCAACGCAGAGCCCAAACCGTTGGGTCTGGAGACTCTAAATTTGTCGCATAGGTTCCTTATGGGGTCTAGGGGTGCACTAAGGCACTTCCTTCCAGAATTTCCATCTCTGCCGTATCAATTGTCTGTCATCCATCCTCTCCATATGACTATACCACAAGCATACTTCCACCTTTATCACTACATCTCCACTATCACTATCTTTGACTGGAGTAATCGAGTTCTTGAGTGGAGACCAGGAATTGGTAAACGCAGCGTAGGACGCCCTCAGACTGGATGGAGGGATGCTCTCAGCAGGCCTGGCAAGAACTGGATGGAGAAAGCCGCTGATCGTGCTCAGTGGCGTACTTTAGGAGAGGCCTATGTCCAGCAGTGGCTTACGATGATGATGATGATGATGATCTTTGACAGATCGGTAAGATACTTTTCACGCCGCAGGTCGTGGGTTCGATTCCCACCTGATATGTTTGTTTGTCTCGAGTCTGATGATGTCTGAATTGATCTGTCTGATTTTCATTTTGAAATATTCGTAGAAGTCTAAGGATATTACGTCATGATGATGATGATGATGATGATGATAGAGCAATAAATAATATTGTCGAATTCGTGCAGGTGATTTCCCGTGGATGGCCCTGCTTGGATACCGGAGCAGGCGCACCGGCACCACGGACTGGCGCTGCGGCGGTGCACTGATCACTTCTCACCACGTGCTCACTGCTGCACACTGCATACATAACTATGAGAATGACCTGTAAGTACCCCCCCAATCCCCTAAAACTAGAGTGTCCGGCAACGTCCTGAGCCGAGGTTCGTCCCCACATGGGGATCCCTCATGGCAGTTACCTCCGTATTTGATCGGTTCGACCGTCCTCGGACGGCTCACCGAAAAAGTCCGGTGAACCATTAGAGGCCCTCCCAGCCGATTGGGTTAGGTAATCCGCAAAAAAAACTGTAAGTACCCACAACAGACTACTTAGCTGTAAAAGTCAATCCCAAATAATTTTGCAAGCTTTTAAACCACTTACTATGTATTAATTAGGATGACTTCCAAATCCATTTTGAAGAAAATATCTTCGACAGATTGATAAAATTGATTGATTGATCGATTGAATTTAGAAAATTACGCAATCGCAATTGTTTGCTATCTCAAAGAAAATAAAATAAAAATAAAATAAATAAAATATTATCGTTAAACAGTTTACACAACTCTGTGAACGGAACAAATATAACCATAACGGGAAATAAAGTAAATAATTGAACAACCAAATGAACACACGGAAAATCCGTTTAAAATTACATTATACCATAACAAAGAATTACAAAGCAAAGATTGTAAATAGCCTTTACGTATGGCGTAATTACGGTTCGTTATTTGTTCGTATTCATTTACTAATAATAATAAAAACTTGAGAGGTGTCAAAGGACGAACGAACGAAGTGCCTTTCGATTAATTATTGAAGGAATTATAACATTTTTTTTTTTAATTTTAATTTTTTTTTTTTATTGTTAACAAATATAATGTAGAGAGACAGACAGAGAGACAGACAGACAGACAGAGAAACATGCGCACGCCACACAGCTTACAATATACAGCTATAGCAAAAAGTGTCGTGAGTCGTGACAACTTTTCGTAAGAATTTTTTCCGTCTAGCCCCCTTTCACAACGCGCGATAAGGAACTTCGTTCCAATAATTATTATTATTATATTTTCACACATACACACAGCGCCATCTAGTCCCAAATTAAACAATTATATTTGCTTGTGTTATGGGTACTAGATACGGATATAATACAATACATTTATTTTTGTAAATACATATATTTAATAGATAAATTACTTACACCCAGACACAGAACAAATACTCATGCTCATCACACAAAGATTTGTCCTGGATGGGAATCGAACCCACAACCTTCTTCTTAGCAGTCAGGGTGACTAACCACTACGCCACCAGGTCAGTGTATAATAATAATGATCTTGTAGCACATCATACTCGTCTCCACAAAATCAGTAACTCTTTTATGGGGCAGTGTAGGTATACGATTCTACAATAAACTTCCAAATAATATTAGGGAAATGACTATTAACAAATTTAAAATAATTATAAAATCTACGTTATGTAAGAAAGCGTATTATAAAATTTCAGACTGTCTAAGTGATAAAAACGCTTGGAATTAAGTCGCTCTAATTCAACACACTAAACAAACAAAATGTAATAGATTTAAGTACTTCATTTAAAAAAGAAAATAAGCCTACTGAGTTTTGTGTCAGTGTTTCTCAAGTCATTCACTGCACGGTAGGAAAAGAAATTGGACTACTTTTATAGACTCGCGTCTCAATAATAATATTTATTATAAATAAAAAAGCTACACACAAACACATACCATGTACAGTTTATGCATAAAAACTGTCCACACACGGCTACACTTCCAACTATAAATTCCAGTATAAGCTGATCTTGCATTGTATAGAATTTCCGTACAACGAGAGGTCAGCTTATACTGGAAATCATAGGTTGGTGTATAGCTGTGTACTACGGCAGAAGGGAACGCGCGCAATACTAGTTCCGTGTTAAATTTAGAAAGTTCTAGATTTTCATAAAATCATGTCAATAAATAAATAATTGTTCCTCATAATTCACTTTTCACTTTTATCTTCAGCATTTTATAATAATACTAGCAACCCGCCCTAGCTTCGCACGGGTGCAATGTGTGTTATACTTACAAACCTTCCTCTGGAATCACTCTATCTATTAAAAAAAACCGCATCAAAATCCGTTGCGTAGTTATAAGATCTAAGCATACATATGGACATAGGGACAGAAAAAGAGACTTTGTTCTATACTAAGTATGTAGTGATTTACTTTCCATTCTCGTGCGAAACAGACCAGTCGTCGTAAAACATTCGATGCTCCATTTTATAAACTTAAATAAACGTGCGCGTTAAAAAAAATGATAACAATTACAAGACAATTGAACAAAAACCATTATTATCCCACGGAAGCAGAAAATTCAATGAAAAATGCGTTATTATAATGCAATGTTCGTTTACTTACTATGTTTACCTGCTTATAGTAGTTATATAGAATCCTTGAGTTAGAATTGAACAGGATAAGCTGACCGCAACTATTTATAAGTACTATTTGACCTAATAATTTAAAGATGTGGTTTATTATATAACCTTGTGGGGACTGTAGGATCGGGTGCCAGGCGACAGTGACACTCCTGTGTAAAGGGATCTTCCAGCGAGGTAGGTTGCCCGGCGACACCGGTCCCCCAACTGTTCTTGTCGGGAAGTTGTTATGCTATTCGTCGGTGAAACATGGCTTGCGCGATTCAGCATCCTTGTGCCGTCATGTCTCTTGAGCGTTAGGAATACTAATATAGCAGGACATTAACACACACGGCCATCTGATCCCAAACTAAGTAGAGCTTGTACTATGGAAACCAGATAACTGATAATATACTACATAAAATAATTTTCTTTTGTAAATACATAATTAAATATAGATAATTACACCCAGACTCAAGACTAACATATGTCTTACTTGGATGGGAATCGAACCCACGACCTGTGGCGTGAAAAGCAAGTATCTTACCGACCACGCCACCGGTCCATCTTATAAGTTGTAAGTTCTGCAATCTTGCAATCAGTATTTCACCCACTTCCACTAAAGCCATGCAGCTGAAATTTTGTGCATACACCTTTAGTTTTTGTCGCCATTTTGAATCCAATATGGCTGACGGTACGTGACACCAAAAGTTTGTTTTTATTGCATTGGACTGATGTGTCGCTGCTTTTTACGATTGTCATACAAAGTTAACACTTCAATTAAATGAACTACCACGACACCAAGGTTTATAGCGTAGGTATGTTTTTCACCTACAGGAAACCTTTGTAACCAGTGGGCAAATATATTTAACTTGCATGATGTCAAGCAATGATGTAGTCTACGATAGGACGCGCCTGGCCAATATGCCGATTCAATCGTGATTACGAATGATTTTCGGAGAGAAGGTGGCAGTGGAATGAGGCTTCGTATGGTTAGAAACGACAAAGGAGCAACAATTTCGACTCACCTTCTTAAATGGTGTCACCAGACATCGCACCGGAACACGACAAGGCCACTTGGCGGTCTGGCTTTGTCTGATGGGTGGTCACTAACCATGACCGAAGCCTGCCACTTCAGCTTACTAATCCGGTGAACTATATCTAGAATGGCACGCTAGCCAAGATTTGAGTACTGATTTGACCCCTTGTTTCCAGCTACGTGGTCCGGTTAGGCGAGCTGGATTACATGCGTGAGGATGATGGCGCGAACCCCGTGGACGTGCTGATCAAGAGCAAGATCAAGCATGAGAACTATGACGCGTCCTACACCAATGATATCGGGATATTGGTGCTGCAGAATGATGTGCAGTTTAGTGGTGAGTTATTTTTGATTAAGCGGCCACATTAAGCGTTTCAAATAAGAACAGGACTGGACTCACGGCTAACTTCATATCAAAAACCAAGCAAAAGTAGCGTCAGGACAAAATATCAAACCACATTTATAATAATTCTCTTTTTTTTTTAGTAAATTTTATCTTAAAATGAATGAAAAAGTGATTTATGTATAACGGGCTAGGATACCAGAAATTTATTCACATATACGCAGAACAACAGATACACAGACACACACGCGTTTTATTTTCGAACACCGCTTTTTTTCTTTCGAAGTTAATAGAATATGTTTTTACCTAAATATTCGAGTCTAAATACCGAATCGTAATAGTCTTAGATTTACGCGAATATCACACATTGAAATAAAACTACTTTTAAAGGATTTTAAATTGTGGTTTAGTTTAGATTTTAGGTCCCGACGTTCCACCCGTGAACATGAAGTTTGAAAAGACTTTGAAACGTCGGGATCTAAAATCTAAAATAAATCGCGATAAAATCCGTTAAAAAGTAGTTTTATTTCAATACCGAATCGTACTCAAACCACAATATATTTTTATATTTATTTTTTTAAATATTTATCTAGATGTGATTATTTTTTCAAACAAACGTTTTTACTCACTGTACTAAAAAATGTGAAGATGGTGCGTATTCCGTTCCAAGATGGCGGATTTCCAGTACTATTCTTATTTGAAACGCATAGTACTTACGTAGCAGTGCCTGCTTCGCACTAGCGGTTAACCGAGGTTTGCCGCATGTGAGGTACCTACTCTGCATTCCGGTCAGAACCTAGTACATTCAGGCACTGGTTGGGCGTTTACTTGGCAGACATCGGAGTGATTCTATAATGGTTTATGGCACTATATTTCTATGGCACTATATATCTATATTTTTCTATAATAGAACTTTTGAAAGTTAAAATAAGTTTTAGTACCTAAAGTTTAAATTTTCCCGTTTAATCTGCTGAATTAGATCATATTTTTTTTGGAGATAGTTTAAGTTTCCGACAATGTTCTATGGTTTATAACGATGTTTATTTGCAGATATGATCAGACCCATCTGCCTCCCTAAGAACCCGGAGCTCAGAGCCATGACTTTCGAGAAGTACAACCCCATGATCGCTGGCTGGGGACATACTCAATACCGTAAGTCTAACTTAGTTCACTAATCTCTTCCAAATACATATATTACTTTATTAAAGGATTTTACAAAAATATGCAGTCACAGTAGTAGTAAAATAAATACAATACAAAAAAATAAATTGAGCGTAAAATGTACCTAATCTGTCAAAAATTATATTGCGGTTCATAGAAAGATATTGAACGGACAGCATTTTAATAATTCATACTTAATGCAAATTTTTGTATATTTCTAGCTGGGTTATTTATAAGAAATGCTTGGCGATTATTCACGAAATATTATATTACAAACATCTTTGATCCTAAAGACTTTATTTATACTGAAATATGCTTGGGCTTGATTATAACTTGCCTGATGTTAAGTAGTTTACGATGAAATAAATGCCTTACAGTGGCGAAGAGTCCATAAAAACCGATTACCATCGGCTTCCCTAAAAATGATCAATATCACACGTACATAATAATATATTAAATAACGCCTGAAAGTTTTAAATAGCAACAAAAATAAGTATAGCATCAAGTGTAAGAACAATCGGTGACGGTAGTGAAGTTATATTATTTTACTAAGTAAGAACATTTTTGCTCCGGCTTCCCTTTTCCAGACTTCCACCCTTCGGCTCTGATGCCCAAAATAACAATTTTCGTGGTTTTATCTGGTGGGTGGTTACTAATCACTTCCGAAACCTACCACCAATTTATTGTCAATTAACTTGCGCCACCCGGACTTAATTTATTAACACACACAGCATGATAGCGCGATAGTTCAAAATGTATTTATTCTATTTAAATTTAATGTCATTTAATATTATATTTGTTTAGTGTTATATATATGTGCCTTGTAGCTTGAAATAAATGTTTTTTTTTTATTATTATAATTCCAGGTGGTCCAGTAGCAAGTCACTTACAAGTTCTCCAAATCCCAGTAGTAAGCAACGATTACTGCGCACAAGCATACAGTGCTTACAAAATGCAGAAGATTGACGAGAGGGTGCTCTGTGCAGGGTATAAGAAGGGAGGCAAGGACGCGTGCCAGGGGGACAGTGGGGGTCCACTCATGCAGCCTATGGTGTGTATACTAACTTCTTCTTTTTCTTTTAATTATGGCCTCTGCAGAAATTATTCCGCAATTTTGCCAGTGTCAAGTTTAATTAAGTATACAAACTTTTTAAAAAAATTAAAAAACTGCCGTATTCTAACTTGCATACTTAGCGAGCTCACATAACAGGCGTTGTCCTGTCTAATATTTGCGCCGGGTCAACTGTCAAATGACTAACAGTTATGCCAAACTCTATAAGTTAACATTAAAAAAAGTTTAAGTCAAAAAGGCTGTTAAGTTTTCTTGCATGTACTTCGCCTCATTACCTACATGCATAAAATAATTACGCATAAATGTTTCGGCAGAATCGTAATTACCTCATCTTTCGCATAATGATAAACAAGTATAATATTTGTTGGCATAATGTTATTAGAGCAGGATATTCAAGCGTAATGTCTAAAAAATAAAACAAACATGTTTGCTACTCACGGATCTAACCAAACCTAATGTCACAGAAATAATAATATTCCACATAACTTTTATGCGTATAATTCCAAATATATGTAGTCCTACAAAATTAGCCTGTTTGATTAATGCCAAATACTGTTTAAGCAAACTGAATATAATGCTATTAAATATTATGCCTAACTTTTATGCCAAAATAATTAGTATCTTTAAATACTATTTATTTTTATCATTTCCAGTGGAACCCGACAAGTTTGAAGACTTACTTCTATCAGATTGGTGTGGTGTCATACGGGAAGAAGTGCGCGGAGCCTGACTTCCCTGGAGTGTACACGAGGGTTACACACTTCACTCCCTGGATAGAACAGCATGTGTTAGCACAGTCTTCACGATGAACACCTTAGTCTGTTTCCCTGTGCGTCAATACGGTAAAAGAATTAGAATACTACCTTTAATATATCAGAATGCGTATTCAAATAAATTTTATAAATTAAAAAAAACATTGAAAATAAAATAAAATGAATTAGAAAGAGAATAGGTAAAATAATTTGTTGATTATTTTTGATACCAACTCTACTTGAGTTAATTATAGTATTCTAAATTTTTCTTACTGGTATTGATGAAACGGATGAAACGCCTGGTGAATTGAACTGTCCTGGTAATTCTACTGGTGTCCCTATTTATTTCTTTGTTTTGCTATTTATCGATCGGTCAGAAAATTATGTTGGGTTTTTTATTCATTTAATTATATTTTAATTTCATGATACAGATGGGTCCTGTATGTTATTTGACAATCTGTTGAAGAGTATGAGAGTACCTTAGTATACCTAATATTTTACTGATATCTAATGTAAAAGACTGTGACGATGTATGGAAAAACATAGCTTACTGAACAAACTTGGTTAATTGACATTATAATAAAGTTTACTTTTTAATTAACACACGATATTTTAACCGTGCGGTGGATAAATAGGATTTATTATACACGTACAAAAAGTGTACCTATAACAATATTTTTAATTCAAGTACTTAAAGTGATTCTCAGTGCCATGTAAATCACTGCACGGAAGGGAAAATCTTCAACCTTTTTTTTACTATAGTTATAGCCACATTTAGGAAAAAATACGTGTGGCGCTCGGGGACTGCCGCGGTAAAGCTATTGCATAGCATTTTTTATTAACAATATACAATTATAATTAATTATTTATTTTATAAGCAGTATTTTTTTATAGTATTGTCTTAGATTTACGCGAATATCACACATTGAAATAAAACTACTTTTTAACGGATTTTATCGCGGTTTATTTTAGATTTTAGATCCCGACGTTTCAAAGTCTTTTCAGACTTCATGTTCACGGGTGGACTGAGATATTTGACGTCCAAAAATATTAATCACAATTATTACTGACTACCTTCAAACATTAATATTTAAGTTGCGTTCCGATTTAAGCAAACTGAGCTCACAGTGTCTTGAATTCTGAGTTGATTTTGCTTGGGTTTTGGTACAAGTAAAAAAGTAAAGTTTTGGACGTCAAATATCTCAGTCCACCCGTGAACATGAAGTCTGAAAAGACTTTGAAACGTCGGGATCTAAAATCTAAAATAAACCGCGATAAAATCCGTTAAAAAGTAGTTTTATTTCAGTATTTTTTTGTTTGATATTAATTCAAGTTACACTTTTTGAGCGTGGTGACTGGTGATCGATAAGAAAACTACTTTTGAAATAAAACTACTTTTTAACGGATTTTATCGCGGTTTATTTTAGATTTTAGATCCCGACGTTTTAAAGTTTTTGCAGACTTCATGTTCACGGGTGGACTGAGGTATTACAACTTTACTACTATTACTATTATTATTAGAGTAATTTCGGGTAATATAGCCTGGTCGGCCAATATGGCCTACTGCTTTTTATCTGAAATGAATGAACACTTGCGACCGCTTGAGTCAGCATAGCAACGCACCCCGTCCCCTCACTTCCTCAGTCAATCCGCGCGAGGCAAAATGTGCAGGTGAATCCCGTGCGGGCGCTCGATCGAAAATTACGTAAAGTGATCTTATTTTTTGGTAAGTTTAACTCATTTCATTTTTTTTAATTGTAGTTATTCTTACCTTGGTACTACACAGGTTTGTAGGTAAGCTATTCATGTGTAGTTTTATTATGGTTTTTAAACATATTTCTTGATCATTTTTAGGCTAGACTTTTACCTATCAAAAACGTTCCCGCGGCCAATATGGCTCACCAGATGGATGGTTAATATGGCACCAGGCCATATTGGCCACACAATTTTATATTGTTACCATTATGCTTATCTTTTTTAGATAATGGCTCCACAGAAACCACATTCACAAAAGAAACGACAAACATGGTCCAAGGAGTCTATGAGAAAAGATATAGAAGATGTGAGAGCCAAGATAATGGGTACTCTAAAAGCATCTAAGTTATACCAAGTACCACGTACTACTTTGAGACGCTTAGCTGGTACAGAACAACCAGCTGAGGTATTCTCTCCCAATAGAATATTTAACGTGGATGAGACCGGAATTAGCGTCGTACCATCCTAAATGCTGCAAGTCCCAAGTCAAAAAGGAAAGCGTCGAATAGGTCCTTTAACATCAGCTGAACGGGGTTCCCTTATAACTTGTGTAATTTGTATGAGCGCTGGAGGGTCATTTGTTCCACCTATGATCATATTCTCCCGAAAACAGAGTCACCCACTTTTGATTAAGGGTGCGCCTCCAGGAGCCATACATGAATGTCACCATTTAGGTTGGATTCAAGCCAACACATTCACAAAATGGTTTCAGCATTTTCTAGAACACGTGAAACCCACTGAAGAATCTCCAGTACTGCTAATCCTAGTGTAATTGTAATAGTAGTAATTGTGGACTGTAGAAACAGATATCTATTTCTGTTAATTTTGCTCTGCAAAGTAACACAAAATTTATTACTTACTGTTATATTTCTGGAGGGCAATATGGCTCACCTGATTTGTGGCTAATATGGCTCAGGCCATATTGCCCTTCCATTATTGAAATTTAACAATTGTGGAAGGTTCAGATTTTGATTTTTGTAAATTATTTCTTAATGTTTATTGTTTCGAAATTCTAGTTATTGATTCTATATAAGTTCTAAGACTGAAATATAAAATAAAGACTGATTGATTTCAAAAAGTGTTTGTTTTATTCCCAAAAAGGCTTATGGCGTGCCATATTACCCGAACTTACTCTATTATTACTTTTTTACTATTATTATTACTTTTATTGAATAAATGAGAAATTAATATTGTTTAAAATATTTTTATTATCTTACAATACGTGTAGGTTATTCTAGAATTTTTATCATTGAAACTATAGGTTTGTGGCAACTGAAATAAGAAACATAAGTTGGACGTATACGTCTAGTCGCTCGCACACAAACACCGTGCCGTAGTCTGCCGAACTGAAACGACGTTAGACGATGCACGGCTTTCAACGCCACACCGCTGTGCCGGTCGGAGTGGGGGGTGTTAGGTTTATTTTCGTTACGGAATTTCTTGATTCGGTCGCCACGCTCAAAACCCGCGATATAAGCTATGCAATAGCTTAAAAAAAATACTAAATAGTTACGTGTTAAAATGATAACCTTTCTTGTTTAAGTGCCTTAAAAATTGCCTGATCAATCGATAAACGTACGTAACATAGATTTTAAATCCCGACGTTTCAAAGTCTTTTCAGATTTAATGGTCACGTTACGACAATCCCGACTTGTTGGGATCTAAAATCTAAAAAAAACCGCGATAAAAGCCGTTATAAAATAGCTCCCAGTGTCACTCCCAGCGTCAGTCCTAATCAGATTCTCAATGTCACTCCTAATTATGTTTCCAGTGTCACTCCTAGAGACATTCCCAGTGTCACTCCCGAGGACATTTCCTGCTACATTCCCAGTATCAATCCTGGTATGATTACCAGTAACATTCCCACCAGGTGTCTCTCCTAGGACATTTTCAATGTCACTGACACATGTCATAGAATGTCATAGAAATAACACTAGATTTACACAGAGTTATGAACCTAAATGTCGATAGATTTGGATTAGGTAATATAAGTTTGAGACTTGATTTAAATTTAGGTTAGTTACTTACCCTGTGTAAACCAGACTTAATGTTGTGTAAATAATATTTTATTAATAAGTATTTGAAATTTGTTTAAGAGATTTATTCTTATTGTTATAGTCTATAGATACTTATGTAACTGTCAGCTTGACATTTGCGATGATTTTCGAGACACAGCGCAAGGACTTCAATGTTATTTTCGGTAAAATTTGAGTCACACTTAGAACAAGAATTTTTTATAAAATATTGTATCTATATCTCACTCTGTTGTCATTACCTCCCTTTCCTTTTCAGTATGATGGAAAGAGAGGGTCTGTGAGAGAGCGAAAAGGGTTGAACTTCTTTGTTCGACGTGCGGTCGCCATTTTTACATAGAAACTTATGCGTTTATTATATCAACTAAAAATAGGTACTACTAGTATAGTATTATATTATCTGTGACTATATTATCTGTGTAGGTACTATCTATACTCCGATCAACTATTCAGCTAGTGTATCACTGTGCGCCCCGTGTCTCTTAAATTATCACGAAGGGCAAGTTTATGGTGTTTTATTAGCTCTCTATTTTTATGTACACGGCTACACATTAAGCTATACATTTCCAGTATAAGCTGATCTCGCATTGTATAGGATTTTTGTAAAACGGGAGGTCAGCTTATACTGGGAATTTTGTGAACACTTTTGGAACCATCATTTCGACCTTTTATGTCCCACAGCTGTACATGTCTTTAAATATCTCACGAGTTGAGAGTGAACCATAATATTATTTTGTAACTTATAATATTCTACGTCTTTAAAGACAAGCAAAGCATGCAAATGAGAAGAAATTTTACTATGTTTTCAGTGTATTTTGTGATACGATGTTATATTTAAATTGTTACGCCATTTTGTGGCATACTAACTTTGGTAGAGTAATACAAATGAGTTTAAATTGACAACCCGCACAATAAAGTACATATTATTATAATCTTACCAAAATTAATAGGTTCCACGCTGAGTAACTCAACAATAGGGGAGATGCATTAATATTAACCAATATTTTGTGACTAAAATGTTAAATAAACATAAATATTGAGTTACTGTAACAGTTTCATGTTAATTCAATTGATTTCTCTAAAATAATGAATTCAAAGTTTTGTGGATTTGAACCCGACCGAATCCCGGTATACCTAAAACTGTCTTAGATCCCGCACGAATTTATTCATAAAGATTATAGGAGTTGGAAAGTAAGATTAATCACTTCCCTCCAGGCAAAGCGGGAAAGAGGTTTAAATTTCTGTTAACTAGTAGAATTTCCACATAAAAAGTCTCCCTTGCACATTTTTTTTTGTATTTACGGAATTAATAATTGTTTAATATAGCATAAGTTACCAAAATGCCAACTCGCGATGTTAATACTTTTAAATATGTATTAAGCTAGTTACCACAGTGTAGACCTAACTTTTTTTACAAATTAAAATGTACTAATTAAATATTAGGTAAGTGATAGGTATATTAGAACTCTGAGCTTATGTAGCTAATATTTTGTTTAAATAAAACATCAATGTGTTGCTCATTTATTTTGTTGTAATTAATAATTATTTACTTATGCACCTACCACATCATTACACTATGAAAATGAAAATATGCTTTATTTTTTTTTGAGATGCGAGTCTACATAACAATAGTCCAATTTCTTTTGCTACCGTGCCTAATGACTAATGACTGGCAACTACTGAGACACACTGCCAAAAATCTCAGTAGGCTTTTTCTCTTTTTTAAATGAAGTAGATACTTATATCTATGAAATTTTGTTTCTTTAGTGTGTTGAATTATAACAATATAGGCCGACCGTTCAACTCGCGTATCGCCACCTGAGGTACAAAGTCATAAAACATTAATTAAATCTCATAAAGAACTATTTTTTTATATTATTTTTATATCCCCTATATAACAGATAAAAGTAATGTAAGACTATTCGTCACTAATATCCATATCGCTTGAATCATCATCACTGTCTGTGCAGCTTGAGGAGTCAGAATCTTGGCGATAGGCGATGGTCGGCCTATAACACATACCTGAAAGATACGATATCTATAGTCTTTTCTATAGGATCCCAATTCTCTAAACATTTATCTCATAAAGACAGATGTCGAAATAAAATCGGAATTTAATTAGTTTTCAATGATATTCTCCATTATTTTACAACATTAACGCGTTAAAGAGATTTATCTCTAATAGACCAATGTCGAAAAAATGGCGGATATCATTGAAAATCAAAAGAAACCGCCATTTTGTTTGACAAATGTTTATTATAGATTCATCAAATTTCATGAGTAGATAGCGCGGTTGAAACCGACATTGATAGGTAATTGGGTCGAGATCGACAGAAATTGGGAGCTAATTCGCGCGTGAAAGAAAAGACACGCACGCGCACACACCCGTGCACAGACCAAGACTAAGTAGAGATACACAGACCTAGTATTATGTTATCTGTGCTCAGACGAAGTAGAGACTAGAGATACTGCTCCCGTGCTTCTGTTCGTAAATTGCATAAACTGCTAGGTTCTCTTAGTAGTCTGTGGTTGCATAGCGGGCAGAACCATAGAATGACGGTGGGAATGCTTGGCACAGGTCATGTCTAATATATTACTAGTTGAGAGATCACGCATGCTCGAATATTTACTTAGCCCTAACCCCTTCGCACTGGCGGAAACTTGCACCAAATAACGAGTTTCCAACATATTATGCAAACGCAGTCCATTCACTGTCCTATCGCTCAGGGACAAGTTGAAATAGATGATCAATTCTAGCAACACATTTTACTAGTACAGTACATATGGACGACGACAAGGAATTAAATATTATCTGAACCATTCAAAAAGTATTTTTTAATTATAATGAATTATAAAAATCGTATTTTAATTAGTCCGTTAGTAAGATTATAAAGAAACATTACTCAAGTATTTAGTGTTTTATCATTAACATGAAACAGTATTAAGATACTTATATCGCATTAACGTTATAGAGTGGGAGTGCGCTACAGAGATTTTTAATAAAACTTACTTATGCGTGACGGTGACGTCATTCGAGATTGCGCTTGCACGTATCGCCGTAATCTTTGATCACGCAAAAATAAAGAAAAATACGTGGCCATTATTTTTAATCAATTTAACTAACATAACAAATATCTTAATGTTGACGATTTCCGGTTTGACTGAGTAAGAATGACCGAATGGTTAAAGAATCGCGATCAACGGAGGTTAGAATTCGATCCGAATACAGTCGTCGAGCTGTGCTACCGTAACTAGCTATATAATAGGTACACCAGTAGGGTGATCACGAAGCCTCCCGATCCCTAAAAAACTAGTGTCCGGCAACGTTCTGAGTCGAGGTTCGTCCCCACATGGGGAGCCGACCGTCCTCGGACGGCTCACCGAAAAGTCCAGTGAACCAATAGAGAATAGCCCTTCCAGCCAATTGGGCTAGGTCATCAGAAAAAAAATAGGGTGATCACGAACTTTTTTTACTCTCGTCTTTCGATATCGGGATTTTTTTGAGAAAAGAACAACGCCATCTTTTCATTTTCCATACAAAAATACTGCTCCCATTGTAGGTATACTAGAGACTAAGTAGAGATACTACTTATCTAGTGTTATTATTTTTAATCTTTGCGATTTTGATCGACGTCTTTTTATTTTTTTTGTAATAATTTCTATGAAACTAAGATTTTTGGCTGTACTTCCGCGTGATAAGTAATCCCGTCTGTCTTATTTTTGTTTCTTGAGTGATTATAACATATATTTAACACACAAGAAGGCATTTTGATTTGTTTTTAAGCATAAAATCTAAAATCAATGAGCTGTGTCAACATGCTTCGTCTACTCGATAGTCCGCGTGTGACTGAGAGTCGGTGAGTCCAATGGACTCATTTTAGAAGGACCGCGCGCGGTGTTCTTGTGATCTTTCTTTTTTTTAATTTATCTAACCTTTAATAATAATACACTGATGACAAAGATTAGTGTATGACTGAAGATCGAACCTATGACCGATATTTCGGATCCGATACCTAGCTACAAGTCTAGTAATCTGTGCCCGATACCACTACGCCACCGGAAACAAAAGCGATAATTTTAAAGGCAAAACAGTTCCTTTATCAAGACCGAAATAATTAAGATATCAATAAAAACTTACCTAATTAATAAAGATATGTAAAACTTATTGACACGTGATACTAGGTAGGTATTTATCAAGATTAATTATTGAATTTGATAAACATGGTGGGGTGCGTATTGAGGAGATTGTGGAGTACTTCAAGGTTAAGACCAGTCGGATTTTGAGTGACGTTCGCTTGGATTATTGTAATACGAATTTCAAAAGGGTCAAAGGGCGATTCCGCGAGAGTCGATTCAACGCGACATAACACAGAGCTACGTGTTAGTCACTTCACTTCAACCCTTTTTAGTGTTCCACTGCTGGGCACGGGTCTTCTCTCAACTATCTTACGAGTTAGGAGTTTTTGTCTTGGTCCACACATGTTGGCCAAGAGCGGGTTGGTGGATGCCACATGCGCTCGAATGATTCGGAAGAACACCGTCATGTATAAGAATTAATCATTTGGGGACATGTTACATCTACCAACCCGCATTTGGTCAGCGGAAGTGTAATATTAGATCCTAAATTCTCTCAACTCGTAATATAGTTGAGAGAAGACCCGTGCCCAGCAATGGGACACCAAAAAGGGTTGAAGTGAACCGAGTTGAATTCCCCAGGTAAATGATAACAATAATTTTTAATAATAGGGATGTGGACATTTTTTTTTTGTTTTGTCGATAAATTAATAGATGAAATATTTTTTTTTTTTCACTTCAACGACGCACTCCTGGGTTTGGGTCTTCTCTCAACTATCTTACGACTTAGAGAGTTTAGGCCTTAATCCACACACGCTGGCCAAGTCCGGGTTGGTGGATGTCACATGCCCTCGAATGATTATTTCTTGGACATCCCGGTTTCCTCACGTTGTTTTCCGTTGCCGGTATTAAGCAGCGGCGATTAATTCACACTAAAATGTACATAACGCCGGGATCGAACCCGCGACCTTATGTTTTAAAGGCGAGGTCGACACCGCTGAGCCACCGCTGCTCAAAGTGGTTTGTGTGGTTATTGATTATCAATCGAAATCTCGAATGAGTCACGTTTAGGTAAGTTTTATATGTATGACGTAGGTAGCGTAAAAAAATAGGTGTCTAACGTTTTTTTACAATCTTACTGACGGACTACTTGAAATACTAATGACGGACTAATCCCTACTAGTCCCTACTAATACTATAAATGCGAAAGTAACTCTGTCTGTCTGTCTGTTACGCTTTCCCGCTTAAACTACTGAACCGACTTGTATGAAATTGGGTATGGAGGTAGTTTGAGACCCGAGAAAGGACATAGGACAGTTTGTTATCAGACTGCGCAAAAAGAAGGTTATGTTTTGGCGCGATAACCGACATACACGCGGGCGAAGCCGCTGTCGGAAAGCTGGTTAATAATAATAATTATACCAATTGGTCCCTCAAAACCTCGGGAAGGTCAAGTTTAGATATAATGATATTAATTTACTAATACGACAATATATTTCCCACGTATTACGTAGGTACTTATTGATTGACAGTGATAAAATTTGTTATCTGATAATAGTTTCAGTAATTCTGAAAGATTGCAAACGACCAGTCAATGTTCATTAGTGAAATTGTTAAGCGTGTTCGTATTAAATATTGACTTGAGAACATGTTTCTTCTTTGTACAAGAAAACTACCTAAAATTAGTCTCTTAATTTCCTTCTTGTGTTGTGATTAATAACAATAATCACACTTCTTTTCGTTTAACTGTTGCCGGTTAAATATATATCTAACTGTATCTTTAATTATTTAAATAATATAAAAATATTGATGTAGGTATACATATAAAAACAAGTTAATAATTATAATTAGTAATTAAATCACAAATTTGATTAATATGTAATGTGAAGTGAATAAGGAAGTGATATCTAAATCAAAAGCAACAATGAAGTTAAAAGATACCAATTGTAAGTACATTCTTTATTGTACACACGGCTACACATCAAGATATACAAAACCAATATAAGCTGACCTCTCTTTGTACGAAAATCCTTTACAATGCGAGATTTTTTTGCGGATGACCTAACCCAATTAGCTGGAAGGGCCTTTATTGGTTCACCGAACTTTTTCGGTGAGCCGTCCGAGGACGGTCGAACGGATCAATGGAGATCTTTTTTTTCTGAACAACTAACGCAATCGGCCGGAAGGGCCTCTATTGGTTCACCGGACTTTTTCGGTGAGCCGTCCGAGGACAGTCGAACGGATCAATGCGATATTAGCTTATACTGGATATATATAGCTTGATGAGTAACCATGTGTACAACCCACCGATATCTATGGACAGTATACGTACTTATGTCAATATAATAATATGTCCGTGATACAAACCATCACCACAATAGGGATGACAACATTTTTTTTGTTTTGTCTGTCTTAAACTTAGAAAATTTAACACGGAACTAGTATTGCGCCGATACCGCGCGTTCCCCTCTGCCGAGTGCCGAGGTAGGTGAACAGTTTGTATGCATAAACTGTTCATGTTTTCTTTTCAATAGGCCGGTATGCCTTTATTGGTTCACCGAAATTTTCGGTGAGCCGTCCGAGGACAGTCGAACCGATGTTCATGTTTTGTGTTTGTGAGTAACTTTATTGCCGTGTGCATTTGTAAAGGCGCCTCAACTTTTAAAAACTGGTATTACACCTCCCGTGTTAAATACTTTAAGGTCAGATAAATAAATTAAAAATATTGGACAGGTTTTTTTCTTTTTTGTGTGATCTAAAAATTACTGCTATACGTCCAAGCGAAATCTCGAATTACCTCACACCTAAGTAGGTAAGTTTTATACTGAGGTGTGGTGTAGCAGCAGCTAATTCATTAGTAACTCCTGTTCATATTCAACCAGAATGATATCTTTTATTTGCATATGCTATTTTACGATCTATTCCTAATAAATTAGAAGGAGTAATTGCATTAATTATATAAATTTTAATTTTATAGCACACTGCCACTCCACAACTTTAATGAGTTATATCATAATATTGATTCATTTCAATGATAAAGCAAAAAATACGTCTTACCTTTTTTATAATCTTACTGTCGGATTTATTAAAATACGATTTTAAACACCTTATCATCATACCTATCTTACCACTGCTGCTGGATAGCCACCCTCGAGAAGTATTCGGATTCTTTACCTACTCAACACCACCACAAAAATTCACTACGACTTCTTTTGAAAGTTGGATCGATAAAGGTACCTAATCTTACAACATTTGACACAGGAACTGATAATCGTACACGTTCCCCTCTGCCGAGGCACATGAACAGTTTCTATGCATAAACTGTTCATGTTTTGTTTTTGCGAAGCTTTTACTTACGTGTACATTTGTAAAGACGCTTCAACTTTTTGTAAGTGTGCGTGAGCATGTAAAAGTGTGCTGTACGTGGTCAACTTACTTCAACCCTTTTTAGTGTCGCACTTATCTTATAAGATAGTTAAGAGAGTTTAGGCCTTAACCCACACACGCTGGCCAAGTGCGGGTTGGTGGATGTCAAATGTCCTGGAATGATTAGTTCTTAGACATGCCGGTTTCCTCACGATGTTTTCCTTCACCGATATTGAGCAGCGGAGATGAAACAATTCACATAAAGATATGGGGCTCGAACCTGCGACCTTATTTTTTTTAAGGCGAGGCCGTCCCTCTGCGCCACCGCTGCTCCGTGGTCACCTCGCCTCCCCCAAAAACTGGCGGGAACTATTTAGTACTAGAAGTTACGTATGACACTTCCAGTGTTAACTTTTCTAAGGCGGTAATCATAAGAAACAAAATAGATTATTCTCGCTTTTCACGCCGCAGGTCGTGGGTTCGATTCCCACACAAGTCAGTCATTTGTGTGACGTCTGTTCGTCTTAAGTCTGGGTGTTGGCTGTATTTAAGTATGTAAGTATGTATTTTTATTATCAGTTATCTGGTTTCCATAGTACAAGCTCTGCTTTGTTTGGGATCAGATGACAGTGTGTGTTAATGTCCCTCTATATTATTATTATTAATAGCATTGTATATTTTATTCGGAATTTGTTTGAAGTGACAATGTATGTGGATGTTCAGGGAGCTCGGAGCAATGGGGCCACAGCATAAACAGCTTAAACACAATAGGGATGATGACAAGGCATGATAAATCGTATTCAAATTAATCCGACAGTAAGATTATATAAAAATGTTAGACACGTATTTTTTGCTTTATCATTGAAATGAAACATTAGTAAGCTTCTTAAAACGCATTAAAGTTATGGGTTGGGAGTGCGCTACGTCATACAAAGGTATAAAACTTACCTAAGTGTGACGTTATTCGAGATTTCGATTAGAGGTATCGCCTTAATCTTTAATCACACAAAAAAAGATAAATACTTATCCATAATTTAAATTAGGATGAGCAGCTTCGCCATAGAAATATAAGGTCGCGGATTCGATTCCCAGTCGTACCCACACATCTTTTGTTTCATCGCCACTGCTTAATATCAGTGCAGGAAAACATCGTAAGAGAACCGACATATCTAAGAACTAATCATTCGATGACATGTGACATCCACCTACTCACACTTACCAGCGTGTGTGGATTAAGGCAAAGTGAGTTCATCACTCAACTCGTAAGATAGTTGAGAGGTGACCCGTGCCCTGGGACACTAAAACGGGCGACGAGAATTTAAATTAATCTATTTGATGGACTAATAAAAATAAAATATCTTATAGAAAAATCTTAGTCGGAACTATAGCAGACAATTGTACCTGAATGTTATTTAAATAATAGTATAGGCCGACCGTGTAACTCGCGTATCGCCATCTGAGGTACAATGTCATAAAACATTTATTAAATCTCATAAAGAACTATTTAACCACAGATAAAAGTAATGTAAGACTATTCGTCACTAATATCCATATCGCTTGAATCATCATTACTGTCTGTGCAGCTTGAGGAGTCAGAATCTTGGCGATACGCGATACGCGAGTTAAACGGTCTATCTATAGTAAACATATTTCGCTTCAAATTCCAGTATACCATAAAATATGGAACTTCATGCTGAAATATGTGGTGACACTGAAGCAGTTCGACCTGACCGTGCAGGGGTCACTCCTGCTCATCATTCTATTGGAGACTAACGTGTTCCTGCTTCTCTCGAGGGATGCTAAAGATGGACATCTTTCTGCACTCGTTGAAGGTATTTAAATTGTTGTAGCATATATGTAGTCAGTAATAAGAACCTTTTGATCACATCAGCTTAACGGTGCATCCACACCACAGTTACTTTTTGTTGAGCAACATTTCTAAATGTTACTGAGCAACACCTTATAGCAATAAGTTATTCATTGTTAGTAAATGTTGCCGTGTTAGTCAATATTGCTCTAACAATCGATAACATTGTTAAATAATGTTACCTCAACGATGCCTGTTCGTTTCCTGCAGAGGATATTCGCGGGCTAAGAACCAGAGTAGCGTAAGGGCAAAAATTCAAAATTTTTTTTTTTTTACCATTCGCTTTTTTAAATCCTATATTTTTATATGCCAAAAAACTGAATCGATGTCGTGTGTAGAAAGCTTAATACAAAAATAACGTATAAAAAAAATGATTTTTGTTTACTGCCAAAATGAAATATTTCTACTTACAATATTTTGACATTATTTAGTCAAAAAAGTTACGTGCACAACGATCGAAACTCTGTTTACAGAGCAATTGGGACACCGCAGATGCCTTTAATATAATCGCTTAAATAACGTATCTTGTCATACGTTTTTTAACGCAGAAAGTTTGATTGTGTAGCTTAAGTTTGTTTCGTGCCAAATAAGCGTAAAGTACTGTTACTGCATTTAAGGACCTTATTTCGTGCGCTTCCGTTATTTTTCTGCACTGCCAAAAAAACGTACGGTGTGATACGCTACTATGGCACTAAATAACTAAAGTAATGCATTCAGATTTTAAGTCAATAATAGTGTAATAGCTAGATACGTTTTTTTAGTACGCAATAAATCTTTGTTAGTCTGATTTACCTTCGCGTCTAATACTACTGTACGTTAATTTGACACCAAAAAGTTTAGGTAGGCCCGGCCAGTTGCGTAGGAAACTACGACAACTTGCCTGATGTGAAGCAATTTTGCAGTCTACGATGGAACGCGCTTACCTAATAAATACCGATTCACTCGTGACTTGAAGACAGGTAGATTATAGCTATCGAGAAACAGATGCCGGCAACGAATTCCACAACTTGGCAGTTCGCACAGGTAGCACTTTATGTGTACACGTGGAATTTCCACCATATAACGGTGGCGCATAGTCGTACCTCTACTAGTCCGATGGAAGAATGGGGATGGGGGAATTAGATTGTGTAATTCCAACGCACACTCTCCGAAGTGTATCCGATAAAAGACCGAAAGACTACGAGTAACAACTATGCGGCGATGCTCGAGGGTTTGCAACTTAGCCTTGACGAGGGATTCGGTGCCAATAAGCCTCTTAGCTCGCCTTTCAATAGACTCCAACGCCTTGAGTTGGTATTTAGTTGACCCATCCCAAAGATGCGAGCACCACGCATGAATGAACTTGTGCTTGATATAGCTCGAGCATCTGTTTCGGTGTGAAGTACTGACGCACCTTCGCGAGGACACCTAGCTTTTTGGCAGCTAGTTGAGCCTTGGACTCAATGTACGGGCCAAAATTGAGGGTCGAAGTCATATTGACGACAAGAAGCTCCAGGTGGTCTGTAATTGGCACGGACACACCTCGAAAAGTAGGAGCCAATTGAAATTACCTTTTTTGGCGGAAAATAGGCACGCCTGGGTTTTAGCAGCGTTGAATTTGACTAGATTGGCGTCGCTCCAGTCGGAGACAGCCTTGAGAGACAAGTTCAAGCGCTCAACCATGCTTCACTATGGGACTGAATCTCAGCCGCACTGGCACGAGGACTGGACATATAACTCTCTACAACTGTGCTGTCGTCTGTATACCCAAAGGTACCGGATTTAAGCAGATCGTTAATATGAACCTCCGTTTGGCGTATGCAAATTTCCGACATAAGAGTCTGCCAAGTGTAACAGGAGGTACCACGCTACCAGCATCTAGACGTGAAGCCTCTGCAAACAGAGAAGCAAATAAATTTGCTTTATCCTCAGCAGTATGAGCCAGTGTTCCGTCAGGTTTTTGTAGTGGAGGCAGTGAGGGGCGGCAGAAGTTTGCCTTAACCGATTTAGCTAGGGACCAAAATGCTTTACTACCCGCTGAATACGAAGCAAGTGTGTTTCCTATACGGCTAATATGGTCAAAGCGAGCCCTCTGCATCACTTTTTTTGCAGGACTTGGCAGCCCTGTTGAAGGCTCTCTTCTTTTGGCGTATGTCCCTGGCATTGTGGTGTCGAGCATCAACCCAAGCTAGATAGGCCACATGTATTTGCATCTCTGCGCGTCTTCATTGTGGCCCAAACCATGGGCAAGCTTGACCTGACTGCGGTACGTCCGAGTATGGAATGTAATACTTCATAGCCTGACACAGCAGATCAGTCACGGCTTCTGCACAGGTAGAGGGATCACCAGAGCATACGGGCTGCCACGGATAAGATGCAAAGAAGGACCGGATCTCATCCCAGTCTGCTGACTTGTACCGCCACATTCGCCAATTACCCCTAGGGCTGGGGTCAGACGGGGAGTAGACGAATGCTGATTTGACCAGACAGTGGTCTGATTTACCCAGAGGTGAAGAAATTGATACTGAGTAACAGTCTGGATCAGTCGTCAGTAGAAGGTCCAAGCAATAGGGTGTGTGCGAGTCAACATCTGGTACCCGTGTGGCACCACGGACTAGCTGGGTGAGATTCAATGCCAAGGCCAGCTTCTGCGTTTCTCTACCTGCATGGTCAGTGTCTAGATAGGGGAAGAGCCACTCTTGATGGTGAGCATTAAAATTACCTAGCAGAACCAATTGTGCAGAGGGGTACATTTGTGGAGCCGCTTCAGCCGCCTCACTGAGGTATTCGGTGAGCCAGGTTGTCTCCTGATCTTCACTGTGCGAGCGGTAGACACAGGCATAAAGAATTTTCGCGGCGCGGCTTTGTCTGGTGGGCGGTCACTAACCACGACCGAAAACTACCACCAGTTAGTTGTCACCTGATTTACACCATCCGGGGATTCATATCATTTCATTTCATTTTCATTTCATTTCACTGTGTGTACCTACACAATTTGTAGGTCGACCACGAATTATTATTTTTAATAACACCACGAGGGATTATTTATTTTAGAAGATTTTTGTTATTTTTTAAAGGCCATTTTAACGGAAGTTCTGTTGCGTGCCATAATTTTTTTAACTAATGTAACAGCCAAAATGACGTAAGTCAACCATTTTTTGGAAAATAAATTTTATTGTAATAAAAACGTTTTTTGATTGTCCAAAAAGTTACACTGATCAGTAGCCGATAAATAAAGCTTTATTATTACTAAAAATCAGATACCTAATTGCCATAGATTTTGCCATAGAAGAGCTATAAGATAACGGTAGGTAAATTTGAGTTGTTTTTCGGCTCTCCTGTAAAGTTGTCATTTTGCCCTTACGCTTCTCTAGTTCTTAACCCACTTATGTCGTGCTCGATTGTTGTTGAAAGTTATTCTTTGTTATATTTTGTTGAGCACTCAACAATTAGTACCTAACAACTAGTCTCAAAAGTTAGAGATTGTTATTTAATGTTACCGTGTTGCTAAATGTTGCTCAACAAAAAGTAACTGAGGTATGGATGCACGGTAAAAGAAAATAAAGCACATTGAGTGGTTAAAGGACAGTGGGCATTGAAAGCGGTGAGTAATGCCGATCAATGTAATCCTCCCAGTGTTTCGTTAGACGCTCATGTTAGACTGCGGGATTTCATACAGCATGTAATGCACATAACATATTAAAGACAGAAGTCAACATTAATAAATTTATAAAAAAAGGTAAAAGAATTCCTAATAAACAAATGTTATTATTCTCTAAATGAATATTTACCTATGTATCAGTATAAACTGATAAGAATTGAAATTATTACATAATGTAAATGATTTTTTTAAGTTCCTAATCCTAAGTAATAATCTAATAATTTAATTCAACTAATTTCTTATTGTTAAAATTTTATTATGTTCTAATTTATTTAAACAATAATCTTTTGCTAGTTAATGATTTAAAGTTATGATGACATTATAAAATAAAATAAAATACACAATAACATTTTAAATTAATGATAATCCACAGGCTTGTAGGCCACTTTCTAGTATTAATAAGTAAAATCAGTGCTCCTCCCGCCACACTTTTGCTGTGCCCGACAGGGTCCATTATGATTATATTATATTATGCACCTACCACCTAAGCATCTACTTAATTAAGGTAATAATGTTATTGAGTATTGAAAAAAGACAGCCTGGCGGCCCATCTGAGATAGTGAAAAATAAAGGTAGCACGTTGAAAGGACCTTTAAGGACGGAATCGCGCTAATGATGCCTCTGATGATGTTGATGTCTTTATGGTAACGAGGTGGGCACGGTGTTTATTTGCCAATCTAACATAGTGTTAATAAAAAAAAACATCATGAATTAAAGCCATTTCACATAATTAAAACAATTTCAGACTGGATAAAAATCGCAAGCGCTGCAGCAGAGTTTCTCCTCGGCGGTTTGATCGCGTGGCTAGGTCGTAACAGCAAGAAAAGGACTCTGTCGTACTGGCTGGCTGGGACTTCTGTGTTCGGGTGCCTCGTCCTGGCCTTCCCTTTTGCTGTGTCGGACCCTGCTCATGTTGGTATGAATCTGTTGAAGTAACTACTAAAGGTGAAGCAGTTGTAGTCTGCATCACTTTTGACACCAATGTTACGAGTTTGAACATACGCCAAAATTAGCTGTGTAGGAATGCTGTAAATGCTGAATTATAATAATAATGCTGTAGTGACCCTGACTGCTACGCCGAAGGTCGTGGGTTCAATTCCCACCCAGGACAAATCTTTGTGTTATGAGCACGATTATTTATTGTCTGCGTGTAATTTATCTATATTTTGTATGTATTTACAAAAAAAAAATATTTAAGTATTATATCCGTTCCTATAGGCGGACCGTTTAACTCGCGTATCGCCTATCGCCAAGATTCTGACTCCTCAGGCTGCACAGACAGTGATGATGATTCAAGCGATATGAATATTAGTGACGAATAGTCTTACATTACTTTTATCTGTGGTTAAATAGTTCTTTATGAGATTTAATTAATGTTTTATAACTTTGTACCTCAGATGGCGATACGCGAGTTATACGGTCGGCCTTTAGTATCCATAATACAAGCAAATATAATTGCTTAATTTGGGACTAGATGGCGCTGTGTGTATAAAAATATTATTAATATTATTTCATTATAATTACAGTACATTAATAACTGTTAGGCAAAATGCTGTCAAAAATAAGGTCTTGTAGGCCTCAATTCAGCTTTATTTCATCGCAGAGTGACGGGCCGGTGGCGTGGTCTGTAAGATACTTGCTTTTCACGCCGCAGGTCGTGGGTTCGATTCCCATCCGAGACAAACAGACATATTTAAACATTTGTTTAAATATGTCTGTTTGTCTTGTGTCAGGGTGTAATTATCTATAATTAAATATGTATGTATTTACAAAAGAAAAGTATTAAATGTAGTATATTACCAGTTATCTGATTTCCATGTTACAAGCTCTGCTTAGTTTGGGATCAGATGGCCGTGTGTGTTAATGTCCCACTATATTATTATAATTATTATTATTAGAGTACACGACCGGTACCGCTGTATCAGCACTGCTGACATCTACCACTGACATTGACACTAAGGGTTTACCGAACTCATTTCAGAGCTATGCGGCGGTAGTCCTATTTCTACCTACTCCTTCTCATTCCAATCTGACGTCACCATCATTGATGACAACCTCACTGGCAGGACTGTGATGCTTGTTATCACAGCATTGCTCTGCTGCCTCACGAAGGTCAGCATATGGTCACACGGGCTCACCTACCTCGATGACCATGACCCTCAGAACGGAACGTATTATTATGGTAAGTAATTGTCTCCAAATAGATACCATAGACTTTTTTTATTCTTCGATAGGCTGGCGCTTGACTACAACTTGCCTGATGTTAAGCTATGATGTAGTCTACGATGGAACGCGCCACCCCAGTGTACCGATTCACTCGTGATTGCGAATGATTATCGGTGAGAAGGTGGCAATGGAATGAGCCTCCTTAAGGTTAGAAACCTTAATGGAGCAACTATTCCGACTCACCCTCTCTGCATGGTGTCACCAGACATCGCACCGGAACACGGCAAGTGCGGTTTTGTCTGGTGGGTGGTCACTAACCACAGCCGAAACGTACCACCAGTTGATTTGCACCACCCGGGGACCACGTGTGGGGATTCGATTAAAGGTTTACACCCACGGACGAAGGTGACTCAGCCCCCAAACAGTTATGAAAGTATAAAAATGATAATATTTTAGGTAAGTAAGAATTCTATTTACTTTTTTTGACGAATAACCTGTAAAAATCCTTGTCAGGATCGAAGTTTATTTATGATTAATAGGTATTTTTTTTTTAATTTTTTTTTTTTTATTAAATTTTTTTACTTTACTTTACTTTTCTGCAGGTCATCTCCAACCGCTAGTCAACATGGCATGCGGTTGGAAAAAAGGAACTACATAAATACTTTCCGAAAACCGGTCTTTCCTGAACGTAATAGTAGTGGTACTGTTAATATCTACTAATAAAGTTTCTTTTTTAGGAATACTAATCTCAATCCGCCTCTCCCTGGGCCTGTCTGGCTACAACTGGTTGAGCCCAGGTGCAGTCCGAGAAGACTGGTGGGTAGCACAACTGACGTTGTCCCTCCTGACTCTTCTGTTTGCCATCTTTTTCTCCTTGTTCCCGAAGAGAATGGCGTATTTTGAGGAGTTTGGAGATGATAACCTGGATACTGGTAAGGAATGACTTCAATTTAAAGTTTATTAGCTACCCAAAGACCGTCCATGGTTCTGCATGAGTAGGATATGAAAGTCACTGAAGTTTACGTTTCATAGTTTTTGGGGAAGATGCGTAGATACTTCGAGGGGACAATCAAAGTGATAGCATGAAGTTAGAATTCATGGTAACATAATGGACTTTATCATAGCTGGTAATATGTAAACAACGTTAGGATTTATAGGTGCCAGTACGGCGTTAAGCAGAAGCAAGCACACACACCACGATCATTGATTTGGCGACTACATGAGACCACCCCTCACAGGGATAAACCTCGACTCACGAGTAGGATTTTGCAGGACAAAGTCGAGTCGTCGAGATTATAGTGCTTGAGTACATTAATATTTAAGTTGATTTAAGCAAACTGAGCTTATAGTGTAGGTAAGCAAAATCAACTCAGAATTCAAGACACTGTGAGCTCAGTTTGCTTAAATCTGAACGCAACTTAAATATTAATGTTTGGAGGTAGTCAGTAATAATTGTGATTAATATTTTTGGACGTCAAATACCTCAGTCCACTCGTGTACATGAAGTCTGAAAAGACTTTGAAGTCGGGATCTAAAATCTAAAATAAACCGCGATAAAATCCGTTAATAAGTAGTTTTATTTCAATGTGTGATATTCGCGTAAATCTAAGACTATGTTCACTCGTTTCTTTTACAGGTTTCATAGTCTCCATGAAACGTATGGTCTTCAACAAAGCTCTGATGCTACAAACAATAGGTCTCTCGTTCCTGAGCGCAGCGGTGTATAACTTTGTATACTACGATAAACCTTACGTGCAGGTAATTTTTTAACATTAGTTTATCAGTTTAGAATCTTTAATGCTAGAGACAGACATAAATAGGTACATAAGTACCAACACGCTAATTTTAATCATTATTATCTTAGGCTTAGGCCCTATAATATATACTTTTAAACTTTCGCGTTGCATTATTAATATTTATATTTATCTTATCGGGCAACTAACGCGTTCACCTTGAATTTGGCTTTAAGTTTCGACACGTGTTGCACAGGTCGTGGTCGCAAGCGTTGATGACGGCGGCCGCAGAAAAATATTTTCTCTAACTACCGTCGCTTGTAATATAAGTGTGTAACCCTAACAATAGTTAAATTATATTACAAGTGACGGTAGTTCAACGGAGGTCTTTCGCTGGGTCAGTCTGCTTGCGACCACGACCGGTGCAACCCGTGTCGAAACGTAAAGCCAAAAAAGGTGAGCGCGTTAATTTCCCGTTATAATAGGTAAATATAAATATTAGGCAAATAATATTTCACCACATATCTCTGAAAGCACGTCACAGGTGCAGTTACTACTACCATCTTGCAGAGATCGTCACTTTATATAGTCTGATGGCATCCTATGCTAGTTTGGCACATTCCTGGTTTTTGTTTAAATCTTCCCTAACAACAGTCTGCAGTCAATATGGCTACTTTTTTTTATCCTCTATTAGGTTTGCGCTTGACCAAAACTTGCCTGATGTGAAGCAATGTTGCAGTATACAATGGAACGCGCTTACCTAATAACCTAACTACCGGCAACGAATTCCACAACTTGGCAATTCGCACAACAAAAGTAGACGCGAAGCGCTTCGTGCGTGCCCGTGGAATTTCAACCATATAACGGCGGCGCATAGCCGCATAGCTTTACTTGTCCGATGGAAGAACGGGGATGGGGGAATAAGATTGTGTAATTCCAACGCACACTCTCCGCTACTAGGATAGTTTTTAAATTATAACAATTCAAAGTCGTTTGATTGAAGTTTTGATAATTTCTATATATAATTCTTCAGGGTAGATTCAACTTGGAGTCATACCGTTCAGACCTGCGAGCGTCGCGAGGTGTTACTGATATATTCCGGTCTTTGGTTATCGTTTTCTTTATATTGGTAAGTAATAAGACTCCAATAAGAGACTAGACTACTCGTGGAACTAGCTACAACCAGGGACTACGTGAACTAGTTCATTCACAGTGCCATCTGTCTATAATATTATTATTATGTAGTGGTAGGGTTGGTGCCAAATAATGCCTTTTTTATATTGACAAAAACTGCCTTTATTACCTACTGTTTTACAATAATTTGAATGTAAGAAATCTCGAACGGTACAGAGTTAAAATTGTGTGTTACGAAAAATGGCCGCGTTGGTCGGTCTTGAAGGAATGAAAAAAATTAAATGATGGAGTAAGTGAGAAGTAGTTCCCGGCGGCCCAAAGGCTTTTTGCTTATCCATTAATGATGAATGATTAAGAACTAATCGAGGACATGTGACATCCTGTACTTGGCCAGCGTGTGTGAATTAAGGCCTAAACTCTCTCAACTCGTAAGATAGTTGAGAGAAGACCCGCAGCAGTGGGACACTAAAAGGGTTCACGACGATTCGATTAGAAAGTTGACCATTGCATTAAGAATGTAATTTGGTTAACTTACATTATTTATCTAGTATTTGGTAGCTTACTAGATAAATAGTGTAAATTAATAAATAACATTTAGACCACATTATATTTTATAAATTCAAAATTACCACATTTATAAATTCAAAATTGGCGGTTTAGGATCGAACTAAATGAAATTAAGTGTCAATTTATTAAAACTTATTTACAGATTTTCCGTGTCCGTTTCTCAGCGCGTCGTATAGATGGCGTTAAAACCAACACAGCGTCCCGTGTGGCGGGTGTCGTCGCCATCTTTGTTGCCATCATCTATTTCATTATCGCTTTCATTGGCTGCAACGTGGGGACTATAACTAGCTTCGAAACTGGAGACTATGAGCCTCAACTATGCAGTCAAGATTGTGGGTAAGGTTAATTTTTTAACTCTAGAGATTATTGGGGAGCTGATCAACCACAATCTCGATATGGCATTCCTTGTAGGCAAAGCAGGGTAAGCAGGTGTTAATAAAGGGTTCATTGTTATCTGTCATAACACTGATAGAAAGCAAGGTTTAAGACTCCACCGAGCTACCGACACAAGTGACAAGTAGATGTCATTTGTTGTATATAAATGAGCACTAACCAGCGCAGCGGGGCTTGGCTAGTAAAAAAATTGACACCTAGGGCCTTTACAGCACTTTTTGGCTGTGAGCCAGACATACAAATTAAAAACCAAAGTCAAACCTCGGTATTATAACTAACTACAGTCCATCAAATCTAAGAAGTATACCGTTTGACGTTTCACTGTTTTCTATTAAATTAGCTTTTTAATGGCGTAATTCACACTATTTTTATTAGCTTTACTGTAAAATAATTGAATTATGAAGATATTTTTATTTTAACAAAACAAACAATTTTCACACAAAAAATAAAATTCTAAATGTACGACGTTTAGAACTGTCAAACGGTACTTCTTAGATTTGATGGACTGTAGGTGAACAAACTCTGTGAACCTAAGTATTTTTCTTGTTTCAGTTGCAACGTACCTCGCTACGGATTTTCACCAGTATGTGCGATAGATTCACAGAAGACCTTTTTCTCGCCGTGTGACGCAGGCTGTAGGAATTTTGAAGATCTAAATGGACTCTAGTAAGTATATAGATACGGTTTTTACAATGTAGAGGTGATAGTATTTTATTGTAGTTTGGATGGTAATTTGTATGGGCTCGTTAGGGCACCTGAAACAATTTGCATGCGGGCAAAGCCGTGCATAAATTTAATTTCTGAGCTCAGCTGCCTAGCTTCACCGGTCTGCTCAAAAGCGTCATCTACGGTGGCTAGGCCATGTGCAATGTGCATCGCGTGGACTGTTCTAGTCTATTTAGGCAGGTGATGCTTGGTGTAGTAGCGGATACAAAGTTGACCGTTGACCTGCCATAACAGCTTGCGGTAGATAGAAGCCAGTGAAGGATACGTATCAAAAAGGGTCTACAGGTTTACAACGGAGCCTGGTTCGAAAGATCGTCATCCTTCTACCAGTCGCAACACACATCTGTTCATGGTGTGGACGACCCTTCCGTTCTCAGATTGGTCTATTCAGTCACCAGAAAAGGTACTTCTTACAGAACACTGATTAAATCGTTTGTAAAAGACGCCAAAACCAAAGCAAAGCAAATGTCTGTCTTTACGTCAATTTTGTACCTTCAATTACGGGATAGTTTCCGAGATTTCGTGGTCTCGCATTGGTCAATATTTCATCTGTTTCAGTTTGTACCACAACTGCACGTGCGGCTCTGAGCGAGCAGTGCGCGGCTCATGTACGCTTACGTCGTGCATCTTCTCATTCAATGTTTACCAAGTGCTGTTCACGCTGCAACTTGCTGTCGCTGGTCAGTACACCAATTTTTACTTGCACTCTTTATACCAACATACTCAAATAAAATCAAAATAATTTATTTTCCTACAAAGCAGTTAATGACATAGCAACTGCTGAGAAAAACTGCTAAAAACTCAGTAGACTTTCTCTTTTAATTGAAATACTTAGGTACCTATATCAATATATACCTTTATCTATATCTATAAATATTTTGCTTAATGTGTTGTATTAGAGCGACTTCATTCAAAGCGACTTTATCAGTTATGCAGTCTGAACTAACAAATAAATTCTGTAATATTACTTAACAAGGAAATCCTGCGCCGTAAAAATGTTAGGAATTCTGTTATTTCTCAAAGTTATTAGTGTGTGTTAAGAGTGAATTGGGTGCCATAGTCCGAAATACGGTTAGGATTTTCATTCCCCATAGTACCCCAAAAAATAGACAGCCACCCTGTAATCAACTTTGGGCACTGCACTTCTATCAACTATCTTAAGGTTTGGGAAAGTTTAGGCCTTAATAAATTAGGAGTCTTGTTTATATCACAATTTATTAAAAACTTGTGTAACGTTATCTGTGCAGGAGCATCGTTGTTAATGCAAGGTATGGCAATACTACGGGTAGTGCGACCTGTGGATAAGTCACTAGCAGTCGGAGCGTCGTTCGCGGTGGTCGCGTTGCTGTCCTTCGTGATCGGACATTTGTTGTATATGTGGATCAGTTGTGAGTTATTTTTTTATTTAGTATATTAAGTTAGATTGGAGTTTTTCAATGAGGAAAGAGATCTTCAATATCTCATATTTTTCAAGTAAATTGTCAGAGGTTTAGACATTTTTGATCAGAGCCTGTCATTTCGCATCCGTAGGAATTTTTCGCCGATACAAAAACAGAACGAGGTATACAATTTAACAGAATGTTTCTTTTTATATTTATTACACAATATCTTAGTTACACGTGAACAGATTTAAATTTATTTTTTGTTGTGCTGATGCTTCTCGTGTGGTTTCATTGAAAGATCAAGATCTGACCTTCGTCATTGTTGCCTGCGACCTGCCAAAATTGTGAGGGGTGTAATCTTTAAATTTAGAAAAAAAATATACCCGTTATGTTATACCCGTTCCTAGTATCCATAACACAAGTAAATATAATTGCTTACTTTGAGACTAGATGGCGCTGTGTGTATGTGTCAAAATATTAAATATTTTGAGCCATAAATATTGTCCTACACGCATAATTCTAGTTACCTACGTTAAAAGTCGGTTTAGTGTTGTTGCAAAATGAATTATGTATTTTTCAAAAAGGCGGTGAATTAGCTACCTACCACTGCTAATCATAATTTAATTAATATTTCAGATATAACATGTCTACATTGGGTGAATGGTTCATGTTTACTTCATAAGCAATCGATATGGAGTATGGGCGCGACGAGCTCAATTTTGGCGGCAATGGCCGCCATCTTTAGTCTCCTCGCTAGCAAAGTGCCACCGGCTGTTCATGAACCTTCAACTGAGTTATGATCATAGACAATTAAGTAATACAGACTGATTTTTTTTCTGGTGGTGTAAAAATAATTATTTATCTAGGTAAATTATTTTCCTTTGTAAAATAAAATTAAATGCATCTAGACTATAATTAGAATTATAATTAGAGGAATAGAAATAACTTTTAACTATATTTTAAATATATTTATGTATGTACTCGTTAAGATTTTAAATAGCCTGTCCTGATTGATAGAACCATAATGTTTTTTAAATTTTTATTTGATCAAAAAAATATTCTGATTTCAGTTACAGAATATTAACGATTGGTTTATTTTAAATTAATATATTAGTATACAATTTGTAAATAAATAAAGTAAATTTACATAAACTGGAATAATTATTTTAGCGACGATAATAAACCGATCTGGATTCATTTCTTAATAACTGGTTTAGGTAAATAAATTAAAATCGTGGGGTCATTCGAATCCCACATCCTAATAGAAGATAATTAAGGTTTCCCAAATATTATATGATCATGTTCAACAGAGGTCGTTTCATAGAGAGGTGAAATAAAAAATACTACACGTTAATCGAAATAAACGCATTTTATTACGAACCAAGTTCTTTAAAGATCTACAGTAAAATAATTATAGAGAGAATGCTCTATTTAATATGTATTTACCAACATTAATAATCACAAATGCTACGTATTAAATGGATATCAAAATTATTCAAAAAATAATCAACTAAAAATTACGCCAACAATAAAATAGTAAGTAACATAAATAACAACTTTTAAAAAAAGGACCAACCCATTTGCTTAGTTTAATTGTATAATAAAACTTTTTAATAATATCCAACTTTAATTTTAAGTTGAACGATTTCGTAATAACCCATTGACAACAAAATTAATAATTTTAAAAATCAGTCAACATGTCATATACAGATTTGTAAAATTATAGTTTTTACAAATGTTTTGATTTGTACAAAATTAATGTAAACATTTATAATGGAGAACCTTCCTTTTATAGGTTATAAATAGAAATATAAATACATATTATACTAAATATTATAATAATATGTCTCAACACAAAGTTTTAGATAAAATTGGAGGCCACACTTTGAACGACTTCGAGTTAATACCTACATATTCCACGTATCTCTATCTCACTCTGTGGCCATTATTACTCTTTACTTTCAGTATGCTAGAAAGAGAAAAAAGGGTCAGCAAAAGCTTAGTTATTGTTCGAATTGTGGTCTTTAATTTTACCCAGATTTTAATCTTCAAACCAAAAATGCCTTGATTTTTTTATTGAAGTTTATACTCAATTAGCTTTGAAGTCGTTTTAGGATTTATAATAGCGATACGCCTGCACCCCTATTACTGTAAGCCTAATTACAACATAGGCCCTGATTTTAAATTAAATACAAGCTTAAAATATCTACAACTATAATAATAATAATGTGCTTTGTAAATTGTGCGTCCTTGTATTTTGTAACATAACGTAAAAAATTATAAATTGTGATGATCTATTAAAAAAATTACAAAAAAAAGTAATAACCACAGAGCACAAAAAATTGGCATGGTTACAGAAAATTGAAAAAAATGTGTCTACGTCATTGGCAGTTGTGAAGTAAAATGTCTTTGAAACTGGCAGAATTGTGACAACAACTAGCTACAAAAGCAAAACTCAAACAGAGGTCTTGCGCAGGTCAAGGGTAGCTTAGAACCCTTGCATACCCTGAATTAAGGTTGCGTACGTGCTGCGCAAGTATATTTAGACTGCTAAAATAATTTACACAGGATGAATTAGCTTAGCACCCTTGTTTGTTAAGTTAGAGCTGCGCAGATCCTTGCACAAGGGGACTATATATTTATGCCTTATTATATATTTACGTTGTTTAGCTTTAACTTCTAATCTAAACGCATATATTATTATTACTGTAAAACTTTCCACTGACCGTTACCCGTACGATGTACGTACAAATGTGATGCTTATAGAGTTATGAATAAGGTTAATTTTCTAATGATCCAAAATGCGCAGGTTTCCTGATACTATCTTATTTTCTAGCACCGCGCCGGATGGTATGTCTATTCTGTCGCCGTGATTCGCGATTATGATCACTGTGCCCTGGGAAATAAAGACAAATATCATGTAAATTTTCTCATACATAAAAACTAAAATCGGATAGGCCTGGCCACGTATGCATCGTGATAGTTGGGTCCGTATCACGACACAGAGGATTACTGGAGACCGTCGTCGTCGTCGAGGAAGACCACGGAAACGATGGTGCGATGATCTAACATTGAAATAAAACTACTTTTTAACGGATTTTAAGACAATACTATGCGATTATCTAAGTTTGTTTGTCGCTAGTTGGGACGAAACAAACGAGCGAAATAATCGTTTTGTTTTAGTTTCGTCGTAATTTTTGTACAGCAAAAAAGTCGGAAGTTTTAAGAGCGTTCCATTAAACATAAAACTTTATTAGACTGTACTGAACAGTAGCCTTTCTGTAGTTCCGACATTATTAATATTTGATCGCATTGGGGTTTTTTTTGGGACTTAACCCACCACGGCCATCCCGCCTCTGCTGCTCCTGTTAGCTAGGATCAACAGCAGCGCCTTGAAGAAACTCGGGATTTGAACCCGACCAAGTCCTGGGACACCTAAACTGTCTTAGAAAATACACGATTTTAATCAGTAGGCTAATTCATATAGTTAAATAAGTTCAGTTGCAGTGCAGTTGCAGTTAAGTTTCGATCAAAACAGCCCTTTGCGTACTCTCGTAATTTTGACAACCGCTGTCAGATACGTACGCGTCAAGTTCGCGTCACGCGAGCGCTTTAGATTAGATATATATATAACAGCTAAACTATTACAAGAATACCATTTTGCACTTACTTATACGTAAATTTACTTTATCGGCGTGTCAAGAAAATACGTGAATTAGCCTACAGAACTATAATGGGAGTTGAAAAGTTAAATTGCCAACATCGGTCCGGTCACATTGGTTATGAACGTTTTGTACAGACTTTAATACGACCTTATCATTATTTATCCTTACCTTTAAAGACACTCCTCTTCCAAATGTCACATCACCGGATACCGTCAAATGATCCAGCTCAATTAAATCAGGAATGGTCGCAAATCTATTCAAAAACTCCTTCACTTTCGAAAAATTATTGTCCCCCAACTTCACAAGAGGAGTCGAGGGAAACATCCTTTGCGGAGACATCACTAGAGACCCATGGGATAAACTATAAAGGTTTGACATCACTAGCAGAAGATCTGAAGTCTTCTTTACGGGTAAGAACCGACTTCTTGGCACATTTACACCGATTCCCCCATCAAAGCACTTCATAGCTGCTCCTACGGCCGTTTCTAGTTGAATTACATTTAAACCGTCTGATAAATGTTTATTGTTCACAATAATTTCCATATTTAAAGACCCTTGGTCTACTACACGCTTGATAGCATCTAATTTCGCCCATAAATTATTGGTGTTAAAGAATTTGAATTGGCTGACAGACTTAAAATCATCCACATGCTCTTTTGGTACTTGGGCTATCTCAAGAAGTCTCAATTTGTCCTCATATTGTATCAACGTTCCACCTTTCACATCAGCCCTAGTTTTATCAGTGACTTCCATGACGAATTCGGAGACAGGTCTGTGAGGGTCTGGGTTGAGGAGAAGGTTTAAGATGTTTAAGTCGACGGTAGCGCCAAGGTTGTCGATGTTAGAAATGAAGCAGTAAGTTCGACCTTCTTTGATGAATTTTTCTAGAAGACCGGAATTGTGGAAGGATTCGTAGAAGTCACCGTGGCCTGGAGGGTACCATCTGAAAAACAAATAAATGAACAATAGAAATTACATACACACAGCTAACTCTTAAAACCCAGTAAAGGTAGCAAACTGTTGCTAGACCGACGGTTAGATGGCACTTGTGTCAGCATTCAGCCTGTCAATCTCATAAGACTCATCTCATTTTTTAATTAGATTAGGGAGGTGCTACAATTATTAACAAAGATATTGATTAGCTTTCGGTAATGTAATTTTATGTCCCATTGAGATGTAGATGTGAAGATGTATCATCAGATATACCCCTAATGATGATCGCATCCCCATGGGTTCGCCGACATACTTATATATTAAATGTAAATACAGAAGTATTATTCACTTACGCTTCAATATCTCCTTGCACATCTGGCTGACGTGGTACAGGCAGTAGTGACTCTCTATTGATACGAGGGTGGCAGGACTGATTGAAGGTATGTATCTCCAGCTTCAGTCCCTGGTACTTGCGGATCACCTTCTGCGTGTCTTCATCAGTGTTGAATGAGTTCATTAGAACTAGTGGTACGTTGCATTTGTATACTTTGTTTAGATGCTGGAATACAAAATTACCATGTTTTGGGAAATTCTATCTAGACGACCTCGGTAGTCGAGCGGTGTAAGCCGTCCGATTGGGCTATACTGTGCCCGGGAGGTCGCTTCCCGCCCAGGACAAAAATTTGTTTCGGTGTCTGGTTGGTTGAGGGACTACCCACCGTGCTTCGGAGAGCACGTTAAGCCGTCGGTACCGGTTGTCATTTAACACATCTATGACAATCGTTACAACTACTCAGAAGCCAATATAATCTGACGCCTGGTCTAACCATCTCTGCTACTGGTTCCCTACAGGTTTCGAGGTCTGATGGCAGTCGCTCGTATAATTCTGGTAGTTAGTCACATCAGGATAGACTGGGAGCCGACCCCAATAGAAATGGGAAAAGGGCAAGGGGAATTATGAATGAGGAAATTCTATGATTATAAATTTCTCATACAGCGGTAACTTTAAGTGTGACTATGAGTCTAATTATTTACCCCCCATAAAAAAGAGGGTGTTATAACGTAGCTTTATCACATAACTTGCCTCAATCTGTTGTAAAATCATCCAAACACGTGATATCATTCTTAACTTGCATCACAGATTTGAGATGACTTCGAGAAGACGATTTGAGAAGACTCCGTTGAGTTTGATCACCACAAGCTGTCGAGCATGTGGTGTAATTCTTCTCTCAACTATCTTACAGTGCGTGATGGTGGATGTCACAAGTCCTTGAATGTTTAGTTCTTAGACATACCGGTTACCTCACAATGTTTTTCTTTACCGATATTGAGCAACGGCGATGAAAAAATTTACATAAAGATGTGTGGGCACGACTGAGGATCGAAGCCGCGACCTTATATTTCAAAGACGAGGCCGTTACCGCTGCGTCACCGCTGGTCATACACACTTACTTAAGTAGATGTAGCTCACCTCGATTTGTTGTACAGTCAGATCCAAAAACGTGAGGTCATTCCTAACTTGTATCACAGATTTGGGTCCTTTACATCCCATGGACGTTCCTAAGCCTCCGTTGAGTTTCACCACAACAAGCTTGTCGAGCATGTGGTGGATATTGTCTGTGGTCGGTGTTGGGAGCGTGGTGTAGTCTATTACAGCGCCCTCTGGTAGTTTCTCGATTTTATCCCATGTCACTGAAGGGCCCTCTGTGAAAAAAAAGCAATTTATAAAGAGGGTTTTTGTTAAACAAAATTACACCACCCAGCTAAATGTTTAAATAACCCCCTTATTTTTTTTAATTTTATATTATGCAAGGGTTTCTTTACGGCGTACCCCTGTCATTGGCTTGTCGTATCGAGCTACAGCCGGCAATTTTTCGTAAATTGTCACTTACAGTCATCATCATCAGTCTATTCTAGTCCACTACTGGAAATAGACCTCTCCTAAAGTGCGCCACTGAGCACGATCCGTGGCTTTTCTCATCCAGTTCTTGCCGGCCGCCCTGCTGAGATCGTCACTCCACTTAGACTGAGGGCGTCCTACGCTACGTTTCCCAATTCGTGGTCTCCACTCAAGAACTCGTTTACCCCAACGGTTGTCAGTTCTGCGGCAGATATGACCGGCCCACTGCCACTTCAGCTTACTAAGCCGGTGGGCTACGTCGATTACTTTAGTTCTCTGTCGGATCACTTCATTGCGGATTCGATCCTTCAGAGAGACTTCACTTACAGTAGTCGTGGTCAAAATAATAGGCAGAATTATTTGTGATGAGCCGAATGGCGTTTGTTGGGAGAACCCTATGTCCAACAGTGGTGTTATAAGTCGGTGATATAATTATAAATATTAATATTTTCTGTTCTTCCTGAAACACATTACTTTACTTTTTATTACTATTAGGATTAGTTTATATACTTACTTAAACTTTATTAAAATTATGTAGTATTATTAATGTCGTGTTGAATTGTAGCCTAGTTATTATATTTGCATGCTGTGATTTCCTACAATTGGAGGAGCATAGTGGGAAGTGTTTTTTTTTTACTTGATATTTTTAAATGTATCTATGTATTCTCTGTTGGAGATCCCAATAAATAAATAAATAATAAAAATACGTACCAATTTGAGGCGACATCTTAGTCGATATGAATGAAATAGCTTTAGATTGTGTTTTGTTTTGGTAGCCAACAAAATGGTTAGGTACAATTTGAACTATTTACTAGGGTTGTCACTTGTCACACTGATAAAATAAAAATATTATTTTACTCTGGCAATTTATTTTACACGTTATTATTTTTAACACGTTACAAATGTGGTTATTATTTTGTACCGGTAATTATTTAAACTATTTAAATAAATTCACAGTTATTTTAAATACTGAAAAATTTAACTCGTTACGTTTAGTTTGATAAGGTTTAGGAGAGTAAATATTCAAATTGTTAAAATTACGTAGTTGAACGTAAATTTTAGGTAAGCATAATTTTTTGTTAAATTTTGAACTGAAATTTGAACGTAAACAAGCGTTTGAGAATGGAATAAATTTTAAAATATTTGAATTATTCTTCAATTGTTAATACTCGTGGGAAATAACTATTTAAACTGTTATTAATTGCTTAAAATATTGCAAAAAAAAATCTTAGGTACTCCGGTACAGAGGACGTACAACCTTATTATTAGAAACTTTTTAAACTGTCTGTTTTCACGATCTTCTAAGTTTTTATTGTTCTTGCATTGTGTTTTATGTATTTTACTTTGTCAAACATTTTTTTTATAGTTTAGATACCTATTGCATTACATTTTACTAGATATAATGTAATGTGTAGATTATTTTTCTATTTTTGCGGAAGAAGTAAAAAGCACATGAAATAAACTGTCAAATTTCGTTTTTTTTTTATAAACTACTAGCTGCCCCAGCGAACTTCGTACCGCCAGCGGACAAAATTGTGAATCTAAACCATTCCCAGATCCCCTTGAACACACACAAAAAATTTCATCAAAATCGGTCCAGTCGTTTAGGAGGAGTTCAGTCACATACACACGCACACAAGAAATATACATATATATTAAGATTTACAGTCCATCAAATTTGTGTGAATGTTTCGTCTCCGCTGCTCAATATCGGTGAAGGAAAACATTGTGAGGAAACCAGCATGTCCAAGAACTAATTATTCGAGGACGTGTGACATCCACCAACCCGCACGTGGCCAGCGTGACTGGATTAAGGCCTAAACTCCCTCAACTCATAAGATAGTTGAGAGGAGACCCGTGCCCAGCAGTGGGTCACTAAAAAAGCGTTGAAATGAGGTAGCCAGCCCTACTGAGTTACAAAGTTTAATGTTTACAGTGAACTTCAGGAAATCCCTAATGCTTTGTTAATTCATTTGACAAAGACTTTGATTCAGCTTTTGTTTAAATTACATTTCTTAAAATTAAATGAGAAAAGTATAGGTATATTCACTAACTATATTAACTATCTATAACTTGTTTACCTACTTAAAAACGAAGGAAAATCGATTTAATCTTTGTAGGTACTTTTTAAGTTTCACTTCAACCCTTTTTAGTGTCCTACTGTTGGGCACGGGTCTTTTCTCAACTATCTTACGAGTTGGGAGAGCTTAGGCTTTAATCCACACACGCTGGCCAAGTGCGGGGTGGTGGATGTCACATTTCCTTGAATGATCAGTTCTTGGACATGCTGGTTTCCTCACAATGTTTTCCTTCACCGATATTGAGCAGCGGTGATGAAACAATTCACACAAAGATGTGTGAACACGACCGGGAATCGAATTATATTTCTAAGGCGAGGTCCGTACCACTGCGCTACACTGTTCTTTTATGTATAATTAGACAAAACTCCTAATTAAATTTTGTAATTTATCAGCACCGCCAACTTCTTGACTAATTTATTTACTTTAATAATATCCTTCCTTCCTGATCCTTCTTTTGGAAGTCGGTTTAAAAGTAAAAATAAACACTCACGTTCAGCTAAAAACCTTCCAAAAAGGTTCTTGAACCCTTTAAACTCCTTCTCTACGTGAGGGCGTCGGTTCTCAGGGACTGCGGAAAGGAGGCGTTCTAGTTCCACTGTTAAACGGCCGAGGGCATCCCGCTTGGTCGCCTCTTTGAAGTCCCGGGACCCTGACGGTGTCCGCTGGTGACTACGAATCTGAAAAATAAAAAAAAACTGTATTCAGAGAACACAAAAACCTCCTTCTAAATTAAACTTAAGAGCAACTTTTCGTTAAACGATTAACGTTATCCAATTTTACCGGCTCACCGAAAAAATCCTAATAAAAGCTCTAATTTATTTATTTATTTATTTAATGCACTTATACACGTATTATACGTACATGACCCTGTTAGGGTATAGCAAATATAATGTATTCTTTCAATAATTCTATTATTTAAAATTTGTTATAAAATAGGTTTGTAAATAATATAATATCGCTTCTCTAATGTTATGTTTCCTTAGCCTTAATATTTATTTAATTCTCTATCTTCGAAATATTCTTTAACTGTGTAGTAGCATTTTTCTATTAATAATAATCAAAAATGGGTATTGTGATACAGTCTCTAATGCAGTTAGGCAATTTATTAAATATTTGTATACTGCGGTATTGTGGACTATTGTTATACATTTCTAATCTAGGAACAGATTAGAAATGTAACGTAATATTTTAAACTAGCGGACCCCGCAGACGTCGTCCTACCCGGTAAAGCAGAGCCACCTACCAGGTCCGAAAATAGATTACGGCCGATTCTCAGACCAGTCGGTATAAGATTTCATAAATATCGGTCAAGCCGTTTCGGAGAAAATTGTTTTTTTTGTTACTTTTCTTTGCGTAAGAACCATCCTCGTACTTCAAGGAATATTGTAAAAAAAGAATTAGCGAAATCGTTCCAGCCGGCCGTTCAGGCGTGTTGGCGTGACCAAGGGAAAATGTAACTCTGTCTGTCTGTCTGTCGCGCTTTCACAACAAACCCTCTAAACGGAATTGGATGAAATTCGGTATGGAGATAGTTTGAGACCCAGTGAAGGACATAGTTTTTATCTAATGAGGTTAATGGTTGAGTGAGATAACCGACATACGCACGGGCGTTGCTGCGATCGTAAAGCTGGTATTCTAATAATTCTAATTTGATAGGTCATTCCGATGAAAGAAATTGTCTTAGAATTCTATCGGTATAATAAGGACGATGATGCGACGAATTACTATAGGCCGACCGTTTGATTCGCGTATCGCCTATCGCCAAGATTCTGACTCCTCAAGCTGCACAGACAGTGATGATGATTCAAGCGATATGGATATTAGTGACGAATAGTCTTACATTACTTTTATCTATGGTTAAATAGTTCTTTAAGAGATTTAATTAATGTTCTATGACTTTGTACCTCAGATGGCGATACGCGAGTTAAACGGTCGGCCTATAGTACTATACAAATAAATATATTATTTCATTTTAATAATTCGCTTACAATGATGACATAGCTTATTACCAAAGTACAAGTTAGTTTGAAGGTCGTCTAAATTACTCTAAAGCTGAGCACAAAATGAGGAAATAAAAACATAACAATATCCCGTTAAAAGTCGTGGGTTCAAGTTCCGCGCCGCCGGACCAAAAAGTGCCAAGTAAGAGTGTTGGTTTAATAACCGCGAGGTTCGATTCCCGGGTCGAACATAAACACTTTTCAATATGTGTTTCTACCTAGGTACCTACTTAGAAAATCGTAGTTTCAGCTCGAAATTCGGAATTGTGACTGATGATCGGCATACTTAAATAGATTTGTATGATGTAAATAAATAAATGTCTGACCAGTGTTAAGTGTTATCGGTCAGTCCGTCTCACCGGACTTAGAGAGCACGTAAAGCCTTCAGTCCTACACTCGATCTTTCACCGGTCCTGCGGGTCAGTCAGTATCACCGGACTCTGAGAGTGGATTCCTAAAGATTGCACCTGTGTTTGCACCACTGACAAGAAACCTACTAGACACCGCATAGCTGGGCCCTCGCGCTCGCCTAACTTATGATAAATAAATAAATAAATCTGGGACATCAACACACACGGTCATCTGTTCCCAAGCTAAGCAGAGCTTGTGTTATGGAAACCAGATAACTGGTATATACTATACATATAATACTTTTCTTTTGTAAATATATACATAAGTATAATAGATATTTACACCCAGACTCGACACAAACACGTTCATCATGATGTCGTACTACTAGGTACATAATATCATCCGACCACAACCTAATTTCAGTTGGTTCGTTCAAGGATAAGAACTTGAACGAACCGAAATTAGCAATCTTCCCCGGTAACCCCGCCAACTTTTTACGATAACAATTTCAAAATATTTGATTATAGCGGTGTAAAGTAGAGGGTATCTTAAAGTAGAGGCTGCTCAATATCGGTGAAGGAAAACATCGTGAGAAAGCCGGCATGTCTAAGAATTAATCATTCGAGGACATGTGACATCCACCACCCCGCACTTGGCCAGCGTGTGTGGATTATGGCCTAAACTGTTTCAACTCGTAAGATAGTTGAGAGAAGACCAGTACCCATCTGTAGGACACTAAAAAGGATTAAAGTGATACTATAATAATCTCCTGCGTACTGGCTAAGGCCCACTTTCACGTTCTTGGGTTATTGTCAAAACCATACAAAAATAACAATTTTATACTAGATTAAAGTTCATTGACGTCTCTAAGTACGGACGTTAGGCTGTCTACGACCAACTGGGTGTTTGCACTGTACATAAAACCATGATACAAGAACAGTCTATCTCTTTCTACTCATCCTTAAGCGACAAAGATAAACAGTGTTTGCAACATGTTTCGCCAATAGAAACCAGGAATAAGTTCAGATTATTATTGTCATTATTAGAACTCCAAAAAATATGCCCAAAACATAAAGAAATAAAAAAATATATTATTACTATTATCTGTTCAATCATTATAAATCAAAAATTAGTTTTAATCACTGTTACTAATTCATAATAACAAAATTTTAAACCAATTAAGTTTCCTAAGTGAAGATTATTATTGTGGTATTTTATTATATTAAAACTTAGAACATACCCAAGACCTATAGCTAATCTGTTCGGCCATTATTTGATCGAAAATTAGTTTTAATCACTGTTACTAATTAATTTTAACAATTTTTAATAAAATATGTTAAAACGAAAAGCTTTTTTTAACACACGTGTAGTTTCTACGAAAAATAGATAAGTACTGTGGAAACTTGTGATTAGAATCACGATACTATCGTAATTCATATCTATCGATTTATTAATACGAATCACCACCACCTACTAAAATATTTAGCCATTTAAGTTTAATGCATGAAATAGCTTTGGGCCCGCGACATCGGACATGTGGTCCTCGTTTCCCCTGAAATTTGAAAAATCCTTTCCTACTCGGCGTTTGCACTGCACAACAAAACATGATACAAGCATAGCCTTATCTCTTTCTACTCATATCTAAATGATAGAGATAGATAGAGCTTGCAACATTTTCTCTAGTGCAGTGAAAACTAGGGGTAAGTGCACCCCTAGACGTTATACAGAACCTAGGTATGTGGCAAATTTGGAGTCTCTAGACCCAGCGTTTTGGACTGTGCGTCGATGTCAGTCAGTCAGTTTCTTATTTCATATGTCGCAGCGTATAACTCATGTAACCTGTAAACGTAGCAAGCTGTTGCATAAACAGATGGTTAAGTGTCACTTCAGTTTGTATTACAATTAGTGTTATGAAATGTGTTATTTTTTACTTTGCACTTTAGTGATTATTAAAACATTGTCTGCCTTTTAAGCCTGACACAGGGCAACCTGGTTCAGGGGAATGTATTATACACTACCTATTATTAAATAAACCTGTACTCTAAGATATTAATTGTAACTACTTACTATATGAATAAATTTTACTTTTTTTTACTTTTAATAGCATATGGCCTGTCAGTTGTCAAACTTACAAGACGTCAACGTCACTCAGGTTCCTTGCCTGTGACTGTAATTGTTACATCAGGGGACAATGTCTATGAGGTCGGTTTGAGCACGTGTTGTGTGCAAACCGAATTTGTCCGCACAAAAAAGAAATCTATTTCCATCCAAACATTTTGTGAATATTTGTGATTAAGGAGATGCTGTAATCATTGGCAGAGATATTGATTAGCTTTCTGTGGTGCTACATTGTGTCCCAACGAGATGCTTGGGTAATAAGGTGTATCTGGTCGTTGCGGCCCTATGACCTCGGCAATATATATTTAGAAGATATAAAAAAAACTTACGAATAAAATAATAAAATACTAGATGATATAATATTAATGGGAAAAAACCAATAAATTTTTTAAAAAATCTGACAGTTTCGGAAAATGTAGAAAAATATAGTAAAGGCGGGATTGCGGTAAGGCGAGCGCGAGTTCCTACCTATGCGGTGTCTACATGTATCTGGTCGATGGTGCGGGCACAACCGCACTGCTGCTAATGTCATCAATCAACAGTTCTTCAACACTGCAGTTCGTTACCTACTATAACATCATATATAGGAACATTTATACCTAATTATTCTCAGTTACTGACCTTCGCATAACAAATCAGATTTTCTCCGGGAGACATAACTAATTGAATTATCCAACTAAATACAAACATATTGCATTTTATACGTAACTAATTCAATATTTAAATATCTGAATGACCGAGCTTTGCTCGGTATTTTTTTTAAATGACATTTTCTAGAAATGATTCCTAGCTAGATCGATTTATCGCCCCCGAAACCCCCCATATACTAAATTTTATGAAAATCGTTGGAGCCGATTCCGAGATTCCAATTATATATATACAAGAATTGCTCATTTAAAGATATAAGATATTTGAACTTAAGGTAGGTTCATTTTTTTAATTAGAACAAAAACAAAAAAAAAGTAAAGCTAACAAACACATATACTACAATGTTTTCATTACATCTATCTATTAAATAAAATTCTCTTGTCACAATGTTCGTTCCCATACTCCACCGAAACGGCTTGACCGATTCTTATGATTTTTTTAAGTGTGAGAATCGGCTACTATCTATTTATCAAACCTCTAAATGATAAGGGGTGTTCGCTCCAATTTTATTTTTTAATTTTTTTGATAAAATTTGTTTATTATATTTTTTTATTTTAAGTGGTATTAAAAAATACATACATCCCTAAATTTTCACCCTTCGTTCACTAACCCCTATAAGGTGAGAAATACGCGGTACGAAGTTCGCTGGGGCAGCTAGTAATAATAATAATATTTTCACACATACACACAGCGCCATCTAGTCCGAAATTATCCAATTACATTTGCTTGTGTTATGGGTACTAGGAATGATAACGTATAATAATACATAATTACATTTTTTTTGTAAATTCACACGTAAAATAAATAAATTACACCCAGACACAGAACAAACACTCGTACTCATCACACAAAGATTTGTCCTGGGTGGGAATCGAACCCACGACCTTCAGCTTAGCAGTTAGGGTTACTAACCACTACACCTCCAGGCCAGTCAAACTATACTACCTGGATGACCGAGCTTTATTCGTTTTTTTTTGGAAATTATATTATAAGGCTCTAACAGGTTTTCTCACAAAAAGGAATTTAAAAAGGGAACAAATAATATTCATCAGGATTCGAACCGAGATCACCTGGGGACTGAGTCCCCTTTGTCCGTAGGAGTCACATTTTATCTGAATCCCCACACTCCTCGTGATACGAATGGTTTTCGGTGAAAAGGTGGTAGTGGAATGACGCTCCAATGGTGGAAACCATAATGGAGCAAAAATTCCGACCTACCCTTCTAAATGGTGTCACCAGACATCGCACCGGAACACGGCAAGACCGCTTAGCGGCGTGGCTTTGTCTGGTGGGTGGTCACTAAGTCGGTCGAAGCCTACCATCAGTTAATTACCAGTAAACATAATTACCAGTTGATTGATTGTCACCAGATTTGCACGACTCAGCCCCCAAAAACCTAAAAATGAAACCTAGCTAAATCGATTAATCGCCCCCAAAACCTCCTGCACACTAAATTTTTATTTTAACTAGCTGCTCCAGCGAACTTTGTACCGCGTATTACTAATTTTGCTAAAATAAAAATTTCGCCCAAAAATTTAAAAAAAAATTGGGTTGAACACCCCTTTTCACTATGAAAAAAATAGATAGTATCCGATTCTCAGACCTACTGAATACGCATATAAAATTTGGTAAAAATCGGTGAAGCCGTTTCGGAGGAGTACGGTAACAAACATTGTGACATGGAAATTTTATTTAATAGATTAATTACAATAATAATTAATATTTTTACAAGAATTGCTGGTTAGTTATTAGTAGATAGATATACTGTCGGCGACTTTTGAACTTTGAACTATATTGAGATAATACAGGGCCGTTAACATTATTTCAAGATAAACTCTTGCGCAAACCGATTAGTTAGTATAACAATTAATGCTATTTATGTATCAATGGAAATGTTATAATATTTTAAAATGACTTCAAATTATGAACCTACTGCTCTGAACTGCTTTTGTGGCGGCGGGCGGTCCAATGGTACAGTCTGCGAGGTCTTAGCTGAGATTTCCATTTGTGTGTGACCAGTGACTATATGTATGAGCAGCGTCGCGCAAGGGACGCACCGCGCCTCTGGCCGATTGTCAAAAAGAAATAAGCTGTTTTTTTGAACCAAGCAAAGGAGGCGCGCTCTCTAGGCCGACGTCACACCGACACCGTCTATATGCACACACATTATGCAAAGCTCATCTTAGGCCTCGGGAACTGTAAGCGTGTTCAATTATTAACCGCGAAGTCTCGGGTTTATGTTTCCATTACCTACTGCTTGGCTCGATGCAAAATTTCGATTTTAATTAAAAAAAAAAGTTGTTCAAAATAAAAATGAAAATTGGAAAAGTTGTAAACATGGCACTACCACGCACGTGGTAAACTATTTTCACCCCCGACATAAGAAACGGGGTGTTATAATTTTGACGCCTCTGTGTATCTCCTTGTAGCATCGTAACTCTTGAACGGATGAAGCGGTTTTAATTTTTTTGTTAGAAGGTTAAATTAGACGGGAGTGTTCTTAGTTAAAAATAACATCGCGGTCAGTTATCAAATTTTAGTGTTATACACTAATAACCAGTCACCCTATATTTGTGCTATATCCACCCTCAATCTTTTTTTTTAAATAATTTAATTAATTTTACTAACATAGTTCTGTAAGGCATTTTTACAATATAGACTTATGCTGTCTGAAAAAATAACAATTTTCTTTTTTTATAAGTACCTACAATTTAACAATCTACACTAACTGCTTGTTACACTCATGCGCACGTGTATGTACTTATTTACTTACATACCCAATTATATGCTGTAGTTATATGGTTGCCTTTTATTTATTATAAACCCCCCTAAAATGTACAGTTAAATTAGTAAAAATATTATTTATTTAGATAGGTATGTAATAATTTATTTAATAAAATTAAAATTTTTATACATATGAAAAAAAAAACAAAAGATCTAACATAAAACTAATACTAATTAAGTACATAAACAAAATAGAACAAGAAACTTACAAAAATAATTGTAATAATAAAAATATATTATGATGTATTTGTATTGTTGCTCCTTTAAGGTTTCTAATCATATGGAGGCTCATTCCACTGCCACCTTCTCACCGATAATCATTCGTAATCACGAGTGAATCGGTATACTAGGCTGGCGCGTTCCATCGTAGACTACTTACATCATTGCTTAACATCAGGCAAGTTGTAGTCAAGTGCCAGCCTATCGAAGAATAAAAAAAACATATTTTTTTTAAATATGATTTTTTTATGATTATTCGGACTCTTCAGTTTCATGTTTTAAATGACATCTATCTATATAAATAAAAATCAATTGCTGTTCGTTAGTCTCGCTAAAACTCGAGAACGGCTGAACGGATTTATCTTAGCTTAGTCTTGAAATGTTCGTGGAGGTCTAGGGAGGGTTTAAAACGTGAGAAAAATTCGAATGATTGCCGGGAAAACCCTAAAACAGCAGTCGATTGAGGCAGTACGAAGACTGCCGGGTTAGCTAGTCTGTAATCTAAATATATAAAAGAAGAAACTGACTGACTGACATATCAACGCAGAGCCCAAACCGCTAGGTCTGGAGACTCTAAATTTGGCACATAGGTTCCTTATGGAGTCTAGGGGTGCACTAAGAAAGGATTTTTTTAAACTCACCCTTTAGGGGGTGAAACGGGGTTCCAAAGTTTGTATGGAGTAACAAGATTAGTGAGACCAATTTCGCGGGCGAAGCCGCTGGTGGAAGCTAGTAATAATATATATTCATAATATAATATCCTAAGTGTGACGATATTATCTACTTCCTAACTTGGAGGCCATAAAAATAATCTTAATAATAATCATGAAACACAGACAATAGCATTTACTTTTGCAAACCTAACTGAAAACTGAATCTTATATGTTTAAATGAGCAATTCTTGTATATAATTGGAATCTCGGAATTGGCTCCAACGATTTTCATAAAATTTAGTATATAGGGGGTTTCGGGGGCGATAAATCGATCTAGCTAGGAATCATTTTAAGAAAATGTAATTTAAAAAAAATACTGAGCAAAGATCGGTCATCCAGATATTATTTCTATAAATGAAGTAATCTGTACTAATATTATTATGCTGAAAAGTTTGGTTGAGCGCGCTTAACTCAGGGACTACTGGTCCGATTCTAAAAATTCTTGCACTGTTAGCGCATTTATTGAGGAAGGCTATAGGCTACATCTCACTGCTGGGCATGATATAAATCTAGGTGACGCAGGCGAAGCCGAGCTCCGGCGCGGGGGAAAGTTAGTAAATTTTTATTTATTTTTTATTATGAAATAGGCAGTAATGCAAGCAGTAATGTAGTCTACCCTTTAGTCCCAATCCCACTCTTCCGGTCCGAAAACGGGAGTCTCACATACCCTCGGACGAGGGGATGCATCATGCGTTTCTTCACATAAAAAAGAAACAATTTTTAATAGTGGCAACCCTAATTGAGTGGTATTGAAACAAACGTAGTCTTTAAAAATGACATTGCCAGCTATTTACTGCCTGTTGATAAAGTGCCTAACCATTCTCATTTAATTGTTCATAACCAAAGAAATACGATAACAAGCTTATAATCTTATATTAAAACAACATTTTATAATTATTATTAGATTTAATACATATTGAAATAAAACTTTTTTATAACGGATTTAATCGCGGTTTATTTTAGATTTTACATCCCGACGTTTCAAAGTCTTTGCAGACTTCATGGTTCCGGGTGGACTGAGGTATTTGACACCCGTGACCATGAAGTCCGTTATAAAATAGTTTTATTTCAATTATTAGATTTGTTAAGAAAAAAAAAGGAAAAATACGGTTAAGTATTATTATTTTTTTCAATTTAATTTTTATATTTATCTGTGTCTAAGTACTTATCAGTAAAGAATATATAAAAGTATTTAAAAGTGTTTTACCTAGTGAGATTTGATATGTAAACTCGTGATGACTCGAAAAAATAAAATGGTATTTGATTTGATTTGATAGGGTTGAGTATAAAATTAGAATAGTCGAATTTTTTTTTAAGAATTATTAATGTTACCAAGAATAAATAAAAAAATACTGCTAGTATTTCGTGTAGAGCACTTTACAGTATCCAAAATCGGTTACGAAGTGAAAAAATATAATATCTTACTTTATATTTACGAAATAATTCGGGGCATTTCAAAATTAAAACAAAAACAAAACAAAATTAATAAAAACCAACCTTATTAATCATATCCATTGCACTTGTATTAAAACCTTTTTACTAAAATATAAAAAATAATACACTGTCACGACCTGTTCGATTTTCGAATATTATATATTATTTTGGCGGGAGACGCCACGTTAAATACGCAATACTGCGCAATGGCTGAGTACGGACTGTGCGCGATCGTACATGGATCATAGTACTTACTATAAAATTGTGATAAGTAATCATTACATGATGTTTTTGTACTATAATTTAGTTATCTTGACAATATAACAACATAATCTACGCTTTTAATATCAGAATGAGTTGGTAGATGTGAATATCATCTAAGTTTCATAATATGCTAAATTTTTTAAGATTTTTTTTTTAGCGGATGACCTAACCCAATCGTCCGGAAGGGCCTTTATTGGCTCACCGGACTTTTTCGGTGATCCGTTCAAGGACGGTCGAACCGATTTCTAAGATGTAGACCGTACGTAATAGTTAGGCGTATTTATATAGGGGAGCAGTGGTATTGGCCTCGAAATAAAGGTCGCGGGTTCGATTCCCAGTCCCAGTCCCGTGCCCACACATCTTTGAGTGAATTGTTACATCGCCGCTGCTGAATATTGGTAAAGGAAGTCTAAGAACTAATCATTCGAGGACATGTGATATCCACCAATCCGCACTTGGCCAGCGTGTGTGGATTAAGGCCTAAACTCTCACTCAACTCGTAAGATAGTTGCGAGAAGCCCCGGGCCTAGCAGTGGGACACTACAGGGGTTTTATGGGGAGATTCTGATTTTAAACAGGTACCTAACAGTACTTATGTAGGTAAATGGGACTTCAGCATGACTTCATCAGGTTTAAAATTGTGCTAGTTTCATAAAAAATAAGCATTTTTATTGCAGTTACACTACCCAAGCTATACGTCAATGTGGCGTGCGATTTCTTTCCAAAATATACCTAAATATTTTCTTTCCAAGATACTTTTTTCCAAGCACTACTTTCTTTCCAAAATACATTTTGCCTGTGATAAGGACCTTATTACCTACTGCTACTACAAGATTTTGTTTCTATTCTGCAATAGGCTGGCGCTTGACTACAACTTGCCTGATGTTAAGCAATGATGTAGTCTACGATGAGCCTCCATATGGTTAAAAACCTTGGAGCAACAATTCCGACCCACCCAGCGGTTGAAGATCTCACTTCAACCGCTTTTCTTGTCCCACCGCTGGGCATGGGTCTTCACTCAAATATCTTACGAATTGAGAGAGTTTAGGCCATAATCCACACACGCTGGCCAACATCCAACATGATGTAACATGTCCCCATTCTTTTTTTACAACAAGTTCTTAGACATTCCGATTTCTTCACGATGTTTTCCTTATCACCGACCCTGTTTAAAGATCACGGTCATTCAAATACCGTTTATACCGAGTTTTTATTGAACAATTGTACAAACAATTGATTTTAATGAACGGCGACTATTTGCTATACGCGTGCAAGCAATCTATTTACTCATAAATGTATGTGTACGGTAGGGTTGCCGACCATACTTTATAATAACACCTAGCGACCCGCCCCAGCTTCGCACGGGTGCAATGTTTTATACATATAAACCTTCCTCTGGAATCACTCTATCTATTAAAAAAAACCGCATCAAAATCCGTCCAAAAGATCTAAGCATACATAGGGATATAGAGACAGAAAAAGCGACTTTGTTTTATACTATGTAGTGATTACTACCCGTGCGCAATAAGTTGACACCTGGGAGCGGTGACGTCACAGAGGCCTGGTTGTACTTTTTTTTTTAATATTTGCAATCAGTGCATTCACTTTGTTACATGCTTCTCTCGTTGTACTGTGCACAAAAAAATATCACGGCAAGTTATTACTCGCGACTTCGTCTCTGCTATTTTTTTATTCCATACAGGTTCTTTTTACAGCCTGATCAACAGGTAAACACAAACAACAACCCTTCATTATAACAATCAACTTAACACAAAAAATAACAATAAAATATAGCAATAATTCTAATAACTATTAAGTCTATAACGAAATTATATCAAATAAGATTATAAAATCGGAGCGCGTTGTCGCTGCGTGCTAAGATGTTAAAAAATAGCGTAGCCTACAGTACAACATGGGAGCTTAAGGGAAGTTATTTTTTTTTCTTATTCAAAAGTTGGCAACTCTAGTGTACGGTATTTAATATCAGTCCATTGATATTATCACAGTATTTTTTAATAGTTTTTGTTGTTTTTATATAACTAAGGGGCACATCTCTAGTAGTTAAACTAGTTGCAACTAACATTTTCTCACTTAGATTCATACATAATAGAATAGTCTTTTGCTCGACTCGAGAATCGAACCAGAGACCCCATGGTTATTAAGCTTACTTAGGCTACCAAGGCAGATTTTGTACTTTATAATTTCAGTAAATGTCTCATTGATAAACTGTACTTTCCGCGTTGTTTCGAACCGATTCATAGATGAAAACTAAATGTTATACCTACCTAAGTACATACTTGTTTTTTTGTAAATGGCTACAGTTTTTTTTATGACGGGGGGAAAATCTTTACGCATTACACGGTAGGGCACAGAGCGAGGGGTATAACGTATAACTCTCGTTATTGGTGAGCAAAACCCGCAGGGTTCCCAGTACCAAGCGGCCGGGCCCGGTCGACCAACTAAAACCCCCGGTGTTCCGTCGGACACCCATTTGTGCCAGTCTGCGGGATTAGCTACTGTATTCACCGAACAGTTGTTATAAATACCTACCATACATTATACCTATATATAATATAATAATCATCTAATACCTACGTATTTAAAGAAACTCAATATGACTTGCCTTTATTTCAGCAAGTCATTCTCTATCCGCTTACCTATCGTTTGACATAGGCAAAACAAAATATTACCAGCTACCTATATATAACATTTTGCATTAGGTAAGTACCTACTAATAATCAAAATACCTCAAAACTGACGAATCATGCAAGTAAACAAAATATGGTGTCACATGGGTGATTTATCTATATGTGTAGATATATAATTACAAAAAATAATGTATTTAAGTAGTAGGTATAACAGTTTCTAGAACCCTTAACAAAGTTTTAAATTGTACTAACTTTACTTATATGAAATAGCATGAAGCTAAACCATACTATATTATCTGTTACTTCTGCACATATTTTACTGCATGCTTTAAGTAATAGAGCACTTACTATGGGTTTCAAATAAGAATAGGACTGGAAATCCGCCATCTTGGCCCGGAATGCGCAACAACTTCACATTTTTAGTACAATTAGCAAAAATGTTTCTTCGATATAAATCACATCTAGATGAAAATAAAATAAAAATGCATATATCTTACTGCCGTTCGACTAAAATTGGGCATTTGGAGTAGAATATTTAGGTACGAACACATTTTATTAACTTCCGACGATAAAAAGCGGTGCTATAAGTTAAAACGTGTGTTTTTATGCGTGTAAAAGAATTTGTGTACAATTTTGTGGTATCCTAGCGTGTAAATTTACTTAGGTAGGTAGCTACATTGTAACTACATACCTTAGTAAAGTTTTTACATAAACCAGTTTTCCATACATTTCAAAATTATATTATTGTCTGTGGTTTGACATTTTGTGCTGGCGCTACTTTTACATAGTTTTTGGTATGAAGTTAGCCGCGAGTCCAGTCTTATTCTTATTTGAAACGCATAGTAAGCAACATATAATTGTAACAGTCTACGTATCTATTGATGAAGAGTCAAATGAAAAATAATTAACACAAGCAAATATTACAATTGCCTAATTTGGGACTAGATGGCGCTGTGCGTATGTGTGAAAATATTATTATTATTACTGTCCATCTATATTGCTCAAGGATGAGAAGAAAGGGACAAACAGAGCTCGATATGTATTGTTGTACAGTGTAAAGGCACTGTTGGACCTACATATGTGATTAGGAATGGATTTTAATGAAACAAAAAGTTATAGCCGCAATTAAACTGAATTTCTCACGATAAAATAAAAAATAAATAGCTATAAAACCCAATGCTGTTAAAGCAGAAAGATTACTAGACAGAAGTTAATCAACAATAATTCTACATTAAATTTAAAGTTTTAAAAACATAGACAAAAAGAATAAATGGCATTTTCTCTACCCATCTGTGAATTAAAATTTTTGTCTATTAAACTGCGGCCAGTAGTTCTCTTTGGGCCACCACGGCAACTGTCACTAAAAAGACCCCTTCTTGCGTTAGGTCAACCAGTACAGTCCCACCAGGGTTGCTATAAGCAAATATTTTTGCTGGAACCCACTAAATAGTAATCAGGTAATTTTTTTTGCCTTGGTAACCCATCTCAAACACCATGGGGGTATACACACCCATTTGTTCTCCATGGGATTGAGACAAGAATATTTGCTTCCCACAGAAAGTAGACTGGAGGACCACAACCAAGTAGAATTGCAGGATACTGAAGCCTATTGAAAAGGCAGATATTGGAAGCGGATTTGCATAAAACACCCTCAGGCTAGATGTAGTGACAATCTCTGTAAGGTAACTAACAAGAACAGGAGTAGAGAAGCCGCGGATCGTGCTCAGTGGCGTGCTTTAAGAGGGCCTATGTTTAGCAGCAGACCTGGGCTGTAAAATAGACTGATGATGGTGATTAGCCAAGTAAAATGTGAATTTTGAGAGGGCCATTTCATTCTTTGTCTATGTTTATAAAAAGAATTTAGTTTAATGAATGTGTCTAGCTTACCGCTGGCCTCAGCCTGGTGTCATCGGCCTGCAAGGATTAATAATTAAGAAAAGTTAGCCATTATTAGCAATTAGACTCAATATAAGCTATAGAACAGGCCGACTTGGTTCGATCACATTTAGTAGTATGGTCAATGGAATCAAATTCAAAAATATAACTTCAGGAATTTGTAGATTTTGGGTCTAATCAAATCGGCCACCCTGCTATAGGGGACACCATTAGCATTCTAACTACGTATCAAACAACATAAAAACCAATTATTGTTATATGCTCAGTTACAGCATAAGCTTAGGTGACATTAGAGAACCCTGGGCATGCCACAAAACACACAGACATGTTCATCACACAAATGTTTGTCTTGGATGGGAATTAAGCCCACGATCTGCAGCAAAATAAGTAGGGCGACCTGAGAGTTATGAGTTTCCTTGTTTTCCTTCAAGTTCAAGCCACCAATTAAGGATTATTAATTATTATACTCTTATTAACTCAAATTTCACATATAAATGATAATATAAGTACCAATTAACAATAACTTCAGTAAATACAATAATAGTGTGGGAATATTATAATTATTTAACTAAATAATTCAATGTCAAAGTTTTCAAGCATTGCCTGCAAAGCGGTTCCCAATCTTGCCGTGACCCCCTGGAGTTTCACTATCAAGTGTTAATCAACTGCAAGGATTTAGTTCAATATTGCAACTAACTAATAACACAAAAGACTACACTGTCAAGTGTCAATTTACAAACACATTTTTATTTAAAACAACACTGAAGAATTGCTGTTTATTATAAATATTTGAAATGACTCAATAAGTGCAATAAAATATAATTAACCAATATAACACAAAGAGGTTTGACAATTGTTGAGTATGTTGAACCTTTATTTTAACTGTCAAACCTCTAGCACGAAAGTATGTAAGGATGTCACGAACATAGACTAACAATAATATTAAATTTTTCTAAGATGACTAGAGTGCAAACAAAACCTTTTTTATGAAAATTCTACTAAACAGAAAACGATAACGCATCTGATGCCAAAAACCTGTTTTTAAATGGCAGGTGGTCACAAGTCACATTCTAAAGTTATTGCAAGTACAATCAACTCTAAAATACTTGCATGAATACAAATCTAATTGGTGTCTCCACGTTATTTGATCATCTTTCCGATGTAATATTTTATTAAAAATGTATAGTCGCCAATTTAAAAATCATGTTAACACAATATGTAAAGAGAGTTTGAGAAACGCTGGCCTAGTCATTGTAATGTAATAAAAAGGCCGATCTTTAATTAAAAAGTTCGTGTTACGTGCATGTAATATTTAACACGCAATTATTGTAATTATTTGCGACCCATCTTCGACCTCTAATCCTACCGAAGGTCACAAAAGATAAATAAAGCGACCAAGTCTCGCCACTTCTTGACTGATAACTACACGTAATGTGTAATGCGTTAAGATAAAAGGAACTATTTATTACCTTCTTATCGCCATCGGTAGTGTCACACATTGTTTTCTAGTTTTTGTAATATAATATTTATCAGATAAATAAAATGCCGAAAATAATACATGAGACAAACATCAATCAAAAGTTTGACAATCTGACACTTGAGTTTTGTTTTGACGTGTACCTGCGTTTAATTAATTTTGCCCTCGAATGGTAGATGCGTTTTGTTTTGTGTAGTCATTTGTTTTTGTTAACTAATAAAATCCTCTACATAATATTATAAATGCGAAAGAAACTCAGTCTGTCGCCCTTTCAGACCAAAACTACGAAACGGATTTGGTTATGGTATGGTGACAGTAAGAGACCCGTAGTTTAGTTTTTACCTGACTACACAAAAAGATATCAATGGTTTAGCGCGATAACCGACATACGCGCGGGCAGAGCCCGGCAAGCCAGTATTTCATACTTTCGCACTATTTCGTTTACCTTGCCCTTACATTATAATAACATAACATAGTGGTCACGCCCGTATAATCAGAGGGTGCAGGCAGAGGTCCTTCTTTCTCTAGCTGTTATAAATCCCAAATGTGTTACTACGATTTTGTAAACACCTTGCGACTACCACTAGACCAAATAAAGGCAGTCTAAAGACTTGTCCCCGTCTTCATAAACGTCTTATACGCTCATTTTAGCTAAAATAGGTTTATAAATCGTTTATCTTTGTCTGTCATGTTGATATTTATACTAGTAAGAAAGTGAAAGTCCATTGTAATTAAACAGTACCATAAGATTTTTATGAATGACCGTTGATCTATTCTAATAATACTTAATTACCAGACGATAATTTGTTCGAATAAAAGTCTTATATATAGACAACACTTTAATTTCAATATACATTTAAAACATCAATATACTTATAGACACATTTATATAGAAATATCTATTTACTAACATCTAGAATCAGTGCAAACGAGATAGCCACACCATTATTTATTTGTAAAGAGTATAAAAGTTGAGCATTATTGAAAATGTAGGTAGTGACACACTATGAAACTTTAAAAAAGTTTCTTGTTTATGGTACGTAGTTTAGAAAAGATGGCCGACTTTTTCAAACTGCTTGACAGATTTACAATACATTGACTGTCAAAACTAGAACGTAGTGATTATAATACTCTTTGGTCAAAATGTCAGAATTATTCCTAAGATCTTAAGTCTAAGTCTTAAAGACTTTCCATGAAAAATCAGCCAGTAATTCAAAATTTGCTGTATCAGAAATAACATTAGTTTTTTTTTTCTTAAAAATGGGACATGGCTACAAGATCAAATGACACAACATCTAAAAAACAGTTTATAATCCTATCCACTTATTATAATATAAACAACATTCAATATATTGGAAAAAATATCACTTAGAGTTTACACAAATACATTCAAGAATACTACATTATACCTAACAATTAATAGAATATTATGCACAATAAATAATTGATTCATCTTATAAATTGCAATGTTTTTATTATTATGGACCCAGTAAGACCCAGTGTATTGATATTAAAATAAAAAATGACATGAAGTTATACTAAATTGAGGCCACACACGTAACAAAAATTTGAGTCAAATACTGAAACATGTATTCAATGTCTATCTCACTCTGTTGATTATCTCTATTTAAAAGAGTCTGAACTGAGACTAAACGGAGTTAAACTTCAATTTGTTTTAGAGCATTCAACAATGAAGGTTTTCTGTTCAAAATACAGTCTCCATTTTTACATAAAACTCCATGGACTCAAGCATTTCATTAAAAAAATATGATAATTTTTTTTAAGATGCAGGTAACAAAGTAGTAAATGTGGTCTCTATTATGCCAACTTACATGAAATCTCAAAATACTGTTATGTTATAGTTTGGCAGAATGTTCAAAAAAAATATTACTCTATTGGTCTGTCTGTACATGATCATTTTTAGTTCATATATTTATATCGCTCCTTGTTCTGAGGTGGGTCTGGTTGCTTCGTTTGATCACTGCTGCTCCCACTGGCAGCCTGATCTCAGTCTTGTGTCCACTGTAAAAAACAAAAACATTCATAGAGTTTGTTAACGAGGGTTTTTGGAATGATCAACACTTTTTTTGGTGCTTTGGTTTATTGATAATAATTATATTGCGAATAAGTGACCGCGCCTGTGTTCGGTCCGTGGCGGAGTGGGAGGACATGGACGCCGGCGGTGCGGGGCGAAGCGGGGCGGGGCGGGGCGCTCAGCCGCGCTAACAGAGTTAAGATCAAAAGAATCATAATTTTACTATCCTAATCTCCTAGACATTGACAGAAAGTGCACATAACATGACCTGCCCAAAACTATAAAGAATAATAATAATTACTATTATCTCTTTAAAGTTTCATAACAATCTTATTGAATTTTGTTTTTCCTTTATTCTGATTTTATTTGTAATGTATATCTTTCTCAAAATTATATTCACCTTCATAACAAAACATAGCATCTAAATATTTTTATATTGAATAACTTAGTCAACATTGCATAGCAGGTATTTAAATTTGATCATTTTTTCCGGCTATGTAATTACATAGCATATAATTACAAATGGTATTAAATACAAGTAAAAACTCAATTTTCAAAAAATTTTGGTTCCTGAAAGGGTGTTTTAATAAAGAATTTTATAATAACACTGGATTTTGTGTCAAGAACAAATCATTGAAGACAAGAAATTTAACCTTGAACTAGACAAGCTGTACATTTTAACAACCACTCTTATATTTTTTGTCTCTTTTTAGCTGGTTACAATAGTAGATGTGAGAGAGATAAAAATACATTTAAGGTGGTTAAATGAATGAATGCTCTATAGTATTTTATACCAATATATCAATTCAGGTTGAGTAATGTTCTGAATACAAATATTGTTACAATGTTTTTCTATATTTTCCAAAAAGGTTATAACAGTATACATACTTTCAGAGCAGGACCTCCTTGCTGTCTCAGCTCCTTTTCTCGTCTTTCCATCTCTTCATCCCGTTGCTGCATCCGTTTGAGCCTCTCCGGATCCTTAACTCCACGTCCTTGCTCTTGTGTAGCTCTGCGCTCAGCAGCTTCTGTTTGCTGGCGACGTCGAGTCTCCTGTAAAATAATTTTATATGACAGACATATGTTTTGATGTCACCTGACAAGTGACAATTGATATGAAAACAGTAGACGTAGAGTCAATCACTATTTATTTGGGTTCATCTTTGGCATGTCAAACCAAAACGAGAGTTGAAACTTTTCTATTTACTCAGCACTAGACCAATGTTAAGAAGCTAGGGGTGTTATACGCCACATACCTCTGAAAGTATGTAAGGCCTAAAACCTTGCCAAACTTTTACTGGCCTAGTCTTTCACTGGGCTTACAATGAGGTCCCAAATACCATAATATTCAAATCATGTAACAGCCAGAAAATAAAATTATTTTATATTTATACTGGTCATGTCAGTGCATTCCACTGGATTCTGAGACTGTAAAGAATAAAGTACAATGGTGATTGTGCTATTATTATATTATATAATTTGGGTTCTGACATGCGAACAGCAGATGATAGAGGCACAGAACAGGTAACTAGACTTGTTCCCTAATAGAGCTTGACCAAGCATCGCCCCGGAATACGAAATGCGTTCGGCGACTTGTCCTCGCCTGGTGAGTAGTGACTAGCTAGTATTACTGAGTTTAGAAGGTAAGTTTTAAGTGAATGTGTTCGTAAACAAAGAAATCTGGCTCAGTAAGCGTACTGTTAACATTGACCTCATAAACATCACCTAAGTCTCAAACTTCCTTTTTACCACTAAAACACAATTGAAATATATTTAAAATACTAATAACGACGCCTAACCAGTTCTGCAACAGCTTGTTAGTAAAAATTACCATAAAAATCGATAAAATACGCGTTACACACGAAACGATAATGTAAAGCCAGGTGGTAAGGAAAACCAAGGACTTACAGCATCAGGAGTTATCACATCTGACGCTGAAGGTTTACAGCAAGACGTGAAAATTCCCATCTCGGAAATTAGATGAAGATTTTTAGCATAATCAGAAGAGAAATAAGAATTGCGTTTTCATATCACCTCGTACCACACACACACGCACAAAGAAATCACAATATGTTGGTAATGTCACTGTCATCCACGTCACATGATTACATTTGACATCAGAAATATTACGGTCCAAAAACCTACAAAATCTAATAAATCACGAAGTGTGACTGGCTTCACATTCGATTTTCTAGTTTTCACAATACGAATTTCTAGGATTTTATAGTGTGATATAAAGAAGAGGCCATGCCGCGCGGAATAAAAAACTTTAGTTCTAGAGGTCGACTCTTTTATGTTGCACTGTAAGCATATAAATGCTCAGTGGCGTACAGGTGAGAGCCTATGTCCAACGGTGGACTAGAATAGACTGATGATGATGGTGATGATGTAAGGATATTGCATAATATATCGATTGACTTATCAACAAGCTAATTGGTGGCTAATATTCTCTGACGTCACTCGAAAACCAACCGTATGCGGTTAGGAAAAGGCATACTATTGCTAAGTATACTAGGTACCTACACAAGAAATATTGAGTAGTAAACTAGATTGAAAACAAAGTAGGTAAGTAGTAGTAGTAGTAGTAGTAGTAGGTATGTAACTATTCAGGCAGGTATAAAAAACAATCATCATATCAATAATTATTAGGTACGTGAAAAAAAGAAATCGAAATACGATGGAATAAAATCATGAATATTTAACACTGAAAGGTGAAAACATTGTTTCACTAACCATTCGCATCCAAATCCAATAAATGTTAGCCATGGTAGGTAAGTAATTAAATCTGCAACACCTAAATCTCAACCTCTATCACTATTTCGTGCACAAGATTATGAATCACTTTTCAAAGAACTCTCTCACTGACAACAAGATAGAATAAGCCAGAATCTCATTATTGATCGGATGAGAAGTGACCAATTTATAAATAACTTGAGTGTTTGAAACGAACGAAATTAGAATGATAGAATTTTATTAAAACTTAACAAACAAAATTCAATACCGACTGATAAAATTATCTGCAATTTTTATTATTTTTAGGATACTTCGAATCGTTGTTAATCGATTATCAGATGTTGTCTATCTGTCATTTATCAAACAAAGTTTACCGAATCCACAGACTTATTATTAGAGATACCCAGTGTTGCCAGATCTCCTGATTTATCAGGAGATTTCCTGATTTGTGTGAGATTCTCCTGATCTACTGATTTTACTGTAAAATCTCCTGATATCTGCAAGAAGGAGGATGGTGAACCCCACACAGAATTAAACTAGAAGTATTTACGGTGAACGTAGAAATATGTAAAGTGTCAGGATAGTCTTTTATATTAATTACCCACTTATTTATGCCAAATCAGAGAGTAGTTATACTGCCAAGCATCCACCTAATATCTATCGTTTAGAGAGTAACCCCCAGAGTACCCTACCTACCCAATATTAAACTATTATGGGTTCCTAGGGGATTCAGTAAGTAAAACTATGATAAAAGGTGGGTTAGCCGCGCACACGACCGCTCTACTTGGCTCTCGTAATTTGATCTACTGATTCGCCAGCGGACGTCTAACTCGCACGGGGTCCAGCGATATATTCATTTAAATGGTTACAGTTAATACAGACAAAGAACAATATACATAATCATAAAGCTATACATAAACTCTTCATTCATTCAGTCGAACAGCTCTGCGATGTCACCTGTCATACTTGACAGTTGACATTCATCCGGTCCAAACTCACTATGACCGACAACACGGCCATCCTACGTACGCCTTCGTCCTCGAAGGTGTTATCGTCCGCTGGGGAAGCTGAGAACAATTTAGCCAACATTAGTACATCTAAAATACATTGTTCATTATAGCCCGATCGAAACATTCATTTATTCGTGATGCCTTCTGATCAGACTTCAATCAAACATAGTGGAATAAGCGAGCTAGCCCATCGATGGCCGACATGTCTCCCGTGCATGTTAGCTTGACCTAGCCGATGTTCATACAGGATCAGTCTAGTTGTGTATTGCTACATCACGCGAACGGCCATGGCAACCCATCGAAGGCTAACAAGCTCTTTAAGTGACATAGCTTGAATAAGCGAGCTAACCCATTGATGGTCAACACGTCTCCCTTGCATGTTAGCTTGACCTAGCCGATGTTCATACAGGATCAGTCTAGTCGTGTATTGCTACATCACGCAAACGACTGTGACGACCCATCGACGGCTAACAAGCTCCCTGTGTGATATAGCTTGAACTAGCTGATGTTCATACAGGATCAGGCTAGTCTTGTATCGCTATTCACACTACAACACCCAATAAACCATTACACTGCATTATCATTAGACTTTTAATCATTGAAATCATTAAAAGAATAACCATTTACAGCATAACTAGTTCACAATACCTATCGGGTCTCAGTTCACCTAGCTAGCGAAAGTGTATACTTCACCGTATCCATTTGACATCAGTTTCACCCGATAATGCTGCCGACATCTGCACCTTTGCTGCCGCAGCAATCCACTGTTGTTGTCGCAGTGCCACATCGTAAATGCCTCAACGAACAAAGCCACTGGCATGGCGCACATAATTGAATATCACTTCTGTAACATAATTACACACAACTATACCACTGAATAAAATAAACGATTAAAGTTGAGCCACAGGACTAAACATTTATGCCATAATATTGTATACCCTCAAAAATACATTAACACTATTACTTCTTAAAAGTATGGCGATTTGTCCAAGTAGATACCGCCTAGTATTAACTGCCATTCGCATGTCACGCTGCTGCAATGACAATCGTTTTTACAACGACTTTTTTAATATTCAAATAAATATCACTTTATGGCGCAAAAGAATAGGCAGAGGTGGAAACTATCATTTCGCCTAATTATACAACACACTATGACCAATCTAACACTTAGTGTAATTAAAATTCGGATACCGTTCAACATGATCCTAACACTCCAAACTAAATATACATTAACCGTTCGGCCATCATAAATTAGATGTAAGTTCATAAGACCTACTGACCGATTACCGATCAACGAATATAATTCCACCACGTGTTTTATTTAAAGAACAAAGCGTCTACATAACCTTTAGCGATCCGCGCCCATGTTTTTGGGCGCCACAAATCCACTGCACACGGTTGCCTTACCACGTGGGCGGGAGTGCCAGCGGGTCATGCCGTCACGCTCCGTCATCTCTGGCGATTGTCAAAACTGCAAAACTTAACCACGTGCTCAGAGCACGCGTTATTAGTTCCTAACCAGTGTGTGGGCAAAAGTGTTTCATATTTCACTTGCTGATGCAAGAAGAGGATGGTGAACCCCACACAGAATTAAACTAGAAGTATTTACGGTGAACGTAGAAATATGTAAAGTGTCAGGATAGTCTTTTATATTAATTACCCACTTATTTATGCCAAATCAGAGAGTAGTTATACTGCCAAGCATCCACCTAATATCTATCGTTTAAAGAGTAACCCCCAGAGTACCCTACCTACCCAATATTAAACTATTATGGGTTCCTAGGGGATTCAGTAAGTAAAACTATGATAAAAGGTGGGTTAGCCGCGCACACGACCGCTCTACTTGGCTCTCGTAATTTGATCTACTGATTCGCCAGCGGACGTCTAACTCGCACGGGGTCCAGCGATATATTCATTTAAATGGTTACAGTTAATACAGACAAAGAACAATATACATAATCATAAAGCTATACATAAACTCTTCATTCATTCAGTCGAACAGCTCTGCGATGTCACCTGTCATACTTGACAGTTGACATTCATCCGGTCCAAACTCACTATGACCGACAACATATCTGTGTCATAAAATAAAATCATAGGTACGTCTACAGAGTAAATAACGATCTACCTACAAAGGAGAGGTCAAAAGTGGGATAGAATTTTGAACACCAATGTGATATACCTCATTGGAAAGCTTATTTAATAAGCTGTTACAATTTAACTAAACACGAATTTTAGGAGCAACCATTTTTGTAAAAATCAAAAAAATGTAATAGAAAAACAAAACGCACATTACCTTTAATTATCCGTTTCCTAAGCAGTATAAATATTGCAATCACGTCAACAATTGCATTCTGTTACAGTACTTTTCTCTTGTAATATTATTCTAGCTGCAGCTTAATGTAATTATGACGAAAAATATTTGTTATCTTATTAGTGTAATAATAAAACGCGTGGAAAAAAATATAATTACGGGAAACGTCATGATGTCATTGTCATTGATCAGTTTGATTGACAGCGTCGAAATAATTTTGATTTTTTTGGTTGCTCAATTGACATTTGACTATGGGGTTGCCAATTGCAATAATCATAATATTGCATTAAGGATTCTTATTATCAATTTCAATTTTTAAAAAAACGGGGAGGTGTAAAATTATTTTAAATACACCAAAAAATTTAATTAATTATGCTCTATTAACCTATGTTACTCAGATTGCTGTTCAAATTTACAATTATTTTAATCCCAGGCTCTATACATTTTTTGAACGTCTCCTTTTCAGTAGAATAGATTTTGTTTACGGAGTAAACACTAAATGAATTTCTCTAACCGAATTCAGGTAAGTGTAATTAAAAAAAACGTGTTATTGCAATGCATACTGTATCTATCTATCTAAGGCCTAAACTCTTTTAACTCGTAAAATGCAGTGCCGGATTAACCACCTAGCAAGGGTAGCATTTGCTACGGGCCTCGCGCAAAAGAGGGCCCTGTTTATAGCTCCAAACATTAAGCCCAAACTTTCTTAGTCTTTAGTGGGTAGTTCTGTTAAGAGTAAAATATTATGGTGGTAATGACACACAACTTTACACAAGTGACACCTGTTAATGTGGCATATTACAGAATACTGATTGATCAATAGAATTTTTTGACAAGTTTTCTATAATTACATTGCTAAACTGTGAAAAAATATTAGTAAAATAAAATCTATCTAGCCAATTAACAAATGTAGAAGTACTTAATTAAACACTTTTATTTAAATTGCCATAGAAGAACAAGGGCCCTCATTATGATTTGCTACGGGCCCCGAGCTTGCGTAATCTGGCACTGGTAAAATGGTTGAGAGAAGACCCGTGCCCAGCTGTGGGACACTAAAAAAGGGTTGAAGTGATATTAAAGTCTATTTCTTGGACATTGCGGTTAAAAAAATACATAAAGAAATAAATCATTTAACTTGATAGGAATTACTAAAAAATAAAAAAAATCTTAATTTAACTATTTAAATCACTTAATTACTTTTGCGGTACCATTTGATATGTTATAACATACATTTAAAGGAGACGTTCAAAAAATGTATAGAGCCTGGGATTAATATAATTGTAAATTTGAACAGCAATCTGAGTTACATAGGATAATAGAGCATAATTAATTAAATTTTTTGGTGTATTTAAAATAATTTTACGCCCCCCCCGTTTTTTTTTAAATTGAAATTGAAAATAAGAATCCTTAATGCAATATTATGATTATTGCAATTGGCAACCCCATGGTCAAATGACAATTGAGCAACCAAAAAAATCAAAATTATTTCGACGCTGTCAATCAAACTGATCAATGACAATGACATCATGACGTTTCCCGTAATTATATTTTTTTCCACGCGTTTTGTTACTACACTAATAAGATAACAAATATTTTTCGTCATAATTACATTAAGCTGCAGCTAGAATAATATTACAAGAGAAAAGTACTGTAACAGAATGCAATTATTGACGTGATTGCAATATTGAAACTGCTTAGGAAACGGATAATTAAAGGTAATGTGCGTTTTGTTTTTCTATTTCATTTTTTTGATTTTTACAAAAATAGTTGCTCCTAAAATTCGTGTTCAGTTAAATTCTAACAGCTTATTAAATAAGCTTTCCAATGAGGTATATCACATTGGTGTTCAAAATTCTAGCCCACTTTTGACCTCTCCTTTGCATGTAATAGATGTCGTTTAGTTTTTTGTTTGCAGGAACTGGAGATAAAAGACGTTTTACTATCAGCTAGATTTAAATATAGTACCGCAGTGGCAAGACTATTTTAACAAATTAATTTAATATAGGCCAAATTGAGAAATAAATTTAATACCAGTTATTGCAGAAATTAGGACTAAAATTGTACTGAAATATAAAAATTGATTTAATTTGCAAAAACAAAGCTGAAAAGTCAAATGTATGAAAAGTATTAGTTATTGATTATGAATATCGTAAAAGTAAATAAATATTTTATTCATTTCCTGATTTTTCAGGTCAATCTCCTGATTTTTTTTCTATTATTTCCTGGATTTTGAAATTTTGATCTGGCAACACTGGAGATACCGATTCTACTACATCTCTAACGCAAAGTACTTTTGCTCGGGGACTGTCGATTTTCGCAAAATTAGATTTAATTACGTTTTGCAAAATGCTATCACGCGTAGCTTTGCGTTCAGGTACGTATTAACTTTAATAATAGCTTAGTTGATTTTTATAAACCATTCTATTGATGAAATTGTAACCAAAACACAGTGTTACGAAGGTTTATGTAATCACCGATTTGACGGGTGGTTTTCAAGATTATTTTTTAAACTATATTTTTTTCTGATTTGAATGCGTTTTTGTTTTATTTAAAACATACTTTAGGATTTTATTTACAGCAGTTTTTTATTTCCATATCTCCATTATGGCCGGATGTTTCTTACAGTTCTAACTAGACTATAACCTAATATAATTAATCTAGGATCAATGTCAATGTCTGCAGAAAATGTAGTAATGAGTAGATGTATGTAATATTAAGGTCCAGATTTCTAAATAACACTGACAAGAAACTACTAATTTTCAATTTGTTTTTCAATTATTGTTACCACATTCTGCATATTAAGGAAAATAAAAACTATAATTAAATACTATTTTTTTTAGACTCCAATTTAACATAACTACCTAGCCTTTTTAAGCATAATGCCCATTTATGACAAACCATCTTAACGAAAATTATTATTATAACTTTTTTAGGTTTTTTTTAGTATTAGATGTGTACCTATCTTGTTTATAGCGTGTACACTTTCTTAAGGTTTTAAACAATACTATTTGTTAAATTTTGTCTCAGAAAAATTAATAAATCTAATATCAAAATACTTTTAGCTGCGGCCCGACAGTCAGCATCCACAGCCCTTGTGGCACGAGGCTCTGCTACGGACGCATGTGGAGTTCGCGATGAGAAGAACTTCCCCCGCCCTGTTAGGGGTGAGCCTGGGAAAGTCAGACTTGGTTTCATTCCAGAAGAATGGTAAGACCACATTAATTATTTTTTGTCCATTATAATTCTTTAATTACTCCAGCCAGTGCTATGGTAGCTACACTAATATTCACTTTAACCCTATTTAGTGTCTCCCACTGCTCTGCCCACCAGACACTAAAGTGCATTAACCACAAAATAACTATTGCGAGCAAACGCAATTTAAAGTTAAGAATTTGATATAAAAAATTAAAACTGTTAATAAAAACCACCTAAATTGTCCAAGCAAAAAATTAGTTAATTCAGCAGAAACCTTACGAAACCCGCTTTCAGAATCACTAATACAATGAAAAATCATCCAAGGGCTATTACTGCACTTTTGTGTCTGGTGGCCAGTGCTGGGCACAGGACTTCTCTTAACTATCTTACGAGTTGAGAGAGTTTAGGCCTTAATCTACACATGTCCTCAATGATTATGCTCATAGACTAATTTATAACAGTTTTATTAATAAAAAACTTATATGACTTTAATTAAAATGGGCTTTGTATCTTTCTTACTAGTATGAATGCCAAGATGACAGACAAAGACAAACGAATTATAAACCTATTTTAGCTATAATGAGCTTAAAAGACGTTAATGTATTTTACAACTACATTTTCTTATTGAATAGTATATATTCTACAGAAACCAATACAAAACCGTTACAATACTATAATTTTATTTTATTTTATTCTATTTCTAGCATTTTATTTTCTGTAGGGGGAGCAAGAAATTTTTACTACTCTCGCCTTTCTCTATCGTTGTAATGTTTGCCCATGTTTTTGTATCTATACTAATAAAAACCGGTCAAGTGCGAGTCGGACTCGCGCACCGAGGGTTCCGTACAAACCTGCAAGGTTTACAAAGTTCGTTCATTACGACAATCGAGTCATAACTATGGTATTTTTATAATATTTTGTATATTATATTATAAATATATATTTTGTAATGTAACTAAAAATTTAAGGTTTTCGGAATTTTTCCTTTATGTGTGCTATAAAACGTTGCTTCATGCCAAATTTCAAGATTCTAGGTCGACTGGAAGTACCCTTTAGGTTTTGATTCCCTTGCGAGTACTTGCGAGTTTCAAAATATGCAGCTTAAATTGCTGTTTCTTTTGATTGCGTTGACATAGAAGTTTGATTTTGTTACAGCTTAAAGGTATTATAGACCTGAGTATTTGGTATGAATTTCAATTTAATACCTCTACGCGTTTATGAGGAAATGGGTAGTAAGTTTAAAATTATTAAAAAAATATATATTATGTGATGTAACTAAAAATTTATGGTTTTCGTAATTTTTCCTTTATCTATGCTATAAGACGTTGCTTCGTACCAAATTTCAAGATTCTGAGTTCACGGGAAGCACCCTGTAGGTTTTGATTCCCTTGCAAGTGTCGAAAATTTGCGGCATAAACGGCTGTATCTTTTGATTGCGTTGGCTTAGAAGTTTGATTTTTTCACAGCTTCAAGGGACAGTAGACCTGAGTAATTGATATAAATTTCAGCTTCATACCTCCACGCGTTCCTGAGAAAAAGGGTCTTGACAGACGGACGGACAGACGGACAACAAAGTGATCCTATAAGGGTTCCGTTTTTTCCTTTTGAGGTACGGAACCCTAATAATAAAGAGGAAAGATTTGATTGTTTGTTTGTTTGTAATGAATAGGCTCAAAACTATTGGACTGATTTCAAAAATTCTTTTACCATTAGAAAGCTACATCTTTACTGAGTATATAGGCTAGTTTATAGGCTATATTATATGTTAAAAAAAATTAGGATCCTATGAAAACTTCGATAATGTAACCCAAGGGGTGAAAAAAATGATGAAGAATATCGTTATATCGCGTACGCTGCGGAAACTATTGACATTAGAGCAAAGTGATGTACCTACTGCACTTTTATAAACAGGCGTTCTTTTCCATAGCATTGACAAATTTATTTTGTTAAGTTCAAGATATTTTCAAAACTTTTTTCCTATTGATGAACTTGTACTTACCAATGTTGATATAATTTTGTGCTGAATTAAGCTTTGGCAAATTAATGAATGACATAGGTACACAAGCAAAGCTACGAATCAGAAAAGGTATTTGAACTAACATTGAGTAGACTAGCAGAACTGACAGGTGGACAAATATTGAATCCACTTAAAAAAAAACAAAATCTCCAGCCAGCAATTCACATTCACAAACATTTTGCATGTAACGTTTGCATTAGAAAAAAAAATACTTCATACTTCTTCATCATTAATTCCAGGTTCCAATTCTTCCACTCCAAAACCGGTGTAACAGGTCCCTACACATTTGGAGTAGGTCTAACTACATACCTGTTCAGTAAAGAAATCTATGTGATGGAGCACGAGTATTACACTGGTCTCTCACTGCTGGTTATGGTGTATATTGCTACTAAGAAGTTTGGCCCCAACATATCTGCCTGGTTGGATAAAGAGATCGAGGTAAGTAACTTGCATAATGAATGGACTGATTATGAAGTGGTTGAAATAAAACTACTTTTTAACGGATTTTATCTCGGTTTTTTTTCGCATCTTAGATAATAATGTTTGTAGGTAGTCAGTAATAATTGTGATTAATATTTTTGGACGTCAAATACCTCAGTCCACCCGTGAACATGAAGTCTGAAAAGACTGAAACGACGCGTCGGGATCTACAGTCCATCAAATCTAAGAAGTACTCTTTGACAGTTCTAAACGTAGTACAAGCTAATTTAATAGAAAACAGTGAAACGTCAAACAGTACTTCTTAGATTTGATGGACTGTAAAATCTAAAATAAACCGCGATAAAATCCGTTAAAAAGTAGTTTTATTTCAATTTGTGGTATTCGCGTAAATCTAAGACAATACTATATGAAGTGGTTTTTAATAACTGATAGAGACGGTTCATAGCCAAAAAATATGTCTTTTTTTATTGGTGCAGCTGATGAATTTGTTTCATTTGGCTCAATCTAGAGCAGCTTCTTGCACCTCCCTATACGACATAACAACATAATTTTTTTAATGATTCGAATTATTATACAGGGATACTTTTTTACCTGTGTGTATTTGTTTTTCGTGGTTCTGTATCACTAATAGAGCACATTTTTACTGCCCAAATATTTATTAAAAAAAAATCGACATACTCAGTCATTGAACCACACAGTTGATACAGCGTCAAGAGGGCAACCGTACCCTTAGTATCAATAGTAAACATCATTCGTTAGCAATTACTTCAATTTTTAGTACTAGGACATATCATTGTTAAAGTGCATTTGTTTATGTTAATTTTATCAAAATTTTCGCACTGTTTAAAAAATCTGTACACCACCCCAGGTCTAAAAAACAGAGTTAAAATCCTGTTTAGATTCGTATGTGGACAGAACTTATTAGGAACCACTAGTTTAACCCTTTCGCTGCCAGAGTAAGTTATACAAAACTTTCCCCACAGATGGGTTCGCCAAAACTAATATTGCTTCTTTCGAATAACGAGATAGGCAACTCGTCTTAGCATAAATGCTCTGACATACAGAAAACGAGATCATCATCTGTAGGCTAATTCTCGTAATTAAATAAGTGTTACAGTTAAGTTTCCATCAAAACAGCACTTTTCGTATTCTCGTAATTTTGACAACCGCTGTCAGATACGCTCGCGTCAAGTTCGCGTCACGCGAGCGTTTTAGACTAGATATGACAGCTATACAATTGCAAGAATACCATTTTGCACTAAGACGTAAATTTAATCGCAACTGCACCGCAACTTGATCGGCGCGTCAAGGAATTACGTGAATTGGCCTACTAAATAGAATGCAAACGAACTCTTTAAATATTTAAATAATGTAATTTCAGTAATCCTTACTTCCATACTATTCTTCCTAATATTATAAATGTGAAAGTAACTCTGTCTATAATGATTTCTCGTCAAAACTACGGCACCGATTCGTTTGAAATTTTATATGGAGATAGTTTGAGACCAAGGAAAGGACATAGGATAGTTTTTATGCGACTGCATAAAAAGAGGTAGGCACCCTACCTCACCTTAGAAATAGAGGTAAGTACGCTATATTTCTAAGGTGAGGCCCGTACCGCTGCGACACCGCTGCTCAGTGAGACAACCGCAGTGAAAGAGGTTAAAATTATTTGTCATGAAGGGATAGTATGAAAATTACTGAGATGTGGTATAACTTGGGAATATTGAAGCACTATTAATCCATCCATTTCAATTTGCAGGTCGTAGAAAATGAATGGAATAAAGACCGCAATGATTCTATCAAAGCTTTGCAAGATGCAGTGGAGGCTGAGAAGACTGCACAGTGGCGTGCGCAGGGGCAAGAGTTGCTGATCCAGGCTAAGAAGGAGAATGTACTGCTACAGCTTGAGGCTGCGTACAGGGAGAGGCTTATGACCGCTTACTCTGAGGTATGTATATATTATAATAATAATATTTTTATTGTGTAGTTCAAAAAAATACTTTACTTTGTTCAAATATAGTATGAAATGTAATTTTCAAAAGTAGGTTGGGTATTGAGGAAGATAGAAGTCTATGAAGCTAATTTTTAAGGATTGATTTCGATGCTGTTTTAATTAGTAGCTTGTGCAATAATCGTTGCAATTCTGCCAATATCCCTACAATGCAATGAAGTAATGTGGTGGTGTGTATAGCGCACGTGACGTCACCACAAAAAATGAATTATAAGCACGAAAATACCATATATTAGTAGTATTAGGACACAATAGGTAATAAAATTAGCCTAAATTTTATTAAAATCGGTTAAGCCTTTACGAAGGAGTCTGGTTACTAATTACGACACGAGAATTTTATATATCAGACTAGCGGCCCGCCCCAGCTTCGCCCGGGTAGCTTCAGCCCACTCAACAATTTACAAAAAACGTGATAAATAAAGAACCGCTCAACCGATTTTGTGCAAACTCCACATAAACCATCTACTAAATAGTCCGAACAACGCCTAAACATTTAGTTTGAATAGGTAAGCCCGTTTTTGAGTTACAAAATTACAGTGAAAAGTGGCATTGATTTTTATATATATAGATTAAAAAGCTGAAGAGTTTGTTTGTTTGGTTAAACGCGCTAATCTCAGGAACAACTGATCCGATTTGAAAATGTCTTCCATTGTTATATGGCTCATTCGTCGAGGAAGGTTGTAGCTAGCTTTTTATTCCTCTGCTAGCCACGATGAAAATGTAGTTTAAGGCGGAGCAGCGGCGGAAAGCTAGTATTATAATATGTAGTTAGTTATTAAGCGAACATTGGGATGGAGACTACCATAATACTAACATCTATTTTACCATATCGCGCTCTCTTCACCACACAACCTCCAATACCACCGTATATCATCATCTGGGACGTCCACTGCTGGACATATGTCTCCCCTTTAGAACGCCACAGCGACCGTTTGCCGGCTGTTAGCACCCATCGGCTTCCCGCAATTATAACAATATCGTCAGTCCACCTTGTATCGGGCCGGCCGACGCTGCAGCGCCCATAGCGGTCTGCACTCGAGAACCTTTATTCTCTAGCGGTCATCAGTCCCAGGAGCAATGTGACCTGCCAATATTACAAATTTTAATCTATTATAACGGGCTGGTGGCGTGGTCGTTAAGATACTTGCTTTTCACGCCGCAGGTCGTGGGTTCGATTCCCACCGGAGACAAACATTTATCTATATTTACAACAATTATCTATATTTAAGTATATATTTACAAAAGAAAAGTATTATATGTAGTATATTACCAGTTATCTGGTTTCCATAGTACAAGCTCTGCTTAGTTTGGGATCAGATGACCGTGTGTGTTAATGTCTCACTATTATTATTATTATTATTTATTCCAGGTGAAACGCCGTCTGGATTACCAGCTAGAGAAGTCGAATGTAGAGCGTCGTCTCTCCCAGAAACACATGGTAGACTGGATAGTCACCAATGTAACCAAGGCTATCACCCCGGATCAGGAGAAACAAGCCCTGGACCGCTGCATCGCAGACCTGTCCGCTCTCGCAGCCAAGCACTAAGTGTAGCATATTTATTTAATGTGTAAAGATATGTAATAAATGATCGTTCGAGTTAGTTATTTAAATGCTTTTTTTTTATTTATCTCTAGCGACTCACCCCGACTTTGCACACCCGTGTATAATATATAATTATAATATCATTATATATAATAAAACTAAGTTGATAAAATGTGCGTGCCGATAAAACTTAAAAAGGAGTCCCATCACGATAAAGGGACTTATATAGTGTGATAGCCCTTTATCCCCCCTCGAACAAGAAAGTTCCCGTTTTAACCTAAAGGGTGTGTTTTTAAAGATATAAGGGCTTTTCCAACCCTTCAACTTGGAAAGTAAGTGTAGTCGCGCCATCTGTTGTCAAATAGTTGAACTTCATTCATTGTACACAATATGGACTTAAAAGAACGATTATTTGGGGCGCGAAATTTAAAATTCTCATTTCAATAAAGTCTTAAATTACATTTGTTACCATAACCCTTTATCCCCCCTCGAACAAGAAAGTTCCCGTTTTAACCTAAAGGGTGTGTTTTTAAAGATATAAGGGCTTTTCCAACCCTTCAACTTGGAAAGTAAGTGTAGTCGCGCCATCTGTTGTCAAATAGTTGAACTTCATTCATTGTACACAATATGGACTTAAAAGAACGATTATTTGGGGCGCGAAATTTAAAATTCTCATTTCAATAAAGTCTTAAATTACATTTGTTACCATAATAAAGTTATTAAATTTTGTGTATTTATACAGCAGTAGCTAACTTATATGTTGGAGTTAAAGCGATATCATTTTAGTTATTCAAATTACTTCTGAAAACATTTTAAAATTTAAGTTTTTAAATTTCGCGCCTTTACTGCGTATGCTACAGCTGCAAAACCTATTGTTACGGCGAACGATAACGTCGAGAACATTCTATACCTAGAAGGTGTGAGAAAGTAAATATTCCCAAACTTTCTTGAATATCCTAGAGCCATCTTTCTCGAATATCTTAGAGCCAACTATACACTTCATGTGTATAGTCTCCATAAAGCCAACTTTCTGGAATACCCTAGAGCCTAGCTTTCTGAATATATAAGAGCCCGGTGTCGCCCGCCAGAATTAATTCGATTTGAACAGCGGAACAAGCCACTTCGAAACGAAAAAGAAAGAAGTTACCTGTGTGAGCCTTTATTTTGAAGTATCACGTGTGAGTATTTTTAATAGTGTGTTTAATTAATTCATGATCTTGAAGTGAAGAAAAAAAAAAGTTATCTGTGAGCCTTTATTGTGAAATATTAAATGTGAGTATTTTTAATAATGTATTTAATTAATTCTAATGGTTTTTTTTTCTTTTCTTTTAATTGTAATTTCCTTAACTTTCAAGTAGTCGCGCGGCGTTGAATCGATATACTTTGGCCGTAAACAAAATATCGCGCGACCGCTTGAAGATTAAATAATTTTGTTTTCTTTGTCTCAACGTGCCCCACGTTTACGTAATAATATATTTGTCTATAAAATGTTCATTTAATTTATATTTTACAGAATATAATGCCTAGACGTAAAAGAGGTGGAGATCTTGCCAGTTCTGCAGCGAAACGGCGGAAACAAAAAGAATATCGAAGAAATGAAACGGAAGAACAGCGCGAAGCACGTTTACAAAATCAACGAACCAGAATGAGCACCCTGAGAAGCGGAAAAAGCGAAGAAAGAAGCGAAAATAAAACTATTGAAGAATCGAGAATTTTAAAAGATAATCTAACAAAGGAAGCATTCCACTACGAATCGACGAAGAAATATTACAATCATAAATATGTTGTGATCGGAAAAAATGAATAACATTTGCCAATTTTGCCACGCGAAAAAATTCAGTAAAGAAACACCAGGTCTCTGTTGCATGAATGGAAAAATTCGATTACCACCACTGGAAGCACCTCCGCAGGAATTTCTACATTACATGACCGGGGAAACACCAGAATCAAAACACTTTCTTCAAAATATAAGATCATACAACTCCTGCTTTCAAATGACTTCTTTCGGTGTTACTTCGACTAACACTAATAGAGATGAATTTGAATATGTATTTTCAATTCAAGGGCAAATTTATCACAAAATAGGATCGTTACTACCAATGCCTAACGATGACTATAAATTTCTGCAAGTATATTTCATTGGAAATGAAGAACAAGAAATTGATCAACGAAGTACACATTTTAATGGATTGAAACGCGAAATAATCCAAGATGTACAGAGGATCTTACACAAATACAATCAACTGATTTACATATTCAAAACAACACTAGATCGCATGATTTCTGATGACTATAAAATTGTGATTCGAGCCGATAAAAGACCACGTGGAGAACACGAACGTAGATTTAATGCACCTCAGATAGATGAAGTCGCCATCGTAATTGTGGACAATGAAAATACAAGCCGTGACATAATTTTACAACGAAGAAGAAAAGGACTACAACGCATTGCAGAGACACACCGTTCATATGATTCTCTTCAATATCCTTTAATATTTCTGCACGGAGAGGACGGTTATCATTTCAATATAAAACAAATTCATCCTGAAACAGGCATAGAAACAAACAAAAAAGTCACTTCCAAGGAGTTCTATGCTTACCGCTTAATGATCAGAGACAATGAAATATACAATCACATTCTCAACACTCGCCGTTTATTCCAACAATTTCTGGTAGATATGTACGCAAAAATAGAAGCAGAACGGATGCTTTACATAAGACTGAATCAGAAGAAACTACGCACAGAAGAATACATCCACCTTCGAGATGCGATCATAAATGACGGCAATATTGACGATATTGGAACAATGGTAATCTTACCCTCATCATACATAGGAAGTCCAAGACATATGCACGAATATACTCAAGATGCCATGACCTACGTAAGAAAATATGGACGACCTGATCTCTTCATAACATTTACATGCAACTCATCATGGCCAGAAATCAAAGAACAACTAAAATATGGACAAACCTCCATGGATCGACACGACATAATAGCCCGAGTTTTTCGACAAAAACAAATAAGATTTATTGAAGTCATCACAAAATACCACATCTTTGGAACCGTTAGATGCTGGATGTATACAATCGAGTGGCAAAAACGAGGATTACCTCACTCACACAATCTCATATGGCTACACGATAAAATTTATCTCACGGATATCGACAAAATCATCCAAGCTGAATTTCCCAATCCACAAAAAGATCCGGAACTATACAGCATAGTAGTGAAAAACATGATTCACGGACCATGTGGACCATTAAACTTTAATGCGCCATGCATGCGTGATGGAAAATGTACAAAAAAATATCCAAAACCATACGTAGACGATACAAAAACTGAAGATGACGGCTATCCCAAATATAGAAGACGATCACCGAAAAACGGTGGTTTCACAGCAAAAATACGAATACAAGGCAGAGATGAACTGGAAATAGATAATCAATGGGTAGTACCATATAACCCACTACTTTCTAAAATGTTCCAAGCACACATAAACGTTGAATATTGCAATTCAGTAAAATCTATTAAATATATATGTAAGTACGTAAACAAAGGTAGTGATATGGCAGTATTTCAAATAGTCCAAAATAGCGAACAAAATAACAGAAATGATGAGATACTCATGTACCAAATGGGAAGATACATCAACAGTAACGAAGCAGCGTGGAGGATTTTTAGTTTTCCCATACACGAACGCGAACCAGCTGTGCAACATCTAGCAGTACATTTGGAGAATGGACAGAGAGTTTACTTCACAAAAGACTCGGCTAGAAAAATTGCAAGCGAACCACCTCAGAACACAACATTAACAGCTTTTTTCCAACTTTGCCAAACGGATCCATTCGCAAAGACGTTACTGTATGTCGACGTCCCTATTTATTATACGTGGGACAAAACAAGAAAAATTTTTCAACGACGAAAACAAGGAATGCCAGAAGAGGGTCATCCAGAAATAATGAAAACTAACACAATAGGTCGAGTATACACTGTACATCCAAACAATGCCGAATGTTTCTATCTCCGGATGTTGTTACACGAAATACGAGGACCAACAAGTTTCACAGATCTCAGGACTATTGACGGCTACCTATGCCAGACGTACAGAGAAGCATGTCAACGCTTAGGATTATTGGAAAACGATAACCACTGGGAATTAACACTACAAGAAGCCACACTCACAGCTTCAGCTGAACAAATTCGAGAGTTATTCGCCATAATTCTAACAACATGTAACCCATCAAACCCAAAACAGCTATGGGACTCTTTCAAAAGGAGTATGAGTGATGATATATTGTACCAAATCCGACAAGCTAATCCAGAACTGACTATAGAATTCAGTGACAACATCTTCAATGAAACACTCATTCGCTTAGAAGATAAATGCTTAGCAATAAATAACCGGACCTTAGTAGAACTTGGAATGCCAGCACCACAAAGAAATGCTTTCAGTATGCTAAACTACGAAATTACAAAGGAAAAAAGCTACAACGTCAATGAACTACTTGAATACATTGCTCACAATAAACCACTCCTCAATGACAATCAAAAAACAATTTACAACGTTATAATGAACCGAATAAATAACAACACTGGTGGAATTATTTACTTGGACGCACCAGGAGGCACCGGTAAAACGTTTCTAATAAATCTAATACTGGCGGAAATACGTGCTAAAAAACACATCGCACTGGCACTAGCATCATCCGGCATTGCAGCCACACTTATGGAAGGAGGACGAACTGCTCATTCTGCCTTACAACTACCGTTGAATATAGCCGAACAACAATTCCCGGTATGTAAAGTCTCAGGAGCATCTGGACGGGGTCAACTTCTAAAACAAGCTAAAATTATCTGCTGGGATGAATGCACCATGGCCCATAAAAAATCACTAGAAGCCATGGACAGAACATTACAAGAATTGCGAAAAAACTCTGAAATAATGGGAGGAGCTCTACTCATACTCTCAGGAGATTTTCGACAAACACTTCCAGTTATTCCCAAGTCAACACCAGCAGACGAGATCAATGCATGCTTAAAAAAGTCACATCTCTGGCCAGAAGTACAAATACTGCAATTAACAAAAAACATGAGGGTTGAATTATCAAAAGATGAAACAACAGCACATTTTGCTAAAATGCTTTTACAAATAGGCGAAGGTACATATCCTACTGACCAAACGACCGGTCTCATTGAACTCAATAGTGATTTCTGTAACATAGCCACTACTGAAAACGAACTAATCGACAAAATTTATCCAAATATTATTCAGAACTATACCAACGTAGAGTGGTTATTTCAAAGAGCAATTTTGGCCACTAAAAATAATATTGTTGACGATATCAATTTTAATATTCTAAAGAAAATACCTGGTGAAGAGAAAGTATATAAATCGATCGACACGATGGTAACCATTGAAGAAAGTGTCAACTTCCCTACTGAATTTCTAAACTCTTTACAAGTACCAGGAATGCCATTACACTGCCTTCGTCTGAAAATTGGATCTCCAATCATACTACTTAGAAATCTCAACTCCCCAAAACTATGTAATGGAACGAGGATGATCGTAAAACAGCTATCGAATAATATCATTGAAGCTGAACTTATTTCTGGAAAGAACAAAGGACACACAGTATTTATACCTAGAATACCACTGATCTCTTCTGAATTGCCATTTCAATTTAAAAGATTGCAGTTTCCAATTAAATTAGCCTTTAGTTTTACAATTAACAAAGCGCAAGGGCAAACTTTAAAATATTGTGGCATCAACCTCAAAGAATCCTGCTTCTCTCACGGTCAGCTTTATGTAGCTTGCTCAAGAGTAGGAAATTCGAAAAATTTATATATATATACCCCGGACAATAAAATGAAAAATGTTGTTTATAAACAAGTAGTATAAATAATGAGAAAATGTAAATACATGTAAATATATATGTTTAAATATACATGTAAATATATATATCCATGATAATGTAAATACATGTAAATATATATGTTTTCAATATATATATATTTTTTACTTTTTACGTCAGTTTATTTTTTTATTTCAACTACCACGTAACCTCATATCAACTCCCGAGCGAAGCCGGGTATTACAGCTAGTGTATAATATATAACCGTGTATAATTTGTACTCACAAATTAGACACAAAATAGTTTGTAGATTTACAGTCCATCAAATCTAAGAAGTACCGTTTGACGTTTCACTGATTTCTATTAAATTACCTTTATAGAGGCGTAATTCCCACTATTTTTATTAGGTTTCCTGTAAAATAATTGAATTATGAAGCTATTTTTATTTTAACATAACAAACAATTTTCATACAAAAAATAAATTCTAAATGTACTACGTTTAGAACTGTCAAACGGTACTTCTTAGATTTGATGGACTGTAGGTGCATTTTACCTTATCTTGACATGTTGCGATAGTATTCGAAAAGTTTTTTCGTATTGACACCGTATTGTGTAGTTTTTTGAGTTTGTCCTACCCACGAAAGTCGCGAGGGAGGCAACCCACACTCCCTAAATTTGGGGACTTGGGGAGCCGGGGAGCCATCTGAGACTCAGCGAAGACGAGGCACTCAAAATTTCCACAGACCGCGGAAGGGACTACTTCAATTTTATACTATTGTGGTGACTGGAGGATGGGGTGGTAGTGACCCTCCAGTGCAAAGGGAAGATGTTCCAGCTGGGCGAGGTGTGATGTGCAGCGACCTTAGTCTCCCAACTGTTCTTGTCGGAAAGTTGTGTAATGCTAATCGTCGGTGAAACTTAACTTGTGCGATTCAGGATTACTAAGTTATTCTCTCGCACTTTGCCGATTGTAAAAGAGCATCTGCATTATGCAGGCCTAGCGGTGTGCTGACGGAAGAGTTCGTAGCCGTAACGTGCTGTAGAGCTCCGTATGTAGACGAGGCTAGCCACTCCACCTGGCAAAGAAAGGCCGTCAACCGACCCAGTTTTGTGTTCCGACGAGAAGCCTGGTGAAGTTAAGGCTGTACTATGCCTCGAACATTTTCTCTTCCCAGTTATTCACGTACAGACTACAAGTAATATCGGTTTACAACGGCGGGATTATTATAAATCAGGCCCAAGTGTCATATTTTACAAATAAAACTTACAAGTATTTTATGTTACAATGATTTATTATACAAATACAATACAATATGTATAACTAGATATCAGTTTAGTTGGTTAGGGCAGACGCCTACTATTAAAGCTCATACATGCTCGCTTATTTATACTAAGGCTCGACACACACCGGAGTGGCGACGAACGCAACGACAGCATTGATGATGAATTTTGATTAAAGGATTATGTAATACCTATTACACATCTCTTGTTAGTTAAGTTCACCGTTCGTTTTAATGAGACTGTTTATCAATTAAATGGAAAATATCAATAGGACAATGCTACGAATGCGTGTTTCTAACACGCATGCCAAATAAATCAAAGAAACACGTGCAAATTAAATGATTTATCAAAAATCCACCCTGTATAATGTTTATTTCATTTAAAACTAACATATCTGCGATTGTCCGACCGATATTTCAACAAGTACCATTTCAACACAGCCGTCGACTGTCACTTTGGTGTGAATTAAGCTTAACGATAATGATGAAAAAATGTTTTCACTTCTATTTCAGTGCATAACACATGCCATGAAGGGCATAGCGACCCTACTCTGTACGTTTACATTTTATATGGATAAAGTACCATAAATAAATACATAGGATAAAAGCAAGTAAATAAAAAAACTGTATTAAATTACTGTAAATGTCACAACACAAAAAAATACTGTTATTTGAAAATTATACACAAAATTAAAAAGAATTAAGAGTATTTGAACGGAATTAAATAATGGTTCTACAGTGTACAGTATCTAACATTTGAAAGTCTTGCTCATTTTTATTTTAACAACATTTTCTTTTCTGACAGCAATTGACACACATTTTAAATATTGGCTAATAAAAAGCCATCTCAAAGGTGTTTGTAAAAAACATTGCACATAAAAGTATGATATGACATACAGTTTACATACTACTGCCCAGTGGCGTAGCGTGCCTTGTCGGGGCCCCATATAAAAAAATTTTTGGAGGCCCTTATACCTATGGAGGTAAAGATTTTTCACAAAAGAAAAAAAATATTGTGAGAAGAAATATTTATTTATCACATAATTTACCCATTTTACAAATAAAAAAGGAATTGTTTTATAGAATTTTGTAATTTGTAAAATAAAATAAATTAGAAAGTTTTTTTTCTTTTTCCTTACACACTTTGGGGGCCCCCGTGGCCCGGGGCCCCGTATAATTGATACGGCAAATACGGCGGTAGCTACGCCCCTGCTACTGCCTATACATACATACAGCCTTATTCAAAAAAACTTATCACACATCTAAGGATCGCTACAGTACCATAGTCTTTAGAAAATTTTACCATAGCGAGTTTTAAAGATGTCTATTATAATAAGTTTTATGACTTCGTCATACAACTTTGACTAACCCTTTCCCTACGGCACTAACTTTCAACAAAAATTGCTTCCGTGCGGATAGCGAAATAACTCGTTTTATCAAAAACGGTTTAACATACAGCAGACGAGTTAACTCGTCGAAGAGTATGTGTCCTGATGAGCGGTAGGCGAGTATAATCGTCTCAGTGATTTTAGTTATTTATCTATCAAGAAGGTGCTACATCGCCATCCAAATAGAATGCAAACAAATAAATTTATATTTTTCGGTAGGATAAGCTTCAAAATAATCAAGTTAGTTGGATTTTCGGTACAGAGTAACATCCCTCGTCAGTAGAAGCAGTTTCAGATTTCGGAGTGCCATCTATGGTAACAGATTTTGGAAAACGAGTTACCTCGCCTATCGCGTGTTAAGCACAGTCGCAGTGAAGTGAAGGGTTAAAAATGGTTATTATTATGAAATATTAAACTCGCTCAACTGAGTATTTTTTGTATTTTGCTGTTGGTTAATGCGCAAGGGCGCTTACATTTAAATTTCTACTAACATTGACATCAACTTCAATTAACGTATGTATACATAGATCTTAATAGATAGACACAACATTAAAAGCCATTTTTTTTTATAATCAGATAACAATTTTTTAAATAAAATTGACGTTTTTGCAGGCAGTGTTTGTGTATAGAAAATCTGTCAACGTCAAACGTCAAGACTATCCTTCGGATAAGTTAATTACAGTAATTTCATAAAATCACTGGATTTAGCGTCTGATAGAATTAATTATGAAGACAAGTCACTTCATTTTAGATGTATATTTTCTCCCTCTCACAAATTAACATTGTAATCGGTCAGAAATAGACAGAAAATATAAGAACTCTCGTTCAGATGTTAGTTCGCTTTTTTGTTCAAGGTCACATTTCGTGTCTTCATTCATTTTGATCTATCAAAATTCAGGGTTATTATAATACTTATTCTTGGTTATTTAGTTAAACAATCAATGCTTAGCCTTTTTTGGACTTAACCCACCAACGCAATCCCGACACTGTTACTCCCGTTAGCCAGAATCAACAACGGCGCCGTGAGGACTCAGGATTTGAACCCAGCCAAGTCGCGGGACACCTAAACTGTCTTGGATCGCGCACAAAAGATAATAAAAGGAGTTGATAAATTAAATTGTCTACTTCCCTCCAGGCAAAGAGAGACAGTGGATAAAAGAGAGGTTTATAATGCCTCATAAAGCACCAAAGGTAATGTAATTTAAAGGGACCTATTAGAGCTAGTTCCAGTAATAATTATGACAAAATCGTTGGGACGCACGGACATTAGCACCGGTTGCAACAAGATCGGTATAGTATGCCGCCCCAGATAATGATTGTACATTGGCGAGCATAATGTTACGTTCATTCTTCCAAAGACTACACACCCACAAGATGTAATGTGCTGATTGTTCATACCGATTGTCAAGAGTACAACACTGACATAAAGATGTTACTACAGTCCATCACATCTAAGAGGTACCGTTTGACGTTTCACTGTTTTCTATTAAATTAGCTTAATAGAGGCTTAATTCACCCTATTTTTATTTGCTTTCCTGTAAAATAATTGAATTATGAAGCTATTTTTATTTTAACATAACATAAACAATTTTCATACAAAAAATAAAATTCTAAATGTACTACGTTTAGAGCTTTCAAAAGGTACTTCTTAGATTTGATGGATTGTAAGGGGAAGGAGAACAATTACTTTTATAATTGTCATGTCCTGTTAGTGTCAGTGCTTTGGCTATGAGGGTACAGCAATATGTGAGTACACTCAGCCTTACATACAGATACTTAAGACATTGACAAGCGTGGCAGCCATTTTGTTTTCACCGAGAAAATTAATCATTCAATAGCTGGCGAAATTTACGGTTTTATTCCGAAACTTAGCTTGCATAGACCAATAAATCTGATCCACCCTTATTTATGGGGCTGGCAGACTAAAAAAAAGCAAAGTGTGCTTTTTTTTCACTTTACACTTCCTCCCTCCTTATCCTAGATGATCTAATGTGCGGTGTTATAAGTTTGATATGTATATGTATCTACTGTCGCAACACAGCGCTTAAACAAATGGATCGACTTTAATTACATTTTCTTTCATTTTAAAGTTTATGTGGTTGGTTTGCACTCATTGCTACTTCTTAGATATTTTTTTTTAAATTGAAACTCGTTCGGAATAAAACCGTTGGGATTAGAAATAAACGAGAACAAGGCTAAACCTACGACTTAATTGTTGTTTCGTCTTTTTTTAATAGTTTGTCATAGACAAAACATAGATTACTATTTCTCAACATCGTTATTATGTAAAGGGCAAGGGGGTAATTGTTTATTTATGTATATACTTAATCGATAGCTAAATTGATGTAAAATCATTGTAAACATTTATCAAAAACAGCGCTAACCAATATACACGCTAGCAAAAAATGTGTAAAACCAATACTATTTAGAAAAATATGTAATATCTCTTTTAAAAATTAATTATTTATTAATAAACTGTCTATTTAGATCTTACGTTTTAATTTGATCTATTTTTTTTGCGCTGACAACATTTATATAAAATAAAAACCTTTAAAAAGCTTGTTAATTTTTCTGTGCTGGCAATTTTTTTTATATACTTCAAAACTCTAATTAGATAGTTTATTGATATGTTATGATACCAAACTGATTAATGTGTTTGATGTGTCATCTAAAGAGGACATGTTACATTTTAGTTTAATTTTTTTAAATATTTTCTTTCATTCGAAGGGTGCGAAAGGGATTTTATAGGCCTCAGCTGTTTGTTTATAGGCAAAGAATTAAACATTTCAGAGAATGTGATTATTACAGGAAGTCTGGTGACTTGTAAGTAACACAGGTTATCTTTACTTACCATAGACACCAGCGATGCACAAGCACGTTTATTAGTTTATGGTTAAAATTACTAACAAACTTATAAACCAGGGCACAATTTTTATTGGTGGTTCTGTTTTGTTTTGGTGTAATGGAGCACATTTCCATTAATCGTACATACTTTTTTTACTTTAAAGTCGACATACAATCAGCAAATTATGAGCAATGTAATCATAAAAAGATCGATAAAAGCGCGCACCGTAACATTAGCGGTCGGTTAGGAGCACAGTTGATACGGCGGCAAGAGGGCGACCGTGCCCTTAGTAGCAATAGTAAACATCTTCTTCAAAATATGACATATGAATAGAGAATGACATATTATTTTAAAAAATGCGCACTGGTAGTACTGGTATACTGGTAATTATCCCGCAGAAACATTTTTACTACTATTATTTCTATTGCCACAATAGCAACAACCAATAAAATCGCACAGACTTCGTGTCTCGAATATCGACAATTTTTTTTTCCAGTCCTAATTAAATGACACGTCAATATTGCTTACAACTAACCTAGAATTAATTACAGAACGATAAAATTAACAAGAAAAATATTTATACACATTAGTATTTGGTTTCTAGACATCGATAGACGTACATAGATTTATATTTTTAATAACACAACAATTAATTATCGTATATGCTACACCAATAAGCGCAGTTATTGTACGGCGCAGTTAAAAACAACGTCAAACACAAGAAAACATGTTGCAAATACTGTTCATCTTCTTCACTCGAAGATGAGTAGAAAGAGACAAGAGTGCTCGCAACATGTTTTGATATGAGGTGCAAACGCACAGTACTTATAAGGTATTATACCTACTAAACACCAATACAAAAAATTGTGCTTATGTTACTGGATTATGTATTTATAATAACACTTAAAAAAGTGTAAGTATACTTATTGTCTATGATATAATTTCAATGTTACCAGTCACAAGAATTTTTGTATAACTTTGCATATAAATAAAAAAAAAACTATCAGCTACCTCTAATTGTCCATGGTTGAATTTAAATAAAAAGTTATTAATCAAACTCCTTTTCCGTAATTTAAATGTTATAAATATTATTTCAATTAATAGCCATAAATAAACACTTATAATTTTTTTTTTATACAATTATTAGAAGAAAAATAAATAAGAACAAATATCTATGGTAACCAATTTTGAATTTAATTCAATTAAATTATAAAATATATTTTTGTAGCGTATTAATCATAAAACAATTGAATTTACAAAAAAAAACAATTTTAATATGGCACTAAAGAAAAAAAGGATAGTACCCATATTAATAAAATAAATAAGTACAGTAAAACGTTTTGGTCGACATATTTTTGACGACACGTAGATAAACTAGTTCTAAATTGACATTTGACAACTCTGTTCATAGCATGTCTCGCGATGCCTATAAACGATTATCACTTCACAGTTTAACCCTTTTTAGTGTCCCACTGCTGGGCGCGGGTCTTCTCTCAACCATCTTACGAGTTGAGAGTTTAAGCATGCTGGTTTCCTCACGATATTTGAAACAATTAACACAATCATCCACTTTTCGCCGGTCCCATACGTAATAGGGGCGAGCCTATGGCCGTTCACCGGGCACAATTCCACACTTCGAGCTTCAAATTACATTCTCTGTGTATATTAGAAAAGTCTTAATGCTCGACACGGGAATCCCCGGGACAAAGAAAATAAAGAAAAATAAGTTTCCAATATTTTTGAACAATCTACAAAACAGACTAAACAATAAAAACAGTGGCGAAGACTCCATACAAGCCGTTTCTCATCGGCTCCCCTTTAGGAATTGGTTAATAACATGTTGGCTCATTATACTGAAGCTGTCATTTGCAATCTATGACCAACGACAACAAAAAAAAAAGAGGACTGGATTCGTTCGCGCCATTTTGTTCACACGATTTTCATTGTAACGATTTTTATTGTAAAATTACCAAATATTAAAGCACATCTACCACGATGCAGCCTTTCAATTTCATCTGCCACCTCGAGGATCTGAAATTTTGATATATAGACGCAACATCGTGTTATTAATCAAATATTATGTAACGCCTAGTTTTAAATAGGATCAAAAATAAGTAGGTCCCTTATATTATTTGCTCCGTCTTCCCTTTTTTAGATTACCATTCTTCGCCACTGTAATTTAGTCTTACTTAACGTTAAAGTGTTTAAATATTTTTACTGTACCTATTTAATATGAAGTATGAAATGGCAATTTATAAATAAAAAATCAATCTATATTTTTAATTCCATAAACATCAATCAATGTAGAAATAAATAAATAAAATAAATTATCACAATTATTGCATAAGAAAATAACAATCGCATGTAATACTTTCTTAATTAAAAGAAAGCAAATAATGCTTATGAAATAAAACTTACGAAAAAACAATGGCTGCCAGTTTTACAGGTTATGAATTAGCTGTTAGAATAAAGAAAACTTTATGTAAGTAGGTAATTTATTTATTTCAAATATTACAAGTTAAAACTTTACTTTTTCTTTATTCGTAACAGTGGTCAGAAAAGCTTGTGTTGGAATAGTGTCATTATGACTGTCAAATATTTCTGAGACTTCCAAAATCTGTAAAATTAGCGCAAAATATCTTACAGAAATAACTTAAAAATGAAGTAGAAAATCTATTGGAAATGTGTGATATCTTTCTTATGTCATAACTTTATAATATTTGTAACGAAAAACAAGAAAATAAATAATCGAAACTCAAACTGCTAAAACCTCTTTCGCAGTAAATAAAAAAATAATCATCTGTCATCAGTTGGCGCGAAATTCGAATTTGGACTTACCGCGGATCTAAGATTTTTTACAAGATGGTGCACTTGTTTTTCTTTCTACTTCCATATTCTGATTTGACGTTGATCCGCTCAGCTTCTTGGAAGCGCCTCACTAGTCTTACAAGTTCATGGAACGCTTGATCCACGTTCATACGTGCTTTTGCACTGCACTCGATGTAGGGCACTTTTAGTTGGCGGGATAAGGATTGTGCCTCTTCTAGTGTAACCTGGAAATTCAAAAAAAAATCTTTATTATTATATTTTAATAATGGCTTGTGCAGGAATAATTATGCAATTCTGCCAATGTCATGTTTAATTAGAAGTGTAAATAAAGCTTATAAAAGGTTTTTACAAAACACCGGCGTCCTATGACGTCATTTGGGTTGATGAACAAAATATTTATGAAAATAAATAATGTTAAAAGCTTGGTATCATATCGATTATGCATCATTACTTAGAGCCAAAACACATACTCGCGTTGCGGAACCGCACCGCAAGAATCGGCAGTGCCGCCCGCCTCTAATAAAACAAAATGTACTGGCACTACGAGCGTTGCGCTGCCGATTGTTGCGGTGCGGCGGCGTCGCAACGCAAGTATGTGTTTTAGCGCTTAGGGAGCTTGTAGGTATATAATTCTCTATACAGGTTGTCCCCTAAATGATGGCCCAAAGGAGAGGTCAAAAGTGGGCTAGAATTTTGAACACCAATGTGATATATCTCATTGGAAAGCTTATTTAATAAGCTGTTAGAATTTAACTAAACACGAATTTTAGGAGCAACCATTTTTGTAAAAATCAAAAAAATTTAATAGAAAAACAAAACGCACATTACCTTTAATTATCCGTTTCCTAAGCAGTATAAATATTGTAATCACGTCAACAATTGCATTCTCTTACAGTACTTTTCTCTTGTAATATTATTCTAGCTGCAGCTTAATGTAATTATGACGAAAAATATTTGTTATCTTATTAGTGTAATAACAAAACGCGTGGAAAAAAATATAATTACGGGAAACGTCATGATGTCATTGTCATTGATCAGTTTGATTGACAGCGTCGAAATAATTTTGATTTTTTTGGTTGCTCAATTGACATTTGACCATGGGGTTGCCAATTGCAATAATCATAATATTGCATTAAGGATTCTTATTTTCAATTTCAATTTTTAAAAAAACGGGGGGGTGTAAAATTATTTTAAATACACCAAAAAATTTAATTAATTATGCTCTATTAACCTATGTAACTCAGATTGCTGTTCAAATTTACAATTATTTTAATCCCAGGCTCTATACATTTTTTGAACGTCTCCTTTATGGAGATGGTAAGTACATTACAGTATTTTCAACAAATAATTTGATCAGCTTCCCAAAACAACACAGGGTTATAAAATATTTTTTTTGACGTGACAACGTCTTAAATTAGGTTGCGGCTGGGAGGCACTTATGAAAAAGTGTAACGCTCGGTAACGTTACGATGAGTCACCGAACGAGAGAGAGGCCCGCCGAATGCCTTGCGTCTCTCTCCCACTCAACTATGTTTCATCCTTCTTCCTACTATACGAATGAATATTCACATTAAAATTATTTTACCACTCAAAGTCGTTGTCACGTAAAACTTTCGCCCGTATACCGAATTTACAGGCAACCAATTTTTTTTTTAAATTAAATAGGTATGTTTAAATATGTTTTTTTAGTTGAGGTCAGTATTTTTAGTGCTGTGACTACAAACATTATTGTTTTCTAATTCTGTAAAATCTCGATGGTTTACGATTGTAATCCGCTGTCTCATGTCACTAACGACATTGTTGTTTTTTCACAGATTTTGTAACTAAAACTAGAAAACGGCTGAATCGATATGGCTAATTTTGGTTTTGAAATGTTCGTACAAGTCCAAAGAAGCTTTAAAAGGCTTAGAACATTTAACACAGGAACTGTTGTTATGTGCACGCGTTCCCTCTGCCGAGGTACATGAACAGTTTGTATTCATAAACGTATTTTAAGCTCATTATAGGTAAAATAGGTTTATAAATTCGTTTGTCTTTGTCTGTCATCTTGACATTTCTAGTAGTAAGAAAGAGACAAAGTGTATTTTAACATAAGAGTCTTACCTATAACTTTTTTATGAATAAGGCCGTTAATGTTTTGGTTTTGTGTGAAACTTTTATATATATATGTGTGTGCATTTGTAGACACTTCACTTTTTTATGTATTAAGTGTAGTGGTATTTGACTATAAATGAGAACTCACATTATTAGGCATTGAGTTACTTTATTAATGTTAAAGACAATACAGAAGAGACGCCATGATCACTATCGACTAGTGATGTGTTGTAAGTTGTAACACTAGTGATGTACTCATAACATTACGCATATGCATGTAAAAGCGTGCTGTATGTGGTGTAACCTCCCTTGGACGGAAACTGGCAGAAACTATTTAGTAGGTACTAGAAGTTGCGTATAGCACTTCCCCGTCAAATATTCTAAGGTAAAAGGTTACAAATACCTACACGGTACGAACGCCGTCGCACCGGGGCAACAATACAAATTGATTCATTCACAAAATGTATTAGTCACCAGATCTACTCGTATTTACGCACGGTGACAATATAATAAACAAATCATTTTCCTCTGTATTTCCCTAGAATTCATATTGAATTCGATCCTGTAGGCAATCTTTGTGATGTTTAGTGTCGGCTGGGCACGGGTCTTCTCTCAACTATATTACGAGTTGAGAGAGTTTAGGCCACACTCGCTGGCCAAGTTTGGGTTGGTGGATGTCATATGTCTTCGAATGATCATTTCATAGACATGCCGGTATCCTCACGATACTTTCCTTCAACGATATTGCAGCGGCGATGAAACAATTCATACATAAATGTGTGGGCACGAATAGGGATCGAACCCTGCAACCGCTGCTCGCTCTGACCAATAATTACTCGAACCACTGGATAAGCGTGTTCTCACATAGTCCACATCTTTGGCATCAGGTAAGTTGTGGTTAGGCACAAGCTTCTTTAAAAGTAAATACTCACCACTCTATGTGGTTCCAGGTCAGCTTTGTTCCCAACTAGCAGCATCGGGAATTCATCTCTGTCCTTCACCCTGAGGATCTGCTTGTGGAACTTGTACAGCTCATCGAAGCTCGCGTGATCAGCTACGGAGAACACCAAGAGAAAACCCTCACCGGACCTCATGTATTGTTCCCGCATCGCACTGAACTCCTCCTGACCAGCTGTGTCCAGGACTGTGGATTTAAAGAAGTTATATATTAAAGATTAACTGCCTTGGTAGTGTTTGCCTCTTCTAGCCCCGATTACCTCGGAGTCTACGTAAAGCCGTCGGTCCTGCATCCCATCTTTCACCAGTAGTGTACAGTCTGTTCTACCAGACTATGAAGTGAATGGTATAGAGAGTATAACTGTGTTTGCACATGCACTTGTGCACTATAATATCTTCTGCATTCCTGACTTATCAGCCTAGACTGGCCGCCGCCGTAGCCAAACCACTCCAGGAGATTATTAGATAATTGTTACTAAAAAAACTACAACAACATAGGCAAATCAATAAAATATAGCTCTAAATTAAAAATTTTATAATGTCATTTATTTCAGGCTGTGCCCATATTAAAAATTGATTACAATGATTAAATAACAAAATTCGGAATAAAAAATTCGGAATCGAAAAAATTGTGATTGAAATTATGGAAAAATAAAAATTGATTTGAATTTAAAAAAAAAATTATAAATTAAGTAATAAGTAATATATTAATTTAGGTATCATCCTCTGGACACACAACATACATATGTATCCAGTGTGCTAGGACAGGACAGGCATGCCTTGGGCTAGTAAAACTCCCAATTAATTACTTTTCAAACAAAAATGTAAATCAAAATCAGTTCATCCATTCAGGGCTCAGATTCTCGCACTAGAGATTTAACTCTAATAGACAAATGTGGAAAAAAATTCATAAAACTAATGAAATCTTTATTTTATCTTCGGCAAATGTCTATTAGAGAAAAATCTCAAAAACGCGAGAGGCAAGCTTATAACACGCCATCGTTTTTTAATGGGGGTTAAAAATACTGCAAGCTAGGTTGAAGCTCACAATATTTTTAATGAATTTTAACTGTCATGCCCTTTTCTAATATCTAGCTCAAGGTGAAATTTTCTTATGAGTAGTTTTGATGAGTCATTGATGTGGTCAGTAAGATACTTGCTATTCACGTCACGGGTAAAGGGTTTGATTCCCACCCAAGACAGACATTTATGCGATGAACATGTCTGTTTCTGACATGTTCATCACACAAATGTAACTATCGATAATATTCACATGTATTTAAAAAAGAATAGTAATTATAATTGTGTTTCTTTTTCCAACACCTGTATCGCATTTATAAGACAAAAAAACGTTTTGTTTGTTCCATTGTCATCCTTCCTTCTTTTTAATCATTATTAGACTAAAGGAAGTTAAAAGTTATAAAATCAAAATTCTAATTTTTGCATAGTCACTTTCTATTTAATAAAACTATTTTAAAGACTGGACAGACAGGCTTTATGCAAAAATTTGACCTTTGATAATTTTCATAATTATTATTCTATCATCACAAAAGCAGCTCTTTTATAAGTTTTTCTTACGATTTTTCTAGTTAAAAAAAACTTATGAAGCGTGGTGGCAAATACTAGGCCATGAAATATGTCTACCATACATGATGATACAACTTAGTAGATGAAATGGCACTAATGATGATTTTCTGTGTTAATTATGTATACAACTTATGTAAACTATAGGTCATTTATTTATACTATGACTAGAATTATCAGCAGGTGGATATACTGATTAATATTCAAATATTTCTCACATCTGTGGAGGCTGTGGCCTTCATACACTTTAAATTCTTCTAAACACCCACTTTATCACATCTAACTAGTAATGTAACTAAGTTTTAATGGTTAGTTACTACTTACTGTCAAGTTTAGCAGGTACATCATCAATAACACACTGCTTCGTGTAGCTATCCTCAATTGTAGGGTCGTAGTCTGTCACGAAGTAACTCTAAAACATGAAAACAGCATTTCAGTACCAGATGTGGTGACACAGTGGGCGGAGTCGCCTTCAATAGGCCTTGACATCGAAAACACGAATAACACTATTTTTAAGCGTGAACGCATCACTGTGATCATGGAACCGCGACGATTTTCACACGAACATCGCGGGAAACCGTATAATTATTTTTTATCTGCGCTAAAAGCGTATCTTTTCCGTGTACGGCGATAAATACCTGAATAAATTGAATTGTAATCGCACTTTTGCCTACACCACCGCCGCCGACTACTACGAGTTTGTATGTTTGCGCCTGATTAGGTCTATCGGGTCGCGACATTTTGTTTCAATTGATAACTAATAAACGAAGAAATAAATCTTTAAAATTACACTTAATTTTATACAACCAACAACACTTATGTAGTCCGCTAGAGTGCTAAATAAAAGAGTAAAAAATGACACAAATGCCAAAATAGGAGTAGGACAGACTACGTAAATTTCTAAGGTTAAGAGAGAGACGGGGATTATACACGTTCCGTAATTGATCATCTGTTATTTGTGCATTTTTAGAGAATTTACATACATCCTTTTAAAAGTGGAGCAAAAAATAAAAGTTCTATATTTTCCATGTCAATATTGTTTTAATACAAAAGGTTGAATTTTGATCTTATTACGCTTATTAGTAATTAATTTTCTTTTATAAGATTAAATATCAAATGTCAGATCCTGGTTTCAAGTGCGTAAAACGTAACGTTGATTTGTGTGACAGCTGACAGCTGATGTTTTGCGATGTCAATAATGGCATCGGAATGTCAACTTCAAAGTAGCAATGATATTTTGATTGATATGTAGTTTTTGCCGTTTGTTGCCGTTACTTTGTGTAGTTGATATCTATTCACTTATTTTAGAATTTAGTTAAGTAAATATGTTCTCAACGAGCAGTCAGAAGAAGTTCTGGACTTTCAGCGACGAGAGTGAGCTGGCACGCTTGCGGGAAAAGCATAACCATAACTATATTGCAAGACACGGTGTAAACATCGATGAATGTCAACGGGCTAACTTCTTTTTATCACCTGAAGAAGAACGACTACTTCTAAAGCAATATGAGCTGTATATGAAGGAGTTCTGTAAAAGATTCAGCCCGCCAATGCCAAAATCAGTGGTCGGCACTTCGTTTCATTACTTTAAACGTTTTTATCTGTATAATTCTTCTATGGATTACCATCCAAAGGAGATTCTTGCTACCTGCGTGTATTTAGCGTGTAAAGTAGAGGAGTTTAACGTGTCTATAGGTCAGTTTGTGGCGAATATTAAGGGCGACAGAGACAAAGCATCTGATATAATTCTAAATAACGAATTACTGTTAATGCAACAGTTGAATTATCATTTGACAATTCACAACCCTTTTAGACCTGTTGAGGGGTTCCTAATTGATATAAAAACTAGATGTTCTTTATCCAACCCAGAGCGTCTAAGAGGTGGTATAGATGAATTTCTAGAAAAAGTATTTTTGACTGATGCTTGTCTTGTCTATGCTCCATCACAGATAGCTTTAGCTGCAGTTCTGCACGCAGCTAGTAAAGAGCAAGAAAATCTAGATAGCTATGTCACTGATATGCTTTTTAGAGAAGCTGGCCCAGATAAGCTAGCAATATTAATAGAAGCAGTAAGAAAAATTAGATCTATGGTCAAAATGGTGGAAATTCCTGCTAGAGAGAGAGTGAGAATCATAGAGAAGAAATTAGATAGATGTAGAAATCAGGAGAATAATCCAGATAGTGAGATTTATAAGAGAAGAATGAGGGAACTTCTAGATGAAGATGATATGCCACCAACGGGGGCCGGTAGAATGTCGCTTGACACTAGTGGCATCTCCAGGGTTCTATCACCTTCTGCATCATAGATTAAGGAGTGTGACATGCCAAATGTAATATGACTAGTGTTGTTTAGTAATGAATAGAGATGAACAAACTTCCAATTTATGACCGATTGGGAAAATTCCCAGTACCCATAAATTGTCACCCACATGGTATAATTAGTACTCACACTTATAATAATACCTTAAGTTGTAGGCAGAGTTGAATGTCACACACTTATTGTCAGCTATATTTTTAAGTCCTAGACCTTAGGGCTATTAAGTGAACACTCCTACCACTGGTCCACCATGGCAGTTGTCAGGAAATTTATGGGCATCTTTTGGGAATTTTCCCAATTAGTCATAAATGCCTGGGAATTTGTTTATCTCTAGTAATAAATGAGTTGGTGAAACTATTCATTTTTACAATGCATTGGATACTGAATTAATAAAATCACTCATTTCAGTTTAGGTTTAAGGTTATTGTGACTAAATATAGATGATAATAAATTTTATTTTATTATACTAATTTTTTTATTTTATAATTCCTTTTTATGATCAGATTAAGTTTAGTAAAGTCTGTACTCTCTAACTGTTTTGGTTGACACGGACCTACTAGCACTATTCGAATCAATTAAAAATAAAAAGTTTATTGTCAACATTACTTACAATAATATTGATTTAGTAGTGGTCCTCAAACTGGGCAAGCCTGTATCGTGAGGGTCTGAGCAGCAGTACGGGCCTCGACTTAGAAATATAAGGTAGCGGGTTCGATTCCTGGTCGTACCCACACTTCTTGTTCCACACCGGCATGTGACATCCACCAACCCGCACTTGGCCAGGGCCGAAACTCTCTCAACTCGTAAGATAGTTGAGACAAGACCCGTGCTCAGCAGAAAGACACTAAAATGGGGTGGAACAGGTCAACCCTTTTTAGTGTCCCTCTGCTGAGCTGAGTTTATCGTGAGGAGCCAACCTCAAAATGATATTAGGTATACGCCAGTGGTACAAATTTGAAATCGACAGTAGATATAGGTTAATATTTATGACAATTCTTAATTTATGAATAACAACATTTGAACTCAACCACAAACTTATCACATGATCTAACTAAATTTTCCGTCCATCGTAATTAAGCGTACCTAAAAAGCCCATGGCTGAACACTCAATAAACAGGTTATCCTAGTTAAATTAAATGTTAAGTATGAATTTATTCTAATAATCAAAAATATTGTCATCTATTTTTGCATACGAGAAAAATGCTGTAGCTAGGTACCTACTATTCACTTTCACTTCAACCCTTTTCAATGTCCCACTTCTGAGCATGGGTCTTCTCTCAACTATCTTAGGTACGAGTTGAGAGAGTTTAGTCCTTAATCCACACACGCTGGCCAGTGCGGGTTGGTAGATGTCACATGTCCTCGAATGATTAGTTCTTAGGCATGCCGGTTTCCTCATGATGTTACTTTGAAGGTATAGAGCAGCGGCGATGAAACAATTGACACAAGATGTGTGGGCATGACTCAGGGTCGAACCCGCGACCTTATATTTAAAGGCGAGGCTCAAGTCGCTGCGTCCAAAATCCGGTAAACCAATAAAAGGACTTCCGGCCGATTGGGTTAGGTCATCAGCAAAAAAAAAAGTCGCTGCGTATGTTATTTATTTTGAGCTCAATTACCAAGCCGCCATTTCCACCCGCGACTTAGGTTTCCCGCCATTTTGGGATATCAATGCTCGTATTACTATGCGTTTCAAATGAGAATAGGATTGGAAATCCGCCATCTTGGACTGGAATGCGCAACAACTTCACATTTTTTAGTACAGTCAGCAAAAATGTTTCTTCGATATAATAATCCACGTCTAGTTGAAAATAAAATAAAAATGCGTATATCTTACTGCCGTTCGACTAAAATTGGTCATTTGGAGTAGAATATTTAGGTACAAACATATTTTAATAACTTCCGGCAGTGATTTAAGAGCGTTTACGCCGTCCGGCTCGAAAAGTGTACTTTTCCAACGTACTAAACACTGCAACCGCTTCTCGTACAAATATGAAAATTACCAATAAACATGGGGAATTTCTTCATCATTTAATATAATTGAGAAAATATTAAGATTAATGTAGTATTTGTACACTATATTAAGATAACCTAACAGAGGTTTTCATAATTTCGCTGTAGACATCAGTTTCGAAGCTACTAATCTCCAAAACCATTTACAGAACTAGTTGGAATTTTTTTTTTACCAATTGCAAAGATGCCTAAGCATTCAAACAATTAAGAACATTTATAGATTTTGGTATCCTACAACAAGAAATAAAATTACAAAGAATATGAAAAATTAAGAAATTGATTTGACTTTTTTTACAACTTAACTTACTCAATTTGATATAAAAGTAGCTTAACACATTAAAACAACATCTGCTTCAAAACATAAACTTTAAAATTTTACCAAATTTGTAATAGTTATTTTTTTATAAATATTTGAAAATGACTATAAAACCGCGTCGGCCAATCGTGTCAAATTAGTCCGCCGTCTGGCGTTTCAGCGAGAGGACGTATCGCTCGGCGCTCTGATTCGACCTGTGTTGACCTTTGTTGTGCATACAATAATATTGTACGTATAAAGTGCGCTCGAAAACTCTTGGTACTTTGGTAAGTTAAATATTTTATTACTGTTTTTTAATGATTGACTATATTTTTGAATTGACAATTAATTATAATTTCAGTTATAATGGGAAATAAAACGAAGTCGTTTGTATCAAAGAAACGAAAATTCAAAAATTTGGAATAATGGAGAAAGCAAGAGCTAAAAGGATGGTAATCCAGATCTTAACGTCACTTTGGACTAACCCTCTGACTAATAAAATATGTATGATAATAATAATAACAAATTTATATAAGTGAATAGTTATTTTATGTTTTGCCCTTTTCTATGACAATTTTAAATTATGTGAAAGAGACAAAACATACAAAAGATATTCACAACTTTTACATCGTTTATTAGTGAGTACACACATGAAAACACACATAATCCTAATCACTACATAGTATAAAACAAAGCCGCATTCCTGTCCCTTATATCCCTATGTGCGTTTAAATCTTTAAAACTACGCAACCGATTTTCATGCGGTTTTTTTATCTTAAAGAGTGATTCAAGAGGAAGGTTTATCTATAATACATGCATAATATAGCAGAAAAACACTGATAATTTTAGATGTTTCTGATGCGATGTCGTAAATTAACGCATTTTTTGTGCTTACATTTCAAACGCTGGCTAAACCCTACGAGATATATCAAAATAATGTATTACAGTATTGCACACCTTAAAAAGGTCAACAAGAAAGTCCGTGATGGTATATGTCTATCTTTTAAGGATAACCCACAATAACCACAATATCTTTTACTTTCAACCAAAAGTAATGGCTTATTTACGAAGCGATTTTAAGCAATTTTGCATTAATCGTTATCTAATTAAGTACCTTAAATACATTGTCTATTTAATATAGATCAATATGGCTCTTTACAGCCCATAATTTAAATGAATATTTCCGAAGATATTACAGATATGATATACGGTGCGGCGGTACCGGCCGGCCGCGCGCGAGTTGTACGGTTTCTTTTGCCTATTGGCAAAAGTAAAAGGACATTTTGTAAATATACCTCAATATATTTAGTATCAGCATTGCACCCGTGCGAAGCCGGGGCGTGTCGTTAGTATTATATAAATGCAAAAGTAACCCTCTCTGTCTGTTACTTTTTCACGACTGCGCTGTTGAACCAATTTACATTAGTTTAAATATAGTCTAATACGTTCGGCAATTTTAAAACTACACGTTTAAAGCTTATTTTTGAATCTTTTTATTTATGTAATTTTAAGGCCTCATATAAATATGGGTTACAGGTATTTTATTATTACATATTCTAATGTTGAACAAATTATATTTTGATAACAATGGTGGTTTTATATAAATATGCCCATCAGCGTTGCCAGACGTCCCGATTTTATGTGTCGGGCGGGATGTCCCGCGTAGATCAGGCGGGACACTGCCGCTGAGACTACTACTGAGACTGCACGACCGTGGGTTGTGGCGTAAGTATAAGGTGGCAAAACTGGCAACATTCCGCGGGCCCACGGCCTTAGGAGGCCCCAGGTCTGAGGAGCTTAAAATAACCAAACTGCTTTAGTAATATAAAGTAAAAAATAAAAAATTTGCCCGTTCGTGCCCGTTATCTGTGTGCGAGTTGTTTCGTGGCCGCTGCTCAGTGTCGGTGGAGAAGAGCATCATGGGGCAGCCGGCCTGTCCGGGAGCTGGTCATTCTGGAGCATGTGGCGTCCGCCTGCCGGTCCACGCTGGGCGACGTGTTTGGGTTGAGGGCCTGGATTCTCTCAGCTCTTGGGATGTGTCCAGCAGTGGGACGCCGGTGTCCAGCAGTGGGACGCCGGTGTCCAGCAGTGGGACATTTGTGTCTAGCAGTGGGGCACCTGTGTCCAGCAGTAGGACTCTGAAGGATGGTGGAATGATTGTTTAATCTGAACTTTAGCACAGCTTTGCCACACCTTGCGTACCTATAGATGACTGTTAATCCTGACATATTACCTTCACGAGCCTTCATATTGTTTAGTTTATTTATTTACTTTATATATTTTTTACTTTATTTTTGTTGTAAATAAATGTGGAAAAAATTGGAACTATAACTATACGATTTTAATTTGCGACTTATTACGTAGTACCGACTACCGACGAAGGTAAGGTATGAATGGACAAAAATATTCATATTAGTTACATTGTCTGAAAATTGGATATTGCAAACTAGCAATAAACAAATTTCCGGTAACAACAATATTGCAAATAAAAGCTTTTAAAAAGATTAATGTATCAGAATTATTATAACTTTAAATCATTTGTACTTTTCATCAGTACTTTTTTCGAACACTAGCAATTACACTCGAACGGATCAAAATGGGTTAGTTGACTATAACGCAAAACATCGTGCGTGCTAGCACCGTGCACACAGCTGCGTGCTTTAGTGTGCGTAATATTTTCCATTGAATTACCTACACTTGATGTCTCGCGCTACGCGTAAACGCTCTTAAGTTAAAACGTGTGTTTTTATGCGTATAAAAGAATTTGTGTACAAGTTTGTGGTATCCTAGCGCGTAAATTTACTTAGGTAAGTAGCTACATTGTAACTACATACCTACTTAAGTAAAGTGTTTACATACTTATATCATTTTTCCATACATTTAAAAATAATATTACTGTCGGTGGTTTGATATTTTGTGCTGGCGCTACTTTTGCTTGGTTTTTGGTATGAAGTTAGCCGCGAGCCCAGTCCTATTCTTATTTGAAACGCATAGTACAAGCAATGATTTTCTATCAGTAGTACCTATGCATTTACATATACCGTAAAATCATTTAAACCCCTTAAACATCTTAATTTTAACAGAGAAAATGGTTGGAATATACCTCCAGCTTGGGACCCAGTGCTTAATTTACTTGTACCAAAACCCAAGCAAAATCAACTCAGAATTCAAGACACTGTGAGCTCAGTTTGCTTAAATCTGAACGCAACTTAAATATTAATGTTTGGAGGTAGTCAGTAATAATTGTGATTAATATTTTTGGACGTCAAATAGCTCAGTCCACCCGTGAAGGGGGCGTCCATATATTACGTGAGGTATTTTTTAATTTTACTGCCCCTCCCTCCCCCCTGGTGAGATGTCGTGAGATTTTATTCAACCCCCTCCCCCATCCTCCAATCTCACGTGAGATTTTTCAAAATGTGAGTTTCTTATGTAAACGCGTTGGATTGTTATGATAAAAAGAAAAAACAAATTTGCTTCGTGCTTTTGATGCCAAAGTAGTATTTATTTTTCCATCAGAAAAAAAAATGCGTGATATTTGCCGAGACCCCCCTCTCTCCAACGTAAGATTAGATGAGATTTGAATCGACCCCCTCCCACCCTTAAACACTTCACGTAATTTATGGACGCCCCCGAACATGAAGTCTGAAAAGACATTGAAACGTCGGGATCTAAAATCTAAAATAAACCGCGATAAAATCAATTAAAAAAAAAATGTTTTATTTCAATGAAAAAATCATTATTAGGCCATACTGTAATCCTGTTCTTTGCTGTCTCTGAGGCAAAGCGCTTTGTGCGTAGGTACCCGTGAAAGCCTATATCGAAATATTCACGATCCTTGATAAGTTTTCAAAGGTTGAACTAAATCTGGCCGTCTGATGTGGATTAAAATCGCGTTACAAGAAGTAGGTTACAAACAAACAAACAAATATAGAGGTGAACCTTATTATAGCGTGTTAAAAAAGCTACTGCAATTACCGCTTTCAGATCTGAATTAGCGAATGACCCACAAGATGGCGGACATCAGGACCCTACTCTTAAGTTTTAAACTAATAAGTATAAGAATAAGTCAGTTAAAAAAAAACTTTATACAAGAATTTATAGCGGTTTATTTTATTATCCTTACGATTCGAATACCGATTTACAAAATGTAAAAAAAGTATCAAAGATTACTGAAGTAATTAGAATTAGATAAACGCTGCATTGTAAACTGCATTTTTTTAATATAAAGTAGGTAGGTAAGTACATATACCTACATAAATAATAATTATTATCGTTTATAATCTACATACCTAATTAAATCATGAACCACCATTTGAAAACCCAATTTATTTCAATTATTTTTACGTCTAAACTAGCACATAATACGTAGGCGAATTTAATCACTTTCCACAACAAAACAAAAAGCAATCAGACAGAGCCAAACAACCAAAAAACTCATCCAGCGTAATTATCTTCAACAAACTTGAATTACATGTGGCCATCTAATTATCATTCGTTGGGCTTCATTTCATTTACATAGAAAACCTTAAAGTTACTTACTCAAATTATACCCCGGGTATAAAAAGGAAATTATTCGCTAAATATGACCATTACACACCAAGATCTCTGGAGATAACAAACTAGAATTTTCTTGAGCAATCTTTAACGTTTTTGGGAAAAGAATAAAAGAAGAAGTATTTAAAAATGTCGAAGTTTTGGTTTTTATGTGTGTTTCTGGTCACATTCGCTGCGATAGATGCCCAGTTAACATTCAGCTCTGGTTGGGGCAATGGAAAAAGATCAATGAATTCCGAAGTGGCTAATGATGATTGCAACCCCGAAGAGGTGGTGTTCCAAATTTATAAACTCATGGTGGTAAGTTATCCTAATTATTTATTCCACAAATTACTAGGAATGCAACATTCTGCTTCGTAACGAAACATTGAATTATAATAATTCTAGTCTAATTCTAATAATATTCTAGCCGTTTTTCCCCTGGGTACGACGGCCAGTCTCAATTGAATAGTGCACATTGCTGAAAATCAGTGCCGTGGGTCGCCTCTGGTAGGTACTCACAGAGTTTACGTTTGACACTGATGGGTCACACTTACTCTTTGTTTCTGACAAAACTAGCAAATATAAACCTTCGTATTCATACAGATTTTTTTTGGATCCCTCTATCTATAAAACGGTATGTCCGAGGCTCAGATAATATAATGTCCGAGCTAAATCTTACATTCGAATTGATGACCTCCTCCTTTTTGAAGTCGGTGAAAGTTTGAACAATGTCGTATAGAAGATTTGTCTTTGTCTATCATCTTGACATTTATACTAGTACGAAAGAGATAAAGTCCATTTTAACAAAAAAGTTTTGTAAGATTTTTATGAAGCTCTAAATGTTATTATTAAATACAATCTAAATACTTTATCTTTTGTCATGCTGTGTATAAATGCTTTGGAATAACGTTATTAACTAAACCTTTGTAACGCTCTTTTGTATTAAGTAATTTTATCAGTAGATATCTATCCTGTTTTGTGTGCCAAATAAATAAATGAATTATAATATCTCCAGCTTACCTGGCTTGTTAGCAGAGACTGGCCGTGAGGCCTAGGATAGGTACCTATGTTTAGATCGTTTGGCGCTCTATATCTGCCAAACCCCTTGCGAAAAAGGTATATTCTAGGTATAAAGGTATTATTATTATTCGGAATTATAATTGTTCGGAGAGAGGTCGTTACCAATTACAAGCCTTAATAAGGGCAATGCTGACAGAGGAGGCCTCGTAGAGAGCTGTAGTATCTTTCTGTGAAGAAGTTATGCAGAAAGAGGCTGCCGTGCGGGATCGGGAACGAAATGATCCCGCGCGGCGCCGTCCTCAGGGTCACTGGCGGCTGGAGTAGGGACTCCTGTCGACCTACCAGTGTGGACAGGGACTCCTACATACCCCTCTGCAGTCCCAGTAGCGGGAACCCATAAGGGTTTCAACCACGAAAGAAAAGGTATATAGGTATTAAAAGAGCGGGTGATATTCAGTTCTGCCTACACCTTCAGGTAAAACAAGCGTAATGCTATGTTACGCTTGAAATAAACGAATTAAATTAATAAAAATAAATGTTTTCTTAATTTTCCAGACGGAGTGTGACAAAATACGAGCTTGTCAGCGAGATGTCAAAATTTAAAAGGAATAGACCACAGAATCATTTGTTAACTATATTTTTTTTATAAAAATGTATATTTGACCCTGCGAACTTCGTACCGCCTAACAGTAGGCTCTTTAATTTTTTATCACGAATCGTTTGAATTGGAGTATAGATAAGTGATTTTTTTAGACATTTTCAAGCAATATTTTAAAAAATTTTTCGTACTTCAAGTATTATATATTTAAAAAAAAGTATTAGCGAAATCGGTTCATCCGTTCTCGAGTTATGCGCTTAGCAACACGTTTAGCGATTCATTTTTATTACTTAAGTGTACCTATCTATAGTTAACCATCGACTATAGATACGTAACTACTTAAACTACCTTTTATATTCCCAAATCAATAGATTTTTATTGGAACGAAGTTCCTTATCGCGCGTTGTGAAAGGGGGCTAGACGGAAAAAATTCTTACGAAAAGTTGTCACGACACTTTTTACTATAGTAAGCTATTGTAAGCTGTGCGGCGTGCGCATGTTTCTCTGTCTGTCTGTTATTGTTAATAATAAAAAAAATATTATTATAACTTAAAAAAAAATATTACAATTCCTTCAATCGAAAGGAACTTCGTTCCATCCGGGTGACCCTGGACACCTCTCAAGTTTTTATCCTCGTGTATAGGGATGACTTTTGTATTGTCCGTCAGAAAGATAAAATAAAAATATTGCATATCTCACTGCCACCATCTCACCGAAAATCATTCGTAATCACGGTACACTGGACTGGCGGGTTCCATCGTAGATAACATTTTTTTTTAAACGGTCATCTGGTCCCAAGCTAAGCAGAGCTTGTGTTATGGAAACCAGATAACTGGTATATACTATACTTATAATACTTTTCTTTTGTAAATATATACTTATAATAAATATTTACACCCAGACTTGACACAAACAGAAATGTTCATCACTAATGTTTGTCTCGGGTGGGAATCGAACCCACGACCTGCGGCGTGAAAAGCAAGTATCTTACCGACCACGCCACCGGCCCGTCAAATCATTGCTAACATCAGGCAAGTTGTGGTCAAGCGCCAGCCTATCTCAGAAAAGTAAGTCACTTAAAGGTGAATACTGTGGTATGACGTACGTAGCGCACTCCCACTCCATTCTTTTAATGCGTTATATTTTAATATTTTTCAATTTATTAACAAAAGAAAAATATTATATGTATAGTATACCAGTGATCTGGTTTCCTTAACACAAGCTCTTAGCTTGAGACCAGTAGTTTAATTCACGTAGTTTCTAAACGCACCGATCAAGTTGCGTTGCAGTTGCAATTAAGTTTACGTCTTAGTGCAAAATGGTATTCTTGTAATTGTTTAGCTGTCATATCTAGTGTAAAGCGCTCGCGTGACGCGAACTAGTCACGAGCGTATCTGACAGCGGTTGTCAAAATTACGAGAATACTAAAATAGCTGTTTTGATCAAAACTTAACTGCAACTGAACTTATTTAATTACATGAATTAGCCTACATGACAGTGTGTGTCAATGTCCTGACATATCGTTATTATAATTTCAATGAAATAACAAAAAAAGCCGTATCGAGCATTTTATTTATAATCTTACTGACGGACTTATTAAAATACGTTTTTTTTATAGTTTTTCGTCATCTCTATTGTTTTCCTGTGTTTGGCTGGCTACAATGTAATACTATTTTCATTGTCAATGTCTCCTTTATATCATTTACGTATTTATTTATTTACTTAATAAGAGTAGGTATGTAATGTAATGTATCATGATAAAGTTATAGTACCTATTTAGTATTAAGAGAGGCTGGTTAATTGTTAACGTTTAAAATAAAATCTGTCTAATTCAATAGATTGTTTTTTTTATCTTAAATATTTAATGACAAAAAAAATAAATACTAGGCGTTGAAATAAAACTATTTTATAACGGATTTTATCACGGTTTATTTTAGATTTTAAATAAAAATAATATAATTATAATTTTTATGTTTTTATTTTTTATAATAGTTTTATTTCAATAAGTGATATTCGCGTAAATCTAAGAAAATAACTAAGATAACTACCAAGTAGAATTTGAAAAATATGTATTTTTGAGGTAAACGAGTTCTATAGGAGAGCTACGGATTGCAAACGTATAGTAAGAACGCACTCAGACTAGGCGGAGTGAGGATCTCTGCAAGGTGACAGTGAGAGCCGAATGAGAATAGCTCTGGATCATGCTCAGTGGCGTGTTTCTGAAGTGTGTGCCCATGTTTAACACTGAACTAAAGTAGGCCTAAGTTTAGCTCTTAACTAAAATAAGGTAGATAAATGAGTAAATCAACGCAGTCAGTAATAAACAGTACACACGGTCACATCAAGCTATACGAAACCAATATAAGCTGACCTCTCGTTGTACTATGCGTTTCAAATAAGAATCGGACTGACCTCGCGGCTAACTTCATATCAAACACCAAGCAAAAGTAGCGCCAGAAGAAGAACCTTTTTACGTTTCACTGTTTTCTATTAAATTAGCTTTATATAGGCGTAATTCACACTATTTTTGTTAGCTTTCCTGTAAAATAATAGAATTATGAAGCTATTTTTATTTTAACATAACATAAACAATTTTCATACAAAAAATAAAATTCTAAATGTACTACGTTTAGAACTGTCAAACAGTACTTCTTAGATTTGATGGACTGTAAATATGTTCAGTTGCAGTGCAGTTGCAGTTAAGTTTCGACATAGAAAAACTTATTTACATAAGTATAGGTTTCGATTTTAAGAACAATTATAGGAATACCATTTTGCACTAATACGAAAACTTAAATGTAACTGCACCGCAACTTGATCGACGCGTCAAGAAATTACGTGAATTAGGGCAGCCCGCATTTGTTAGATCTTAGCTCGAACACGCGCTTCAGATGACATTTGACTCGACAGTCGATTCTATAAAATGAAACATGTTATAAATATAAATCTCTCCGCCCACGGGTCTTCCACATGACCTACATTTTATATCATACCCAGCAGTGAGATGAAATTAGCCTACAGCCTTCCTCAATAAATGGCCTATCTAACAGTGCAAGAATTTTTAGATCAGACAAGATAGTCCCTAACCGGGCGCTTGCACTGCATAACAATACACGATACAAGCACTTCTCTCTTTGAAGTCTTATCTCTTTTTACTCATCCCTAAGCGATAGAGATAAACAGAGCTTGCAACATGTTTTCTTGTGAATGTTAATAGAAACTATTGGGGTGAGATTAGAGTTTAACAAAACAAACAAACTCTTTAACTTTGACATTATATTAATTACTGTCATGTCAAATATCATCTCAAAAGCTCATTCAAACTGAGATCCGTCTATAAATACGAACCTATGACTAAAATGCACTGTATTCCATTCGATTACTAAAACTAGAGTGACCGGCAACGTCCTAAGCCGAGGTTCGTCCCCACATGGGGAGCCCTCATGGCAGAAGTTGCCACAGTACTTGATCGGTTCGACCGTTCTCGGACGGCTCACCGAAAAAGTCCGGTGAACCAATAGAGGTCCTTCCGGCTAATTGGGTTAGTAGGTCATCTACAAAAAAAAAACACTGATAATGATGAGGGTTAAATAAAACTAAGGTTATGCTCTTGGGTATAATTTTATTAAAATCCATCATTACGTCGTTCCTTTAAAATTAATGGAAATGAAAATAACTAGACATGTCAAGATGTTTTAAATAGTTCACCATAAATTACAAAGATAAATGAGTAGGTTTTAAAAATAAGTAGTTACCTACTCATATTAATTTAATTTTACTTTAACTAAATACCATAAACAAATTCATTGCTTTCTTTTTCAATGATAATACAGTAGAGGGGGTCGTGTAACAGTTAATTTTTAAAAACCATAGATTTAATTCAAACTTTTTTTCAGACAGATATGTAGGAAATGTACAGTTCGATAGATAATTGACTTCTGAATTAAATTAAAGATGATCAGTGGATATCTACTTTAATAATTATGTATTATGAATTTACATTATTTGTGACGTCGGACTTATATTTATGACATTATTGTAAAATAACAATCTTGCGTCTCATGACAGCTTACAATTTATTATTGTTAAAATATAATGGTTGAAGAATGTTCTTATTTTTTAAAATCATCTCCGACGAGACGTTATGACAGTTGATTACCATAGACACTTATAAAGATAACCATAAAGAGGTAGATACCTCATTTTTTCTAAACTACGAGAATTTGAGCGAACGGACACTGGCTAATCACTTATCCACACTAATAAAATGTGATGAAATTAATTTTTGATAAAAAAAACCGTGTTTCTCATTACATTACTACTAGATCACGCATTTTTATAATTTATGGTAAGTCAAATAATTTACAGATTATATAAACCTAATTTGATAAAATATTCCATCGGAGCATATTCCAAAATTACATAAATATTGCTTAAATGAGCCAAATTCAAATGGAGAAACGTGAGCAAATATCAAATAAAAAGCCACACACAAAGCCAGGCATTTCTAAGACTGTAGGTATTGCCACTTATCTTTACCTCCTCGAACGCTTTTCCGACACTAAAGTATAATAAAATTACGTTCTAGTTAAAAAATTGTAACAGTCAAAACCGTTGGAAAAATGTCATAATCAAAATCAATTTTTGGGTTTTTGATGGTTGCCCTAATGTTTATCTGGACTATAATATAAGTTTTCAATGCTTGCTTCTGAGTTAATAAAAGTATCCTTTTTGCATGATCAATTTTACTCAATTGCGTGCAATTGAATAGTTAAGTACATAACTATATTCAATAGTTAGCTTAATAGCCTCATAATATCGTCCTAGCGTTGCCAAAATTTGTACACACACGTTAACGACATCAAATTGATTAAAAACTAACTCTCTAACTTCGCCTTCGACTGTAGTATTTCATAGCCACTTAGTTATTTAGACTATGATTTGATGAAAATTACAACAGTAAGTTGGTTTTGTTTTAGCACAACTTATGGTATGGTTTGATAACTCATTTATACCAAAGTTATCTAAGCTACCATGTTTCGTATTATGTGTGTTTATAGGGATTGTGATTCCGTTGAAAGAGAAAGATGCGGATATACGCATTGTATAACCGCATCCCTTTCTTTCAACGGAATCATCATCGCTTTAAACACTCATAATACGGCAGCTGTTACTGACATTTATATTATTAACATTGTGCTATCATTTAGCAGACTAAGGGTAAGTAGAGTTTGAATCGTATACGTTATCAGAATCGAAGCTAGGTGTAGTTCCAAGTTTTGAAAGTTCTACTATCGAAATCAGTGATAGTTGAATTAACAGTGATCGTATTTTTGACGGTGTTTTTTTTAATAGACTTGCTACTGACAATAACATGCCAGATGTTAAACAATGATGAGGTCAACAATAGAACCCGCTTACCTAGTAAGTATCGATTCAGATGTAATTACGAGTGGCGTTACATGAGAAGGTGGAAGTTAAATAAGGCTTTGACTATGTGGGCTATATAGTTGTTGCTTTAATTCTATGAAACGTCATTAAAACTTTTGTTGGTGGAATTAGTGTAATAATAATTCAATGTAGGATTAAATAAAGTGAATTAAACAATGCAACAGTACCGTTTGATAGAGACAGTGAAAATGAAGTAGGTGTATAGGTATTGTACCTACACGTGAACGAACACAGCAATTTAGTGATATTTTAGATTACAATTAGAATTAGTGATGTAATACACTAAGTGACATTAGGATTTAATTTTATACTAACAAAGAAATGTCTCTTGAAACTGACACTAAAACGACTGTTCGGTCGGAAAACTCCGATGACATAGGTCTTAAAATTGCAATAAATTTTCAATATAAGTCTTGCGTAAATTTAAAAAATGACATATACTAAGCTTATACTATATTTACTCTTAGTATTGAAATTATACAGCTGATCAAGCACGCTCACACACATAATTACGCCTAGACACTTCGCTAGATGAAAATTTCAGTAGATGTACTGCAAGCCACGTAAAAGATTTTCATTCTAAAAACCAATCAAGAGAGTTAAGAGCGAAAGATATGCATCTACAGAGAATATTCTTGATTGATGATTATTATCTACAACCCGATATAAACGCTTAACCAATACCAAAACTACAAAATCTTAACCCTCCGGTAACTCATTCATACACACACAAATACTATCACTAAAATTAGTTCAGCTGCATAGATTAATTATAAATATAAGAATATTAAAGAACTTAGTAAAGAAATAGACAATGTTTAAACAGATGCAATAGACTCAAGAGACATTTCTGTGTATGATAATTAGGAAAGAGTGATTTATATGTACAGTGACATTTAGATTCAGAATAATGATGTAAAGACACCTAATTAATTGTTCATATTATTATAGTATTACATTTAATATATTCTGTACAGTGAGCGACACAGGTGTAGAGTTAGGCCCGAATATTTACACGTAATTTACCTTTACCTATTTATCTTGCTAGAAAATTTTAATATCCAGCTATATATTTTAATCTACTTTAAAAATGTTTATATTATCTATGAATGATACTATATTAATAAAGGTTCACCTGTATTATAAGTTTAATGTTAAAATATTTGTGAATGAAATGCTGACGTAATTATTATAACATCATCTTTATATAAAAATGAACTGACACCTACACTGAACTTTTAAAAAGTTTTGGTGAGATGTATTTAGTTAAAATTGTAATATATAGTCCAAATATAGCTGATTTTGAATATTTTATGTTTCAAATCAACAAATATTGCTGGAAACTAAAACAGATGGGTTCGATCCGAATTTGAGGCCATCCTTTTGTCATATCAATATTTTCTGCAAGATTCGCTAACTTATTGTAGTATTTTATAAATTCCTTTTTGCCACATTACTGTGGTTACTTTTAGTACGTATTATATTCTTATTCCCTAATTCATTTTATTTTATTAACTATATACCTATTCTAGATATATAATAGGCCATCTAAGACTGCCATAGACGAATATACGACTATTTATATATCATTTTAAAGTCACTGCTTACATTATATTTACTTACTTACTTAATTACTAGACATTTAAATAGAGTAGATGCATTTACTTATTTAATTCTATTTGAATTACATTCCTCTCACAATTTAGTGCCATTAATTTAAATAATTTAAACTAGGTTTAATATTAGCACTAAAATCTTTTACAGATTTTTGTATTATATCTTAACTTAGATTATATTATATATGATTCCATACAAGGAGTCATATTATTGGTAAAAATATCAAAAAATGTTAACTTTCGGATATCGAGATATTATTGTACGTTCGAAAGTAAAGAAAAAGAAGATAGAGAAGGGTCGATTGATGTATAACTACTAGGGGGTGCTTATAGTCTCATCTACCCGATTATATAAGATCTAACCCTTACCTCGAAAACAACGGCATTCCTTATCTTACGTTCGAACGGCGTAGTTAAAACCTTCTCGGTTCCAAATCTGCCGACATTAAATTAACCGAATCGATCATCATCGATCTGATATTTGCCACTAACAACGACATCATCATACCGACGCTGTCGAGATCGACCGTCACGATCGACGATTATAATAATATTAGTAGATTCGGGAACCCGGTTCGATCTATAAAATAAGTACATTTATTACATTACCGTCATCTAAGATACATTACAATATTTACAACCACACTTCCTGATACATCGGGTGCTAGGTGCGAGTGTGCGCGAGCCGTGCCCCGGCGCCGCGCAGGCACAGCACGTAGGCGAGCCCGAACAGGGCGTACGGCGCCAGCACCGCGCCCGCCAGCCGCGCCACCTGACCCGCGCCCGACTCCACCGACGCGGAGAATCACTTCTCTTCCTCCTCGTCGCGGAACAGGTATGTAGACCTGCAGAACGAACGTTACGGTTAGATAAGAAGCTTAGAAGCCTGGATGCATCTTGGGTTTCGTGTAACGATAACGATAAGATATACGAAAGATTAGCGCTACGATTGTTTTTATGATTCTTCAATGGAATACGAGAGTTTTTAAAAGAAAGTCTTAGAAAATTGTTTCTATAATTGAGGCATAAAAAATCAACAAATAGAAAGAAAAACGAGTTCCTTCCTAAAACCATAACGATAAACCGATAGAAATATCTAACTCACCAGTAAGCCAAGTTGAACAACGCGAAGACCAAGGGGAACGTAATCCTGGAGATGACGTCGATCCTCTTGGACCTGGTTGGGAACTTGGACATCCAGAGCCTGCAGCAGTTCTTCCTCGGAGGGGTGATGTGTATCTCGCATTGTCGCATCTTGGTGTCGAGCACGCCACCGCGCACCAATGGTTTCTGTTAGTTGCAGGGAGTCAGGGAAAACGATACTGGTGCACCTTACTACTACATGGTAACGCAACTTCAAGCCAAGCACACTTTGACATCGAACGATCTCTGTCGTCGAGCTACACCGCTTGACCATCCGATTGGGCTATACTGTGTATTGTAGACCTCACCTCAGAAAATCTTTGCGTAAAAAAAAAGACTTGTTTTGTGTCTGCTTGGTTGAGAGACTACCCTTTGTCTCGGTTGTAATTTGAAAATATCTATGACAATCGTTACACGTACTTAGAAGCCTGATATAATCTGATATGTGGTCTAACCATTTCGGCTAATGGTTCCCTACGGGTTTCAAGGACTAATGGCAGTCGCTCGTTTAAGTCTGGTAGCTAGCCACATCAGGTTAAACTGTGAGCCGATCCCAATCGAAATGTAAAAAAAAAGTAAAATGGAAATGATGATGATGAGACTTTGTTACCACTCATATGTAACATTTATGGTTAAACGTTATCCTTTACCGACCAGATACCCTACAGCTGAACCCGCGCTCGCCTAACTTATGTCGTACCACTAGATATCATCAAACCACTAGCTAATTTTGATTGGTTTAAGGACAAGAACATAAACGAAGCAACCAAATTTAGCTACCTTCCTCAAAAGCTCGCTAAATTTTAAAGTGAGTATATTTGAAAGTGATGTTTAGTAGATGCCTAGTCGGTGTTTCCTTATAAACTTTGCTTCACATTTTTGACATAACCTGCTGTGATCAAGCTCATCATCAACTTAAGCATCAAGTATTAGTGCTAATGTTTTGTTAGCTAGACTACATGAACCAAATAAAGAAAAAGGTTGGTGTCATGTCGTATATGGAGGTGAAAAAAGCTGCTCTAGATCGAGCCAAATGGAAACAAATTCATCAACTGCACCAACCAAGGTTAGCCTTAAATTAATAGAAGAAGAAAAAGAACTAAAACTACAATAATCTTACAAACAAATCGGAGCTCACCATAGCGAAGGTAGTATTGCTGTCCGTATCCAGAAGATCTGACGCTGCATCCATACTAGCAGCTTCCATCTCCCGTCTCGCTTTCTTCATATTCTCTCTGTGCATGTCAGAGCGAGACGCATAGTTGACGAGAGCGAACTCTAGTAACGCTCCGAACACGAAGGTAAGACAGACTCCGGTCCATACGTCGATGGCTTTGGTGTAAGAGACGGGAGGGAGGGAGGCGTTGATACCGGAGGATTGGGTGGCCATTGTGAGGAGTGTTGTTACTCCTGGAAATATATTTAACTTCTTAGAAACGTAATAACCTCTCCTAACTATTTTTCCGACTACTCTAGCCAGTCTAAGCTGACTAGTCAGGTACACAGGAGAAGTTACACTCCACAAGCGTGTGCGCAAACAAGTGAATACAGATATTTGGTCCTTTTAGCAACCTTGGCGCTTGGCGTCACACTGTGAGAATGTGGACATTGCTAAAAATCAATGCAGTGGGTCGCCTCTGGTAGGTACTTACAGGGTATACTGAGCAACATTCACGTTTGACACTGATGGGTCAAACGTAAAACTCATTTCCTATTTTTACTTTTTAGTTATTTACTTTGTCTTGTTTGCGTCAATTTAATGATTTTTATGGACCTCGCAGTTACTAAGCGAATATACTAAGGCTAGACATAAGTATTTGAAAAAGTAAATTCAGTATAGAATTGTTAAGCGAAGACTTACCCAGTGAAACTCTTGCTGGAACAGCACCCTGGTCCAGCCAAAAAGACACCCAGGACACGATGACAAGCATGCAGCAAGGGATATAGATCTGGATGAGATAGTAACTGAACTCGCGCTTGAACAGTAAGTCTACCTTCAGACAACTGTACTCCCCTGTAAAGAAGGAAAACGTTTGTGTTTAAAATAGAAAAGAAACAAGCTCGAGGAGGATTAAAAGTGGTTGTAAAAGAAGGAACATGCTCTGGGAGTAATGTTGTTAGGCAACCTTTGTAGAAGCCGTTAGATTGACCTATAGTGTGCTCTGGAGGTCGCGGATTCTACTCCCGCCCCGGAGAAGTCTAGTCTTTGTGTAGCAACACAAATTTGCTTAGTGTCTGATTGGCTGAGGGAATAGCACGTTGTAATTTAAAACATCTATCGTTACAGGTAGGCAGAAGCCTAATATAATCTGACATCTGGTCTAACCATCTCGGCTACGTGTTGCGAGGTCTACGAGGTCTGATGGCAGTCACTCATTTAATTCTGGCAGCTAGCCGCAACAGGTTAGACTGGGAACCGATCATAATATAAATCGGGAAAGGCAAAGGAAATATTTTATAGATTTTTATCTATGTAATGGAAGGAACATATTCCAAAACCACAAATATGATGCCATATTCCCAAGACGTTGGCCGAATACCTCTATAGGCCGACCGTTTAACTCGAGTATTGCCTATCGCCAAGATTCTGACTGTTCAAGCTGCACAGACAGTGCTGACGATTCAGTTACGAATAGTCTCACATTACTTTTATCTGTGGTTAAATAGTTCTATATGAGATTTAATTAATGTTTTATGACTTTGTACCTCAGATGGCGAAACGCGAGTTAAACGGTCGGCCTATACTAACTGCCACAACCCAAATAAATTGGCTGAATATGCCCGTACTGGCTGTATAAGTTTTGGTCTTCATTGTCCTTTATCATATGGTGAAACTGTGAACAAAAAGTAATCGAGTGCAAAAGTGCTGTTATAAAGGGAAAGAAATGTGTACCAGTATTAGTTTTGCTGTTACAATAGTCTGTAAGGAACTTCTCGAGAGTGAACCGCGGTAGGTGTAGGTTCTTCACCACCTGGACAGGATCGCCTTCCTTCCATAGGAACACCAGGTCATCCGTGGTCCACCCGTCTGGAATAATGTATAATAGGTTTGCACTATTTGGGTGATTATTTCTCAAATTCATGGTAAGAATCAAGACACTATAATTTGCATTGAGCGTAAATTATGAAATAATATGCTAACTGTCCTGTATCGTTCTATGAACAGCGCGCGCGCCATCTTATTAAACGTTAGGTACTGCACGCGAAAGACTAATTTTCTTCGTCAAAAAATAATCACCGGTTTTGTCCCATTGTTGGGTACGGGTCTTCTCTCAACCATCTTAAGAGTTGAGAGTTTAGTCCTTAATCCACACACGCTAAAACTTAACACGCCGCAAGTGCGGGTTGGGGGATGTCACGTGTCCTCGAATGATTAGTTCTTAGACATACCGGTTTCCTCACGATGTTTTGCTTCACCGATATTGAGCAGCAATGATGAAACAATTCTTACAAAAATGTGGGCACGACCCGCGACCTTTTATTTCTAAGGCGAGGCCCGTACCGCCGCTGCTTAAAAATTATTATCCCTCAATTTTTTTTTTGTATTATGTTTATTTTTTAATACCTAGTAACCTGGAAAATTTTGAAAGTATAATAAATTAACACCTTTTAAACTATGCTCCTTAGACCGCTACGAAATCAAACATAACGAGACCACGTTACGAATAGCTATTTCGTAGCATTATACTTTAGTTGCTACGAATTTTCGTAGTAACTGCTACGATCCTGCTACAAAGATACGTAGCTACTGTTACGCTGCTACAAAAATGTTTCAAACTCCTTAAACACTGTACTTTTTCTTACGGAGAAGTTATGCGTAGCGATTTACTTTAGCTGCTACGAATTTTCGTAGTAACAGGTACGGTCCTGCTACGAAAATACTTAGCTATTGCTACGCTGCTACAAAAATGCTACGAACTTCAGTAGACGCTGCTACGGTCCGTATAGATTCTATTTTGGTATAGTGACCATACTGTTACCAAAATGTCTCTTAATTGACCATTTTGATGGCTATAAAAAATTTGTAACTATTTACTTCAGCTGTTATCTATTGTAGACACTGCTACGATTTTTGTAGACTATCACTAAGGTATTGCTTTATAAATTCAAAATCGAACACTCAGTAGTGTGTACCGAGGAGCTGGAGCAGATTCCCTGTGACCTTGGTCGGTGAAACCCGTTCCAAACGTCAAACCAAAAAGATGATCACGTTAATTAAACATTAATTACATAAACAATATATACTCACAACTGGCCATCCTAAGCGAGCAGGTCTGCTTATCCAAAGGATACAACTTGAGGTTCATAGGACAGGACAGAGTCAATGATATCCTGATGGAATACAGCACGTTGCCATTTGGGAAGATCCTGATGTAGACGTTCGGCATGATGATGTTGTGAAAGTGACCCTCCTTCTCGTTCGAGAAGAACAGGTCCGGCATCCACACCCTGTTCGCTTCCGTGAGAGTTAAGTATTTCAAACGACCTGGATAAAAAATAGTATTTTTTTTTTATTTGTTTGCGATCAAAGGCGTGTTCTTAAAAGAAATAACAGATTTTAAATTTGAATGGGACCATTTCAGTGTAAATCCTTTTCAAATAAAAAAAAGTCTCACCAATCTGTACATGACCATAGATTTAGATATATTTAATCTATAGTACATGATAGAGTTGCTTAAACAAACATTATTTTATTCATTCTTTGCCCGAGGGAAGTAGACAATCTAACTTTCCAACTTTTTTTTTATACTGAAATGGTGATGTAGTCTACGATGGGACGCGCCCACCCACTATACGGATTCATTCGTGGTTACGAATGAATTTCGGTCAGAAGGTGGCAGTGGAATGATGCTCCTTATGGTCAGAAACCGTAAAGGAGCAACAATTTTGACCCACCCTCTTAAATGGTATCACCAGTATCACCAGACATCGCACCGGAACTCCTGTTATTATCTTTCTGATTAAATTCATGCGGGATCCAAGACAGTTTAGATGTCCCGGGACTTGGCCGGGTTCAAATCTTGATCTGTTGATTCTGGCTTACAGGAATAGCAGTGGAGGGATTGAGGATTTTTTTTATTCTTCGATAGGTCGGGGTTTGACTACAACATGCCTGATGTTAAGCAAAGATGTAGTCTACGATGGAACGCGCCAGCCCAGTATACCGATTCACTCATAATTACGAATGATTATGGGTGAGAAGGTGGCAGTGGAATGAGTCTCCTTAAGGTTGGAAACCTTAAAGGAGCAACAATTCCGACCCACCCTCACTGCATGGTGTCACCAGACATCGCACCGGAATACGGCAAGGCCGCTTGGCGGTGCGGCTTTATCTGGTGGGTGGTCACTAACCACGGCCGAAGCCTACCACCAGTTGATTGTCACCTGATTTGCACCACCCGGGGACCACGTGTGGGGATTCAATTAAAAGTGTACACCCACGGACGAAGGTGAGTCAGCTCCCAGTAGAGGTAGTGAGTTATGACCGATTAAAAAACCTTTCTAATTCGAGGTCTTTCTCGCCATCAACGGTTAAAAATTAGTAGAATTATTCTTGAACTCACCTCCCAAATTGTTGAACTTAAGTCTCTCATCAAGCCATTGTTCTCTGAACGTCAACTGAACAGAGTATTCCTGAAAACATACGATTTATTAAAACAATTATAATCAAAAACCAAAAAAATCATTAAAATATTGTCAAAAATATTATAATATGTATCTTTTTTTTGTTTGAATTATTAATTGGTTTTTACATAATATATTTAATTTTAATAAGTTTTAACGCCAGCTTCGCTAGTTGCTGATAAATATCAGATACTTTATACACAAGTTTTGTTTTTTTCACTTGCTATAAGTAAGAAAGAGACAAAAATTGTGAATAACCTATTTGAAGCTCATCAACAACTTGTGATAGTGCGACTTAATTTTAGTTTAGAATTGTTATAGCTATTATAGTTTAGGTTAATGCTGTAATAAATCTGGCCTATTCTGAAATTCGTTATAAGGTTGCATGAGTTTAGTATGAGTCCTCGTCACGAAGTCCCACAGTGAGAGCGCTAGTGTCTAACAGATGTACTTTCTGACAGGCGCTGTCAATTTTGTAGTAGTAGAAGACATTTTTTTCTTTTTCGTAGGACATTTTTCATGGCGATGACTTTGTGACAAAATTTTTAATGTATGCGCACAAAACCTAAACGGTGGTAAATAGTTGTATTTTGACAATATTTTAATGAAAAACAGCTAACTAATGATTATTTTACTTTTAATGCATAGTGCATCTAAAAGCTTCATTATGCCTATTATTTTGCTGGAAGCTATATAACAACGTATTTATAACTCGTATTATTATATATTTTACATAAAGCCTGGTTACTAACCTCCTTAAAATAAAAAAAAGTAAAGTTAACTTTTTAATTAGAAGATTTTTCAAGGAGGTTAAAAAGCACGAGGTTTAATTGCGTATTTCTTTTATCTACTAAGGTTGGGGTACGGTGTCGAAGGTTCGCTCAATAATTAATTTGACATGTCAACACTAACCCTCGACATCGAAGCAAGTCAAATGAATTATCGTACACTTAAAGCTGGCAATAGATGGTGTGCATGCAACTCGAATGTTTATAGCTTTGGATAAACAACGAATGACAACGATTATATAATTTGGTAATTTAGTTATTATTAGGTGGTGAAAATTTTAAACAACTAAACAAGTAAAGAAACGACGTTTGCTAGTTTAAAAAATGGGTATAAATAACTTTGCTATCGTCTTTAACTGCGCAGTAACTAATTGTGAAAAAAACTTTTAACAAATTATATACCGTTCTGTAAAGGCAGCTATAAGATTTATATGCGTCACCTCTCAACTACCATAATCTGTCGCCACCACATAATTTAGCCCACACATCATGATGTTATTTACTTTAAGCGCCATTTTCGCCAGTTGCTTAGAAGTGCTAGATGGCTTGTTACTTGACAAATTAAAAAAGTAACAAAACTTGTGAATCTATCTGAAACTTATCAGCAACTGGTGAAGCTGGCCCTTAAAAGCATATTTTGTAACTGACTCTTATTGCTATTAATATTATTTTTTTATATTATAAAACATTTTTTTTTTAAATAACAGAAATTTTAATTTCAGCTGTCATAGATTCTATTTTCAAAATTTAATAATGTTTGCTTGTCGCACTGAATATGTTAAAGCACGTTTACACGGTCTAGTAATATATGCACATATTGTTAATTTTCGCTCTTTAAAGTAAAATCAATATAGTCTTTAAAAAAAATCATTTTCGTTGATATCTACTTACCTACTTGTAACAGTTTTGATGATTTGATTTTTATTTTTAGTTACCAAGAGTGAACATTTAAAAATATTGTTTCTATATAACTGTTTTTTGTACTTGAGCTTTGATTTTTATTATCATAAAGTATCTATGAATAAGCTGTTTTGGTGATACGACATTGTTATTTTATTACATACACAAGTTACGAAAGGAGACGTCAATAAATAAACATTCGAGTTCGACCAAGCGACATGCAAAGCGAAGCCCAGTTCCACTTACCATCATTCGTTAATAGAATGTGTTACCTTCATGCACCAGTATATCTAGAGCTACGATACATTTAGCTGTAGTTAGCTCAGGTGTCACATTATAGTGGTCCCCACCGAGTGCGGGCGGCGGTATTCCACAACACAAATTCACATGAACAAGACATATCACAATTAATACACGACCAAAATAGTTTTTATTATCTTTCAGTAATAAAGAAATATAAGAAGCATGATAAATTAATGTACAAAACTAAATCAATGATGAATGGGTGCGCGCCGCGGTCTCCGTCACCTAAAGCGTGTTCATTAAATTAGATGTTCAATTGAGATGACAATGTGAATTTTGCAAAATTCTATTTATTTTTTAATTTTGAATTTGTGCAGCTGTGAATCCAAAGCGGTTGTTTGTTAGAAGTGCCATATTTATATTTATAATTTTTAGTGCCAATAGTCCATTGTTAACGTGTTTTTACAGCGCGACGCTCCTGTTGAGAGCTATCTAAAAATTAAAAACAATAATAAACAAATAAAATTAAAACATTTCAAAAGTAACTTTTATTAGGTGGTAGATTTATTTACCTTAGTTCTAATTTATTAAAAAATAAAATAGGAAAAATGAATCTTTTATTTAACTATAAATTTAAATAAATGTTAAGTGCGCGGCGACGCACCACTGTTTTATTTGAACATAGGTAAATAAATTTAACAAACATTCAGGGGATAAATTTGTGCACACACAAAAGGGAAAAAGAAATCAATAAAAAAACATAAAAATTAAAAAATTAGGACAATATTGTGAACATAAGACACGAACACAACAGTATCGTACGAATAGCTTGTAATGTTAGCTCAATTCAAATATTGCCAAAAATGCACATTTATGACAGCCAATTTTATTATAAACCAAGTTTCATTGCAATTATTTCACACATCCCGCTGCAGTTATTCAACCAGTATAAAGGAATAACCATAGACAAGAAATGGACGTGGTACTAAATAAACTAATCTTTAGTTTATAATAAAAGCGTCGTTGTTACATTTAGTCGTGTGCATCGACTCACCATTTTGTAATCATCTATTTTGCTGATGGACCGTAGATACAAGTTGACATCAACTACCGTTGGCGAATAGCCTTTGGTACGAAAGAAAAAAATACAATTTATTTAATGTTAAAACCGCTTTAGTGAAAACCTGATCAAGTTAAAATAGCGATTAGTTGATGAAATGTTAAATGCTAAAGGTAATGAAATATTTTTTTAGTCATAAATAATATTAAAAATACAACTGACGGACACATAATTTCATTAAAAGCTTAATGCCCGTCATGAAATCATAAGGACAACCAGCCAATCTAAAATCAAAAATAGAATCAAACTAATTCTAGTAACTAATTTAGTTAGTCTATGGTCAGATTAAAATGAAGCAAGGAGTATACCACACTGGCCTCTAAGAAGTCAGATTCCGATGTTATAAAAACGATTTTGGTCGTAAACACCAAACTGGATTAGAGAGAAATAGAAAAAATAAAATTAAAAAGAAAGAAAAGAATGATTTTACAACATAGTCGGGTAAATCACTCCTACTCAACAGGAGCGAGTTGCCCATTCATTTGACTTGTTTACACCGCGAGATACAGTAAAATAATTGACTAAATGCGGCCCAGTCTGTCCTTATGTTGACTTACCATGGTGACATCATCGATCTTTGATATACTTCGGACAAATATATTGACGCTCACTACCGCTGGTCCATCTAAGTACCAAGCAAAATATAGAATAAATCATAGTACCTACTATGGTAACTACAATCTAATATTAGTTCGTGTGGGTCCGCCTTAACTGATTTGTAGTTTCTTTTTTTTTACTACTCACCTGACACCTGTAAAATTGTTTATGGATGATCTAACTCGATGACCACACAAACAGAAATAACATTGTTTAAATAAATTTCAATTTTAAATTAAACGACATTGAGGTAAAATAAAACTGCAAAGCATTTTAATATTGGCTTGTCAACGAGAATTTGTGTTAGTGCAATACAGAGCTGTTTCAGTTATTAGAAACAAAAATAGAAATATTTGTAATACATAATAAAATATTTAGTAAGGTATAAAGGTGACTACAGTGAGCCACGTCAAATATTATAAGAAAATGTAAATAAACCATAGACAATGAATAAAAAAACTGCCAACCTAAAAATATCATGGAGGTTTTATTTTGAGAAATCAACTTTAGCCATTTTTACTCTTAAAAGTACTATTAAAAAAATAAATAGTAATAGAATAGGTCTTCATATAAATTCTTTTAACAACAAAAATGAGCAGAAATTATAATGTCAAAAGGTACAAAACAAGGGTATTTCAATCAATACAATGGAAATCTGAGTAAAAAACGCAAATCACGTTTTAGGGGAAGAAAATAGCGTCTTGGCGGCAAACTTGGCGTGAGCCGGAAATTAACATTTTGTTCCTATGTACGACAGCCTTGTTTAGATCGGATTTCTTAGTTTGTTGACCTGTACTAGGCTGTTTTAAATATTTAAGCATGTATGTAATTAAGTATTTTATTTATTGAAAAACAGTATTTTATTTATGTACGTTAGAAACATGACTATATATAAAAAGTCCGATCCTTAATATTTAGAGCTACTTTGGACTAAACATCTATAAAAAATACATACCTACATGTCAAATTGTAAATAAAAAATAATGGACAATTTTATCACGATACTTTTATGTATAATCGCGTGCTTTGGTACTTTTTATTGATTTTAATAGCACTGCTGTAATCTTTCAGATAGTGTCACATAGCAATTGTCGTAGTCATAATTATACCTAATTACTATACAATGAGGAGGTACATAAAGGAATAATTTCGCAAAATAAATGGATATGTGTTACTACCTACTTAAAAGTAGGTAAGTATAAAAATCATTAAGAAACATCAATGTATAAAAGCCTTAACAAGAAAAACAAAATATAAAAAAAACGTCATAAAAGTGTCAAGATTTGGACAGAACGTTCTAAAACCAAAACTGCTCTACCGTTTCCGTTGCACGCCCGCTCTCGTGCTAAATTTCATGTCACTGCCGTTATTATGCGCGGGAAATCTTACAAAATGGCGGACTTTGCGTTTAAAAAGTTCTATGAATAGTATCAAATATCTTGTAGGTAATTTGTATCAATATTTCTATTATGTGTGTTTTTTTAAGAAACTTTTTATTTTTTTAATTAATTTATTTTTAACAGTTAATGAGCTATCCGCGCATATTATTAGGCTTGTGACATCGTAAAAATGGTTATACCTTACATCCGTTCCGAATCTATTCTTCCCAAATCAGATTCGGTTGGATGCCTAATGACCAAGAAACATATCAAAATCGCCTATCGAGAGACACTACTTACTGACCACAGTAGATATATAAACTAAACCAGTAGTTTGACTCAAACGCGTCTTTGAATTCAATGATAAATGGGATATAAGCCTTGTTCGTACTCGTGATATTGTAACTGATAGTTTTTGGTGAAAACAAATAATTTATATATTATAAATAATAAAACCTGCAGTCGGTCTGACAGCTAGGGTTGCTAATATACTTACTATTAAAAAAAAATTGTTCGTAGTAGTAAAGTACACACACACACACGTACATGGCGAATCTCAATTACACTGTGCGCGTGGTAATCGCTTAGTATGAGTTTTTAATTTATTTAACTAAGTTCGTATACGCGAAGATGTATAGAATTTTAGTTTGTGAAATACTATGAATCAATTCTTGCATTACAAAATTACTTTTAAGATAACCCCCTGCGGGATAGTATTGAGGTCGTATGATTACTTTGTTTACCGTCGAATTACTGCTACAGCTTATATATCTACTGTGATATGACCACTTATAGGATATTTTATAATATTTACTTCGGTTTTAAATTTGCCACTAACACAAACGCCACAATGCCTTACTAACCATCTTAATGTCGCTAATTGTTGTAATACTGCGCACGAAGAGATTTATATTTACTATTGCCGGTCCATCTGTTCAAAATGGGGAAAATATATACAAAAGCATCATCGAAATTAATAGTTGGCCATCATTGTTGAGCTTTAGAAATTATGAAATAAATTGTTAACATGAACCTACTTCAAATACGACTTTCTTTTAAACAAAAACATTTTAAAATAACAATATTCTAGATCCCAAGCTAAGCAGAGCTTGTGTTATAGAAACCAGATAAATTAAAATAAATATTCTGGGACATCAACACACACGGTCATCTGGTCCCAAGCTAAGCAGAGCTTGTGTTATGGAAACCAGATAACTGGTATATACTATACATATAATACTTTTCTTTTGTAAATATATACTTATAATAGATATTTACACCCAGACTCGACACAAACACAAATGTTGATCACTAATGTTTGTCTCGGGTGGGAATCGAACCCACGACCTGCGGCGTGAAAAGCAAGTATCTTACCGACCACGCCACAGGCCCGTCAATTACTAAATTACTGATATACTATACATATACTGCTTTTGTAAATAAATACACGTCGCTTCCGGTCATGATTACGGACTCTCAAGCGGAACTGAAAGAAAGCTATTGCAACATTTGGAGTTCGCTGCAACTTTACTTCGGCACGTTTGACAGCGGCGTATGTATGGCAGTCATTGCCCGACCTCCATAGAGTGAAGATGTCTCGGAACTGTCCTATCGTTTCGCGTTGCGTTAAAAGCTGATTTCTTTATTGATAGTAATTTAAATAGATGACAGTGTGGAATAAAGTCAGTGTGTTAACCCTATAAACGCTATTCTCATTTTGCAGTTACAATAAACACACAAGATGTCTTCTGAGAGTAGTGGCAAAATACCTAACCCTGCGACATACATAAAATATATAATTACACCCAGATTCAATACAAACAGACATGTTCATCACACAATATCTGTCTCGAGTGGGAATCGCACCCACGAACTGCAAAAGTATGTTACCCACCCGTTAACATGAAGTCTCAAAAGACTTTGAAACGTCGGGATCTAAAATTTAAAATAAACCGCGATAAAATCCGTAAAAAAGGTAGTTTTATTTCATTGTGTAAACATTTAATAAATTTGATAAAACCACACCTAAAACATTTTGAAAGCTGAATAATTAGTGGTAATTACATAACAGTGGTATCGTGTCAAAGGTCAAAATTATTATACTTTAAATTAATCACGTTTGGCTATAGGAACACACATCGCGTGATAATTTCACAATTAACTACTTACTATTTCATTTCACTTCAACACTTTTTAGTGTCTATGCACGGGTCACGAGTTAAGGCTTTATCCACAAACGCTGGCCAAGCGCTGGTTGGTGGATGTAAGAACTCTATACGCTGTTTTCGCAAATAGAGGCAGTCATGAATTCGCGTCCCCTAACGGCAATGTCAACAGATCCGTCGGATCTAAATCCTCTTACGCCTGGGCACTTCCTTGTGGGTCGAGCTTTGACCTCACTACCTTCGCCTGTCACACACCGAACGAGTGTGAACCGGTACCAGCTCTTAGAAAATTTAAGGCACCACTTCTGGAACCGGTGGACTAAAGACTACTTAGCAACTCTTCAACAAAGAACTAAATGGCAGTTAAAACAACGAGCCCTCAACATTGGAGACCTTGTACTGATCATGGAAGCTTCACCGCCTATGTGTTGGCCAATGGGCAGGATATCTTCACTTCATCATGGCGCGGACGGAGTCGCAAGAGTTGCAGAAGTTATTGCCAGGGGTGGCGTTGTCAAGCGCCCCGTGCATAAGCTCTGTATTCTAGAAGGAATAGTGGATAGCCTTGAGAATTAAATTCTCAAGGGGGCGGAGGATGTTGCGCGCACTAACGGCGGCGCGTGAAGAGGAACGCAGGCGGCGGACAAGCCGCTCGCACCCCGCACCCCGTGGACACCTACCTAAGAATCTAACTAAGCTAACAGCGCGGTGTGCGCATCTATTTTGTTAATTATACAACTCTTGCAATAATACCAAGATAAAAGTTCTTATAAAATTGGTTTATTGCAAGAGTTGTATAATTAACAAAATAGATGCGCACACCGCGCTGTTAGCTTAGTTAGATTCTTAGGTAGGTGTCCACGGGGTGCGGGGTGCGAGCGGCTTGTCCGCCGCCTGCGTTCCTCTTCACGCGCCGCCGTTAGTGCGCGCAACATCCTCCGCCCCCTTGAGAATTTAATTCTCAAGGCTATCCACTATTCCTTCTAGAATACAGAGCTTATGCACGGGGCGCTTGACAACGCCACCCCTGGCAATAACTTCTGCAACTCTTGCGACTCCGTCCGCGCCATGATGAAGTGAAGATATCCTGCCCATTGGCCAACACATAGGCGGTGAAGCTTCCATGATCAGTACAAGGTCTCCAATGTTGAGGGCTCGTTGTTTTAACTGCCATTTAGTTCTTTGTTGAAGAGTTGCTAAGTAGTCTTTAGTCCACCGGTTCCAGAAGTGGTGCCTTAAATTTTCTAAGAGCTGGTACCGGTTCACACTCGTTCGGTGTGTGACAGGCGAAGGTAGTGAGGTCAAAGCTCGACCCACAAGGAAGTGCCCAGGCGTAAGAGGATTTAGATCCGACGGATCTGTTGACATTGCCGTTAGGGGACGCGAATTCATGACTGCCTCTATTTGCGAAAACAGCGTATAGAGTTCTTCAAAAGTTAAGCTACAGTTACCAGATATACGCTTAAGGTGAAACTTTGCCGTTTTAACACCGGCCTCCCAGATACCGCCGAAATGCGGTGCGTATGGAGGAGAGAATTTAAAATAAATACCTTCGTTGCTTGCAAATTCGTAGATAGAATTTTTACACGTTTTAAACAGTCTGCCCAACTCGCCACTGGCGCCTACAAAATTTTTTCCATTGTCACAATAGACAGTGTGTGGCCTTCCGCGACGAGAGATGAACCTGCGCAGGCACAATAAATGCGTTGCTACTTAGGTCGCTGACCACTTCTAAGTGTACAGCCTTCGTGCTAAAACATACAAATATACATAAATAACATTTAGAAGTTTTTGCGCCCCGACCCTTTCGGTTTAGAATTAAAAAGGGCCCGGCGAAGTCAGTGCCACAGGTCTCAAATGGCAAGGCTGGAGTAACTCGTGGCTTGGGCAGATTACCCATAATGGGGTTTAAAGGTTTAGCTGTAAATCTTTGACAACGAATACATTTTCGACGAGTAGCTGTGGCTAGTACCTTCCCACCTATTGGCCAGAATTGCTCCCGGATGCTACTCAAAAGTTGCTGAGGACCTGCGTGTAGAAGACGCAAGTGTTCCCTTTCAAAGAGAAGTCGCGTGAATGTGTGGTTTGTATCTAACAAAATTTGATGTTTTTTGTCATACGTGACGAAAGGTGCGTTGTCGATACGACCACCGACACGCAGGACGCCTTCTCTGTCTAGAAAAGGGTTTAAAGAGACTAACCGTGATTTTCGGTTAACTTCGTTAGTAGTTTTTAGAGTGTTAATTTCATCAGCAAATGTCTCAGCTTGGGAGGCTTTAGCGAGGAATATAAGTGATCTGTTCAGTTCAGACAAGGTAAGTTCACCATTTAATTTAGTGTTCGTTTTTCTTATATTATGAATAAACCTCAGTATATAAGCAAATATTCTTTGTAGTTTATAGAGTTTAGAGTATTTATCAAATGGTATTATATTATAAGATTGTATTTTAGTATTTAAAGTTATTTTTGTTTCAGGCAAAGGCATAGGAACGTATTTAGACTGTGGCCACTCCGATTCAGACTTAGAGAGAAAGGACGGACCATGCCACCAAAGAGTGTTACCAGGAAGAAGATGGGGTTGTATACCCCTAGACGCAATATCAGCGGGATTCAAATCAGTAGGTACATGTCGCCATGTATTTTTATCAGTTAATTCATTGATCTGTTCGACCCGATTAGAAATAAAAGTTTTCAGAGTTCTAGATTGTGTATGCAACCAACCTAGAACGATCATAGAATCTGTCCAGAATACTGAACGGGAGATCTTAGTTTTTAGAGAGTTTAGTACCTTTTTATGTAGTTTAGCACCAAGTAAAGCGCCTAACAACTCTAAGCGAGGGATTGTTTCTGTCTTCAAAGGGGCGACTCGAGTTTTGGCACACAGTAGATTAACTGAAACATCACCCAGATTATTAATAGATTTTAAGTACAACGCCGCACTTACGGCATCTTGTGAAGCATCCGTGAAACAATGCACCTCAACATAGATAGGAGATTTACAAATACAATGTCTAGGTATTTGAATATCAGCAAAATATCTATTATCATTATAAAAGTTAATCCAAGCAGTTTTAATGTCTATTGGGACTTCATCATCCCAGTCTAGTTTTAGTAACCACAATTTTTGCAGTATAATTTTGTGGAAAATAGTACAAGCTGACAACAGCCCTAGTGGGTCAAAGATTCTGCAAGAATTTGACAATATCGAGCGTTTAGTTACTTTAGAAATATTATGAGCCTCAACAGAGTAGTGCAGAGTATCAGAATTAGGAGTCCACTTTAACCCTAATACAGAAGACTGTTTACTGAAGTCTTGAGAGTGGTTAGTGACAGGAATGTCATCGAGTATGCTAGTACAATTAGTTCGAAGTTTTCGCAACGGAAAACAACCCTCAGAAAGTTTTTGAATAACACCTTTAACAGTAGCCTTCAAGGCCGAAGAAGAGTCAGAACCTGTATTTAGGTCATCTACGTAGAAATCATGTTTTATAGTATCAGCAACAGCTGTATCTGTACACTCGGTTGCAAGTTGTAAAAGACATCGAGTACTAAGATGTGGAGCACAAGCTGTCCCATATGTTACAGTGTTAAGTTGTAGGATTCTTAATGGTTGACCTTCATTGTCCCTCCAGAGAATAAGCTGCAGTTGACGTTGGGAGTGATCGACCATAATTTGTCTATACATTTTTTGAATGTCACCTGTAACAACATAGGCATGTTGACGAAACCGCAGTAAGATAGACATGAGATCATCTTGGACTACAGGTCCTACAAATTGGATGTCATTGAGTGATTTATTAGAGGTAGTTTTACAGGAGGCATCAAAGACAACTCGAAGCGGAGTGGTTTCGCTACTCTCGCGAATTACAGCGTGATGGGGAATAAAATATCCAAAACTTGGACGGCTTATTTCAGTCAGGTGCCCCAACGACTCGTATTCTTTTATAAAGTTAGTGTAGTCTACTTTGAAGTTAGATTTTTTCAGTCTTTTTTCTAGACTATAGAATCGCCGTTCTGCGATATGAAAAGAGTCCCCTAAAGCATCCTCAGGGGTTTTGCGAAAGGGAAGTTTTACAGAGAACCTTCCATCTTGTAAGCGGACAGTATTAGCAATGAAATGACTTTCACAGTATTCTTCATCATAAGTTAATTTAGATTTAGTTGGGATAGTAGGTATACTTTCAATTTCCCAGAATTTAGCTATAGAATCTTTAATTTCTTGACAAAAATTAGAATGAGTAGTAGATATAGGATTCTGACCTGTTGGCCCTGACACAAGCCAACCAAGTTTTGAACTTTGAAGAGCAGGTTTATTTTTTCCTAGTTTAATATGCTTAGATTCAACAATTTCCCAGAATACATCCGCCCCTAATAATACATCAACTTCAGAGGGACGATAGAAGCTTGGGTCTGCTAGTTGTATATAATCTGGAATATTTAGTCGTGATGAGTCTACCTCAACACTCGGCATTCTACCAGTAATTTCTGGTATAACAAGACAAGACACATTAATGTGAAAAGAATTTATTCTAGATTTTAAGTGCACACCACACATTTTAGTAGTATTAGTTAGTTTATTATTTATACCAGCTATTGATATATTAGTTTTAGAACAAGTAAGATTTAATTTTTTATGTAATTTTTCAGATATAAAAGAAGATTGGCTTCCACAATCGAGAAGAACCCTAGTTGGGTGAACACACCCAGTTTTATCATCAACCAATTCTACCTCTGCAGTACATAGAAGAACTTGGCCCATTGTTGTAGTAGACAGAGAAGAACGGAGCCCAAGACCAGAAGTATCATCAATGGGGACAGTGACAGTTGACACCTGAGAAGGCACAGGTTCATTAGGAGTAGGTGTCACACTAGGATTACCTATAGGTAAGTGTGTAGTATAAGTATTTGCATTTGATTTATGTAGTAATAAGTTATGCCTTTTGTTGCAGAATCGACAAGGAGTATGTTTGCATTTAGAAGAGAGATGACCAGGCCTAAGACAGATTAGACACAGCTTGTGCCTAGAAACTTCATTCATTCGGTCATCCACAGACATGGCCTTAAATTTATCACATTTGTAAACTAAATGATCCTGTGAACATACAACGCATTTTAAACTATAAGTGTTAGAAGAAGAAATAAAAGATTTAGTGAATTTATTTTCCTTAGAATATGCTTGATAAGGTTTATCAGACTTAGTGTTATTATTTTTACTATACTGCAGGGTTTCCAAAACATCAGCACGATTTCGCAAGAACTCATAAAACTGTTCAACAGTGGGAGAAGAAGTCAATTTACTCCTATGCTCTTCCCATTTCTGACCTGTGGCGCCATCTAGTTTCGTAGCCATGATATACACAATTATAGTGTCCCAATAAGACGTAGGTTCATTTAACGTATTCAAGGCTCGTAGATTTTTAGAATAATAATCTATCATATAACGAAGTGACTTATAAGTTTCTTTAGAAATAGAATTAAAATCGAAAAGTGCCTTTAAGTGGTTGTTTACTAAGATCCTGTTGTTGTCGAAACGATTAACAAGTAAACTCCACGCTAAGTTATAATTATTAGTAGTAAACTCAACAGATTTAATAACATTAGATGCGCCACCTTCTAGTGAAGACCGTAAGTAGTGGAACTTATTAATGTCTGGAATAGAGTTATTTTTGTTTATTAATGAGTCAAAAGTGTCTCTAAATTCCATCCACTTAAGGTAACTTCCATCAAAGGTAGGCAACTGAATAGTAGGAAGTTTTATATTAGAGTTTAATTTGGAGCAGTTACACTCATAAGATGAGCCGGAATGAGACATATCTGGTGCCTTGCATGATGTGACACTATCTAGTATAGTTTGAGCTAGAGCAATGTTGGTACAAAACTCATTTTCAGTTTTTTCATTTTCATTCAACTGATCAATTGATATACACTCAATTTTATTTTTTAGTTCATCAAATTCACCAAATAAATCTCTGAACCGTGATAATTTTAGTTCCAGCTCTACAGTTAATAATTTAGTAAATTCCTTCGACTCAATATGTTTAACAGTTTCTAAATATTTAGAAAAAGTAGTTATTCTTGAACGTATAGAAGCACGTTGCTGAATAAGTGGTTTTAATTGACTATCCATAGTTAAATATTACTTAAATAACACAAGACAAGATATCTACTAGCTCAGTGAAAGTTGACAGACTGATCAAAAACAGTAAAGTATTAAATAGTCAAACCATGCGGGCCGCACGAGTTACGACCACTGGAGGCGCTCCGTAGGCCTTCACGGGACAGCAATTTGCGAGCAACGTAGGCACAGGTTAGCGCCTGCGCTCGGCGGCGGCGGCACGGCGCGGCGTAGGCGGCGGCGAGTCGCGACCACGACGCAGTCGTATAATACGTTTCGGTGGGAACCGGGAGGCAGTTGTTATAACACGGCGAATCTGGAATTGTTAGGGGGTTCCGTAAGCGATGCACAAAGCGTCATAAAATTTTAGTAGGTGGACAGTAGAACAGGAGTTTACAGTTAGGTAGTGACAAGATATCTGACAAAATAGACCAACAAACCGAAAACAGACAAAGTAGTGCTTAGTATATAGATAAGTAGGCAGTCTAGATCACACGGAATCTAGAATTTAGCAGTAAGTTTTCAGGATAACATTTAAACAAAGTAGTACTTGTATATAGAATAGGACGTATAGGTCTAACAGGACCTAGAATTTAGGAACAGTACATAATACCTATGTATTTAGAGAGCTTAAGTAGACAGGCTTTTAGTAGACAGGCTATTTCAGGGACAAGACATTATATCGCAAATTGCGTTGAAGCGGGCAGTGCACATAATAGGTTTATAGATAGAAAACATCTTGCAAGTTGCAATTAGAAAGCAGAAAACTAATACATACGTGGCGTTTTTCATGATCACTAACAAAAACTTAGGTTTTAATTAGGCACTTATTACATATACTAAAACTGGTTACACTTCCCTGTTGGCCAAACCTCAACCAAACCACGTTCAAAGCAGTGCCACTTGTAGCTTCAATCCAATCCTCCTTTCTTCCTTTCGAGTTTATAGATAGGTTATTGTTGTTCACGTTGTCACAACCAGCATGGCCGCGTGGCGCCGATTTTGCCACAACGCCCAGACGACAGCAACCAGAAGATTCCGGATTCAGTATAACGTAGGGGTCACCAAAATGTTTAGCAGAGTTATAATACCAAGATAAAAGTTCTTATAAAATTGGTTTATTGCAAGAGTTGTATAATTAACAAAATAGATGCGCACACCGCGCTGTTAGCTTAGTTAGATTCTTAGGTAGGTGTCCACGGGGTGCGGGGTGCGAGCGGCTTGTCCGCCGCCTGCGTTCCTCTTCACGCGCCGCCGTTAGTGCGCGCAACACCTTGAATGATTAGTCCTTAGACATGCTGGTTTCCTCACGAAGTTTAGCTTCACCGATATCAAGCAGCGGCGATGAAACAACAAAACCCGCGACCTTATAAATCTAAGGCGAGGCCCGTACCGCTGCTCTATTCTCTATCTCTCTTTGTTATTATACCAGCAAATATAAGGCTGAGCTCCTCGGGTCGCCGAGGTCGTTCTAGGAACCCGTCGGCTGCATGAAGAGTCTGCTAGGATTCCTCCTGTCACCATCGTACGTGGGACTGCACCTTTTATCTGAATCGCCACACTTGGTCCCTGGGTGGTGCAAATCAGGTGACAAACAACTGGGTAATTATGTTTACTGGTAATTAACTGGTAGCAGACTTCGGCCGTGGTTAGTGACCACCTACCAGACCAAGCCGCACCGCCAAGCGGCCTAGCTGTGTTCCGGTGTGATGTCTGGTGACTCCATTTAAGAGTGTTTCTAACTACATGGCGCCTGATTCCACCTTCTCACCAAAAATCATTTGTAATCACGAGTGAATCGGTAAGTATATTGGGCAGACGCGTCCCGTCGTACTACGTCACTTACTTTCGCATTTATAATATAAGTAGGATATTTTCAGTGGTTTTAAATAACATTACTAAAATTAAATGTTTTTTTTTTAATTTACTATTATTTTTTACATTTTTTTTATTAAAATTACAGGAAGCCAATGGATGTTAACGGACGGTAACCGATAGTTGTGGCATACTAAAGGGGAGGCCTATAGGGACGTCCCCAAGGCTGACGATGATGATGATGAAGTTATAAGTATGTATGTATGTATACCAAAAATCCTAGACACAAAACTATCATTAATTTGTACAAACTATTTAGAACTTGTAGCTTTGTGAAATTGTTGGCGGCAATTAATTTACCAAAACGTCAACTTTACCACAAGAGTTTATTGAAAGAGTGATTAATTACCGAATGTTGTTCAGTTTACTTAAACTGTATACATTAAGGGCGGATAAGGGGGCATAAGGGGGGTAAATTGTCCCTTTGTGCTTTGAACAAGACGTAAAAGTAACTAAGTACCTGCTATCTATACAAATTTTATAAAGCTAAAGAGTTTGTTTGTTCAGTTGAACGCACTGATCTCAGAGCTACTGGTCCGATTTAAAAATAGAATGTGACGCACTTAACTTAAACTTAAGTTCATAAACATAACAATATTTCTTCCATGGTTATAAACAACTTGTTTTTTTCACTATCATATAACACTATCTATAGATAGACCGTTTAACTCGCCTTTTACCTATCGCCAAGATTCTGACTCCTCAAGCTGCACAGACAGTGACGATGATTCAAGCGATATGGATATTAGTGACGAATGGTCTTACATTACTTTTATCTGTGGTTAAATAGTTCTTTAAGAGATTTAATTAATGTTTTATGACTTCGTACCTCAGATGGCGATACGCGAGTTAAATGGTCTATCTATACCTATAATCTTACCCGTGTTCTCGTTATTTACAAGCCGAATTCAAAACCCCAGACTGTTTGAACAATTTACCGACTGGGATTGACCTAATTTACCAATTTGGGACACCCACAGTGATGAATGGCGTCTCTTTGAAATCATAAGCAAATTCACTTGATTGCTGTTATTTGCGAGCCCCGCAGACATAATCTGATGTCATTTATATTTTTAAAGGATATATCCGGCCCGTGTAAGGAGTATTATTCGTTAATAAAAATCTATTTGCTCAAAGGCTAGCAACGACCTCAAGAAATAACCTTGGCGCATGTATCTACATATATGTATAGGAAGACGCACGTTTCAATTCTTGCATAAATTTTACCACATTTTTTTTACATAGGAGTCGATGACGACTATTTTGCCCTATAGTACACCATAGATTTAAGTTACCTACAATAAACTGACGATTACATAATACCTACGCGGCATAAATTACAGACTTCAAAATAAAAAAACCAATAAAAAAATACTCAATTATGTTTTTTTTTTATAATTATTTTTTTCGGAATAAAACTTTTTGGAACGAAAAAAAGGATTTAGTTATTTTCGTGCAATGTAAAGTATACTTAAATAAATTAATACTTTTATTATATATTTGTTAGATAAACATTTGTATTTTTTTATATTGAATATATTTTTACTTAATTTAAACCAATTTTACTAGCTTGAACTTTTTTTAATCCTATAATAAATAGGCTTGCATTTGACCACTACATGCCTGTTATTAAGCAATAATGCAGTCTATGATGGAACTAAATTAATTCTTACGTTACTTGTGTAAATGTAGGTACCGAGTACACCAGTACACCATTCATATGAAGTTGGGGCGGGCAGCTAGTAATAAATAAATGCTAACTAATTTATCTTAAAAGATTACATCAAATAATTTAGAGGGTGAAGTATTTTCCATTATACGAGAGGTAAAAACCTCAACGGTTGATTGACGACTATACGACCTCCTTTGTTCCTCCAGTGATGTTGTAGAATTCTGGGTGGTACTCAAGATTTCCCGCGGTTTTTGCTCACATTTATCATTACGAGATTTATAAAATGTTGTCTATTTTTAGATATTTTAGGAAAAAGGTTGGAAAATTATACCTACAGTCTGTAAGTAGGTTTAGGTACTTGAAATAATGATCTTTTAATCATCTCTTAAATTCGACTGGCTTGGTGGTCGTGGGTTCGATTCCCACCCAGGACAGGACAGATATTTGTGTGATGAACATGCTTGTTTGTTCTGTGTTTGGGTGTAATTCATCTATTGTATGATTTTTTTTATCCTATAATAGGTTTGCGCTTGACCATAACTTGCCTGATGTGAAGCAATGTTGCAGCCTACGATTGAACGCGCTTACCTAATAAATACCCATTAACTCGTGACTTGAAGACAGGTAGATTATAGATATCGGGAAACAGAGACGCCGGCAACGAATTCCACAACTTGGCAGTTCGCACAATAAAAGTGAAAGCAAAGCGCTTTGTGCGTGCCCGTGGAATATCAACCATATAACGGTAGCGCATAGCCGTACCTCTACTTGTCCGATGGAAGAACGGGGATGGGGGAATAACATTGTGTAATTCCAACGCACACTCTCCGAAGTGTATCCGATAAAAGACCGAAAGACTAGCAACTATGCTGCGATGAAAGAAAGAAAGAAAAACATTTATTTGACAACGACAGGACACACAAAATGATAAAAAAAGAAACAGAAAGAGAAAAAAAAAAACAATGTCAAAGAAAAAAAAAATTAAAAACAAGAGTAAGTGTGACCCATCAGTGTCAAACATGGACATTGCTCAGTAAACGCTGTGAGTACCTATACTAGAGACGACCCACAGCACTGATTTTCAGCAATGTCGATATTCCCACAGTTTTGCCGATGCTCGAGACTTTAAAATATATATAATCTGTGGTTCCCATAGCCCAATCAAATATAATTGCTTAATTCGGACTAATAGATGGCGCTGTGTGTATGTGTTTAAAATAATGACCGCTATAAAATTTTAACTTCTTAGTTACATATGGATTCCATGTCATCATACGTGAACGGTGCGCTTCAATTGTTAATAGAATACGCGGTAGCTCTCACAGCATCGTAAGCACAGATAATATAATACTATATACTAGTAATCGTAAGTGTATACGACAGGTGGGGTAGTATCATATTTATTTAAATTTATTTAACACATTGAAATAAAACTACTTTTTATCGGATTCGGAACGCAACTTAAATATTAATGTTTGAAGGTAGTCAGTAATAATTGTGATTAATATTTTTGGACGTCAAATACCTCAGTCCACCCGTGAACAGGAAGTCTGAAAAGACTTTGAAACGTCGGGATCTAAAATCTAAAATAAACCGCGATAGATTCCGTTAAAAAGTAGTTTTATTTCAATGTGTGATATTCGCGTAAATCTAAGACAATACTAAATTTATTTAAGTTTATTTTCTCAAAGTTACATACTGCATAATCCCTACTAATATTATAAATGCGAAAGTAAATCTGTCTGTCTGTCTGTTACGCCTAAACTACTGAACTAATTATGAAATTGGGTATGGAGGTAGTTTGAGACCCGAGAAAGGACATAGGATAGTTTTTATCCGACTGCGCAAAAAGAAGGTAATGTTTTGGCGCGATAACCGAAATACACGCGGGCGAAGCCGCTCTCGGAAAGCTAGTCTGTTATATAAAGTAAGAGAAGCTATTGACGACATCGAGTAGGCGTCTTGGCGCCATCGTTATGACGCATCATACGTCAAACGTAATGTGTTCTGACACCTCAGACAAATTACTTCCCACCTATAGACAGATACCTATTAGCTGAAAACCTTTTAAGGCAACATCCGAGATACGTTGATACACTTAAATACATTCTCTATCTACCAGCGAAGAGTCCTTATAAGTCGATTCCCATTGGCTTCCCTTTAGGAATTGGTCAATATCACACGTACTTAATAATGTATTATGTAACGCCTAAAAGTTATAAATAGCAACAAAAATAAGTATAGCATCAAGTGTAAGAACGATCGGAGAAGGTATTGAAGAGATATTATTTTTCTAAGTAAGAACTTTTTGCTCCGGCTTCCTTTTTCAAACTTCCACCCTTCGCCACTGCTGTCGTCCTGCCCGGTAAAGCAGTGCCACCTACTGGGTCCGAAAATAGATAATTATGACGGATTCTCAGACTCACCGAATATAGATTTTATAAAAATCGTCAAGTCGTTTCGAAACTTGTTTTTTTTCAATTTTCTCTGCATAAGTCCACCCGTGAACATGAAGTCAAAAGACTTTGAAACGTTGAGATCTAAAATCTAAAATAAACCGCGATAAAATCCGTTAGAAGTAGTTTCATTTCAATGTGTGATATTCGCGTAAATCTAAGACAATACTTTTTATAGATTAAGGATGTAGACTGATGATTTTTTTGAGCTATAACTAACTGTTTTTTTATTCTAATAGTTCCTTTCTTATTTTATTTTTAACAGCTATTTTATGTAAAAATATGACAAGCCAAGTAAAAAAAATTAAGAAACCATAGACATGGAGATTTAAACTAGTGCACTTTCTAATCTTTTCACAATCACGAGTCCAGTTGGACGGACTGACCGGGACCATCGATGAGAAATCTGGCGCAGGGCCGTCAGCTTAACTTATACTCCGAGATAAAGGGGATACCACTAACTGACCTGACTCCAGAATAGCTATGGATGAGCTGGAATGTCTGAGAAATTAGAAAAGTCAACACTATTTTTGGTCCGCGGTAATACCCGCGACCACAGTGGATAGAGGCGATCACGCTATTCCTACGCCAATAAAAACAGTCACTTTAGTTAAATAATGATATAGCCCGACGAATTTGACAACTACAATCGTAAATGCTTCGTAATATAATTTAGGTTGACATTCTCCATTAATCTACGAGTTCTCGGCGGAAATATTTACTGAATATAAGCGCCGCGCGCCGTGAGAAAATACGAATAAAACTATGAAATATTTCATTCATACTCAGAGCGCCTGCTACTCTGCGATATACCTATAGGTACAATGATTTATCGTTTATACTTAGACAGTTTAACACAGAACTGGAATTTCACGCGATCCCCTTATTCTGTAATAGGCTTGCGCTTGACTACAACTTGCTTGATGTTAAGCAATGACATCTACAATGAAACGCGCCAGCCTAGTATACCGATTCACTCATGATTACGGATGACTATCGGTGAGAAGGTGGCAGTGGGATGTGCCTTCATAAGGTTAGAAACCTTCAAAGAGCTTATGTTTAATGTCTGTGTGTAACTTTTATTCACGTGATCATTTGTAAAGACAGTTCAACTTTAACATGTGTGCTGTACATGGTTATCTTCCCTCCCCCAAAAACTGGCAGTAACAATGTAGTGCTAAAGCTGCGTATAACATCTCCCTAGGAAATTAAAAAAATAATGACATATCTGATAGATTCATCCCGTGATCAGAGTCGAAGAATTAGTTAAGCCATACAACGTGACATTGCTGCCAGCCTTCTGAATCGAAGAAAGGGTCTCGAAACGGAGGAATTCTATGACGCCCTATCTAGTATTTAAGTAATAATTTAAGTTCATTTCTGTTGTATTTTGTTTTATTTAAAAATTTATAAAACTATTTGGAATCCTGTCGTTTTTGAAAAAACAAAGTGTAACCCAGAACATAAAATTTAGTATTGTCTTAGATTTACGCGAATATCACACATTGAAATAAAACTACTTCATAACGGATTTTATCGCGGTTCATTTTAGATTTTAGATCCCGACGTTTCAGTCTTTTCAGACTTTGTGTTCACGGATGGACTAAAATTTAATAAAATAAATAAAAAATACGAAATTAAATCTTAAATTACAATATAAATTTTAATTTTATTTTAATTATCAATTAGTGAACTTTTAACAAATACTACCCTAATGGTTGGTGAAGGTTTATTAATTTTTACATTATCTAAGCTTTTAAATATAACAAAACCGTGTTTAGCTTTGACAAGCTTATAAGACGTATATGAATACAGGGGTTAATTTATGTAAAAAAGTAGAGAAGACGGTATAGATGTCCTCGGAACCTCTGGCCTTGGGCCAAAGAACGCAGAAAACTGGGTAGTATATTCGTGCCCTATGTCCATGCTTATTCTTTGACCGAGATTTAAAGCAGCTTTGAGTTTATTCTAAGTCCACACAAAGATTTCTAAATTGAATTTTCCATAAACACAAAAAAAATATAGTTTGACGGGCCGGTGGCGTGGTCGGTAAGATACTTGCTTTTCACGACGCAGGTATTTGTGACCCGAGACAGATATTTGTGTGATGAACATGTCTGTTTGTCTTGAGTCTGGCTGTCATTATCTACTTATATTTAAGTATGTATTTACAAAAAAAACTACTTAGGTATTATATTTAGGTAGTACGTACATTAACAGTTGTCTGGTTTCCATAGTACAAGCTCTACTTAGTTCGGGATCAGATGGCCGTGTGTGGTAATGTCCCACATATTATTATTATTATTAATTTTCATATTTTTTTGATTTTTGGGCATAACTCCATCATACACGAATTCTAAAGATTGTGTTTTTATGGTTGAAATAAATCTATTTTATGGTCCCATTTAAACTTCAAGTCCTCCATTCTTTTTTTCTTGGCACCTTTATTACGGTACAAAGTGTTTTGTTAATCCCGAGTTCACTCACAAATACTCAATCGAAATATTAACTACAAACTACTTACTCGATTTCCATATGGAAAGTTAATACACGTGGTTTAATAATATTATGTAAGTAAAATACCTTTAAAAGATAAACAAAAGAACAACCCTTTTCACCAAAGTTTAGTCACCTCAAACAAATGCGAAACGATTTTCTATTCATTAACTCTATTGGCGCGATAAATGCCTGTCAAAATATGAAAATCCCTTCACCATTCTATAAATATTGTTATTGTTAGGAACAAAATAGTTTCTATAGTATTCGTTAGTAAAACCTGTATCCGATAAATCCATTATCCATAAATCTTTTAGTATACAAAGCTTATGTAATATTAATTACTCTATTATTATCGAGACAGATTTATGGCTAGGTATACCCTTAATTAGGGGTTTGTACCTCAAAAGATAATAGGGAACCGGATTGAAAACGTTTTGAAAAGATTTTTGCGTAGGCAGACACCTATTCCCCTTTTTATACTATTTTTCTCTACTACTCTACAAAAGAAGTTGAGAGAACTCTAGCCTACGGGGCGTTAGAGTTTAATTTTTGCTTATTTTTCCTCTTTTATATTAGGTATGTCAACCAATTAATTAAGCTTTAGATGCGTATTTTTAATATAACTATTCAACGAACCCAAATGAGGCATCATTTGCCTCTTATTATAAAGACGTCTAAATTAATTTAATTATTATTATATTGATTATTATTAATTATGCCGCGGGTAGTTACACTCCGACTGTGCTGGCAACAGTCATCTGAAGTGCTAGAAAGAGAAAGAATTCGAGAGTATACATCATTATTTACGAGAATGCTTACTGCATTGGGGTCGTTAATTATCACGGCTTAGGTCCTACATTCCTTTTGTTACTAATTATTCTGCCTTGAAGGCAAGATTACCCCACTTTTTTGCCGACTACCGGCTGGAGCGTCAAGGTGTTTGATAAAAAATCCAGTAGGTGCGGGAGGATGATGTCTTCGTTCATAACTATGGAGACTATTGTGTTATTACTATTCGCAGGAACACTCCTTTCTGATAAAAACTGGTCTCTACAGAGGTTAACACGGTTATTTACAAGCAAGGCTCATAATCTTTATGGTCTATGAAGTATCTAGGGTGTGGAAGTACCTACCAGTGCCGTTGATGCCGGACGGTCGAATTCTTGCGTCGTACCTCCCCGGGCCCAGGATTTGATCCAGAATCTGTTTCTCCTTCTCTCTGAAGTTGATTTTTCCACCGTTCATGCATCTGTGGAGAATTCATTGATATATGTACATAGTCTAAGGTTTAATAACAGCGGTACTGCATTGTATACGACTGCTATGAATTAATATAGGTTGTAATTTCGATCCTGGGGCTTAGTCCTATCTTTTATCTCGTTGACGTTCAAGAAAGAAAGCTTACGAGATTTATTTTATTTTTATTTATTTATTATTCCAGTATTATAACATCCTTACAGCTAACCTATACGATGTTACAATTTCCTTATTTTCTCTATTTAAAAAATAATAATATTCGTAGATATCAATATTGATGTAGGTTATAGGTCTATATAAAAATTAATTTCTTTTACATAATAAAATTTCTATGTAATTTGCCACGCTTTTTGTGCACTCCGTCAGGCTACTGTAAAAATATCAATACTTTGAGACATTGTATTAATCAATGTAATAGCTCGTGAGAGTGGGGCAAATTTTATAAGATTTGTCCTAGAAACTAGACAATCTAGTGTGTATCGCTCAAGTCCTTAAAGCTTTTAACATGGGAAGTGGTAAACGCAACTTTGTTGTAACTAGCAACATTATAATAAAGTAATTTAGATTTAAATTAGCAACACTTTATGCCGTGTGGCAACACTGTGCATGTAATTTTTTTCTTCTTCGTGGAATAAACATGATTGTGTTAAATTGTGTTCCGCCGTTTTATTGTAAAATAGCCAAGTTTAAGTCAAGTGGCCAACCAGATACCAGAACCACGAGATACAGCAGTCCAGTGCTGACCCTGTGTCCCACAAACTTCTAGTACTAAATTGTTTCTGCCAGTTTTTGTGGGTGGAGCGGTAACCACGTACAGCACACATGTAAAAGTTGAAGCGTCTTTACAAAATAAGCACACGTAAAAAAACCTACACACAAACACAAAACATCAAAAGTCTATTTAAAATCCACTCCCTTAAAATTTATGAAACTATAAATATATTTAACCTGTAAAGGACTGGCAGATAACTAAAAAAAAATCCCAGAATATAAAGAGTAAGTATTTAATTCTAAGATTCGATTGCGCTGTTATGGCACATTTGTGTTGAGTCACTTACCGAATCATTTATTCATCAGTCTATTTTAATTCACTGCTGGACATAGGCCCTTCCCAAAGCACGCAACTGAACACGATCCGCGGCTACTCTCGAGCGTCACTCCACCTAATCTGTAGGCTAATACAGGTAACTAAATAAGTTCAGTTGCAGTGCAGTTGCATTTAAGTTTCGACCAAAACAGCCCATTTGGTACTCTCGTAGGTTTGACAACCGCTGTCAAATACGCTCGCGTCAAGTTCGCGTCACGCGAGCGCTTTAACTTGTAGGTTATTTATGACAGTTACAAGAATACCATTTTGCACTAAGACGCAAACCTAATTACAACTGCAACTCTTGATCGGTGCGTCAAGAAATTCTACGATTCTTCTACGATTGTCAGTCCGTGGTCCTCACTCAAACACTCGTTTTAATTTATTCATGTTCTAAAATAATTGCATGATGACTAAATCTAGTGGTTCATACTTCATAGTCCAGAAATGTCTTCGTAGTTCTAAAGGGGCGTTTTACGTTATTAATCTGTTAACCACATTATTTACGCTTCATTGCGCGCTGTTATGACAAATTTGTGCTGAGCGACTCACAAATAATTTATTCATTGAATAATAATTAGAGAATAATTATGCGTGTCGGTTAAATTTAGTTGTTATTTTCCCCTTCATCCGTCGTTATCTTGACAACATTTCTATTGGAATATTAAGGGACGTTTAGCAAATTGTCTGTCAACCACATTATTTACGTCTCATTGCATTGACACAATTGTGCCGCGGGTCGTATCGAATAATGTATTCATATATTCATGATTTATAAAGTTTAAATAATATCGAAGAGGGTCGTGTCGTGGTGACGCAACTGATGTAACGTCTATAGGTTAGAAAGAAAATGCTCTCTTTCATAAATATTTATATGAAAAGGTTTAAAAAAGTCGCTTGACACTAAAAGGTAGTCAGGTTGTCACACACATTAGTTTTTTTTTTACTTTTTTTACACCTAGTTCTCATGACCCAAGCGCCAAAATTGTGTTGCAAATTGTACTGTTGCTTATAAATAAATAAATTAAAAAAAAATACTCTCCATCTCTACCGCTCAAGGATGAGTTAAAAGAGATAGAGCTAACAACATATTTTGTTCCACAGTGCAAACGCACAGTAAGGAACTTTGTTAGAAGAAAGAATGCGAATACAAAAAAAAATATAATGCGAATATAAAAGAAAGAATACAGTAACACCTCATAAACATCACATTGTTACAGAGTTGTAAATCTATCTGCAAACGTAACATTTGTCTAAACATTGTGAAGTATTTTGTGTTACACTTATTTTTATGAATGTTCTATTATTTCGGATTTAAGTAGGTACGTTGTTATTTTTATTACCCAAGTCTGCTGTATGTCTGAAGTATGAGATAAAACAAATAGGTAATTCCTAAAATCAAAATCCCCTTTAACCCAAGCATTAGTGTATTACTTTAGTCATGATTTTTAGAATACAATCTAAAGTTGAAAGCACAGATAATATAATACTATACTAGTATGAAAGTATCTCATTTGATTAAAATAATTTCAAGCAGTTTATAGGTATCTGATTTGACTGTTACTGTCAAAAGTAACCTACATGATTGCACGGATCATGTTATTCGAAGCCGCGGTGGTTCGCAGTTTTATTTAGTTTTTTTACTACTAATCTTTTAAAAGCTTTTATAATTATTTAATGATATTTTAATATAATGACCGTACAAGACCGCTGAACTTTAATCAGGTTTTTACTACTAATCTTATAATAACTTGTTTTATACTATGTAGTGATATTAGCTAGCTAATGTCTTAGTACCTAATCATGGAGATGTTCTGAAGAGACCTTTCCTTGATACTTTTTAATTGAACCTAGCTAAAACGCTAGCGTTTTAATAAACTCTTTACACACGTTTTCGCTCTAATCTGCATTCTTTTAAAAAGCGGAATTTCGCAAATTGTTGCTAGTAAGTAACTTTAACTTATTTGGAGTACTAACAGCGAGTGTTTAAGTAGGTAAGTATAGGCCGATATAACTCACGTATCGCTTATCGCCAAGATTCTGACTCCTCAAGCTGCACAGACAGTGATGATGATTCAAGCGATATGGATATTAGTGACGAATAGTCTTACATTAGGTACTTTTATCTGTGGTTAAATAGTTCATTATGAGATTTAATTAATGTTTTATGACTTTGTACCTCAGATGGCGATACGCGAGTTAAACGGTCGGCCTATAGTTTGTATCAACAAGTGATTATCACGGAAGCGATTAGAGTTATTTGATATTGTCAATATTTCCTGCACTAGCTATTAACAAAGACATCATCCGTGTTTGTCTTGTGGAAGTAGGAACTATTAGTCTCATAAAACTACCTATAGGTACCTATTAAGTAAGTAAATTGTACAAGTTTCGAAAAAACAACTTAAACGCAGGTTACGCACGCTAATTTAAATCAACCTCACGGTAAATGTGACAACAATAAATATTCAAATAAGAATAAGATTGGAAATCCGCCATCTTGGACCGGAATGCGCAACAACTTCACATTTTTTAGTACAGTTAGCAAAAATGTTTGTTAGATAATATAATCACGTCTAGATGAAAATAAAATAATTTTTATTTTATTTTCATCTAGATGTGAGTATATTTTACTGCCGTTTGACTAAAATTGGACATTTGAAGTAGAATATTTAGGTAAGAACATATTTTATTAACTTCCGACGGCAAAAAGCGGTGCTTTAAGTTAAAACGTGTGTTTTTATGCGTGTAAAAGAATTTGTGCACAAGTTTGTGGTATCCTAGCGCGTAAGTTTATTTAGGTAGGTAGCTACATTGTAACTACATACTTAAGTAAAGTTTTCACATAAATCACTTTTCCATACATTTTAAAATAATATTATTGTCTGCGGTTTGACATTTTGTGCTGGCGCTACTTTTGCTTGGTTTTTGGTATGAAGTTAGCCGCGAGTCCAGTCCTATTCTTATTTGAAACGTATAGTACGGAACACCAATGTGGACCCTACAGAAAAACTCTTTTATCCAGTGCGCTAACTTTGAGAAAATAATGTATTTTTTGGTGGTTTTTAAATTGGTGTTTATTGGTAAAAAAAATGAAGTTATCGCTAACGAAAGATGTTTGCTAGAAGAATACGTGCTATACCTAAGCATTGCGCGCGTACTCCTCTACAGAGGTTACATTTTGTGTTTGTCTGCCTAGCATACCTAGCAACGACAATAATTTGGAATGAATTTTATTAAATTAGGTAAATTGAATGATATTATTTTTTGACTATTGATGTTATTTGTATTATGTTGTTATGTTAAACGCTTGAAAGAGCTACTGGTCCATGAAAACGCTAATGATGGGCGACCTTCCACTGTCACTAAAGCGTAAACTCGTCGACATGTGTATTCTGTCTGTCCTAACTTATGGCGCCCAAACTTGGTCTTTGACTGAGGCTCAGATGTCCAAACTCAAGGGTTGCCAAAGAGCGATGGAGCGTAATATCCTAAACTTAAAACTCAAGGATCGAGTCCGTAACTCAGTCATACGTTCCAAAACGGGCATAGTGGACGTGGGCTACAAATCCGCAAAGTTGAAATGGGATTGGGCTGGTCATATTTGTTGCATGTATCGAGACAGATGGGGCCGTATCACGACGCTGTGGATTCCTGGAGACGGTCGTCGTCTCCGAGGAAGTCCACGAAAACGATGGTGCGATGATATAAGCTCGTTTGTCGCGACTTGGACGGAAGAAGCTAGCAATAGGGACAGTTGGAAGGCTATGGGGGAGGCTTTTGCCCAGCAGTGGGACATTACAAGCTAATAAAAAAAAAACATGTTAGCAGCCTTAATACTTGACATTAATTTATTTGACATGTTGTTATAATTTAATTTGATTAATATATCTACTATTGATTTTAATTTATTATAAATGGAAGATAAATTCATCTACTCATACTACTGCTTCTACTAATTTTTATCTTCTACATAATATTATGCTCTTTTTGCATACCTGCATGACGGCAAAATATTGCTTGTTCTTCAAATTTTATAACATCTATACAGTACCTACAAATTACCCGTTTTTGCAATGAATAAGTTATATTTGATATTTGAGCATTTATTTACGTGTCCTCGCCTCACCCAAAATGCAGAAACAATTTAGTACTAAAAGTTGCGTATTACACCTTCCGTGTTAAAACTTATTGGGCTAGAAGCAAGGAAATGAGAAACAAAATATTAGAAGTAATAACTTACTGTGCGAGGTGAGCGAGGAACAACAGAAGTAGTACCGGCAGGGCGCATGATGGCCGAACGATGTCCATCCTATGTCTGTAACAACACAAATCCTACATTAATTATTATATTTTCAACCAAACACAAAATGAAGGAGGTTTTCAATTCAACTTTAGACGATCTGTTACATCCCCGGAATGTTATCTGAAATGCTGATGAGAATAGCTTAGTTAGCAACTGTGCATCTTGTCTAAGTAATGCACCTCTCTTATTTCAGTTCGCGTCGGATCGTCAATTGACTCAGAAACGTTTACCAAATCTCCTAATTATTCTTCGGTTATTTAAATATCTATTATAAAAAGAGATTTGGAGTTTTCATTCTAACAGATCGTCGAGTTCAAATTCCCTTGGAAGAGCTACTGGTCCATGAAGACAGTGAAGGGCGACCTTCCACTGTCACTAAAGCGTAGACTCGTCGACATGTGTATTCTGCCTGTCCTTAGGTTATGGCGTCCAAACTTGGTCTTTGAGTGAAGCAAAATTGTTTCAGCTGTTTAGATGTCATAATATTCACCTACATTTCGCTGGCTTTATTTAGAATGCCAGCTATGTCGATGAAAGTGGAGCGTACCTAACATTGCAGTTCATCGTAGGTATAATTAGACGGGCCGGTGCAATGGCGTGGTGGGTAAGATAAGACTTGTGGGTTCGATTCCCACCCGAGACAGATATTTGCGTAATTTACATGTTTTTTGTCTCGAGACTGGGTGTAATTTTCCTATAGGTAATCTTTATCCTTAATAATATTATAAATGCGAAAGTAATTCTTGTCTGTCAGTCAAGCTTTCACACCAAAAATACTAGACCGATTTGGATCAAATTTAGTATGGATATAGTTTGAGATCCGAGGAAGGGTATAGGATAGTTTTTATCCGACTGCACCGCACAAAAAGAGGTTAATGGTTTAGTGCGTTAACCGACATACGCGGGCGGAACCGAGATTGGAAAGCTAGTATTTGTACTGAAATAAAACTACTTTATAACGGATTTTATCGGGGTATAATTAAGATTTTAGATCCCGACGTTTCAAAGTCTTTTCAGACTTCATGGTCACGGGTGG